>CM031238.1:588559722-590029034 GCA_018340775.1 Taxus wallichiana var. yunnanensis | reverse complement strand
CATCTTCATGTTATAATTCATAATCATCCATAATATTTTCAAATAATATGAGATGTTTTTCACAAACAATAACATTATTTTGTTAAAATTTGGGAAATCTAAGTTTGATTCCATCCGACACTTCATTATGGTACCCTAACATGCCCCCAAATTTTATGGGTCTTAAGGCATTAACTCTGAAATGGGCTCTTGGAGGAGGATGATCCATGTTTTAACATCAAATTTTCAATTGTAGGATCAACAATATTATGATCAAATGTTTGTAGACTCTTACCTTGTGAAATGTGATGAAAACTTGACTACCAAAATTGTCTCCTTATCTAATACAAAGTATCCAACTCAAGGAAGAGTTCTTCAACTTTTTTTTTGTATTTTTGCCAATATTTGAATTTTTTTGAATTATGAGAATATGAAATGTGATGACTAGGGAGGGAGAAAGGTTTCCCCTAGTGTATGTGTGGAAATTGAGGTCCATGTAGATAATTGCGCCCTCAACAGTTCATGTGTTTGAACCTAGAACAAGAGAGTTTCATCGGGCAACGAAGGGGGAGTGGTAATACCCCAAGTGCGAATTCCAATAGTGATATATTCAATGAGGATAGAGGGTTAGGTCCCACTAGATACTAATGTGAGAGAGAACGGATGTGAGCATGATTCGAGGACCTAGTGCCATGTGAAAGTGCATGTGGCAAGATGTAGAGAGTAATAATATATCATGCATGTGGGGAATGCGATCGTGAAATGGGTCTAGATGTACTAGGTGTAGTATGTATCCGATGGGTATTCTTATCCTTATGAGGAGGGCTATGGGACCGATGTATCCATCGTGAGCGAGAAGCAAAAGACATGTGTAGGAGATCTAGGTGGAGTTCTGTGGAGTAGTAAAAGAAGTGATAGGAGCCCTAGATGGAAAGATAATACATGTCAACACCATATGACTATCAATAATAGATGTAGTAGTAGGTGTAGTATCAATCAAGGTATATAGGAAATAGAATTTATAGATAAAGGAGTTCATGGTGGTATACCTCGAATGGTGATAACGTGATGATCATGTATAAAATTAAGGCACAAATGAACTATAAATAGGATTGTTTTGGAAATCCTAAGCCAAGGAATTCCTAAGACCATGTCACAATGTGTAACCTCGAGATCCAAAAAGAAAGAATTAGATAGTAAGAGGCCCAATAAGTGATGGGAATAAGCACATGCCCATGAGAATTAGGTGATCTAAGTGTCATTTGGGATAATGGAAATCCAATAGATTGACAAAAAAATAACAAACATGTATTACGCTTGAAAGTAGGACGTATCATAACATTATTAACAACATGAGTACTAAAATAAACATCAACATGTAATATATATGATGAAAAGGAAGCTTGAAAATCAATATCAAGAAAATTAATGACATGGGGAGGAAGATCAACGCTACCAAAAAGGAATGCAAGAGGATGATCCAAAGATTATGGAGGTGGAACCACATGATAAACATAATTGGAAGAAGATTCAGAGATGATTTTTCATGTTTAGGTAATGGATCATTGAAAATATTAAGCTTGCCATTGTCATTGGTAGATTTAGAAATAGAAATAGTAGGCTCAGGTAGCTTAATTTCATTGTTGTCAATCAAATCTTGGATCAAATATCTAAGCTTAAAGAACCTATCAATAGAATGGCCATTACATCTATGATAATCACAATGTACATTTTCATCAAAATTCTTGCCATGAGGATGATGCGGATCTAGCTCGAGAGGACATGGAAGAGAATTCAAATTGATTTCAATTAGCTGAGGCAATAATATGGGAGGTGGATTGATTCTGGGGTGGAGAATGGGTGGAACATCCTAGATCTAAACTGCGTAAAATTCATTTTTGAAGAAAAGAGATATGAAAGTCTTCTTGACAAACCACCCAAAGGAGGATAGGACCACAATGGGCGCTAGTGTCCTAGAAACATCTATGGATCTAGTCTTTTTAGGTTATGATCTTATCTTCTTCACTTCACTCTTTATCACTCTGAATTCATTGTAGGTTTTCAATGTTGTACTTGTACCTACAAAATAAACCCTAGTTACCTAAACAATGCTCAAGCACATATTAGATGGATTAATTAATTCATATGATTGAGTCAAACTAACCTCGATGATCACCCCAATGTTGTCACACGAGCACCGCACTAAATTTTAGACTCAATGTAGTTCTAGTGTGTGCATGTGATATAAATGTGTCCTCAAGCTATATTGCCCTTGTGCCAATCACACCAAGATAAAAACTTCAACTAATTTGTGCCCTAGATAAATGTGTGGGATGGAATTAAAAATTGTCCCTTATATGCAGTGCATGATGTAACCCAAATGCGGTCTTTGAATGTTTCTACTTTCCCAAGTAATAGATAAGAGGTAATAGCCCAAACTTCCCATCTCCTTAAAATAGTGAGTAAGTCATGTACATGTATGATTACCTTATTTGAATTTCTTCATTAACAAATAAAAATCCAACCTATAATGATAAGTAAAATATTTAGAAAATATAACAATTGATGTGGAACTTTAAACATGAGAAAAGAGGGGAAAAGGACAAAAGCACCAAAATGGGATAGTAATACGCTAGGCACTCCTGTCCCTATTGGGCGCTAGTGTCCAAGAGGCTTCTAAAATATAATACAAAAATACCGAGTTGGGTCACATGTTGTGCAATGTCCAAAATTAAAGGTGTAATTCTAGAAAAGAAAAGGACAAGAGTATAGAAAGATAAAACAATGTAAATGTAAAGCAAAACAAGTGTTGTTAATGTCTAGTCTTCTTGCTTAGGAATCATGCATATAATGACATACTAGAGGTGTGATGTAATAATACTAAGTGTGTGATTTCGTGTCTACAATAAGTACAAATCAAATAATAATGGCATATGTAAATAGACATAGTCATCATCGTGTACATAAAAATACAATATCCATGTAAAAAATAAAGTAACATAAGAAAGAGAAATATATATGTAGAAGAAATGATATTGGCTCAATATGATTGATGGAATAACATATAAATTTGTAACCTAAAACATGTATAAGATTCCCCTAGTGTAGGCATTTCCCTAATGTAGAAAGGTTTCCCTTTGGTGTGAAAAATAAAGCTTTAAATAATTTATGTATCCATGATCATATATAACTTGTATACCCTTCATATAAACTCTCGATAATGTGAAAACCATATGCATAAAGAATTGATATTAAAATTACTATGTAATATGATAAACAAAAATGTATCTGATAAGTAGTAATAAATAAAACAATGGATAGATCTTGGTTTTGTCATACTTTAGCAAAGAAAAGAGTAAATAAAACATAAGAAAAAATTCAATCGAGAAAAATGAGGTCAAGAGTCGATTCTATAAAATATATGAATATGTATGGTTTGGAATAATCTACAATTTTCACAAGAACACAATGTATACTTTTGAATATGGACACCTCAAAAAATGTGTGTAGATGTCATCGTTCGAAATTGGCGTAAATATTTGGAATTGGCTAAGAAATCAAGAGGGAAATAAGCAATGAAACAAGTAAATCAATTCAAAACCAAGATGCTTTAGAATAATGATCAAGATATTAAGGAAGTTTTGGTCAACTCAAGACAAGTTGATTAAGTAAAAACAAATAAGAAAATAAAAAAGTATGTAAAGTAATCTATATGGTTGTGTTGTCATAAGGGATAAGATATAAATGATAAACCTATGATGCCATAAAAAGAATGATCATGTTTGGGCCTAAGATGAATCAACACAAATGTCATACACCATGGGTGGAAATAATTAGGTATGCCATTATCAAAGGCTAATGCTTTAGGAAGCTTCCTATTTCTCCAAGATCACTCCAAGATTGAAAAATAAACCTTTAAGAATCGGAGGGGAGAAATATCTCAATTGCATACACTCATTAAAGTTGTTAATCCTCTCCTATAAGGCTATAAATATTTTCTAGAGGTGGTATAAGTTGATATCTCCCGATAGCTTAGGATTCTTTGCTCTATTGTTGTTTGGAGTCTTCTTTGGAAGAGGAGGAGGAGAATGAGGAGTTGAATGTCATAGAGTAATTCATAAGTAAAAATGGTCTCCATTTTCTTTTTAAAAATGGAAAGAAAAAAAGAAAAAAATTGTACATATTTAGCTAGAGAGGGCCTATGTAATTTTCCTTAGTTGTAAACCTAGTTTATTTTTGGAAAACACTCATATTCGGGTTATAATTGTTTTCATTTATGTAATTGTATATATAGATTATGTATCTATAGTGGATGTGAATGATGAACTAAAATAGATTAATTCTAGTGTAATATAATGCTATAGGAGTAGTAAAATAACTGGATAAATGAAGTAATAGAATATAGAAATACACCAAAGCAAACTAAGCAATGGAATGTAAAACCCTAGTGTGTAAAGAGGGTTAAGAAGGCCTTAGATGATTCGATGATGTCACGGGACTGTGTCATAGTGAATATCAGATGAATAAGAGGAGGAAACCTTCACACGGGATCCCGAGAAGGTGCATATTTGGATTGTTTGGATAGAGCACATGGAGAGGGATAGGGCCACCATGGGTGCCCTGGTCTATGGAAATGACCAAGAAACCTCCTCTGAAGTTTTGTTGGATGTTCACATGTGTTCACTTCCTGTTGCATGAATGTCACTGTGTGATCACCAAAGCACTCGTAAACCTATAATGAAGAACCAAAGCATCAAAACCCCAGACAAAGCATCAAAACCCTAAAAAAGAAAGATTCATATGAAGGGGTTAGACTATCCTAAGATGCCAAATTGATGGACTTATCACTAATCACTTTGCACTACATCTCAAACCTAATGTAGTTCTAAGTGTGTGTGTGTGTGTGTGAAATTGTGCCCTAGGTGTTGTTCCAGTCACACTTTGTGAAGTAGTAAACAAATAACTAGATGTAGAATGTAGTAAATGTGTGCATGGAAACAATAAATCCCCTCCTATGAAGTGTGATGCAGATGAACCATCCTTGTGTGCCTTGTGATGGAGCTAGATGGATGCAAATGTAGCTATAGATGTCATTTATGGATGCAACCTTAGGTGGAGATAGCTAGTGCTTAGTGCTTGGTGCTCGGTCCCTCATTATGGTCACATAACTTTATATTTATATGGTTCTCTTGCTTTAATTTTGTAATTAACCTTGAAAAGGCCGACCACCAAAAATATAAGAAGCTTAAATGTATAGAAATTGCCTAAAAGTGAGAGGCAAGTCAAAGAGGATCATGGTGCCCATAGTGGACTACGGCGCCCCATTCGAAAAATAGGAAAATACACAAGTGGGAAAGTATGGGTGTAAGATCAAAAATAACGATAGAAAGCAATGTAAAAATGGCCAAAGACATGGGTTAATTATTATTCTTTTCACTTAAGAACCATATGAATAGTAGTATGAGACCAGGACTAAATAATGACTCAAAGTGCGTGATTTTGTGTCTACATTTTCCCCACTTTATGTTGGTGAGTGGAAATATCGGTAACATAAAGTAGATAGATATGCGTACCTGATAATCCATGTAGAGTGATGTAGAATATGTGTCGAAGGACTAGACAAAGTGTGGAGTGATAAAAACATGGAGCGTGGAGACTAAAGATGCAAAAATGGTAAAAAGTGATGAGAGTGAACCTAGGGAGAAAGTGCGTGTGTAGATGCTAATGTGTGTAGTGTACCTGCATGGTTAGTATTGTGTGTGTGATGTACCCTCCATGTGTGTGATGTTGACTGCTTACTTCCCATAAGGATGGACCTACAAAAGAGAAGATGATCAAGTATTCAAATACGCATGTATATGTGTAATGTGTAAAAACACATGTATATATGTAAAAATCATGTAAAGAAAGTACAAAAATGAAAAAGGAACATGTGCACTTGATCCATGATGAGAAAAATGGTATAGAAAGGATCCTGTTGATGTCGTGCGAGATTTTTAGGTGATCTCCACTGATGTGATGGAGGAAGTGTAGGAAGGAAAGTCTGATTTATCCTCCAAATTGTAACTACTTTTCGAGAGTGAAGAGATCTTTGTACTGTCTAGTTTTTTAGGTGATCTCGACGCCATTACATTATAAAGAGGAAGTTCTGGTTTATCCTCTATCCTTTAACTACTCCCGAATGTGCTAAGGACACCTGTCTTGTAAAATTTGTTGTGCATGGAGTTCATAGACTAGTCTTCACCCACTCGTTGTATAATCCATTATGTTATGGATAAAAACTAAAAACTAAATCTAGCGTATCGGCATTGTGTGTAAACCCAAATGATGTCCCCCTCTTTAGGGGCACATACGATGTCGCAGGTAGGAGCATGAGGCCCAAAAGAGGACCGACTGTGGATATTGAAATTGTGCCCTATAGGGGAGAGGATTTTCTTGGTAGAAACCAAGGCACAAACAAACATGGTAGCTAGAAAACAAGTGTTAGCACAAACATGCATGTAGAAGACAAGTGTAGGCCAAATA
Source organism: Taxus wallichiana var. yunnanensis (assembly GCA_018340775.1). Taxonomy (NCBI): domain Eukaryota; kingdom Viridiplantae; phylum Streptophyta; class Pinopsida; order Cupressales; family Taxaceae; genus Taxus; species Taxus wallichiana. Next base: position 590,022,530 of record CM031238.1, on the reverse strand, counting down.
GAGAATGTGTAAGCTAGAACATAAGCATATAATGTAAACACCCAAGAAGACAATAGACATTGTACAAAGCGGGTTGTAAACATGGGACACCACTCACGGTGTCGCAAGAAACTCAAGGCCACAGTGGCTACAAACAAACAAGTGTGAAAACAAGACAAAGGGAAAAGCACGCAAACAGTAAAAAGCAATATCAGACAATGTAACAAACAAATATGGAAGAAGATGTCCCTACATAGAAAATGTTGCACATAAAGTGCCCATTAGCATGTTAGAGATAATTCATATGTAAAAATGTGTATAAACCAAAGTAGTGTGTTATAAATAAGAATGAAAAAATAACATCTATAACGTATGAATGTGAATGCCCCAAGAGTTACTTATGGGACTAGTAGTCAAATGTCCATACTGTGTAGTATCCTGTTTAGTCTATGATCACAACTAGAAATCAAGTGAACGTGCATGTGTGTATGATAATGATAATGACATACAAGATATCTATCTAGCATGTGTAATAAAGCATACATGTAAAAGCGGGTGCAAGAAATATTAAATGCAATCATAAAATGCAGTATGTTGTGGATGGACAAAATGGAATGCAAAGTGAATGATAGGAGCCACGTCCTCCCAAGTGAATGGAATTTTATGCAGTGAGGTTCATTTATTATGCCCCCTCAGTAGTCAATAATGAACCATAAATGAGAGTGCGTCATCGAAAATGGTCAAACTATGTGTTGTGTGTAGCGTGATGTGATGAGTGTGTAGTGATGATATGCAACCTAAAGATGAAGTATGCGTGACACTATAGCCTAAACATATATCATGACAAGAGGAATAAAAAGGAGCGGTGATGTAGCATAAAACATATAATGTTAAATGATGCAAGAGGAAGTGATGATGTAGCCTATGACAAGATGATGCTAAAAGAAGTGACCATATAGCCTAAAGAGTATATCACTTAATCTAGGTATATCGCATGAAAATATTGAGCGATGAACGTGTAAAGGTGATGAGGTCCATTTTTATATGTATACCCTCAATAGTCTAGTATGGACCGTGAGACTAGAGTGCATCATTGGGTAGTGAGTGCAACGCATACAAGTAGATGTGTAAAATGTGTATTGTGCATAGTAGGGTGTATGGTGTGTAATGTAAGATGCGTAGATGACCTAAGATGTGCAGATGCATAGTAGATGTAAGATGCAAGACATAATATGTAAGGTGTAGTATGTAAAGTGTAAGATGACATGTATAATGTGTGAAAAATGCGCAATAGGTGATGGCTATGGTGTAGTGTGTGAACATGTGTAGAATGTGTATGGTGTATGTAGGAAGATGCGACAATGTGTATAGCCTATAATGTAGTGTGTAATGTGTAGATGATGTAGGATCATGTGATGATATGTGGTGCCTAAGGTGTAGTGACTATTGTGTAATGTGTGGGGTTCATGTGTAGAGAATGCCCTCAATAATCAAGTGTGAACCGAATCACAAGAGTGTGTCATCGAGAAATGATGATGTAGTTGCGTATGTGTAAGTATGTGGAAAAAGTGATGAGAGAATAATATGTCACATGATGTTAGGGGAAGAGGGAGTATAGATGTCATGCCCCCAAGTGTGTGTTGATGAATAGACTATCTCGATGAAAGTGAAGGACGATGGTCCTCCACTCGATGTAAGTGGCGATGAAGGTGTGTGACCATGTTCTAAGAGTGGTGGTATATGAGATAGGTGTTATGCAGTGAGTGGATTCTATGTGCATCCAATAAATGAGTGTATAATAAGTGGTAGTAGGTGGAATAATATGCATAGGTGATGGAGACCAATGAGAATTAGAGTGGGAGGTGATGGGCACTCGCAGGAATAAAATGAGTTGGAGTTTTGCTCCAAAATGTTGTAACTATGTGAGGAATGGGTCTATGTTGATGTGTAGGACTAACAATGCGGTGAGGTTACCTAGATGGTGTGCAAGTAGGTGAACTAGGAGTAGATTGCATTTTAAGTAACATGGATTGTGATGTACTAGATGAAGTAAGAAATGCGTTAACGGTACTTGATGAGATAAAGACCATGGATTAGATGGAAGCATGTCATCAATAGAAATAAATTAATTGTTATGAATGAATTTTAGACATAAATGATTCATGGAAATGATAGATTGTGACCTATGAATCCAGTTAAGACCTAAGAGCATGTCACACCCATCACTGCTTGTCCCATGAGAAAGGGTACAAGCATAGTGAGAGGACCGAACGTAACGTGAAGCTTGAAAATGTCATATAAATTGTTCATTGGGTAGGAGATTTGTGAACCCGGATAACCGATAGCATCAAGAAGTGGAATAGAACATGCGTTGATGGACCATGATAGATCAACCTTAGTATTATTGATGGGGACCACTCCGATAGAGGAGTTAATACGCAAGTGATTAGGCGTAAAGTAGTGGTGGTCAAAGTTAGAAAAGAAATGATTGGTGGAGAAGTGTTAGTATGTGCCACCAAAATGCAAGAGCCCTTGGTGCGGGAGGAGGCATTGCACGATAAGTATGATTAGTTGATGAATCAACGGTTTTCTTGTCGTGTTATGGAGGCGGGTTATTAAATATTTTGAGCTTACAATTTTCGTTAATGAGTGTAGAGTCTGTAGCCTCTAGAAATTTGAGCTTGTTGTTATCAATAAAATCTTGGATGATGGTGTGGATTTTGAGACACCTATTTGTAGAGTGCCCCACACAATGATGATAATTGCATCAAGAATTTTCATTGTAGTTCCTTCCTTTAGGTCGTGATGGGTCTAATGTTAGGAATATTTGGTTTAGTGCTCACATTTTTAGTATTATATTGCGTATTATTATTAAAACAAGTTAACATAAAATAACTAATTTAATAATAATATAGTAGTTTAGAATAAATAAATACAATCTCATATTAAGTTTTATTTTATTATTGTACGTGAGTTGTAGTACAACTCACTAGAGATATTATGGGATATTGTGAGAGATATATGGATATAAATTGAGTGATATGTGGAGCATGTTGATAAGATGCATTCCTTATTTATAGGAGTTGTATTCTTATATATTTGTAATCAGTGCATATGAATAATATCTTGAATGATTTGATGAATTAAGTGTTTTATCTTATGTGAATTCAATTGATTTCTTATTTGAAACCGATCCAAATATAAGATCTAATTCAAGTGGTGGAGGAAGTGTGATAAGATTTCTCTCAAGAAGCTATTGTAATATGAGATGTGGGGCAATAGGAAATTTGGTGAATGTACACGATGGTTGTGACTGAACTTCTTTAGTAGTAGCTACCACGTTGACAATGATTTTTGTGTCAGTAGGTTTTGTGGCGAAGCTTTAAATGTTGACTTGATTTGAAAGCATATAGATGATGATGTTTGTTCCTGATACTTAAGCTTACTGATGGATAAAAGATTTTGGTTTCATGAAGCTTAAGGGTATGAAATAGTTGATCGAATGAAGGAGAGGTCTCAAAGAGTACACTTTCTTGGAGAGGTGGTAATAGACTCTAGATAAATAAGTCCTAAAGCTTAGAGTCCGCAAGAACATTTGACATCTTGGCTAAGTTGTTTTTGTATCTCAAAACATAATTTGCTAAGTTTCGTTAGATCCACTGTTTAACCTACGCGAGTTAGGCATATGAGATCTTAGAGCCGATATTGATAGAGAAGTGAGTGAGAAAAGCATCGATAGATGCATGAAAGAGGTTACCAAATGGATAGGTAGGTCATAAAACCAACACATCACATAATCATGAAGACTATGAGGAAATATCTTAGCTAGGAGAATGTGATCATCCACAAAATCTAGACAAGCCACATGGAATGCTCGGAGGTTCTCTTGTGGGTCACCTTGGCCATTGAAAATAGGTAGTTTAGGGGTGACAAAATTTGGTGGAAGCGGATAAGTGGATATAGTGGGTGTGAATGGAGTATGCAATAATAGAGTGGAATCCAAATATGGAGACACATGAGAAGTAGCTTCGTAATTGATGAATTTATGCTTGAAGGTCTTGATAAAGGGAGGCTAGATCTTGAGTGCCAGTGGAAGGAGCTTGTCGCGTATGAGAAACAAGAGGCGGGGTATAGTGATTAGTAGGAGTAGGGATAGAAATGAGAATGGTAGAGATGGGTGGAAGAGTAGAAGCAAGCGGTTGGGTAGAATCGTGTGGTGAATATAGAAAGAAACATTAAGCTCCGTAAGGTTTGTAGCTTCCTCACAAACAACATATAGAAGAAAGTCTAGATCTTAGGGATGCTTAGCGATATGATCATTGATGGATTTAATATGGGCTTCAGTAAATTCTTTAGAAGATTGAGCCATAGTAAATAAGAGAAAAGAGCTCTGAGTGGAAGGTTGTGTCGAGTGTGGGTTCACCAAAATGATTAACTAAAATAGATTTATTCTAGTGTAACCTAATGTTATAGGAATAATAAAATAACTAAATAAATGAAGTGATAAAATATGAAAATACACCCAAGTAAACTAAGTAATGGAATGTAAAACCCTAATGTGTAAAGAGGGTTAAGAAGGCCTTAGTTGATTCGATGATGTCGTGAGATGTGTCATGAAGAAGACTAGATGAACATGAGGAGGAAGCCTTCACACATGATTTCGAGAAGGTACATATCTAGATTGTCTGATAGATTGGGGTTCTTAGAGAGGGATAGGGCGTCCATTAGTGCCCTGGTTTATGGAAATGACCAAAAACCTCATATGGAGTGTCATTGGATGTTCTCCTATGTTCGCTTCCTGTCACGTGAATGTTGTTGTGTGATCACCAAAGAACTGGTAAATATGTAATGAAGAATCACCTACAAAACCCCGACAAAAGCATAAAAACCCTAAAAAATAAAGATGCATATGAAGGGGTTGACTGTCCTCAGCGCCAAATTGATGGACTTATCACTAAGCACTACACTACATCTTAGACCCAATGTAGTTCTAGGTGTGTGTGTGTGTGTGTGTGTGTGTGTGTGTGTGTGTGTGTGTGTGTGTGTGTGTGTGCAATTGTGTCCTAATTACTTTTGTGTCAAGTACACTTTGTGAAGTAGCTCAAGAAAATAACTAGATGTAGAATGCAATAAATGTGTGCATGGAAATAATAGACTCCCTTCCTATGAAGTGTGATGAAGATGAAATAGCCTTGTGTGCCTTGTGATGGAGCTAGATGGATGCAAATGTAGTTAAGGATGCCTTTGATGGATGTAACTTTAGGTGGAGATAGCTAGTGCTTAATGCTTGGTCCCTCATTATGGTCACATAACTATATATTTATATGATTCTCTTACTTTAATTTTGTAATTAACCCTAAAAAGGTTGACCACAAAAACTATAAGAAGCTCAAATGGCTAGAAAGTGCCCAAAAAGTGAGAGGCAAGTACAAAGAGGATCATGGTGCCTTAGGGGGACCAGGGCGCCTAAGGTGCCCTAGTCGAAATAAGAAAAATGTAGTATGAAAATATAGGGGAAAGTATGGGTGTAAGATAAAAATAACGACGGAAAACAATGCAAAAATGGCCAAAGACATGGGTTAATTATTACTCTTTTCACTTAAGAACCATATGAATAGTAGTATGAGACGAGACTAAATAATGACTCAAAGTGTGTGATTTTGTGTCTACGGTGAAACACAACATAATGTAAGGAACACAAAGTCACAATGGAAAATAGTATCATTTTTCCTAATGATTGATCTAGACTAGTCCATGTATAGTCAACTTATAGAATGATCCTTCCAGTTCCTTATTTTATATGATTTTCAAGCAATGGTTTCTCAAGTTTAGCCTAGATGGTGTGTATATGTGATAAGAGAGGGATGCCTTTGTTTCAAGATTAACATTATATTATGATAGTTTGGACTAGTCCTCTTCTAGTCTTTGTTTCATGGAGGGTCGATTCAGTTTTGAAGGTGTTAATGTAGGTTATTATTTATTATTTTATTTGTTTATTAAGATAATTATTGTACTTCTGTTATCCCTATACTTGTTGAGTTAGCTTTCTTAGGTGTACTAGTTGTGTGGAGTTAGCTTTCTATTCTTATGGAGTCAGCTTAATCATGAGTATCGGTTAGTGAGAGTTCTCACCACTGATCTAGGTGGTAGTTGTACTTCCCTCCTCCTATATGTACATTCTGATTATTGAGCTAATGTAAGAGAATGTAATTCATTGTATGTGATGTTCTATTAACATATGAGATCTTATGGCTTGGAACAATATTCTTATCATTCATTTCATGGTATCGGAGTGATAGATGTTGTAGACATCCATTTCTATGGATAACAAAGTGTGCCATCGATTCCGGAATGTTTCAAAACCCATAGATTGAATGTAAACTCAACCACTAAAGATGGGAGACAATTTTGAAGTTATCTAGTTTTTGTAGAGTTGTTGACGACCATTTGTGTCATTTAATTTGTAAAACACACTACTTCATAAAGTGCCAAAATATGTGGGTGTTATCATCACAAACGAACACATTTTCGGTGAGCCCAACATCATGTTGCACTATTTTTTAGTGTTTCTTTTCTATCATGGATTCTTACCCAACGGAGAATGAGATGATTTTATCTGAAGTGTGTGGACTTTAGGAGGACATAGTAAAATTTGTAGAAGAAAATAAAAAAGAAAAACTTTCTTCTACATAACCTCATTCAAAACAAAGATGACCTTATTCACTCCTTGAAGTAAAAACTTGCTAACTTACGTATCATCCTCACATTGTGGACTCTTATTCACATATACCTATTGCAGTAACACACCAAGTGTATCCCACTTAAACTCCTTCTACTAACATGCATGGCTCCTTTGAGAATCATACCATTGGATTTGGTTCTCACATGCTCTGTTTTATGGGTTTCATTGGCATAGGTATTAGTAGACATTCACATGGTATTACTTCCCCTATTCATCATGTTAAGTGGCATATTTACCATGACACTCGGTTTTGAAAAGTTACTTCATTAGATCACACATTGACAAAGCTCCTATTTTTTTCGCTCAACTCTTTCCGAGGATCATGAGCTACATATGAGTTATGCACCTTCACTTAGGCTTGAGATACCTAAGATTTTAGCTATCAGACATGATCAACCTGACACATATTTTGATCTTCCTTTGCATGACCCCGTTGTGCATTTTCACCGAATCATATATAGGAATCTTCATCATCCATCCATGTTGATTTTCAAAGGATTTATGATCACTAGTGGTGGCGACATAGGAATTCATTGAGAGGAATCTACATGCATGGCTCCTCCACCATTTGGTTTCTTACTCCACTTTCTATACCATCTGCATTGTAATGCTCCTTGTTTTGAGCAATTTTCTTTAGTAGGTGTAGTATATCTCTCTTGTTTATTGAGAAATTTTGTATCTCGTATTTTCAACACTTTTAGGCATGTTGATAGTCTCTCTTATGGGGGAGCTATTCTGGTGAAGCCCAATGTTAGTTTTTCAGTGTTTGAGTAGTTGTTTTGACAACTCATACAAATTTGTAGCATCACTCCACCCATTTAGCAGTATGGGAGGGTGTGGTGTTGATCTTGCTTCTTTGGGTCTTGTGTCCTTGCCTTGTTGCCTTGGTTGTTCTTGGATTGTGGCACTCCTATTACTTTGGATTTTGTGTCCTTTCCTTGTTGCCTTGGTTGTTGTTCTTGGATTGACACACCTATTTGTAGAAGTTGATCGAATTATGTTTGGTGTTTTTTTACACTTTCGACATCACTCCATTGATATTCTCCTTGTATGGAGCTATTCGGATGCAACCTAGTGTTAGTTGTTTTTAGATTTGTGATCGAGCAGGTGGATTCGGACCACGGTGTACACCACACTTTTTCAAAATTGTGTGAGGTTTTTTAGCGGAGCTTCTTGGGATGCTTTACAACGGGTCTTTTCTCTCTCTACTTTCTTGTTATTGGTTTTGGATACCTTGAATGATTTTCTCATCCATGGTAACTCCTTATTTCCCAATTATTGTACGTGGGCACCTCATCAAACTTTGTTTCCGAGAACCACCTTATTTTCTACCCACCTAAGCTATGCTTACATGGGCTATTAGTTTACATTATTATGCATCCTTTTATTTGTTTATTAGGAAAATTCTTGTACTTGTACTATCCCTACACTTGTTGAGTTTGCTTTCTTAGGTGTACTAGTTGTGGAGTTAACTTACTATCAGTATCAGTTAGTGATATTTCTCACCATTGATATAGGTGGTATTTTTACTTCCCTCCTCCTATATGTACATTCTAATTATTGAGATAATGTAAGAGAATGCAATTCATTGTATGTGATGTTCTATTAACATATGAGATCTTATGTCTTGAACATCTTCTTATCGCTCTTTTCGAAGTAGATGATATGCCCAATTCTTTCATGATGGATTTGATTTGGTTAAGGTAATTTATAATTGGATATGGAGTATTGATAAACAAATGTATAATTATAGATGGTCTGAAAATGGATATAGTAGGCCAACCATTCATTAACGCTAGCCTTCTTGTAATCCTTTCTTCGATTCCTCTCTTTTTAACATGATAAGTCACCCTTTAATTTTTGGTCCGGTGGGAAGTGTTCTACCAACCACCTATACTTAGATGATTTTTTTGTTGGGATAGGGCCCTCTCTCTAATTAACTATAGTAAAAAAACCACATTACTCGGAAAGTTATTACCTTGAAGAAGATAAAGCTAAAATTGTAGCATGTCGTAAACCGTGAGCTCTTTAATTTGTTTGTCGTCATGTTTCCTAAAAAAACTACATTCCTTTTATTTAATATGATACAAAATTTATTATTCCCAATGAATAGGATTTTATAGAGAAGTGAGAACACATATACCCTTGAATCTTATGTGTTTGTAGTGAGGAATGATACAATGAATCACTAATCACCTAATCGATGATGATGCATAAGAAAGTATGAAGTTAATTTAGAGAAAACAATATGTAATGTAGTTAGGCCATCGACCTATATAACTTTACTCAATCCAATTGGGTACTACTATTTTCCATCCAACAATTAATCGACACCTATCGGTTGCCCTTTTCCATCTTGCAAGCAAAAGCATGTGTCAATAAGAGTAATAGATTGACAAGTATGTTGTCTTTTTCCATCCAACAAGAGACAAGTGTCAAAAAGAGTAATAAATATATTAAATTATAAAAAAGGGTTAAATAATAATACCACTACTAATAATACTAATACTAATAATACTATATTATTATTAATAATAAATAATTAAACAACATCAAGAGACACTTAAAGGGTTACTGCGAGCTAAAGCCTAAAATTATATTCACAAATTTATTATTGATATTATTCAAGTGTTCCACTTTTTTGTTATTGTCTATCAACCCGACAATTACACCTATAGATGCAAAGAACTAATGTATATTTATTTAGTTAGTAAAATTCATTAATGCCCATCACTTTTACGCTTCAATTAATTTTTTAATTTTGAGTGATTCGATAATAAATTGGAGCCCGTGGGGTTAAAACATTAGTAAAGAAATATTTTTCTATTAGTGATAGTCTAGGATAATTATGTAAATGGCTAATCTATTACCCAGAAAGTTTGAGCGTTAAATTTACAAATTGGGGAGATGTTGAATGTTTTGAAAATGATGTTGAGAAGAAATTTTCATATTTCCTCTTTTACAAAGAATGTTGTGCTAAAATTAGCCATTAAGAGGGTGCAAAACTAGATATTCGATAAATTGTATGACTATAACTATGTGTAGAAAAAAATTAGTTTATCCCCTTATCCCTCTCATTTTTTCTACTAGACTCATAACCATATGCAACCAAGAGCTTTGTGGTCAACATGGTGTAAGTAATTATCCTAATGCGGACATGGAAATTACTAAAGGCACAAATAAATGAGGGACACAAAGGTCTCAAATGACTTGTATAAATATGAGATTGATACCATCATAGATTAGAGAAATGTGCTATGTTGAGGTAATGAAGAAGGTAAGAAAGCAAATGAGTGACCAACTACTTAAAGTTGGTATAAAAGGTGCATGCCCATTTGAAAATTTTGCCACTAATATATTAAAGGGGGCATATTTTCAACTTCTACACATGTTCCTTGATGAGATTTACACCTATATGGGATGTGAATGTGTGGCTGGTGAAGGTTATAAAGTGGCAATGATAAATATGATGTTTTGAGAAAACAATACCATATAGGAATGTATGAATCTTTGCATTATTCGTGGAGGATTAGTACAAGTGGGGGAAGGATGTAAGTTTCATTGCATGTGAACAAATTATTATTAAAAATGATTTAATTTCCTTTTGGCACGTGGTGTTAGTATTTACACTACTCACAATTGCATGACATGGCTTTTGTGCCATAACCTATGGATTTTTGTAGGACAATGTGGAAATATTAAGCCCCGCTCTATTCATGTGGGGTCTTCCATTTTAGTTGTAGTAGTTGAAGACAAAATTATCGTGTGGAAGATGGAGTTTGATTAAAAAGAAACACAACCTTGTTATTGGAAGAGAATGTAAGAATGTCTCAACAATATTCCAAGGTTTTAAATTGAAAGGTGTAAATTCAATCTAGATAAAGATTTAGATGTTTGAGAAATAAATGTTTACTTTCTCTCCCTTCCTTTATTTTCTTTAATACCTTAATAACTTTTGAGTACATGCCTTAAATCTTCCTAAATAATGGTTGATTGATTGGTTGAAGGATGAGTATGTTTGTTTTGTCTCCTTCTTACATCTTAATCATATTTATTTTATTTTAATTTATACTTAGTTTGTATGTGTAAATACAAAGGTATTATACTATGAATAGATTTTGAAAATAGATTATAACTTTATTAGATTTATTTTTTAATCATAATTACACTGAAAGTGCTATAGGTTAAAAGAGCTCACCTATCTCTGACATGCCACAGATAAATAAACGCCTAGGATTAGTGTGCAGACGAAGCTGATGCACGACACTTTTGCTACCGTCTGTGTGTCATGAAGACATGTAGAAAATCGTGCAGAGACATGGCGGATGCGTGTTTTGGACACATTTTTTAACGCGTTGAGGTCGTGTTTTGAACCCGCGTGACTCTATGTATTTGTGCCTGTGAGCGTCTGTTGTGAAGAGGTTGTATGCGGGTCAAATGGAGATGGATCAAAAGCATTTTGAACCAGTATTCATGGCCTGAGGATGAAATGTGCCCCGCTGGGATTCGATCCTGTGACGTAGGGTTTAATATTTCGTCGGCCAAAGTGTCCCAGGGCGAGTTGATGTTGGTCTCGAGTTCGAGCCCCAATATTAACTGTTTTAGATTGCCAGATCGAGGTTAAAAATGAAGATTGGTTGGCGAAATATTTGTGGGACTGTGAAGTGTGGTCAAATGACTTCGAGCCCTCAGAGAGCTCCACGCTTTCCATCACGCTGCTCTACAACCTCGTTGTGAACATCTTCACGGATGACCCCGACATCCACGACGCGATTCGAACCGAAATCTGTGCGGTGAAGGATAGGGAGCCCGCCTGCGTCTCCTATTCCCATTCAATGCTCAATTTCAAGGCTTTCTTGGGCTGTCAGGCGCATCGCGTCGCTCATTGCCTATGGTCGCAAGGTCGATTCTCACTGGCGCTCGTGATACAGAGTAGGATTTTCGAGGTCTTTGCTATGGATATTCACCCGATGGCTAAGATTGGGAAGGGGTTTCTTTTCGACGATGCTTGTTATTGACGAGATGACCACGATTGGGGATAATGTTTCGATGATTCTGCACCATGTGACCCTGGGCGGAACCGGAAAGCAAGAGGGCGATAGACGTAGAAATAATGGACTTGGGGAAATGGCGGTGGCTTACAGAGCCTTAAACGAATCCTGTTCGTATTTCGATTTCATAAATTTAACTGTTAGTGTTGGTAACCTTGTTGGATTCACGCGGAGTTGACAAATCATTCTTTTGTTTGATGGGTTTTGTGAATTATTTTCGTGTGTAATGAGGTAGAAAAATATGCAAATGACCAGATATATTAGACCCATAAACAATTTTTTTTTTTACTATATTCCTTATCCTTCCTGGTGAATCATATCACTTCTGTTTTCCTTTCTCATTGTTTTGTGAATTCTAGAGTGCTTGCAATCTCGATGTGCATTTATGGTCAAGGCGTATTCCAAATATATATTGCATTTTGCCTCACTTAAATTAACATTGCCATTTTTAAAATTTATTTCTGGAGGAATATTTTTTATAGGCATGACTTTGTTTTGCTATTGTGCTTCTGTTTGTTCAATTTCGAGGGGTCTTGAGTGTGAAGGTATTGGAAAGATTGGTTGCATTGCATTTTCATTGTAACATCCATATTTGTCTCATGTTCCTATGCTCATAGTAGCAATGGCAAAAGAGCATGTCTGATAAATACCTAAAACTAACAAACATTCTTTGACTTTTTGCTGCTAATGTCTCATTAAAAGCTCGGAATGAACAAATATTTTGGCTTTGAGACAATTTTGAAGAAAATTGCACATAGGATTTGCAAAATCAAAGCCATAAAAATAGAAGGGTGTTAGTTTGCAACTTAAGCTAATCCATTTTTTTTTTCGGTCTCATGGTGAAATTTGGATTCATTTAGTGTAATTTGCATAGACCTTATTTTAGTTTATTAATCACTTGTATCTCAATGTTTATGTGAAATGGTTGTTGGTGGTTAGATTTTGTTTATGTTTATGTGAAATAGTTGTTGGTCGTTAGATTTTGTTTATGGTATTGATTTTTTATAAGCATACCTTCCCTTCACAATTTTTTGGAAAATTGAACACGTGTAAGCTTAAGCTCAAAATTTGATTATGAGTAAATTTTGTCTCCCTTAGAAAATTCACTATGATGGATTGGACCATATCATGTTCATATATTATTGTACCGGGGAATCAAGGTTGGACCATATTCCCAACAAAGTAACTTAAATGGAAAGTTACTTTGGTGGGAAAAAATGAAGAGAGCAGCTATATACCAAAATTTAAGTTGTTGAAGGATTTATTTTATCTACCTGAATACTTTGTTTGTTGTGAAACCTGAGTTGTAATTTCTTTATTTAATTGAAATAATATATCATCCACGGTGCTCAAAACACTCTTTGTTTTTTTTTTAATTATTGGCAAATAGTTTTTTGAAAGGGACTATACCCTTGAAAACAAAAGAGGCCTGAGAGCCGGAATAGGAGTGAGAAACAGAGTTAATGGATCAAAATCCAAGTGTTACAGTGAAGCTCAACGTAGCTCAAAAGCTACACGATGATGAGACATAACAAAGCAAAAACAACAGTTCAGAAAAATTGAAACGACCGCGAGAAAACAAAACTGCAAAAGCGTTACCCAAGAAGGTTTACCCATCGAGCGGTGCTCAAAACACTGTTTGTTAACCATTGGACATTCCCGTTTATTATAGTGTGTCGTATTTAGTTCTTACTTATATCCCATCATTTTTCTATTGTCTGTTGGTTACTATATTATTTGAAAACTACTCTTTAATTATGTCCTTAATTGAATTACTTGTTACTTTCTTTTGTTAAAGGGAAGTTATAAGATATTGATTTTAGATGATTTAAATGATGATATTGTTGAATATTTGAAACCAAGCGAAAGAGATGAATGTGTTCTAGGTTGCAGGAATTGTAACATTTAGGTTCTTATTCTATGGTTTTGCAAGTACTCAAAAGTGGACATTTTACATTTTTTTCAGGGCTTTGTAAATGATGAAATTTATTTAGCTGATTTTTAGTGGAGCTTTCATCTTTGTCATCTATCTTTAATATAATTTATTATTGAGGAATCCGTCTATGATGCGTGTTTAACATCATGAATACTTGAACCAATGGAGAGCTTAGTCGGTAGGAGGCTACTTTTATATTACCGAAGGTTAATACACAATCGATGAATCATAAGTGTCTTCAAAATATGAGACAAATGGAGTTTATTTTATGCATGGGTGGTTTATCTATGTACAATGTGTGTGACATTCTAAAAAATTTAACTTGTATTTCTCCGGATATTGATATGATGACACTGCTTGATAGATTCTTTTCCTAGATAAATGACATTGGCTATAAAAATGGTTGTCCAACTGTTGAGTTTCTACCACGGATGGCTATCTTTGACTTGAGGGACATCCATTTAAGATTTATGGCCATTGTCTTAGCCTCATTGGAGGCACCACTAGAGTTTAGAATATAATCCGATATGATTGAAAAGAAGTCTTTAGATCTATAATTATCATTGTGTTTATGGAAAAATGACAGCATAAAGTCTTAGTAATGAGAGGGAAATGCCTTGTAGTTTGAACCTCACCACCAGGTCAACCTTAAAGTTATAAATCAATGAGAACAAAAATGAAATATGTAACTCCAATTCTGCCACATTTATGTTTGTACCATATTATAATTTCTCACATCTAGAGTTGAATGTGAGCAATGGGCAAGTGCCCAATTTATGATGTTGCTTCTCATCTAAAATTTATAAAATGCATATATTGATGGAATGAGATAACACAAAGACAAACAAATACCCCCAACAAAAGGAAACATGTCTTCCCTGTAAAGGGTGGCTCAAATCTTCAGGGGCCTTATATTTCTTTAAAATTTGTATTGTACATCCTTTGTATATGGGCTCTAACCAACCAACAACCCATTGACTTTGACTTGTATGTTGCAAGGGAATAGTCGGATTGGTAATGCACATTTATCTCATAAAAGTAAATTGTAAAAGAATTTCTTCACCTTTATATGATTAATTGGGTTGAGGAAAAATATGGCGTGATATGTTGCTTTGGTGCATAAATGGTAAATACGTATCAACAGGCTAACATATCCAAAAATGTCGACACATTGTATGTCACGAGGCAACCTTGAAATGTGTACCGTGGCCTCTCGTACATGCAATATTTTTTGGCATTCGACTAATTAGCAGTTTATTATCCATGAAGCTTGACTTGCATTTTACACCGTCTGTATAACAATAATACTTAGGACATAGGAACTCACAGGTTGACACTTTTAGAACCCCATCTGATTGCTAAACGGTTACCACTTGGAATAAAATTACAAAGTTTTCCCCATTATAGATTGAGAATTGAGGTTATAAATTAAAGTGGATCCCCTTTATAATAATTAGGGTTGTGCTTTCTCATGAAAATCTATGCAATGGCCATGGCTTTATTCCATTTGCCACCTTATTTAGTTTTTTTGTTTGTGTTTATGAACTTTTAAACTCGTGGAAGGGTTTTTGTTGTGCATTTGTTCTATATTTTGTTTTTTTACCTTTGATGGTTGTGCAAGAAATCTTGGATGCCTAGAATGAGGAGTACATAGAGAATAGAAAGGCACATGATGTTTAAATTATGGTAAGATTTGTTATTTCTTCATTCTCTTGATATACCACCAATTACTTGTGGTATTGTCTATGCATTGATTTTCTTAATAAGGAACATTTTTACATATGAAAATGGACATGTTTGTACTTGTAGTGCCCACTCCTCTTCGACTCCTATATTGTTATGATCATGTTTATTAGTTGCTTAGTGACATGGACATTATCTGATATTTTGGATAGCTTATTGTTAGATACGATGGACATTATGATTATTATTGTGTTTGACTTTTATTATGGACTGTATGGGTATATTGTGGACATTGATAGACATTACAGGACATGATGACGATCTAGTATTATTTTGTTATATGCTTGACATTTTGGACTCTTGATAGTGACGATTATATTCAGATTATTGGACTAACCATGTGATCTCTTTGATATTGTGAATTGATAATAATGTGATGATATTAGGGATCAATAATATGTTGTTGAGTGTATCTAGTAGGTATGAGTTACAGTAGATGCATGGTTGTCGTAAAATGTGAATTGTGATTATTGATAATTGTAAATAATTGGTTAGAGTATGATTGCTTAACCATGATAGCAATGCAGTTAGATTTTATGATGATGAATGATATGTGTATTTTAATTTCTTGACATATTGATATGGCATTGAGGCCGAAGGTGGTATTGTCTTGTTTGTTTGCAGAAATGAAATCACAATAAACAAGAAGGGACTAGGAGACTAACTGTGGAAGAATATCGATGTTGCAACATGGTCACCTTGGTAGTTATGTGTGTGTTGTGAGTGTGTTGTTGTTTTTCTTAGCATGCTAGTTAGGAGGTCTCCATGGGGGAGCACCTCATATGTGACCATGGGTTGAATGTTATTTATTTTTTCTCTTTTATTTATTTGCTTTAGTTGTGCATGTGATTTTATTTAATTGTAATGTTCCTCATTTTATTGTGCTTGTTAGTATAACCCTTGTTTAGGCTAATTAACCATGTGTGTAATGCTAATTAGAAGATGTGACAAAAGGGCATTGAATGTGGTAGATAGTCCTTAGTTCTTCATGATTTTGGATAGATTTTAATTGATTTTGATTTGTGTACTCAACCCCATCTTTCAAATCTCGGATTTGGGCTTTGAGCCCACTTTTGGAGGCTTGTGGGACAAGTTATACTTGTCCCATGCCTCTTAAACTCACCCACCAACCTTACCTATGATATGAGGGGTCAAATTTAGCCCTCATTATGTGTTTTTGAAGGAAAAAGAGGTAATTAATTGCACTTTCTTACAAACCCTCTTAATTGTGTCCTTGAAAGTATGGAGTGGAGTATTGTGTGTAAGAATGAAATTTGTCATACCCTCACCTTACCCATTTATGGAACCTTGGAGTATGTGTTTGACTTGTGAGGTGGATTGGAGGAAATGATGTGGCATCCTACATGGAGCCACCTCACCATCCTCTCCACCATTTTCTATTTATTTGGGTTTCTTAGTTGTTTTGGGGTTACTCACTTGGAACTTTGGGAGCTTGCTTTTGGATTGGCTTGGATTTGGAAAGAGGTTGGAGTTGTTGGCTTGAAGATTGAAGGTACTTGCAATGGCAAGGCAGAGTCTTATACCTGCATTTTCATTATCCTTGTTTGTGTGTTGTGTTGAAATGTGAATGAATGTATGTGATTTTGTATGGGATTGGGTAGGTTTTGACCTTAAGGAAGGTGTGGGGAGAAGGAAAGTGGGACCATTGGGGAGGTAAAAGGGAGTTGTAAGGTTTTGTGGAGGGAGTGTGGGTAGGGTGCTCCACCTATGGGGAGGTAAAAGGAAAATATTACTACATTTTGTGTATTTTGAAATGTGGAGAGATAAGAGATTTTGAGTGTGTGTAATGTGCACTTGGAGGTTTTGGGTGGACCCCTATTCCACTTGGGAGGTATAAGGAGGTGGTCACCATTGTTTCCTTCTCCTTTGGCTCTAGATTTGAGCCTATGTGCTTGTTAATGGTTGTAGATTTTATCTTTGTTTGTCTATGTGTTGCCATCATTGTATGTGTGTTTGTTATGTTGAAGCCATTGAAAAAAGCCGACATGGTTGTAAAATTATTTATTGTGTCATAGTTGGGGCTCGGGGCCAATGAGAAGGTTGGCTTCACCTTCTCATTGGATTAAGGTTGGGAGGTGAGTGTTGCCTATGTTCCCTTCCTTGTTGTTGTGTTGAAGATGAAGAAAGAGGAGTTGCAAGTCTATGGTTGGGATGAAGTTGTGGTGGTGCATTTGTATAAAAAAATGATATTCATTGTAAAATTAGCATGTTGTCTCCACCTTGGAGTGGAGGGATTTTCATACTTGTATTTTAAAGTTGAGCCCTTGTAAATGAATTATTTAAAAAATGTTATGAGTTACCAAGCCATGGAATGTGTATGATTGGAAGTTGCATCTCATGAAGTTGAATCTTCCTTGCATTGTATTGAGTTTTGAATCTACTACTTAAATCAAGTTTGCATTTTACTAAAATATGAAATGGCTCTCTTGAAATGGAAATGCATATGGTAAAAAAAAGAGCATTGAAAGTTGCATTTGTTTAAAATCTGAAATTTTCTATTTGAAATTAGAAATGTGTGAAGTAAATGGTTGTTTCCCTTTGAAATTTTCTTCTTTTGCCTTATATACTTATACAAAAAAATGAGACATGTTTGGTTGAGTTTGTACTTAGTTCCTCTTCTAAATGAGTTATGAATAGTAAGATTTTAGTATTGTTGTTATAAGTTATACAACCTTGCAAAACAAAAACAATGTATGCAATTTATCTCCCTTTAAATTCAAAAAAAAAAAAAAACTACTCTCTCTACCTTGTATTTGTTTAAATGGATAGAATATTAGTTCAACAACCTTACTTATATAAATCA
The DNA here is from genome assembly GCA_018340775.1 of Taxus wallichiana var. yunnanensis. Classification (NCBI taxonomy): domain Eukaryota; kingdom Viridiplantae; phylum Streptophyta; class Pinopsida; order Cupressales; family Taxaceae; genus Taxus; species Taxus wallichiana. The sequence continues at coordinate 590,004,255 of CM031238.1, read as the reverse complement.
TATATATTTATATTCCTTTATATTTAGCATATAAATAAACTTGACCCAAATATTGTTTGGAACAAAACAAAAGAATAATGATATATATAAACAAAATATAAACTAGAAACCGCAAAACCCTAGAGAAAATAAATTAAATGGAGAGTAAAATAGGGGAAGGGTATCCTCCCATTTGTGGATCTTGGACAAAAACTTCCATAGCTTCTTTCCTCATCCTTCCATGGCCTCCACCCTTCAACCTACAAAATCAAAATGTGCAAATGAGAAAATTAGGGCAACAAAAGAATAAAAGAGAAAAGTAAAGAGGATTAGGGCTTTTAGGGAAACCTATAATCTAAGGGCCCATATTGATTTAATCTAAGGGTGGGATTTGACCCTACACTTTTTAAGTTGTGGGTAATTTGATGGGAATGGTATTTTAAACAAGTACCGCAAGGCGGCGCCTCTGCCGTCAAGCTATGCAGAGATGTTAAAATCTAAGAAACATGGTGTGATTCTCAGTATTGTGGACTGATAATCACGGAAAATATACGCAACAATCTTTAAAATGTTATGTATATGCATTACATATCTACATTGTTACAATGCATAATAATATTGTCCGATTGTATAATCTGAGCCTGCACATCGTGACAACCCCAAGTTTTAGTACCAATGTTGATCAAATCGATGTTGACTGGAGAAATAAAGTGCAGCTGTAGGTTCAGAGTTCTGCTGATTTGCTGTTTACTGGAAACTATGAAATAAATCAGTACTATTTTTTGAATTTAATAAATCGATTTCAAATACCAAGACCAATCTTGTGGCTATGACGTAAATGATCATTTACAGAAGCAAAATTAAGTTGCAAAAATACTGAACGTAGAGACCGCAACATCATTTTCCATTCATTATAGAAATTTTAGTGGTAGGAATTGATCCTTTGCCATTACTTTGATACTTCATCAACACCACCCATACTTTCAATCCAAGCAAAGATGTTGTTCGTGTGAGACAGAGCAAAATGTGTGAATTGATCAAGGTCATCGGTATATGCACATTGAAAGACACAAGGTATGTGGCTCTTGTAACAAAATAAGTAAGTTGCGATGTTCTTCCGAGAAAATAAAGTATCAACATTTGAAGCAAGCCTTTGACAATACCATTGTCCATTAAAAGGGGGCTAAATTATTTCACAAATGAATTATATGGCAATAGTCGAAAAAACTATTCATATTCTCCATGGGCATATCATAGAATAATAGTCCGTAAACAACTACAATAGACATAAGCGAGATAAAACGTGGTCGAAATCATCAAATGTAGCATACAAAGGTAAAAAGGAAAATTGCAACAGATGTCTCAAATGTAAATCATAAAAAGAACATCTTCAAGAAATCAACAAACTTCTTTGAATAAAACAAGGCATCTATAAGTGACTTAAAGCTAATATGTTTATCTTTATCTTGAAAACAGTCCAAACAGAGCTCAAGCGGCAAAACACATCGACAACGCAGCCTCGGATTTAACAAATTCATTTCATGCATATGTTGTAATCATTACAGCCCACAAGCCATAATTTGTAAAGAGTAAAAACTTTTGCATTTACGACAGATTTCTGCACAGAACAATATCCGTTTAATCTATATATTCTGGTAAACGGGAGAAGTTTGACAAAAAAATATATACCAAAATTTAGATGGGAAAAACACAGATGCGATCAGTACATTTTTTTTTTGTAAATGTTTTGCCTGAATATGGGAGGCCTTTACATAGCTTGAAATTCTATACAACAGTACCAAGTTCTGTAATGTGGGATGTAGAAAGGTGAATTATATATTTAGGATGTAAAGCATATACAACAGTCTGCGATTTCAAAATGTGACAACATTTGGAAGAGGTATGTGCCAAGTTCAAAATATTATGGTTGTATACAATGGGTGGTTTGTTGGAGTAGTAGATTTTCTATAATATGTCAGTTGCTTTTGTCTATTCCTGCAGAAAAGCAAGAAAAGAGTATGAGTGACAAGAAATTGAAAGTGGAGGAGATTGCATGAAACTTGTTATGCAAAGAGTATTTGAAAGAGTCACCTTAAAATGTTTTCAGTTGGAAGAGGTATGTGCCAAGTTCAAAATATTATGGTTGTATAAATGGGTGGCTTTTCTCTATTCCTGCGGAAAAGCAAGAAAAGAGTATGAGTGACAAGAAATTGAAAGCGGAGGAGATTGCATGAAACTTGTTATGCAAAGAGTAGTTGAAAGAGTCACCTTAGTTGTTTTCCAGTTGGAGCGCCATAATGGCATTTGTCTGGTTCAGAGTGAATGTCCCTGTTGCTTGAAATCCCCACAACAAATAAATGACAACAGTCTTATTCTTAAAGTATTCCTCATGTGAAACCCTTGTCAGTGCAGGAAGCAACATTTGCAGCGGTTCACCGGTCAGTATGCATTGGATATTTTTGTTTTTGCTGGATTTGAGGTTGCAAATAAGCCGGTGTTTGAAGCTATAAGGACATTGTTGTTGGCAGAAGCGGCATTGCAAAAGTTGTTTGTCTATTGTTTGGAAGGTTTCCAGTGATGAGCCACATTTATTGCAAATGATCTCAAATGGTATGGAGTAGATGTTGGCGATAGTCAATGTACCTTGCACCTGCATGATGAGAAATTGTAAATGAGCAAATGCAGAGGTAGAATATTTGAAAGAAAAGATGATATAAAAAGATGACGTTGCAAATTGTTATTTATTGCTCATATAGAACTCACCTCTATAGTTGTGTTTAACATTTCTTTTAAGTCTTGTAGTGCTTTTTCCATCCTCAAGGGCATGATGAATGTTGACTGAGTAGTCTTCAAGGCCTTGTCATTATCATTTCCACCACGCTTTGCAACATTTTTGAACAAATAAAATGTGTGTTTTTGTTTTTGTAGTTGTTCCTCTATTGCTGTAAATAGAGGTTGAAATGTTCCAAATAGGTATAGCTGCAGTTAGAGAAGAAAATGTTTAGTATTATGCAATGAAGAGCACCTAGAATATGAAGTTTGTGGAATACTAGGAGTTTACCCTTGTTGTGTCTTCTTCCGTTGGCCCGTCTTTAATTTCTAGGATAAGTTGGAGGCCAATCTGTTTAGCAGAGGTTACAATTGCAGCAATTGTTCCAACTGCATATGGCTCTGTATTGTTTAACAATTGCTTAACAGTTGTGTTTGGAATGAATTTATATTCTATTGAAAGCGGCGAGTGCTTTCTACGGTGCTGGATTCATTGAGGAGTAAGATCACATCACAGTCTCCACGGTCATAACTGGTTTTAGGTGCAATGCTGAAATTTGTGATTTGTATCCCTTTTCCAGCCACAACTTTGTCTTCATGCATTGGGATGAATTTGTGGGCAACATTTAGAGTAACTGATCAGTTCAGCTTTCTCATCAGTAAGATCTGCTCGCAGGAGCTGTTTTCCTTAATCTTTTTGCACAGTAGTTTTATACACCACGAGCACATCGCCTTGGAAAATGTTGCCAATTGTGAAAGTGTTAAGGTCATCAATGGATGTGAGGGATGGAGTTGATGTTGCTTGCCTGCAAAGAATGTAGAATATTTCAACGTATGTCGATGAAATCATATATAAAGTTAATGTAGTTTGTTTTGTACATACCTTTTTGGCTGGCTCTTGTCTTCTTCTTGTCCTTCTATGTTGTCAAAGGCTCGTTTCATGGCTCCTGCGATAACAAGGTATATAGTGCAATATGAGAAAAACTTAGTTTGTTGTTATAATTGGACAAACAGTGTAAATTTGTTATGGAAGAAACAATAGTATTGAATTGATTATAATTGTACTTTTGGATGTTAATATTGCATACCTTATAGCGGTGTATAGTTTCAGTGGAGAGAAGTGCATTGTACAAGGTGTTGTTGACATTGTGTAGTATTTGGATTTTGATTTAACAGAAATTGGTTAGTGAAAAGTATAATGTATCGTGGTCACTCCAATACGTATTTGTTCTAACAATGCAATGCCTTTGAGGATTTGTTTTAGACCATATGTGGTCGATAATTGGTATTGAAGATGAAATTTGGTTTTGCTTGATGAAGTGCATTTGGTGAGTTCGCATATGATGAATGAGCGTTGTCTCGTTCGCTGATTTCTTGTTGATGTCAATATTGAAATCACCTATTATGTGCACGTTGTTTCTTGCTTGTGTATCCGCCAAGGCTTTGTCAATTGCACGAAGAATATCTGAAATAGATGCAGTTGGCGCTGCATAAAAGTTTACTATGGATATTTCTTTGTTATGAATGGTAACGGTTACAAGCAGCGCTTCTACCTTATTTTCTCGGTATTCAATAGTTTCAATATTTGAAATATGTTTTTTCATGCAAATCATTATTCCATGTACGTGTCGCATAGAAATGCAATTGAAATGTTGTTGTAGTGTGTGTGTTTGTGTGGTCGGGGTATGCGTTTCTTGCAAACATAGTATGTCTACTTGCATTAAATCATAGTCATTGAGTATGTCTTCAGCATGTGCTTTGAGGCTTCTTGTGTTCAAAGATGCAATGAGGAGCTCAGATTGGGATATAATTGTTTGCAAATCATTTTGCAATTGCCATGTCGAATTTTCCATGAGACGCATCATCTCTGCTGTTATCTCTTCTCTCACCTTAAAATTCTTCATTTTCAACGGTGTTAGTAAGTACAAAGACTCAATATTTGTAACTCGGGATAGTGTTGTGTATGTTAGTCCATGTTGTGTGACACCAGCCGGGTTGAAGGCAAGTCCTTCCATTGTGAGGCCTTGGGATCTGTGTATTGTTCGTGCACACGCTAATTGTATTGGAAATTGTTTCCGCATTGTTAGGCGTGTTCGAGTTTGGGAATTTGGCGCTGGTCTAGTAATACGTAGGATTGGTATCCAACTCCTGTCTATCATATTGTCGTACAAGTGAGCGAGTTTTTTTGTCTGCATATGCCCAATATGAGGGTCATTAAATTTTATCCATACTACGTCCATTTCGTTTAGAAGCATGTACGATTTGAATATTCCATCGGATCCATTGACTAACCCGTCTTGAATGTCATAATTACCAGCGAATATTTCTACAAGCATATCAGTTTTCAGTACAATAGTTGATGGTAGAGTGGCGGTGTGTCGATGTGGATGGTGTACATTGTACTCGTCGTCCTCTTTGTCTATAGCATGTAGCGTAATTTGTTGTCCAGGAGAAATGGATAACATTTGATTGTTGTGTTTTTTGACATCGTCATTTTTGTAGAAGAGATATGGGAATTTTGGATCGATAGGAGGTGTTCGCAAGCATGATTCGTTCACATAAGATAAGTCAGACTCTGTTTGTTTTCCTGTGCGCATACGATTTAGGACAGAAATGAATTTTTCATTTTTTTGACGCATTGTTTTGTTTAGTTGGTAGATTTTCACATTGTCTTTCCAAAAACAATATGGAATTTGTTGATCATTGAATGTAGGATAATGAAATATGAGGGAGTCATGTACGGGTTGTGCTTGGTAAAAGTCTCCACAAAAGAGCATATCGATATTGCCAAAGTGTTCCGTGGGAGTATGCATTATATCTCGTAGTCGTTTGTCTATAAAATACAAGGATCTACAACCCACCAATGATATTTCATCAATAAGAATGATTCGTATTTGTTGATATTGCTTTGATAATGTGTCTAATGATTCAAAAGTTAACGGTATCAAGTTTGTTCGATTGAATGGTAGTAGGAATGCAGAGTGTATTGTCACTCCACCAACGCATTGTATGCAGCCTTTCCTGTGTATGCTAGTATCAATCCTTTTGGTTTGAGTGGATCGCTGTCTACGAAATTGTCGTAGAAGCGTACAAGTGTCTCGTATATCAATTTTGTTGTAAATGTTTTCCCTGTACCTGCACCTCATGTTAGAAAGAGGTGGAATGGATTTGATGGGTCGAGTCACTTTTTTGTTGCTATGTCTTTAATGATTGCTTGTTGTTCCTCTGTTTAGCATTCTTCTCTTTTTGTAGTAGTCAATGGTTGAAGATATGAAGGGATGCTTCCCAATTTCGAATTTGTTTTTCGTGTTTTTGTTTTTGTTGAAATGATATGTAAATTGCAAATCAGATTTCAAGTCATATTGTTCGTTGACATAATCATTTTCTGCAGGTTTTCTCATGTTGTCAGGAACATCGTTGTTTAGCTCTTGTTCTCTAGTCGCGTCATCGATGTCACCCCATGTAGGATTAAGTTGGAAAGTGAATTTAGATTCGTTGTGTTTGATAGTTTGTTCATGATATGCATATGCTTGTTTCCAAGTTGCAAATCCTTGTTGCAATGATCTCTCATCGATGACGAAGGGAACATATAGCAACAACTTTTCACGATAGTAGTTTTCATTATCAACTTCTTTGTTGTATTTGATATATCGTATGATGTTTTGCTTTTTTTTTTTTTTTTTCATTGTTTCTTTGGTATTCTGACACAAATTCAGATAGGCAAATATGTGTTAGTGCAGCTGGTCGCTTGATGTAGTGATCTACAATCGATTGGCACATTATGTTATCTGATTCATCAGGCTCTTTACTCAAAAGCGTTGGCGGCTTGAGGACAAGTGTGCGTTGATCTGATGGACTCGTGTCTATGAAGACACATTTTCTAGAGCAACTATGCAATGGCAATGACAGAACAATGTGAACCGCTTGCTGAGAAGAAATTTGTTGGGTGTTGAGCAGTGTGTTGCCTAGTTGTCGCACCATTTCAATTGCATCGATATTTTTTTCTTGGTGGTCTTTTCTAATTTTTTGAAATGATTTTGTTGTTGACTTGTCGAGTTTAGTCATATACGATGTACAATAATGTGTTGTTGCATGTGCATTGAGCACATATTGGGCATCCGTGTTAGCTCTCCATAGTTGAGGAACTTTTTTAGAAAAGCTATTGGTCCATGTATGTGAAGGTTTTCGTGTCAAAAAAATCCTTGGTTGTTTTAGTGTGCTTTTTATTGCTTGTATATATTCCAGCTCATTGATTTTTAATTCTAGCCAGAACATGTCAAAGGTGTCTTCTTTTTTATATTGTTTTTTCTCTAACATAGCAAAAATGTCCTTTGCATTTTGAATTTCCAATTCCGTTGGTTGGTTGGAAGGCTCAAGGATCATGGTTCTTCTCATCGGAGGTATAGGGAAATTATATCTGCAATTTAATTTCGACTTTCTATAGCATCTTTTGGTGTGGTGATGTTCATGTAGTCTTGCAATATCAGCTTCCAGGTTGTCCGTGTTGCAAGATATGTATTTGTTTACAAAAGATTCAATTTCATTATTCTCGTTTTGTCCATAAATTGGTGCGTATTTGGTCCATACCAAGAAGTGTGTATGTTGATTTCCTCGGTTTTGGAATTCTGTTATGGAGAAGTGATCTTGTATTGGTCCAAAAAATGATTCATCTTTGTATATCATCTGTACCAATGCTTTCAATCTGTAGTTGTAGTACCGTGTACAAGTGACAGGGTCCTTTCTTATAAGGAAGTCGTTGTCTACAGTGAGAAAGTGATGGTTTTGAGTAGATTTACATTTCTTTTCTTGTCTATGATACAATTCAGACAATGTTAATGTGAGTGGTTTCCAATTCTGCTCAGCACTTGTAAATGTCAAAAAGAAGGTTGGTGGACCTAACTGTCGTATCATTGCAAATGTGTTTCTTCGTAATTGCTGTAAATAATCTGGAGATGTGCGTATTTGTTTGAAGTCCATGTATCCAATATTTGATTCCAACAATTTGTCCAAGTTTGGTTTGTATTTAACATCTCTTGCAAGTAACTTTCTACCTTTCAATTGTGCTTTTCTTATCCTCACCCACATGGTTCTCGACACCTGGCCTATGATAATCTTAAGCGCTTTGAAGAAAATGTTTGTTGTATGATAAGCAAAAGCACGATTTGCATGTTGCAATTCCCAATGTGCAATTTGAAGATATGAAAATGAATTCGTTATATTGTCAGGTCGAGGATCACCATAAAAAAGTGTTGGGAAATTCATTTCTTCAGCAAATTTGTCTTTGAAAATACCAAGTGGATGTTGTCCTTCTGCAGGTGCAACTTGTATTAATTTATTTTGCAAATCACGAATGCAATGTGACTCTGTGAATCCATGCACCATGGTTTCATTCGGTGCGTCTTCTTCGTCTTCACTGCTTGTGCTATCAATGTCTTGGAGCTCATCTCGAGTGTGGTTTTTTGTGTCAATATCATGAAATAGTCTCTTCCAATCCTTTTTGACATGTATTTTTTCCATTTGATATAAGTTTCTCTTACATAATTGTTGCAAAGCACGCATGATAATGTATGCTCGTACTTTTCCTTCTTTGAAAGGGTTTTTGTATTGAAGTCTTCTTTTAAGTTCCACTCCAATTGTATGTGTCTCGTCTAAGGATCGTGGCAAGGCCTTTTGTATTATATTGGTATTGGAAGGGACATTGATGATTGCGCCAGTCATTCCTATTTGTGGTTTTTTGTATCCTAGCTCTCTTATTTGTGCAAATGCAATTCGAAGTGAAACAAGTCGCTCTTCAAGTTCGGTAAGCATTTTGACACATGACAAGGACTTGTTCAGTTTGATGTTGTCTGGTGATGCAAGTTTTGGCATCTTTCCAATTTTCAATGACTGTTTACACTTCTTGCATATTTGCTTACACATTATAGCTTTGTCCTTTTTAGCCAAAGTCATGTATGTTTGTTTTTCTAATTGAGTAAATTGCACCATATTGTAGCTAAAATGCAATTGCTTGCAGATGGGACATGCATGTTTTGGTGTGTCTTGGATTTTTTTGTTAAATTTTGCAATGGGTGTATTTACATTGCGTCGTGTGCTTATTATTGTAGTTTTTTTGTTTCTAGCAATAGACTTCAAATGACGAAGTGATGGTTTAATTGTCCCCGGAATTAGATATTGTAGTTGATTATATGGTTTTGAATTTGCTTGTTGTGATTGTTCTTTGATTATTGTTGAATTACTACATCGAGCAATAGACTTCATGTAGCGGATGGATGTTTTACTTGGTGGTGTTGTCAAAGACAATCGTTGAGTATTTTGTTTAGTAATTGAGTCTTTTTGACGATTCATAGTTAGCGGTTCAAAGTGGACGTGTGTTGTTTCTGTTTCAAAATATATTATATTAAAAGTTGCTTTGGGTTGTGCGCAATTGGAATATGTGGTTAGAATTAATTTTTCACTCGATGACCACAAATTAATTGTTACATTGAGTAATAGAGATACCCATTCCAGCAGAATTCTTTCCCCTCGATTTGCCCTTGTTGGAAAAATGTTGCCAAGTTCACAATGTAATCTTGCCAATTCGAAATTTTTGGTATCTTTCGAATGAAGTCGACTGTTAAGTGTTTTTCCAAGAGACGAAATGCTATAGGATTTCTAGAAAGTATTGCATTGCAGAATGATTGAGCGATGTAACGGCGTAAGCACTGTATGTCATATTCTCCATTCGTTAAGAGGCAAATTGAGTTGAATAAGCTCTCACCACAATCACAGGGGTGTGTAACTAGTCTAGACAATCCATAGTTATTTAATTGATTTGAAATGGCAGACCAATTCAATTCGATCTCGCCACAAGAGCGCGATAGTTGCACATGTGTCATTGGAAAATTGTAGTTGTCATTTTTTTTGCAATATAATGGTTCATAGTGACCTGCTAATGGATTTGTGTCATGGAATAAGATGTAGTACGGAAGTTGAGGACTATTTACATTAAATCGAAGGTAATTCATTTTTGTTGTAAAAGACCAAATACATATTTGTATATTCAACCATCTAGATAGCCAATTAATGCAAAAAGTGTCACCCCATAGTCCTGTTTCAGTTGTTTCGAAAAAGGCAATGCAGATAATCGCATTCTGCGGAAATATGTTTCTATGTCATGTATTCCATGCATAATCTGCAATTGCATTGGGTCTAATTCCAGTTGATAAGATTTTAGTGCATCAGGTTCGCCTCTTTTTAAACAATTCAAAAAATGATCGATGATGCCATTACGTAGTTCTAAAGATGTATATTTAAAGTGTAGAAGCACTTGAAATGCGTCGAACAGGCAATCTCCCACATGGTAAGAAAATGTTGGTTCTCTTAATAAGTTTTCTGCACTTAAAGCGTCATCGATGGAAGCGTATTGGACTCTATGCATTCGTTTGTAGTCTTCTACAACTATTGGTTCGTCGCATGTTTGATTGGTTGTCGTTCTATATTGATCTATTGTTCGTTTACGTTTTTTGTTTACAAACTCCATTGAGCGCAGAAAGCAATAAACAAGTAATGTTTCAATCCGTACCTTTGCGTAAGGTCTGCAAGTATTTTGTTTGTAATAAAACACTTAGTTGTGAACACCTGCAACATAGACAACACAATAAGACAACATAAGATATTTAAAAATGACAGAATTTTATAAGATTCACTTTCAATTAAGATTGAAAAAGACAATACACTTGATTGTAAATTTAAATAGGAAAAAGAGTTATAATTTTGATTCTATAAAATTCCATATGTACAATTTATAAAGAAAAACAAATACTTATTATACACATTGAAAAAAGCATTTATGTCAATATAAAATAAGTGTAATACAATATTTATCATACATTATGCCAAACACTTAGACAATAGTTATAATTTCCGCCAAGGTTGGGAAGGTCTCCTGCTGCTGCCTGTGCTGAAATGGTAAGGTTTTCTAGTACACAAACTGTTGAGCTACCTTGTGAGAAACATGGAAGCTCTACTTTCCACTACACATAACTATAAATCCCCCATTTTTTTTTTTTTTTTTTTTTTAAAGTTTTAACAGTCGCGGTGCATAATAAATGTAATGAATGTACTTTTTTAGTATCAGTGCATAATGAATGTAGCAAAAACAAAACAAGGCAACTGGTGCTGTGATCGAATCCTCATAGTTGCTGATTTTCCAGTGACCAATAAGCTTAGCGTTTACAACCTGGTTAATGTACAAATTTTATTTGAGTTCAATGAATTGCTCAAATGGTATGTCATAGTTGTGAAATAGTTTTAATTAGTAAAAATATTGCTCCTCCATGCAAATTCTTGCGTCTGGCACTGATCTCTATCAAATATTTCTGAAATATGTTAACACTTTCATGTGTGAATGCGTTATCGGCTTTGTTGTTTTCTCAGCCACTTAATCCATATGATGTGGCTGAAATTGGTTTCATGTGCAAATTTCAGGTATGCACAAGAAATTCCATGTCTCGTGAGAAAATTGTGAAGGTGGCTGTGAATGGCGTAGAAGTGGATTTTCATATGCATTTTCTTGATAACGGATAGGCTTATTTCTTGAGGGAAGAGGATTCTGATGAAGAAGACAGAAGTTCGCATTCATCAGAAGATGAGGCAGTTGTTGAGAGCCGTAGAAAAAGTTTCAAGTCTGCTGCATCCCGTGTAGGCATAGAAGAGCATGGTAATATCAGTATTGGTGGTTATGAAGATGACGAAATGGAAGAGGAAAAAATTAGGACATCATTAGATGTGGGTGGCATTTCAATGGTTAGTCAAAGCAATGGGGAGATATTGGATTAGAAGAAGATTTTTCACTTGGACTGGTTCCAATGCCAAAAAGCAGATTTCAAGAATGGGTTGCAGAATGGTTTTCCAAAATGTCACCCACTCATGAAAAAAATGCCATGCTTATCATGTCAAAGAACCAAATTTGGAGATGACATTGGAATAGAGTCAATTCGGTGTCCCTTTAGAAGGAGGATTTCATCAAATGAAAATGAGAGGCACAATGCTCATAATCACCTCAAATCCACAAAAATGAAGAATTTTAAGAGTACTTTTATAGATAGATGCACGATAGTTGACAAACTAATTCCAGGCAGGGTTTCATTAATATTTGTGTGTTCCTTAAAAGACACTTCAGTGTTCGCAATGGAGAAAGTTCAGGCACCCTTGGTGCTGCAGGAAATTTACTCAATTTTTGCGTGCTGGTGGCTTGTCATTCTTATGTGGAGTCTTCAGGTGCTTATGATTATGATAATATGGATCATCCACAGTCGGAAGATGTTTCAGACTCTGGAAAAGAGGAAACTACATTCTGAAGTGGTCTTAATGAGTGTGGATGGTCATGTGATGACAGCACCCCATTTCAGTCATTTTTAAACATTCGGTGAGTGCAAATTTATGAGATGAAACCTCATTCTAAAGACAAATTTTAAGGGATTAACCCTTTAGAGACCGCGGATAATAATTCCACTGAATATGGAGCGGATAACTGTGGCTTGGAGAACAAAGAAATAACTACTTCCAGTAATTATCAAGTGAAAGCTGCAGCTTCTGATACATGTGAGAGCATCATGCAGACTCAATATGGCTTAAACATTTCTGAGTTTCTTCTTGATTCAGAAAGAGAGTGTAAACAAAGAGGGCAGCTTACTGACAGCGGTCATAACATGGAATTTGAGGCCCATACTGAGAATCATTCCAGAGAATCTGATGATTGCTGCCTCAAATCAAAGGTAGAAACCTGTGAAATGCCAAGAACTGAAAGTGAAATTGAGCTCACATTTAATGGAATCTAAGACATTTTTTAGTTAAAAGTTACTTGCCCTTTGAGCTGTCTTCTCCCACAGGGAAGAAGAGAATATAGTTTTTTCTTCTCCTTCGGAAAAGAGGAATGTTTCTAATATAACTTGGGAGGAAATGTTTTTACGCCAAAAAAAACATCCCTCAAAACATGCTTCTTCATCAATTTGCTTCCAATTGAGAAGCATCAAGCATTGCATGCTCAACATCAATTAAAATATTATGACACTATGAAGAAGTCTGATTTGCCAAAATTTAGGTGGCATCATCCATATGTCCATAGTCCAATTTATAGATCCAATCAATAAATATTCCAGTAATCAGTACAAACAAGAGGGGTCCACAGACAAGTATGGGGTCCCTTCTTCCAGTATTGAAACAACAACAGTCACCGAGGATTTGAGACATTCTCTTGAAATAGATTCTTCTTTTGCAAAAGGACTCCAAATCATGATACATACAAACCAAGGTTTGAGAACATGAAGCATGATATTCTCAAAAGGACAAAAAGCAGCTGGAGCTTCTGATTTTACAGTCTGGAAAAATGGCAAAGATACCTCAAACAAAAGTCTGCAAAATGATATTAATGGTAAAGCACTAAACCCTTGCTAATATGCAGCAAGTTAAAGCATAAAACTTTGTTTCTGTTGAGTGATGTCTTTCATAGCATTTCCTCTAGTTTCCACATACACTTTATATTCATTCTAACTCACATTGAATGTGTTGTAGATGTAGAAATTTCTCTTTGTAGAGATTTGCTTTCCAAGGGAATGGGGACTGAGGCTGCAGCTGAGGCATTTGATTCTAAACGATTGTCGAAGGAGGAGTTCAGGAGTTCAGGGGCTGAAATAATAAAAAATGAAAAGTTAGTTGTTAAATATATCGATATTACCCATAAATCTGCAGCTGCACCTGATAAAAAGAAATTAAAAGAGCTCAAAGGTTGCCTTTGGTCTTGAAGCTCCTGCTGAAGTGGATGGTGAAATTTCTGTAGAACACATGGAAACAAAAGCAACTAAATGGAACTTATAAATCAGACACTAATGTTTCTTCCAGTGGACGTTGGAGGCTCTGGATTTACATTCAGAAGGCTCAACACACCTGATAAAAGCATTTAGAAGGAATATCAGATTTGACAGGTTGGTAGTATGGTAGTTGACATAAAAACTGCCTTGCAGAATTCCCTTGATAAGGAATTGGAATTAAAAAATGGTTTGATTAAACCACCACAGAAACATAATGTGCAGACAAATATTCCAACATCAGAGCAGTTGGCATCGTTGAATCTCAAAGAAAGCCAGAACATGATCACCTCTTTTTTGACTACTATATGGGGGAAGCAACAGGTTACTTGCAGTATCATTTTAACATTTTAATTTTTAAGTAAATTGTGTATCATAAATTAATGTAGTTTACTCCGATGTTATTTTTAACTTGGACAGGTGGATGCTCGGATTTATTTGTGGAAATGGAACAAATTGAAAAGATCCCATGGCAGATGGGATTCACAACTTCGGAACTATTAAGCCAAGTGAGTGAAACTCAAATTCTTATCTTTGATGTTGATAGAACCAATTCCCCAAATGTTTGCTGATTTTCTGTCTATAAATTATGAAACATTTTAACTTGAATGAAAGCATAATCACTCAGTCAAACATACCAGGGTGCAAAAATGAAAAGGTGGTGTTTAGTGTCATCAGATTACAGATTACAGATTGACTGCTACACTGAAAACAGAGGCGACTTTCAAGCAAACAAACATCAAAGCAGTCTGCAAACGTCGGCGAGGAAATAAGACCACGTTTCTTTCAGGCATTTTGTCGAACAGTTCACATGCTTCCTCATTTTGTGTACTCTGTCACGGATTTTGCAACTGAAACATACACGCGACCTGAAGTTCTTGAATGGCATATATGAAAGGAAGAATACAGAACAGGTGGGGGCGATTTACTGATTACCCAACAGACAGAGAGAAAACCTTGTTATTTTCATTCATTCCAAAACAAAATAGCAAAAACAAACTCGAATCATTTTGTGTATTCTGTCACGGATTTTGCAACTGAAACATTGGACAAAAGTCCCTTCTCCATAATGCTACGGCAGATATCCATGCCCTAACCAGACATGCAAATTATACACTACACGCAAACTAGGTATTCATGCCATTTGCAAATATGTCTTACAACCAATTAACAACAAACATGGACTCAAAGTAATTATTACAGATATGAATAAAGATAATAAGTTTCTACAAATGTGAATGACAAGTAAAATTGTCCATGTACAGTAGTAGCCAAACGCACTAATTTCCTTGGAATTCTGTATCTACAACCATTATACACCTGCTAAAATTGAAGGGCCAGAGCGCTGCACATGAGTTACATACATACAATGCACGTCATTATGATTGCAATGATTTAAATTACTAAATCATACAACGATCTAATTAAATATTAAACTAAAACAAACCTATTGCTGGTTCGTGATGATATATTGAGGGGGTGCGGGGTGGTGTCCACCAACTTTAACTGGATATAGCTTCTCCAACCTCGCGAATAGCTCGTTCAGCAGAGCTCAAACCAAACCAATGCAAAAAAAAAAAAACTGATTTTTCATGCAATAGCTTCTTGGAGAAGCTTCACAAATTTCTAGAAATTTAATGCTCATTAATTCAATTCAGTAGGCAAAATACTGTCAAAATCTGATATAAAAGATAAGGACACTTGTCACTTTCAAATTTTTTACTTTAAAATGTAACAAAATTGTTTTGGCAATAAGACTCCAAAATAGTCACATCACCCTTGAACACCAATCAAATGCCTAGAAAAATAAATATGTTAATTTTAAAAATGTTTGAAATTACTCATAACTTTACAATATGCCAAAGTTGAAAAAAATAAATGCATCTTATTGGCCACTTTTGCAAAATTAATGTGCACCATTGAAACCTATAGTATTGGAACTAATAAAGGGTATGGGTATTTAAGTAATGAACCACCTAGGGAGTTAGAATATGTTATGTACCCTTTTGAATATGGGTCAATAAATAAATATAACATTTCGATTTGGATTATTAAACTAAAGTGGAGTATGAGATATTTTAATAAATTAATTAAGGGGTTAAAATAAATAAGAGGGGGTGTGTAGTGGATTAAATAAATTTAAGTCAACATAGGAAATGAATTTAAATAATTTGAGAGGAAACTAAATGGATAAGATAAATGAGATTAATTTAGTTGATAATCAAATAAAATTAATGGGAACTTAAAAGGAGGATGTTAACTCCGTAATGATTTTGGGAAATAATTTAATAATATTTAATTATTAAATTAATTCCAACTACTTGAGGATGTGCGTGCGAAAATTTACGGGGAATTAATTTAAACGCAACTAATGTTTAGTACCTCGCAACATTTAAAAAATATTACTTGAAATTTTTCCTAAATAATTAATGGTGTTTGATGTGGTTTCGGTGTGTCAAAATGTAGGTGTTACAAAGACTACACTCCGTATTGTTTTTCAATGTTGTTTATATCTTCTTGTTGTTTTCCGAACTTGTCATGTTGTTAAAGAAGTTCAAATTATCTCGCAAATTATGTAGATGCTTTGTTTGCATTTTCTAATTTCAGTTGGAGTATGACCAATTTCTATAATACGATACATTATCAAAATACATATTTACTGTGCAAAGACTGAGTTATTCACTTTTTTCAATACATGAGTTTAAATATGATTATTGACAATATTATTGTATATTATATCTGTGATTTTCTTGATTACCTATTCTGTTACCTTTTTCCAATGTACAATTTCCCAAATACACTGCATACATTTAAAAATTAGATTGATATTAACAGTGGCTTGAATTTTTAAGGCACCACACCTCAATTTCTTTCCCAAAAAAGAAGTTACGTGTATTCAAGGCACATAATGTCAGCTCCATCAAATTTAGGTAAACAATTTTGACCTTGTATTCACATGTTGTAGGTACATCATTGTGAATACAAACACAAAAGTACTTGTGGTAGTAATCCATATCCATTTTTGGTTTTAAAACTGACATAAAATTAACCCGGATCCCATAATATCTAAACTAGAATAATTACTTCAAAAGGCGTTTTCATGGGCGAAAGCCCCTCCCATCTAACAACATCTAATGGTATATATTGTTTGCATCAATGACCATTTCAAGGGTTAAAAATTATTGAAAATAAAAAATTTAAATCACTTTTTGCATCATCATCAAATCCACTTGTAACGTGTAAAATCCACCTCCAACGTGTAAAGCAAAATTTAGAAAAAAGAAAAAAAATGTATTGGAGCCTTTGTGCTTAACATGCTTGGTTGTTTTTGGTTTTTGCCATCCTGTTTCTACCTACAACAGATAGGGGTGCGTCCACATCAAGTCGGTGTAGCTAATTAGTATGGGTGGATCTCCTTGTTTCTCAAAATATGCAGCCTCATTCTTGGAGCTTGGATTACCGACGATAATTTCCTTTTGAGTGAATATATCATAGTTCATCTTGATGGTGGATTTGTAGGAATGTCCGCACATAAAAATGTCACCAAACTGTTTCCAAATGTTGTGAAAATATTTTTGAGATTAAAAGTCTGTAGAAATCATTGTAGGCCACAATTTTTAAGTGCACAAAGTCTAAATCGTTGTAAATTGTGATTTGATGGATATAGCAGCTGGCACTACAACTTCTGTTTTTCTTCACCATTTATCATTTCGTTCTTCACTCCAAATCAACCAGACTTGTGAATCGCTTCTATTTGCTTGCATTTCTACTTTCCATGTTTTTGTATGTTGTGTCCTCTCACATTTCTCCTTGGAAATCATTAATTCTTCTTTGTGTTAGTTTTTTTTGCGTGCCCCAAATGTTGATTGGAAATCACAAATCTTTCTTGTAGTCTACATGTTCCTTCCCCAAAAAACACACATGAACTAATACATTAATCATGCCTACCCTTTAGTCATGCTCATCCTTTATATAAGTTTAGCCATGCATTTGCATTGACGTTGTTTGCATCAAACAACAAGTGTTGCTTCTTGCCAATGAAGACGTTGAACCACTCTGCATAGAGTTATCCTCCCAAACACTAAACGATGACAAAGAAGTTGTGGGAAAATTTTCATTAGCATCGACGCCAAAAATGTCTCACTCCAAGCTCCAAACGACTTGATATAGTAGGTCCCTTTAGGTTTATTTGTGTGTTCACAAGGCAACATTTAAACCCTCTATAAGGCTAGGGTGAATTGCTCGTGCATGTCCTGTTTTTGGACAGATAAAGGATAATGGAACTAAAAGTTGGCTAAGCGTCAATATCCACAATTTATTGCCCAACTTTGTTACTATGGCAACAATAATACATAATATATATCATGTTATTAAAGCAAAGTTAGCTTAGGTAGATTAAATATTGTTTATAATAATAATTTATATCTTGTTATTGGAGAAGAGATAGAATTCTTGTTTGACAATTGACATTATAATTTGTTCATAGCGTCATCATCTTCGAAGTTCTTCTTTCAAGAGGAAACTAATAAACAAAGAAATTAATATCTATAGTGTCATTTCCCCATGACGATAATTCCCACCTTTTTATTTTTGACTTTACGTTTATGTCTTCGCCTAATCTACTTCATTAAATGTTGTTCACTCAAAAAAATTGATACCATAATTTTTTTTTAAATAGAAAAGTTTGATCAACGAATAAATTCTTCTTTTCATTCATATGTCCATTCCTTAAAGGGGCTCAATTATCAATGAGTGTTCATGCATTGCCTTCTTCTCTTGCAATTACTCGATCTTATGAAACCTTCTCCCCGATGTCAAATCCTTTATCTTTTCGAGCTATTCATTACTGTATTTGGATCTCCATACTTTCCACAAATATCTCCTCTAATGTTCCTGCATACCCATCAAAGCCATTACATTTTTATGTTATGTCGCGTTTGATTCCAAATTTTACCTTCCTCTTCTTCCTTGCTTTCTCTCTTCCACTCTTTATTCTTAGGCCCAATCCTTTTCAGTATTCACACTGCACTCCTCCTGTGGATTGCTAGTTTTATTTTGCACCAAAATCTTTTGCAATAATTGGTGCGTACAATGCTAGTATGATTTTTAAATTGAATTCTCCACGTCAAAACGAGAAATTTATGGTCCATATTAAAAGTGAACACACTCGTTTCACAGTAAACTACAAATTTTGGGCAGGCAACATTCACAGTAAACTACAAATTAAGCAAAGTGAACTGAAGTGGACAGAACATAGCCTAGAAATTGCAAAACGCCATTGAATGCGGAGCCTTCTGAGTAGTGGTCACTGGTCAGGCCACGTCAAGAATGCCTTTTCCTTGATGTGTGTAGCGGAGCTGTCTGAAAGCAATTGGCATTTACTCATACCCACCATGATTGATCAGATTTCAATGCAATCATTTCTCCTTCCTCATTTTTCACATGCACTTACTTTTCTGCCTGCTCTTCGGAAGCACCATCCTCGTTACCATGTCTGGAAATCTGCAGATTGGCTCTCATTGCTGCTTTATACCCATTTTTTTGGCTTTAACTACAGACCCATTTGCCTTATACCCTATAATTCGGATTTTCTTTTTGGGCCTCTTCCTGCCTTCCCTCCGGCTTGCCTCCGTGCATGATATTCGTCTATCTATCAAATATAGAATGCACATCTGCCTTTAGATGGCAGTGTTGGAAAATCCTAATTTTCCGGATGAAGCAAAATTTGTGCAATCTGATTACCATGTGAAAAACCGTGTTGAAGTTTTTGTGCCAATCGTTGCAGGAAGCATAGATGGGGCACTTGTGGGGTTTGATTGTGTCAATTCAAGTGATTTTGTGTTGAAAAATGGTACATACCCACCAGAAAATTTGATTGATTCTTGCCCTGGTGAGATTGTGGGGCTTGATTGTGTCAATCCAGGTGAATTTGTGTTGAAAAATGGCACATGCCCACCAGAAAATTTGATTGATTCTTGCCCTGGTGAGAAGGTTTGGGGGAAGTCAGAAGATAAACACGGTGTTTTGGATTTGAAATCTGGATACCCTAAAGAGACATTGTATTCAAGTGTCCTTCCTGATCTCAAAGGTGTTGTCGCAATGGATCTGCTTGGGAAACGGGATCCAGGGCTAGATCTAGAAACTGGCAAGGAAATCAATGGTGGGGATGCCATTTTTTGGGGTTCTGCAAACAGGCTTTTTGGGAAGCCCTCGAATAGCTTCAGCCAAGGAAATTTTGGTCAGAGCTTTAATGGGTCAATTGCTGGAACCAAAACAGTTGAGCCCAGTTTTTCTTTTAGTGCAAAAGTGGATATTTGTAAGCCTGCTGATGCTGCAATACAGAAATCAGATCCTAACAGTGGAACAAATGTTAGAAACACAGACTTGGCAGGGTCGGGGAATTTAAGGCATGAAAATGGCAACCGCCACATTAAACCCAGTAGCAAGAAGCCTCCCAGGCCCCCTAGGCTTCCCAGAGCACCAAAAGTAACCACAGACCCTTCAAAGGAGAAGCTAATGAAGGATATATTAAGGAGGGCCAAATTGGAAAGAATAACATCTCTGAAGAAGAAGCAAATTGCAAGCTCCAAACCATCCAATTCAAGTGTGTGGGCTCTTACTTTCACTCTATGCTTCTGTGTTGTATTGCTCATGCAAGGTACTATTTATATTCCTCAGTCTGCTCCTGCTTTACCACTGAATTGAGGTGCTGTGTTTTACCACTGTATTTGGTTGCTGGGTTTTTGAATCTGTGTACCTCAGGAATTATGTTTAGATTTTTTGTGAATATTTCTTTGTGCTTGTCATCCTTAACACTCTGTAGAAATGAAGTTTTACATTTGCTTCTGGATTGTTTATTTGAGGTATATTTTCACAAGGGAATGGTAGAGTTCAAATCTCACCAGAAGCAGCAGTGCAAGCAAGTGCATTCTCTGTACATAAGTATGTAAGCCATGCTACAAATGGTGAACATTTGCATTCAATGTAAGTATATCATCTCCTTATTCAGATGATCAATTTTTTTGTTAATTAAACTGAGGTCTGTTCAGTTCTGGCATGCTGCTGCATGTTCCTTAGATATCAAATTTACAGGTATTTTTAGTTTGATAACTAATGGGTGAGCACTAATTATATTATCTATAACCCAATTTGCAGAAAACAAGAACAAACTGGGAATGCAATGGAGAAAGCCCCGGATCAATTCAATCAGACCCAGAAGCCATGAATTCTTTGTAATTTCTTATAGAAGTCTAGCTAGGACTCAGTCTATCTCCCCATACAATTATATTACACCAAGCTTACATTTAATCTAAGAATAAGCTTATGTCAACTATGCATTGTAGATTGAAAGTTACAGCTATTAAGCCGGCAAGTGCATGGATAATGTGCAAAAATAAGCCACCAAACCGGGGCAAACATAGCCTTAAAATATGGTATTTAATATCCCCAAATAAATGTAATATTTCCTATTTTTCCCAAGGAAGGAAATACAAATTTCCTGTTATTTTTAATTCATAAAAGATCTTTTAATAAAGATCGACAATGAAGATCAGCCTAAAATTAACTTAGTATTCAAGATTCACTTGGTCTATTCAGGACTTGGTAATTAAAGTGGAACTTATCAATTAGTGAAATTATTTTACATAAAAATAGGTGCCTCAAGGTATATACGTGTGGTTTCCATATGGAGATAGATATATTTAAGATACGGTGATAGATATCTATTTGAGGCATTTACTTTCTTACAATTTTCATTTTGCCCCGTGATTGTGCCGGAGGTGTTTAATAGTGAGATGAGACCTGCTGGGTCTGACATCTGTGAGAATTTAAACTGCAAGGATTGAGTTTGAAAGCGTTTGTTGAAATCTGAGGGTGCCTGTGCATTCTTCCTACTGACTACACAATGCGTGCCATGTGATTCTTCCTGAAAGGAATTCGAACCTGTAAACAAGCTGAGCCTTCGCATTCCTTTTCATCAAGGCGATATTCGTGCATGACCCACAGTCTGTTCGAGAACCATGAGGAGCACGGCCTCTGTAAAACACTAAGAGTCTTCTTCATTCCAATGGCGCGCATATGGGAATTAACCTTACGGTCCTTTCCTGTGGCCTTCCAGTAACCTGCCTCAGTCGCTCAGTTCGTTCTTGATCCATTTGGATATTTTCTGTC
This sequence comes from Taxus wallichiana var. yunnanensis, assembly GCA_018340775.1. Classification (NCBI taxonomy): domain Eukaryota; kingdom Viridiplantae; phylum Streptophyta; class Pinopsida; order Cupressales; family Taxaceae; genus Taxus; species Taxus wallichiana. The sequence continues at coordinate 589,982,494 of CM031238.1, read as the reverse complement.
TCTCGGGCTGAAAAAGCACCACTCCAGATCCCTTCTGGGCAGAAACGATTTCTCTGTAAATTACCAGAAAAACATAAAAAATTAAAACCGATAACTCAGAGAAACCCTCTTAACTTGTTTAGAGTTCGATTCCTAGAATCAACGGACAATTTCTCAAATATTATATCGAATTGTTCAGGCTTCATTCAAATGGGCCGAACAATCGACATTCCACACTGTAAAGGGACAACCATATCTGTCACTGTAATTTTTAAATATTGCCCTTCGAAAATCTAAAATAGTATTATTTGAAAAGAATGGCATGTTCAAACCAACGTGTATGGCAACGGAAGCACTCACTTTGGTCGCGAAGGGAGATACAATCTCTGGTTCAACCCCACACAAGACTTTCACCAGTTCACCATCCTCTGGACGCCCAAACGAATTATGTATGGATTATTAAGGAAATTTGCGTATTTTTAATTTTATCTTCATCAAATAGGTACCTAGCTGAAGCCATATGCATGCATGCATCTGCAGATTCTTTATAGACGAGATTACACTGCACCAAGTCCAGGTTTGCCTATCTTCTGCTCTGCATTTTTCTTCAATAAATTAGCATAATTCAATTTACCGTCAATTGACAGGGGCAGTTGAATTTGCGGTCGTTTTAGAGAGGTTGGCTTCGGCATAATTCTCTTAAAATTATAATAGTAGTTTACAGTCCATAAGTTGGAAAAATATAGCTTTTATAAAAATTGGGTCGTATTGTTTCATACGTGAGTGTGCACTAGGATGGTGGGGTATGAGATATAGGGAGCGGCGGTCCCAGTGGTCGAGGCTGGCTGGGTTTTAGGACTGACCAAGATGGTCAATATTTTGCCCAATTTTGCGTTGACTGCGAACTTGCGTGAGAGAGAGGCACCTCGAATTCAAAGAGCTCAACACTACATGGAAATCGTATTAAAATGCCTGCAAGATGCCGAGATGAACAAACACCAAATTGATGACATTGTTTTGGTAGGAGGTTCGTCGCACAATCCAAAGGTGCAGGAATTTCTCAAACAATTCTTCAGACCAAAAAGAGATTTGTAGAACAATAAATCCCGACGAGGTCGTTTCTTATGGTGCAATGCTTGTTATGGCGGTGGTATTAAACAATGGACACATACCCTTCATGCTCACCGATGTTACACCATTGAGTCTTCGAATTTCAATTGACATTGATGAGATGAGGGTGGTGATTCCTCGAAATACTCCCATTCCTACTCGGATGGAGACGTATATCACCACAAAGGTGGTTGTCGATCAAAGAACTGTATGGGTTCCAATCTACGAAGGAGAGAGACCCTTCGCAATCATTTGTTTTGTTGCCCATCTTTCAGGGGATCCCATTCTCATTCTCTCCAGAGGCATCCCTAAAGGCATGTTCTCCTTCTCCTCCACATTTTTGATCCTTGAAATCTCAGTTCTCTTGTTTGAACTGATGGGATTGACACTTACAGCATCAACATAATCGTAAGTAGAGGAGGGTTTTTTGAGGCTCAAAAGGTCTTGCCCTGTTTTCTGATCAACATCTTTCATGGAAAGACTCAGTCTCAGATTTTGCCCCGACATCGACATAGCCACGACCTTCACCCATATTTGTTGGTCTCTCTTCACAGCTTCCTCGACATTCAAGATATGAACTAAACCCTCCCTACCTAGAAAGTCACACACCGAACAAAGCAATCATATTTGTGACAATTGAAACCCTTCCCAACTATGCTCACAACGGAAGTGGATCGAATGATTGTCATAAGCACAAACACCGCCTTTCGAATACCGTATAATTTTCGCTGACATTCCATTGGATTTAGAAGTGGAAGCCATCGAGAGTTTGTTCCTCTAGAGATTATTTGTCTGACTTGTGGAACGAAAGCACAACTCGTGACTTACATTTACTAAGCAAACCAGAGTCGAGTTTTGAACTGTAGTGCCAACTATGGTTACATGGTAATGGAGACAAGTACCTGATGGTTTCAGTGTGCACTGTTGCAATAGAGTTAAATTTTCATATCCATCCCTAACGAAATTTCTCTATATTCTTACTCCGCAATGGATTGCATTTATTCCCATCTAGATTCTTGTCGATTAATGTCATATTATTGCTGGAAACAAAATTTAATTTGTTTGTTGGCATAAAGTATTCAAGCGGGTACCGTATGTATTATTGATGGCCACTGATATTAATCACAGGCTTCTGTTCTTCATAATCACAGTCGAGCTGAAGTGCAGGTCACCGCAACCACTATTCCTTCCTCCGAAAGGATATTCGAACACATACCTCCCACATTTAAACAATTGACAAGCTCCACACGAAGAAGCGAGCCATAATATTAACTATGTGAAGATTAGATTGAAATGATGAAAATGGAATGGATGAAGTGGTAGTGCTTCCATTTCTAGAATAGTACCAACTGAAAAGAAAATAACATAGAAATCCAGTTCCTTTATTTGAACGAAAAGATGAAGAGCAACTTAATATCACGAGAGAGCCCGATCGTGACGAAAAACTACATAAAAAATAATAGAGTGAATTCTCCAAGTTTGGTGTGTGGGCTTGCATTTACAAGTTAATTGGAGGTTTAATGGACTGTCACTCGTTAAATTCCACTTCAGAATTGTGCATTATCACGAACTTTTAATCTCTATGTGGATTAAAGTTATACTTAGATAAGAGGAGGTTCAATGCATTAACAAATTGTTTATTTTAGAGATGTTGGCAATTTTTATACTCGAAATAATATCAATGTCATTATGCGGGGTGACTGATTCTTACACACTCGTAATGTGGATGACAAAGATTATAGTTTGAGGGGATGCGTTGAAATCTAATGGTGGCGCTATCTCCGCTTTCGACATAGAAAACTACTCCACGTGAACGTGTTGTCTCCTTGCTTCTTATACACCATACCGCCAATACATTTGGCAACAATGTATGGCCATTTGCGACTTTATTGGATGATTTCATGGAAATACTTTGTAAGAGGAATTGTAGATGGTTGCATAGCTTCAAATTTAATCTCCAGGTTGTTTCTTTGTACGTTTTCTTGGATGTGACCAGTTGAAGACAAAGAGACGGTGCCATTCTTATAGTACTGCCTGACCCGCTCAACCAAGTATCATAGCTGATATGACTAACATTTTTAGTTTATTTTTTGTATTAAAAACGAAGGTTACATTAAAGTAGTGGTATTTATAAATTTTGTTTACCGCCTCAAAAGAGATTTCTTTGATTTCCTTTGTTGCTCGTACAATTGCCTGCATTTGATCAAGTCTATTAGTTTTTGGTTCATGTTATTTCTATTATTACGTCGAAGGAATTTGCACAATTTTAAGCGGCTTGCCTCTCTGACAATACAAATTAAATCTCAATGAATGTAATCTAATCCATGTGTGGTTGTTGATTTAAGCAACCTTAGTCATTGAAGATATGTCTTCTTGTTGTTTTGCATTCGTACATGCTCCTTGACATTTCCTTCTTGACAACCACAAGTGCCCTACCATATTCATTGCAATCTCTACAATTTTATTTTCTTAGAGAATTCTTTTGTCTTGCATACCCCCTTTCCACTATAAATTTACCCCTCCCTGCTAGCACTAACCACACATCGATTTGCATTTCCATATTTGATTTGAGTGTACATTAATGTGAAGTATAACACAAATACCAAATATTATTTGGGTGTTTTGATTTAAGCCATGGAAAAGGTGTGGTGCATGAAGGTATTTAATTCTCAATTTTTTATTTTTGACTTTCCATTGTTGTCTTCATCTTATATAACAAATCGACGTTGTCCAATCAAAAATCTTTCAGTCGTTCTCAGTTGGGTTACGCCCCTAGAGCCTATTGGATCTTCCCCATTTTTTATTTTGACCCCCATTTAACTACAAATTGCACTCATGTGAATAACACAAGTGACATTTAGATGATAAAGTGGAACACAAATAAAGGATCTTATTTGGGTCTTATGATTTCAACTCGATTGCCAAATAAATTCTACATGTCCCTCATATGACTAAAAGTTGCAGGGGCTCTATTATCCGATGAATGTTCATGCATCACCTTTTTTCTTGCAATTAATCTTGCATTTAATCAAGGTTAAAACTATTAAAGTATTACTCGGTACTAAAAATGGAGTTGTGTTATGGCCATGTAACCTATTCAATTTTGTCCATTTCTTATTTTGACCACTTCAGCCTCAAATTATAATCACATAAATAAACGATCCTCAATCTAAAACATTTGTTAAACATTTATGATTTTCCTCAATTTTTTAGTTCGTCCCCTTTGAACATATATTGCACTCAAATAAATAATGTGACCAAGATAGAGAAAATTCAATAGAACACAATGCACTTCTCCTCCCTCATACCCCATCTTCTTTTCCCCCATCCTCTCCTCTTATTCACTTCCTTAATTTTTAATTCTTCACTCTATCCCTTTTATATTATTAATAAAAGATATATATATATATATATATATATATATATATATATATATATATATATATATATTTAACCAGCTTTAATATATAATAATATATTTAGATGCCGAGAGGTATCATTCTCGAGTGCCTATATTTGATAGATAAGCATAAAGGAATTATGGAGTATATGTGGACTGAAAATAATCAATGGATGATGCTCTGGAACCAACCCAGAGATCAATGCAATGTCTATGGCCTTTGCGGCGCTTATGGAAGCTACACTACAAAAAATATTGAAACCTGCAGCTGTGTGCAGGGGTTTTACCCTGCAGATGATCGCGCTTGGAATTCAAAAGAGTGGTGGTCCAATGGTTTTGCTCGGTGCAACACGTTACAATGCTCTGCCACCAATGACAAAGACTAATCGACGCTTTCCTACAACTAAGAGACAAGTTGTTGTCGGATGAACAATCTATACAAATTTTCAGACATAGGGTACCATGCTCAATGATTTATCTCAAGAACCGTTTCTGCACGTTACATGGGAATGGATACCAGTCTCTGATGGTTTCAGTGACACAAGACCTTCCACTAGAGTTAAATTTTCATATCTATTCCTAATATGAAATTGAGGGTTAGACCAAAATTGCATTGTATCATTACTGGTGGATGGATTACATTTATCCCCATATAGATTCACGTCGATTAATGTCATGTAATGATCAGAATCCATCTCTAATTTGTTCGATGGCATGAGGAAATATATCTCTTACCACGAGCATTTGTTTACACAAAACCCGACACTGCACTCGCAACAGAAGTGGATCAAACGATTGTCATAAGCACAAACGCCTTGCCTTTCGAATCACATACCATGTAATTTTTGCTAACATTCCATTGGATTTGGAAGTGGAAGCCATCGAGACTTTGTTCCTCTAGAGACCGTCCGTCTGACTTGTGGAATGGAAGCACAACTCACGACTTACATTTACTAAGCAAACCATAGTTGATTTTTGAACTGTAGTGCCAACTATGGTTACATGGTAATGGAGACAAGTACCTGATGGTTTCAGGTGCACCGTTGCAGCAGAGTTAAATTTTCATATCCATCCCTAATATGAAATTGAGGGTTGGACCACAATTTCTTTGTATGCTTACTCGCAATGGATTGCATTTATTCCCATCTAGATTCTTGTCGATTAATGTCATATTATTGCTGGAAACGAAATTTAATTTTTTGTTGGCATAAAGTACTCAAGCAAGTACCATATGTATTATTCATGGGCACATATATTAATCATAGGCTTTTGTTCTTCATAATCACAAATGAGCTAAAGTGCAGGGATCACCGCGACCACTATTCCTTCTTCCAAAAGGATATTCGAACACATACCTCCCACATTTAAACAATTGACAAGCTCCAACAAGAATAAGTGAGCCATAATATTAACTTTGTGAAGTTTAGATTGAAATGATGAAAATGGAATGGATGAAGTGGTAGTGCTTCTATTTCCAGAATAGTACCAACTAAAGAGAAAATAACGTAGAAATCCAATTCCTTTATTTGAACGGAAAGATGAAGAGCAACTTAATATCACAAGAGAGCCCGACCATGATGAAAACTACAACAAAAATAACAGAGTGAATTCTCCAAGTTTGGTGTGTGGGCTTGCATTTACAAGTTAATTGGAGGTTTAATGGACCGTCGCTCGTTAAATTCCACTTTAGAATCGCGCATTATCACAGACTTTTGATCTTCGTGTAGATTAAAGTTATATTTAGATAAGAGGAGGTTCAACGCATTAAAAACTCTGTTTATTTTGGAGATGTTGGTAATTTTTATACTTGAAATAATATCTATGTCATTACGCGAGGTGACTGATTTTGACTCCGCTCGAATTTGGATAGAAAAGATTGCAATTTGAGGGGATGAGTTGAAATTTGACGGTGGTGCTATCTCCACTTCCAACACAACAAATTGCTCCATGTGAACTCGTTGTCTTCCTTCTTCTTATACACAATACGACAATACATTTGGCAACCATCGACAACTCCTCTTACAAAGTATTTCCACAAAACCGTCCGATAAAGTCACAAATTAAGTTCTTCTACATGTCTTTTCCAACAATGGTAGGTGACAAACAATGTAGAAAAAAGGTTCAAGAGCAACCAAATGATAAATGGTTTTGCAACAAATGCAATATTCATGTTCAAAACTGTAATTACAAATACACTCTACGTATGGATTTGAAAGATGCTACAAGGGAGCTTAAAGGAGTTATTGCATTTGATGACACTGTAGAAATGATAATGGGAATTATAGCTACATACTTGCAATTTCTGTCGATTGATAATGACACCACATAAGAGATTTTTGATCATGTCATTGGACATGTGTTCCTTTTCACTCTTTCACTTAAAAAAGAAACATACAAGGGAAAACCCAATTGAAATGTGTTATTCTTAAGTCAAAGAAAACATGATATGTCCTACAAACTCTAGGATATGCATGTTCTATATTTTTTTGATGCACAAATGTTCCGTTCGCAGCTACTCTCTTTTCGTATTTCTTTTTTTCGTAGTACCTTTTGCAAGTTTATCTTTTTGTGAGAATATTGTAACTTCCTCACTACATGTATTCCAACAATATAAAAAGCAAATCTTCTTTACATAAATCAACTATGGTCCTCCACTAAGTTCTAATTCCTCTGCAGTATTTTTGTATCCCCCTCATATATGATTATGAATGAAAATATTTCATGTTGCTCTTGTACAAAATGACTCGTTGGTTGTCGTTGCTCATGTGTGCAATTTCATTTATTTCTGCCTTTTCAAGGAAAATATAATGTTTATATCTTATCATGCGTGCACCTTGATATTTATGCTTGTATAATTAACTAAACAATAATTACTTGTTGTTCGTTGGCTTTCTTGCAGAAAGCTCAAACATACGACTTGGTGACTTCTAAATGTCTCCTCCTGAAGCAAGGAGCGTAGACGTGAGTATTACATAAGAAATAGATTGTGCATCAATGAGCAACAGTGTCACAGATACCACGTTTGTAGGCTAACGAGAATGCCTTGGAGCTTGTTTTCTTCTGTACCAGCCACAAATTCAAGCACCCTTGCCAAGTATTTCTGCTTCCGCTTCCTGTTCCACAACGCCTTGTGCTGATATGCATTGCACAAATTTTTTGAATGCCAGCTGTAGTTCCTGTCCACAATGTTCCCCATGCGGCACCTCAACTTCCACTTCAGTTAACAACATTTATGAATATACCATACATCTGGTGGATGTCACCTTTGAATTTCCCCAAATACTCGACTCCAGCTTCCCTCTCCCGTTCCCTGCTCTTGGTTTACACCAAACCTCCCTCTTTCAATCATTCAATAATGTTCCCTTGCCTTCTCTTACCCCAAAAATACCCCTGGCACTTCCATCCTTTAATCAAGCACAACAATGTTTCCATAAAAGAATAGATGCCTTTGCAAAGATGGATACTTTCTCTGTCTATATGGAAAGCTACCCAAGAATGATGGGGAAAATGAGTAAAGACAAGTACATGCAATAGATGTTTTTCTGAGAAAAATGGTCACCACTTCTCTGCATGGAACAACATGAATCCAGGCCATCAACATGCAGTTCTTAAATTCCTTACACAAGTGGAGGAAATTCTTATCACAAGAGTCAATCCAATCTTACAGGTTAGCAGTGCACGCAACAAACAATACAAATACACTAGCCACACTATCAATTTCCCACAAAACATTGAATCTATTGTTAAATTCCTTCGTGGCGTCTTGGAGAACTAGACATCTTGCTTCTACAAAGAAAAGGGAAGAACCAAACAAAGTATGATTTCTATGTCAGTAGGTCACGTGTATGGGATGCACTCCAATTCAAAATAGCAAACAACCCATATTACAAAGATGTTCTCATTGACTACAATGCCTTGTCCTCTTTGCCGGCCAGTAAATCACCAATGTTTCTTCCATCTTACAAACTTTTCACATAGATAATCTCCTCTACTAGGAAGAAATTCCTGTAGTATCTGATGTTGAGGATTTTACATCACCCAATATATAATCCCTTCCATCATCCTTTGTCCATGTTTCCCCTAATTTCGGTATTGAACAAGAGGAAAATTCAAAGTGGTACTTGTTTGCTTGATAGTAGTTCATCATTATCTTTTCCTTTGCTAGAAATCAACCTTTCACCGATCAATGAATACAACACGGAAGGCTTGTTTCAATGGATTTTCCAACTTTTTTTTCCCACAGGTTCAACCATGTTTAAAAAACCTCACATGAAATATGTCCAACTTCATGAATACACATTGTACCCGATATGTTACTTTGACAACTACTTTGGTACCCACCTCAAAGTTCGTATTTTTGCTCAACTTGATCATGCATCATCGTAGCCAAGCTACTGCTTCTAATTTATGAGACAAGATATCATTCAAAACATTCTAGCAACTATAGGTGCGCTACGGAAACACATTCAAGAAAATCCAAATGGTTCCCTCCCATAATATTTAATGCAACTTGGATCAACACTTCGAGAAACAAGGTCTTTCTGGTCAAAAAGTAGAGGCAAAGTTTCTGATATGATTGAACAACTAGGAACACCAACTTTGTTCTTCACTTTAAGTGCCGCAGACACCAAATGGCCGAATTACATAATGTGATGCCTGGCACTAGCCATATAGATCCTCGTGAAGCACAAATATGGAGGAACCATAACATTGTCTCCAACCCTCATCGTGTTTCTGCATACTTACACCAAAGATTCACAATATTTCGTGAAGAGGTCTTGCAAAAATACTTAGGAGCAACAGACTATTGGTATAGGTAAGACTTGTCTCTTTCTTTCTTTCCTCTTCTACAAACCTTTGTTATACTCATTCATCTCTTTCCATCGTACAATTTCCTATTCATTGCAATCTCTACGGTTTTATTTTCTTAGAGAAATCTTTTGTCCTGCATACCCCCTTTCCATTGCAAATTTACCCCTCCTTACTAGCACTAACCACACAACGATTTGCATTTCTATATTTGATTTGAGTGTACATTAATGTGAAGTATAACACAAATACCAAATATTATTTGGGTGTTTCGATTTAAGCCATGAAAAAGGTGTGGTGCATGAAGGTATTTAATTCTCATTTTTATTTCGACTTTCCATTGTTGTCTTCATCTTATATAACAAATCGATGTTGTCCAATCAAAAATCTTTCAGTCATTCTTAGTTGGGTTACAACTTTTGATCCTAGTAGATCTTCCCCATTTTTTATTTTGACCACCATTTAATAGCAAATTGCACTCATGTGAATAACACAAGTGACATTTAGATGATAAAGTGGAACACATATAAAGGATCTTATTTGGGTCTTACAATTTCAGCTCGACTGCCAAATAAATTCTACATGTCCCTCATACAACTATAATTTGTAGGCACTATGTTATTCGACAAATGTTCATGCATCACCTTTTTCTCACAATTGATTTTGCATTTTATCAAGGTTAAAACTATAAAATTATGGTACTTGGTATAACAAAAAAATTGGAACTAGGTTACGACCCTGTAACCTATTCAATTATGTCCATTTCTTATTTTGATGACTTCAACCTCAAATTATAATCACATAAATAATCGATCCTCAATCTAAAACATTTGTTAAACATTTACGATTTTCCTCAATTTTTTTAGTTTGTCCCCTTTGAACATATATTGCACTCAAATAAATAATGTGACCAAGATAGAGAAAATTCAGTAGAACACAATGCACTTCTCCTCCTTCATATCCCATATTCTTTGTCCCCATCCTCTCCCTCTTATTCACTTCCTTAAGTTTTAATTCTTCTCTCTATCCCCTTTGGCATTCCCATTGTACATTTCATGTACGATTGCTAGTTGATAGTCTTAATCTAACAATATATCATCGCGTTGAACTTAAAAATTATTTTAAGAAAACAAAGGGGCTCTTTTATCAATTACTTTTTTAGAATAATGGATAAATTGCACTATCAATTTTTTAAATTATTTTAAGAAAACAAAGGGGCTCTAAATAATTTTATTTTGCATAAAAAAGTAATGCATAAAAATTTGATAGTGCAAGTTATCCATTACTTTTTTATGCAAAAGAAAATTATTTTATGACAATCAATAGACTCCAAATATAAAATTGTCAATCTACTATTTATCCATAAACTTTACAACTCCAACTTGTAAAGCACATATCGACATAAATATGCACATTACTTGTGCCATAACCAAGTAACCCATATTGTTTGCTATTCTCTATAGGATGCATACATGTTTCTTCATCTCTCACCCAATTAAAGATGGGTACTCTTTTAACTAGTGCATGACCAAACCCATTATGCGAGAAGGAAAGTCAACATTTATGAAATAAACATTGTTCTTGTGAGAAAAAAATTGTTCTCATTATGATACGATGGAGACGTTCTCCTTATGAGAATGGTTCTATTGGGAAGTGTTTGTTTGATTATCTATAATATATTTTGAAAGTGTTTTCTAATAACAGAAAAAAATTGCAATAGATATCAATCGTGTCATCCACAACAATGAAGCAACGGTCGTGTCATCCTCAAAATAGGTTAAAGAACACTTGGGCATCCTCATGAAAAATTGTTGTCATTTCACCGAATGCAATGAACAAGTGTCCAACTTGTTGACAAATTCACCTTTATGACTATACTCCCAACTTTTGTCTTAGTAAGAGCTTTGGAATTGGGTATGCACATACATGAAAGCATTATAGACAAGCGATTTTTGTTAGTTTTTGTAGTTCTTTAGTGCCCTAGTAGGCAAGGCACATGAATTGTTTGAAAAAATGCCTCAAAGAAATATGATCTCTTGGAATGAGATGATTACAGGATATACACAAATGGTGTTCTTGAGTCTATTTGAATGCGATGATTACATGATATACATAAAATGGTGTTCTTGACAAGACTTTCAAGATTTTCAAATAAATGTCTCAATCAAATGTCATTTTGTGGAATGTCATGGTTGCAAGGTGTATATAAAATGGATATGTTGAAAAGGACATGGACACATTTAAAGAAATGTGATTAGTAGGTTTAAAAACAAACTTGTCAACATGATTTAACCATGTAATATTAAGTGGTTGGTTTAACTTTAATTTGAATTGTAACTCGAAACTAATGCACAATCAAATTTTATAAATAAATGCTCTGACATTCAACTTTGATAATACATGTAAATACAATAAATAATGATATTCAATTAGGCCAAATGCTAAAATACATTATATCACAAAAGGATAAATCAACTTATATTTTGTGATGTCTTGTAGAGTGTTCCAAATTTGGAATTGGGGCAAACAAATTGTAATTGTGTCAAATGTGTTGTCTCAAAATAGATACCTTGAAAATTAATGCAGACCATCTAAGGTCCAGGGAAATCTGTACAATTTTGGCTAAGTGTGGATGCACGCAAGACGAGAGAGTGCATGAGAAGAAAGGAAAAGGTGCAAAAGAATGAAAGGGAGAATGTGCAGAGGTACACAAGTACTTTGTGTATTAGTTATTAGCGAGAGATCAATTCACAAATGATGAGAGAGAGTGTGCAAATAGTGTGCCTAGGGCTTAAAGACTATAACAAGTGTGAAGGAATAATGTGTGGAGTACACATAGGATTTCTATAGGGCAACAAGGAGTTTTAACTTAGCTAGATAGATTGAGGCACACAAATATTGCGAGGGAGTTATGCACATTAGGTAGAGAGTGCATAGAGTGCACATGATGATACAAGAATGATTGCACAATAGCCGAGATTGCGAAAGAATCACAGAGGATGTTAGAAAATGTCTAACAGAGGATGTTGACAAGGATGGGACATTCAAAAGAGCCAACGACAAGCTCGATGTGGCATAGCTAGGAACATCTAAATGGAGGTAGTTGAGGATATTAAAGGAGTCCGAATTCAAATTTGAATCGACTAGGAAAATCTAGAAACATCTAGAAGAGGCTAGCTTTGCCAAGGAAAATTCAAATTCGTAGAGAGAAGCAAGAGTGCACAACTATAAAAGGGGACAAGTTCACCATTTTTGGAGTTTTTGAAGGTTTTTGTTGAGAGGTTGTGGAAGGTCACGAGTCAAGTTTTTGAGAGATGAGGAGAAGCTAAGAAGAGGTTATGGAGTGCACATGTGGAAGTGTAAAAGCCGATGAGAATGGCTAACTGTTTATAGGTTGTTAGTGCCAAGTCAAGAATGTAAGGAATCTTAGGTTAGGTCCTTAGAGAGTATACTAGAAGCTTGTAAAGGCTCCATGAGTGAATTGTAAGCTCCATTAGAGAGCAGCTACATATAGATGTCATTAAGGCCATTGTAGAAAACATATGAAACATTAATAGTTTTCATCTTGTTGTGTGACTCTAGAGGCATCAGGAGTACCCATTCTACCGTAAAAATCCCTTTAAACAATAGTATTGAATTTGATACTAGCTTAATACTTCCATCCATCCTAGCACTAATGTATGGATTTGTAGAAAATTATGATTTCTTCTAGGTTGCTTCATCACCATTTGTAGTTACTTCTTGTACTTTTTCTTCCTCTAAAGCCATTGTGCATGCACATGTGTGATCAAAATCTTAGTTCATTATGTTAGCATTCAAATGGAAATTGAATAATAAACGAAAGAGGTGTGTGGTGGAGTTGGACTACCCTTGGTAGTCAACCCCTTTGTTGATTAGAACCAAGCATTTCACTACATTTCCTAAATAAGGTGCTCAATCTCCATGTAGTTCTCCTAGTGTTGAGAAAGTGTGAATGAAAATCTACAAGACTTCTCATGATATTTTTCCTTTTGTCTCAACATAAATAGTAGGCATAGGTATAGATATAATTTACCATTCATGAGTGATAGACCGAGTGCCACAACAAAGCGTTGAAGTAAAATTGCCGGACTAGAGTGCTTGCAGATAGATAGAAAACCCTTGAAGTGCCCTTGGTGTATAAATTATTGGTAATGTTTTATATGACCTCGCAATGCTTTTGATTTGAATTTGGATGCTCCTAAACTTGTTTGGATTGCTTTAGAAATGAATGTAGGGTTCTCCTAATGTCTGCTCTCTGAATTAGGGTACTTTAGGAAGCTTTGCATAAGATTTTATAGATATTTTTAGAGGATCTCGTAAGAAAGTCGACGAATAAATGAGATGCTACAATTTCTTTTATACCTTTCAATGGGATATAAATTCACATTAAGGCTGACCTATAAAGGAGAATTAGGATAGATTCAAGAAATATGACTTGTTGTAGACATAGGACATTAGCACCATAAAAAGGACAAAAGCAAGTGACACTTCTTTTCAAACTAGAAGGTAGTGTATAAGAAGGTCAATGATAACAAGTAAAATTATGGAATCTAGAAGAGATAGAAAATGTGTATAGTGATTAGATAATCCCTAGAGATGTTTGAGCAATTGAATGAGAGAATAATAAATATCAACAAGCCTTATGAAATATTGAGATAATGTGTTTTAGCTCTATTTGTGTGTGAAGTTGTGACTAAAGGACATACACTAAATCAAAGTGTTACCAAGAACATACCAAATTTAGGTGTTTACATTTCCCCCTTTAAGCTAGTAAATAAAAAAAACTATTAGCTTAAAGGAAAAATTACCTAAGTGTGTGAACACACTTTTCCTTCACTCAATTTATTAATCATTTGAATGTTTGAATGTATGCAAGATTCCCCCATGAGTACAACATGTAACACGTGAGATCAATTTACATATTTATGAAAACTAAAACTTTAACTTTGTATTATATTGAAAATTTTGAATTTGAAATATTTAAATTTAGAGGAGCAGAGGAGTACACTTATGCGTGTAGAACTAATTATTCTTTGTAGACGATCGTGCCCCTTTGTTGGGACATGTGAAGATTGGAAATTTATGACAACAATAATAGAGAACTCGGGGTGATCAAATCCCCAATTATAAGAATGATGGGGGCTTAACCATCCCAGCTAAAAGCACGAATAGAGAGCTACAGGACATAGGGTGTCTCATAGATCCTAACATGATGAATTATAGTTGTCGATGACCATGTAGTGCCACAAAATCTTGGGTGTCTCATATACCCAAATGTGTCAAAATATTTTAACAATCTTATAGACTCTAATGTGCCATATGATGTGACATAATGGGGAATCCTCGCTACAAAGTCACACAATAGAATCCAAAAATAAGTGCATATTTCTATTACTTGTTAAGGGCCTTAATGACATCTAATGTAAATTCTCTCTATGGAGCTTACAAATCTCTTGAGAGCTACAAACATATTCCCGTTGTTATCCTATGAACCTATCCTAAAATGGTTTCTTGTGCCTTCATGCATATTCAACAACCTTAAATCTTCTTCCTTGGATGCTCCACAACTTGGCCACCAACCAACTACCGATTTTGTGACAACTCTCTATTAACCTCCAAAATGGTGAATTTTTCATTGATCCGGAGGATAATTTTGGACTTTGGATGTTCCCTAAATCTCCATAAACCTTGAAAATATGATAAAAATCCGAGAGCTTTCTCGATAGTACCATGAACACGGAAAACAAAGGTCGTATGCTCAAGTTATCATTGGTCAAAGTTTGGTCAACGTTTGGACTCGACAAGGTCAACTCCGACCAATATGGCAGCGACATGTGGCAAAAGTGAAGTTAAAAAAACAATAAAAATTTGGTTTGTGACGTCGATTTGACACTCATGATCAAACAATTGGGCCTTGCTAATTGCTAACTAGGGGCCCTCATCTAAGGCCGACACACTCTTTTGACGGAGGGGTATCTTTGTTGTCGTTTCTTCACTATGACATTACCACAATTTTATTGGTCTATGACACTCATGATGAGATAGGTGGTCCTTGCTATTTTCGACTAGGGGCCATCATCTAAGGATGACACACTCTTTTGATGAGAGGATGTCTTTGCTTTGTCATTTCTTCACTATGACATTACCAGAATTTTCATTATATATGACACTCAATGCATTTGTAGTTTGAATGTGGGATTAATATTGCATAGCGTTATAATGTTACATTGAGATTGAGTTGTATTTTCCAGCTGCCATATTTTATTTTACAAAGTGACCAACTTAACCACACCGCGGCGAGTCAACAGCTGAGCCCACTCGACATATTATCTCGGCCTTACCTTATGGCCCTCGAACATAGCTCGACGTCTTTCCAACAATGCTAAATAATCGGTGAGTCAATAGACACGTACCCCTCCCACATCTCGCCATAGCCACTTACATGGTAGCTCATTCATTGGCCAATACACGTGGGTGAAAAACCTAGGGGAAGCGTGATTGCAACCACATGGGTATATGACATTTATGGCATATTTAAAACCACCACCAACTATTAATCCCATCAATGTGGGACTCTCCCAAATAGGGAAATGGAATGGTGGAGGGTGGTTCGAACCCCCAACCATCGACTTACAAAAATAATCCTCACCACCAAACCATTATAGCTCGGCGAGTTATGGATTGGGCTCGTGTTATTTAACGCAACCTTCTTTGCAGTGTCCGGCATGAGGTAGGACATGTTTGCAGAAATCATCCTTTTTGGAGCACTTATCGGGCAAAACCAACCTTTGAAGTGAATTAGTGAAATGTTCATAATTCCGATACCCTCCTAATGATATCATTATTTTCATGTTTTGGAGCATCTCGTGACAATGTTTTATGCTTTATAAGTCACTTGTTTTCAAAATTCCTAAGGGAGTAACCTCGCCAAGTACTTTGGGAAGGTGAAAGACATTTTACCGTAACCTCCTCCTTGAATAGCTAAGAACCATGAGGTAAGTGAATGTATGTTTATCATGGTTTGACGTTTAATAGCTAAGCACCATGATTGCAATGGTTAGTGGTTGGCTATAACCTCCTCCTTGATGTTTAGCATGTAATATGGTAATGTTGTTTTGACTATTCTTATTCTTCATGTAATCGTGAGAAAATTTGGTAAGGTTTAATGTTTGATTTAAATGGTTGCAATTGATACTATCTTTCTCCTTTGGGATGAGCATGAAATAATATGATGTTGTTTAATTATGTGGTCATGGACCATAATAAAATTTGTTACTAATGTTTTAGTTAAATGGTCTTGGACCATGAAAACTTGGAAAAGTATATGTTGTTAGATATAGGTCCAAGACCTCAAGAAACACACACACACACGCACACATGCACACGCACAAACACACACGCGCACCCACACGCTCACGCGCACACATGCACACACACACACACCCGCACGCACGCACACATGCACACCCGCACACACGCTCGCACGCGCGCACGCCGCCTGCACACACACATACACACACGTACACGTACACACCCGCACACACGCACGCAGAGAGAGAGAGAGAGAGAGAGAGAGAGAGAGAGAGAGAGAGAGAGAGAGAGAGAGAGAGAGAGAGAGAGAGAGAGAGAGAGAGAGAGAGAGAGAGAGAGAGAGAGAGAGAGAGAGAGAGAGAGAGAGAGAGAGAGAGAGAGAGAGAGAGAGAGAGAGAGAGAGAGAGAGAGAGAGAGAGAGAGAGAGAGAGAGAGAGAGAGAGAGAGAGAGAGAGAGAGAGAGAGAGAGAGAGAGAGAGAGAGAGAGAGAGAGAGAGAGAGAGAGAGAGAGAGAGAGAGAGAGAGAGAGAGAGAGAGAGAGAGAGAGAGAGAGAGAGAGAGAGAGAGAGAGAGAGAGAGAGAGAGAGAGAGAGAGAGAGAGAGAGAGAGAGAGAGAGAGAGAGAGAGAGAGAGAGAGAGAGAGAGAGAGAGAGAGAGAGAGAGAGAGAGAGAGAGAGAGAGAGAGAGAGAGAGAGAGAGAGAGAGAGAGAGAGAGAGAGAGAGAGAGAGAGAGAGAGAGAGAGAGAGAGAGAGAGAGAGAGAGAGAGAGAGAGAGAGAGAGAGAGAGAGAGAGAGAGAGAGAGAGAGAGAGAGAGAGAGAGAGAGAGAGAGAGTTTTAATTGTAATCATTTACCATAGAAAAGGGTAGAAAATTGGATGTTTTGATTGATTAATAGAATGGTCCCTCGACCATATTGGTGTGTCCCCAGATTTCACCATAAAATTTGGGACCACCCATTTAAAAAAATTCGCTCTTTTTAAAATAATGGGTATTTTTGTGTTTTTATTTCAACAAGATGTCTCTATTAAGTTAAGATATTCCCAGTGAATCATATGAGCCAATTTTGACAAATACCCAGATGTTGAAACTCATTTTATCCCTCCACCAAGTTTTGTCTACGAGAAATTTTTATTTAATTATTTATTAAATAAATAAAGCCCCGTTTGAAGTAAATTGTCATTCAAATGAATCTTGTTGAAGTTTTGCATGTCATTATTCACACATCTCAATATGATTTTGACTAGGAATGAATTCAGGCATTTTCTCGCTACTGCAACATTTTTTCATTTTTTAAATTTTCTTTGCATTTGTTTTCGGTTTTCTTCCCGCTTGTCTGTTAAATTCTCCTCGATCCAGTCTTTGTTATGTATAGTCTATTTAATTTCCTAGAAGGTCTCGAGATCATTTATGGCCTCATCACCTAAGGAATCAACCTTAGAAGGAAAACTTCTAGCTAGAAAAGATGAAGTCAAGCGTAAAAATCCTCTCTGGCAAGTCACACTTTTTGGAATACATAGATCTAAGTCAGTAATGGGAATTTTAGCAGTGGTAGGAAGGTGGGAATTTATTACCTACTTTGCAGGTAATTTTTCCCATGAAGTTAGAATCACTTAACTCAGAATGGGAATATTAGAGGTGACAGTGTGCGCGGAATTTCTTACCCGCCTCAGAGGGTAAAAATTCCCATTATAAAAGAAAAATCACTTAAAAGCACCGATGGGAATTTCTCATCTACCTAAGAGTTAAATTTTCCCATCAAAGAGGTTTATTCACCCATGCAAGTCATACTTTATCAAAGAAGGCTATTTTCCATACAAGTCGCACTTTTTGGGAGATGATTTAAGTTGCCAGTGGGAATTTTAGAAGTGGCAAGTAGGCGGGAATTTCTTACCTGCCTTGCAGGGTAAAAATTCCCATGATGAAGGAAAAATCACTTAAGTGGAAGAGGGGATTTTTGGAGCTGCAGTGCAGGTGGAAATTCCCATCAAGTTGACTTCTTATTTTTACATCTACCCCTGCCAAAAAGTGCAACCCACCTTGGCATTAAACAATACAATTGATGTTATTTGTTGATCGAGCAAACACTTAGTAGAACTCACACACAGAGTCCGCGTGGGAGAACAACATAGGAGCAAAGGCGTGAAGGTATAGGAAGGCATCACACGCGGAGGTGTAGAGTTAGACTTTCGGGACTTAGCTGATTTTGGAGATCAGGGCTATTTTTAGAGGTTGGCGTGCGGAGCACACAAAGCGATGCCGAGACTTGTATGCCACTCTTTGTGGAGATTTCAAAGAGCATGTCAAATCACTCTTGCATGGACATAAGCTAAGAATAGATCCACCACTATAGTTAACTATCAACGATCTATAGATAGCATACTTGCATGTATGGCTATAGTTGTAAAAGGTGTGTGGCTATTATTAGCATGTGACCTATTTTGGTAGAGTTAAGCGGTGAAGGGCTAGTCCCCCACCCTATATATATATATATATGTATATATCTATATATATGTAATGAATTACTTAGTAAGATATAGACATGGACACATACTACTTTGAAGGGTTAGAGATACATGAGTGCATGAGACTGGATAATTATAACAGATCCATGTGTGCATGTCTGGTATTGTATGAAGCTTTTGTACTGTTGGTATGATGAATATATGAAGAATATTGGCTGAACAATAGTGTCTGATATGTTTGTCATTGTATACTATTGTTATCATGATGATTTATACTTAAGTGCTTATAGATCTGGTATGGTGTAACAATGTATAGATGGATTAGTTTCTAAATATATGTTTGTTATACTACTTCATCATGCTACCATTCTGACTACAACAACCCTAAAGAGGGACCTGGTACCTTTGTGCGCTTCGGGTGAGTGCTTAGCCTAGGCTGAGTGATGTGCCAACGCGACTAGGTGTTATCTGAGAATTCTAGGTTGCATCATTGGTTCCGTTGCCGAGACCTCTTTTTCAGTTGTTTCAGAATGGTTCACGATGAAGACATACCGGCTAACTTTGGTGAGCGTTGAAGAGTGGATTCATGATCTGGAGGAAGAATACGCACGAAGGTTTGACACTGGATCCAGATTTAGTGCACGCACTTGGGTAGAGCAAAATCTATATGACAGTTTGTACGAAAGCTTCTTTGTTATCTTTCCCGTAGAATTATATGAGTGGTTGACTACATACGCGTCTAAGCGGAATTGGAGGTATCACACACTTGTTTGGACACAGGAGGAATTTCAAACACTATATGATGTTGACCGATCCGACTCGCGTGGTAGATACTTGGTTTTGCGGTGTTCTAAAAAACTATATTTTGGAGTATTCAATTTTGACTTATTTATGCCCGGAGGTAGCGGAGTTCCAGTTCCTACGGTATCCTAGAGGGACGTATTTGCAAGGTATTCCACTGGCAATCAAAATACTGATGGTAACGTTAAACTTGGAAGATAAACCCATGGAAAGATAAAAATATCCACGCATGAGGGCAAGGACAGGATTGGTGAAAGATGGCAGACCTAACGGCAACACGATAGAGGGAAGAGAGGCAGCTGAAGTATGATGAGGCACGCAAGAGGGAATTATGCAAGAAACAAGAAATTGCAGAATAGATGGTGTTGTGGAGAGAGATGGCTCGTGAAGGATTTGAGGCTCATGGGAGGAAGAAGAGAAAGAGCATCAGGAACTCCCCATCTAGGAAAGCATGATAGAGAACCCTCTTTGGCCTCACATGGAAGCGCGCCAGAGATGTGACTTGGACCGGCACATCTAAGCCAACTTGCTGACCTAGCCCTTGTGCTTGGTTTTCCAAAGATCTAATACAACAGTAGGTAAACACAGCTTTCATTTAGGAAGTGAAAGAGCAGCTTTTAAATCGACATCAAGTACATCAATGGTAGCACACAGATAACTTTGTTATTCTTTGGGGGTACGTTTTCAGGCTCATCATCTGCACAAAATATGAGCGCGCCGAGTGTGGGATTCACCTTTGGAACTGGGACTACTTCACAGACTATAGGGGTCCAGTATAGTACCACTGTCAGGACACAGGGAGTGCATCCACGGGCCCTATTCCAAATTCTGGAGGAGGATCAAGTGGTATGGGTAGTTCTAGTTCCGGTGGTTTGGGTGGTTTTGGAGGAAGAGGAAACCAAGGAGGTTCTGGGTTGGGTGGTCAAGGCCCACAACAACCCCAGAACATTTATATGGAGATGTCCCTTCATCTCCCAGAGTACAAAGGTATCGAGGATGTTGCTTGAACATGTTCATATGTGTGAAATATTGTGGCACGCGAAAGGTATCATGGCTTTTGAGTGTAAGGCAAGTCAATTTGCTACTACATTACAGCGCGCACACACATAAGCTGGTATAGGAAGTTTGATCCCAATCAAACTTGTATTGACTATGTAACATTGAAAGATGCTTTCTTGAAAGAGTTCCATATCCCAGAGTTTGAGCAGAAGAGTATAAGCGCACTCAAGGATATAAAGCAAGGCACTACTGAAAGTGTACGTGAGTATGATGCCCATTTTAAAACACTTCTATCCAAACTCTCCTATGACATTCATGCAAGTCAACATGCACAATGGTTTATCGGGGATTGATTACCCCATTTCGAAGAGCACTGTCACATAACACTTATACCGACCCGCGTGAAGTATTGGAAGCAACTTTACGCGCCGAAGAAGTTAGGATTATTGACACTAGAGTTAGTCCATTCTTGGAAACTCAGATAGCAGCTATGGAAAAACAATTAGAGAAATTATCGGCAAACTCAGCTCATGAGACGCGCTCAGGAATCTGGTGTATAGATTGTGAAGTAGAAGGCCACACCAAGGATAGTTTCCCTCAACTATACGTTCGCTGCTGTTAGACTGTGAGATTTTCCATTTGAATCATGATGTTAGTCACTGCCCCCTACTCCAACGCGCAATCAGGAAGAATGTATCCTCCTTTTGTAAAGTTTTTAGGTCCACGACCCATGATACTAAGGACTGTAGATTGATTGGTTAGATCCATGATGCCATTGATATTGGGGTGAGACAGGCGAGTGTAGCTGATAGTTCTAAAGGAAAGAATGAGCATCAGGATAGGGATTATAATCAAATGTGCTATAACAGGAATGACAATGAAGGTTTGAAGGGGTTCATGAAAGAGGATGAGGATATCGAGGCGGATATATAGAGGACAAAGATGAGGTGGAGGAAGTACACAATTCCCTTGAGGAACTTGCTATACATGTGGCTCACTCCGACCATTATAGGTGTGAATGCCCGCGAATATTTCCTGTTCATTTTGTGGAAAGGGGCATAGTTATGAAGAGTGTCCAACTTGTATGAGCATCTCAAAGAAGCAACACAAGCAAGAAAACAAAGGCACAAGGATGGTTAGAATCCAAAGATGCAAGAGAGAATCAAGTGGATGCCCACGTAACACCAAAAACTTTGGCGAGGCAAGAATACATCAAGATAACCACATGAACCGAGGCGGCATGCGCAAGAGAGGTTTTACAAAAAAAGTCGACAATCACTAGGGAGGAGGTTTTGCATGCTAGGTACCCAGATCCAACTCATCGAAAGAAGTCTATCAGAAACTATGGAGGTCCTTAGAAGCCTTCAAGGTGAAATATAGGGTTTGAAAGAGTAGTCTCGAAAATTGGAGCATAAGGATACAGAAAAGGCCCTGTCTGATATTGACGACATCAGAGAGGTATGTAGAACGTTGCGCCAGGAGAATATTATTCCTTTATTAGGAAATTGGTTGAAGGGGAATACTTCGCGCACGGAACTGAGACTAGAAGACAAATACTTCATGCGAATCTTCCCCCCGATAGCATTGACTACGACAAGGAGATCACTTTGAATGTTGTTGTGGACGGGTGGTTGTTGAGCAATATTTTGATTGACATAGGTGCGGAAGTGAATGTACTTACATTGGATGCATGGGTACAAATGGGGAGACCCCCATTGCAGCCATCATCTAATGTATTGTTCATGGCAAATAGAACAAAGCTACTCCCATAGGAGTTTTGAAGGATGCATCTATCACTATACAAGGGGCCAAGTTCATAGGAGACTTCGAAGTGTTAGCGCTTGCGGAAGCAGATAGCTTCCCAGCTTTGCTTGGGCACCCTTGGTGTTATGCAAACAATGCTGATTTGAGGTTTAACAAGGGGTATATCAACTTCGAGAACAAGGAGGAAAGGGTCATAATACCGTTGATAGATGGGAAATCCATATCATATGTGGAACCTTTAAGCGAAGAGGACTTGAACAGAATCTATATACGCATTATTCGGGACCCAGAGGTCAATGAGCCATCTAAGGAAGGAATCCTTCATTGGGAAGATTCTCAGTCAATCAGCGATACTACCAGTATTGCTTGTGATAATTGGGCTCATAGCACTTATGAACCGGTGGGGCGCGAAGTTAAGCACGCATTCTTTCGCAAAAAGGGTTTTCACTCGTCCCAATGTATAGGTCGCTCGACTTCGCTATACTAGATCCAAAGATTTGGTTGGATTCTTACAGGCCATGGAAGCAAACTAGGTCGACTTAGCTTAAAGATGAGATATGCTGTCATCTACTTTGGGCGGGACAACGGTGCTACTGGTGGGTGGTCCACAGGGATAATATCTTAGAATGGGGAAAGATCGGGACCGCCTTATCAATCGTAAGTTTTCAAGAAGTAATGCACCTACAAAAATTTTCCCTTATCATGGTGATCAACCTGCCAAAGATCATATCCAGCAGTGGTGAGAGACTCGGACAAGAGGGACAGAAGCATTACCCCCTCACTTTGGGTGCATCTGTTTATTCTACTATACAAGGTTGCACACGTGCTTGGTATGCATATGCTGAATTACATCGCGACACTAAAGCAATTGTCAAAATTTGATTACAGGGATGATCCAAACTTTTGAATTCTTTTCATTTACACCACTAGTGAACAAAGGTTTAAGCTTTATCAAGCACTTAACCATGGGAGACAATGGGAAAGCGAAAGAACTTATTTAGGAATTATTTGGTGAGACAGAGACAAGGGTGCATTTTGAGGATGAAGAAGATGATATCATACTACTTGAGCGCACTTCTCTGGAAAAATACAAGGGGAAGATGGTTTACATAATTGATGATGAGGAAGTTGAGCACTTGGAAGTGGATCATTCACATGGAACACGTGAAGTGTTAGCCAGTGCGGATGTAGATGCGTGCACATATCATGAACCTATGAAGACAACAAAGGTAAATATAGGCACAAGCTGAACCTAAGGAGGTGATAATTGGGGATTACTGGTCAGAATTAGAAGTAGCAAAGATCATAGAGTTACTTAGAGACTATGAGGACTTATTCCCAAGAGGATACCATGAACTTAAAGGCATGCATAAATCACTTGGAGAAATGAAGATAAAGCTCAAGGAAGGTACGTGCCTATTAGGAAGCGACCTTATCGAATGAATCCCAATTTGCGCGAGAAAGTAAAGGAGGAGATTGACAAGATGTTGAAATATGGGATCATTCGACCATTGGATGAATCAAAATGGGTCAGTCCTATGGTGATAAGCATAAAAAAGGATGGTAGGATTCAATTTGTGTTGATTATAGAGAGTTGAATGCAACATGTGTTATAGATCCCTTTCCTACGCCATTCACAGAGGAAATATTAGGAGTGGTTGGGCACGAGATATATTCATTTATAGATGGGTTCTCAGGGTATCATCAGGTTAGGATTGCCTCGGAAGATCAAGAGAAGACCACCTTCACTACTGAATGGGGAAGCTTTGCCTATACTATGATGCCCTTTGGATTAAAGAATGCACCTACTGTATTTTCAAGGATAGTGGTACAAGCATTCAAGGATTTTATTCACAACTTCTTATAGGTCTATCTTGATGATTGGACCGTTTATGGGCTAATTAAGGATCATTGTGACAATCTGCGCTTAATGTTTGAAAGATGTAGACAGTTGAGTATCTCATTGAACATCAAGAAGTGCATCTTTGCTACTCCCTTTGGCATACTTTTAGGACACATTATCTGCAAGGAAGGGTTGCTGGTTGATCCAACTAAAGTTGCAGTCATTGTAGGCTTGAAAGCACCTGCAAGTCAAAGTGAGGTGCGTGGATTTTTGGGTCATACAGGGTATTACAGGAAGTTTATAAAAGGGTATGCAAAAGTTGCCACACCCTTGGAAGAATTTCTCAAGGGGAAAGGTACATTCTATTGGGGGATTCGCAACAACGCGCGTTTGAGATATTGAAGAAGAAACTTACTACCATGCCTATCTTGTGCTTTCCTTCATGGGATAAACCTTTTCATGTTCATGTGGACGCCTCTGGCACACCATTGGTGCTGTTTTAGCTCAACCGGGAGAAGGTATAGTTGATCATCCCATTTGTTTTGCTAGTAGGAAGTTGACCCCTGCAGAACAAAATTATACCACTACAGAGCACGAAGCTTTGTCCATGATCTATGCCTTGCACAAATTTCATCAGTATTTTTGGCCACACCATTTGTGTTTTATACAAATCACATGGCATTGAAGTATTTGGTGAACAAGCCCGTTTTACAGGGGCACATATGTCGATGGATACTCTTATTTCAAGATTTTGACTTTACAGTTGTGGTAAAACCAGTAAAAGCAATTCTAGACCGGATCACTTGTCTAGAATTCAATCAGGAGAAGAGGCACAAACAATAGAAGAGACCATGCCTGATGCACAACTGTATAGGTTACAATGCGCGCCATCGGAATTAGAGGACATTGTTGTCTTTCTAAGGACTGGTATGGCACCAGAAGGCATGAAAGCTTTAGAGAAGAAGCAACTTGCTATACGTGCAGCACCATTCATGTTAATCAGTGGTGATTTGTACAAATTAGGCAGAGATGAGGTGTTACACCGTTGTGTATTAGAGCATGAATGAAAGGATATAATGGAAGAAGCACATGGTGGTATTGCAGGTGGCCACTATGTAGGTGATACCACAATGCGCAAGATCCTACTTGTTGGTTTATGCTGGGAACCATTGTCTGAAGGATTATAAAGAGTATTGTAAGGCATGTGACCATTGTCAACATCTAGGTCGACCAGGACAAAGGGATGAGATGCCTTTACGACCAATTACAAGTGCAGAACCCTTTGAGAAATGGGTGATTGACTTTGTCGGGCCTATTTCACCAGCCGCGCTATATCATCACTTGTACAGATTATCTTACCCAATGGGTAGAAGCAGCACCTACAAAGGACTGTATAATGGCTACAATAGCAAGGTTCTTATGGGAGAATGTTCTTACAAGGTATGGCTATCCTTTAAGTTTAACAAGTGATAGGGGCACACATTTTTTGAATGAGACAATAAGAATTCTATTAGATGAGTTTATGGTTGCCCACCATAAGACTACACCCTATCACCCTCAAAAATGGAACTGCTGAGGATTTTAACAAGATTTTGAGCCACACATTGACCAAGATTTGTGATGTTGGAAGGAAAGATTGGGATGATAAAGTATCTACTGTTCTTTGGGATTATAGAACAACATATAAGAGATTGAACAAAGCCACACCTTTTCAATTGGTGTTTGGCGTGGAAGTTGTTCTTCCTATAGAATTTATGTTACCTTCTTTGCGCATTGCACGCTTGTTGGAGGTCTAGCTGATGAGCAAGCCTTGGAAGAACAGATTGAGAAGATGGTTCAACTAGATGAGCACCGAGCCATAGCACGCTGGAGTCAGAAACAAGAGAAAGCGTGCCAAAAGGCATGGCATGATAGACATATCAGGGATAAGAAACTTGCGGTTGGACAAATGGTACTTCTATATGACTCCAAGTTTTTGCACCATCTAGGGAAGCTCAAGGTGCATTGGTTGGGGCTGTATATTATAACTCATATACTTGAGTCAGGTGCTTGCCAGTTAGAAGCAATTGATGGCACGAGGTTGCCTAGGTTATTTTAACGGGAGTAGGTTGAAGCCCTACTATAAATAAGTCTTCTTGGTGTTTGTAATAAGGTAGTATTGCTAGATAGATTAGGTTTCCCTTTCTGCATTCCCTTAATGTGTTTCTTTCATCGTCGTTATGCTTTGTCAATTTAGTTCTTGTTTGTGTGTCATAAGCGCGCTTGCGCGCATGAAGCTAACTACAATATGAAGCATGTTGATGCACAGAGGACTGCACATACTTTTAGTGTGGGGTGGATTGTTGGTGACTCTCAGGTATATGCTGCGAAGATTTAATGTTACGGGTGTTGAGAAAGAAGGTTGCTAAGGGTGATTGAAAAAGATTGCTTCTCAAAGATAACCAAGGATGGAGATGAATGAGGGAAAGTATAACACGAGGTAAGCGAAAGCCATGGTAACTACCAGGAGATGGTGCAGTGATGAGGTACTCGGGTGCTAGAGAGCACACGCCAAGAGAAGTCTCAGTAAAAAGGGTAAAAAGGCACGCTAGAAGGTTATAGCTTTTGGTGTGAAGATGTACCGCATGCGAAATGACAAAAATGGGTAATAAATGAGGAAAATTTGGTAGGTGGAGGAGAAATTAATGCAGTGAAAAGTGGAAATCTTATAAGGACAGGATGTGATTTCATTTTTACCATTACGGCTACGAGAATTTAACAAAGAGCTACGTGCGAAGAGCCAAGTAAAGCGATTCAAGGTGCGAAGCAAGCGAACCAGGCGTGAAAGACAAATTTGTGTATTGGAAAGGCTTGTATCCCCGTAGGAGAAGGGTTTGAACGAAGTAGAGTGAAAGAAAAAGCTAGGGCGTACGATTTCATGATTGAAAATTAGGGCATGGTTGAATCGAGTTAGGGTTTGAAGGAAACTAATAAAAACTTGCAGCAGAAGGTCTAGAAAACAAAACCCAAAGAGAAGAATGGCTCCAAAGAAGAAAGCAACACCAGTAAAGGAAAAGAAGAAGGTGGTAGTAGAAGAAGAGGAAGAGATGGCCCTAGAAAGCAATTTTTCGTAGATGCACATACCCGAGGAAGTACTTTTGGGCGGGAATGAGATACCCACATACGACATAGCAAGATAAGTGAGCATAACCATTGGACAAAGGATAACTAGAAGTAATTAGATGACTTGCTCACCTCCCGAATGAACAGATGAACTGAGGATGGCATGTCAGTATATGATGATGTCGGGGAAAGGCTACTGAAGAGGATTGGTGTCTACCAATTGTATGAGCTCCCATACTTTGGGAAATATGCACCATTGTATAGATGGTTGATGAGTCGAGTCCATGAGGACTTTTTCTATTTTGCAGGACAAAGGGTAAGATTGACACCCATTCTTATTGCCACAGTAATTGGATTAAAGGCAATAGGTGAGGATATTAAGATTGACCTAGCTAACAAGAGCGCCATTTTGGAGACACAAAGCATTGGGCTACTAGAAAGGACCACGTGGAATGGACATTGATAAACTGCAAAATTGTCTAGTAGTACAGGCAGCAGCGCACCTGATTACAAAGTTGAATGACCAAGATCGTTGGTCACAAGTTAACTCTATGTGGCTGCATGTGGCAAAGTGCATGTCAGAAGGAGTCACTTACAACATTGTCGGCTTCATTGCAGAGCAAATAGTAGAGGAAGCACGTGCATAGGAAACAAGATAAGTTTTGGCTGTGTTTTGCTAAGTTTGGTATTCATGGAGATTGGGGTACTAGATGGCCCAGAAGAGAATATATGGGAATACCCCGTGAATCACAAGTCTCCAACTTGAACGATTCAGCAAGTATCTATGCAAGGGTCTATTACGGACGAGGTAAAGGAGTGAGCGAAGATGTGGTATGATAGGCTCCATGCATGGAATTTGAAGAGGAATGACGTATACCCAAGGAGTTGCCTTCGGTTCTAGGGAAGCAGGCATAGTTTGTAGTCTACCAACACTTTTGTATTGTGCACTTTCCAATGGTAGATGGGTCGTGGAGCCCCGGTGCAAACTGCCTTACGCATTTTCCGTGTAATATTTCCAAGCTTCAGTTCATCGGTTCACCAACACACGAAGGTTAGTATTTAATGCGATAAACGTGGGTATCAGAATACCACACCTTGCGGAAAACATATGGATATCCAAGGAAGAATGCATACAACGAGAGTATTATCTTAGAGATTTTGAGCATTAAGCCAGAAACACTTGCCATTACGGATATTGAGGCTATGCTGATATACCTTCAACTTAAGCCAAAAATGGAAAATAACAAGTATGTGGAAAACAAGTTCGCGCTTCCAGGGCCATCGAAGGGGAAGCATACCATGGAGAATGTCCCGGAACCTAGGCCCTCTGAACCCAAGCAAGATGATGAGGAAGAGGATGAAGAGCAGGAGGATAGCGGCGGCTTGGTGTGAAGGAGGAAGCAACCATTTGTTCAAAAGGAGAAGGAGCGCACAACGGCTTCACAAGGAGAAGGAGTTACTGGGGAAGAGCAGGGTGACCAAATATTTAAGAAGGTATTCAAGCACACAAGGGTGCAAGGGGAAACCCAACAAGTAAAGGAGCCAGAGGAGAAGAAAAGAAGAAAACTCAGGCTAGGCGAGGAAGTAGAAGAATCTGAGGAGAAGGCGCCCTCATCTCCAGCAGAAGAGGAGCCTCAACATGAGGAGGAGGAGAAAATGGAAGGAGGAGAAGGGGAACAATCAGAGGCCACACAAGACAAGGGTGAGGATACATCTAGTATTCCTAACCTTGATGCAGCCATTCCAAGAGGGCCAAGATCCCATCGAATAGGTGAGGATGCCAAGGCACATACAATGGGATATGCAGAAGACCTAAAGATGATTGTTCGCGCTCGGTTCCAGAGCACCATCGAGCAAAAGGATCTATTCAGGTGATCACTCATGGACGAGGACAAGGCACCACTGCGCACACGGAAGCATCTTTCATGGTCAATGCACATGCATATGGATGAGCAAGACTTTGATGTCGGTGAAGAATCATGCACGTCAAGATGATTGAAGAAGGCACCTGAAATAAGGCACATGATAATCAAGCCAACGGTGATGACAGATGAGTAGGTAAGCAATTCTCTGGTAAAGGTATCTGTTGAAGTAGCAAGAAGAAACGTTGATAAATCTACTACCATTAAAGCGCTGACAGAGAAGCTGAAAGCCAAGGATGTGGAGATAGCGCACCTAGTGTAGGAAAAGGACCTGATCAAGAGAAAATATGACACTTTTGTTAGTATGGCGGAGGAAATTGGAGATGATGTCCTAAAGGTACGCCCACATTTGGAATCCCAAGTACCAAAAGAATTTCCTTCTACGATGCACTACGTAAAGACAATGATAAAATTAGTATTGGAGGATGAAAAGGTGCACATGACAGAGCAGCCCAAGGACCCCGCGGAAGAGGTAGAGAAAGCACAGGATGCAGTAGCAAGAAAGATTGCTACTTATGAAGGCCTACTGCAAGCCATCCGCGACGAGCTGAAGAAAGCCGATCATGCACTAATGATATGCACAACTCCAGATGCATTGATCATGGTAAAAACATTAGAGGAAGATAATGAAGTGCAAAAGGCTATGAAGGATGCAACCCTAGGCCGCGCTGAACGATTAATCCTAGTGAAGCAGAAGTGTGAGACACTAGCTGCGGCATAGGCACCGCATAAGGAAAGGTTAGATGAGCTTGGAAAGCTCATTGCTCAAAAGATGGATATATTGGAAGGGGTGCAAACCTCTATGTCAAGCGTAATGCTTGTGATACAAAATGAGTAGGGAAAGCTAACTATGGATGAGCTAGAGTCTATCATTGTAGACATGCCAGAGAAGGTAGGAACAATGTTGACAGAGTGGGAGAACTTGGAAGTAGATATAAAAGAGGAATATCTAGAGTTACTGCTTCAGAATGAAATGGAGGAGCCTGAGGCCTGAACAGTTTTTGTTGTGTATACCTTATTCAACCATTCTTTATTTATCCATTCTTTGTGTAAGTTTTGGACATCACCATTGTCGGGGTGACAATGAGATTAGTGTGGGGTAATTTTGATCAGAGAAAAACTTAGTAGAACTCACACACAGAGTCCGCGCAGGAGAACAACACAGAGCAAAGGCACGAAGGTATAGGAAGGTGTCGCGCGCGGAGGTGTAGAGTCAGACTTTTGGGACTTAGCCGATTTTGGAGATCAAGGCTATTTTTAGAGGTTGGCATGTGGAGCACACAAAGCGATGCCAAGACTTGCACGCCACTCTTCGTGGAGATTTCAAAGAGCATGTCAAATCACTCTTGCATGGACATAAGCTAAGAATAGATCCACCACTATAGTTAACTATCAACGATCTATAGATAACATACTTGCATGTATGGCTATAGTTGTAAAAGGCACGTGGCTATTATTAGCATGTGACCTATTTTGGTAGAGTTAAGCGGTGAAGGGCTAGTCCCCCACCCTATATATATGTAATGAATTACTTAGTAAGATATAGACAGGGACACATACTGCTTTGAAGGGTTAGAGATACATGAGTGCATGAGACTGGATAATTATAACAGATCCATGTGTGCATGTTTGGTATTGTATGAAGCTTTTTTACTTGTTGGTACAATGAATATATGAAGAATATTGGCCAAACAACAGTGTCTGATATGTTTGTCATTATATACTATTGTTATCATGATGATTTATACTTAAGTGCTTATAGATCTGGTACGGTGTAATGATGTATAGATGGATTAGTTTCTAAATATATGTTTGTTATACTACTTCATCATGCTACCATTCTCTACACAACAACCCTAAAGAGGGACCTAGTACCTTTGCGCACTTCAAGTGAGCGCTCAGCCTAGGTTGAGTGATGTGCCAACGCGACTAGGTGTTATCTGAGAATTCTAGTCTGCATCATTATTTATTAATAGATTTTTAATCTAATTTTGGCGCCATGTATGGAAGGAAAGTCAATGCAAAAGGACAAGCTAAAAATAACTGAAGGATGCATGTTAAAAATAAATAAAATAAATTTATTAAAAAGTAACCAAAGAAGATGAATGATTGGGCGCCCAATTTCGATGAATAGACATGGTTATTAATTAATTGAATTGCCAGAAATAGGAAGAGGAAATTATTAAAAATAGCATGTTGGAGGTTATATAAGCATGGGACACCATAAGGGAGAGAAAATTAATTCTTTCGATGAAGTTTGCAACTCAAACACGTTTTGGCGCCGAAAGAAGGAGGATTTTGTATTAAAGTTTATTTTCCACGTCGGGAAGCTTCATGTTTTGGTGCCTAGGATTAGGATAGCCTAATGTTTTCATTCTCGAGCATCTACATATTGGTATATGTGCCCAATTGAATTAAATAATATTTTTCTTTCTTTGCATGCAAGAAAAACCTCAAATTTTAGGGCGGCATTCTTTATATGCAGATTTTGGTGATAAAAAT
The DNA here is from genome assembly GCA_018340775.1 of Taxus wallichiana var. yunnanensis. Taxonomy (NCBI): domain Eukaryota; kingdom Viridiplantae; phylum Streptophyta; class Pinopsida; order Cupressales; family Taxaceae; genus Taxus; species Taxus wallichiana. Next base: position 589,950,468 of record CM031238.1, on the reverse strand, counting down.
CAAGTATTCATGCCATGGACTCCATCTTTATCTCAATTAATTGCGGTGGTATTCATCACGGGTTCTCATATTAGTGAAAATAAGTTCAAATAAATGTCAGATACATTGAATATCTCTTCCGAATCAGAAGAAATTTCTAGATCTACACAAATTGAGCCAATTACAAGGGATTCCAGTAGAATTAAAAGAAAAAGAGCCCAAACAAAGATTGTTCCATACCAGATGAAGCATGATGAAAGAGAAGGATTAGTGAATCATGCATAACTTCTAGATTTTCTGACATCAATGATACAAACATAGGCCCTAAGCCCATCTTTGATTTAATTGACGATCTAGAGCCGAGAAGGACATCTCTCATGCAGGCAATTAAAAGCAATGGAATTATTCAAGCTTCAACATTTCTAGTCACAGCTTAGTTGCCTGAATTTGTTATGGAGTGTGCAAGGTCATATCATCCTCTTTCCAGAACAATTCGGGATCACACGGGAAATACAATAATCAGGCTGGATGCACAATTTATTAATTATTGTCTAAAGATTCCGACATGATCTGTGGTGATCACAATTAGAATGCTAGATCTTTGAAAGATGGGAGAAGAACAAAGAAGATTGCGTAGGCATAATGAATAAAAAATATATGAAGAAGCCCCTGCTCCATAAAATTTTCTGAGGACTCTTCCATGATCCAATTTGGTGCAGGAAGTTGATGATATTACTAAATTGCTTTACAGGTTAAATGGAGAAGCTAATACTCACAATTTCCACTCATGGATGTATGCTTTCATGTGATAACCATTGAGATCAATAACACTGATTCGATCATAAATTGGGCAGAGATCATCAGTGAAAAAATCATCGAGCAGCTCCGAAGTGTGAGGTGGACATTCAACTTAAAAATGACTTCATACCTAGTATATGCAATAACCTCGCAGGGTATATTTTCCAAATTGGATAGATGAGGAGTTTTGTCGAAAGATCTTATTTTCGAGTGCTTCCCATAGTTGACAGTTCTTGAGTGCAACAAAGATTACAGGGTGGTCAATGATGGGTTCTTCTACGAATTCATCTACAAATTGAATAGTGATCTAAAGACCAACAGGGTGAGCAAAGAAGCTTGGGAAGTCTGTATCCCAGTATGGCTGCATCTTCATCTAGTTTGCAGACTTCACGTATCTCAGGGTCAGTGGCTTTTCAAGAGAACCAGTCAAGTTGCCAAGGTATCCAAGTGATAAATGGGTCATCATGGAGTTATGAAGACAACTCATGGAAATGCATGACTTAAGCACAAACCTACATGTTGCTTTCTAGTCACGGTGGGTTATTACAACTGCCAAAGCATCTTGTAGACACCAAATTTAGGTCACACTCCCCCTTTACCCCATATGTATATTAGTATAATTACCCACAATTAAATTAAGGCCCATGCTCACAATATTCATTATTTAATTACCTCAATTAAACTAATTTCCACCACACCTAGACACCTCACCCCACCACCTCACCTAGACATCTCATCATAAACCTATTCTTAACATGTTTCCCTTTTACTAGGACTCAATATCCACTCACCATAACTAACTAAGACTTATTCCTACCTACCTTAATTAACTAAGACTTAGTTCAACCCTAAAATCACATGCCTATTCTTCCTCTAACCACATTCCTGTTTATCTAAGCGCAACATTCTCGTCTTGATCCACAAGAATGGATAGAGTTGGCCAATAAGATAGCCAAGATTTGTCATTTTTAGTAAACCTAGTATTTCCGCCTTAAACGATGTCGGTCAACCCTAAAAAACGCCGGTCACCCTAAACCATCATCGGTTACCATATATCCACTTTGGTAACCTTGTTTGAGAGGTTGGAAGAATTATTCAAGTTTTGGAGAAGAGAGATCTGCATGCAAGCATGCACCAAAGTACTCGACGCATCCAGACACTCTGAATCAACAACCAAGCACTAATCTAAAAGGTAAGCATTCACGGTAACATTCCAGGAAGCACAACCATATCACTGATCACCAATTCCAAAAAGCAAACACTACCTCCATCCAACCACTAGGTCTGCAAACACCAGTAAGTATATTTGGATATGCACCTTCCCATATTTATTTAGATTAGCTTCTTCATCTCTATTTTGGGAGTTCTAATTTCCTTTGCATCCCATCACCTCTCACCTCCCTGACAATCCCTTTACCCAACCATCTACAACTTTGTAACCTCCCATACCTGACTCCAGATACCTCTGACTACCCCCAATATTTTCATCTACCTCCACATTAGCTGTCCCTTCCCTAGGAAATCCCATAGAATCACCAAAATCCACCTTCACTAAGTTTCTACCAGCCCAACCCTACCGACACCGATTAACCCAAACCGACGCCGCTTAACCCAAATCGTCGTTAGTTTCCTCTCAACCGAATCGGTCATACCCTACCGAGTTAGTCTCTCGTATATTATAAACTTGCATGTAAGAGCACCCTCGGACCTTTCATCCAAACAACCCAAATCATTTAAAGTTTGACCCTGACTTGTCCCAACCACTTTATTTACCTGTCTGACTTCCAGATCTGATCATAACCTAGCTTTGTTTGATTATATTTGTTTATTGTACTTGAATGAGATACCTAAATCATATCAACTACAATAGGACATTATTGGTTCATATTATTTCTTGCATTAAGTTGTTTTAAACAGTGGATTGACAACCATCTAGGAAATACTACACTTCCCAGATCTAGCATACGCTAGCAAATTTCACATCGACATATATTGTTTAATATTCCTTTTGTGGTCTTATTTATATTCACTGGTAGTTCCTCCTAGTAAAAAGGAAGTTCTCACAATCAACATTGGATCAAGAAATCAGAGCATGCACACTCTATCTTCCACCTTCACTCACAGGTATTCCTCCTCACCCTTACCTTATCTATTTTTCTCTTATGTAAGCATCACTATTTGGTGAAAAATTTTAGCATGCCTGGGGACCCATTTGGGCTCTTTGCATTGTTCATTCTTAGGGAATCATTTTGTGTTTATTTCTTTTTGAAAGATATTTCACATTAAATCTTCTCCCTTGGAAACATTCTTCTTCTCCTATTTGTCTCAGTGAAACTTGTAGTTTGGATTAAAAAGAACACTTATTTTTGTTTTGTATTGCATTAGTGCAAAACATACTCTTGCCTATTCATTATTTCTCTCATCAAATATAATTTTTGGATTTGGGTTTAAAATCTTGTTGCATTTCATCCTTGTATGTTGCATTATTAGCTCACATTTAAAAATGAGGGCAACCTATATGCTGGAAGTCATGCCTAGCTGATGGTTGACACAATTGAACCATAGAAAGCACATTTCTCTCTTCTCTCTCTTTGTCAAAACACACAAATTTGAATATACACATCTTCTTAAACAACATCCCACCTAGAAGAAGTTGTCAACGATCACACGATCAAAAGATTAACAATGGGAACCCAGCTGGTTTCTCTGTTCAGTCATAACTCAAAGAAAGGACCGCCCCCGCCATAACATAACCTAAAACCTCACCTTTAGATTTCCTTCTTCGTAGGACGCCTTCCCAACCAAAAAATCTATTCTAAATTCACAAGTTAGTCTTAATAGCATAAGCTAAAACAAATATAAATTCACTTTTAGGATTACGTGTTTTTTGTAGCTTTGTTCTTGACTTGTGTTTTGAGGTCTGAATATGATTATCCATTTTTCTCTTTCCTTTCACACTCCCCATCATAGCCGGAGTATTCTCAGTTATTTCGAGTGTGTCAAGACTTTATCTCGGTCATTCTCGATTTCTAGGTTGACCATTTATATAGTTTAATTCACAAACATCCATTTTATTGATTTCTTCTAATTTCACAGATAAATCGGTCCAAAGGACTCATCGATTTACATCCGACCGTCATTAGTTGACCTAACCGTATCGAATTAAGCTATTTTGGTTATTTCACCAAACAACTTTCAACACTGTTCTTTTTGCTTTTAGTCCTCGGACACCATCATATCACCCAACATTCTCGATATTTCGATAAATATTGTTTCCTAGTTCATATATATCAATTTTGTTTCATTTTTGAAACTAGTGTTTTCCACAATGGCCATATCGCTTATCATAACCATCATCGATTCCTTGAACCACCATCACTCATACCGATCATCATCGGTTGATGTGTTTGATTTTTAATCAAAACACTGACTAGATTACCCCACGGACTTCATCCTTCTCTTCTTATGTTATTTCGTGTTATTTACGAATACGCTTTACCAGTCAACGCTAATTCACATGGTGCCGACTCGCACCAAGCTAACACCATTGTATTTCATGCCAACCGTCAACCACTCCCACCTAGTCCATTTCTGCCATCCATCCTGTCACCTATGGATCCAAATCATCTTATCCCCATTGCTACCGGTGACAAGGAGTTCGCAAGACTGCTTGATTAGAATCCCGCACCTTTTACAATACTATTTAGCTCACGCATCCACCCGGAATCCTCGGACAATTGATATACGACATGCCCGTATATATTCCTCCTACCCTTGCACCCAATTCTGCCTTAGTTACCACTAGCTTGGTGTTGCTCTCATCTGCACTACCCCGTGGTTTCTTAGTTAGGATCCACCTCTACCATAACTACTGCCCCAATGACATCTATTGCACCCATAGTGATAACTGTTCCTTCACCGAGTGACTTGAGCATAGCCCCATCTCGCCCTTGTCCTCGTATGTACAGCTTGCTTCAAAACCACCTCCAGTGTTGACAACCCACACCCCTTTCCAAAATCTAGTTCTTTTTATCCCTCAGTCTCTACCACCCATTACCATGAGAGTCGTTGTAACCACCCCACCTATTTACACGCATCATCAACAACCCTTGATTTCATCTTTCACCTATTCGGGGTACATTCCACCTGTATCTATACCCCCTTCACAATTTTCATATTCTGCACCCTCATGTACTAGGATGCCATCTACATCATACACCCATCATCAACCTCCCTTTACTACGGAGGCACCCATCCCTCACAACCCACCAACGACCTCATTAGGATGATGATGGAAAAGATGCAAACATTAGAAGCATCAGTTTCGACTCTCGTAACTCCTTGACCTATGAAAAAAATGTAATGAGCCTATTCATCCATCCATTCCTATTTTCCCGTATCATGTGCATTTGGAAATGCCTAAATTCAATCATTTTAATCAGTAAAGAGGACCCACAACAACACTTGCGGTCATTCAAACATGGGTGTTACCTAATTTCCCATGATGATGCTTTGCTCTTACGAACATTTCCCATGTCCCTAATAGGACCCACCTTAGATTGGTACAACAATTTACCTAGACATTCCATTTACTCTTTCAACCAAGTGGCTCAGGCATTCCTAGACCACTTCTCGATCAATGTAGTCAAGAAGGTCACCATGACCGACCTATATTTGACATGACAAGTATGAAGACAAATCTATCACATATTTCATTGCTTGTTGGCGGAGTCTTATCAACCAATTAATGTTCCAGCTACCTCAGACTGAACTTATTGAGTTATTCACTAGAGCTTGTGCTAGACACATCTCACCAAATCTATAGGTATAAACCTTCCAAACCTTCGACGAAGCATTCACCATGGCATGAAAGCTAGAAATTTGTGCCATTGGAGAAAATAAAATCCAATCGTTTGGTTTGTGCCTTGTTCAAACCAAACGATTCTTCTTCATCTTCAAAACATCAAAATAACTATTCAAAGGCCAAAGGATCTACCAATGTGGTATTCCTCAAGGCGGGTCCATATCATTCTTCTAATCAAGCCTAACCTTCTTCTAATCTTTCCCTTATATAGACCTTTCACTCTAGTGGGAGCAGCGGAAGTACAGTTCAATCGGAGAGCCCTATTCTTTTGTCTTGGAAAAACTTATTAAAGCTAGAGGCATTACACTTCTTCCCATAAAACATCATAAAGGTTTCGATCCTTCCATTCCTATGCCTGCATGGTATAAAGAACACAACTATTGTAATTACCATCACGTTAAAGGCCATAGTGATGGTAACCGCATAACTTTTAAGAACATCATCTAAGAGATGATAGATAATGGAGACCTCATCATGGATAACTCGAATGCACTAGAAAATAAAAATTTGCAGATCTTTAAAAATTCTTTCCCTAACCATAAACTGTCATCTAATAAAAGTAGTGAACCTTCATCCAAAGTGAAAACAATGTCCATAAAGTCCATGTAGTTTTTGATATCATACCAGTTGTTGCTCAAACCCCACCTATTTTGTCTATTGAAGAAATTTTGGCACGAGCCCTCTACCCATAGAGGAGTATACCTATTCTACTCCTTCACCGAAAGAGGAGTCCCCTTCATCTCCCCCTACTCTCACGGAGGAACCCACACTTTCTATTGATGTCATTCCACCGTCTACCTCATAACCTATCGAACAATCAACAATATTAATTCTCCCATCCACAGAGAATCATCATCACCTTCTCCTCCACTAAGGGAGAAGTCTACCTCACCCCACCTACCATCTCTCCTACCTATAGGATATTCTTCATACATGCCACTACATGTTGGGGAAAATTCTCCCTCAGCATCCCAGGACCCCGCCGACCTAATCTCAACTCTTTTACCCACAGATTCTAAGGCTAATCGATTCCCTATCTCACAAACATATTTTACAAGGATTTCCGCCAAACCAACTACATCTCCTCCTTCAAAAGTCCCATTTTCACGGGTGGCCAATCATTTGGATTACGTTGATAATTCCATACTCTGGGGACATCTTTGACTCGCCTTTTCGACCCAAATGCAAATGTTTCCTGAAGACACTTCCATGATCTAACCAAAGGTATTTCCGGTAACCATATTGACATTGATCATGCCTATTGAAACAACTTCTTCTTCATCATCCCTACCTACATCCAAACAACTACCCCCGACTAATACTACTCCAAGACCTCAAAACCTACCCACACCTATCTCCTCACCCATATTTAGACCCATCACTACTCAATTAAAAATATTTTATAAACAAACCTTTAATGTAACATTTAATATTTGGAGGCTTGTAGGTGCATAAAATGAATGTGATTAACAAATGAGCTATGGATAACTAATGGAATTGGAGAAAGGAATCAACCGCACATTTTTGTTAAAGACTAATGCTTTGCAAAATAAAGTAATTGAAGTTTGAAAAATAGGAAATTGTAAACCTTATGTGTTTAATTCTCTTGAAAAATATAAGGTCATACAATGGAAACCTAAATGTAATGAATATGTAAACCATGAAAAGCCATGTCGTGGAGTATGCCTATCATGTGTTTCTTACTTGTAATTAGGTCACGCTTGATTTATGTCATTTGAGTAAGACATTGATGTGTACCCTATGTTATCCTATCGTATGAGTGGGTTCATGTTTATGTAAGTGTGTTATGTGATGTTAAGTCTATCTATTGGAGCCCATGTGGTGTTGTGTAGTGAGCATTCAAAGTAAAATAAAAAATTATTCTGGTATTTTTATTATTGTTTGTGTGTCAAAATTGTGGGCGTTACATATGGTATCAGAGCGAAGGTTCATGCTCTTGAACCTCTAGGATAGATTGGAGTTATGATGATCTTGCATGGTGGTGGTGGAGATGGGAAGAGTAATGTGATATATGTTGTGATGTGACTAATGTTGTAATTGTGATATTATGAACACACACATTGTACATGTCACTTAATGCATTTTTTTATCATGTTGATGTGCTTGTGAAGAGCGTATTTTCTCTCCTTTTCGTGGATTCGATGAGGAGTTCACGTGTGAGGTGCCACCTCGTTGTGTGTGGAAAGAATGTTATTATGGATTGCGGAGTGTTGGAGTGTTTTGGTTATTCTGTGATATGTAGGTGTGTTGATGTGTTGTATGACAAAATTGGTGTATAGTGAATTGGATTGTATTGTGATGTTGCCACCATTTTGTGATGAATCATGTGCATCACCTTGTTGTATTGAAATTGACTATATGTTGTAATGTTAGTCATTATCTTCATCATACGTATAATTAATGTAATATGTTATGGTTCATGTTGTGAATTAGGGGCATATAGTGATCTTATGACCCCTATTGTCTAGTACTTGTATTTTGGATGCATTATGTGGAAACGTGACATATCAGTAACTCATGAAAGTAATGATTGTGTTATACCCTGTATATATACCATGCGTAAGATGCTATGGTTAATGTGTGCGAATCACCTTTGTGTTACTAATGTAGTTATGTGTTATGTTGTGAACGTTACACTAACCGACCCTAAGGGAAGAAATTGGTAAAAAGTGTATGTTTGGAAAGAGGAAATGAGTATCGTTGACCAATCACTCGAATGAAGTATGAGATATGAGGCGGAGTATTACATAGACTGAAAATCCACCTCTGATTATTTGGTATGTATGGCAAATTGCCCAAAGGGCACCATATATATTGTGTTTCGTGAACACCTTAGGCTCAGTAGATGACGACCTATACTTTTTTCTCTCTCGCATATATGGTTGTCGTATAGATGACCTATGTGTAACCGAGTGTTGGTGTATAGTTGAATAGTCCCTCAAGCCGAGTACGAGATAGGAAGTGGAGTATTACATATATTGAAACCCGCTTCTATTCGCTTGGTATACATGACCACCATGTATATTGTGTTTCCCTAACACCTTAGGCTCAATGAATGGTACCTATACACCCCTCCTCTTGGACTATGTTGAGACTATGTTGAGCCTTGTGGGAATATGGAGGGATGATTCAGGTAGAGATGATGACAATTATATTATTTGATATGTTATTTTACGAGTTGAGGCTTGATATATGAGTGCCAACAACTCAATGAGTACCCCTTTGGTGGTCATATAAGGCCACATAGTGATTGTAATGTGTTATTTCTCCATACGTATTTTGTTGGTAAATTGATCATTATATCTTTTCTTGTCATAACCAACCGTTTTCTTGATTGATGTCTTCTTATATTTTTGGCATTTTATTTGGTTATTGCATTAACATGCCGATTTTTGCACCTACTATGGCTATTTAGCCATTTTTTTGCTTAGTTTTAAATTTACGTTTCAAGTTTAATTTTTTTTTATAGCCTAGCCTAAGGCTTAGGTTTTTGTCGATTGGCATTTGAAATGATTGTTATGTTGGTTCTAATGTCGTAATGTGTTGGAATAGGGTCATGGGATTCACCATGCAGTGGTTAGACCTATGGACCCGCTTTGTTGTATGGGGTACGCCCCAAGGGGTCATATCATTGCGTAGTTTTTGAACTACATGTTACTACACCACTTAGGTGGGGGTGACAAGGCTCTATGTGCCTAGGGCCATAGGGTGACCCGACCTCATTAAATGGAGAAAGGAGATGGGGCTCTATGGTTGAGTGACCCGATATTATTGATGGGGCTCTATGGTTGAGTGACTTGATATGGAGAAATAAGGATATGGGGGCTCTATGGTTGAGTGACCTGATATGGAGAAATCAGGTGACGGGGCTCTATGGTTGAGTGACCCGGCTTGGTTTTGGCACTATGATTATTTCTCTTTGGGAGGTATATGGAGTTGTTTTGTGATGCTTTGGGGTATATGGAGTTGATTTGTGATGCTTTGGGAGATATATGGAGTTGTTTCATGATGTTTTGTGATGTGTGGAGTTGGTGTTATGAGTTATGTGTACTCTTGTGAGTCTTGTTAGGCATTGTTATGATTGAGGTTTGATGCTCCTCTTGGTTACTATGTACTATTGGATATTGTCTTGGCACTATGTAGGTATTGTCATGGTCTTTGGGTCATGTGATACCAATTGTATATGTATCAACGTGATGATTCTATTTTTTAGTCACATGTGTGTGTTGGATTTATGCCTATGACATAATTGTTAGAAATTATTTGTTATGTGGACTACTTGTTGTCTTTCCATGGTGGAATTAGAGGTCTTGTGATGTGATATAGTCATGAAAGTATGTAGCAAGATGTCTCGTGGGTTGTTTGTGTTGTGTTGAGTTTTGTGTGACATCTTGAGGCCAATTATTATTGGTCACCCACGAACATAAGTCAATTGAAATTCTAAACAATGAATACTAAGATTTCAAGATTAAGAAATATTATAAAGGAAAAAACTAATTGAGAAATAAAGTAAAAGAGAACTACCAATCTTCACAGAACATTAAAATTTAAGATATTAACAAAATTATTTTGCTTCCTTGTGGTCATGTTATAACGATAAGCTTTTTATATTAAATGACATGTGTCATTATTGACTTTCTTTCCTATGTATCCTTCGAGCTTCGGTGTTGTGTCGCATCGAGGATGATGCTCTTATAAGGGGAGGGAGATGTAACTCCCCCTCGATTATATTCATTGAGTTGCCTTTGTCGGCGTGGCGGGTGTAAGGGCTTGCTAACTTGTCAACTTCCTTGTACACATAATCCAAGAAATTTATTCGAGACTGATGTGTTAACCACTTTCAAACCCAAGTTAACATTGTAGAGTTAATAGTTATTGGATGGTCACAAAATGGCGCATAACAATCAAAACGTTGTAGGGGATTGTCCTATATGCATCTCTCTCAAATAGTCGTCTTAAAATTATTTTATTATGGGTGTGACCAGCTCTGCACATGAGATAAATTTGTAACCCGAATACCTCCTCATTCTTTTTACATACAATTGATCGATCCGGGTCTATATCTATGGAGGAAGCGAGTTGTTTTGTTCTCTAAGAGAAAAGGAAACTTTTTCCTGTTTCTTTGCTTTGTTGTTGTATGAAGAAGAAGAAGAAGAATGCCGAGGATTAGGAGGCACTTCATCCGGGCATAGTTTCTAGCTGTATTGATTTTACCTCTTATTCTTTTGTCCACCTATGCTATGTGCACTGTAACATTTGCAGCTCCATTCTCAAGGTAGTCGCTACTACTACTTTTTATTTCCTGCTCTTTATCTTTTATTTGAAGTAGTTGTATTTATTAAGGAAGAGAAAGTGCCTTTTCCTGTTATTCCACGCATGTCTATGCAAGATTTTTCTCTTTCACTCTTCCTCCACGTGAGACCCTCTGTTTTCCTTTCTCTTTCCTCCACAAAACACCAAGATCCTTCCACACGCAAGTCAAAATAAGAGCTTTGGACATGGCGTGGATATTTGTCACATCATAATGAAAAGGGGTTTTTGTCATATGTTGTAATTGTAAGTGCTTTGGTTGACATGGATGTAAATGTGGGAGCATGCACATGGCATGTGAACTGTTTGATGAGAATGTCTCAAAGAAAAGCACAAGGCAAGTTGGTAGTGTGCCTCCTTAGGCCATTGAATGGTTCTAATGTCACAAAAAACAAATAAGTAACTTAGATATGAAGTCCAAGTTATGTTTTACCCTGCCTTGATACTTATATGGAACATGTTTTCTTCTTGGCGAGATAAGGACACTAAGTTATACGGAGAAGACACATTTGGTGGCTATGTTTGGTCACCGATTGTTTATTTTTCGACTCATTATCTTAGTCCGGTGATAAGGAGCGAATCAATGTTCCGTAAAATTGGCTTGGAAAATTTTAGTTAATAAACAATATGGAATTTGTTTAATGTAAAAAAGGGGGAAGCTTTTGAAAATCATGTTAATAGCTTGATAAAATGCCGAGGGGGTTTGGTGACCTTATTGGTGGTTGGGAATCAAGGAAAAGACATTAAAATCTGCATTCGATTAGATGCCTCGTAGAGATGTGCTCTCTAGGATTGTGTTGGTGGCAAGGCGTGCACAAAGTGGAGTTTTGAAGAGAAATGAGAAATCCCGAAATGTTTTCTTTACGAATGTGTAAAGGCGATGCGGTCTCATTGAATGTGGGGATCATGAGTTTTGCATAAAAAGTTATGGTTTTATCCTTTTTCTTGCACTAAATTTTGCTTCATCATTTCCATATTTTTTAAAATTAAATGTTGAATGATAGAGAATGTAACCCCAACAATTGAAAAAATCTTACCTTGACGCGAACTATTAAAACAAAAAAATGATCTTGAAAGTCATGTGCATGGAGCGCCACACCCAAACGTACCGCAAAAAGAAACTCTTTGCATGACCCCTAGTAACATGGAACACCTTAGGAAACCTTAACCAAGTTGTTTGAAATTATTTAACACTCTTGTAAGTCGTATTCCTAAACCCTCTTAGCTTATCAGTCACTTATGGTGACATGGTCGTTTAATAAAATGTGATCGCTTTCGGATGTCGTTTAGCTTGACTCAAACTGAAAACCACTACCTTCTACCTCTAGAATGCCAACAAGAGGATCATAACCCACCTTTAGTTCAATGAAAATGCCTTCGGAAACTAATTTTGCAAGTGGGTTTTAGGTCTTGCACGGGTCGTTGTCAGCGACAAGAGCCGACACACAATTACGATAATTGGCCTCGAAGTTGCCCTTGTAACTTGAGTTCTGCTCATTGTAATCAACTTCCGTTAAACATGATGAATTCTATATATATGGGGGAATAAGTATGAATCATCAAAATTTGTGATTGAACTTGAAACGAGTGTGTTCGAGACCCAATTGTAAGCACTTTTGTTGTTTTGGACAATTTTCTCAACCTTAGCTAGAATCTCCTTTTTGAGTCTCATTTGACTTCTAGCCACATATGTGACCTCGTAATACTTTGTTGCAATGCTATGTATAATTTTATTTGATGTTTTATCTTGTATAAATGAATTTTTAAATGTATGGTGATGTTCTCTCTCCACCCTCTTCTCTCTCTAGAAACGACTATGATAGATTGGTTGATTTGAAAACCTAAATGAATTGGGAAATGTAAATTGTTTTGAAATGAAATGAAAATGGACATGAAGCGCAAATGGTTGTGACATTGTGAATGGAAAATAAAATGTCTCATAACTTTCTCTCTCATCCTTACTCTCTCTCTCTCTTGTACCCAACGTAAAGTGCAAAATGAATGTGAAAGCGTGAATGCATGAGAATCGAACTTTGTCTTCTTCCTTCTACTTCATAGGTGTTAAGCCCATTTGAATTTAAATATGGATCTCATGGTTTAGACGAATGAAACAATCACATGCCTAATAGTTATTATGGTTATAGATAAAATCAAAATGTTTGGAAGTACCTTATCATTTTTAAACCATATAAATGCAACGAGTATTCAACCTTTTTGGTACCCTCCCTCACAATCATGTCACATCTAGGTTTGTAAAACCCTAATGTCTTAAGAAATACTTTAATCCTCACAATTAGACTTCTTATCCTACACTTAAGAAAATTCTTCAAAGACCATTTCTATAACTTAAGTGTCCTTACACGAAGCAACAAATCAATTGAGTAACCTTGTCATTCATAGGGTAAATAGGACTAACACTTCTTGGTGTCATAGGTCTACTCATCTTCATGGACGAGTTAGAGTTCAATGTTCACGTTGGACCTTGGTGTCCTAGTGGTCAACCATATTCTTAAGAAGATAGTTTGGGATACCTTTATCATTGAATGAACCCTTTGTAAGATCCCGATGACACAAGTGGAGTTAGTGCACTAGTGTACTATGCATTAAACTCTTGTTAATGATCTCTTTAGTTCCTCATAGATAAATATGTCACCTTGGCTAGTAACAACTTTACACCTTTGTCCCTTATGAAGGTTTAATGGGATAAATATGTTTTCACACCTTAAACTAACCTATAGTCAAAGTAGAGAGCCCTGAGTACAATTGGAATTTAACTAAACCTAATGGAACCCTTTATAAGCTAAGTGTTAAACGAAAGTGATAAATTGTAGTCTTAGAATACCTCAAGTGGCACAAAGGCTTTGCAAGGAAGGGATATTTGATTACTCTAATTTTGACTTGTGGTAGGGTGTAGAAACCCTCAAGTAGAAATGAATGTAATACATCGAGTGACCTCTTATGATGCTAATGAACAAGGAGCTATGATGTATTGTTACCAATGATTGTAAATATTACCTTAGAAGGATTTTGAAACGCATAAAATTTTATAACTTTTGCATTTGAACTCCCTTTGTCCCTCTTAGATAATTGTGACCCTTAGTAGTAGATTACCATGTGCTTTCGATAGGGTGTAGTTTCCCCATTCATGATTGCTTTTGAAGTTAATAGATCATGGAGCCTCTCTTAAGGGTATTGGTGAAAGAAACACTGATGCATTTTACTAAACGGTTTATATAGTTCTTTGGAAGAAAATTGAAAAACATATAGTTCTTGGGTTGTCTTATTATATGCTTTAATACTTGGGTTTTTAAGAGAGATGAAATGAAATTGTAGGTACAGTGGTCGTCGATCCTTGTAGTCATGAATCCTTATATGTAGATTATGTGTCATTTGAATTATAATTGTTCTAAAACAATGCCAATAAGAGTCCAAAGTAACCATGTAAGAGTAATGGAAAACAAGAGTAAATAAGATACTTGTGTAGAAATAAAGTTATGCTTAAAGTATTAATAATTGATTTAGGCATTCTCTCTCTTTTTTTAAAGAGAGAATACAAATTTTCCTTGGAGAAATCAAGCATTTGAGCCAACACAAACTCTTTTATGACAAAAGAAAAAGAAATTTATGATGTGTAAATGTTAAATCGACTTAAACTAATTGTTGAACTATAACAAACTGTAACATGAAAAATAGGGTACTATGATGGAAGGATGTTTGTGGGAAGAAAGATCTTGAGTAAAAATATCCCCGTTTAAACTCTAATATATCTTCCTTGACCTCATGATAGTTCCCCTTGTCTAGCAAAGGTAAAATTTAAACATCGAATATACGTCTCGAAAAGCAGAACCTTAACATCTTGTTAGTTCCTTTTCGTAACGAGGATAAATTTTAACATCAATTAAACATATTTGAGAAACAAACCTTTAACGTAAGAATGAATATTAGGAGGCACGTAGGTGTATAAAATGAATTTGATTAACAAACGAGTTGTGGATAACTAATGGAATTAGAGAATGGAATCAATTGTGCATTCTCTGTTAAAGACTAATGCTCTACAAAATAAAGTAATTGAAGTTTGAAAAATAGGAAATTGTAAACCTTATGTGTTTAATTCTCTTGAAAACTATAAGGCCATACAATGGAAAGCTAAATGTAATGAATATGTAAACAATGAAAAGGCCATGTCGTGGAGTATGCCTATCTTGTGTTTCTTACTGTAATTGGGTCATTGTCCTAATTTAAGTTGTTTGAGTAAGACATTTTTTTATTAGTGGCAAATAGTTTTTTGAAAGGGACTATATCCTTGTACAACAAGGCTCAACAACTAGATAAAACAAATGTACCAAAAAAGATGATCAAAATCAGGATATAACAATAAAGTCCAAAAGAAGAAAAATATTCTTCCAAAAACAACGAGAACAACAAACAAATAGTAATAAATCATCATCTTAACCACCGATTTCCGTGAAAATAGTTTTCTTCTTGTTACGAACCGTAATCCATTCATCAGAGGATTTCTGTAAAGGAATACAAACTTCAAGATCTGTAATTTACTCGATATATATCGTTTGAGCATTTAGGAGGAACATTCTTTTTAGCCTCTACTGAGACTCTTTTGGTTCAAGTGTTTCCGCCTTTTGTGCCATACCCCGAGATGACTCCTTGTTTTCATGATCTGTGATCTCTCTCAAAGGGGTTTCAGGGACCATTTCGTTGTGTCTTCCTCCTCAAAGATCGAAGCAAGAATATCCTTAGGGTCAAATACCATATATTCTTGGAGGGTGTTTTGCCACCAGTTGGCATTCTCATTTTTACGTTTTATCACCTCACAATTAGCGACAGAGTGTCCCAGAGAGAAACATATCCTACATGTAAAAGGAAAACCCTCATAGTCCAAAGGCTGAGTCCAAGTTCGATTTTGTACCTTCAGCTCAATGTGAGCTAGAAGATTCTTTGAAGTATCAACCTCAACAAGTATTCTTGCATAGGTTGTATGTGTGAAATCAGAGGTTTGGGAATCAATGTTGATGATGTTGCCCAAGGTATTGCCTATGGCTATCAGACAATTTTGATCCCAAAATTGGAGAGGTAGGCGGGTAATCTCGATCCGATCGATTTGGGGAAAAAGATTTAGTAAGAGGATTGAATGACGGAAACCGTGGTTTTAAAATAAGGTAATTTCTTTGGCGAGCTCGTGAGTTGTTTAACAATGATATCCTTATCAGCTATGGATTCAAAAGCAACAATAAAAATTGATGTGTACCCTATGTTATCCTATCGTAAGACATTGATGTGTACCCTATGTTATCCTATCATATGAATGGGTTCATGTTTATGTAAGTGTGTTATGTGATGTTAAGTCTATCTAGTGGAGCCCATGTGGTGTTGTGTAAAGAAGCCGTGAAAACGCCTTTTGGCATAAACATAAAAGATCCTCACTTATTTCATGGGGAAAAAAACAATTCTAAGCTCCCATGTTAAATTTTCTAAAATTTGGGAAAAACAATAATAATTTTATTATTATTTATTTTAAATGCATTGTGTACTTAATTTACTCTTGTTAATTGAAGTGCAACTATTTCTTGTTACTTTTCACCATAGAAGGGTTGGGTGAATATATACCTTTCTACTTGTTACGATTCGACTAATCCTTATCGGTAAAATTCATCTACACCCATAGGCTATAGTTGTCTCTTACACTTTAATGCACTAATCACAACACACCAAACAACATAAAATATGTAAAACTATTTCTTTGTCATCATAAAGAATATGTATTGGGAAAATAAACATTTATCTTGTGTGGATGATATTGTCGCAAACATGTTTAATTTGACAACCACTTATTCAAGCAAACAATTTTTTTGTGACAACAATCGTGGATGGGATTTGACGGTGACTGAGTGTCACATAAAAAAATTATGATGTCAACAAATTTTTAAATGGCCATCCATGTCTGTCACAAACCTATTTTTATTTAATAATTTTAGAAATATATTGTTTTCTTGAAATGTATTCATGAGTGTCACGCAAGTTTCATGGATGATAGGATTGATATAAACATATTTTCTGTGATATATGTTATTTCAATCTCTATGTCATGCTGCACTTATATTTAGATTTGGAGTGTCTATAGTGATAATGATGATTTTACTAAATTCCTACACGTCATACAAAGACAAATAGACTATTTTGCATGCTGTAAAATACGATTAAAATAAGTAAAAACATTCAAGCTGGGCGTTAAATCTCAGGCCTGACAACAAAAATTCTTTATTGCCCTTCAAATTGTACTCAACAACAATATTGTATAAATATATGAAAGGGAAATTTCTTTAATTTAAACAATTTTTAAGATATTTACCTATAGATCTACATTTAAGGTCATGTCTTACAACTACTCAAGTTGAAGCAAGACGGCGATCTCAAAGTTTTGAAAATTTATCAACGACCACGGTCCATCAAAATTGAAGTAATAGGCAGGGCTGCGTTCGTCATGTTGACCAGGCAATTCATTTTTCCCAACGTGCGAGGAAGGACAAACTTAACTTAACGTGGAGTCTTCAAAGTTCAAACCCCAACATTTTATTATATAATAAAATTTCACGTGATTGGTAATGGATTCGTAACCAGGCGAAGTTAATTATGTTCACAATTCACCGTAGTCCACGGCAGGGAAAAGACGAGAAAAAGTACAACGAACCATCCGATACACAAAACAAAATTGTTTGACATGCCGTCATTAGATCTAAGCCATTTTTGTGACTCTCAACATGTCACCATGTGATAGGCCGAACCGCCGGCTGACTTCGTCCGCTTAAACAGGAAACTCGTTTTTCCCACGGGCCACAGCCCTTGCGCGAGGAAACTCGTTTTTCCCACAGCCCTTGCGCGAGGAAACTCGTTTTTCCCACAGCCCTTGTGCGAGGAAGGACATACTTGACTTGGCGTTCACTCCACATAAGTATATAAATTAACATGTGCAGTCTTCACATTTCAAACCCCAACATTTTGCCTACAAAGCCCCCAAAGACTCTGTTGTCTGAAATCCATACATCCTTCGGTAGTAAGGAAGACACAAATATCTCCAACATCTTGGCTCTTTGAGAGGACGCTATTCGATGGGAGGATTCAGATTTCTGCAGAGTTGTTTCAAATTACCTTGTACACATGAGCAAGATGTTCATCCTGAACAATACCCTTGCTCTGATTCAAAAACACAAGAGCATGGTGATACCGGTAAGACAGTGAAGATGGAGAAGAAAAGCACTAGTAAGGCTCCAATAGTGGTATCATATTTCCCTCTAGGATCCAATCTCTCACGTCTCTAGTGATTGTCTACTCAACTCATTGATTGCAGGATGACTACCGAGTAGCATGTTTGGCTGCTCTACCTTCCCTTCTGGTCCTCTGCCCCGTCATAATACTGGAAAATTCTATTCAACTACCTCTAAACACATCCCTTACTACCTCAACTAGGATATGCCTCTTGGTATCTCTTGGAATTGCTTCTACGGTATTTCTTGCTCTCATAACTCCACTCGATAGTGATTGTGGTGGCGATTAAGTATCCAGCAATTAATTTAACACAGTAACCAAATCATCATTGTTGGATGTCCCTTGATGTTGTCAGAAATATTTTTGTGGGTATGGAGCTCTAACACAGGAGGTTAGCTGTTCTGTTTGTTGCCTCTCAAAACACTTCATACTTAAATGGCAGACTCTATTTGATTTTAAATAGTTAAATAACTACTTTACCAGTTACTTATAGCAGGAGTTCAATGATTTCAATGTAGAAATCTTGCATGTAGACCACAATCAAAGGATGAATACATGGTCTTTGATATGTAGATTTGTGTTTTAATAGTAGAACGAACTTGTTATTAATCAATGTGAACATAAAGGTAAAAAAACAAAAGCATCCCACAACTTCTAAAATATTTTGATCTTTATTTAACCATCTGCAGTGACAATATTATGACTTCTCAGACGTTGTCACTTGTTTGTAAGAAAATTAAGAGTTACAATCAGGGCTGAATTAAGGTTTCGAGTGCCTAGGCGTACTGGAGTGTACGCACCCCCTCTCCACAGACTAGCGACCCACTACCCGTTCATTTTTTAAAACAATTATATTATAATTTTTAACACATACAATTAAAACTATAAAGGCTTCTTTCTTGCCTTCACCATAGCACCACTATAATTAATACTATTACAAATGGCGAAATAAAATAAAGACAATTACATAATAAGAATAATTAAATGCATTTACATAGGATAAATAATTATATTATGAAACTTACTATTGAAAATTATTTGTTTTGTGAGGAAAATAAGAACTAGTTAAAACTAAATACCTTTTTTATTCGTTGTATGTTGTAGGAAGAGATTATTTTCTATTAAAAACATTCATTTAAAAATTAGTAGAGAAACATTATTAAATGTTAAGCTTAATACTCTCTCTCTCTCTCTCTCTCTCTCTCTCTAAATTCTAGAAAACGTGCATGATTTAATCAATAAAAAAATAAAACATTGCACAATAAAATAATAAAACCAAAGATATTGTATTTCATTCGGGACTTCTTTATTCAATATTTGATATGCCTTTATACAAGTAGCTTGATCCTATTGATTAGGAGTCAAAGCTTATCATGTACAACTCACACACAATCCCACTTATCTCTCTAAGAGACTTATTCTAACTTCTAGATCTCTATGAGGTGTTACTAACAACTCATTTACACACATAATTAGATATTGTTCACACTAAAATATATATTTTTCCTAACAATCACCCCCTTAGTGTGAACATGGGGAGAACTTATCTTGAACTGAAACTTGTCGCCTAATGTTTGACTCATGACCTGAATGATTTTCAAAGTGGTTTGTAAATGCGAGAAATAGTGTAGTTTGAGTCAGTGTAGAGGGGTCCGAGATGTTGTACTTTGCAAATGGAAGCTCGTGGGATCGAACCAACTACGCCAACACGTCTAAATGGCTGTGAACGCTAGTATAGGCTTCGTTTTGGTTCCATACGCTCCACGTGATCTCGGGCTACCCCATTCGAGTGTAGTTGCTTAAGAGCCCTAAGGCCCAAACACGCCATATCTTCGACGAGTGATTTTTCGGACTCGGTGGTACTAGAGATGTCTCGTCGGAACCGAGAGTTCCACGTCGGGGCCCTCTACGAAAAACTTTGGCGGTTTTCTCTTTCCATCATGTTCTCTCGCTGTCCTATTGTTTGTAAATGTGAGAAATAGTGCAGTCTGAGTCAATGTAGGGCTACCAGATGCTGTATTTTGCAAATGGAAGCTCGTGGGACCGAACCAACTACGCCAACACATCGGGTGACGTTTTTGTTCACTACGATCCTGTACATTTGGGCTACCTTGTTTGGGCTACGAAAGCCTCTCATGGTTTTCTCCGTCTCCATTCAGACTAAGTCAGTGTAAGGTTGTCCATTTCCAATCACTTGAATAATATAGGTGGTTCATACAATATAGGTGGTGAAATGAGAATTTTAATAAGATATTTTTACAATATAGGTGGTGAAATAAGAATTTTCGTTTGTTGTTTATTTCTAATATTTAATTTTTCTTAGTTTTACTTGGCTTCGAGAATAATAAATTCTCTACTGACAGTGTCAACCACGTGAAGGTGGAAGCTTTTTTGGCACCACTAACCTACATTAACATGTTAGTAAGCAATTAAATAGAATTTTAAATCATACAAAATTTAAATAAAATCATTTAAGTAAATGTTCAAATTAAGTTGATGAAGAACATACCTTCGCAAATTCAATCCAATGAACTCGAAAGATCAACTCTATTCTTGATGATGAGCAAGAATTGCTTCATGATTTGATTCACGAACCTTCCACATATTTTTGTTTGATGGCGACCTCGATATTTGATCAATTTAATATTTGTTGCATAGGACCAAATGTGAATAGTGAAGTATCTTCTCGTGTACTTCATAGTCTTCAAACAACCAAATGTTTGATTTTTTGATAGGATATTATCGAAGCCAAGTTCGGTGACTACCACCGATCCATTGGGATACTCAAAGTCTTCACCATCAATGACCCATGTTGAAGTCAATTATTTTTCCCCTCTACACACAAGATAAGAAGTAGTTTGTTCCCTCTTCGTTAAATTCCGTCAATAACCGCAAAACATGCCATATGTATCACAAAGTAAAATTGTTCACCAATTTATAAATACATTAAGAGTTGACCATTTAATAATTTATAAATCTAAAACATGACATGTATATATATGTATGTACCTTGTTGCACTAAATCGGAGACTTCACAAAGTCGGTGATGTGTCATTTGATCCGAAGACCCCATGTAAGTTGTAATGCTCGTGGAACTTGATGTGTGTCGAGTGGAATTAAAGGTCTACAAGTCCACTCATCCACCCACCGTTGTGACTCACATTCATTCCATGCAAAATCAATGCATGATATATAAAAAAATCATGCACCTAGTATAAATAGTCCAAGCATTTACATCTCGAACTACGGAATGAGTGCATATCACTTGATCCCGCTTGAATCGCCATACAATCTTCAAAGTTTGTCGATGTTGTTTCTCTATCAACCAAAAATATCTATGAACCGTTGATCTCTCTTGAGATTCATGGCCCATATTCTTGACACACCAATCAAAATGATTTTTACATCTGTAAATTTAGCACCATCCTTGAACTTTAACTCTTCTCTTGCAAGTCTTCTTTTCACGGATATGCTCCTACACCATCATGCTCTCCTTTTCCATGCCCTGCCTCAGTAAAACTCCATATATTTTGTACATTTATTTCTTTGTGCATCCTGCTTAGCCAATAAAACATCTCATGCATTCTTGAATTGTGATGTGCAGTTGTCTGACCAAATGTAATGTTGATCGAAACTAATGTTCCTCTCATTCAAGTTCGCATAAAACACCTAGAAACACCCTTGTACATATTTTGTAGAATGTGTCCGATCATCATTGACGTAGAAATGATACTCTCTCAATATTTTTCGGTCTTGCTCAGTGCTTTCATGAGATTGCATTAATGTTATACGCATGAAAATAGAAACTTGCACTGAGTTATAATATTGTGACTAAACCTCCATTTGTGGCTACAATGTGTAATTCTCTGCGAATTTAACTCATCAAACAATAGTACCAAGTGGGAACGTATCCTTGCTTAACTTGAATTGTTCATCCAACCATTGAGCTCTATGTGTGTGCCTTGCATACTCATAAAAAATTTTCTCTCCGAATTTGACCATATATTCGACACGGGTAATTGTTTTGTAACAAGCTCACACCTCTTAGATTCTTTTCCATCTTTTAATCGATATGCCACCGATTTATATATGGTGAAATCAACTAATTCTTTTCTTATTGAAGGTGTACTCTCATCATGGATAAAACTTTTCAGATTTGGCAAGCCACCACATACATCACGCTCCATCCAAACATGCTTTGTTATAAAAAAATTGTCTTGTTGATTTTTCACAAAATATTGTCAGAATAAATTCCCTTGAATATTTTTATGGGACATTTATTCCACACTCCTGCAACATGATGTTAGTATGCAAAACACTACGTATTTGACAAAAACATCATAATGCATTGAAAATTCAACATGATGCCTGCAATAACAAGTGGTACGTGAGTGATTGATTTTCACATAAAAGGGTTTGTTCATTTCAAAGAATCTTTGGCTAATGTTAATTTGTGGATTTTCATTTTTAAACTTAGAGAACATTTCTGTTTGAGTCATATCTAAGAAATATTTTGCACACGATTCATGATTACGAGAACCTATTCTTCTTTTTACTGTATCTCTTCTATTCGGTGACACCCTTGTGTTCTCATTCCAAAATTTTACAATTAATTCTTTTAAAATATCAGATGTATTCTTGTCTTTTCGTGGAAGTTTGCTAGAGAAAGCCCAATAGTCAGTGTTATTGACTGACTCAAGACGTTTACGTCTCTCTATTGATTTCATTAGTGTTTTTTGTTTAGCTTCAAAGAATTGCTTCTTTTTCTAATCAAGCATTTATTAAATGTTTTATCACGTAGTATACAATTAGTTAGTGCACGTCGTGTAGAATTACTATCTTTGGTGCGTCTTTTTCCACCTACAGCTTGGTATGCTTTATGTATGTTTTCAACAATTGATGCATTTTTATCAACAACATTAGATGTTCTTAACCCTAGAGTCTTCATTATAGGTCTCATCTTAATTAACTTTATCAATGAAACAAATAATTGACATCTTTGTGCGTCATTTAAATTCTCAAAGTAATTATCCCAAATTCCACTAGATTTTCTTCTCGCATTTCTTTCACCATTTTGTTAGGCATTGGTTTTATAATATTTTCATCAATTTCAATTAATTGAATTGGTTTTCTTCGCGAAATGGAAGGAGTTGTTCTTAGAGGTGAAGATTCGTTTAAAAGGTTACTTTCTTCATTCAAAGTGTTTTCATACAAATTTCAAGGTTAACAATTGGACTCTCAACTAAGGGTTCAACAATTGGATTGATATCCATTTCTTCATCCATACCAACATTATCATTGAATTTAATATTATTATTCATTGCAATATCATTATTATCTACATTTTCATTACTTATTTTATCCCAATTTTCTAATATATTAGCTACATTTGATATAGCGGATGTACCTTTACTGCTCAAGTTTTTACATTCTCTTCAATTTCTTTATTCTCTTCTCTTTCAATTGCTTTGGTGTCTTATTCTTGACTTTCCTCTTGTCTTTAGCTTGACGTTTATCACCCATGCTTAGAAAAAATTAACTAGTGGGGTAGGGGACAAAATGAAATACTAAAAATCGTGCAAGAATGTCGAGAATATTGCAGAGACAAAATAGAATGTTTTGCAGAATTCCCGTGAAAGAAATGAAAGGGACGTTTGGGGCCACAAGATATATAAAAAATAAAAACGCGTACGCATTTTTGTTTTCTCTTTTCTGAAGCCATGCCTCAAGGCTTGGGATCTGTTTGATCCCCAAGCCTGAGGCATGGACTTGCACAAACACAACAAATAATGAGTTTTTACAAGAAAATGTAAAAATGACACTTCCTCTATGAGAAATCAAAATAAAACAATCGATCCATTTTTAAAAAATTATACCACGACGTAGAGCAGAGTCTCTTCTTTCTTAAAATATAATTTTCCAATTTTTTTGACTAATATAAGATATCCATATTATTTATTTTCTAACTATGCCTTTTTATAGCTATTTTTTGAAGTGTAACTATGTTTATCTTTCATCATGTATCTTTTTTTTGAGTGATCGAAATTAAAGAAAATTATACTAGCCCAAAATAGGCATAATTCTATAAATATTCAAGAAAAAAATCTAATTTTTGATATTTTTGAGGTAGCTAGGGGGCATGGTCGAGTCTGCTATTTTTCAAAACATAAAGTTTTTGTACTAGAAAAATCATAAATAAAAATATTCGCTAAAAAATCTAAAAAAATGAGCCCAAACTACATGCTCCTAACTATCTTTCTACCAAAGGGTTTTCAAAATACTAAATGGTGCTCAAAAAATGGTGGGGGCACGAAAGTCACTCTATTACGTTTTTAACAAAAACAGAGCATCTATTGTTATTTTAGTTGTTTGACCCACTTAAACTTATCCGTTTTCAATAAAATTTAGGAGCTTAGAAACTAGACTCATAATGCTACGATTCATATTTCTACAATATCTTCCAATTTTGATTGTAAATATTTCAAAAAAACTCAACGATTTGAAGTTTATTTTTGTTCGAAAAATGCGTCCACTTAAGACCCCTTTTGGCCCCCACTTGGTGCACTTACCCCACAAATCCTATACATTGCAAGACCATTCACCATCTAGATCGCTATATATTTGCAATACAAATTTTATGAGTCTTGGCATCAATTAATGAATACCCTATTGATATAATGATCAGAAATAAATCATATACACCAGAAATATATGTCATGAACGCAGGAGAACATTTATTTAAAAATTTCCGCACTTTGAAGCGTATGATTATCAAGCAATATTTTGGATTCATTATCTTGGTCTCGGTGATCATGAACGAATCAATGTTGTAGCAAATTGGCTTGGAAAATGTGTAGTTAATAAACAATATGGAATTTATTTAATGTAAAAAAGTGGGGAATCTTTCAAAGAAGCATGTTAACAACTTGATAAAATGCCAGAGGGTTTGGTGACCTTAGTGGTGGTTGGGAATCAAGGAAAAGACACTAAAACCGTTCGATCAGATGCCTCGTAGAGATGTGCTCTCATGGATTGTGTTGGTGGCAAGACACGCATAAAGTGGAGTTTTGAAGAGAAATGAGAAAGCCCGCAAATTGTCACGCCGAATGCCTAAAGTCGATGTAGTCTCGTCGAATGCAGGGATCATGAGTTTCGTGAAAAGGTATGGTTTTCTCCTTTTTCTCTTGCACTAAATTTCGCTTTAGCATTTCCATCCTTTTAAAAATTAAATATTGAATAATAGAGAATGTAACCAAAATAATTGAAAAAATCTTACCTTGACGCGAACTGATTAAAAACAAAAAAATGATCTTGAAAGTCATGCGCATGGAGCACCACACCCAAATGTATTGCAAAACAAAACTCTTTACATGACCCCTAGTAACATGGAACACCTTAGGGAACCTTAACCGAGTTGTTTGAAATTATTTAACGCTCTTGCAAGTCGTATTCCTAAACCCTCTTAGCTTATCAATCACTTATGGTGACATGGTCATTTTAATAAAATGTGATTGCTTTCGGTATTGTCTCTTAGCTTGAGTGAAACTGAAAACCACTACCTTCTACCTCTAGAATTCCAACAAGAGGATCATAACCCACATTTATTTCAATGAAAATGCCTTCGGAAACTAATTTTTCAAGTGGGTTTTAGGGCCCGTTGGTCATCATGCGATAAGATTTGGCCGACGCAAATACAATAATTGGCCCTAAAGTTACCCTTGTAACTTGCGCTCTGCTCGTCATAATCAACTTTCATTAGACACAATGAATTCTATATATATGGGAGAATAAGTAGGAATCATCAAAATTTGTGATTGAACTTGAAATGAGTGTGTTCGAGACCTAATTGTAAGCATTTGTGTTGTTTTGTACAATTTTCTCAACCTTAGCTAGAATCTTCTTTTAAGTCTCGTTTGACTTCTAGCCACGCGTGTGACCTCATAATACTATTGCAATGCTATGTAGAATTTTATTCGATCTTTTATCTTGTATAAATGAATTTTGAAATGTATGGTGATTTTCTCTCTCCACCCTCTTCTCTCTCTAGAAATCGACTATGATACTTTGGTTGATTTGAAAATGCAAATGAATTAGGAAATGTAAATTTTTTTGAAATGAAATGAAAATGGACATTGAAATAAAATGGTTCTGACATTTTTAATGGAAAATAAAATGTCTCATAAGTTTCTCTCTCATCCTTACTCTCACTCTCTCTTGTACACAATGTAAAGTGCAAAATGAATGTGAAAGCGTGAATGCATGAGAAACGAACCTTGTCTTCTTCCTTCTACCTATATATATATATCTCTCTCTTCTATTTTTAATTGAAAATGTTAGAAATGATGAATGTGTATATTTATGCTTGAGTGTAGGGAATTTCCATACTCATTCTTAGGATCGACGCAACTTTGGTCATGCAGTACTCAACAAGAAGGATTAAAGTGTGATATGTCAGTAATCAAAGTGAGATGACAATAAGATATTGTACATTGATATAAATTATGAATGTTAAATGATTTAGTAAATTAAAGAGAATTGCATTATCAAAAGTAGTGTGTTGAAGACTATTGTTCGTCTTGGACTCTTATATTTCAAGCATTGTACATATTAAAACTATGTTGTTCGTGATCTCTGTCTTGTGTTAAATCTAACCTTACAACACTAGTAGGAGTGAAACATAATTAATGTAGGAATTTTTGGTGCTCATTCTGATCTCACACCATTTTCCCTTGAAATCCCTCAGTTTGCGGCCTCTGTCACATTTTCTATCTCCCCGATTTGATGCATAAAAACTTTGTCCTCCATTTGTTGAGTTTGGTGCCCCATGCTTGTTTGTTGTATAAGAAAAGATGGCAGACCAAAATCCCAATATCCCGGTAGTGGAGGACATCGATCCTGTATTAATGGGGAAGAAACGTTTTCTAGGTTCTCACCCACTAAGGCGTATTAAGAATGATATTATATGTTTTCATGGCGTGGAGGGACCGCGCATGTTTAGGGACCGGCCCCTGAGTTTTATTTTTGGAGATGCACCGGGAGACACGTGGAGGTTTCAGCCGGGCCTTCCCTTCCCTTCCTTAGACTTTTCAAGCAACTTCCTAAAGGGCCTGGGACACGTGGAAGGCCCGTGCTTGTTTGGAGACTAGTTGTTGTGCCTCACCTTTGCAGATGTGCCAGGGAAACACGTGGATGGCTCTGATATAAAGTAGAAAGGGGACAGAATCAACGGTTGCTGTGTAATGCATATTTTGAAATGGGAATTACCAGAGGAGATGGATGCGGGGCAAAATTACAAATGAAAGAGAGCAAAAGGGGATGACCTGTCAAGTCCAAATATGCAGAGACTTCAAGGATTGCCAAAAATTTTGGCATGGCATCCTCGCTCATTAGTTGAGGGCCCAATGAAACATGATCGCCGCAATTGGTCCACCCGAAGCTTTCGGATATAAATTTGTTAGAGTTCGTTTTCTCGAGGAAAATGGGTAACAAGCAAAGGTCCCTCAAATATTCTTCCTTTTGGGGGAATTGAGTGGGCAAAAATGTATAAATGTAATGAGAGTACTCTTAAAAAAGGTCGGAGTTCATTTTCACTAGAAAATTTTGAGAAAAGCTCATCGTCTAAGAAATTTTTCTAAGAAACTAGGTTAATTTCCTCTATGTTGGATTTTCATTCATGTTGAGTTGGTTGCAAGTGTATATCCATCAACAAGCTCTGAGATTGATTAAATAACTATTCCTCACCGATGAATTTGATAAACTTTGAGTTAATTTGTTTCAAATCTCTGGAAAATTTTGTATTTATTTCACTTTTAGAATGTCTGCAAGTAGTTTCTCTTGTTCCTATTTCAATCTTGTATAAAAATCTCTTTAAATCACACAAATCTCAATCCTTGTGATAGTTTAGTGTCATCTGCAATTTCATTTTTTAGAAGAGCTTTCATTTGGGAATGAAATAAATGATTTAAAATCACTTTTCTTTCATTTGTTGACAGAGATTGTTTGTAAGCCTATGGGTGTACCTCAAGTGTGACTGATCTTAGATTTTGATGTTTTATTGGGTCTTCTAACTCGATCCTTTGTGCTAGAATCTCAAACATTGTGTGGAAAAGTGCATGTCTGGGCCTCCATTGATGCACAAATTCTGGTTGAAGGAATGTTTTAACTATTTTGAAGCTTTCTGTTATTGAGTTCTCCATTTGTTGTGAAGTTTCTCAAGGATATGGCAAAGTCCAATCTATCTTGTTGATCTCCCACCAAAACATTATTCAAATAACCAATCCTACCTTGAACTACCCCTATTTTGCTCTGTATATCCACAAAAGAAAAAAATGCATTTGGTAAAGTATGCGAATGATCGGATTCCAAATGTATTCAATAACCTTAGCCTTGTGTTGAAAATATCTCCATAATATGGAAGTGACAACTTGTGAGAGTTATATTTGGTGTGTTGATCCTATTTTCCAAAGGTCTTCTATATAAACTTTGTGCAAAAGAAAGGTATCTCGCATCTCCTAAAATTAAAAAGGTTACAAAATAGGTTCTCTTACCTTGGTTGAAAGGCACAACCTAAAATAGTTAGGATAGGGTCACATCCTTTTAAGGTGCTACCCACTTCTTCAAAGCCTAAGTGCTAAAAAGTCAAATAGATCGCTTCCCTGCTACAAAATGACATACATAATCATCTATCTTCCTCTAAGTGTCTTGTCAAATCCATGATGTTGCTCGGCCTTTGAAGGAACCTTAATCTGGGTACCAACACCAAAGTGGCGCCGCTAAGGGACCGATTTCCGCTTTGGGACTAATTTGTTGATTTGTTGCTCGTTTGTATCCATTTGGCCCGTCAACAACAATAGTGGCGCCTGCTCTTTGGGGACTCTTTGAAGTATCTCGGGCAAAGGTGTATGCTTACACACCCTGGTAATGTTTCTTGCAGTTCTGTGTGCAAATACATTTTGTAAACATCATTCTCTAATTAGATGTGTAAGGATTGAACAAAGTTATAAGTTTTGTGTGTTGTCTGTCTAATTTTTCCAATGCTTATTGTACTAAGTTTGCCTCACCATTGATAAATTTGGGTGAAGGAAGGTCTGATTTGTAAAGCTTTGCATGATTTTTAGTGCTAACAGATATTTGATAGATTATTTTAGTGCATTTGCACAACTAGGGTGAAAATCCTTAGTGGCGACTCCGAGTTGATTTGATTTTGATAAATGCCAGTGTCTTAACCTCTGTCAATTGAAAATTTGTTACTAATCTTTGCAAAGCTAGAAGGAAGAAGATCTTTCTTCGCGGACCCTAGTAGAAGGTTGTTTCCAGAGTTTGGAAAGTCTAATTCAGAAGGAGGAAGAATTTGGAATGTTGTTAGAGATCAAAACTCAAGAAAAGATGTCTCCATTTGTGAAAATGATTGGCACATGATTGAAGATTGCAATGCTTCCTGAACTGCTTCTGAATCAGGTAGTCTCTTTGTAAATCTGAATTCTCCATCTCGAAGAGGGGCCTTCTCATTCTACCCTTGTATTTTGAAGATTTGCATCTCATTCTAACCCTGTATTTTCCAAATCTGATAGTGTCTACCGTGAAAAAATGCCATTAGGGAATATTCATTCTAAAAATTGTATCCCTGTACCACATAGACACCTCACTCCTCGTCACTTTGTTTCTCCTATAAGATCACCTCCTCAAAATAATATGGCTCAACCTCCACCTGCACCTGCATTTGTCATTAATACTTTTGGTCCCATCGGTTTTGAGGTATGGCTAGCTATCCAATGTTGTACCACATGATGTTAGAAACATATTGCCTAAGTTTCAAGGAAATAATGCAATATATGGTGATCAACACTCTAAACTCTTTCAACATGATGGAGGATTTTGAAATAGATTTTGAAGATGTATACATTAAATTATTTATTCATACTCTAGAAGAGGATGCAAGGGATTGTATAAAGCTCGCCGATAACTCTATTGATTCTTGACTGAAATGAAGAATGCGTTTAGATTGCAAAGATAGTGACAAAAGACCCTAGGTTTCTTTTGACGAATTCGAGAATATTAACAAGAATCCTAATGAGTCGCTGCATGACTTTAATATGAGATTCAATAAGATATTGAGAAGATTACCTGTGAATTTGATGCCATGTGATGAATCTTGTCTTATAAAGTATGTTGATGCATTTGACAAGAAGGTTGCATACTATTTGAGGGATAAAAACCTTGGCACTTTGAGGCAGGCCTTTACTATGGCTCTACAAATTGAGAACAACATTAAGGCCATTGGAAAACCTCCTAAGAGGGAGGGTGTCAAACTGATAAACCCAAAAAAACCTCAAGAAAGAAAGAGTGTGGATCTTGAGGAGGCTGTTAAAACTTTGGCAGGGGTTGTCAAAGAAATCTCTTACAAACTAGCCCAGAAGAGAAAGGAATTGGGTAGAGTTCACAAGGTTAGCAAAAGGCACAAAATCATGACAGATTTGGCAATCATCCTAGGGGTGATCAGAGGTCAGATGATAGAGGTAAAGGACCCATGGGATCTGCAAATAGACATCCCCAAGCACGTGAAAGTAGAATGGTGCCTGATCCTCTGACTGCCCTGGGTTCTGCTATTGATGAAGCCAATGAGATTGATTGGTGTGATAGATGCTTTCTGCCCCATCCTCCATGTGAAGTAGATCAGAAAGTAGAAGAAGCTGATAATGATGATAACACTGATGATGATGCATGCATGGTGGATTCCTCTACGAGTTCACAATAAGGAGCAACTTCAACTGAGGTGATGAGTGCCAAAACTGCTAAAGATTTCTGGGATTGCATTCACCGGGTATTACCTCTTCCTCCCACTCTTACTTCTGAGATAGATATGGTACAAGCATTTGAACTTCCTAATAATGATTTTGAGTACCTAAGAGCTTTAATGATTGAAAAATATGATGGAGGAATCCCTTCTGAGGAGGATAGGCAGTTGTTAATGAATGATGTGGTTGGCCATGAAAAAGAATATAATACCAGGAGTAAGGTTGCAAAGGGGCAGGGCCTCAGAAAACCAAATATTTCAAAGTGCTTACCAAAGATCCCAAAAGAAAATCCAAAGAAAGATGCATCTGGAAAAGGCCTTGTTGTCCCAAACAATATTCATACTTCTTCCTCGATGCCCAAACCGTCAAAGAATCCCATGCCATCTAATGATAATGGTAATCTCCTTCCAATGTTGCCTTGCAAAAATATGTTCCTTGTGACATAGCCCAAATCTTGAGTCGATCAAGATTTCTATTTTTAGTGTCGAATTTCTTAGAATCCCTGAGCATAGGGACAAAACATTCGAATATTTGGGATTTAGAGAAGAAAAGGTCACCCAAGGCAGAAATGTTGATACTCTATCTACCATTTCAGAGTTGAAAAAACCCCAAGTACTAGAAGAACTAGGTGAGCCACCTGAAGTATATTTGGGAACATCCTTGGTTGAGTCTCAACTAAAGGTGGATCCATTTTTCACTACTTTGATTATTAAGGATAAGTTGTTACACAATTGTATGTTTGATTCTAGAGCATCATGCAATGTTATGCCTCTTGAGGTCATGAATGAGTTGGATCTCAAAGTAAAAATAGCTTATGGGAAGTGTACTGCCATGGATTCTAGGGAGGTGCTAGTGGTTGGATGTGTCAAGGGTCTGATAGTGCAACTTGCAGCTTATCCAGGTAAGAACTTGAAACTTGATGTTGTTATTGTGGATTGCCCTGCCAAATGGGGTATGTTGTTGTCTAGAAAATGGGTCAGTAAATGTTGGTGGGAGTGTTCAATAGATATGTCCGATGCCACCATCCCAATTGAGGGCGACTTGTCAAGGTACCTAGTGAAAAGAAAATGTTATATCTTATCGAGGACCCCAACAATGCTTCTTATGAAGTAAATTGCATGCGAGATATTGATATTGATAGCTTTGTGAGCTATGTTGCTTTCAAGGAATATGAAATTGGTCAATGTAGGTATCATGAGCAGGATGATTTTCCTGAGACTTTGATGTTTGATGCAGCCTCGAAAGATGTTGAAAAACTTGACACGGGCACAAGGGGTAAGCCTGAAAAGTATGGTCGATAAAGAACTCCTGATGGAAAAAAAACCATATGACTAATTGTTAAAGACATATCGAATCGCTTAGCATGGTCGTATCCAGAATGGAAGGCACTTGAGGTTTTTCCTTGATTATTTTCTTTGAATCAAGATGCTCGCCATTGTACAGTGTATAGTTCGTTGGTTTCTTTCCGTCTTTTGTGTTTTTGCTCGTTCTAGTCCTTGGTGACCTGGTTTTGTTGGTTTCTTGGTTCATTTTTAGAAGATGGTTCTGGTTTTTTGCTCTGCAAGCTGACTCCTTTTTCCAATGGATATTTTTGGCACTATGTCTACTTTTGTTCTTGTGGCACTCACTAGGAGTGCCCGTCCCCGAGTAGGAGCCGATGTTGGTGTTCATTCTGATCTCGAACCATTTGCCCTTGAAATCCCTTAGTTTACGGCCTCTGTCACGTTTTCTATCTCCCGATTTGATGCATAAAAACTTTGTCCTCCATTTTTCGAGTCTGGTGCCCCATGCTTGTTTGTTGTATAAGAAAAGATGGCAGACCAAAATCCTAATATCCCTGTAGTGGAGGACATTAGATCCTATATTAATGGGGAAGAAACATTTTCCAAGTTCTCACCCACTAAGGTGTATTAAGAATGATATTATATGTTTTCATGGTGTGGAGGGACGGTGCATGTTTAGGGACCAGCCCCTAAGTTTTATTTTTGGAGATGCACCAGGGAGACACGTGGAGGTTTCCGTCGGGCCTTACCTTCCCTTAGACTTTTCAAGCAACTTCCTAAAGGGCCTCGACATGTGGAAGGCCCGCGCTTGTTTGGAGACTAGGTGTTGTGCCTCACCATTGCAGATGCGCCAAGGAAACATGTGGACAGCTCTGATATAAATTAGAAAGGGGACAAAATCAACGGTTGTTGTGTAATGCATATTTTGAAATGGGAATTACCAGAGGAGATGGATGCGGGGAAAAATTGTAGATGAAAGAGAGCAAAAAGGGGATGACTTGTCATGTCTAGCTATGCAGAGACTGTAAAACTGCTTAAGCAGTTGTCTATTTATATGGTCTTATGCATATGATAGATAAGCAAGCAAATGTATTGCAGATGTGTTTTGAATTCGGGTGTGAATTCTGTAGAGTTTGTTGAGCATAGCTCCAAATGGATCTGGGTATTGTATTGAGAGAGTGGAGGCTTGTAATAAAATCTGAGCAAGTGATTCTTGGTGGATGTAGCCCAAATTGGGTGAACCACGTTAAATCTTGTCTCTCTGTGTTGTGTTATTTATTCTACACTTTTATTTGAGATCTGTAATATTTTTTGCATATTAGTTTCTACTGTTGCGATTCTGTAAGGGATTATTCCGCATATTTTATCTCTTATTTCCTAACAATTGGTATCAGAGCCTGGTTTGGTTTGCTGAAGTGTTGAATCACAGGGAAAGTTTTTAGCTTGAGTGGGAGCTATGACAGATGATGGAAGATCTAGGGTTGATAAATTCAATGGGCAGAATTTCAGTCTTTGGAAGATGCAGA
The DNA here is from genome assembly GCA_018340775.1 of Taxus wallichiana var. yunnanensis. NCBI lineage: Eukaryota > Viridiplantae > Streptophyta > Pinopsida > Cupressales > Taxaceae > Taxus > Taxus wallichiana. The sequence goes on along the minus strand of CM031238.1, from coordinate 589,916,615 downwards.
TGGAAGATTACCTTTATCAGAAGGATCTTTATACTCCGCTATCTGAGAAGGTGAACAAACTCTTGAGTATAACAAATGCGAAATGGGATTTGTTGGATCGGAAGGCACTTGAATGATTCGGTTGTGTCTTACATCTTTGGTATTATTTAATGTTTCAAAGGAAAAGACTACAAAAGATCTAATGGATGCATTAGGGAAGTTGTATGAAAAACCCTTTGCCTTTAACAAGATATTTTTAATGAAAAAGTTGTTTAATATGAAGATGTCTCGAGAATAGTTCGAGAGTATCATTTAAATAATTTCAATACGGTTGTGAATATGCTAGCTTCAGATTCTAATAGAATTTGATGAAGAAGTTAGGGCTTTATTAATTCCGTGCTCTTTACCTGAAAGTTGGAATAGTCCGTAATGGCGGTAAGCAACTCGGTTCCTGCTAACTCAAAGTTGAAGTTTGAGGATGTTGTAAGGGTGATTCTAAGCGAGGAAATGTGAAGAAAAAGCTTTGATGAATCTTCTACTTCAGGGAATGTTTTGACAGTGGAAACTAGAGGGAGACAGAAGAATAGAGGAAACCGTGGAAAATCAAAGGATCGGGCAAGGTCAAAATCTAAAAGCAAGATAGTATGTCTGGCACTGTGGAAAGTCTGGGCATGCAAAGAAGGACTGTTGGGAGCTTCGGGACAAGAAGAAACAACAGGAAGAAAACAAGGAGGCAAATGTGGCATCGAGTAATGTATGCCAGGATGCTTTGATTCTTTCTTTGTATAATATTACTGAATCTTGGGTTTTAGATTCAGGGGCTTATTTTCATGCTACTCCACATAGGCATTATTTTGTTGATTATGTTCAAGGGGATTTTGGGCATGCTTTTCTTGGTGATGATGAGCCTTGCAATATAGTTGGAAAAGGTTCTGTTTAGGTTAAGATGTAGAATGGGAATACATGGCTATTGAAGGATGTCAGACATGTGCCTACATTAAGGAGAAATTTGATATCGGCGGGCAATTGGGAAGTGATGGTTATACTGTGATATTTACAGCTAACTCTTGGAAGGTTACCAAGGGTGCTCTTATGGTGGCAAGAGGTAAGAAGGTTGGAACCTTGTATTTAACCACTGATAGTACTAATGATTGTAATCTTGTGGCTTTAGATGCAGATACAACATTATGGCACTATAGGCTCGGTCATATGAGCCATAAGGGCATGAATATCATAAAGAAGAATTTTCTTGGATATACAGAGACAGTTTGGATTTATGTGAGAATTGCATATATGGGAAAGGAAAGCGAGTAAGGTTTCTCAAGGTTGGACCTACAAAGAAAGAGAGTAAGTTAGAGCTGGTACATTCTGATGTGTGGGGGCCGGCTCAGGTATCATCTCTTGGGGTTAGAGTTATTATGTTACTTTTATTGATGATGCAACAAGGAAAGTTTGGGTTTATTGTATTAGAAACAAATATGATGTATTTGACACTTTTGTTAAATGGAAAGCCTTGGTAGAGAATGAAACAGTCTTAAGCTAAAATTTCTCAGGTCAGATAATGGAGGGGAGTATTGCAGCAATGAATTTAATGATTATTGTTCTAAGAATGGAATCCGTAGGCAAAAGACGGTTCCAGGAACTCCGCAGCAGAATGGGGTATCAGAAAGGATGAATAGAACAATAATGGAATGTGCTAGGAGCATGAGGTTACATGCAGGATTGCCTCTTTCTTTTTTGGTAGTAAGAAGCGAGCACAAATGTACTTGATAAACAGAGGACCCTCAAGTGCCTTGGATGGAGGCATACCTGAGGAGGCTTGGTATGGTAAGAAAGTTGATTATTCATTTCTTAGAGTCTTTGGATGTGAGGTGTTTGTTCATATAGACAAGGATGATAGGACCAAGCTAGAGGCTAAATCAAAAAATATACTTTCATTGGTTATGGTGGTGATGACTTTGGATTTAAATGTTGGAGTATTAAGGACAAGAAAATCATTTGGTCTAGGGATGTGGTCTTTAATGAGAAAGTCATGTATAAGCAACAATTACAGGAAAACATGGAAGAATCCAAGAAAGATTATGCAGTGGTAGAGGATCTTTCGGATGGGACAGTGACCCATGAATTAGTTCAGGAACTGAATCAACAGGAACCCCAAACTCCTATAGTGAGGAGGTCTTCTAGGGTAAGAAAAGAACCTGAACATTTTTCTCCTTCTCTTTATTATTTATTACTCACTAATAGTGGAGAGCCAGAGAGCTTTGATGAAGCAATGCAGGTAGATGCCAAGTAAGAAGTGGAGAAAACCATGGATGAAGAGCATAAGTCTCTCATGGAGAACTGCACTTGGGATTTGGTGAAGCTACCAAAAGGCAAAAGAGCATTGCAGAAAAAGTGGGTGTACAAAGTTAAAGACAAAGAAGGAGGAAAGAAAAGATGTAAGGCCCAGTTGGTGGTCAAGGGGTTTGCACAGAAACAAGGTATAGATTTTGATGAGATATTTTCTCCTGTAGTAAAAATGACTTCTATTAGAACTGTTCTTGGAATAGTGGTAGCAGAAGACTTGCACTTAGAACAGTTAGATCTAAAGACTACATTTGTCCATGGTGATTTGGAGGAGGAACTATATATGCAGCAACTAGAGGGCTATGAGGTCAAAGGTAAAGAGGAGATGGTGTGTAAACTGGAGAAGAGCTTGTATGGCTTGAAACAAGCTCCACGTCAATGGTATGAGAAGTTTGATAGCTTCATGATGGAGCAAGGTTATATTAGATGTCATTCGAACATTGCGTGTATACAAAGAAATTTGAGGATGGAAGTTATATTATCCTGTGTTTGTATGTTGATGACATGTTGGTTGCAGGTAAAAACATGCAGGAAATAAAAGTACTCAAGAAACAACTAAGTGAATCCTTTGATATGAAGGATTTGGGGGCATCTAGACAAATCCTTGGTATGAGGATAACTCGTGATAGGAAGGAAAGAAGATAACTTTATCTTAGGAAGAGTACATTAAGAAGGTATTGGATAGGTTTAACATGCACAATGCTAAACTGGTTGGGACTCCTTTGGCAGCCATTTTAAGTTATCAAAGGAGCAATGTCCCAAGACAGAGCAGAAAGAAACCAGATGTCCAAGGTACCTTACTCATTAGCAATGACAGCTTGATGAATGGTATGGTGTGCACTAGGCTTGATATTGCCCATGCAAAGGGGAACTGTGAGTAAATTTATGAGTGATCCGGTAAAGAGCATTGACAAGCAAAGAAAGTGGATCCTTTGGTATTTGAGAGGGACCATGGGGACAGCTTTTGTGCTGCTACAATGGATCGACACCACTTTACGTGGTAATGTAGATTCAGACATGGCTGGAGATGTAGACAGGAGGAGGAGCACGACAGGTTATATTTACACTGTAGGTGGGACAACATTGAGCTAGATTTCACGACTACAGAAGCTAGTGGCTTTGTCAACCATGGAGGATGAGTATGTTGCTACCACAGAGGCAAGCAAAGAGATGATTTGGTTACAATATTTGTTTGGGGAGTTGGGGCATAAGTAGGAGGAATGTAAGCTACATAGTGATAGTCAGAGTGCTATACACCTAACTAAGAACTTTGCTTTCCACTCCGTGACGAAGCATATACAATTGAGATATCACTTCATCAGGACAATTTTGGAGGAAGATAAGTTAAAGTTGGAGAAGATTCATACCAGTTAGAATCCTGCAGACATGATGACCAAGGTGGTCACAAGGGATAAACTAAAGCTATGTTCAGCTTTGGTTGGCCTTTGCAGATGAAAGTGAAGGGTTGAGAAGCTTGCTCAGTGAAAATCAATCTCCAAGTGGGAGATTTTTATGTTTGTGGAGCCTATTTTTCATATTAGAGTGTGGTACACCTTCTATGTGTTACACTCGGGTATTTTTACTAATACCGCTCGCCGGTGAGCGGGTCAGGTTCGGGGCGAAGCCCCAAGCAAATTTTCATGGGTGGTTTATTAACCCATGGGTAATGGGTAACCGTTATGGGCTGTTTTTGGGCCCATGGTTTTTCGGTACCCATTGTTTTGTAAAACCGCCTCTTCAACTACCCATAGGTTTATGGGATGGTTTTGTTTTTTTCCCATTGTTTGATACCCACGGTTTTGGAAAATCATGCTAAACAGCTTGCCTATTTATATGGTCTTATGCATATGATAGATAAGCAAGCAAATGTATTGTAGATGTGTTTTGAATTCGGGTGTGAATTTTGTAGAGTTTGTTGAGCATAGCTCCAAATGGATCTGGGTATTATATTGAGAGAGTGGAGGCTTGTAATAAAATCTGAGCAAGTGATTCTTGGTGGATGTAGCCCAAATTGGGTGAACCACGTTAAATCTTGTCTCTCTATGTTGTGTTATTTATTCTGCACTTTTATTTGAGATCTGTAATATTTTTTGCATATTAGTTTCTACTGTTGCGATTCTGTAAGGGATTATTCCACATATTTTATCTCTTATTTCCTAACAAAGATACCAACAGAACAACTATTTCAGCTAAATAAACGAGGAAGATAGTTGTATGTTTTAAATGGGTAAAAATCATACCGTTCACTTCATAGGTGTTAAGACTATTTGAATTTAAATATGGATCTCATGGTTTAGACGATTGAAACAATCACCTGCCTAATAGTTATTGTGGTTCATATATAAAATCAAAATGTTTGGAAGTAACTTATCATTTTTAAACCATATAAATGTAGTGAGTATTCAACCTTTTATGGACCCTCCCTCTCAATCATGTCACATCTAGGTTCGTAAAACCCTAATTTCTTAAGAAATACTTTAATCCTCACAATTAGACTTCTTGTCCTACACTTAAGAAAATTCTTCAAAGACCATTTCTATAACTTAAGTGTCCTTGCATGAAGCAATAGATCAGTTGAGTAACCTTGTCATTCATAGGGTAAATAGGACTAACACTTATTGTTGTCATAGGTCCACTAATCTTCATGGACGAGTTAGAGTTCAATGTTCACGTTGGACCTCGTGTCCTAAAGTGGTCAACCATATTCTTAAGAAGATAGTTTGGGATACCTTTATCATTGAATGAACCCTTCATAAGATCCTAATGACACAAGTGGAGTTAGTGCACTAGTGTACTATGCATTAAAATCTTGTTAATGATCTCTTTAGTTCCTCAAAGATAAATATGTCACCTTGGCTAGTAACAACTTTACACCTTTGTCCCTTACGAAGGTTTAATGGGATGGATATGTTTTCGCACCTTAAACCGAACTATAGTCGGCGTAGAACCACGACTACAATTGGAATTTAACTAAACATAATGGAACCCCTTTATATGCCAAGTTTTAATCCAAAGTGAGAAATTGTAGTCTTGGAATACCTCAAGTGGCACAAAGGCTTTGCAAGGAAGGGATATTTGATTACTCTAATTTTGACTTGTGGTAGGGTGTAGAAACCCTCAAGTAGAAATGAATGTAATACATCGAGTGACCTCTTATGATGCTAATGAACAAGGAGCTATGATGTATTGTTACCAACAATTGTAAATATTACCTTAGAAGGATTTTGAAACGCATAAAATTTTATAACTTTTGCATTTGAACTCCCTTTGTCCCTCTTAGATAATTGTGACCCTTAGTAGCAGATTACCATGTGCTTTCTCGTAGGGTGTAGTTTCCCCATCCATGATTGCTTTTGAAGTTAATAGATCATGGAGCCTCTCTTAAGGGTATTGGTGAAAGAAACGTTGATGCATTTTACTAAACGATTTAAATAGTTCCTTGGAAGAAAATTGAAAAGCATATAGTTGTTGGGTTGTCTTGTTATATGCTTTAATACTTGGGTTTTTAAGAGCGATGAAATGATTTGTTAGGTATAGGGTCACCACTCCTTGTAGTCATGAATCCCTAAGTGTAAATTATGTGTCATTTGAATTACAATTGTTCTAAAACAATGCCAATAAGAGTCCAAAGTAACCATGTAAGAGTAATGGAAAATAAGAGTAAATAAGATATTTGTTTAGAAATAAAGTTATGCTTAAAGTATTAATAATAAATTTAAGCATTTTTTTTAAAGAGAATACAAATTGTCCTTGGAGAAATCAAGCATTTGAGCCAACACAAACTCTTTTCTGAAAAAAGGAAAAAGAAATTTATGACGCGTGTAAATGTTAAATCGACTTAAACTAATTGTTGAACTATAACAAACTATAACAAGAAAAATAGGGTACTATGATGGAAGGATGTTTATGGGAAGAGATATCTTGAATCTAAATCACCCTTTAAACTCTAATATATCTTCCTTCCTCACGATAGTTCCCTTGTCTAACAAAGGTAAAATTCAAACATCGAATATATGTCTCAAAAAGTAGAACCTTAACATCTTGTTAGTTCCTTTTCGTAACAAGGATAAAATTTAATGTCAATTAAACATATTTTGAGAAACAAACCTTTAACGTAAGAATGAATATTAGGAGGCTCGTAGGTGTATAAAATGAATTTGATTAACAAATGAGTTGTGGATAACTAATGGAATTAGAGAAAGGAATCAACTGCGCATTCTCCGTTAAAGATTAATGCCTCGCAAAATAAAGTAATTGAAGTTTGAAAATAGGAAATAAATAAAGACTATATACCTTTCTACTTGTTACGATTCAACTAATCCTTATTGGAGCCCATGTGGTGTTGTGTAGCAAGCATGAAAACAAAAAAATATTTAGGTATTTTTACTATTGTTTATGTGTCAAAATTGTGGCGTTACACCCCTCAACAAAATACTTTTTCGGCAGGGGATTTCCGGAAGGTGACTTTTTGTATCCGATAGTTTTGTGCCACAATGACAGGCGAAGCATTTTGGTTTTGTGCCACGAGGGTGGCATTCGGTCATGCGATGTCATGGTGCATCTTGTGTGGGTCATGTGATACCGCTGCCATGATAGCTTATGGTGACATGGGAGGGGATTTTTCACCAATGCACACATTTTTCGACGTACAAATATATGGGTCACATTTATCGAGGTCGTTGATACGGTGCAAAAAATAATAGTCCATATCTTCGCGTGATGCTTGAAAAGGTAGAGGGGGCATGTTTCTACCCATGAAAACGCCTTTTGGCATAAACATAAAAATATCCTCACTTATTTCATGGGGAAAAAAACAATTCTAAGCTCCCATGTTAAATTTTCTAAAATTTGGGAAAAACAATAATAATTTTATTATTATTTATTTTAAATGCATTGTGTACTTAATTTACTCTTGTTAATTGAAGTGCAACTATTTCTTGTTACTTTTCACCATAGAAGGGTTGGGTGAATATATACCTTTCTACTTGTTACGATTCGACTAATCCTTATCGGTAAATTTCATCTACACCCATAGGCTATAGTTGTCTCTTACACTTTAATGCACTAATCACAACACACCAAACAACATAAAATATGTAAAACTATTTCTTTGTCATCATAAAGAATATGTATTGGGAAAATAAACATTTATCGTGTGTGGATGATATTGTCGCAAACATGTATAATTTGACAACCACTTATTCAAGCAAACAATTTTTTTGTGACAACAATCGGATGGGATTTGACAAATGACTCTGAGTGTCACATAAAAAATTATGATGTCAACAAATTTTTAAATGGCAATCCATGTCTGTCACAAACATATTTTTATTTAATAATTTTAGAAATATATTATTTTCTTGAAATGTATTCATGAGTGTCACGCAAGTTTCATGGATGATAGGATTGATATAAACATATTTTCCGTGATATATGTTATTTCAATCTCTATGTCATGCTGCACTTATATTTAGATTTGGAGTGTCTATAGTGATAATGATGATTTTACTAAATTCCTACACATCGTACAGAGGTCCAAGTAGACTATTTCGCAAACGTAAAATATGATTAAAATAAGTACAAACATTTAAGATGGACATCAAATCTCAGCCATGACAACAAAATTTCTTTATTGCCCTTCAAATTGTTCTCAACAAATATATTGTATGAATATATAAAAGCTAAACTTCTTTAATTTAAACAATTTTTTAGATATTTATAGATCTACATTTAAAAATTAAGGTCATCTCTTACAACCACTTAAGTCGAACAAAGACGACGATCGCAAAGTTCTGAAAAATTATCAACTTACCACGGTCCATCAAAATCGAAGCAAATACAACGACTGCGTTCGTCATAAGCGAGGAAGGACAAACTTAACTTGGCGTCGTGTTCAAAATTGAGCCCGTCAGAGCCCGTCAAAGGGCTTCTAACCCGTCAGAAAAGTGTAGAAACATTTTGGCCCGTAAAAAGAAATTCAAAATATAAAAATTGTTTGACAATGTGGAAGCGTAGCATTTTAGTAAAAATGTCATATGAAGGGAAAAATTCGAAAATGTCACTTAGGTTACAGGTAGTTGAGAATTTGGAGGGACAGCAGACGCAGGTAGTTGAGAATTTGGAGGGACAGGCTGCGGAGGGACAGTGACAGTGGACACCAATCAGTGAATCACCATTGACAAAGAACAACATGCAGTTGAATCAAATTAATTATGTGTTGTAAATGTAAAGATTTGTATTGAAATCCCCTTCGGCTGAGTCATTGAATTTGCTAAAACACGGCTTTGGAGGGAGTCGGGACAAGTGACACCATTGACAAAGAACAGAGTGCAGTTGCATCATATTAATTATGTGTTGTAATTTGTAAAGATTTGCATTGACAATTTGACACCGTCCACAGTTGAAGCCTGAAGTCCACATAAACATTAACTCAAACTGTAAGTCTGTATCCCATCACCATGTGCAAATGAATAAAAAAAAATTAATTGGAGATTCAGCGCACTGTATTGAATGCCATTGAATTTGCCAATAGAGGACTCGGGAGTCTAGATTCCTAGAATCTAGATGCTATTGCTCACGAAATTGGGAAACTGTTAGTCTGAACTTACGGTGTTACCTTACCTATAGCCTGCTGCCAGCGGCCCGCAAGACTTCAGTATTATCACGATTCACTATTATTTACAATTAAAACTATATATCTGCGCAGATAATCTGTTATCTGTATCGTATCATGTATGACCTCATTTCCTTTTCGCACAGACTCAAACCAGTGAAATGTGTGGCTAATGGGCAATCAAATTTGCCGCAGGCATGTGATTTGAAATCAGATCAGCTCGTTTGAACATCTAATTGGAAATTGGGAGACCGCGCAGGTGTCTGGTTTTGTAACCATGCATTGCTTACAATCTTTTGGAGTCTTAATAGTTGACAAGATGAAGGCGTGATCGTTGAGCATAGGTACCAATGCCCATACATGCTTAAGTAGTACTTAGCAGCTTTCATACAAATTGAATCAGAACTTATTGTGTGTTGTACATACTACTGTACTTAAAAGGGTTAAGCAGGATTCGGGAATGAGCATGAGTAGTTAATGCAGCTACACATTAAAAATCTCATTTGGATTGTGGAACTGGAGAGGGCCAATACGTTGTATGAGTTTGTAAGTTAAATAAGTATTTCATCATTTTCAGATTTCTATTCAGCGCTGAGGGGCAGACTGGTTCATACAAATTAAGGTACAGAATCAAAGGGACCAGTTGGGGTATTGCTTTCATCTTGCTTCAGACATTGAAACAGGTACACTTGTGAGTCAGCTTATACTGAAAAATAGAATAAACTCTGCACAGTTTATATTTTCATTACTAAAAGTATTGATTAAACACTTCTCCATCTTAAAATTAGATATTATTGTTAGTGCAATCTTATATTTGAGATTTTAGTGTTGCATGATTATACAAATTACTCTAAATTATTTTCTTAAATATTCTCTAATCTCTAATTGTAAATTATCAAAATAATACACAAAAATTCATGTGAAAACACTATTTTGATATTTTTATAATTATTTCATTGGAATAGGTGACAAGTGTCGTGTAAGAAGTTTGAGAAAATGGCTTCCATTGGTCGTCCAAAGAAGGATAAAAAACAATTGTCACTTGCTGATGCATTTGGCATCTCTCGGCATTCTAGTCAACCATGTGATTCTCAAAATGAAGAATTTGATATTCTTGCACAAGAAGAGCATGAGTTAGATGGAGCAGAATTTGGGGAAGAGGAACACCCATCAAAGAAACCTAAAAGGACATTCAAGGCCAAATGGAAAACAAGATTTCCATGGGCTTATGCTATAAAAGACTGCAATGGTGTAGAAAGGATAAAATGTTCTTGGTGTGTCAAATATAAGAGAGATACTCCATTTGCTAAAGATGGAAGCACCACCCTTCAAGTTAGTGGCCTTCTTACCCATGCAGAATCAGATCCTCATAAATTTTCATCACAACGTTTGGAGGGAGAAAATAAACAAAGTAACATTCCAATCACTAAACACATAGAACTAATGGTAGATGCTGAGAAGGAGAGAATCATATCAGTGATGGAAAATATGTATTTTGTTGCCATACATGATTTATCTTTGGAGCTCTATAAGCCGATTTGTGACTTGAACAGGTATAAAGGAACTCCACACATGCCTCTCACAGATGAATATTCTGCATATACAAATACAACATCCGGAAAAGAGTTTTTACAAGCTGCTAAGGAGGTTTACTGGAAAAAGTTGAAAGATGATATATTTCATAGTCCATTTTATTCTATTTTAGTTGATGAAAGCACTGATTGTACTATGGAACAACATTTGATTGTTTATATTACATACTTGACAAATGGAGGAAGAGGTCAATGTGTAACAAAATTTATACGACTCCTTGAAATAAAGGATGGAACAGCTCAAGCTATGTATGATGCCGTGATCACTCTTTTGACAGAGATGAATTTATCCTTAATGAAGTTAGTTGGATTTGGATCTGATGGGGCGTCTGCCATGAGGGGAATTCGTGAAGGTTTGTCCACAAAGCTTCGTCGAGATGCTCCTCATTTATTAGATATTCATTGCATAGCTCATCGAGAAGCATTAGCAGCAAATGATGCTTCATCTCATTTTCCAGAGTTGCAGTTTATTGATAAATTTGCAAATAAAATATATTCATGGCTTGGAAAATCTGCTAAAAGACATGGAGCATTGAGAGAGTTGATGGAGTCATTTCAAATCAACAGGTTGGAAGTGTTACAAATTCATCAAATTAGGTGGCTTTCTAGAGGAAAGGTCATGGAAAGACTTGTCAAACTCATGCCTGCTTTGTTGAAAGAATGGGAATTAGAGGAGAAAAACATGTATGATTTGGCAACAATATTTCAGGTACAATTTTGCATCCATTTACTTGCAGATGTGCTTATTGAGTTAAATAAGCTGAATAAAAATTTCAAGAGGATCATATTGATATTACTTCCATTGGGACTACATTAGATATCACAATTGACATGCTTCGTAGGAGATTTCAAAGAGGCATATTTGGGACAGGTACTCTACATACATCATCTTTTCTAACCAGGGCACAAGGAGGATCTCTTGAGTTTGCAGATGGAACAGGTACATTACATGTACATGCATTGAGATTTGAGAGCTTGCCTAAGTCACACAGATCAGGGACACTAGATGATTGCATTGAATTGGGGAAAAGCTTTATAATTAAGGTAATTGATTCTCTTGATACAAGATTCACAGATTTACCTATATTTAATGCTGCTAAATTTTTCAGTCCTCGTAATTACTACGAGGAGACAGAAGATAGAGATCGTCAAACAAAAAGATGGCTAACATGTTTATGTGACAAATTTAGTGTTGGAAACTCGCCTATTGTGGACAGTGTTAAATGTTTGGGTGAGATGGATGAATTTATTTGTACTATTTATAGATCATATCCAAAAAAACATATGTTTGGAGCATGGGATCTATGTGGCAGGTGAACCTGAATGGTTTGACGGGTTTCCATGTCTGATGAAACTATGGCAAGCTATTCTTGTAATTCCAGCAAGCACAGCCGTATGTGAAAGAGGTTTTCAAAGTTAAATAGGATAAAGAATGATGATAGATCCAGGCTTTCTTTGAGCACATTGGATATGCTAATGTTTCTATCTCTTTGTGCACCTCATGCTCTAAATGAGGTAGATTGGGATGCTATTTATGATGCATGGAAGAATAAAAACTCGAAAACCGCTTCCATTAGACAAATAGATGGTGAGTTTTTGGAAGTTCTTTCTATAAAATATGTTCTTTATTGTTTTTTATTTATAAAAAAATTCTTTGGAAGTTTAGATAAGTGTTTTCAATATTTTACTACTAATTTAATAAGATTTTTTTTCGAAATAATTGATGAATACTTGTCAAGAACATTTGACTTGGTCTAAATGTTGATCAATGTGTCTTGTAATGACTTATATCTCATTTTGTGTTTCAGGTATTTTCTTTTTTGAAGGGAGCCTAAAAAATGTGTTGGTGATATGTTTTGCTTACATTGAGGTGAACACGAGAAACTTTCTATTTAGATCACAATTTTTTGGTAGTTTGATATTTTTCTTGATACTATTTATTAGATGAAACATGAATTATTTTTATACAACTAATTATTTTTTCTCTTATATTTAACAAATTAAATTTGAGTAAAAGAACCTTGTGTTGTCATTAATTTTTAGGTTCATTATGTGTGTTAAAAATTTTGTTTGTCACTTTGTAATTCCAATGTCAATTAGAGAGTTTAATTTTAAATTTTTTATTGGATCTCGCAATATAACTTATTCATACATTATTTATGAAATGGAATTTATTACATTTTAAGGGGAGACACTCTCTTTGTAAAAAGTGTTCAATTTTTTACGACATGTGTGATTTCTTTACTATTTTCATATGAAGTGTAAAATGATTATAATACTTTTCATAGTTGAAGGGTTGGTCCAATATTTACCCTTCACAATGAAATTGGGACTAGCCCTTCAAATTTGATCACCGCTGGCGTAACACTCCAACCGAACAAAGGAAAACTATTTCTTGTGTCGGTATCAAAAATGTGTTTAAATTTGACACAAAGGAAAACTATACGAACCATCCATGCACACAAAAAAAAATTGTTTGACATGACGTCATTAGATCTAAGCCATTTTTTTTTGACTTCGAACATGTCACCAAGTGATAGACCGAGGCGCCGGCGATCGCGTCCGGTTAAACAGAAACTCTTGTGACCGAGCCGGGCGACTTCGTGCGAGGTCGGAGGAAGGACATACTTAACTTGCGTTCACTCCACATGAAGTATATAAATTAACATGTGCGAGTATTCAAAGTTCAAACCCCAACATTTTGCCTACAAAGCCCCCAAAGACTCGTTGTCTAAAATCCATACATCCTTCGGTAGTAAGGAAGACACAAATATCTCCAATATCTTGTCTCTTTGAGAGGACGCTATTCGATGGGAGGATTGATTTCTGCATAGTTGTTTCAAATTACCTTGTACACATGAGCAAGATGTTCATCTGAAACAATACCCTTAAGTTAATTCAAAAACACAAGGGCATGGTGATACTTGGTGAGACAAAGAAGATGGAGAAGAAAAGCACTAGTAAGGCTCCAATTGTGGTATCATATTTCCCTAGGATCCAATCTCTCACGTCTCTAGTGATTGTCTACTCAACTCATTGATTACACAGGATGACTAGTGAGAAGCATGTTTGCCTACTCTACCTTTCCTTCCGCTCCTCTGCACCGTCATAATATTGGAAAATCCTATTCAAAACCTCTAAACATATGCCTTACTATCTCAAGTAAAATATGCTTCTTAGTATTTCTTGAAATCGCTTCTACGATATTAATTGCTCTCATAACTCCACTCCATAGTGATTGTGGTGGCGATTAAATATCCAACAATTAATTTAACACAAAGAACCAAATCATCATTGTTGGATGTCCCCTTGATGTTGTCAGAAATATTTTTGTGGGTATGGAGCTCTAACATAGGAGGTTAGCTGTTACATTAGTTGCCTCTCAAAACACTTCATACTTAAATGGCGGACTCTCTATTTGATTTTAAATAGTTAAATAACTACTTTACCAGCTTATTTATAGCAGGAGTTCAATGATTTCAATGTAGAAATCTTGCATGTAGACCACAATCAAAGGATGAATACATGGTCTTTGATATGTAGATCTCGTGTTTTGATCGTAGAAACGAACTTGTTATTAATCAATGTGAACATAAAGGTAAAACAACATAAGCATCTCACAACCTCTAAAATATTTTGATCTTTATTTAACCATCTCAGTAGTGACAATATTATGACTTCTTAGACATTGTTACTTGTTTGTAAGAAAATTAAGAGTTACAATTAGGGCTAAATCAAGGTTTCGAGTGCCATGGCGTGACTGGAGCGTACGCCTCCCCCTCCTCTCCTCGGACCAACAACCCACTACCCATTCATTTTTTAAAACAATTATATTATAATTTTTAACGCATACAATTAAAACTATAAAGGCTTCTTTCTTGCCTTCACCATACACCACTTAATTTTTAATTTTATCCGTTTAAACAAATAATTGGCTTATTAATGGTTGTGCACTACCCCTCGTATACTTGTTGATACTATAATTAATACTATTTCAAAGTAGCGAAATAAAATAAAGACAATTACATAATAAGAATAATTGAATGCATTTACATTGGATAAATAATTATATTAAACTTACTATTGAAAATTATTTGTTTTGTGAGGAAAATAAGAACTATTAAAACTAAATACCTTTTTTATGCATTGTATGTTGTAGGAAGATATTATTTTCTATTAAAAACATTCATTTAAAAATTACTAGAGAAACATTATTAAATGTTAAGCTTAATACTCTCTCTCTCTCTCTCTCTAAATTCTAGAAAACGTGCATGATTTAATCAATAAAAAAATAAAACATTGCCAATAAAATAATAAAACCAAAGATATTGTATTTTATTCGGGACTTCTTTATTCAATATTTGATATGCCTTTATACAAGTAGCTTGATCCTATTGATTAGGAGTCAAAGATTATTATGTACAACTCCCACACAATCCCACTTATCTCTCTAAGAGACTTATTCTAGCTTCTAGATCTCTATGAGTTGTTACTAACAACTCATTTACACACATAATTAGATATTGTTCACACTAAAATATATATTTTTTCCTAACAATCACCCCCTTAGTGTGAACATGGGGAAAACTTATCTTGAACTGTAACTTGTCGCCTGATGCTGACTCATGACCTGGATGATTTTCAAAGTGGTTTATCATCAACCAATGAAATGGTTTTTCAAAGTGGTTTACCATAAACCAGAAAAGGGTGGTTTTCAAAGTGGTTTACCACAAACCAAGGAAGTGGTTTACCACAAACCAAAAAGATCATGATGTTTACAGTTTATTTTTAGCCCTCATCATATTCCCATTTTAGGAGATTACATATAGGAAATTTATTACAAACGTGAACATGAATAATCCACTGTTCATTATTACAACAGAAAGCAAACACACAACTAAAAAAGAGGTCACCAATACACTTGAAGCAGTCTCTTTGTTGGTGACTAACAAGAGATGTTGATCAACCTCCTCCTCCTTTGCCTCCTGCCTCCAATAGTTTGCTACTTAGTTAGCAAATATATCTTTTAGGCTCATATTACAATTCTCTTGGGTGTCGGTTTCAACCGATAATGCACCCCCTCACTATGGACGTCACGTATAAGCGAAAGTGCGTCCAAACAAACATCAGACAATTTTTTTAATTTTTACTTTTTTAAAAAATTGCCAAAAATGGAAAAATAATTTTTTTATCCAACGAAAAAAAGAATAGGATCAATGCATAGAACTTGAAAAAATACACATTTTCAAAAAAATGATACCTCAATCCGAGTTATCAGCTGAAATTTATCGTGCTTACAAGTTCTAAATTCAACTTCTTTCCGGACCCTTTCCAAAAATGGCAAATTTCTTTTTCTTACAACGAATAAGCTTTGTTACCTCTCGTTAGAGAGGTAACAGAGGTATTACATGGAGGTAAGCTAATTATTGTTTACACATGATTAGGTAACATAGGTAAGATGTAGAGGTATTCTTTTTATCCTCATATTCTGATGGATCTATCTTATTACAATTTGTCTATAGATGGAAATAAACCAGATTCCCAAATGGACTACTACAACATGTCTTTCATATTTAATTACCTCTAACGAATTTAGGTGCCCTAGGCCAACTCTTCCTAAAACACGGACACTGCGTGAAAACATATTCAGCCTGAGTGCAATCGCTAGGTTGCTAGGGCGAAAACACCCTTGGTTACATTCCAACTGGGTTGGACACAACCTTTTTTAGTTGTATTATAATTAGATGACAACGTTTGTATAGAGTTTATATTAATGTGGGCTTAAATATGGAAAAATATAATTGATTGAAAAATATAATAAATATGAAAAAATGGTAAATTATATTTCAAAAATACAATAATTTTTAGCAATTCAAAAATAATTTTATAACCACAATTATTGCTATCATAAATGTCATATAATAGATGTATTATCAAAAATGTTTGGAATCAAGATATACATATTTATCTTAAACTAATGCGGTCAAAAATAAATTATATAAAAACTACTAATAAGTTATATTTTTTTCTATACAAGTGTTATTAATTAAATTAAATTATAATTTTTAATAAGTAAAAAAATATTGTTTTTTCAGTTTTTCTATAGAAGCATTAAAAAAGCACAAAAATGGTAATTATTCTTCAAACTACCATAATTAGTAACTATGGTTACAACTATGTTAAACACGATCACTTATACCACATATTTTTGTAAAGATTATGTAACAATTGTGTTGAACTCAGCCATTTGTTTTTATGTGAGGGGTGCATTATATCTCCATTGAACAAAGCCACTTATTGATTTTGTAATGGGTTACACTTGCCCCCAACTTGTACTTATGAAGACTCAAACCTTAGTGGGACATACCATCATCCTCGTCTGCATGAAGACTCGAACCTTAGTGGGACATACCATCATCCTCTTCTATGAAGACTTGAACCTTCTTTGGGACATAACATCATCCTCATCAAACTCCAACCTCTTGAGCAATAAAATCTAATGGTTTTCCTTAAAATTCTTGTAAATACTATAAACATTTGTAAAGGTATATAATTCTTCTTTTCATGAGAATAAATGCTCTAGGCTTAAAAGTATGTCTTCTTTTTATTTCATATTTCCAAGAAATCCAAGCATCCTCCATATTCTACGATAAATAACAATTTTTGTTCTTTGCGAGAGAAGTGTTTACATGTCTAGTAGCCTAAGTTTTGGAGAGGTGCATTTGGTTTAAATAGGATCCCTCTATGGAGAAGTGTTTGTAGGTTGAACGTTCACCCTCCATGGAAAAGAGGCGTATGGGTCTACAAATGTCCATCTATGAAAAAAGTCTTCCAAGCCAAATTTTCTCCCTTAATAGAGAGAGGAATTTAGCTTGAGATAACTATGAAGAAGTCCCTTAAATTCAATCATCCTCCAAGCAACCATATTGTATAATCTACCACAGGGTAAGTGCACAAAATGGGGGCCAAAAAGCGGACAAGGATGTAAAAAAAAGCAAAACGCGCTTGCGTTTTAGTTTGTTTGGCTCGGAATCACCGAGAGCATAACTTTATACGCATTACATAACGCATACGCGCGTATGTTGAGTATAAAAAGTAGAGGCCCGAGCCTCTATCATTTTTCCTCCCTCAAACATGAGTTTGAGCTTGTTCCGTTGACATGTAAACAATTTCCCATCTATTGGTGTAATAATAATTTGATTAGAAATAATTTTGGGGACCGATGGTGGATGGTATTTTATTTTCCACCTTGTAATAACAACAAGGTGCCACTATACTTTCTGAGGAAACTCTATTGCGAGTTTATCCTCAACGAGATCCCAAATTATTTTGATTTTCGAGATTTCCTGTGAGGAGAAAAGGATCTCGCACAGATCGACCAGTGCACAATGTGCACCTATTTAGTAAGAGGTAGATTCCTGCACAAAAGCCTCCTCACCCCGAGATTGTCCCTCAAGCGGTGAAGGAGACAAAGAGAGATTAATACACTCCACGCGCTTGAGGGGCTATCTGCGACCCTTGTTTGACATACGAGGGAGATTTCTGAGCCAGAT
The DNA here is from genome assembly GCA_018340775.1 of Taxus wallichiana var. yunnanensis. NCBI lineage: Eukaryota > Viridiplantae > Streptophyta > Pinopsida > Cupressales > Taxaceae > Taxus > Taxus wallichiana. The sequence goes on along the minus strand of CM031238.1, from coordinate 589,898,532 downwards.
GCTCATGGAGGTACACAAAGTATTCCCTCAGGGAGTACTAGCATGAGGCCACATTTTTGCTCGTCATGTGGTAGCATATGTTTGGGGCCCGAGGAGGACGATACTTTCATGCGTACTGATTTTGGTGCACCTGGTGCTAGGGATGAACATGATAATGTCACTATGTCAGATGTCCTTTTGAGTGAGACATTTGGATTACATTCATCGGCGTCACCTTCATAGGTAACTTTGTTATATTTTGTTACGTGTGTTACAAATTTTTGAAGTACTGATTTACTTATATATGGTAATTTTTTGAAATAATTATATTTTTACATGTAAATGCATTGATATTACAAAGTCGCGGGAGGCGCATCTTCATCTCGACCACAAAGCGGTGAGCACCATGCAAATGCATACATTCACATCTAGGTAATTTAGAATGTTAATTATGTAAAATTTTCACATACATGTGTATATATATATATATATATATATATATATATATATATATATATATATATATATATATATATGCATGTATATGTGTGTGTGTGTGTGTGTGTGTGTGTGTGTGACTTTTGAAGTCAAATATATGTATGTTCTTGTATGTCCATCTAACTCACGTGATATACATGTTTGATAAAGATGTTGACTTCACTAGACACCCCACCATATCTGCGACAAGTAGATAAAGGTGTTGCCACGCGATTTCATCTATACAAAGAACTCACTAAGGTATTCAAACAACGCGTAATTTTTGTTAAATTTCTCATGTAATTCATATTATGTTAAATTACATGTTATTAATGTATTTCATTGTAAAATTATTAAATTATGTTAATAATGTCCTTCATTGTGTGTATGTAGGAGTTACTGCATGACAGATGCAACCTTGTTCATTTGATTCACATATGTGGTGGTGTAAAAACAATAGTTCTATATTGATAAAATGAGTTAAAATATTTTCATTATCTAGATACATGTACTTAGGTCTATTTTTGCTAATTCGATGTTAGATTTTCGATCTTATGTGTATGTAGGGAACTTCAATCCCTCCATTTTGACTTCAAGGGCACGGACTCCTCCATCTCGTCATCATCATACCCTGTTTCTGCTGCGCAGAGCTCCCGATGACTCATTTGAGCGTGAGGTGCAAATTCGGCGTGATCTACTACTTGCGGTAAGTTTGTGTATTTATGCAAATACTTTCATTCTAGCATTGTCTTAAATACATGTTAAAAATATATATAAATTAAGTTTTGAAAAAAAAAAATTGTTTGCATTTACGGAGCTCAACTACAAAGTAGTATTCGGTGGAAGAGGACTCGAAGCATGGGCTCAAGGCGATCCAAAGTCATCTCATGGATCTCCATCTTCGCCTAAGGGATGGCTTTCTTCGAGCAAGGCCAAGAGAGGGATAGATTTTGATGAGTAGGAAATATATATTTAAGACATTATGGATTATTTTTTCATTTATTGGTGATGTACATGTACTAGCATTTTCAATGTATAATATGCATCAAACTTTGGAAATTAATATTTATATAATGTATGTATATAAAGAGTTACCTAATCTAAGTAATTATTCATTCAATTTATCAATGTGTATATGTGTATTTACCTTACTTGCGCTTCTTCTTGCTCATGGTCTCTTTGTATTGGTTCCTATCTTATCATGCACTTACTACATTCTTCTATGCTTTGTAGTCTTCTCCCTGTTAAAACACCCGACAATCGTCACAATTTGATGCCTTTCATCTGTTGATATTTTGAGAATGTCTCTCCATATACATTACTCCAATGCTTGAGAATGTCTCCAGATGCAATGACATTCTGATTCAGACACTCAATGATTCTTGATTGTCTAATCCTATCCAATTCATGTTACTACCTTTAAATCTGTAGGCATTTCAAGTTATTTGGAAATCACATCACACCCTTCACTAGGATTGATGACTAGCCATATCCTTTTTAGGCACTTTTGAAAGCATGCATGGGTTTATCATAACATAAATTATCAATGAATGAAAGGTCACTAAGCCATAGGCCGACTGACTCCCATCCAGAACTAAATAAGAAAGATTTACTAGGTGATTGATAACTACCATGTGTTCTTAGACATACCCCTATTAAATTTATTCTTAAGCCAATCTAGTCATTTAGAGCTCCTAAGCGACTACGCCCAGATGGGGTAACCCTCCACTAACTCAAACTGCATTATGTCTCACATTTACAAACAATAGGACACCGAGAGAACTAGATGGAGAGGGAGAAAAGTGCAAGAGGCTTTCATAGAGGGCCCTGACATGGAGCTCTTGGATCTGATGAGACATCTCTAGGTGCCACAGAGTCTGAGAAATAACATGTTGAAGATATGGCATGTTTGGGCCTCAGGGCTCTTAAGCAACTACACCGGGGGGGTATCCCGAGAGCACGGGGGCGTAGGAAATTAAAAAAAGCCTCCACTAGTGTTCACCAGGCCATTTGGACGTGTTGGCATAGTTGGTTCGGTCCCACGAGCTTCCGTTTGCAAAGTACAGCATCTGGTAGCCCTACACTGACTACTACACTATTTCTCACGTTTACAAACAATAGGACAATGAGATAACATGATGGAGAGGGAGAAAAATTATAGAGGATTTCGTAGAGGGCCCCGACATGGAGCTCTAGGTTACGACGATATGTCTTTAGGTGCCACGGAGTCAGAAATCACCCGTCGAAGATGTGGCGTGTTTGGGCCTCAGGGCTCTTAAGCGACTATGCCCAGACGGGGTAGTCCGAGAGCATGAGGAGCTTAGGGAACCAAAACAAAGCCTCCATGAGTGTTCACCAAACCACCCCGATGTGTTGGCGTAGTTGGTTTGGTCCCACGAGCTTCCGTTTGCAAACTACAACCTCTGCAACCATACATTGACTCAGACTGCACTATTTCTCACGTTTGCAAACAATAGGACAGCGAGAGAACCGGATGGAAAGGAGAAAACCATGAGAGGATTTCCTAGAGGGCCCCAACATGGAGCTCTTTATTTTGATGAGACATCTCTAGGTGCCATGGAGTTTGAGAAATCACCCGTCAAAGATATGACGTGTTTGGGCCTAAGGGCTCTTAAGCGACTACACCCGGACAGGGTAGCCCGAGAGCACGGGGAGCGTAGGGAACCAAAAAAAAGGCTCCAATTGTGTTAACTAGTTCACTCGACATGTTGGCTTAGTTTTCTTGGTCCCATGAGCTTTCGTTTGCAGAAATAGTACAACTTGTAAGTCAACGTAGTCGCTTAAGAGCCCGAGGCCCAAACACACCATATCTTCGATGGTGATTTCTCGGACTCCGTGGCACCTAGAGATGTCTCATTAGATTTGAGAGCTCCATGTCGGGGCCCTATACGAAAGCCTCTCATGGTTTTCTCCATCTCCATCCGGTTCTCTCGCTGTCCTATTGTTTGTAAACGCGAGAAATAGTGTAGTCTAAGTCGTGTAGGATTGCGCAGGGTCAGTAGTTTGCAAACGGGCTCGTGGGACTGAAAAAAGTATGCCAAAACATTGGGGTGGCCTGGTGAATTCTAGTGGAGGATTCATTTTTGTTCCCTACGCTCCCCGTGCTCTCGGGCTACCTCGTCCGGGTGTAGTCACTTAAGAGCCCTGAGGCCCAAACACACCATATCTTTGACGGGTGATTTCTTAGACTTTGTGGCACCTAGAGATGTCTCGTTAGATCCAAGAGCTCTGCATCGGAGCCCTATACGAAATAATCTCGTGGTTTTCTCCCTCTCTATCCGGTTCTCTCACTGTCCTATTGCTTGCAAACACGAGAAATAGTGTTGTCTCGAGATAGTGTAGGGTTGCAGGATGTTGTACTTTGCAAACAAGCTCGTGGGACATAACCAACTATGCCAACACATCCAAATGACTTGGTAAACACTAGTGTAGGCTTCTTTTTGGTTCCCTACGCTCCTCGTGCTCTCGGCTACACCGTCCGGGCGTAGTCGATTAAGAGCCATGAGGCCCAAACATGTCATATCTTTGACGGGTGATTTCTCAGATTCCATGGCACCTAGAGAATTCTCTTTTGAACTAAGATCTCCATGTCGGGGCCCTCTATGAAATATTCTTGTGGTTTTCTTCCTATTTAACTTGGTTCTCTCATTTTCCTATTGTTTGCAAATGCGAGAAATAGTGCGATCTGAGTCGAGTGTAGGTGTCAGAGAGGTGTAGTTTGCTAACTGAGGCTCGTGGGACCAAACCAACTACGAAAAAATGTTGGGTTGGCACTGGTGAATGCTATTGGAAGCTTTTTTTGGTTCCCTATGCTCCCCGTGCTCTCGGGCTACCCCATCCGGGTGTAGTCGCTTAAGAGCCCTGAGGCCCAAACACGCCATATATTTGACAGGTGATTTCTAGGACTCCGTTGCACCTAGAGACATCTTATCATAACCGAGAGCTCCACATCGGGGCCCTCAAAGAAATCCTCTCGCAGTTTTCTCCCTCTCCATCCTATTCTCTCGCTGTCTTATTGTTTACAAACGCGAGAAATAGTGTAGGGCTGCCAGATCTTTGTACTTTGCAAACGGAAGCTTGTGGGACCGAACCAACTACATCAACACATCCAAATGGCCTGGTGAACGCTAGTGGAGGCTTTGTTTTTGTTCCCTATGCTCCCTGTGCTCTCGGGCTACCCCATTCGGGCATAGTCGCTTAAGAGCCCTGAGGCCCAAACATGCCATATCTTCGACGGGTGATTTCTCGGACTCCGTGGCACCTAGAGACATCTCATCAGAACCGAGAGCTCCACGTTGAGGCCCTCTACAAAATCCTCTCACGGTTTTCTCCCTCTCCATCTGGTTCTCTCGTTGTCATATTGTTTGTAAATGCGAGAAATAGTGTAGTTTGAGTTAGCATAGAGAAGGGCCGCCGGATGTTGTACTTTGCAAATGGAAGCTCGTGGGACCGAACCAACTACGCCAACACATCCAAATGACCTAGTGAATGCTATTATAGGCTTTGTTTTGGTTCCCTACACTCCCTGTGATCTCGGGCTACCCCATCTGGGCGTAGTTTCTTAAGAGCCCTAAGGCCCAAACATGCCATATCTTCGGCGAGTAATTTCTCGACTTTGTGGCACCTAGATATGTCTCGTCAAACCGAGAGCTCCATGTTGGGGCCCTCTATGAAAATTTATTGCAGTTTTCTCCCTCTCCATCATGTTCTCTCGCTATCATATTGTTTGTAAATGTGAGAAATAATGCAGTCTAAGTCAATGTAGGGCTACCAGATGCTGTATTTTGCAAATGGAAGCTCGTGGGACTGAACCAACTACGCCAACACATCGAGGTGACATTTTTGTTCACTACGCTCCCCGTACTTTCGGGCTACTTCATCCGGGCTACGAAAGTCTCTCGTGGTTTTCTCTGTCTCCATTCAAACCGAGTCGGTGTAAGGTTGTCCATTTCAATCACTATACTAATATAGGTGGTTCATACTGATATAGGTGGTGAAATGAGAATTTTAATAAGATTTTTTTACAATATAGGTGGTGAAATAAGAATTTTTGTTTGTTGTTTATTTCTAATATTTAATTTTTCTTAGTTTTACTTGGCTTCGAGAATAATAAATTCTCTACTGATAGTGCCAACCACGTGAAGGTGAAAGCTTTTTTGGCACCACTAACCTACATTAACATGTTAGTAAGCAATTAAATAGAATTTTAAATCATACAAAATTTAAACAAAAATCATTTAAGTAAATATTCAAATTAAGTTCATGAAGAACATACCTTTGCAAATTTGATCTCAAGACCACCGTAAGTTGTAATGCTCGTGGAACTTGATGTGTGTTGAGTGGAATTAGAGGTCTAAAAGTCCACTCATCCACCCACTGTGTGACTCACATTCATTCCACGCAAAATCAATGCATGATATATAAAAACATGTCATGCACCTAGTATAAATAGTCCAAGCATTTGCATCTAAACTACGGAATGAGTGCATATCACTTGATCCTGCAATTGTCATACAATCTTCAAAGTTTGTCAAATGTTGTTTCTCTATCAACCAAAAATATCTACGAACCGTTGATCTCTCTTGAGATTCATGGCCCATATTCTTGACACACCAATCAAAAATGCTTTTTACATCTGTAAATTTAGCACCATCCTTGAACTTTAACTCTTCTCTTGCAAGTGCTCTTTTCACACATGCTCCTACACCATCATGCTCTCCTTTTCCATGCCCTGCCTCAGTAAAAATCCATATATGTTGTACATTTGTTTCTTTGTGCATCTGTTTAGCCAATAAAACATCTGTGCATTCTTGAATTGTGATGTGCACTTGTCGACCAAATGTAATGTTGATCGAAACTATTGTTCCTCTAATTCAAGTTCACATAAAACACACAAAAACAACCTTATACATATTCTAGAATGTTTCCGATCATCATTGACGTAGAAATGATACTCTCTACTTATTTTTCATTCTTGCTCGGTGCTTTCGGAGATTGGATGAATGTTATATGCACAAAAATAGAAACTTGCACTGAGTTATAATATTGAGACTAAACCTCCATTTGTGGCTACATATGTAATCTCTGCCCGAAGTCAACTACTTTGAAACAATAGTACCAAGTGGGAATGTGTCCTTGCTTAACTTGAATTTTTCATCCAACCATCGAGCTCTATGTTTGTGCCTTGCATACTCATAAAAATTTCCTCTCTAAATTTGACGATATATTCCGATACATGTAATTGTTTTGTAACAAGCTCACACCTCTTAGATTATTTTCCATCTTTTAATTGATATGCCACCCATTTATATCTGGTGAAATCAACCAATTCTTTTCCTATTGAAGGTGTACTCTCCTCATGGATACAAATTTTCAGATTTGGCAAGCCACCACATACATTGCATGTTCCATCCAAACATGTTTTGTTATACAAAAATTGTCTTGTTGATTTTTCACAAAATATTGTCAGAATAAATTCCCTTGAAGATTTTTGTGGGACATTTATTCCAAACTCATGCAACATGATGTTAGTATGCAAAACACTATGTATTTCACAAAAAACATCATAATGCATTGAAAATTCAACATGATGCCTGCAACAACAAGTGGTACATGAGTGATTGATTTTTACATAAAAGGGTTTGTTCATTTCAAAGAATCTTTTTCTAATGTTAATTTGTGGATTTTCATTTTTAAACTTAGAGAACATTTCTGTTTGAGTCATATCTAAGAAATATTTTGCACACAATTCACGATTACGAGAACCTATTCTTCTTTTTATTGTATCTCTTCTATTTGGTGACACCCTTGTGTTCTCATTCCAAAATTTTACAATTAATTCTTTTAGAATATCAGATTTATTCTTGTCTCTTCGTGGAATTCTGCTAGAGAAAGCCCAATAGTCGGTGTTATTGATTGACTCAAGATATTTACGTCTCTCTATTGATTTCATTAGTGTTTTTGTTTAGCTTCAAAGCACTTTGCTTCTTTTTGTAATCAAGTGTTTATTAAGCTGTTTTATCACTTAGTATACAATTAGTTAGTGCACGTTGTGTAGTATTACTATCTTTGGTGCGTCTTTTGCCACCTACTGACTTGGTATGCTTTATGTATGTTTTCAACAATTGACGAATTATGATCAACAACATTAGATGTTCTTAACCCTAGGGTCTTCATTATAGGTCTCATCTTAATTAACTTCATCAATGAAACAAATAATTGACATCTTTGTGCGTCATTTAAATTCTCAAAGTAATTATCCCAAATTCCACTAGCTTTTCTTCTCGCATTTCTTTCGGCCATTTTGTTAGGCATTGGTTTTATAATGTTTTCATCAATTTCAATTAATTGAATTGGTTTTCTTCGCTAAATGGAAGGAGGTGTTCTTAGAGGTGAAGATTCGTTTAAAAGGTTACTTTCTTCATTCAGTGTTTTCATACAAATTTCGGGGTTAACATTTGGATTCTCAAGTAAGGGTTCAACAATTGGATTCATATCAATTTCTTCATCCATACCGATATTATCATTGAATTCAATATCATTATTCATTGCAATATCATTATTATCTACATTTTCATTATGTATTTTATCTAAATTTTCTAATATATTAGCTACATTTGATATAGCGGATGTACCTTAGCTTTACTCAAAGTTTTTGCATTCTCTTGATTTATTTATTCTCTTCTCTTCCAATTGCTTCGATGTCTTATTATTGACTTTCCTCTTGTCCTTAGCTCGATGTTTATCACCCATGCTTAGAAAAAATCAACTAGTGGGGTAGGGGACAAAATGAAATACTAAAAAATTGTGCAATAATGTAGAGAATATTATAGACAAAATAGAATGTTTGCAAAATTCCCGTGAAAGAGATGAAAGGGACGTTGGGGGGCCACAAAATATAAAACAAATAAAAATGCGTAAGTATTTTTTTTCTTTTCCCAAGCCATGCCTCAAGGCTTGGGATCCGGTTGGATCCCCAAGCACGAGGCATGGACTCCGCATGAAACATAGCAAACAACGAGTTTTTACAAGAAAATGTAAAAATAACACTTCCTCTATGAAAAATTAAAATAAAACAATCGATCCATTTAAAAAAATTATACCACGACGTAGAGCGAGTATCTTCTTTCTTAAAATATAATTTTCAATTTTTTTGACTAATATAAGATATCCATATTATTTATTTTCTAACTATGCCTTTTTATAGCTATTTTTGAAGTGTAAATATGTTTATCTTTCATGGTGTATCTTTTTTTTGAGTGATTGAAATTAAAGAAAATTATACTAGCCCAAAATAGGCATAATTCTATACATATTCACAAAAAAAAATCTAATTTTTGATATTTTTTGAGGTAGCTAGGGGGCACGGTCGAAAGCTCCGTTATTTTTCAAAACATAAAATTCTTCTACTAGAAAAATCATAAATAAAAAATATTCACTAAAAATTTAAAAAAATGGAGCCCAAACTAGATGCTCCTAGCTATCTTTCTACCAAAGGGTTTTCAAAAATACTAAATGGTGCTCAAAAATGGTGGGGGGCACGAAAGTCACTCTATTATGTTTTTTTAACAAAAACAGGAGCATCTGTTGGTATTTTAGTTGTTTGACCCACTTAAACTTATCTGTTTTCAATAAAATTTAATAGCTTAGAAACTAGACTCAAAATTCTACGATTCATAGTTCTACAACATCTTCCAATTTTGAGTGTAAATATTTCAAAAAATTCATACAAGCTGAAGTTTTTTTTTTCAGAAAAATGCGTCCACTTAAGACCCCCTTTTGGCCCCCCCACTTGGTGCACTTACCCCACAAATCCTATACATTGCAAGACCATTCACCATCTAGACTGCTATATATTTGCAATACAAATTTTATGAGTCTTGGCATCAATTAATGAATACCCTATTGATATAATGATCAGAAATAAATCATATACACCAGAAATATATGTCATGAACGAGGAGAACATTTATTTAAAAATTTCCTGCACTTTGAAGCAGATGATTATCAAGCAATATTTTGGATTCATTATCTTGGTCTGGTGATCATGAACGAATCAATGTTGTAGAAAAATTGGCTTGGAAAAATGTGTAGTTAATAAAAAAATATGGAATTTATTTAATGTAAAAAAAGTGGGGAATCTTTCAGCAAGCATGTTAACATCTTGATAAAATGCTAGAAGGTTTGGTGACCTTAGTGGTGGTTGGGAATCAAGGAAAAGACACTAAAACCGTTCGATCAGATGCCTCGTAGAGATGTGATCTCATGGATTGTGTTGGTGGCAAGACACGCACAAAGTGGAGTTTTGAAGAGAAATGAGAAAGCCTCAAAAATGTTCTTTGGAATGCCTAAAGGCGATGTAGTCTCGTTGAATGCGGGGATCACGAGTTTCATGAAAAGGTATGGTTTTCTCCTTTTCGATTGTACTAAATTTATCTTCAACATTTACATCCTTTTTTAAAATTAAATATTGAATAATAGAGAATGTAACCACAATAATTGAAAAAATCTTACCTTGGCCACGCGAATCAAGTTAAAAACAAAAATGATTTTGAAAGTCATGTGCATGGAGTGCCACACCCAAATGTATTGCAAATATATGGATAGATGAGCCAACATTGTGTAGGGCATAACCCCTCTTTGAGACAACAAAGTGAAATTGGTTTATTGCTATTCCACCAGCAGGAACCTATGCAAGTCTCACAATATTCGCCTTTGGGGGTTTGGGATCTCATCCCAGTAGAGGTGTTTCCAACTGTGGAAAGAAAGGAACGGAGGGAAAGACAAAGAAAGGATGGGTCCGAAGGGAGAAAAGAAATGAATTCCAAAGTAGAAAGGTCAGAGGGTTTATGTTTTGGGATTGGTAATAAATGGAGCCAAACCTACTTGCATAAACGAACAAAGCAATACTGATGGACAAATGACAAAAAAAGTAGAGATAGGTCCAACAGAATAAACGCACAAATCTGACATAAGAAGGAGAAGGAGATTAATATTTTCTCTTGCTACAAAAAGTACAAAGCCTTTTCTTCTCACTTCTATTTTTCATCTAAAAAGTGTCCACCCTCAATACAAAAATATTCAAGTATTTATAGAAGGAGAAGGAGAGAGAAGGCAAAAAGAAACCAACAACTAATTACAAAATATCTAAAAGTCAATTATTGACTTTGGGCAACTTGATGGATAACAACATCCCATGGTGCAACATGGATGATGTCATCGTTTGTGCCAACATACTTTTAAATATTACAAAAAGAAAGCCAAGAAGAGGAAGGCTATTCATCGTCGTCTCGTGGCTGGAAAGGAGTACCCTGCTTCTGCTCAGGAGAGGCAATATGGAATTGGGCCCGGTACTCCATGAATTTGCTGATCATCAGCTGGAGTTGATCCTGGGCAGGACCCTTGGTGTGATCACCGATGACTTCACAAGTCTCCTGTTCATCTCTGAGTTTTTAGGGAGCTTGAAGTATTCATTACCTACCTCCATCAGGTATCCTACAAAGTCGCGACAGGCCAGAAGGTTGTTGATGGATTCAGCGTCAAAAGTGGCTTCTGGCTCTAACCCTTGCGAGACAATCTCTTTGAAGATTCGAATAGTTTCATCTGCCTTCCTCAAGGTGAATGACGGAGTGAGCAAGCCCTGGAGACATCCTTAGGACAATTTTCTCCATTTGATGCATTGCATCTAGGGCTTCCTCCTTGACCTTATCTATCTTCTCTAGGAAAAATTCCATCTGATCGACCCGGTAGTCCAAAGCAAAGAAAGACTTTGTTGGGTGCTCTGGGGTGATTGAAGATGCCGAATTTAACTAAATCATTGACTGAGCAGTCGAGCATCTTCTGGAATGTCTCATGTTGCAACCTAGCATGGTCCAACTCTTCAGAGATAGGTCCTGCAATCACCTGGAGTTCCTTGTTCGCCCGACCAATGTTCTGATATAACTCGGTGAACTTGACGATTACTTCCTCGCTATCTTTGAGGATCTGGTCTCTCCAGCGGATACTACCATGCCTTGTTCACCAATCTTGGCATATTCATTTATCTTATCCTGACTAAGGGCCTCAAGAGTCTCAGTGGCAGTTATAGGAGGTGCACTGCCCATTTTCTGCAGGGCGTGGAGAAGATGTTTATTCTACTCTTTTAGTAGCCTCTTCTCTTCCTTTGCTTCTTGAAGCTTCTTGCAAAGGGCATCCACCACGGATAGGGCCTCTCCTTGAAGGCTCTCGGATGACATTCCCATTGTGACCTGCGTCACTATATAATCTATAGGGGACAGATCCTTTTTATCCTTTGTGGGATCGGGATACACGATCTCCATTACTCTTTCACCTGAGGCGCTCTGAGAGAAGTGGGTTATGGGTTTCGCTTCTTAGCCCCTTTTGTTGGGATGACGGAGAAGTCCATAGGTGTAATGGGGACTTTCCTTTTATGTTGACTCAGGTGCTAGGAGATCCATGCTGGACTTAAGGGAGAAGAAGGAACGACGGAAGAAGAAGGAGCAACTACAGTGTACTCGGGGAAATGGGTTGAGACGCTTGGTGGCGGCATTGATAAAGAAGCCGAACCTCCAACGCTCACAGGGGTAGGAGTTACTGTAGGAGAGGAAACTGTGGGGGCGGGAGGCTGAGAGATGAGGGAAGAAATACTGGGGGACAGCTCCGTGAGGGAAGAGAAGATGGAAGAAGAGGAAAGGGGAACAGTAGAAGATGGGGAGAAGACACAACCAAAGGAATGGTTGCTTGAGAGACATGAGGAGGGGAAGGAGGAGTGGGAGAAGGGACGATGGGTACCTCGGTGGTTGTAGCAGTGGAAACATCCTGAGTGGATGTGCCCATTGGAACACTTTCTGCCGCTTCTTCCTCTGGAGATACCAGGGTTACAACCTGTTCCTGTGTGGCGAGAGGAGGGCTCTCAGGAGCTTCTTCTTGAATGGCACTTGATTCTCCCTCTTTGTCTTTTCCTTTGCCCTTTGGAAAATGTTTTGGCTAAGCAGTGCATTGCCCAAAGGAGACGTGGTGAAGTCTACCCCAAGGTAGATGAGCCCGTTATACCTACACCAATGCTCTGTGCGCTGTAATGTGCCCTTAACCCTCTCCTCAATGGTCTGAGGTGCCCTTGTTCTGTCTATTTCAGTGAATGGCTAGTTGTCCCCATCCATGTCTAAATATACCTGATCAACTTCTTGATCAGTCGTTTGGAAACCTTTTGGAACAATGGCCACGCCATATTGAATAATTTCTGCCAGGGCCAGACGGGAGTGATCCTTCCTCCTGAGTTCGACCTCGTGATACAGGTTGATGTAGATGTCCTCAATCTGTGGAACGTGGATCGGATCGAGTTTTGCCTTTGGGAGGTAATTTCGTGGATCAAAGGTTGGCCTTGCCAGGAAATTGTGCTTCAGGTTGAGCAGTTCCAGCTCCGCGAACATTTCTCGGGCCTTGGTGTGAGAAGTGTAGGTGTACCTGCCCACTGTGAGGGGAAAGGAGTCCCTCCTTCTTCCTTTTCAGGCACTTCTCGTGATATGTTATGAGCTGTCTGGATAGCTCCAACAAGATCAACTTAGGGCCTGCATACCTTGGTAACTTGGTGGGCTCCCCCAAGAAGTTAGCTACTCTAAGATAGGTAAAAGTGGGGAATTGCATAAATAACGCCCCCCACTTCTCGGTTGCAGTTACTATGCTCTTGGTCGTCCGACCGTGAGTCATATTGGGCCTCAATAGGCAGATGATGTCGTAGAAGAAGGCATCGTTGATCTTGGTGAACTATGGAATGTTGTTTTCCAGCTTTAACTCTGGATAATATTCGTATATTTTTACCTGGGGCCACACCCCACATCGGCTCAGCGACTGGATAATCTCTCTCAGAGGCAGCAACATAGACCATGTAGGAGTTCATGTAGAACCTCCCCGTTGTTGTGAGTTGTTGGAGTTGCTCAGAGATGGTGTTGCTGATGATTTCTGCCCACTCAAAATGCTGATCAGGCACATTTTTGTTCATTGTTTCCAGATATCTGAGCATCCATTTGTGGAAGTAATGGGCATCAGAAAGCCCAAACACCCTACTCAGGAAGGTGATGGTGTCGCTTAGTTCCTCTGAGAAGTCACTGCGGTGAATAACCTCGGCCACCTGGTTATTACCTTCTTATTTTTCAGATACACTTCATTCATTAACTGCATGCATTTGTCTTCATTTTCTTCCCATGCCTTAATGCAGTCTTCCTGACTTACGGCCACAAAATGCCGGTGGTGGGGGATACCCAGCATGATCTCGAAGTGCCGGGCAGTGAGGTTAATTATAACCTCGCCCTTCTCATTCTCGACACACCTTGTGTCTTTGTTATAGCAGCGGGCCACCACCATCATGAACTCATTATTCACCGCGCTAACGGGGATCCCTCCCACGAAGTGTAGACCACTGCCCACTAGTTTGTCCATCCATGGACTGCCTGTGACCCTTCTGGTTCTAGCCCAAAAATCTTCCATGTCTATATGGCCAAGCTCAGAATCTCTGATATCTAAGTCACATTCCGCATGGGATTCCGGCATCCTGACCCTTTGATACTTGTATTTCATTTCTTCCTCTGTGAGTTTGGCCTTACCCTTTGACTTGGTTGGCCTTTTTCTTGATGTAGACATATGTAAATCTAAGTTTAGTTGCTGATCTGCAAGAAGGAGCGAAGTCCAACGCAAAAGAGCCATGTTAGCTATTAGATTATCCATCAAGGCTTTACAGAATGAGGAGTTAGCAATTTAGATGCTTCTGGGTGTAGGGCGCAGCTATACTACAGGCTGCAGGGTCAATAAAGTATGGCGCACTGATGCAGAGTGTTGCAAAGAAGAAAACAACGCCAAAGGGCGCAGGGTGTAGGAAAATTACACATAACATCAGTGTTGTTGTAGAAGGATTTGCGCCTGCGCCATTGTGTAAGGTTTAAACTAGGCGCAAATAATTTTGGTGTTGCATGGAAGCAGGATGCGCCAATGGCACAGATCTGGAACATGTTGCAGAACATTTTGGTGCGCCGAGGGGCGCAACATTAAAGGATGCATCATTAAGTCAAAGTGTGCCAAGGGGCTTTTGGCACGGTAGCAGATAGAGCTTGCAAGACATTCAATGTTGATGTAGGTGGGACCACGCTCATGCCATATGTTAGGTTTATAAGGTTCTCAAAGGGTGTAGGGAAAATATATGTTGCAGGCAGAGATAGTGCGCCCTTGGCGCGAATGTGTTTTATGCAATAGTGATGGCGTTTGCACCAAAGGAAAACTGGGCTTGGAAATACGACATCTTTACATTTTCTCTCTTCTTGGATAGGTTTGTGGTTTTTAGGCCTCATCAACATGATTTCGACAGTGAAGGGGGCAGAGCAAAAAGGATCTTTGATCACTTTTGGGACAAAGCCCTCCAGGCCAGCAGATCTGGGAGGAGGGTGAAACGGTTTGGGGAAGAGAGAAGCTTACAAAATAGGCTGGAGGGGTTTAGGTTCCTCAGGTTCATTTATCATTTTTATAACAAGCACAACCACAAAAATCAAACAAATATCACAAGGAAAGCAAGGACCACTTACGAGATATATAGACTAGAAGAAACGAAGCGGGGTCCACGAACGTGATGTAAAGTGACACGAGGATGACGGAGGTGCTGACAGGTGCAGAGGAATAAAATTTTCACGTGTTTTTCAATCGTGAAAATGACAGGTCGGGTGTGCCTATATATAGCAAAAGGCACAATAAATGCGCCACCAACTTTTTTAAGGGCGCACCAAAACACATGTCGACAGGAAAATATTTGCGCCCTTTGGCATGGTTATGCATCTGTCCAACAAGAAATTACCTGCACCCTTAGCGTGAATTCATGACTGTCAACATGATCTTTTTAGCACCTTGGTGCACCGTTCAGGGGTGCAACATTTTTAGTGTCGACAGGTTGGCGCATGCGCCTTGGCATAGGCAAGAAAGGTGCATCATGGGGAGGCAAAACAATTGTTGTGTTGACAAGACAGAGAGTGTGCCAAAGGCGCAAAAAAGGGCGCATCTACATTTGATGTTGCATGAACAAAATTTGTGCCCAGCAAAAAAGGACCAAAAAGACTAAGTTCAAAAACTAGATTTTTCAAAAAGGAACTTTACGCGATTCCGAGCAATGAGGGACCCGATGAGGAACTAGAACAAAATTTGGAAAGGTTACTTGCGAAATTTCCTTATCAATTTTATAGGATACCAACTGGCTCTTTACGGGACTATCTTTGTAACTAGCTTGTGAATATTTGATGGGTGATTTATCGGACTCCGTGGCACCTAAAGACATCTCGTCGAATCGAGAGCTCTATGTCGGGGCCCTCTATGAAATCCTCTCACGGTTTTCTCCCTCTCCATCCTGTTCTCTCGATGTCTTATTGTTTACAAACGCGAGAAATAGCGTAGGGTTGCTAGATGTTGTACTTTGCAAACGAGCTTGTGGGACCGAACCAACTAGGTCAAAACATCCAAATGGCCTCGTGAAAACTAGTGGAGGCTCTTTTTTTGTTCCCTATGTTCCCGTGCTCTCGGGCTACCCCATCCGGCAATGTCGCTTAAGAGCCCTGAGGCCCAAACATGCCATATCTTCGACGGGTGATTTCTCAGAATCCGTGGCACCTAGAGACATCTCATAAGAACCAAGAGATCCACGTCGAGGCCCTCTACAAAATATTTTTGCGTTTTTCTCCCTCTCCATCTGGTTCTCTCGCTGTCCTATTGTTTGTAAATGCGAGAAATAGTGTAGTTTGATCAATGTGGGGCTGCTTTAGATGTTGTACTTTGCAAATGGAAGCTCATGGGACTAAACCAACTACGCCAACATGTCAAAATGGCCTGGTGAATTCTAGTATAGGCTTCATTTTGGTTCCCTACGCTCCCTGTGATCTCGGGCTACCCCATCTGGGCATAGTTGCTTAAGAGCCCTAAGGCCCAAACACGCCATATCTTCGTCAAGTGATTTCTTGGACTCCGTGGCACCTAGAGATGTCTCGTCAAAACCAAGAGCTCCACATCGGGGCCCTCTACGAAAAGTCCTCACGGTTTTTTCCTCTCCATCATGTTCTCTCGTTGTCCTATTTTTTGTAAATGTGAGAAATAGTGCAGTTTGAGTCAATGTAGGGCTACCAGATGTTGTATTTTGCAAATGGAAGCTCGTGGGAGCAAACCAACTATGCCAACACATCGGGTGACATTTTTGTTCACTACGCTCACCGTACTTTTGGGCTACCTGCGTCCTGGGCTCACGAAATCCTCTCATGGTTTTCTCCATTTTTATTCAAACCGAGTCGGTGTAAGGTTGTCCATTTCCAATCACTTGAATAATATAGGTGGTTCATACAATATAGGTGGTGAAATGAGAATTTTAATAAGATATTTTTACAATATAGGTGATGAAATAAGAAATTTTTATGTTGTTTATTTCTAATATTTAATTTTTCTTAGTTTTACTTAGCTTCGAGAATAATAAATTCTCTCTGATAGTGTACAACCACGTGAAGGTGGAAGCTTTTTGGCAACTCTAACCTATATTAACATGTTAGTAAGCAATTAAATATAATTTTAAATCATACAAAATTTAAACAAAATCATTTAAGTAAATATTCAAATTAAGTTCATGAAGAACATACCTTCACAAATTCAATCCAATGAATTGCAAGGATCAACTCTATTCTTGATAGTAGCAAGAATTGCTTCATGATTTGATTCACGAACCTTCCATAGATTTTTGTTTGATGGCTGACCTCGATATTTGATCAATTTAATATTTGTTGCAAGGACCAAATGTGAATAGTGAAGTATCTTCTGATGTACTTCATAGTCTTCAAACAACCAAATGTTTGATTTTTGATAGGATATCATCGAAGCCAAGTTCCAGATGACTACCACCGATCCAAAGGGATACTCAAAGTCTTCACCATCAATGACCCATGTGGAAGTCAATTTTTTTCCCCTATACACAAAAAGATAAGAAGTAGTTTGCTCCTCTTCATTAAATTCTGTCATAATAATCGTAAAACGTGCCATATGTATCACAAAGTAAAATTGTTCGATAAATTTATAAATACATTAAGAGTTGACCATTTAATAATTTATAAATCTAAAATATGGCATGTATATATGTATGTACCTTGTTGCACTAAATCGGGCACTTCGTCAAATTCGGGTGATGTTGTCATTTGATTTGAAGACCACGTAAGTTGTAATGCTCGTGGAACTTGATGTGTGTTGAGTGGAATTAGAGGTCTACAAGTCCACTCATCCACCCACTGTTGTGACTCACATTCATTCCACGCAAAATCAATGCATGATATATACAAAAATGTCATGTACCTAGTATAAATAGTCCAAGCATTTGCATCTGAACTACGGAATGAGTGCATATCACTTGATCCTGTAACTATCATACAATCTTCAAAGTTTGTCAAATGTTGTTGCTCTATCAACCAAAAATATCTACGAACCGTTGATCTCTCTTGATATTCATGGCCCATATTCTTGACACACCAATCAAAAAAAGATTTTTGCATCTCAGAAATTTAGCACCATCCTTGAACTTTAACTCTTCTCTTGCAAGTGCTCTTTTCACACATGCTCCTACACCATCATGCTCTCCTATTCCATGCCCTACCTCAGTAAAACTCCATATATGTTGTATAATTGATTCTTTGTGCATCCTGTTTAGCCAATAAAACATCCATGCATTCTTGAATTGTGATGTGCAGTTGTCTGACCAAATGTAATGTTGATCAAAACTAATGTTCCTCTCATACAAGTTCACATAAAACACCTGAAACACCCTTGTACATATTCTGTAGAATGTGTTCGATCATCATTGATGTAGAAATGATACTCTCTCAATATTTTCGGTCTTGCTCAGTGCTTTCAGGAGATCGCATGAATGTTATATGCACGAAAATAGAAACTTGCATTGAGTTATAATATTGAGACTAAACCTCCATTTGTGGCTACAATATGTAATTATCTGCAAAGTCAACTACTGAAACAATAGTACCAAGTGGGAATGTGTCCTTTCTTAACTTGAATTCTTCATCCATCCATCGAGCTCTATGTGTGTGCCTTGCATACTAATAAAAATTTCCTCTCTGAATTTTACCATATATTCTTATATTGGTAATTGTTTTGTAACAAGCTCACACCTCTTAGATTCTTTTCCATCTTTTAATTGATATGCCACCGATTTATATATGGTGAAATCAACCACTTCTTTTCCTATTGAAGGTGTACTCTCCTCATGGATACAACTTTTCAGATTTGGCAAGCCACCACATACATTGCACGTTCCATCCAAACATGCTTTGTTATAAAAATATTGTCTTGTTGATTTTTCACAAAATATTGTCAGAATAAATTCCCTTGAAGATTTTTGTGGGACATTTATTCCAAACTCCTACAACATGATGTCAGTATCCAAAACACTACGTATTTGACAAAAACATCATAATGCATTGAAAATTCAACATGATGCCTGCAACAATAAGTGGTACGTGAGTGATTGATTTTCACATAAAAGGGTTTGTTCATTTCAAAGAATCTTTGGCTAATGTTAATTTGTGGATTTTCATTTTTAAACTTAGAGAACATTTGTGTTTGAGTCATATCTAAGAAATATTTTGCACACAATTCACGATTACAAGAACCTATTATTCTTTTTATTGTATCTCTTCTATTTGGTGACACCCTTGTGTTCTCATTCCAAAATTTTACAATTAATTATTTTAGAATATCAGATGTATTCTTGTCTTTTCGTGGAATTCTACTAGAGAAATCCCAATAGTCAGTGTTATTGATTGACTCAAGATGTTTACGTCTCTCTATTGCTTTCATTAGTGTTTTTTTAGCTTCAAAGCATTGCTTCCTTTTCTAATCAAGCGTTTATTAACTGTTTTATCACTTAGTATACAATTAGTTAGTGCACGTCGTGTAGCATTATTATCTTTGGTGCATCTTTTGCCACCTACAGCTTGGTATGCTTTATGTATGTTTTCAACAATTGATGCATTTTGATCAACAACATTAGACTTTCTTAACCCTAGGGTCTTCATTATAGGTCTCATCTTAATTAACTTCATCAATGAAACAAATAATTGACATCTTTGTGCATCATTTAAATTCTCAAAGTAATTATCCCAAATTCCACTAGCTTTTATTCTCGCATTTCTTTCGGACATTTTGTTAGGCATTGGTTTTATAATGTTTTCATCAATTTCAATTAATTGAATTGGTTTTCTTCGCTAAATGGAAGGAGGTGTTCTTAGAGGTGAAGATTCGTTTAAAAGGTTACTTTCTTCATTTAGTGTTTTCATACAAATTTTAGGGTTAATATTTGGACTCTCAAGTAAAGGTTCAAAAATTGGATTCATATCAATTTCTTCATCCATACCGACATTATCATTAAATTCAATATCATTATTCATTGAAATATCATTATTATCTACATTTTCATTATGTATTTTATCTAAATTTTCTAATATATTAGCTACATTTGATATAGCGGATGTACCTTGCCTGCTCGAAGTTTTTGCATTCTCTTCAATTTCTTTATTCTCTTCTTTTCCAATTGCTTCGGTGTCTTATTCTTGACTTTCCTATTGTCCTTAGCTCGACGTTTATCACCCATGCTTAGAAAAAATTAACTAGTGGGATAGGGGACAAAATGAAATACTAAAAAATCGTGCAAGAATGTAGAGAATATTACAGACAAAACATAATGATTGCAGAATTCCCGTGAAAGAGATGAAAGGGACGTTTGGGGGCCACAAGATATAAACAAATAAAAATGCGTACGCATTTTTTATTTTATCTTTTCCCAAGCCATGCCTCAAGGCTTGGGATCCAGTTTGGATCCCTGAGCTCGAGGCATTGATTTGCACAAACACAACAAACAACGAGTTTTTACAAAAAAATGTAAAAATGACACTTCCTCAGTATGAGAAATTAAAATAAAACAATCAATCCATTTTTAAAAAATTATACCACGACGTAGAGCAGAGTATCTTCTTTCTTAAAATATAATTTTCAAATTTTTTGACTAATATAAGATATCCATATTATTTATTTTCTAACTATGCCTTTTTATAGCTATTTTTTGAAGTGTAAATATGTTTATCTTTCATGGTGTATCTTTTTTTTGAGTGATCGAAATTAAAGAAAATTATACTAGCCCAAAATAGGCATAATTCTATACATATTCAAAAAAAAATCTAATTTTTGATATTTTTTGAGGTAGTTAGGGGGGGCACGGTCGGAGCTCCGTTATTTTTCAAAACATAAAATTTTTGTACTAGAAAAATCATAAATAAAAAATATTCGCTAAAAAATCTAAAAAAAATGGAGCCCAAACGACATGCTCCTAACTATCTTTCTACCAAAGGGTTTTCAAAAATACTAAATGGTGCTCAAAAAATGGTGGGTGGCACGAAAGTCACTCTATTATGTTTTTTAACAAAAACATGAGCATCTGTTGGTATTTTAGTTGTTTGACCCACTTAAACTTATCTGTTTTCAATAAAATTTAAGAGCTTAGAAACTAGACTCAAAATGCTACGATTCATATTTCTACAACATCTTCCAATTTTGATTGTAAATATTTCGAAAAATTCATACAAGCTGAAGTTTTTTTTTTCAGAAAAATGCATCCACTTAAGACCCCCTTTTGGCCCCCCAACTTGGTGCACTTACCCCACAAATCCTATACATTGCAAGACCATTCACCATCTAGATTGCTATATATTTGCAATACAAATTTTATGAGTCCTGGCATCAATTAATGAATACCCTATGGATATAATGATCAGAAATAGATCATATACACCCGAGAAAGATCTGTCATGAACAAGGAGAACATGTATTTAAAAATTTCCCCGCACTTTGAAGCAAATGATTATCAAGCAACATTTTGGACTCATTATCTTGGTCCAGTGATCATGAATGAATCAATGTTGTAGGAAATTGGCTTGGAAAAATGTGTAGTTAATAAAAAAATATGGAATTTATTCAATGTAAAAAAGTGGGGAATCTTTCAGCAAGCATGTTAACATCTTGATAAAATGCTAGAAGGTTTGGTGACCTTAGTGGTGGTTGGGAATCAAGGAAAAGACACTAAAACCGTTCGATCAGATGCCTCGTAGAGATGTGATCTCATGTATTGTGTTGGTGGCAAGACACACATAAAGTGGAGTTTTGAAGAGAAATGAGAAATCCTGCAAATTGTTGCTAGAATGCCTAAAGCTGATGTAGTCTTGTTGAATGCGGGGATCACAAGTTTCGTGAAAAAGGTATGGTTTTCTGCTTTTTGCTTGCACTAAATTTGACTTCAGCATTTCCATCCTTTTTTAAAATTAAATATTGAATAATAGAGAATTTAACCACAATAATTGAAAAAATCTTACCTTGACGCGAATCATTAAAACAAAAAAATGATCTTGAAAGTCATGCGCATAGAGTGCCACACCCCAATGTATTGTAAAACAAAACTCTTTACATGACCCCACTGTAACATAAAACACCTTAGGGAACCTTAATGAGTTGTTTGAAATTATTTAACACTCTTGCAAGTCATATTTCTAAACCCTCTTAGATTATCAATCACTTATGGTGACATGGTCATTTTAATAAAATGTGATTGCTTTCGATTGTCCGCTTAAGCTTGAGTGAAACTGGAAACCACTACCTTCTACCTCTAGAATTTCAACAAGACGATCATAACCCACATTTATTTCAATGAAAATTCCTTCGGGAACTAATTTTTCAAGTGGGTTTTAGGGCCCATTGGTCACTTGTGCAATAAGATTTCTTGTGGCCGCAATTACAGATAATTGGCCCTAAAGTTACCCTTGTAATTTGCGCTCTGCTCATCGTAATCAAGTTTCATTAGACACAATGAATTCTATATATATGGGGGAATAAGTAGGAATCATCAAAATTTGTGATTGAACTTGAAATGAGTGTGTTTGAGATCTAATTGTAAGCATTTGTGTTGTTTTGGACAATTTTCTCAACGTTAGCTAGAGTCTTCTTTTTAAGTCTCGTTTGGCTTCTAGCCACGAGTGTGACCTCATAATCTTTGTTGCATTGCTATGTAGAATTATATTTGATATTTTATCTTGTATAAATGAATTTTGAAATGTATGGTGATTTTCTCTCTCCACCCTCTTCTCTCTCTAGAAACGACTATGATACTTTGGTTGATTTGAAAATGCAAATGAGTTAGGAAATGTAAATTTTTTTGAAATGAAATGAAAATGGACATGAAAATAAAATGGTTTTGACATTTTGAATGGAAAATAAAATGTCTCTTAACTTTCTCTCTCATCCTTACTCTCACTCTCTCTCTTGTACACAATGTAAAGTGCAAAATGAATGTGAAAGCGTGAATGCATGAGAAACGAACCTTGTCTTCTTCCGTCTACCTATATATATATATATATATATATATATATATATATATATATATATATATATATATATATATATATATATATATATATATATATCTTTAATTGAAAATGTTAGAAATGATGAATGTGTATATTTATGCTTGAGTGTAGGGAATTTCCACACTCATTCTTAGGGCTCGCCAACTTTGGTTGCAGTGTACTCTGAACAAGAAGGATTAAAGTGTGATATGTTGTAATCAGTGAGACAACAATAAGATATTGTACATTGATATAAATTATGAATGTTAAATGAAAGTAAATTAAAGAGAATTACATTATCAAAAGTAATGTGTTGAAGACTATTGTTCCTCTTGGACTCTTATATTTCAAGCATTGTACATAGAAAAATATGTTGTCTGCAGTATTCTGTCTTGTGTTAAATCTAACCTTACAACACTAGTAGGAGTGACACATAATTAATGTAGGAATTGTTCGTGCCCATTCTGATCTCGCACCATTTTCCTTGAAATACCTCGGTTTGCATCCTCTCACACATTTTCTATCTCCCCGATTTGATGCATAAAAACTTTGCCCTCCATTTGTTGAGTCTCAGGTGCCCCATGCTTGTTTGTTATATAAGAAAAGATGGCAGAAAAAATCCCGATATCCTTGTAGTGGAGGACATCGATCCTGTATTAATGGGGAAGAAACATTTTCCAGGTTCTCACCCACTAAGGCATATTAAGAATGATATTATATGTTTTCATGGCATGGAGGGACCGTGCATGTTTAAGGATTGGCCCCTAAGTTTTATTTTTGGAGATGCACCGAGGAGACACGTGGAGGTTTTAGCCGAGCCTTCCCATCCCTTGCCTTAGACTTTTCAAGCAACTTCCTAAATAGGTGCTGGGACACGTGGAAGGCCCGTGCTTGTTTGGAGACTAGTTGTTGTGCCTCACCTTTGCAGATGCACCAGGAAAACACGTTGATGGCTTTGATATAAAGTAGAAAAGGGGTAGAGTCAATGGTTGTTGCGTAGTGCATATTTTGAAATGGGAATTACCAAAGGAGATGGATGCGGGCAGAATTACAGATGAAAGAGAGAAAAAAGGGGATGACCTGTCAAGTCCAGCTATGCAGAAACTCCAAAGGATTGCCAAAGGTTTGTGGCATGGCATCCTAGTCATTAGTGGAGAGGCCCAAGAAACATGATCAGTTTGCAACTGGTCCACCTGGAAACTTTCAAATATAAATTTGTTAAAGGTCGCTTTCTAAGGAAAATGAGTAACAAGCAGGGGTCCCTCGAATATTCTTCTTTTTTGGAGGAAAATTGAGTGAATGAAATGTATAAATGCAATGAGATTACTCTTGCAAATGGTCGGGAGTTCATTTTCACGAGAAAATTTTGAGAAAAGCTCATTCTCTAAGAATTTTTTTCTAAGAAACTAGGTTAATTTTCTCTGTGTTGCATTTTCATTCAAGTTGAGTTGGTTGCAAGTGTATATCCATCAACAAGCTATGAGATTGTTTAAATAACTCTTCCTTCTTTGATGAATCGATAAATTTTGAGTTAATTTGTGTTAAATCTCTGGCAAAGTTTGTGTTTATTTCACTTTCAGAATGTCTGCAAGTATTTTTTCTTGTTCCTATTGCAATCTTGTATCAAAATCTCTTTGAATCACACAGATCTCAATCCTTGTGATAGTTTAGTGGCATTTGCAATTTCATTTTTCAGAAGAGCTTTCATCTGGGAATGAAATAAATGATTTAAAATCACTTTTCTTTCATTTGTTGACAGAGATTTTTGTAAGCCTCTGGGTGTACCTCAGGTGTGATTGATCTTAGATTTTGATGTTTTATTGGGTCTTCTAACTCGAGCCTTCGGGCTAGAATCTCAAATATTTTGTGGAAAAGTGTATGTCTAGGCCTCCATTGATGCACAAATTTTGGTTGAAGGAATGCTTTAACTATTTTAAAGCTTTCTGTTATTGAGTTCTCCATTTGTTGTGAAGTTTCTCAAGGATATGGCAAAGTCCAATCTATCTTGTTGATCTCCCACCAAAACATTATTCAAATAATCAATCCTACCCTGAACTACCCCTATTTTACTCAGTATATCCAAAAAGAAAAAAATCCATTTGCTAAAGTATGCAGAACAGATCAGGATTCCAAATGTCTTCAGTAACCTTAGCCTTGTGTTGAAAATATCTCCATAATATGGAAGTGACAACTTGTGAGAGTAAGATTTGGTGTGTTGATCATATTTTCCCAAGGTCTTCTCTATAAACTTTGTGCAAAAGAAAGGTATCTACATCTCCTTCAATAACAAAGGTTACAAAATAGGTTCTCTTACCTTGGTTGAAAGGCACAACCTAAAATAGTTAGGATAGGGTCACATCCTTTTAAGGTGCTACCCACTTCTTGAATCCTAAGTGCTAAAAAGTCGGAGAGATCGCTTCCCACTACAAATCAACATACATAATCATCTATCTTCCTCTAAGTGTCTTGTCAAATCCATGATGTTGCTCGTCCATTGAAGGAGATTAAATCCAGGTACCAACACCAAAGTGGCGTAGCTCTTGGGACCGATTTCCGTTGTTGGGACTAATTTGTTGATTTTTTTCTGTTTGTATCCATTTGGCCCGTCAACAACAATAGTGGCGTCGTTCTTTGGGACTCTTTGAAGTATCTAAACAAAGGTGTACGCGTACACACCCTGTAATGTTTCTTGCAGTTTTGTGTGTAAATACATTTTGTAAACATCATTCTCTGATTAGATGTGTAAGGATTGAACAAAGTTATAAGTTTTGTGTGTTGTCTGTCCAATTTTTCTAGCAGTTATTGTACTAGGTTTGCCTCACCATTGATAAATTTGGGTGAAGGAAGGTCTGATTTGTAAAGCTTTGCATGATTTTTAGTGTTGACAAATATTTGACAAATTATTTTAGTGCATTTGCACAACTAGGGTGAAAATCCTTAGTGGCGACTCCGAGTTGATTTGATTTTGATAAATGCCAGTGTCTTAACCTCTGTCAATTGAAAATTTGTTACTAATCTTTGCAAAGCTAGAAGGAAGAAGATCTTTCTTCACCGCAGACCCTAGTAGAAGGTTGTTTCCAAAGTTTGGAAAGTCTAATTCAGAAGGAGGAAGAATTTGGAAGGTTGTTGGAGATCAAACCTCAAGAAAAGAGGTCTCCATTGGTGAAAATGATCGGCACATGATTGAAGATTGCAATGCTTCCTCAATTGCTTCTGAATCAGGTAGTCTCTTTGTAAATATGAATTCTCCATCTGAAGAGGGGCCTTCTCATTCTACCCCTATGTTTTGAATATTTGCATCTCATTCTACCCCCATATTTTCCAAATCTAATATTGTCTACCGTGAAAAAATGCCATTAGGGGATATTCATTCTAAAAATTGTATCCTGTACCATATAGACCCCTCACTTCTCGTCACATTATTTCTCCTATAAGATCACCTCCTCGAATAATATGGCTCACCTCCACCCCGCACCTCCATTTGTCATTAATACTTTTGGTCCCATCAGTTTTAGAGGTATGGATGGTTATCCAAATGTTGTGCCACATGATGTAAGAAACAAATTGCCTAAGTTTCAAGGAAATAATGCAATAACTGGTGATTAGCACTTGAAACTCTTTGTCAATATGATGGAGGATTTTGAAATAGAGTTTGAAGATGTATACATTAAATTATTTATTCATACTCTAGAAGAGGATGCAAGGGACTAGTATAAAGCTCTACTTGATAACTCTATTGATTCTTGGACTGAAATGAAGAATGCATTTAGATTGCAGTATGGTGACAAAACAGACCCTAGGTTTCTTTTGTCAGAATTTGAGAATATTAAAAAGAATCATAATGAGTCAGTGCATGATTTTAATATGAGATTCAATAAGATATTAAGAATATTACTTGTGAATTTGAGGCCATGTGATGAATCTTGTCTTATAAAGTATGTTGATGCACTTGACAAGAAGGCTGCATACTATTTGAGTGATAAAAAACCATGGCACTTTGAGGTAGGCCTTTACTATGGTTCTGCAAATTGAGAACAACATTATGGCCATTGGAAAACCTCCTAAGAGGGAGGGTTTAAAACTGATAAACCCAGAAAAAACCTCAAGCAAGAAAAAGTGTGGATCTTGAGGAGGCTATTAAAACTTTGGCAGGGGCTGTCAAAGAAATCTCTTACAAACTAGCCCAGGAAGAGAAAGGAATTAGGCAGAGTTCACAAGGTCAGCAAAAGGCACAAAATCATGATAGATTTGACAATCATCCTAGGGGTGATAAGAGGTTAGATGACAGAGGTAAAGGACCCATGGGATCTGCGAAATAGATATCCCCAAGCACGTGAAAGTAGAATGGTTCCTGATCCTCTTCTTGCCCGGGTTGCTACTATTAATGAACCCGATGAGATTGATTGGTGTGATAGTTGCTTTCTACCCCATCCTCCATGTGAAGTAGATGAGAAAGTAGAAGAAGATGATAATGATGATAACACTAATGATGATGCATGCATGGTGGATTCCTCTATGAGTTCACAACAAGGAGTAACTTGAACCGAAGTGATGAGTGCCAAAACTGCTAAATATTTATGGGATTGCATTCACCAGGTATAACCTTTTCCTCCAACTCTTACTTCTGAGATAGATATGGTAAAAGCATTTGGACTTCCTAGTAATGATTTAAAGTACCTAATAGGTTTAATGATTGAAAAATATGATGACGGAATCCCTTACGAGGAGGATAGGCAGTTCTTAATGAGGATAGGCAGTTCCCAAACAATATTCATACTTCTCCTCATGCCCAAACTGTTAAGGATCCCATGCCATCTGATGAGTTTGCTAATCTCCCTTCCAATGCTACCTTGCAAAACTATGTTCCTTGTGACATAGGCCAAATCTTGAGTCAGATCAAGATTTTTGTTTCTATTGTTGAATTCCTTAGAATCCCTAAGCATAGGGACAAAACATTCGAATATTTGGGATTTAGAGAAGAAAAGGTCACCCAAGGTAGAAATGTTGAGACTCTGCCTACCATTTTAGAGTTGAAAAAACCCCAAGTACTAGAAGAACTAGGTGAGCCACCTGAAATATATTTGGGAACATCCTTGGTTGAGTCTCAACTGAAGGTGGATCCATTTTTTACTACTTTGATTATTAAGGATAAGTTTTTACACAATTGTATGTTTGATTCCGGAGCATCATGCAATGTTATGCCTCTTGAGGTCATGAATGAGTTGGATCTCAAAGTAACAGTAGCTTATGGGAAGTGTACTGCCATGGATTCCAGGGAGGTGCCAGTGGTTGGATGTGTCAAGGGTCTGATAGTGCAAATTGCAGCTTATCCAGGTAAGAACATAAAACTTGATGTTGTTATTGTGGATTGCCCTGCCAAATGGGGTATGTTGTTGTCTAGAAAATGGGCTGTAAATGTTGGTGGGAGTGTTCAAATGGATATGTCATATGCCACCATTCATATTGAGGGCAGCCTTGTTAAATTACCTAGTGAAAATAAAATGTTATATCTTATTGAGGACCCCAACAATGCTTCTTATGAAGTATTGCATGCAGATATTGATATTGATAACTTTGTGAGCTATGTTTCTTTCAAGGAATATGAAATTGGTCAATGTAGGTATCATGAGCGGGATGACTTTTACGAGACTTTGATGTTTGATGCAGCCCTGAAAGATGTTGAAAAACTTGACACGGGCACAAGGGATAAGCATTAAAAGTATGGTCAAATAGCAACTTGGATGAAAAGAAAAATCATATGACCCATTGTTAAAGACATATCGAATTGCTTAGCATGGTCGTATCCATAATTACGAGCACTTGAGGTTTTTCTTGATTATTTTCTTTGAATCAAGATGCTTGCCATTGTATAGTGTATAGTTCGTTGGTTTCTTTTCGTCTTTTGTGTTTTTGCTCGTTTTGGTCTTGAGTGACTGGTTTTGTTGCTTTCTCGGTTCATTTTTAGAAGATGGTTTTGGTTTTACTCGCTCTGTGGCTGACTCCTTTTCCCAATGGATATTTTTAGCACTATGTCTACTTTTATTCTTGTGGCACTCATTTGGGAGCACCCAACCCCGAGTAGGAGATGATGTTGGTGCCCATTGTGATCTCGCACCATTTGCCCTTGAAATCCCTCGGTTTACGACCTCTGTCACGTTTTCTATCTCCCGATTTGATGCATAAAACTTTTTCCTCCAATTTTGAGTCCGGTGCCCCATGCTTGTTTGTTGTATAAGAAAATATGGTAGACCAAAATCCTAATATCCCTGTAGTGGAGGACATCATATCTGTATTAATGGGGAAGAAACGTTTTCCAGGTTCTCACCCACTAAGGCGTATTAAGAATGATATTATATGTTTTCATGGCGTGGAGGGACCATGCATGTTTAAGGCCCAGCCCCGAGTTTTATTTTTGGAGATGCACTGGGAGACGCGTGGAGGTTTCCATTGGGCCTTCCCTTCCCTTAGACTTTTCAAACAACTTCCTAAATGGCACAGGGACATGTGGAAGGCCCGCGCTTGTTTGGAGACTAGGCTGTTGTGCCTCACCTTTGTAGATGCGCCGAGGAAACATGTGGACGGATCGATATAAAGTAGAAAAGGGGCGAGTCAATGGTTGTTGTGTAATGCATATTTTGAAATGGGAATTACCGAGAGGAGATGGATGTGGGGCATAATTGTAGATGAAAGAGATCCCTCTCGTTTTCCATTCGATTGGATCTCAAGCTCAAAGGATCATTTCTTGATCACCTGGAAGATCCAATCGACAATGACGCCACGGAGAAGAGGTAAGCACATTTCTTTTCTCAAAATTGTATTGAAATATGATAATTATAGAATAAAGTTTTAATTGAGTACATAATTTTTATTATTACAGTTAGAGGTCAGGGAATCAACCACAACCAAACACTATTATTCCCGACATCCCTCCCGACACTCCCACATTGCTCAACATCCCTCGGGTAGTCAAGAAGGTTTAGCAGCCCAAATAGTTGAAAAGAAAATTGAAATTGAGGATTTAATCAAAACAATGAGGGATGCACAATCTACAAACCCCACCGCGCCTCTATGCAAACACATTGGAGGCATTACTTGTTCAAATTGGCGCAACACGAAAATTGATCGTTGGATAGCTTACGAGAGAGGGTTTTAGTGTTTATTATTCCAATAAATTGTCATATGTGGATGTAAAGAAAAAGAAATTTCAAAAGAACTCATATGCGCCTTATTCACGGACCCCCACACTAATCTCACTTTAGTTGTTGTGAGATAAACAATTTCCCATCCATTGGTGTAATAATAATTTGATTAGAAATAATTTTTGGGACTCGATGGTGGATGGTGTTTAATTTTACACCTTGTAATAACAATGAGGTGCCACTATTCTTTCTGAGGAAACTCTATTGTGATTTTATCCTCAACGAGATCCCAAATTGTTTTGATTTCTGAGATTTCCCTGGGGCCGAGGAAAGGATCTCACGCACAGATCGACCGGTGCACAACGTGCACCTATAAACAGGGTAGATTTCCTGCACATTAGCCCCCTCACCCCGAGATTGTCCCTCAAGCGTGAAGGAGACAATAGAGATTGATACATTCCTCGCGCTTGAGTGGTCTATCTCGTGACCCTTGTTTGATATACGAGGGAGATTTGAGCCGGATCGTTGCGGAGGTGCGTAGAGTATTCCCTCGGGAGCACTAGCATGAGGCCACATTTTTTCTCGTCATGTGGTAGCATATGTTTGGGGCCGAGGAGGTTGATACTTTCATGCGTACTGATTTTGGCGCACCTGGTCCTAGGGATGAACACGATAATGTCACTATGTCGATGTCATTTTGAATGAGACATTTGGATTACATTCATTGGCATCACCTTCACAAGTAACTTTTTATATTTTGTTATGTGTGTTACAAAAATTTTGAAGTACTCTGATTTACTTATATATGTTAAATTTTTGAAATAATTATATTTGTACATGTACATGCATTGATACTACATTAGCGCAGAGGTGCATCTTCATCCCGACCATAGGCGGTGAGCACCATGCAAACACATACATTCATAGAGGTAATTTAGAATGTTAATTATGTAAAATTTTCACATAAATGTGTGTGTGTGTGTATATTGGTTTTGAAGTCAAATATATGTATGTTCTTGTATGTCCATCTAACTCACGTGATATACATGTTTGATAAAGATGTTGACTTAACTAGACATCCCACCATCTCTGCGACAAGTGGATAAAGGTGTTGCTTTCTACGATTTCTCACCGAGGTATTGAAACAACACATAAATTTTGTTAAATTTCTCGTGTAATTTATATTATGTTAAATTACATGTTAGTAATGTCTTTCATTGTAGAATTATTAAATTATGTTAATAATGTCCTTCATTGTGTTTATGCAAGAGTTACTGCGATAGATAGGGTGCAACCTGTTCATTTGATTCACAGGCGTGGCGGGGTAAAAACAATAGTTCTATATTGATAAAATTAGTTAAAATATTGTCATTATGTAGATACATGTACTTAGCTCTATTTTCGCTAATTCTAATGTTAGATTTTTTGATCTTATGTGTATGTAGGGAACTTTAACCCCTCCATTTTTACTTGAGGGCACGGGCTCCTCCATCTCATCATCATCGTACCCCGTTAAATGCTGCGGAGCTCTGATGACTTATTTGAGCGTGAGGTGCAAATTTGGCGTGATCGACTACTTGCGGTAAGTTTGTGTATTTATGTAAATACTTTCATCCGAGCATTGTCTTAAATACATGTTAAAACATATATAAATTAAGTTTGGACAAAAAAAACATTGTTTGCATTTACGAGGCTCATTTACGGGGAGTATTCGGCGGAAGAGGACTCGAAGCATGGGCTTGGGCGATCCAAAGTCATCTCATGGATCTCCATCTTCGCTATGGGAGGGCCTTCTTTGAGCAAGGCCAAAAGAGGGATAGATTTTGATGAGTAGGAAATATATATGTCTTACATGACATTGTTTTTGTATGCCTATGTGCATGGCATTGTATGTAAGTCTATATGGCATTTGAACTATATGGTATATGACCTATTTGGGCATGTTTGTATTTATTATGCACATTAAAATACTATTTGGAACTTGATAATTTTGTATGAGACCTTACATTTCTGAGATTATTTTCGCTTGAATCTAATATGATGTGCACTTGACAATATTTAAGACATTATGGATTATTTTTTCATTTATTGGTGATGTACATGTACTAGTATTTTCAATATATAATATGCATCAAACTTTAGAAATTAATATTTATATAATGTATGTATATAAAGAGTTACCTAATCTAAGTAATTATTCATTCAATTTATCAATGTGTATATGTGAATTTACCTTACTTGCGCTTCTTCTTGCTCATGGTCTCTTTGTACTCATTCCTATCTTATCGTGAACTTATTACATTCTTCTATGCTTTGTAGTATTCTACCTGTTAAAACACCCAATGATCGTCACATTTGATGCCTTTCATCTTGTTGATATTTTGAGAATGTCTCTCCATATACATTACTCCAATGCTTGAGAATGTCTCCGATGCGATGACATTTTGATTCGGACACTCAATGATTCTTGATTGTCTAATCTGTCCAATTCATGTTACTACCTTTAAATCTGTAGGCATTTCAAGTTATTTGGAAATCACATCACACCCTTCACTAGGCTTGATGACTAGCCATATCCTTTTAAGACGCTTTTGAAAGCATGCATGGGTTTATCATAACATAAATCATCAATGAATGAAAGATCACTAAGTCGTAGGCCGGTTGACTCCCATCCGAACTAAACAAGAAAGATTTACTAGGAGATTGATAACTCCCATGTGTTCTTAGACATACCCCTATCAAATTCATTCTTAAGACAATCTAGTCATTCAGGGCTCTTAAGCGACTACGCCTGACAGGTAGCCCTCTGCTAACTCGGAGTTGCACTATTTCTCACATTTACAAACAATAGGACAACGAAAGAAATAGATGGAGAGGGAGAAAACCGTGAGAGGCTTTCATAGAGCGCCTTGACATGGAGCTCTCAAATCTGACGAGATATCTCTAGGTGCCACGGAGTCTGAGAAATCACACGTCGAAGATATGACGTGTTTGGGCCTCAGGGCTCTTAAGCGACTACGCCGGACGGGGTAGCTCGAGAGCACGAGGAGCATAGGGAACAAAAAAGCCTCCACTAGTGTTCACTAGGCCATTTGGACATGTTGGTGTAGTTGGTTCAGTCCCATGAGCTTCCGTTTGCAAAGTACAACATCTGACAGCCCTACACTGACTCAGACTGCATTATTTCTTGCGTTTACAAACAATAGGACAACGAGAGAACAAGATGGAGAGGAAGAAAACTACGAGAGGCTTTCATAGAGGGCCCCAACATGGAGCTCTAGGTTCTGAAAATATGTCTTTAGGTGCCACGGAGTCTGATAAATCACCAGTCGAAGATATGGCGTGTTTGGGCCTTAGGGCTCTTAAGTGACTACTGCTTAGGATGGGGTAGCAGAGAGCACACGGGGAGCGTAGGGAACCAAAAATAAGCCTCCACTATCGTTCACCAAACCACCCCAATTTTTAGCATAGTTGGTTCGGTCCCACGAGCTTCCGTTTGCAAACTATAGCCTCTGGCAACCATACACTCGACTCGAGACTACACTATTTCTCGCGATTGCAAACAATATGACAGCGAGAGAAGAACTGGATGGAGAGGGAGAAAACCGCAAGATAATTTTGTATAGGGCACCAACATGGAGCTCTTTGTTCTAACGATATGTCTCTAGATGCCCTGAGTCGAGAAATCACCCGTCGAAGATATGGCGTGTTTTCTCCCTCTCTATCTGGTTCTCTCGTTGTCCTATTGTTTGTAAACGTGAGAAATAGTGCAGTCTGAGTCAATATAGGGCTGCCAGATGTTGTACTTTACAAATGGAAGCTTGTGGGACTGAACCAACTACACCAACATGTCAAAATGGCCTAGTGAACGCTATTATAGGCTTCGTTTTGGTTCCCTACGCTCCCTTTGCTCTCGGGCTACCCCGTCCGGGCATAGTTGCTTAAGAGCCCTAAGGCCCAAACACACCATATCTTCGACGGGTGATTTCTCA
Source organism: Taxus wallichiana var. yunnanensis (assembly GCA_018340775.1). Taxonomy (NCBI): domain Eukaryota; kingdom Viridiplantae; phylum Streptophyta; class Pinopsida; order Cupressales; family Taxaceae; genus Taxus; species Taxus wallichiana. The sequence continues at coordinate 589,864,470 of CM031238.1, read as the reverse complement.
AACTCCGTGGCACCTAGAGATGTCTCGTCAGAACCAAGAGCTCTATGTTGGGGCCCTCTACAAAAGCCTCTCGTAGTTTTCTCCCTCTCCATCATGTTCTCTTGTTGTCCTATTGTTTGTAAATGTGAGAAATAGTGTAGTCTAAGTCAGTGTAGGGCTACCAGATGTTGTATTTTGTAAATGGAATCTCGTGGGACCGAACCAACTACGCCAACACATCAAGGTGACATTTTTGTTCCCTACACTCCCCGTGCTTTCAGGCTACCTCGTCAGGCTACGAAATCCTCTCGTGGTTTTCTCCGTCTCCATTCAGACTGAGTCAATGTAAGGTTGTCCATTTCCAATCACTTGAATAATATAGGTGGTTCATACAATATAGGTGGTGAAATGAGAATTTTAATAATATATTTTTACAATATAGGTGGTGAAATAAGAATTTTTGTTTGTTGTTTATTTCTAATATTTAATTTTTCTTAGCTTTACTTGGCTTCGAGAATAATAAATTCTCTATTGAGAGTGCCAACCACGTGAAGGTGGAAGCGTTTGTGGCACCACTAACCTACATAAACATGTTAGTAAGAAATTAAATAAAATTTTAAATCATACAAAATTTAAACAAAATCATTTAAGTAAATATTCAAATTAAGTTCATGAAGAACATACCTTTGCAAATTCAATCCAATGAACTGCAAGGATTAACTCTATTCTTGACAGTAGCAAGAATTGCTTCATGATCTAATTCACGAACCTTCCATAGATTTTTGATTGATGGCCAACCTCGATATTTGATCAATTTAATATTTGTTGCAAGGACCAAATGTGAATAGTGAAGTATCTTCTGATGTACTTCATAGTCTTCAAACAACCAAATGTTTTATTTTTTGATAGGATATCATCGAAGCCAAGTTTCGATGACTACCACCGATCCAAAGGTGGTATACTCAAAGTCTTCACCATCAATTTGATCGTGGAAGTAAAAAAATTCCCCTCTACACAACAAGATAAGAAGTATTCTGTCCCTCTTCATTAAATTCTCAGTAGCAATAACTGCAAAAAACGTGCCATATGTATCACAAAGTAAAATTGTTCGGTCGATTTATAAATACATTAAGAGTTTTGACCATTTAATAATTCATAAATCTAAAACATGGCATGTATATATATGTATGTACCTTGTTGCACGAAATCGAGAATAAAATGCAAATGAATAAGGAAATTTAAATTTTTTTGAAATGAAATGAAAATGGACATGAAAATAAAATGGTTGTGACATTTTTAATGGAAATAAAATGTCTCATTACTTTCTCTCTCATCCAAAATGAATGTGAAAGCGTGAATGCATGAGAAACGAACCTTGTCTTCTTCCTTCTACCTCTCTCTCTCTCTCTATCTCTTCTATTTTTAATTGAAAATGTTAGAAATGATGAATGTGTATATTTATGCTTGAGTGTAGGGAATTTCCATACTCATTCTTAGGACTGACGCAACTTTGGATGTGGGTACTTTGAACAAGAAGGATTAAAGTGTGATATATTGTAATCAGCGAGACAACAATAAGATATTGTACATTGATATAAATTATGAATGTTAAATGAAAGTAAATTAAAGAGAATTACATTATCAAAAGTAGTGTGTTGAAGACTATTGTTCCTCTTGGACTCTTTTATTTCAAGCATTGTACATGGATAAATATGTTGTCTGTATTTGTCTTGTGTTAAATCTAACCTTACAACACTAGTAGGAGTGACACATAGTTAATGTAGGAATTGTTGGTGCCCATTCTGATCTCACACCATTTGACCTTGAAATACCTCGGCTTACGACCTCTGTCACATTTTCTATCTCCCTGATTTGATGCATAAAAAATTTGTCCTCCATTTGTCGAGTCTGGTGCCCCATGCTTGTTTGTTGTATACAAAAAGATGGCAGACCAAAATCCCGATATCCCCAGTAGTGGAGGACATCGAATCCCGTATTAATGGGGAATAAAATTTTTTAGGTTCTCACTCACTAAGGCGTATTAAGAATGATATTATATGTTTTCATGGTGTGGAGGGACCACGCATGTTTAAGGACTAGCCCTTGAGTTTTATTTTTGGAGATGCACCGGGGTGACACATGGAGGTTTCAGCCAGGCCTTCCCTTCCCTTCCCTTAGACTTTTCAGAAACTTCCTAAAGGGCTTGGGACACGTGGAAGGCACACGCTTGTTTGGAGACTAGCCATTTGTTGTGCCTCAACTTTGTAGATACACCAGGAAAACACGTGGATGACTTTGATATAAAGTAGAAAAAGGGCGAGTTAATGGTTGCTTGTGTAATGCATATTTTGAAACGGGAATTACCCGAGGAGATGGATGTGGGGCAGAATTATAGATGAAAGAGAGCAAAAGGGGATGACTGTCAAGTCCAAATATGCGAGACTCCAAAGGATTGCCAAAAATTTGTGGCATGGCATCCTACTCATTAGTTGAGGGCCCATGAAACATGATCGATTCGCAATTGGTCCACTTGGAAGCTTTCGGATATAAATTTGTTAAAGGTCGTTTTAAAGGCAAATGGGTAACAAGAAAAGGTCCTCGAATATTCTTCATTTTGAGGGAAAATTGGGTGGGCAAAAACGTATAAATGCGGTGAGAGTACTCTTATAAAAGGTTAGGAGTTCATTTTCATGAGAAAATTTTGAGAAAAGCTCATCCTTTGAGAAAAATTTATGAGAAACCAGGTTAACTTCCTCTGTGTTAGATTTTCATTCATGTTGAGTTGGTTACAAGTGTATATCCATCAACAAGCTATGAGATTATTTAAATAACTCTTCCTTCTTTGATGAATCTGATAAAATTTGAGTTAATTTGTGTCAAATCTCTAGAAAATTTTGTGTTTATTTCACTTTCAGAATGTCTGCAAGTAGTTTTTCTTGTTCCTATTGCAATCTTGTATCAAAATCTCTTTGAATCACACAGATCTCAATCCTTGTGATAGTTTAGTGGCATCACGTAATTTCATTTTTTAGAAGAGCTTTCATCTGGGAATGAAATAAATGATTTAAAATCACTTTTCTTTCATCTGTTGATAGAGATTGTTTGTAAGCCTCTGGGTGTACCTTAGGTGTGACTGATATTAGATTTTGATGTTTTATTGGGTCTTCTAACTCGAGCCTTCGTGTTAGAATCTCAAAGATTGTGTGAAAAAGTGCATGTCTGGGCCTCCATTGATGCACACCTTTTGGTTGAAGGAATGTTTTAACTATTTTGAAGCTTTATGTTATTGAGTTCTCCATTTGTTGTGAAGTTTCTCAAGGATCTGGCAAAGTCCAATCTATCTTGTTGATCTCCCACCAAAAAATTATTCAAATAACCAATCCTACCCTGAACTACCCCTATTTTGCTCTGTATATCCACAAAAGAACAAAATCCATTTGCTAAAGTATGCAGAACAGATCAGGATTCCAAATGTCTTCAGTAACCTTAGCCTTGTGTTGAAAATATCTCCATAATCTGGAAGTGACAACTTGTGAGAGTCAGATTTGGTGTGTTGATCATATTTTCCCAAGGTCTTCTCTATAAAATTTGTGCAAAAGAAAGGTATCTGCGTCTCCTTCAATAACAGAGGTTACAAAATAGGTTCTCTTACCTTGGTTGAAAGGTACAACCTAAAATAGTTAGGATAGGGTCACATCCTTTTAAGGTCCTACCCACTTCTTTAAAGCCCGAGAACTAAAAAGTCGGATAGATCGCTTCCCCAGGACACAAAATGACATACATAATAATCTATCTTCCTCTGAGTGTCTTGTCAAATCCATGATGCTGTTCGTCCTTTGAAGGAGATTAAATCTAGGTACCACCACCAAAGTGGCGCCGCTCTTTGGGGCCGATTTCCGTTGCTCGGATTAATTTGTTGATTTGTTGCCCGTTCGTATACATTTGGCCCGTCAGCAAAACAATAGTGGCACCATTACGGGACTATTTGAAGTATTTGAACAAAGGTGTACACTTACACACCATGGTAATGTTTCTTGTAGTTCTGTGTGCAAATACATTTTGTAAACGTCATTCTTTGATTAGATGTGTAAGGATTTAACAAAGTTATAAGTTTTGTGTGTTGTTTGTCCAATATTTGCAGCAGTTATTGTACTAGGGTTTCCTCACCATTAATAAAGTTGGGTGAAGGAAGGTTTGATTTGTAAAGCTTTGCATGATTTTTAGTGTTGACAAATTATTTTAGTGCATTTGCACAACTAGGGTGAAAATCCTTAGTGGCGACTCCGAGTTGATTTGATTTTGATAAATTCTAGTGTCTTAACCTCTCTCAATTGAAAATTTGTTACTAATATTTGCAAAGCTGGAAGGAAGGAGATCTTTCTTCATCGCAGACCCTAGTATAAGGTTGTTTCTAAAGTTTGGAAAGTCTAATTCGAAGGAGGAAGAATTTGGAATGTTGTTAGAGATCAAACCTCAAGAAAAGATGTCTCCATTAGTGAAAATGATTAGCACATGATTGAAGATTGCAATGCTTCCTCAACTTCTTCTAAATTAGGTAGTCTCTTTGTAAATATGAATTCTTAATCTGAAGAGGGGCCTTCTCATTCTACCCCTATATTTTGAATATTTGCATCTCATTCTAGCCCCGTATTTTCCAAATCTAATATTGTCTATCGTGAAAAAATGCCATTATTGGATATTCATTCTAAAAATTGTATCCACTGTATCACATAGACCCCTCACTCCTCGTCACATTATTTCTCCTATAAGATCACCTCCTCAGAATAATATGGCTCAGCCTCCACCTAGACCTCCATTTGTCATTAATACTTTTGGTCCCATCGGTTTAGAGGTATGGATGGCTGTCCAGAATGTTATACGACATGATGTAAACAGTTGCCTAAGTTTCAAGGAAATAATACAATAATTGGTGAACAACACTTGAAACTCTTTGTCAACATGATGGAGGATTTTGAAATAAAGTTTGAAGATCTATACATTAAATTATTTATTCATACTCTAGAAGAGGATGCAAGGGACTAGTATAAAGCTCACTGATAACTCTATTAATTCTTGACCGAAATGAAGAATGCATTTAGATTGTAGTATGGTGACAAAATAGACCCTAGGTTTCTTTTGTCAGAATTCAAGAATATTAAAAAGAATCCTAATGAGTCAGTGCATGACTTTAATACGAGATTCAATAAGACATTGAGAAGATTACCTGTGAATTTGAGGCCATGTGATGAATCTTTTCTTATAAAGTATGTTGATGCATTTGACAAGAAGGCTGCATACTATTTGAGGATAAAAACCACTGCCACTTTGAGGCGGAGCCTTTACTATGGCTCTGCAAATTGAGCAACAAATTAAGGCCATTGGAAAAACTCATAAGAGGGAGGGTTTCAAACTGATAAACCCAGAAAAACCTCAAGCAAGCAAGAGTGTGGATCTTGAGGAGGCTGTTAAAACTTTGGTAGGGGTTGTCAAATAAATCTCTTACAAACTAGCCTAGGAAGAGAAAGGAATTGGGAAGAGTTCACAAGGTTAACAAAAGGCACAAAATCATGACAGATTTGGCAATCATCCTAGGGGTGATCAGAGGTCAGATGACAGAGGTAAAGGACCCATGGGATCTGCAAATAGACATCCCCAAGCACGTGAAAGTAGAATGGTGCCTGATCCTCTGACTGCTCGGGTTGTTGCTGTTAATGAAGCCAATGAAATTGATTGGTGTGATAGATGCTTTCTACCCCATCCTCCATGTGAAGTAGATGAGAAATTAGAAGAAGATGATAATGATGATGCATGCATGGTGGATTCCTCTACGAGTTCACAACAAGGAGCAACTTCAACCGAAGTGATGAGTGCCAAAAGCTGCTAAAGATTTCTGGGATTGCATTCATCGGTATTACCTCTTGCTCCCACTCTTACTTCGAGATAGATATGGTACAAGCATGTGAACTTCCTAGTAATTATTTTGAGTACCTACTAACTTTAATGATTGAAAAATACGATGGAGGAATCCCTTACAGGGAGGATAAGCGGTTGTTAATGAGCGATGTGGTTGGCCATGAAAAATAATATAATACCGGAGTAAGGTTGCGAAGGGGTAGGGCCTTAGGCCAAACCAAAAATTTCAGTGCTTACCAAGTATCCCAAAAGAAAATCCAAAGAAAGATGCATCTGGAAAAGGCCTTGTTGTCCCCAAACAATATTCATACTTCTCCTCATTCCCAAACTATCAAGAATCCCATGCCATTTGATGAGTTTTCTAATCTCCCTTCCAATGTTGCCTTGCAAAATATGTTCCTTGTGACATAGCCCAAATCTTGAGTTAGATCAAGATTTCTATTCCTATTGTTGAATTGCTTAGAATCCCTGAGCATAGGGACAAAAAATTTGAATATTTTGGATTTAGAGAAGAAAAGGTCACCCAAGGAAGAAATGTTGAGACTTTGTCTACCATTTGAGTTGAAAAAACCCCAGTAATCTTGGAAGAATAGGTGAGACACCAAGTATATTTGGGAACATCCTTGGTTGAGTCTCAGCTGAGGGTGGATCCATTTTTTACTACTTTGATTATTAAGGATAAGTTGTTACACAATTGTATGTTTGATTTTGGAGCATCATGCAATGTTATGCCTCTTGAGGTCATGAATGAGTTGGATCTCAAAGTAACAACAGCTTATGGGAAGTGTACTACCATGGATTCCAGGGAGGTGCCAGTGGTTGGATGTGTCAAGGTTCGATAGTGCAACTTGCAGCTTATTTGAGTAAGAACCTGAAACTTGATGTTGTTATTGTGGATTGCCACCGCCAAATGGGGTATCTTTGTTGTCTAGAAAAAGGGTTGTAAATGTTAGTGGGAGTGTTCAAATGGATATGTCCTATGCCACCATCCCAATTGAGGGCAGCCTTGTCAAGTTACCTAGTGAAAAGAAAATGTTATATCTTATTGAGGACCCCAACAATGCTTCTTATGAAGTATTGCATGCAGATATTGAGATTGATGACTTTGTGAGCTATGTTGCTTTCAAGGAATATGAAATTAGTCAATGTAGGTATCATGAGCAGGATGATTTTCTTGAGACTTTGATGTTTGATGCAGTCCCGAAAGATGTTGAAAAAATTGACACAGGCACAAGGGGTAAGCCTGAAAAAGTATGGTTAGATAGCAACTCGGATGGAAAAGAAAAACAACCATATGACCAATTGTTAAAGACATATCGGAAGCTGCTTAGGATGGTCAGTATCCGAACAAGCACTTGAGGTTTTCCTTGATTATTTTCTTTGAATCGGGATGCTCGCCATTTATGCAGAGTGTATAGTGTGTTGGTTTCTTTCCGTCTTTTGTGTTTTTGCTCATTCTGGTCCTTGGTGACCTGGTTTTGTTGGTTTCTCGGTTCATTTTTAGAAGATGGTTCTGGTTTTACGCTGCAAGCTGACTTCTTTTCCCAATGGATATTTTTGGCACTTGGTCTACTTTTGTTCTTGTGGCACTCGCTGGGAGTGCCCATCCTCGAGTAGGAGCCGATGTTGGTGCCCATTCTGATCTCACACCATTTGCCCTTGAAATCCCTCAGTTTGCGACCTCTATCAAGTTTTTATCTCCCCGACTTGATGCATAAAAACTTTTTCCTCCATTTTTCTAGTCTGGTGCCCCATGCTTGTTTGTTGTATAAGAAAAGATGGCAGACCAAAATCCCAATATCCTGTAGTGGAGGAAAACAGATCTTGTATTAATGGGGAAGAAATGTTTTCCATTTTCTCACCCACTAAGGCGTATTAAGAATGATATTATATGTTTTCATGGCGTGGAGGGACTGTGCATGTTTAAGGACTGGCCCCTGAGTTTTATTTTTGGAGATGCACCGGGAGATGCGTGGAGGTTTCCACCGGGCCTTCCCTTCTCAAGCAACTTCCTAAAGGGCACAGGGACACGTGGAAGGCCCGTGCTTGTTTGGAGACTAGCTATTGTGCCTCACCTTTGCAGATGCATCAGGGAAACACGTGGATGGCTATGATATAAAGTAGAAAAGGGGCGAGTGAGCCAGTTGGTGTGTAATGCATATTTTGAAACGGGAATTACCAGAGGAGATGGATGCGGGCGAATTGTAGATGAAAGAGAGCAAAAGTGGATGACTGTCACATCCAGCTATGCAGAGACTCCGAAGGATTGCCAAAAGTTTGTGGCATGTCATCCTACTCATCAGTTGAGGGCCCAATGAAACATGATCAATTCGCAACTGGTCCACCTGGAACTTTCAGATATAAATTTGTTAAAGGTCATTTTCTGAGGCAAATGGGTAATTAGCAAAGGTCCCTCGAATATTCTTCCTTTTTGGGGGGGAAATTGTCTTGGAAAAAATGTATAAATGTAATGAGATTACTCTTGCAAAAGGTCGGGAGTTCATTTTCATGAGAAAATTTTGAGAAAAGCTCATCCTTTGAGAAAACTTTATGAGAAACTAGGTTAACTTCCTCTATGTTAGATTTTCATTCATGTTGAGTTGGTTACAAGTGTATAGCCATCAACAAGCTCTGAGATTGTTTAAATAACTCTCCCTTGCTGATGAATCTAATAAACTTTGAGTTAATTTGTGTCAAATCTCGCAAAATATCTCCATAATCTGGAAGTGACAACTCGTGAGAGTCGGATTTGGTGTGTTGATCATATTTTCCAAAGGTCTTCTCTATAAACTTTGTGCAAAAGAAAGGTATCTCGCATCTCCTTCATAAACAGAGGTTACAAAATAGGTTCTTTTACCTTGGTTTGAAAGGCACAACCTAAAATAGTTAGGATAATGTCACATCCTTTTAAGGTGCTACCCTCTTCTTCAAAGCCTCGAGTGCTAAAAGTTAGATAGATCGCTTCCCCATTTCTGAAATGACATACATAATCATCTATCCGCTCACGAGTGTCTTGTCAAATCCATGATCTTTGCTTTCGGCCTTTGAAGAAGATTAAATCTAGGTACCAACAGGAACAACTATTTTAGCTAAATAAGCGAAGAAGATAATTGTATTTTTAAATGGGTAAAAATCATACCGTTCACTTCATAGGTGTTAAGCCTATTTGAATTTAAATATGGATCTCATGGTTTAGACGTATGAAACAATCACCCGCCTAATAGTTATTGTGGTTATAAATAAAATCAAAATGTTTGGAAGTACCATATCATTTTTAAACCATATAAATGCAGTGAGTATTCAACCTTTTTACGGACCCTCCCTCTAAATCATGTCACATCTAGGTTCGCAAAACCCCAATGTCTTAAGAAATACTTTAATCCTCACAATTAGACTTCTTATCCTACACTTAAGAAAATTCTTCAATGACCATTTCTATAACTTAAGTGTTCTTGCATAAAGCAAGAGATCAGTTGAGTAACCTTGTCATTCATGGGGTAAATAGGACTAACAGTTATTGTTGTCATAGGTCCACTAATCTTCATGGACAAGCTAGAGTTCAATGTTCACGTAGTTTGGGATACCTTTTTCATTGAATGAACCATTCATAAGATCCCGATGACACAAGTGGAGTCGGTGCACTAGTGTCCTAGTCATGTCTAACAACTACTTAAGTTGAGCGGCGACCTCAATGTTTTGAAAATTTATCAACTTATCATGGTCCATCACAGGCCTGAAATTGACAGTCAGTGTGGGCGTTTTTGTGATTTTAACCGTATTTTACAGGTAAAAAAATTTAGAAACCGTAGACAATAACAGGCTGAAAATTTTGAAAACCGTCAATTTTTTAAGGGTTTATTTAAAAACATATTACCTAATATATATATATGAACAGATTATACATATATCTATAAAAATTTCTGTAAACTACAGCCATGTGAAAGAGGTAAACCGTCAACAAATTTTGCTTTGACAGGCACAAATAATTTGAAATTCCAAGCCTGGTCCATCAAAATCGAAGCAAATACAACGAATGTAACGTCATTACATCTTGTGCCAAAAGTGATAGGCAGGGCCGCCGGCTGCATTCGTCATGTTGACCAGGCAATTCATTTTTCCCAATGTGCGAGGAAGGACAAACTTAACTTCCAGGAACATGTCACCAAGTGATAGGCCGGCTGACTTCGTCCGGTTAAACCGGAAACTCGTTTTCCCTCAGCCCTTGTGCGAGGAAGGACATACTTGACTTGGCGAATAAATTAACATGTGCAGTCTTCAAAGTTCAAACCCCAACATTTTGCCTACAAAAACCCCAAAGACTCTGTTGTCTGAAATCCATACATCCTTCGGTTGTAAGGAAGACACAAATATCTCAATATCTTGTCTCTTTGAGAGGACGCTATTCGATGGGAGGATTCAGATTTCTGCAGAGTTGTTTCAAATTACCTTGTACACATGAGCAAGATGTTCATCCTGAACAATACCCTTGCTCTGATTCAAAAACACAAGAGCATGGTGATACCGGTAAGACAGTGAAGATGGAGAAGAAAAGCACTAGTAAGGCTCCAATAGTGGTATCATATTTCCCTCTAGGATCCAATCTCTCACGTCTCTAGTGATTGTCTACTCAACTCATTGATTGCAGGATGACTAGCGAGCAGCATGTTTGCCTGCTCTACCTTCCCTTCTGCTCCTCTGCACAGTCATAATACTGGAAAATTCTATTCAACTACCTCTAAACAAATCTCTTACTACCTCAACTAGGATATGCCTCTTGGTATCTCTTGGAATTTGCTTCTACGGTGTTCCTTGCTCTCATAACTCCACTCGATAGTGATTGTGGTGGCGATTAAGTATCCAGCAATTAATTTAACACAGTAACGAAATCATCATTGCTGGATGCTCCCTTGATGTTGTAATCATTACTTTTTGCTGTCTGGATATGGAACTCTAGCACAGGAGGTTAACTGTTCTGTTAGTTGCCTCTCTGAAACACTGCATACTTAATTGGCAGACTCGCTATTTGATTTATAACTACTAAATACCAGTTATTTATAGCAGGTGTTTAATGATCTCAAGGTATAAATCTTGCATGTAGCCCACAATCAGAAGGATGAATACATGGCCTCTGATGTGTAGATTTGTGGTTTGATTTTTGTTGATTGGTAAAACCAACTTGCTATTAATCAATGTGAACATAAACGTAAAAGACAGTATTCTTACAACTTTGAAATTATTTTGCTCTTTATTTAACCGTTTGAAGTGACAATATTATGATTTCTCAGACATTGTGGCCTGCTTGTAAGAAAATTAAGAGCTGCATTACAACTGGATATACACAACCACTTTTTTTTTTAAGAGTTGTGTTACAACTATGTTAAACACAGCCACCTATACCAAATTTTTTTGTAGGGGTTATATAACAATTGTGTTGAACACCGCCTTTTGTCTTTTTGGTGAGGGCTGCACTATAGCTCCATTGAACAGAGCCACTTATTGGTTTTGTGATGGCTTACACTTGCCCCAGACCAGTACATTTGAGGAATCAAACCTTAATGGGTGGTATATTGACGAACAATCATCCTCATCAATCAGATTCCAATCCCTTGAGCAACAACATGAATATCTAATGTTGTTCCTTGAAACTGTTGGAAATACTATAAACATTTGCAGAGGTATATATCTCTGATTTTGCCTTGCGATAAATAGTCTAGGGCATGAAGTTTGTCTTCTTTTTCTTCATATTTTCTATCTTAGAAATATACATGAAAAATCAAAGTAGTCTCCATCTTCTGAAATAAATAACAAATCTTCTTCTTTGTAGAGAAGGGTTTAAATGTCCAACAGACCAAGTTTGTGAAGAGGAGCATCTGGCCGGTTAAATAGCATCCCTCTGTGGAGAAGTATTTGCAGGTTGAATGCTCTCCCACCATGGAAAAAGAGGCCTATGGATCTACAAATGTCCATCTATGGAGAAAGGTCTTCCGAACCAAATTTCCTCACTTGGTAGAGAGAATTTTAGCTAAATAGATATGGAGTACCTTGAAGTCAGTCAGCCTCCAAGCAACCATATTGTTTATTCAAGAATACCTAAGGATGGGGAGTTCCTTGGAGTCCAAAAAAATGAACATAATATCAAAACACATCAATAGACACTCTGTTACATATAAGTTTGTTGATAACCATTACCCTTGTTAAGATTCTAACTTTACTTTCTTAAACATGACTAGCCCATTTTGCAAGTTTCTTTTGAATTTGCAGTAATGCCACAAGTGTCAAAAAAGGACATGCCGAGTTAAAATTCATATGTATCTACTCTTTAAACAAAGTTCAGTTTCCATTGTGTCGCATTACATTGTCATTTAAAAAAACCTCATAGACCCCAATAACATCTTAAGATCAATTTGATGTGTGCATCAATTAGTTCAATTTCACTAAGGGTATGCTTCTTACCATTACCTGGCTATATACCTTTTAAAATTTAAAACATTGGCAAGACAACGAAAACAATAAAACCAAGACGATCATTTATATATCCATCCAGAATAACAGCACATGAATATATTCATCAACATTGTAATTGACAGAGAACACACAAATTTCATGTTTCTGTGACACAAATACCCTCATAAAATTTCAGTATGTAACCATTGTTTGAAATCAAACTAGCGTTATAACTTAAACAAAAACAACTAATCAAATGAAATCTAACTGCTGCTCGAACTGATGGCCAGTTGGCAAAACTCAAATATCACAATGGACAATGATTTGTCATTTTGGTTTAAAGCCAAAGCATATATCTTTGTCAGTGTCGATTACAACCAAACAAAATCTACCACAAATCCTATACGTTGCACGACCATTCACCATTTAGAGTGCTATCTATTTGCAATATGAATTATACGAGTCTTGGCATCAATTAATGAATGCTCTACAGATATAATGATCAGAAATAGATCATATATACCAGAATCTGTCATGGAGGAGGTGTACATGTATACAAAAAGTTCATGCTCTTTGAAGCATATGATTAACAAGCAAGTTTTTGACATATCTGGTCTGCAAAAGTGCTTTCAAATATCTTGTCGGCATGGCCAACTTCAAATCCATCCCGCCTGTGACACTCCAAGATCTGCAGAGTAAAATTTGCTTTTAAGTATCACTGTATCTGAAAGATAAAAATCCTATTCAACAAAACGTCAATCAGAACTACAGAACACAATAGGAAGTAAATCTTATAGCATGTTAAGAAGAAAATATATTCAACAGTGTGAAAGTTTTGAACCCTTTCCTTCGTGAACAAGGTGGACAAGACACTCAAAAACAGAAGATTCATTCTGCACATGCCTTGGAATTGCCAAAGTTTCAAATGGCTCTTTCATCATTGTTGGGGACCAATATAAGGGAATTTATATTGCAGTATGTATTCTCACATGGTTGTGTTTTGCAGAAAAAACCATATATTAAAACAGAATTTTACGGCCCTAGAATTTCTGGTTGAAGCTCAATTGAGTCATCTTTCATGAGTCGGCTAGTTAGATAGCATGGTAAGCTATAGCAATGGTACTTTATGTGAGATTCAATCCATAGTGATTGATCAAAAGCCCTTTTATATGATGGTAGGGTGATTCTATATATTCTCCTAAAGAGTTCTCGCCATGAAAAGAGACCTTGGTCACCATGATGCTCATTGCACAAGGGAATGTTCAATCTTTCAATCTATCATCTAGTAAATAGTTATTTTGGCTTAAGACACGTGTTCATAAAAATATTATGAATTAACCATTTGGTAAAATTGATTGGAGATTGTATTTATGACCATTGAAAGATCATGACGACTGAAGGATAAGAAGGTAAGCAGTTAATTATGAAAGGTAACAAACATGAAGGTTGAGATTAATATTATCATTTAAAGCATTAAGTTAATGGGATCATGAGGTTAAGCAGTTTATGAAAGATAATAAACTTTAAGGTTAATAAGAGAATAATCATTTAAAGCATAAAGTTAATGGGATCAAGAGGCTATGCTATCGATTCCACCTAGAGAATCTGACTAAAGGTCTCCAAAAGGTATACCTTCAAGTGATATAAATATATTCAACCATCTATGTATAGCATCATCTTGAGCCTTAGATCTATTATATAAGGTACTCGATGGAACATACCAGATGACCCAAAGAACTTGCTAGTGAAAGAAAATTGCTTATTACACTAGTATTTATGTAGTTATTGAAAAGTGACTGCTAAGAAACTAAAAGTCAAAGAATGATGCAATAAGAATTACAGCTGATGTTGGAAACCAGATATATATTTATCAAAAGAAATGATAAAGATATTGTATCCCCCATACCTTATCAGCAGGTAAGTTTTCATATTCATGTGATACCAGTCTCTCATCAAATTCAATGTATGAAGCAGATACAAACTCAGAGGTACCCTCAGCAAAAGGGAAAACCATAGAATCTTCCATTGTTGAGCTTTGTAGCAATCGGCCATCAGGGCTAACTACTTAAAGCATTCAATGAAGTTAGTAAGACTTCTTGTATTCAAACAATCAATGAATAAAGAATAGCTTTTTATCATGATCAGAGGACCACTTCAAACATAAAAATGTAAATTTTGAATATATTGAGGCATTACAACAAAGCATCTAAAGGCCCTCAACCTATTGGTTGAGTCCCTTCCCCTTGGCCTCGAGCATGAATATTATATCGATGTATTGGCATGATAAAAAATCAAATTGAAGAATAATTCACCTTTTAAGATACTCCCTTCTGAATTGAGTTTGAATTTATTTGATTGGATAAGCTCATTGAGATTTTCAATTTTTCAAACATTAGACTTCAATCTGTGCACAGAAATAGTCAAGTGGTTCAAGGCATAGCCATTCACAAGAGTCCACGCTGCATGTGCACTTTCCCTGAGAAAATGTACAACAATTGCACAAGAAGAAACATTACTCTTGTAGAATAGTAGCACAAGTTTTTCATTCAGTGAATCAGTACAAGAAGAAACATTTAGTCTTCTAGAACAGTAGTACAAGTTTGTCATTCAATACAAGAAGAAACATTTGTCTTCTAGAGCAGTAACACAAGATTTTCATTCAACATGAAACAAATGATATGTTTACTAACGGAAAATTTAAGAATAGGAAGGATATAGCAAAAGAGTACCACCAAAAACAAAGTTCACAAAGGACTATCTCATATGTCTCTTCACTTTTGACCATAGTTACCTTGTTCGAAAAGTTTGGGTTGTTCGGACATGGAAAAAATTCGGAAGTTCGGAATTTTGCAAAAATTCGGTTCTGTTCGGTATGGTTCAAAAAATATAAATTTTCAAAAAATATAAAACTGAATAATTATCCATACTTGCTTCAAGAAAATCAATCACTCATACAAATAAATAAACATACAAGTATACTAGAGTCTTAAAACATATAAATGTATTGCAAAAGCCACGGTAAACTTAAGACTTACAAGTTATATCCATGGTATACTAAAGTCTTTTTGTTGGGACCTTTATGATAGCCTTCAGTCTTGTGTCGAGGATGCGCAAATTATTGGAGTGTAAACACAAAAAAACTCTTAAAATAGCAAAAAAACCTATGCATCTGTTGATATGTGAAGTCAACATTTGAATAAGCGAGGTTGCGACCAAGCGGCAAGGTGGGATGATTAGTCCGAGCACGGGAGAATACTCGCTGAGTTTTGGAAAGCTATCCAAGATTTTTAATTACTAATCTGTTTATAGGAAATCAAAGCTCATGATTCTTTCGAGAAGATTGCAAGAAGTTGCTTAGATAAAAAAGGTGCAAAAATGGATTTTATGAAAATAAGAAAAGTATTGCCATCAATGCATAGAGCGAGAAAATATGCACTTTTAGAGAAAACGACACCTGAAACGGAGCCACAAAATGAAAGTTATGGCACATGCAAGTTTTTGTTGTTACATCTTCCCGGACCCTTTCCAAAAATGGCAAATTTTATTCTTTGCTTGTGTTTTCTTCACCAAAAATCCAAAAAAGAAAGAAATGCTGTCTTTGGCGAATTTTTAAGTTTTGACGAATTTTTTTAGCGATTTACCAACCGAACAAGTTCAGTTTAACCAAACAATTTGCTGCAAACCGATTTTGCCCATGTTCGAGTGAATATGGTAACTATGCTTTTGACCACAGTAGCAACAAATCACCAAATGTTCCAGCCGGACTAATAAAATACCAAATTTTTGGACCGTTCACTTCTAACTTTAATCGAATTAAATTATTTGCTTTTATTTCCCTAAATCAAAAAATTGATATCAATGAAGTTACTTATAGACAACACACTTTGAGAAATTTAAATTACAAGAGTTTCAAAAACGTAATTTTTTTTTGGCTTAAACGTAATTTACGTTTTTTAACCTGTCCTTTCATTTTTACAAACATGGATATTATGAATTCACAAAAGAACAACGAACCCTTTCACTGATAGCTCAAAAAAATCTTATCTGGCAAAGATTGTGAAGATATGTGTAATCTATCCTCCAATTCTAAAGAATATCGAAGTGACTCCATAAATAAACAATCTACTTTTCATGTGCACTTCATGAAATCATTGTCAATTACGTCTCGAGAGGGATTCAAAGAAACAATCTGAAAAAAATTTGACCAAAAGCTTGCAACAAGGATGATCACTTGAATCTCAGGAGTGGCAGTATAAGTCAAATGGTAAAATATAGCTAATAATATCAACATGTATCCTGACAACAGTTCTCCGTAACAAATGCAGAACAGCTTTATTAACAAAACCCTGTACAACAACAATCATAGGATTGAAAACTCAATTGGTTCCGATCACTTATTAATCCCTCCACAAGTACTGATATCTAAATTGGTGAAGTGTTAATCACGTTACAAACAACAACATCCTATATTGGCAAAGTGTTAGTCAAGTTAGAAAACCCAAAATCCTTTGAAAACCCCTGGCCTTTCCGCAGCCAACTCAAGCAGAAGTGAATCACTTTATAAAAAGACGCATCAGAGCACTTACCTTGCGTTGGCCATGTTAAAGATCCAGTAACACTTGCAAGGGCAGCATATTTATTACCATGTGCGGAGACATCTGTGTATTTCTTTATTATTACCTAATCACAAAAATAGACTAGTTTAAAGATCCTGCCCTTATAATAAAGAAAAAGACCTAAACGACTGAAAAGTATTAGTTTTCTGATAAAAATTTAGCTTTATTTCAGTAAAATAATACTACAAGGAAATTCAGTTACAAAATTTGACAATAATCTACAAATACACTTTATTGAGTCCAAACCAATAAAGCATACAGCTATCTGCTTCTGAAGCAATTCAGTTGAATTTCCAAAAATCCAAAGATGGAAATCAAACATCCAGAAGATAGAAAAGAGACAAGAGATTGGATACTCAACCGTGTTAATTTACATTTCTATAGAGCATGAAGGATGCATGTTCAAATCTGCAGTTCCTCTGCAGTTCCACCGCCACCACTGCAGCTCATCTTCTGCAGTTTCCTTTAACTAGTTTTTACTTCAGTTAATAAATTGTAGACTGAGCAATTCCTTCAGTCATAGGATTAGTTCACTTTCAGTTAAGTCTCAGTTCTCTCTTGTTTGCAGCTTCATTCGCTGCCTAATAAACTGTAGGAGTTAGTTTGTTTTTTCTATTTATTCTATGCATTCTCTCTTGCAGTATAATGTACAACAGAAGGAGAAGAAGACAATTTTTTGAATAAAACAAATATTTTTGTTCTCTCTCTTAGCTTTGTCTGTTCGCTCACTTTGTGAGCAGATGTATTATTTGTTTTATTTGCACAGTATAGTGTAAGTGCTATTTTTATTTATAATCTTCAATTGGTATCAGAGCTGGTTGCAGGACTATTCTTTTTTGCAAAAGTTGCAGGTTAACGGTTCTCTCCAAGAATTACCAGAATGTCAAATGGTGGCAATTTCTCATTCTAGCTTCCGCTGTTTACTGGAGACAACTATGATTACTGGAGTATAAAGATGAAGACCCTACTATTATCCCAAGATATCTGGGATTTAGTAGAAGGAGGATACACGAACTTGCAGATCAGAATGCTTTAAATGCTTTAACAGAAAATCAACGAACACAATTGAAAGAAGACAAAAGAAGGACAATCAAACTCTTTTTGCTATCCAATTTGCATTGGATATATCAATTTTTCCCCGTATAGCTGGTATGACAAAGTCAAAGGACGCATGGTAGGCCCTACAAATTGCATACCAAGGATCGACAAAATAAGGTTGGTAAGACTTCAAACCCTTTGTAGAGATTTTGAAAGTTTAAGTATGAAGGAAGCTGAGTCTATTCAAGAGTTTATTACTCCGGTGACAATGTGTCCGTAAAGTCCATGTAGTTTTTGATATCATACAGGTTGTTGCTCAAACCCCACCTATTTCGTCTATTGAAGAAATTTTGGCACGAGCTCCTCTACCCACAGAGGAGCATACCTCTTCTACTCCTTCACCCATAGAGGAGTCCCCTTCATCTCCCCTTGCTCTCATGGAGGAACCCACACTTTCTATTGATGTCATTCCATTGTCTACCTCGCAACCTATCAAAATTTATGATCAACAATATTAATTCTCCCATCCACAGGAGAATCATCATCACCTTCTCCTCCACCAAGGGAGAAGTCTACCTCACCCCACCTACCATCTCTCCTACCCATAGGATATTCTTCAGACATGCCACTACCTGTTGGGGACAATTATCCCTTAGCATCCCAGGACCGTTGACATGATCTCGACTCTTTTACCCATAGATTCCAAGGCTAATCGATTCCCTATCTCACAAACATATTTTACAAGGATTTCCACCAAACTAACTACATCTCCTCCTTTAGAAGTCCCGTTTTCATGGGTGGCCAATCGCTTGGATTACGTTAATAATTCCATACTTTGGGGACATCTTCGACTCCCCTTTTCGACCCAAATGCAAATGTTTCCTGAAGACAATTCCATGATCTACCCAAAGGTATTTCCGGTAACCATATTGACATTGATCATGCCTATTGAAACAACTTCTTCTTCATCATCCCTACCTACATCCAAACAACTACCCCCAACTAATACCGCTCCAAGACCTCAAAACCTACCCAAACCTATCTCCTCACCCATATCTAGACCCATCACTACTCAATTAAAAATATTGTTATAAACAAACCTTTAACGTAAGAATTAATATTAGGAGGCTTGTAGGTGCATAAAATGAATGTGATTAACAAATGAGCTATGGATAACTAATGGAATTGGAGAAAGGAATTAGTGCGCATTTTTCGTTAAAGACTAATGCTCTGTAAAATAAAGTAATTGAAGTTTGAAAAATAGGAAATTGTAAACCTTATGTGTTTAATTCTCTTGAAAAATATAAGGTCATACAATGGAAACCTAAATGTAATGAATATGTAAACCATGAAAAGGCCATGTCGTGGAGTATGCCTATCATGTGTTTCTTACTGTAATTGGGTCATTGTCTTGGTTTACGTCGTTTGAGTAAGACATTGATGTGTACCCTATGTTATCCTATCGTATGAGTGGGTTCATGTTTATGTAAGTGTGTTATGTGATGTTAAGTCTATCTATTAGAGCCCATGTGGTGTTGTGTAGCAAGCATGAAAAATAAAATAAAAAATTATTTAGGTATTTTTATTATTGTTTGTGTGTCAAAATTGTGGGCATTACATATGGTATCAAAGCGTAGGTTCATGCTCTTAAACCTTTGGGATAGATTGGAGTTGTGATGATCTTGCATGGTGGTGGTGGAGATGGGAAGAGTAATGTGATATATGTGATGTGAACAATGTTGTAATTGTGATATTATGAATGCACACTTTGTACATGTCACTTAATGCATATTTTTTTATCATGTTGATGTGCTTGTGAAGAGAGTATTTGCTCTCCTTTTTATGGATTCGATGAGGAGTTCATGTGTGAGGTTCCGCCTCGTTGTGTGTGTGAAAAGAATGTTATTATGGATTGCGGAGTGTTGGAGTGTTTTGGTTATTCTGTGATATGTAGGTGTGTTGATGTGTTGTATGATGAAAAAATTGGTGTATAGTGAATTGGATTGTATTGTGATGTTGCCACCATGTTGTGATGAATCGTGTGCATCACCATGTTGTATTGAAATTGACTATATGTTGTAATGTTAGTCATTATGTTCATCATACGTATAATTCATGTAATATGTGATGGTTCATGTCATGAATTAGGGGCATATATTGATCTTATGACCCCTATTGTATAGTACTTGCATTTTGGGTGCATTATGTGGAAACGTGATGTATTGTAACTCGTGAAAGTAATGATTGTGTTATACCCTATATATATACCATGCGTAAGACGCTATGGTTAATGTGTGTGAATCACCATTGTGTTACTAATGTAGTTATGTGTTATGTTGTGAACCTTACACTAACCAACCCTAAGGAAGAAATTGGTAAAAAGTGTATGTTTGGAGAGAGGAAATGAGTATCATTGACCAATCACTCGAATGAAGTACGAGATATGAGGTGGAGTATTACATAGACTGAAAATCGACCTCTGATTGTTTGGTATGTATGGTAGATTTCCCAAAGGGCACCATATATATTGTGTTTCACGAACACCTTAGGCTCAATAGATGGTGACCTGTACCTTTTTCTCTCCCTATATGGTTGTCGTATAAATGACCTATGTGTAACCTAGTGTTGGTGTATCGTTGAGACAGTCCCTCAAGCCAAGTACAAGATATTGAGTGGAGTATTACATATATCGAAAACCCATTCTTCTGTTCATTTGGTATGCATGACCACCATGTATATTGTGTTTTGCAAACACCTTAGGCTCAATGAATGGAAACCTATACACCCCACCTCTCAGACTATGTTGAGACTATGTTGAGCCTTGTGGGAGTATGAAGGGATGATTCAGGTAGAGATGATGACAATTATATTATTTGATATGTTATTTTACGAGTTGAGGCTTGATATCCGAGTGCCAGAAACTCATGAGTACCCCTTTGGTGGTTGTATAAGGCCACATAGTGATTGTAATGTGTTATTTCTCTATACGTATTTTATTCGTAAATTGATCATTATATCTTTTCTTGTCAGAACCAATAGTTTTCTTGATTGATGTGTTCTTATATTTTTGGCATTTTATTTGGTTATTGCACTAACATGTAGATTTTTGCACTAACTATGGCTATTTAGCCATTTGTTTTTCTTAGTTTTAAATTTGTGTTTCAAGTTTAATTTTTTTATAGCCTAGCCCAAGCCTTAGGATTTTTGTCACTTGGCATTTGAAACAGATTGTTATGTTGGTTCTAATGTCGTAATGTGTTGGAATAGGGTCATGGGATTCACCATGGAGTGGTTAGATCTATGGACCCGCTTCGTTGTATGGGGTATGCCCCAAGGGGTCATATCGTTGCATAGTTTTGAACTACATGTTACTACACCACTTGGGTGGGGGTGAAGAGGCTCTATGTGCCTAGAGCCATAGGGTTACCCGGCCTCATTAAATGGATAAAGGAGATGGTGCTCTATGGTTGAGTGACCCGATATTATTGATGGGGCTCTATGGTTGAGTGACCCGATATGGAGAAATATGAGTGACCCGGCTTGGTTTAGGCACTATGATTATTTCTCTTTGGGAGGTATATGGAGTTGTTTTTTGTGATTATTTCTTTGGGAGGTATATGGAGTTGATTTGTGATGCTTTGGGAGATATATATATGGAGTTGTTTCATGATGTTTTGTGATGTGTGGAGTTGGTGTTATGAGTTATGTGTACTCTTGTGAGTCTTGTTAGGCATTGTTATGATTAAGGTTTAACGCTCCTCTTGGTTACTATGTACTATTGGATATTGTCTTGGCACTATGTAGGTACTGTCATGGTCTTTGGGTCATGTGATACCAGTTGTATATGTATCAACGTGATGATTCTATTTTTCAGTCACATGTGTTTGGATTTATGCTTATGACATAATTGTTAGAAATTATTTGTTATGTGGACTACTTGTTGTCTTTCCATGGTGGAATTAGAGGTCTTGTGATGTGATACAGTCATGAAAGTATGTAGAAAGATGTCTCGTGGGTCGTTTGTGTTGTGTTGAGTTTTGTGTGACATCTTGAGGCCAATTACTATTGGGCACCCATGAACATAAGACAATTGAAATTATAAACAATGAATACTAAGAGTTTGAGATTAAGAAATACTATAAAAGAAAAGACTAATTGAGAAATAAAGTAAAAGAGAATTACCAATCTTCACAAAACATTAAAATTTAAGATATTTTCAAAATTATTTTTCTTCCTTGTGGTCATGTTGTACCGATAAGTTGTTTTGTTAAACGACATGTGTCATTATTGAATTTCTTTCCTATGTATCCTTTGAGCTTCGGTGTTGTGTCGCATCGAGGATGATGCTCTTATAAGGGGAGGGAGATGTAATTCCCCCTCGATTATATTCATTGAGTCGCCTTTATCGGGGTGGCGGGTGTAAGGGCCTTTGATGACAAGCTAACTTGTCAACTTCCTTATACAATAATCCAAGAAATTTATTTGAGACCCGATGTGTTAACCACTTTCAAACCCAAGTTAACGTTGTAGGGTTAGCAAATTATTGGATAGTCACAAAAGGGTAGACAATCAAAACGTTGTAGGGGATTGTCCTATATGGATCTCTCTCAACTAGTCATCCTAAAATTATTTTATTGTGGGTTTGACCAGCTCAAATTTGCACATGAGATAAGTTTGTAACCCGAATACCTCCTCATTCTTTGTACATATAATTGATCGATATGGGTCTATATCTATGGAGGAAACGAGTTGTTTTGTCTCTAAGAGAAAAGGAAACTGTTTCTCTCTTTTTTGTTGTTGTATGTAGAAGAAGAAGAATAACGCTGTGAGGATTAGGAGGCACTTCATCCGGGCATAGTTTCTAGTGTATTGATTTTACCTCTTATTCTTTGTCCACCTATGCTATGTGTGTTGTAAACATTTACAAATTGAAATGACTCCATTCTCAAGGTAGTCGTTGCTACTACTTGGTATTTCCTGCTCTTTATCTTTTATTTGGAGTAGTTGTATTATTAAGGAAGAGAAGGTGCCTTTTCCTCTTATTCCACGCATGTCTATGCAAGATTTTTCTCTTTCACTCTTCCTCCACGTGAGACCCTCTGTTTTCCTTTCTCGTCCTCTACAAAACACCGGTATCCTTCCACACGTAAGTCAGAATAAGAGCTTTGGAACAGGGCGTGGATATTTGTCACATCATAATGAAAATGCTGTTTTTGTCATATATTGTAATTGTAAGTGCTTTGGTTGACATGGATGTAAAATGTGGGAGCATGCACATGGCATGTGAATTGTTTGACAAAATGTCTCAAAGAAAAGCACAAGGCAAGTTGGTATTGTGCCTCCTTAGGTCATTGAATGGTTCTAATGTCACAACAAATAAATAAGTAACTCAGATATGAAGTCCAGGTTATGTTTTACCCTACCTTGATAGTTAGATGGAACATGTTTTCTTCTTGGCGAGATAAGGACACTAAGTTATACGGGAGAAGACACATTTGGTGGCTATGTTTGGTCACTTTGGTTGTTTATTTTGGGACTCATTATCTTAGTCCGGTGAGAAGGAGCAAATCAATGTTCTAACAAATTGGCTTGGAAAATTTGTAGTTAATAAACAATATGGAATTTATTTAATGTAAAAAAATGGGGAAGCTTTCAAAAATCATGTTAACAGACTTGATAAAATGCCGAGGGGGTTTGGTGACCTTAGTGGTGGTTGGGAATCAAGGAAAAGACATTAAAACCATTCGATCAGATGCCTCATAGAGATGTGCTCTCTAGGATTGTGTTGGTGGCAAGGCGTGCACAAAGTGGAGTTTTGAAGAGAAATGAGAAAGCCCGAAAATGTTTTCGGGAATGTGTAAAGCTGATGCAATCTCGTTGAATGCGGGGATCATGAGCTTCACGAAAAGGTATGGTTTTCTCCTTTTCGCTTGCACTAAATTTTACTTCATCATTTCCATTTTTTTAAAATTAAATGTTGAATGATAGAGAATGTAACCCAAAAATTGAAAAAATCTTACCTTGATGCGAACTCTTAAAACAAAAAAAAAAATCTCTCGAAATTCATGTGCATGGAGCGCCACACCCAAACGTACCACAAAATGAAACTCTTTGCATGACCCACTGGTAACATGGAACACCTTAGGGAACCTTAACCAAGTTGTTTGAAATTATTTAACGCTCTTGCAAGTCGTATTCCTAAACCCTCTTAGCTTATCAGTCACTTATGGTGACATGGTCGTTTAATAAAATGTGATCACTTTTGGCTTATGTCGTTTAGCTTGAGTCAAACTAAAAACCACTACCTCCTACCTCTAGAATGCCAACAAGAGGATCATAACCCACCTTTATTTCAATGAAAATGCCTTCGAAACTAATTTTGCAAGTGGGTTTTAGGGCCCACTTAGTCGTGTGACAAGAGAGTCTTGACGCAATTACGATAATTGGCCTCGAAGTTGCCCTTGTAACTTGAGCTCTAGTTGTCGTAATCAACTTATGTTAAACATGATGAATTCTATATATATGGGAGAATAAGTAGGAATAATCAAACTTTGTGATTGAACTTGAAACGAGTGTGTTCGAGACCCAGTTGTAAGCACTTTTGTTGTTTTTTGGACAATTTTCTCAACCTTAGCTAGAATCTCCTTTTTGAGTCTCATTTGACTTCTAGCCACACATGTGACCTCATAATACTATTGCAATGCTATGTATAATTTTATTCGATATTTTATCTTGTATAAATGAATTTTTAAATGTATGGTGATTTTCTCTCTCCACCCTCTTCTCTCTTTAGAAACGACTATGATACTTTGGTTGATTTGAAAACGTAAATGAATTGGGAAATGTAAATTGTTTGAAATAAAATGAAAATGGACATGAAATGCAAATGGTTATGACATTGTGAATGGAAAATAATGTCTCATAACTTTCTCTCTTATCCTTACTCTCTCTCTCTCTCTCTCTCTCTCTCTTATACCCAACGTAAAGTGCAAAATGAATGTGAAAGCGTAAATGCATGAGAAACAAACTTTGTCTTCTTCCTTCTCCTATATATCTCTCTCTCTATTTAATTGAAAATTTTAGAAATGATGAATGTGTGGATTTATGCTTGAGTGTAGGGGATTTCCATACTCAGTCCTAGGACTGATGCAATGTTGGTTACAGGTACTCCAACAAGAAGGATTAGAGTGTGATATGTTGTAATCAATGAGATGACATTAAGATATTGTATATTGATATAAATTATGAATGTTAAATGAAAGTGAATTAAAGAGAATTGCATTATCAAAAGTAGTGTGTTGAAGACTATTTTTCCTCTTGGACTCTTATATTTCAAGCATTGTACATGGAAAACTATGTTGTTGTATCTACCTTGTGTTAAATATAACCTTACAACACTAGTAGGAGTGACACATAATTAATGTAGGAACAACTATGTTAGCTAGATAAAAGGAAGATAGTTGAATTTTGTAAATGGGTAAAAAGCATATCGTTCACTTCATAGGTGTTAAGCCCATTTTAATTTAAATATGGATCTCATGGTTTAGACGATTGAAACAATCACTTGCCTAATAGTTATTGTGGTTATAGATAAAATCAAAATGTTTGGAAGTAACTTATCATTTTTAAACCATATAAATGCAATGAGTATTCAAAATTTTCATACCCTCCCTCTCAATCATGTCACATCTAGGTTCGCAAAATCCTAATGTTTTCAGAAATACTTTAATCCTCACTTTAGACTTCTTATCCTACACTTAAGAAAATTCTTCAAAGACCATTTCTATAACTTAAGTGTCCTTGCACGAAGCAACAAATCAGTTGAGTAACCTTGTCATTCATAGGGTAAATAGGACTAACACTTCTTGGTGTCATAGGTCCACTCATCTTCATGGACGAGTTAGAGTTCAATGTTCACGTTGGACCTTGGTGTCCTAGTGGTCAACCATATTCTTAAGAAGATAGTTTGGGATACCTTTATCATTGAATGAACCCTTTGTAAGATCCTGATGACACAAGTGGAGTTAGTGCACTAGTGTACTATGCATTAAACTCTTGTTAATGATCTCTTTAGTTCCTCATAGATAAATATGTCACCTTGGCTAGTAACAACTTTACACCTTTGTCCCTTATGAAGGTTTAATGGGATAAATATGTTTTCACACCTTAAACTAACCTATAGTCAGCATAGAGCCTTGAGTGCAATTGGAATTTAACTAAACCTAATGGAACCCTTTATACGCTAAGTGTTAAACGAAAGTGATAAATTGTAGTCTTGGAATACCTCAAGTGGCACAAAGGCTTTACAAGGAAGGGATATTTGATTACTCTAATTTTGACTTGTGGTAGGGTGTAGAAACCCTTGAGTAGAAATGAATGTAATACATCGAGTGACCTCTTATGATGCTAATGAACAAGGAGCTATGATGTATTATTACCAATGATTGTAAATATTACCTTAGAAGGATTTTGAAACACATAAAATTTTATAAATTTTGCATTTGAACTCCCTTTGTCCCTCTTAGATAATTGTGACCCTTAGTAGCAAATTACCATGTGCTTTCTCATAGGGTGTAGTTTCCCCATCCATGATTGATTTTGAAGTTAATAGATCATGGAGCCTCTCTTAAGGGTATTGGTGAAAGAAACACTTGATGCATTTTACTAAACGATTTAAATAGTTCCTTGGAAGAAATTTGAAAAGCATATAGTTGTTGGGTTGTCTTGTTATATGCTTTAATACTTGGGTTTTTAAGAGTGATGAAATGAGTTGTTAGGTACAGGGTCACCACTCCTTGTAGTCATGAATCCCTAAGTGTAAATTATGTGTCATTTGAATTACAATTGTTCTAAAACAATGCCAATAAGAGTCCAAAGTAACCATGTAAGAGTAATGGAAAACAAGAGTAAATAAGATACTTGTTTAGAAATAAAGTTATGCTTGAAGTATTCATAATTGATTTAGGCATTCTCTTTTTTTAAAAAAAGAATACAAATTTTCCTTGGATAAATCAAGCATTTGAGCCAACACAAACTCTTTTATGACAAAAAAAAAAAAGAAATTTATGACGTGTAAATGTTAAATCGACTTAAACTAATTGTTGAACTATAACAAATTGTAATAGGAAAAATAGGGTACTATGATGGAAGGATGTTTATGGGAAGAGAGATATTGAATAAAAATATCCCGGTTTAAACCTAATATATCTTCCTTGACCTCATGATAGTTCCCTTGTCTAGCAAAGGTAAAATTTAAACATCGAATATACATCTCAAAAGCATAACCTTAACATCTTGTTAGTTCCTTTTCGTAACGAGGATAAAATTTAACATCAATTAAACATATTTTGAGAAACAAACCTTTAATGTAAGAATGAATATTAGGAGGCACGTAGGTGTATAAAATGAATTTGATTAACAAATGAGTTGTGGATAACTAATGGAATTAGACAAAGGAATCAACCATGCATTCTCTGTTAAAGACTAATGCTCTACAAAATAAAGTAATTGAAGTTTGAAAAATAGGAAATTGTAAACCTTATGTGTTTAATTCTCTTGAAAACTATAAGGTCATACAATGGAAACCTAAATGTAATGAATATGTAAACCATGAAAAGGCCATGTCGTGGAGTATGCCTATCTTGTGTTTCTTATTGTAATTGGGTCATTGTCCTAATTTAAGTTGTTTGAGTAAAACATTTTTTTATTAGTGGCCCAAATAGTTTTTTTGAAAGGGACTATACCCTTGTACAACAAGGCTCAACAACTAGATAAAACAAGTGTACCGGAAAAAAGATGATCAAAATTAGGATATAACAATAAAGTCCAAAAGCAGAAAAATATTCTTCCAAAAAAAACAACAGAACAACAAACAAATAGTAATAAATCATCATCTTAACTGCCGATTTCCGCGCAAATAGTTTTCTTCTTGTTACGAACCGTAATCCATTCATTAGAGGATTTCTGTAAAGGAATACAAACTTCAAGATCTGCGATCGATGATATGTATCATTTGAGCATTTAGGAGGAACATTCTCTTTAGCCTCTACAGAATCTTTTGGTTCAGTGTTTCCGGTCTTTTGTGCCTTACCCCGAGATGACTCCTTGTTTGCATGATCTGTGATCTCTCTCAAAGGGGTTTTGGGGACCATTTCCGTTGTGTCTTCCTCCTCAGCATCGAAGCAAGAATATCCTTAGGGTCAAATACCATATGTTCTGGGAGGGCGTTTGTCCACCAGTTAGCATTCTCATTTTTACGTTTTATCACCTCACAATTAGCAACAGAGTGTCCCAAGAGAGAAACATCTCCTACATCTAAAAGGCAGATCCTCATAGTCCAAAGGCTGAGTCCAAGTTCGATTTTGTACCTTCAGCAATGTGAGCTAGAAGATTCTTTGAAGTATCAACCTCAACAAGTATTCTTGCATAGGTTGTATGTGTGAAATCAGAGGTTTGGGAATCAATGTTGATGATGTTGCCTAAGGTATTGCCTATGGCTATCAGACAATTTTGATCACAAAAGTGGAGAGGTAGGCGGGGTAATCTGATCTAGATCGATTTGCGGGAAAAATATTTAGTAAGAGGATTGAATGACGGAAACCAAGGTTTTAAAATAAGGTAATTTTGCTGGTAGGCCCAAAGTTGTTTAGCAATTATATCCTTATCAGCTATGGATTGAAAAGCAACAATAAAAATTGATGTGTACCCTATGTTATTCTATCATATGAGTGGGTTCATGTTTATGTAAGTGTGTTATGTGATGTTAAGTCTATCTATTGGAGCCCATGTGGTGTTGTGTATCCGATAGTTTTGTGCCACGACGACAGCGACATTTTGGTTTTGTGCCATGAGGGCGGCATTGGGTCATGTGATGTCATGGTGCATCTTGTGGGGGTCATGTGATACCGTTGCCATGATAGCTTCCGTGACACAGAGGGGATTTTTCACCAATGCACACATCTTTCGACGTACAAATATATGGCTCACATTTATCGAGTTCGTTGATACGGTGCACAAAAATAACAGTCCATATCTTCATGTGATGCTTGAAAAGGCGGGAGGGGGCATGATTCTAGCCGTGAAAACGCCTTTCGGCATAAACATAAAAATATGCTCACTTATTTCATGGGGAAAAAAACAATTCTAAGCTCCCATGTTAAATTTTCTAAAATTTGGGAAAAACAATAATAATTTTATTATTATTTATTTTAAATGCAATGTGTACTTAATTTACTCTTGTTAATTGAAGTGCAACTATTTCTTGTTACTTTTCACCATGGAAGGGTTGGGTGAATATATACCTTTCTACTTGTTACGATTCAACTAATCCTTATCGGTAAAATTCATCTACACCCATAGGCTATAGTTGTCTCTTACACTTTAATGCACTAATCACAACACACCATAAAATATGTAAAACTATTTCTTTGTCATCATAAATAATATGTATTGGGAAAATAAACATTTATCGTGTGTGGATGATATTGTCACAAACATGTTTAATTTGACAACCACTTATTCAAGCAAACAATTTTTTTGTGACAACAATTAGGGATGGGATTTGACGGCTGACTCTGAGTGTCACATAAAAAATTATGATGTTAACAAATTTTTAAATGGCCATCCATGTCTGTCACAAACATATTTTTATTTAATAATTTTAGAAATATATTGTTTTCTTGAAATGTATTCATGAGTGTCATGCAAGTTTAATGGATGATAGGATTGATATAAACATATTTTCCGTGATATATGTTATTTCAATCTCTATGTCATGCTGCACTTATATTTAGATTTGGAGTGTCTATAGTGATAATGATGATTTTACTAAATTCCTACACATCGTACGCGAGACATGTAGACTATTTCGCAAACTATAAAATATGATTAAAATAAGTAAAAACATTCAAGATGGACGTCAACTCTCAGCCATGACAACAAAATTTCTTTGTTGCCCTTCAAATTGTACTCAACAACTATATTGTATGAATATATAAAAGCTAAACTTCTTTAATTTAAACAAATTTTTAGATATTTATAGATCTACATTTAAAAATTAAGGTCATCTCTTACAACCACTTAAGTTGAACAAAGACGGCGATCTCAAAGTTTTGAAAAATTATCAACTTACCACCAGGCTTGGAATTTCAAATTATTTGTGCCTGTCAAAGCAAAATTTGTTGACGGTTTACCTCTTTCACATGGCTGTAGTTTACAGAAATTTTTATAGATATATGTATAATCTGTTCATATATATATATTAGGTATTATGTTTTTAAATAAACCCCTTAAAAAATTGACGGTTTTCCAAATTTTCAGCCTGTTATTGTCTACGGTTTCTAAATTTTTTTGCCTGTAAAATACGGTTAAAATCACAAAAAACGGCCCACAGCCTGTCAATTTCCAGGCCTGCAGTTACCACGGTCCATCAAAATCGAAGCAAATACAACGACGTCATTCATTTTTCCCAATGTGCGAGGAATGACAAACTTAACTTGGCGTCCACTCCAACTGCAATAATAAATATTTCTTGTGTTGGTATCAAAAATGTGTTTAAATTTGACACAAAGGAAAACTATAAACCGTCATCAAATTTAAAGCCTGGTGGCAAGTACAACGAACCATCCAATGCACACAATTTTTTTGTTTGACATGAAACATGTCACCAAGTGATAGGCCGAGCCGCCGGCTGACTTCGTCCGGTTAATCAGGCAACTCATTTTTCCCACAGCCCTTGTGCAGTCTTCACTCCACATAAAGTATATAAATTAACGTGTGCAGTCTTCAAAGTTCAAACCCCAACATTTTGCCTACAGAGCCCCCAAAGACTCTGTTGTCTGAAATCCATGCATCCTTCGGTAGTAAGGAAGACACAAATATCTCCAATATCTTGTCTCTTTGAGAGGACACTATTCGATGGGAGGATTCAGATTTCTGCAGAGTTGTTTCAAATTACCTTGTACACATGAGCAAGATGTTCATCCTGAACAATACCCTTACTCTGATTCAAAAACACAAGGGCATGGTGATACTGGTGAGACAGTGAAGATGGAGAAGAAAAGCACTAGTAAGGCTCCAATAGTGGTATCATATTTCCCTCTAGGATCCAATCTTTCACGTCTCTAGTGATTGTCTACTCAACTCATTGATTGCAGGATGACTAGCGAGCAGCATGTTTGCCTGCTCTACCTTCCCTTCCGCTTCTCTGCACCGTCATAATATTGGAAAATCCTATTTAAAAACCTCTAAACAGAGCATGCCTTACTATCTCAAGTAAAATATGCCACTTAGTATCTCTTGAAATCGCTTCTACGATATTAGTTGCTCTCATAACTCCACTCGATAGTGATTGTGGTGGCGATTAAATATCCAGCAATTAATTTAACACAGTAACCAAATCATCATTGTTGGATGTCCCCTTTATGTTGTTAGAAATCTTTTTGTGGGTATGGAGCTCTAACTCAGGAGGTTAGCTGTTCTGTTAGTTGCCTCTCAAAACACTTCATACTTAAATGGCAGACTCTCTATTTGATTTTAAATAGTTACATAACTACTTTACCAGTTATTTATAGCAGGAGTTCAATGATTTCAATGTAAACATCTTGCATGTAGACCAAGATCAAAGGATGAATACATGGTCTTTGATATGTAGATCTGTGTTTTGATCGTAGAACGAACTTGTTATTAATCAATGTGAACATAAAGGTCAAAAAACAAAAGCATCTCACAACTTCTAAACTAGCAATTGCAAATGAGTTGCAAGTTACGCCGGAGAGGGCTTCAATTTTATGTGTATAAAAAACAGAACCATGAGTTAACACCGCGGTCACTCATGATGTCATTTAAAGGATGTGGAGTCAAAGAATAGTAAATATCTATGACTTACAAAAATATCTAAAATCCAGCAACTTGTAAAGTTAAGCCACCGGAATTTGACACTTTCCAGCAATGCCTTCTTCAAAGTAAACGCCTCCGTGAAATATTTTGATCTTTATTTAACCATCTGCAGTGACAATATTATGACTTCTCAGACATTGTGACTTGTTTGTAAGAAAATTAAGAGTTACAATTAGGGCTGAATTAAGGTTTCGGAGTGCCGTAGGTAGTACTCTGGAGCGTATGCCCCCAACCCCCTCCCCATACCAAATGACCCACTACCCGTTCATTTTTTAAAACACATACAATTAAAACTATAAAGGCTTCTTTCTTGCCTTCACCATAGCACCACTTAATTTTTTAATTTTATCCATTTAAACAAATAATTGTCCTATTAATGGTTGTGCACTACCCTCATATACTTGTTGATACTATAATTAATACTATTACGAAAGAGCGAAATAAAATAAAGACAATTACATAATAAGAATAATTGAATGCATTTACATAGAATAAATAATTATATTATGAAACTTACTATTGAAAATTATTTGTTTTGGGAGGAAAATAAGAACTGTTAAAACTAAATACCTTTTTATGCGTTGTATGTTGTAGGAAGAGATTATTTTTATTAAAAACATTCATTTAAAAATTAGTAGAGAAACATTATTAAATGTTAAGCTTAATACACACACACACACACTCTCTCTCTCTCTCTCTCTCTCTAAATTCGGAAAACGTGCATGATTTAATCAATAAAAAAATAAAACATTGCACAGTAAAATAATAAAACCAAAGATATTGTATTTCATTTGGGACATCTTTATTCAATATTTGATATGCCTTTATACAAGTAGCTTGATCCTATTGATTAGGAGTCAAAGCTTATCATGTACAACTCACACACAATCCCACTTATCTCTCTAAGAGACTTATTCTAACTTCTAGATCTCTATGAGTTGTTACTAACAACTCATTTACACACATAATTAGATATTGTTCACACTAAAATATATATTTTTCCTAACAATCACCCCCTTAGTGTGAACATGGGGAAAACTTATCTTGAATTGTAACTTGTCGCCTGATGCTGACTCATGACCTGAATCATTTTCAAAGTGGTTTATCATCAACCAATGAAATAGTTTTTCAAAGTGGTTTACCATAAACCAGAAAATGGTGGTTTTCAAAGTGATTTACCACAAACCAAGGAAGTGGTTTTCAAAGTGGTTTACCACAAACCAAAAAAGATCATGATGTTTACAGTTTATTTTCAGCCCTCATCATATTCCCATTTTTAGGAGATTACATATAGGAAATTTATTACAGCCGTGAACATGAACAATCCACTTGTTCATTATTACAACAGAAAGCAAACACTCAACTAAAAATAGGTCGCCAATAGACTTGAAGCAGTCTCTTTGTTGGTGACTAACAAGAGATGTTGATCAACCTCCTCCTCCTTTGCCTCCTGCCTCCAATAGTTTGCTACTTAGTTAGCAAATATATCTTTTAGGCTCATATTACAATTCTCTTGGGTGTCAGTTTCAACTGATAATGCACCCCCTCACTATGGACGTCGCGTACAAGTGAAAGTGTGTCCAAACAAAAGTGAGACAATTTTTTTAATTTTTAATTTTTAATTTTTTTGCCAAAAATGGAAATTTTTTTTTTTAATCCAACAACAAAAAGAATAGGATCAATGCGTAGAACTTGAAAAAATACACATTTTCAAAAAAAATGATACCTCAATCCGAGTTATCAGTTGAAAGTTATTGTGCTTACAAGTTCTAAATTCAACTTCTTTCCTGGACCCTTTCCAAAAATGGCAAATTTCTTTTTCTTACAACGGATAAGCTTTGACTACCTCTCACAGTTCAGAGGTAACAGAGGTATTACAACGGAGGTAAGCTAATTATTGTTCACACATGATTAGGTAACATAGGTAAGTATTATAGAGGTATTTTTTATCCTCTCATTCAATGGATCCGTATCTATTACAATTTGTCTATAGATGGAAATAAACTAGATTCCCAGAGACGGATTTGATCACTACAACATGTCTTTAATATTTAATTACCTCTAATGAATTTAGGCGCCCTAGGCCAACCCTTCCTAAAAACGCAGACTGTGAAAACATATTTTGCGCCTTAGGCAATCACCTAGGTTGCCTAGGGCGAGAAACACCCTTGGTTACATTCCAACCGGGTTGGACATAACCTTTTTAGTCGTATTATAATTAGATAACAACGTTTGTATAGAGTGTATATTAATGTGGGCATAAATATGGAAAAAAAATAATTGATTGAAAAAATATAATAAATATGAAAAAATGGTAAATTATATTTCAAAATACAATAATTTTTAGCAATTAAAAAGTAATTTTATAACCACAATTATTGCTATCATAAATGTCATATAAAAGATAGATTATCAAAAATGTTTGGAATCAAGATATACATATTTATCTTAAACTAATGCGGCCAAAAATAAATTCTATAAAAACTACTAATAAGTTATATTTGTTTTCTATACAAGTGTTATTAATTAAATTAAATTATAATTTTTTAATAAGTAAAAAAATATAGTTTTTTCATGTTTTTCTGTAGAAGAATTAAAAAAGCACAAAAATGGTAATTATTCTTCAAACTACCATAATTAGTAACTATGGTTACAACTATGTTAAACACGATCACTTATACCACATATTTTTGTAAAGATTATGTAACAATTGTGTTGAACTCAAATGCCATTTGTTTTTATGTGAGGGGTGCATTATATCTCCTTTGAACATAGCCACTTATTGATTTTGTAATGGGTTAGACTTGCCCCCAACTTGTACCTATGAAGACTCGAACCTTAGTGGGACATACCATCATCCTCGTCTATGAAGACTTGAACCTTAGTGGGACATACCATCATCCTCATCTATGAAGACTTGAACCTTAGTGGGACATAACATCATCCTCATCAAACTCCAACCTCTTGAGCAATAAAATCTAATGGTGTTCCTTAAAATTGTTGTAAATACTATAAACATTTGCAAAGGTATATAATTCTTATTTTCACAAGAATAAATGCTCTAGGCTTAAAAGTATGTCTTCTTTTATTTCATATTTCCAAGAAATCCAAGCATCCTCCATATTCTAAGATAAATAACAATTTTTCTTCTTTGTAGAGAAGTGTTTACATGTCTAGTAGCCTAAGTTTGTGGAGAGGTGCATTTGGTTTAAATATGATACCTCTATGGAGAAGTGTTTGCAGGTTGAACATTCACCCTCCATGGAAAAGAGGCGGATGGGTCTACAAATCTCCATCTATGAAAAAAGTCTTCCAAGCCAAATTTTCTCCCTTAATAGAGAGAGGAATTTTGCCGATAACTATGAAGAAGTCCCTTAAAGTCAATCATCCTCCAAGCAACCATATTGTATAATCTACCATAGGGTAAGAGCACAAAATTGGGGGGCCAAAAAGTGGACAAGGATGTGAAAAAAATCAAAACGCGCTTGTGTTTCAGTTTGTTTGGCTCGAGAATCACCAGAGCATAACGTGTACGCATTACATAACGTGTACGTGTTATGTTGAGTATAAGCAAAAAAAGAGGCCCGAGCCTCTATCATTTTTCCTCCCTCAAACACGAGTTTCAGAGCTTGTTCGTGCCCTCATGTTTTTCCATTAATTGAATCTCAAGCTCAAAGGATCATTTTTGGATCGCGGGAAGATCTCAATCGAGATGGCGCCACAGAGAAGAGGTGAGCACACTTCTTTTCTCAAAATTGCATTGAAATAAAATAATTATATTTAAAATTTGAATTGAATACATAATTTTTATTGTTACAGTTAGAGGTCGAGGAATCAACCACAACCAAACCTTATTATTCCTGACATCCCTCCCGACACTCCCACAGTTGCTCAACATCCCTCGGGTAGTCAAGAAGATTTAGCATCCCAAATAGTTGAAAACAAAATTGAAATTGAGGATTTAATCAAAACAATGAGGGATGCACAATCTACAAACCCCCACCACACCTCTCTTGCAAACACATTAGAGGCATTACTTGTTCAAATTGATGCAACAACAGGGAAAATTGATCGTTGGACAACTTACAGAGAGGGTTGTAGGGTTTATTATTCCAACAAATTGTCATATGTGGATGTAAAGAAAAAATAAATTTCAAAAGAACTCATATGTGCCTTATTCATGGACCCCGCACTAATCTTACTTGTTCCGTTGACATGTAAACGATTTCCCATCCATTGGTGCAATAATAATTTGATTAGAAATAATTTTTGGGACCGATGGTGGATGGTGTTTGATTTTCCACCTTGTAATAACAACGAGGTGCCACTATACTTTCTGAGGAAACTCTATTGCGAGTTTATCCTCAACGAGATCCCAAATTATTTTTATTTCTGAGATTTCCAAGGCCGAGGAAAAGGATCTGCATAGGATCAACCAGGTGCACAACGTGCACCTATTCAACAGGGTAGATTCCCCACACAAAATCCCCCTCACCCTGAGATTATCCCTCAAGCAGTGAAGGAGACAATAGAGATTGATACACTCCACGTGCTTTAGGGGCTATTTGCAACCCTTGTTCGACATACGAGGGAGATTTTTGAGCCAGATGCTCACGGAGGTACATAGAGTATTCCCTCAGGGAGTACTAGCATGAGGCCACATTTTTGCTCGTCATGTGGTAGCATATGTTTGGGGCCCGAGGAGGACGATACTTTCATGCGTACTGATTTTGGTGCACCTGGTGCTAGGGATGAACACGATAATGTCACTATGTCAGATGTCCTTTTGAGTGAGACATTTGGATTACATTCATTGGCGTCACCTTCACAGGTAAATTTGTTATGTTTTTTATGTGTGTTACAAAAATTTTGGAGTACCTGATTTACTTATATATGTTAAATTTTTGAAATAATTATATTTGTACATGTACATGCATTGATATTACAACGCGCAGGAGGCACATCTTCATCCCGACCACAAAGCGGTGAGTACCATGCAAACGTATACATTCATAGAGGTAATTTAGAATGTTAATTATGTAAATTTTCACATACATGTGTGTGTGTGTATATATATATATATATATATATATATATATATATATATAAAAAGTTTTGAAGTCAAATATATGTATGTTCTTGTATGTCCATCTAACTCACGTGATATACATGTTTGATAAAGATGTTGACTTCACTAGACACCCCACCATCTCTGCAACAAGTAGATAAAGGTGTTGCCGTTGCGATTTCATCTACGTAGCAACTCACTAAGGTATTCAAACAACACGTAAATTTTGTTAAATTTCTCGTGTAATTCATATTATGTTAAATTACATGTTAGTAATGTCTTTCATTGTAGAATTATTAAATTATGTTAATAATGTCCTTCATTGTGTGTATGCAGGAGTTACCTGCGACAGGTGCAACCCTGTTCATTTGATTCACAGGCGTGGTGGGGTAAAAACAATAGTTCTATATTGATAAAATTAGTTAAAATATTGTCATTATGTAGATACATGTACTTAGCTCTATTTTTCGCTAATTCTGATGTTAGATTTTCTGATCTTATGTGTATGTAGGGAACTTCAACCCCCTCTATTTTGACTTTGAGGGCACGGACTCCTCCATCTCGTCATCATCGTACCCCGTTCGTACTACAGGAGCTCCCGATGACTCATTTGAGCGTGAGGTACAAATTTGGTGTGATCGACTACTTGCGGTAAGTTTGTGTATTTATGTAAATACTTTCATTCTAGCATTGTCTTAAATACATGTTAAAAACATATATAAATTAAGTTTTGACAAAAATATTGTTTGCATTTACAGGCTCAGCTACAGGTGAGTATTCAGCTGGAAGAGGACTCGAAGCATGGGCTTGGGCGATCCAAAGTCATCTCATGGATCTCCATCTTCACCTAAGGGAGGGCCTTCTTCGAGCAAGGCCAAGAGAGGGATAGATTTTGATGAGTAGGAAATATATATGTCTTACATGACATTGTTTTTGTATGCCTATGTGCATGGCATTGTATGTAAGCGTATATGGCATTTGAACTTGATGGTATATGACCTATTTGGGCATTTTTGAATTTATTATGCACATTAAAATACTATTTGGAACTTGATAATTTTGTATGAGACCTTACATTTCTGAGATTATTTTTGCTTGAATCTAATATGATGTGCACTTGACAATATTTAAGACATTATGGATTATTTTTTCATTTATTGGTGATGTACATGTGCTAGTATTTTTAATGTATAATATGCGTCAAACTTTGGAAATCAATATTTATATAATGTATGTATATAAAGAGTTACCTAATCTAAGTAATTATTCATTCAATTTATCAATGTGTATATGTGTATTTACCTTACTTGTGCTTCTTCTTGCTCATGGTCTCTTGATCTTGGTTCCTATCTTATCATGCGCTTACTACATTCTTCTATGCTTTGTAGTCTTCTCCCTGTTAAAACACCCGACAATCGTCACAATTTGATGCCTTTCATCTATTGATATTTTGAGAATGTCTCTCCATATACATTACTCCAATGCTTGAGAATGTCTCCAGATGCAATGACATTCTGATTCAGACACTCAATGATTCTTGATTGTCTAATCCTATCCAATTCATGTTACTACCTTTAAATCTGTAGGCATTTCAAGTTATTTGGAAATCACATCACACCCTTCACTAGGCTTGATGACTAGCCATATCCTTTTTAAGGTGCTTTTGAAAGCATCCATGGGTTTATCATAACATAAATTATCAATGAATGGAAGGTCACTAAGCCGTAGGCCAGCTGACTCCCATCCAGAACTAAACAAGAAAGATTTACTAGGCAATTGATAACTCCCATGTGTTCTTAGACATACCCCTATCAAATTCATTCTTAAGCCAATCTAGTCATTCAGGGCTCTTAAGCGACTACGCCCGGATGGGGTAGCCCTACACTGACTCAGACTGCACTATTTCTCACATTTACAAACAATAGGACAACGAGAGAACCGGATGGAGAGGGAGAAAACCACAAGAGACTTTCGTAGAGGGCCCCGACATGGAGCTCTTGGATCTGACGAGATGTCTCTAGGTGCCACAGAGTCTAAGAAATCACATGTCGAAGATATGGCATGTTTGGGCCTCAGGGCTCTTAAGCGACTACGCCGGACGTGGTAGTCCGAGAGCACATGAAGCGTAGGGAAAAAAACGAAGCCTCCACTAGTGTTCACTAGGCCATTTGGACATGTTGGCATAGTTGGTTTGGTCCCATGAGATTCCATTTTGCAAAGTACAACATCCTGCACCCTACACCGACTCGTGATCGCACTATTTCTCACGTTTACAAACAATAAGACAGCTTAGATAACAGGATGGAGAGGGAGAAAACTGTGAGAGGATTTCGTAGAGGGCCCCGACATGGAGCTCTTGGTTCTGACGAGATGTCTTTAGGTGCCACGGAGTCCGAGAAATCACCCGTCGAAGATATGGTGTGTTTGGGCCTCAGGGCTCTTAAGCGACTATGCCCAGACGGGGTAGCCCAAGAGCACGGGGAGCGTAGGGAATAAAAAAAAGCCTCCACTAGCGTTCACCGAACCACCCCGACATGTTGACGTAGTTGGTTTGGTCCCATGAGCTTCCGTTGCAAACTACGACCTCGACACCATACACTGACTCAGACTACACTATTTCTCGCGTTTGCAAATAATAGGACAGCGAGAGAACCGGATGGAGAGGGAGAAAACCACGAGAATATTTTGTAGAGGTCTCCGACATGGAGCTCTCGATTTTGACGAGACATCTCTAGGTGCCACGAGTCCGAGAAATCACCCGTCAAAGATATGGTGTGTTTGGGCCTTAGGGCTCTTAAGCGACTACACCCGGGCGGGGTAGCCTGATAGCACAGGGAGCATAGGGAACCAAAAATAAGCCTCCATTATCATTCACTAGGCCACTCGACATGTTGGCTTAGTTGGATCGGTCCCACGAGCTTCCATTTGTAATAGTACATCTTGTAAGTCAGCGTAGTCGCTTAAGAGCAATGAGGCCCAACCACACCATATCTTCGATGGGTGATTTCTCAGACTCCATGGAACCTAGAGATGTCTCATCATATCCAAGAGCTCCATGTTGGGGCCCTTTACGAAAGCCTCTCACGGTTTTCTCCTCTCCATCTGGTTCTCTCGCTATCCTATTATTTGTAAACGCGAGAAATAGTGTAGTCTCGAAGTCAATGTAGGGTCACAGAGGTCAGTAGTTTGCAAATGGAAGCTCATGGGACCAAAAAACGTATGCCAACACGTTGGGGTGGATTGGTGAATTCTAGTGGAGGATTCATTTTGGTTCCCTACACTCCCCATGCTCTCGGGCTACCTAGTATGGGCTATCTTCAATGGGTGATTTCTCGAATCTGTGCACCTAGAGACATCTCATCGAGATCCAAGAGATCTATGTCATAGCCCTATACGAAATCCTCTCGTGTGTTTTTCCCTCTCTATCCGGTTCTCTCGTTGTCCTATTGTTTGTAAACGTCACAAATAATGCAATCTAAGATAGTATATGGTCTGCAAGATGCTGTACTTTGCAAATGGAAGCTCGAGGGACATAACCAACTACGCCAACACATCCAAAGGGCCTGGTAAACACTAGTTTAGGCTTATTTTTGGTTCCCTACACTCCCCGTGCTCTCGGGCTACCCCGTCCGGGTGTAGTCGCTTAAGAGTCCTAAGGCCCAAACATGCCATATCTTCGATAGGTGATTTCTAGGACTCCATGGCACCTAGAGACATCTCTTTAGAACTGAGAGCTCCATGTCAGGGCCCTCTACGAAATCCTCTCACAATTTTCTCTCTCTCCATCCGGTTCTCTCATTGTCCTATTGTTTGCAAACGTGAGAAATAATGCGATCCTCGGTGTAGGGTTGTCAGGAGAGGTCGTAGTTTGCAAACGGAAGCTCATGGGACCGAACCAACTATGCCAACACGTCGAAGTGGCCTGATGAATTCTAGTGGAGGATTTTTTTTTGTTCCCTACACTCCTGTGCTCTCAGGCTACCCCGTCCGGGTGTAGTCGCTTAAGAGCCATGAGGCCCAAACACGCCATATATTTGACGGGTAATTTCTCGGACTCCGTGGCACCTAGAGACATCTCGTCAGAACCGAGAGCTCCACGTTAGGGCCCTCTACGAAATCCTCTCGTTATTTTCTCCTTCTCCATCATGTTCTCTCGTTGTCTTATTGTTTGCAAACATGAGAAATAGTGTAGGGCTGCCAGATCTTTCAGTACTTTGCAAACGAAGCTTGTGGGACCGAACCAACTATGTCAACACATCCAAATGGCCTAAGAACTCTATTCTCGACAAGTGAGCAAGAATTGCTTCATGATCTGATTCATGAACCTTCCATAGATTTTTGTTTGATGGCCGACCTCGATATTTGATCAATTTAATATTTGTTTCAAGGACCAAATGTGAATAGTGAAGTATCTTCCGATGTACTTCATAGTCTTCAAACAACCAAATGTTTGATTTTTGATAGGGATATCATCGAAGCCAAGTTCCAGTGACTACCACTGATCCAGTGGGATACTCAAGGTCTTCACCATCAATGACTGTGGAAGTAAAAAAATTTTCCCCTCTACACAACAAGATAAGAAGTAGTTTGTTCCCTCTTCGTTAAATTCTCATCATAATAACTGCAAAACGTGCCATATGTATCACAAAGTAAAATTGTTCAGCCAATTTATAAATACATTAAGAGTTGACCATTTAATAATTTATAAATCTAAAACATGGCATGTATATATGTATGTACCTTGCTGCACTAAATCGGAGACTTCATCAAAGTCAAGTGATGTTCTCATTAGATTTGAAGACCTGCAAGTTATAATGTTCGTGGAACTTGATGTGTGTCAAGTGGAATTAGAGGTCTACAAGTCTACTCATCCATCCACTATTGTGACTCACATTCATTCCACACAAAATCAATGCATGATATATAAAAAAATGTCATGCACCTAGTATAAATAGTCCAAGAATTTACATCTCAACTACGGAATGAGTGCATATCACTTAATCCCCTGCAATCATGTCATACAATCTTCAAATTTTGTTAGATGTTGTTGCTCTATCAACCTCTATCAACCAAATATATCTATGAACTGTTGATCTCTCTTGAGATTCATGGCCCATATTTTTGACACACCAATAAAAAATACTTTTTGCATCTGTAAATTTAGCACCATCCTTGAACTTTAACTCTTCTCTTGCAAGTGCTCTTTTCACAAATGCTCCTACACCATCATGTTCTCCTTTTCCATGCCCTGCCTCACTAGAATCCATATATGTTGTACATTTGTTTCTTTGTGCATCCTGTTTAGCCAATAAAACATCTGTGCATTCTTGAATTGTGATGTGCAGTTGTCCGACCAAATGTAATGTTGATTGAAACTAATGTTCCTCTCATTCAAGTTCACATAAAACACCTAAAAACACCCTTGTACATATTTTGTAGAATGTGTCCGATCATCACTGATGTAGAAATAATACTCTCTCAATATTTTTCGGTCTTGCTCAGTGCTTTTAAGAAATTGCATGAATGTTATATGCACGAAAATAGAAACTTGCACTGAGTTATAATATTGAGATTGAACCTCCATTTGTGGCTATAATGTGTAATTCTCTGCGAAGTCAACTACTGAAAAAATAGTGTCAAGTGGGAATGTGTCCTTGCTTAACTTGAATTGTTCATCCAACCATCGAGCTCTATGTGTGTGCCTTGCATACTCATAAAAATTTCCTCTCTGAATTTGACCATATATTCTGATACAGGTAATTGTTTTGTAACAAGCTCACACCTCTTAGATTCTTTTCCATCTTTTAATTGATATGCCACCGATTTATATTCGGTGAAATCGACCAATTCTTTTCCTATTGAAGGTGTACTTTCCTCATGGATACAACTTTTCAGATTTGGCAAGCCACCACATACATTGCACGTTCCATCCAAACATGCTTTGTTATAAAAATTGTCTTGTTGATTTTTCACAAAATATTGTCGGAATAAATTCCCTTGAAGATTTTTGTGGGACATTTATTCCACATTCTGCAACATGATGTCAGTATGCAAAACACTACGTATTTCACAAAAACATCATAATGCATTGAAAATTCAACATGATGCCTGCAACAACAAGTGGTATGTGAGTGATTGATTTTCACATAAAAGGGTTTGTTCATTTCAAAGAATCTTTGGCTAATGTTAATTTGTAGATTTTCATTTTTAAACTTAGAGAACATTTCTATTTGAGTCATATCTAAGAAATATTTTGCACACGATTCACGATTACAAGAACCTATTCTTCTTTTTACTATATCTTTTCTATTCGGTGACACCCTTGTGTTCTCATTCCAAAATT
The DNA here is from genome assembly GCA_018340775.1 of Taxus wallichiana var. yunnanensis. Classification (NCBI taxonomy): domain Eukaryota; kingdom Viridiplantae; phylum Streptophyta; class Pinopsida; order Cupressales; family Taxaceae; genus Taxus; species Taxus wallichiana. The sequence goes on along the minus strand of CM031238.1, from coordinate 589,821,173 downwards.
TTACAATTAATTCTTTTAGAATATCGATGTATTCTTGTCTTTTCATGGAAGTCTCATAGAAAGCCCAATAGTCGGTGTTATTGATTGACTCAAGACGTTTACGTCTCCCTATTGCTTTCATTAGTGTTTTTCTATTTAGCTTCAAAGCACTTGCTTGTTTTTCTAATCAAGCGTTTATTAACTATTTTATCACTTACTATACAATTAGTTAGTGCACGTCGTGTAACATTACTATCTTTGGTGCATGTTTTGCCACCTACAACTTGGTATGCTTTATGTATGTTTTCAACAATTGACACATTTTGATCAACAACATTAGATGTTCTTAACCCTAGGGTCTTCATTATAGGTCTCATATTAATTAATTTTATCAATGAAACAAATAATTGACATCTTTGTGCATTATTTAAATTCTCAAAGTAATTATCCCAAATTCCACTAGCTTTTCTTCTTGCATTTCTTTCGGCCATTTTGTTAGGCATTGGTTTTATAATGTTTTCATAAATTTTATTTAAGTGAATTGGTTTTCTTTACGAAATGGAAGGAGGTGTTCGTAGAGGTGAAGATTTGTTTACAAGGTTAGTTTCTTCATTCAAGGTGTTTTCATACAAATTTCGGGTTAACATTTGGACTCTCAAGTAAGGGTTCAACAATTGGATTCATATCAATTTCTTCATCCATACCAACATTATCATTCAATTCAATATCATTATTCATTACAATATAATTATTCTCTGCATTTTCATTATGTATTTCATCCCAATTTTCTAATATATTAGCTACATTTGATATAGCAGATGTACCTTGCCCTGCTCGAAGTTTTTGCATTCTCTTCAATTTCTTTATTCTCTTCTCTTCCAATTGCTTCAGTGTCTTATTCTTGACTTTCCTCTTGTCCTTAGCTCGACGTTTATCACCCATGATTAGAAAAAATCAACTAGTGGGGTAGGGGACAAAATGAAATACTAAAAAATCGTGCAAGAATGTAGAGAATATTGTAGACAAAATAGAATGTTTGCAGAATTCTCGTGAAAGAGATGAAAGGGATGTTGGGGGGCCACAAGATATAAAACAAATAAAAATGTGTACATGTTTTTTTTTCTCTTTTCCCAAGCCATGCCTCAAGGCTTGGGATCCAGTTTGGATCCCCAAGCTTGAGGCATGGACCTGCACAAACATAACAAACAATGAGTTTTTACAAAAAAATGTAAAAATGACACTTCCTCTATGAGAAATAAAAATAAAACAATCGATCCATTTTTAAAAATTATACCACGACGTAGAGCAGAGTCTCTTCTTTCTTAAAATATAATTTTCCAAATTTTTTGACTAATATAAGATATCCATATTATTTATTTTCTAACTATGCCTTTTTATAGCTATTTTTTGAAGTGTAAATATGTTTATCTTTCATGGTGTATCTTTTTTTTGGGTGATCGAAATTAAAAAAATTATACTAGCCCAAACTAGGCATAATTCTATACATATTCAAAAAAAAATCTAATTTTTGATATTTTTTGAGGTAGTTAGGGGGGGCACGGTCAGAGCTCTGTTATTTTTCAAAACATAAAATTTTTGTACTAGAAAAATCATAAATAAAAAATATTCGCTAAAAAAATCTAAAAAAATGGAGCCCAAACTAGATGCTCCTAACTATCTTTCTACCAAAGGGTTTTCAAAAATACTAAATGGTGCTCAAAAAATGGTGGGGGCACGAAAATCACTCTATTATGTTTTTTTAACAAAAACAGGAGCATCTGTTGATATTTTAGTTGTTTGAATCACTTAAACTTATCCGTTTTCAATAAAATTTAGGATATTAGAAACTAGACTCAAAATGCTACGATTCATATTTCTACAACATCTTTCAATTTTGAGTGTAAATATTTCGAAAAACTCGTACAAGTTGAAGTTTTTTTCTAGAAAAATGCGTCCACTTAAGACCCCCTTTTGGCCCCCCAACTTGGTGCACTTACCCCACAAATCCTATACATTGCAAGACCATTCACCATCTAGACTGCTATATATTTGCAATACAAATTTTATGAGTCTTGGCATCAATTAATGAATACCCTACGGATATAATGATCATAAATAGATCATATACACCAGAAAGATCTGTCATGAACGAGGAGAACATGTATTTAAAAATTTCCCGCACTTTGAAGTAGATGATTATCAAGCAAAATTTTGGATTCATTATCTTGGTCTGGTGATCATGAAAGAATCAATGTTGTAGCAAATTGGCTTGGAAAATGTGTAGTTAATAAAAATATGGAATTTATTTAATGTAAAAATAGTGGGGAATCTTTAGAAGCATGTTAACATCTTGATAAAATGCTAGAAGGTTTGGTGACCTTAGTGGTGGTTGGGAATCAAGGAAAAGACACTAAAACCGTTCGATCAGATGCCTCGTAGAGATGTGGTCTCATGGATTGTGTTGGTGGCAAGACACACATAAAGTGGAGTTTTGAAGAGAAATAAGAAAGCCTGCAAATTGTTTTAGGAATGCCTAAAGTGATGTAGTCTCGTTGAATGCGGGGATCACGAGTTTCGCGAAAAGGTATGGTTTTCTCCTTTTCGTTTGCACTAAATTTCACTTCAGCATTTCCATCCTTTTTAAAAATTAAATATTGAATAATAGAGAATGTAACCACAATAATTGAAAAAATCTTACCTTGACGCGAACTGTTAAAAAAAAAAATGATCTTGAAAGTCATGCGCATGGAGCGCCACACCCAAACGTACCGCAAAACAAAACTCTTTACATGACCCCAGGTAACATGGAACACCTTAGGGAACCTTAACCGAGTTGTTTGAAATTATTTAACACTCTTGCAAGTCGTATTCCTAAACCCTCTTAGATTATCAATCACTTATGGTGACATGGTCATTTTAATAAAATGTGATTGCTTTCATTGTCGCTTAGCTTGAGTGAAACTGAAAACCACTACCTTCTACCTCTAGAATTCTAACAAGATGATCATATCCCACATTTATTTCAATGAAAATGCCTTCGGAAACTAATTTTTCAAGTGGGTTTTAGGACTCATTGAAAATCGTGTGTTAAGATTTGCCGATGCAATTACAATAATTGGCCCCAAAGTTACCCTTGTAACTTGAGCTCTATTCGTTGTAATCAACTTTCATTAGACACAATTAATTTTATATATATATGGGAGAATAAGTAGGAATCATCAAAAATTTTGATTGAACTTGAAATGAGTGTGTTCGAGACCTAATTGTAAGCATTTGTGTTGAGTTTGGACAATTTTCTCAAACTTAGCTAGAATCTTCTTTTTAAGTCTCGTTTGACTTCTAGCCACGCGTGTGACCTCATAATACCGTTGTAATGCTATGTAGAATTATATTCGATCTTTTATCTTGTATAAATGAATTTTGAAATGTATGGTGATTTTCTCTCTCCACCCTCTTCTCTCTCTAGAAACGACTATGATACTTTAGTTGATTTGAAAATGTAAATGAATTAGGAAATGTAAATTTGTTTGAAATGAAATGAAAATGGACATGAAATGAAAATGGTTGTGACATTTTGAATGGAAAATAAAATGTCTCTTAACTTTCTCTCTCATCCTTACTCTCTCTCTCTCTCTTGTACACAATGTAAAGTTTTTGTGCAAAATGAATGTGAAAGCGTGAATGCATGAGAAACGACCCTTGTCTTCTTCCTTCTACCTCTCTCTCTCTCTCTCTCTCTCTCTCTCTCTCTCTTCTATTTAATTGAAAATGTTAGAAATGATGAATGTGTATATTTATGCTTGTGTGTAAGGAATTTCCATACTCATTCTTAGGATTACGCAACGTTGGTTACAAGTACTCAACAAGAAGGATTAAAGTGTGATATGTTGTAATCAATGAGATGACAATAAGATATTGTACATTGATATAAATTATGAATGTTAAATGAAAGTAAATTAAAGAGAATTACATTATCAAAAGTAGTGTGTTGAAGACTATTGTTCCTCTTGGACTCTTATATTTCAACCATTGTACATGGAAAAATATGTTGTCTCTCAGATCTGTCTTGTGTTAAATCTAACCTTGCAACACTAGTAGGAGTGACGCATAATTAATGTAGGAATTGTTGGCGCCCATTCTCGATCTCGCACCATTTGCCCTTGAAATCCCTCAGTTTATGGCCTATGTCACATTTTCTATCTCCCGATTTGATGCATAAAAACTTTGTCCTCCATTTGTTGAGTCTGGTGCCCCATGCTTTTTTGTTGTATAAGAAAAGATGGCAGACCAAAATCCCAATATCCCAATAGTGGAGGACATCGGATCCCGTATTAATGGGGAAGAAACATTTTCCAGGTTCTCACCCACTAAGGCGTGTTAAGAATGATATTATATGTTTTCATGGCGTGGAGGGACCGTGCATGTTTAAGGACTCGGCCCTTGAGTATTATTTTTAGAGATGCACCGGGAGACACGTGGACGTTTCAGCTAGGCCTCCCTTCCCTTCCCTTAGACTTTTCAAGCAACTTCCTAAAGGGCCTAGGACACGTGGAAGGCCTACACTTGTTTGGAGACTAGCTGTTGTGCCTCATCTTTGCGCAGATGCGCCAAGGAAACACGTGGGCGAATCTAATATAAAGTAGAAAAGGGGCAAAGTAGTCAATGGTTGCCGTGTAATGCATATTTTGAAATGGGAATTACCAGAGGAGATGGATGCGGGAAGAATTACAAATGAAAGAGAGCAAAAAGGGGATGACCTGTCAAGTCCAGCTATGTAGAGACTCAAGGATTGCCAAAAATTTGTGGCATGGCATCCTAGTCATCAGTTGAGGGCCCAATGAAACATGATCAGTTCGCAATTGGTCCACCTGGAAGCTTTCGGATATAAATTTGTTAAAGAGTGTTTTATGAAGAAAATGGGTAACAAGCAAAGGTCCCTCGAATATTATTCCTTTTTGGATGGGGAAATTGAGTGGGAAAAAATGTATAAATGCAATGAGAGTACTCTTGCAAAAGGTCGGGAGTTCATTTTCACTAGAAAATTTTGAGAAAAGCTCATCCTCTAAGAAAACTTTCTGAGAAACTAGGTTAATTTCCTCTGTGTTGGATTTTCATTCATGTTGAGTTCGTTACAAGTGTATATCCATCAACAAGCTCTGAGATTGTTTAAATAACTCTTCCTTGCTGATGAATCTGATAAACTTTGAGTTAATTTGTGTCAAATCTCTGGAATTTTTTTTATTTATTTCACGTTTAGAATGTTTGCAAGTAGTTTCTCTTGTTCCTATTTCAATCTTGTATCAAAATCTCTTTGAATCACGAGAGATCTCGGTCCTTGTGATAGTTTAGTGGCATCTGTAATTTTATTGTTTAAAAGAGCTTTCATCTGGGAATGAAATAAATGATTTAAAATCACTTTTCTTTCATCTATTGACAAAGATTGTTTGTAAGCCTCTGGGTGTACCTCAGGTGTGATTGATCTTAGATTTTGATGTTTTATTGGGTCTTCTAACTCGAGCCTTCATGCTAGAATCTCAAAGATTGTGTGAAAAGTGCAAATCTGGGCCTCCATTGATGCACACCTTCTGGTTGAAGGAATGTTTTAACTATTTTGAAGCTTTTTATTATTGAGTTCTCCATTTGTTGTGAAGTTTCTCAAGGATCTGCAAAGTCAAATCTATCTTGTTGATCTCCCACCAAAAAATTATTCAAATAACCAATCCTACCCTGAACTACCCTTATTTTGCTCTAGTATATCCACAAAAGAACAAAATCCATTTGCTAAAGTATGCATAACATATCAGGATTCCAAATGTCTTCAATAACCTTAGCCTTGTGTTGAAAATATCTCCATAATCTGGAAGTGACAACTTGTGAGAGTCAAATTTGGTGTGTTGATCATATTTTCCCAAGGTCTTCTCTATAAAATTTGTGCAAAAGAAAGGTATCTGCGTCTCCTTCAATAACAGAGGTTACAAAATAGGTTCTCTTACCTTGGTTGAAAGGCACAACCTAAAATAGTTAGGATAAGATCACATCCTTTTAAGGTGCTACCCACTTCTTCAAATCCTAAGTGCTAAAAAGTCAAATAGATCGCTTCCCCAGCTACAAAACGACATACATAATCATCTATCTTCCTCTGAGTGTCTTTTCAAATCCATGATGTTGCTCGGCCTTTGAAGGAGATTAAATCCAGGTACCAACACCAAAGTGGCACCGCTACCGGGGACTGATTTCTGTTCTTTGGGACTAATTTGTTGATTTTTTTCCCATTTGTATCCATTTGGCCCGTCAACAATAATAGTGGCGCCATTGCCGGGGACTCTTTGAAGTATCTGAACAAAGGTGTATGCATACAGACCTTGGTAATGTTTCTTGCAGTTCTGTGTGCAAATACATTTTGTAAACATCATTCTTTGATCAGATCTGTAAGGATTGAACAAAGTTATAAGTTTTTGTGTTGTTTGTCCAATTTTTCCAGTAGTTATTGTACTAGGTTTGCCTCACCATTGATAAATTTGGGTGAAGGAAGGTCTGATTTGTAAAGATTTGCATGATTTTTAGTGTTGATAGATATTTGACAGATTATTTTAGTGCATTTGCACAACTAGGGTGAAAATCCTTAGTGGCAACTCCGAGTTGATTTGATTTTGATAAATGCCAGTGTCTTAACCTCTGTCAATTGAAAATTTGTTACTAATATTTGCAAAGCTGGAAGGAAGAAGATCTTTCTTCGCCGTGGACCCTAGTAGAAGGTTGTTTCCAGAGTTTGGAAAGTCTAATTTAGAAGGAGGAAGAATTTGGAAGGTTGTTAGAGATCAAACCTCAAGAAAAGAGGTCTCCATTGGTGAAAATGATCGGCACATGATTGAAGATTGCAATGCTTCCTCAACTGCTTCTGAATCAGGTAGTCTCTTTGTAAATCCGAATTCTCCATCTAGAGAGGGGCCTTCTCATTCCACCCCTATATTTTCAAGATTTACATCTCATTCTACCCCTGTATTTTCCAAATTTGATAGTGTCTCATGAAAAAAGGCCATTAGGGGATAGTCATTCTAAAAATTGTATCCCTGTACCACACAAACCCCTCACTCCTCGTCACTTTGTTTCTCCTATAAGATCACCTCCTCAGAATAATATGGCTCAGCCTCCACCTAGACCTCCATTTGTCATTAATACTTTTGGTCCCATCAGTTTTAGAGGTATGGCTAGCTATCCGAATGTTGTACCACAGATGTAAGAAACAAATTGCCTAAGTTTCAAGGAAATAATGCAATAACTAGTGATCAACACTTGAAACTCTTTGTCAACATGATGGAGGATTTTGAAATAGAGTTTGAAGATGTATACATTAAATTATTTATTCATACTCTAGAAGAGGATGCAAGGGACTGGTATAAAGCTCTTCCTAATAACTCTATTGATTCTTGGACTGAAATGAAGAATGCATTTAGATTGTAATATAGTGACAAAACAGACCCTAGGTTTCTTTTGTCAGAATTCGAGAATATTAAAAAGAATCCTAATGAGTCAATGCATGACTTTAATATGAGATTCAATAAGACATTGAGAAGATTACCTGTGAATTTGAGGCCATGTGATGAATCTTTTCTTATAAAGTATGTTGATGCATTTGAAAAGAAGGTTGCATACTATTTTAGGGATAAAAACCCCTGGCACTTTGAGGCAGGTCTTTACTATGGCTCTGCAAATTGAGAACAACATTAAGGCCATTCGAAAACCTCCTAAGAGGGATGGTTTCAAAGAGATAAACCCAGAAAAACCTCAAGCAAGAAAAAGTGTGGATCTTGAGGAGGTCATTAAAAATTTGGCAGGGTCATCAAAGAAATCTCTTACAAACTAGCCTGGGAAGAGAAAATAATTGGGCGAGTTCACAAGGTCAGCAAAAAGGCACAAAATCATGATAAATTTGACAATCATCCTAGGGGTTATCAGAGGTCAGATGACAGAGGTAAAGGACCCATGGGATCTACAAATAGACATCCCCAAGCACGTGAAAGTAGAATGGTCATGATCCTCGATTGCTGGGTTCTTGCTTTATTAATGAAGCCAATGAGATTGGTTGGTGTGATAGTTGCTTTCGCCCCATCCTCCATGTGAAGTAGATGAGAAAGTATAAGAAGATGATAATGATGATAACACTAATGATGATGCATGCATGGTGGATTCCTCTACGAGTGCACAACAAGGAGCAACTTCAACCGAGTGACGAGTGCCAAAAATGCTAAACATTTCGGGATTGCATTCATCGTGTATTACCTCTTCCTCCCACTCTTACTTCGAGATAGATATGGTACAAGAATTTGAACTTCCTAGTAATGATTTTGAGTACCTAATAACTTTAATGATTGAAAAATACGATGGAGGAATCCCTTCGAGGAGAATAGGAAGTTGTTAATGAATGATGTGGTTGGCCATGAAAAATAATATAATACTAGGAGTAAGGTTGACAAAGGGGAGGGCCTCGGGTGCCAAACCAAAAATTTCAATGCTTACCAAGTATCCCAAGAGAAAATCCAAAGAAAGATGCATCTGGAAAGGCCTTGTTGTCCCAAACAATATTCATACTTCTCCTCATGCCCAAACTGTCAAGAATCTCATGCCATCCGATGAGTTTGCTAATCTCCCTTCCAATGTTGCCTTGTAAAAATATGTTCCTTGTGACATAGCCCAAATCTTGAGTCAGATCAAGATTTTTGTTCCTATTGTTGAATTGCTTAGAATCCCTAAGCATAGGGACAAAACATTCGAATATTTGGGATTTAGAGAAGAAAAGGTCACCCAAGGCAGAAATGTTGAGACTCTGTCTACCATTTTAGAGTTGAAAAAACCCCAAGTGCTAGAAGAACTAGGTGAGCCACCTGAAGTATATTTGGGAACATCCTTGGTTGAGTCTCAACTGAAGGGAGATCCATTTTTACTACTTTGATTATTAAGGATAAGTTGTTACACAATTGTATGTTTGATTCTCGGAGCATCATGCAATGTTATGCCTCTTGAGGTCATGAATGAGTTGGATCTCAAAGTAACAACAACTTATGGGAAGTGTACTTGCCATGGATTCCAGGGAGGTGCCAGTGGTTGGATGTGTCAAGGGTCTGATAGTGCAACTTGCAGCTTATCCAGTAAGAACCTAAAACTTGATGTTGTTATTGTGGATTGCCCTGCCAAATGGGGTATGTTGTTGTCTAGAAAATGGGCTGCAAATGTTGGTGGGAGTGTTCAAATGGATATGTCCTATGCCACCATCCCAATTGAGGGCAGCCTTGTCAAGTTACCTAGTGAAAAGAAAATGTTATATCTTATTGAGGACCCCAACAATGCTTCTTATGAAGTATTGCATGCAAATATTGATATTGATAACTTTGTGAGCTATGTTGCTTTCAAGGAATATGAAATTGGTCAATGTAGGTATCATGATCAGGATGATTTTCCTGAGACTTTGATGTTTGATGCAGCCCCGAAAGATGTTGAAAAACTTGACACAGGCACAAGGGGTAAGCCTGAAAAAGTATGGTCAGATAAAAACTTGGATGGAAAAGAAAAACAACCATATGACCAATTGTTAAAGACATATCAGAACTGCTTAGCATGGTCATATCTAGAATGGTAGGCACTTGAGGTTTTTCCTTGATTATTTTCTTTGAATCAAGATGCTCGCCATTGTATAGTGTATAGTTCGTTGGTTTCTTTTTATCTTTTGTGTTTTTTCTCATTCTGGTCCTTGGTGACCTAGTTTTGTTGGTTTCTCGGTTCATTTTTAGAAGATGGTTCTGGTTTTTTGCTCTGCAAGCTAACTCCTTTTCCCAATGGATATTTTTCGCACTCTGTCTACTTTTGTTCTTGTGGCACTCGGCCGGGAGTGCCCGTCCCCAGTAGGAGCCGATGTTGGTGCCCATTCTGATCTCGAACCATTAGCCCTTGAAATCCCTCGGTTTGCGACCTATGTCACATTTTCTATCTCCCCAATTTGATGCATAAAAACTTTGTCCTCCATTTTTCGAGTCTGGTGCCCCATGCTTGTTTGTTGTATAAGAAAAGATGGTAGACCAAAATCCCAATATCCTGTAGTGGAGGACATCAGATCCTGTATTAATGGGGAAGAAATGTTTTCCAGGTTCTCACCCACTAAGGCGTATTAAGAATGATATTATATGTTTTCATGGCGTGGAGGGACCATGCATGTTTAGGGACCAGCCCCTGAGTTTTATTTTTGGAGATGCACCGGGGAGACACGTGGAGGTTTCCGTCGGGCCTTCCCTTCCCTTAGAATTTTCAAGAAACTTCCTAAAGGGCCTGGGACACGTGGAATGCCCGCGCTTGTTTGGAGACTAGCCGCTGTTGTGCCTCACGCGATGCACCAGGAAACACGTGGACGACTCGATATAAATTAGAAAAGGGGAAGAGTCAACGGTTGTTGTGTAATGCATATTTTGAAACGGAATTACCGAGAGGAGATGGATGCAAGGTAGAATTGTAGATGAAATAGAGCAAAAAGGGGATGACCTGTCACGTCCAGCTATGCAGAGACTCATAAGGATTGCCAAAAGTTTGTGGCATGGCATCCTACTCATCAGTTGAGGGCCCAAGAAACATGATCAATTCACAACTGGTCCACCTGGCAGCTTTCACATATAAATTTGTTAAAGGTCATTTTCTGAGGCAAATGGGTAACAAGCAAAGGTCCCTCGAATATTATTCCTTTTTGGGGGGAAAATTGAGTGGGATAAAATGTATAAATGCAATGAGATTACTCTTACAAAAGGTCGGGATTTCATTTTCACAAGAAAATTTTGAGAAAAGCTCATCCTCTAAGAAAACTTTCCGAGAAACCAGGGTAATTTCCTGTGTTGGATTTTCATTCGTGTTGAGTTGGTTACAAGTGTATAGCCATCAACAAGCTCGAGATTGTTTAAATAACTCTTCCCTACTTGATGAATCTGATAATGAGTTAATTTGTGTAAAATCTCTGGAAAATATCTCGATAATCTGGAAGTGACAACTCGTGAGAGTCGATTTGGTGTGTTGATCATATTTTCCCAAGGTCTTCTCTATAAAATTTGTGCAAAAGAAAGGTATCTGCATCTCCTTCATAAACAGAGGTTACAAAATAGGTTCTCTTACCTTGGTTGAAAGGCACAACCTAAAATAGTTAGGATAATGTCACATCCTTTTAAGGTGCTACCCACTTCTTCAAAGTCTGAGTGTTAAAAAGTTAGATAGATCACTTCCCAAGTACAAAATGACATACATAATCATCTATTTGCCTCTGAGTGTCTTGTCAAATCCATGATGTTGCTTGGCCTTTGAAGAAGATTAAATCTGGGTACCAAGAAGAACAACTATTTTAGCTAGATAAACGAGGAAGATAGTTGAATTTTTAAATGGGTAAAAATCATACCGTTCACTTCATAGGTGTTAAGCCCATTTGAATTTAAATATGGATCTCATGGTTTAGACGATTGAAACAATCACCTGCCTAATAGTTATTGTGGTTCATAGATAAAATCAAAATGTTTGGAAGTACCTTATCATTTTAAAACCATATAAATGCAGTGAGTATTCAACCTTTTTACGGACCCTCCCTCCTCGAATCATGTCACATCTAGGTTCGCAAAACCCCAATGTCTTAAGAAATACTTTAATCCTCACAATTAGACTTCTTATCCTACACTCAAGAAAATTCTTCAAAGACCATTTCTATAACTTAAGTGTCCTTGCATGAAGCAACAGATCAGTTGAGTAACCTTGTCATTCATAGGGTAAATAGGACTAACACTTATTGTTGTCATAGGTCCACTAATCTTCATGGACGAGTTAGAGTTCAATGTTCACGTTGGACCTTGGTGTCCTAGTGGTCAACCATATTTTTAAGAAGGTAGTTTGGGACACTTTTATCATTGAATGAACCCTTCATAAGATCCCGATGACACAAGTGGAGTTAGTGCACTAGTGTACTATGCATTAAACTCTTGTTAATGAGTTCTTTAGTTCATCACGGATAAATATGTCACCTTGGCTAGTAACAAATTTACACCTTTTTCCCTTACAAAGGTTTAATGGGATGGATATGTTTTTGCACCTTAAACTGAACTATAGTTAGGCGTAGAACCCTAAGTACAATTGGAATTTAACTAAACCTAATGGAACTCCCTTTATACGCCAAGTGTTAATCCAAAGTGAGAAATTGTAGTCTTGGAATACCTCAAGTGGCACAAAGGCTTTGCAAGGAAGGGATATTTGGTTACTCTAATTTTGACTTGTGGTAGGGTGTAGAAACCCTCAAGTAGAAATGAATGTAATACATCGAGTGACCTTTTATGACGCTAATGAACAAGGAGCTATGATGTATTGTTACCAACAATTGTAAATATTACCTTAGAATGAGTTTGAAATGCATAAAATTCTATAAATTTTGCATTTGAACTCCCTTTGTCCCTCTTAGATAATTGTCACCCTTAGTAGCAGATTACCATGTGCTTTCTCGTAGGGTGTAGTTTCCCCCATCCATGATTGCTTTTGAAGTTAATAGATCATGGAACCTCTCTTAAGGGTATTGGTGAAAGAAACGCTGATGCATTTTATGAAACAATTTAAATAGTTCTTTGGACAAAAATTGAAAAGCATATAGTTGTTGGGTTGTCTTGTTATATGCTTTAATACTTGGGTTTTTAAGAGCGATGAAATGATTTCGTAGGTATAGGGTTAACACTCCTTGTAGTCATGAATCCCTATGTGTAAATTATGTGTCATTTGAATTACAATTGTTCTAAAACAATGCCAATAAAAGTCCAAAGTAACCATGTAAGAGTAATGGAAAACGAAAGTCGCATAAGTTTCATGGATTATAGGATTGATATAAACATGTTTTCCGTAATATATATTATTTGAATCTCTATGACATGTTGTATTTATATTTATATTTATATTGCACTCGTCCATAGTGATAATGATGGTTTTACTAAATTCCTACACATCGTTCGATACACGTAGACTATTTCGCATTTCGTAAAATATGACTAAAATAAGTAAAAACGTTCGAGATGAACGTCAAATCTCAACCCTGCCAACAAAATTTCTTTACTGCCCTTCAAATTGTACTCAACAACAATATTGTATAAATATATGAAAGGTAAACTTCTTTAATTTAAACAATTTTTTAGATATTTATAGATCTACATTTAAAAATTAAGGTCATGTCTTACAACCACTTAAGTTGAACCTAGACGGCGATCTCAAAGTTTATTAAAATCGAAGCAAATACAACGAATGTGACGTCATTACATCTTGTGCCAAAAAGTGATAGGCAATTCATTTTTCCCAATTCATTTTAGCAAATACAACGAATGCGTTCGTCATGTTGACCGGGCAATTCATTTTTCCCAATGTGCGAGGAAGGACAAACTTAACTTCAAATTTGACAGCCACCTATAAACACTTACCAAATTAAGCCTGGTCGCAAGTACAACGAACCATCCAATGCACACAAAACAAAATTGTTTGATATGACGTCATTAGATCGAAGCCATTTTTTTGACTTGGAACATGTCACTAAGTGATAGGCCGTGTCGCCGGCTGACTTCGTCCGTTTAAACAGGAAACTCGTTTTTACCTTGTGCGAGGAAGGACATACTTAACTTGGCGTTCACTCCACATAAAGTATATAAATTAACATGTGCAGTCTTCAAAGTTCAAACCCCAACATTTTGCCTACAGAGCCCCCAAAGACTCTGTTGTCTGAAATCCATACATCCTTCGGTTGTAAGGAAGACACAAATATCTCCAATATCTTGTCTCTTTGAGAGGACGCTATTCGATGGGAGGATTCAGATTTCTGCGGAGTTGTTTCAAATTACATTGTACACATGAGCAAGATGTTCATCCTGAACAATACCCTTGCTCTGATTCAAAAACACAAGAGCATGGTGATACCGGTAAGACAGTGAAGATGGAGAAGAAAAGCACTAGTAAGGCTCCAATAGTGGTATCATATTTCCCTCTAGGATCCAATCTCTCACGTCTCTAGTGATTGTCTACTCAACTCATTGATTGCAGGATGACTAGCGAGCAGCATGTTTGCCTGCTCTACCTTCCCTTCTGCTCCTCTGCACAGTCATAATACTGGAAAATTCTATTCAACTACCTCTAAACAAATCTCTTACTACCTCAACTAGGATATGCCTCTTGGTATCTCTTGGAATTTGCTTCTACGGTGTTCCTTGCTCTCGTAACTCCACTCGATAGTGATTGTGGTGGCGATTAAGTATCCAGCAATTAATTTAACACAGTAACGAAATCATCATTGCTGGATGCTCCCTTGATGTTGTAATCATTACTTTTTGTTGTCGTCTGGATATGGAACTCTAGCACAGGAGGTTAACTGTTCTGTTAGTTGCCTCTCAGAAACACTGCATACTTAATTGGCAGACTCGCTATTTGATTTATAACTACTAAATACCAGTTATTTATAGCAGGTGTTTAATGATATCAAGGTATAAATCTTGCATGTAGACCACAATCAGAAGGATGAATACATGGCCTCTGATGTGTAGATTTGTGGTTTGATTTTTGTTGATTGGTAAAACCAACTTGCTATTAATCAATGTGAACATAAACGTAAAAGACAGTATTCTTACAACTTTGAAATTATTTTGCTCTTTATTTACCCGTTTGAAGTGACAATATTATGACTTCTCAGACATTGTGGCCTGCTTGTAAGAAAATTAAGAGCTGCATTACAACTGGATATACACAACCACTTTTTTTTTAAGATTTGTGTTACAACTATGTTAAACACAGCCCACCTATACCAAATTTTTTTGTAGGGGTTATATAACAATTGTGTTGAACACCGCCTTTTGTCTTTTTGGTGAGGGCTGCACTATAGCTCCATTGAACAGAGCCACTTATTGGTTTTGTGATGGCTTACACTTGCCCCAGACCAGTACATTTGAGGAATCAAACCTTAATGGGTGGTATATTGACGAACAATCATCCTCATCAATCAGACTCCAATCCCTTGAGCAACAACATGAATATCTAATGTTGTTCCTTGAAACTGTTGGAAATTCTATAAACATTTGCAGAGGTATATATCTCTGATTTTGCCTTGCGATAAAAAGTCTAGGGCATGAAGTTTGTCTTCTTTTTCTTCATATTTTCTATCTTAGAAATATACATGAAAAATCAAAGTAGTCTCCATCTTCTGAAATAAATAACAAATCTTCTTCTTTGTAGAGAAGGGTTTAAATGTCCAACAGACCAAGTTTGTTAAGAGGAGCATCTGGCCGGTTAAATAGCATCCCTCTGTGGAGAAATATTTGCAGGTTGAATGCTCTCCCACCATGGAAAAAGAGGCCTATGGATCTACAAATGTCCATCTATGGAGAAAGGCCTTCCGAACCAAATTTCCTCACTTGGTAGAGAGAATTTTAGCTAAATAGATATGGAGTACCTTGAAGTCAGTCAGCCTCCAAGAAACCATATTGTTTATTCAAGAATACCTAAGGATGGGGAGTTCCTTGGAGTCCAAAAAAATGAACATAATATCAAAACACATCAATAGACACTCTGTTACATGTAAGTTTGTTGATAACCATTACCCTTGTTAAGATTCTAACTTTACTTTCTTAAACATGACTAGCCCATTTTGCAAGTTTCTTTTGAATTTGCAGTAATGCCACAAGTGTCAAGAAAGGGACATGCCGAGTTAAAATTCATATGTATCTACTCGTTAAACAAAGTTCAGTTTCCATTGTGTCGCATTACATTGTCATTTTAAGAAAAACCTCATAGACCCCAATAACATCTTAAGATCAATTTGATGTGTGCATCAATTAGTTCAATTTCACTAAGGGTATGCTTCTTACCATTACCTGGCTATATACCTTTTAAAATTTAAAACATTGGCAAGACAACGAAAACAATAAAACCAAGACGATCATTTATATATCCATCCAGAATAACAGCACAGGAATATATTCATCAACATTGTAATTGACAGAGAACACACAAATTTCATGTTTCTGTGACACAAATACCCTCATAAAATTTCAGTATGTAACCATTGTTTAAATCAAACTAGCGTTATAACTTAAACAAAAACAACTAATCAAATGAAATTTAACTGCTGCTCGAACTGATGGCCAGTTGGCAAAACTCAAATATCACAATGGACAATGATTTGTCATTTTGGTTTAAAGCCAAAGCATATATCTTTGTCAGTGTCGATTACAACCAAACAAAATCTACCACAAATCCTACACGTTGCACGACCATTCACCATTTAGAGTGCTATGGGAGGGGAGCCAGTCATGGTGCACCCAAACTTTGGCGGTTTATACTGGACATTAAAAAAACACTGTAATCACAAAAATCCGTCAAAAGAAGCGCGCGAGAATTCTCTACAGCCCCATCTCCTTTGCCAACACATTTGACACGTAGATCACCGTACACATGAGCTGGAGTGTGAGGTGTCAAAATTTCCGAGTTTTCACGGTGCGGACCAATTACTGTTAGTAGAACCCCCCACCGTTTACTATATTCGCTGCCACTTATCACTAAAAACTCACTGTTTCCGAGGACTGCGAAATCCACGCATAGGGATATGGTTGTAATTAACAACCACTACGTCGTGTCAGGGAAGCAAAGGAGTTCGTAATGTTAGGCATGTGGATTTATTAGCTGCTATTCATTGTGCCAACTACTCCCAAACCGCCTCCAGCTGGGGGAATGTTTACCGCTCGAACCACCGCGGAATGCAACAAAATAGTGGAACATAACGGATCAGGAGGGGAATGCTTACGGTTTTGCCCTGATAATTTTGTGTGTGGGTGTTTACACTGATGAAGATTGCGTTGGGAGCTAGTCATACTTCTCGATGTATTGCTTTCGCTATTCATTTGAATCTTGCCGTGGATGCTTCAAAAGAGGTTTCGTTCTGTACACTGTTCAGTTCTTAGTCATTTACTTCTTTTATGGTAACGAAAACTTAGTTGTTTTAATGTGAAGTTTGGAAAAATGTTCATATTTGAAGCCAGTCATGGGTTTAAAAACTGAGTTGTATACATTGGTGCTTTTACATATTAAAAACTGACAGTATTTTCTGTACACGTCTTGCAGTGGTGGGGAGGAGCTTGTTGGATTGACTGAGAATGGAAGTGCAGATGCAGAGCATTCCTTCAATTGTGTTTATCAACACATCAAATGAGTTTGGAAATTGTTTGATTCTCTTCGAATATTTACAGTCCATTCGGTTCTAATAGGTGAGGTTTTTACCCTCACTGAGGCAGTGATAGAAACTATTACATATTTTACTTTTCTACTGGTAGATTGTGTTATATGTCTTCCTAGTTATGTGATTCCTTTTTGCAAAGACTTAAACTCCTATTGTTTCTGAAAATTACATTATACTGAACATTAAAAAAAACCGGGTGATCCAAAAAATCTGTCAAAAGAAGTGCGTGAGAGTTGTATCATTTTACTTGTTGAATTTATATAAAATCTGTCAAAAGAAGCGCGTGAGTATTGTATCATTGTAGCATTCGATTGTGCTCAAGTGAGCATGCTCAAAGTGTGATTTTTACTCTCACGTTTCCATTCTTGTATCTATGTACACGGACGTTTCCATTCTTGTATCTATGTACAGAGGTTAAGGACGTACTGATAGTATAACGTAACGTTAGCCAGGCCACATAAGTATTTATATATATTTCTCTTTATTGCCCAGAGAATAAGGTTTGTAGCTGTCCTCATCTTATCTCTTCATGCCGATAATCTGTTTTAAAGAGATTATATTTTATCTCTTCTACTTCTTGATCACTCTTAATGGAACTTGTGCATTTGGTAGCGTAAAATTTGGTTTGATCCTTCCCTTTTCCTCTCTTTGACACAATTGTAACTGCATATTTCTTGAACCTCAAAGCAACAGGCACAGACCCATTGTTTGATATACATTATACTTGTTGAATGAATGTAATAACAGTTCAGTGGTTCTCTAAAACCTGCACCGACAAGTATGATGCCATGACCATTAGTAAGGTTCCTATAAGAACATGACCACCTAATGATCACTGATACTGTAATTGAATGTAGCTGCCTTTGTAATATGAGACTGTGATAACTACACTGGTACAAGATGACTCCACATGGTTCCTCTGTTAATTGAAATTTTCATGTTACCCAAGCTCCATAGCGATATGAGTCCTTTTGTCGGACATTGGATTTGATAGGCACTCGTAATGTACACACCGAGTGAATCCTGATCATTGTTATGCAACAATGTAGACTAAGTAATTATCTTAGAAAACACGACCATAGGGATATAAATAACCACCCCACCGTAGCTATAGGGATCTATTTATTTACTACTACTTCTCATTAATTAATTTTAGGTAATTGCTTCGACACATTGTAACTCAGCTATCCTAGTCTGCTATACTCAATTTTTTTGGATTTCTGTTTATTGCCCAGAGAATAAGGTTAGTGTCTTACTGTATGAGAGGGGATCCAGTCACGGTGCACCCAAACTTTGGGACACTATACTGAACATTAAAAAAACCAGGTAATCACAAAAAACTGTCAAAAGAAGCGCGTGAGAATTCTCTACAGCCCCATCTCCTTCGCTATTTTCGACAACTGCGAAATCCACGCATAGGGATATGGTAGTAATAAACATCCTCTATGCCGTGTCAGGGAAGCAAAAGAGTTCTTAATGTTTGGCATGCGGATTTATTTACTGATATTCATTGCACCAAACACTCCCAAACATCCATCCAGCTCTGGGAAAATGTTAACCGCCTGAACCTCCGCGGAATGCAACGAATTCGTGGAACAAAATGGATCAAGAGGGGAATGCTTACCATTTTTCGCTGGAAAGTTTAACAACAGAGCTGCTTAATGTTTCGGCCTGATAATTTTGTGTGTGGGTGTTTACACTGACCACCTCTGTGTTGGGAGCTAGTCATACTTCGAGTGTATTGCCTGGCTATACGTTATAACAGCAGATGCAGAGAGTGGAAGGTACTTCTGATTTCTTTCTTCAGCAATAATATCTACTTTAAGTGATATTTTAACTTTGCTTCCTTCTAAACTAGAAAGAGTCATTTGAATCTTGCCGTGGATGCTTCAAAAGAGGTTTCGTTCTGTACATTGTTCTGTTCTTAGTCATTTACTTCTTTTATGGTAACGAAAACTTAGTCATTTTAATGTGAAGTTTGGAAAATTGTTCATATTTGAAGCTAATCAAGGGTTTAGGCTCCTTGAGCAATAAATGAAATGGAGTTGATTGATTCAAACTACACTAGTATGAGATCGATTTATAATCAGATAGGATTTATAAATGAATATATTTCAATCATAGTTGATGAAAGCCTTCGTATGTTACAAGAAAGTCCAAGAGGCTGATTTGTCAAAAGACATGGTAACCCCTATTATTAGTAACTGATTTGTATAATTTGGTGATTTTACATATTAAAATCTGATAGTATAATTTGTACATGTCTTGCAGTGGTGTTGTTATGCTTGTTGGAGTGACTGATAATGGAAGTGCAGATGCTTGTTGTTATCAACACATTTTTTAGTTTGGCAATTGTTTGATTCTCTTTGAATATCTACAGTCCATATGGTTCTAATAGGTGAGGTTTTTACCCTCATTGAGGCAGTGATAGAAACTATTGCGTATTTCTCTTTTCTACTTGTAGATTGTGTTATTGGCTTCTGGCTGTTACTTTAATGTCATTTACTATTTTCTGTTACTCAGTGTAATTTTCAGAAACAATAGGAGTTTAAATCTTTGAAAAAGGGTATCACATAACTTGGAAGACATATATATTCATTCAGTAAACATTTCCATTGTCCATTACAAAAACATGGCCATACAATATACTTGGGCCATATAACTACTACTACTATATTGTAGTTTTTAAATCGAAAGGCCAATTCCACACATCAAAAATTCAGCCCTCAAAATTAAATATTTACTTTTGAAAATATCATTTCCAAAATCCGAGGAAGGGCGGTGTTGAATTTGCAGTTGAGGTTGAAGCTGGGGTGTTACTTTGCAATTGCCTCCCCATGTTGACATCCCTCACAGGCGTAGTTGGGAATGGATCAGAACTTGGAGAAGCATTCACTCCGACTGTAGTATTATGTGTTGAAACTGATAAAGGGCAATGTATGCCCATTAATTCTCTTAGCATTGGGTGTTGATCAGGAAAAGGATTAATTGGACTACTCAATCTCCTTTTCCTTTCTAACTCTCTTCTTGCCTTCTCAAACTCCTTCTCCTTTATCTCTTGATCCCTTTGAATCCTTTCCTGTTCCTTTCTCTGTTCCCTTTCTTGCCTTTGAATCAACTTTTGGTGCTCCTTTGTTTTCCTTCTATATTCTTTTTCAATCTTTTCCTACTCCTTCCTCTCCCTTTCAACAATTCGTTCAGCGTTCTTCTCTTGGATTTGTTCCTTTTTTCTTTGCTTCAATTCATCTATTTCTTTTTTCTGCTTCTCTTTCTCAACCGTAAGCTCCATGTACTTGATCTCATGGTAACTAGTAGAGATTCCCTACTCAATCTTATACCAGAAGCACTATTTGACCTTGATGATTCTCTAACCTTTTCCACAGGGAGTTTCAAGAATCTACCAAGAGTTTTTGTCCTTGGTTTGCCTCACAAGTTTGGTTTGAATCTGCCCCTAATACCCCTGCTACCTCTAACTGTGAATCTGCATCATTTTCTTCAGGTTGACTGCCAACATAGTAGTGCACCAAATCTGAGTCATGAAGTAGTGTTGGATGAGAGGGTAAAGAGAGGCTGACCTCTTCATTATTGAAGTTCAAGTTGACACCAAGATTAAGAGTTGCTTCTTTCATCCAATCGGGAGGGCTATCTTCTGTGGGCAAAGATAGTGATTCATCGATTTGATTAATTCTGTTTGGAGTTTCCAATTGTTGAGCAACACATTCATTTATATTTATCTCCATCTGCTGAGGTTCTGATTCTTTCTCCAATTGTGTGTTAGGCACCATCTGAGCATCTTCACTTTGCTCTAAATCAACCCTAGATAGATGAAGCATATTTTTGCTTGCACTAGCATCATCTTGAAAAGATGTGTCAAATGTTCTGCTTGGTCCCATGTCTTCATCCAAGGCATTGGGATTAAGAGGCCATATCCCTGTTCTTTTGAATCTTGATTTAATGTTGCTAGGTGTAAGAGCCATTCTGAATGCTTTGCTCCCTAACTCTGCTAATTCAGCCCTTTTCACATCTATCCCATGGTTTGCAACTATCCATTTGCGTCTCTCCTCCTTGAAGTATGTTTTGAATGGAGCAAAGACACTCACATCCAATGGCTGTAATTTATGAGAGGTGTGTGCAGCAATGTTAACAAATCAATCCCCAAACTCATGGCTTCTTGAATTGTCCCCAAAGCAACATATGAACCATGGCCATCAAAAATCAGTAAATGCCTATTGGTAGGAGACACTCCACCAGGTATAGATGATGCAAAGTGATGTAACCAGTTCATGAATAAATCTTTTGTCATCCATGCATGTGATTGTGTTGCCATCCAAGCTCCAGGCTCACAACCTGTAATATAATTTTCTAAATGGCTCTTCCCCTTAAAAAGATAGAATCCTGGAATGCTTTGTCCAGCAGCATTTACACAACACAATATGGTAATCCATTCTCTACTTTTTGGGATGATATATGGCACACTCCTACTACCCCTTTTAGCAAGCACTCTCATACCGCAGTTCCTCCCTGCTTGTAATCCAGTTTCATCACAATTCCATATTCGGTTTGGTCCATATGGGTTGGCCTCATAAGCTTTAGACAAATTAATGTAGAAGGAACTGACAATTGATGGCCTCAAACACACTGCTCGATCCTTATCAAGGCCTTCAGCTGTCCTTAATGTTAGATCCGGGTGTCTTTTTTTAAAACCTGCCCACCATGACTTACCTAGAAAACCATCCGTGAATGGGTTAGACCTTGTTTCGCAGATTTGTGCCACACATGTCTTAAGTTGTATAATTTCTAACCCATGTCCCATGTCAGCCATTTCATGACACCAACTCACTATCTCCATCTCTTCTTCATCTATTAGAATTGTTGGTGGACCCTTTCTTTTAGTGGTGGTAATGCCCATTAGCCAAGAAGTAAGGGTGGTCGCTGGTATACCCCATTTTTTTGCAGCAGCACGTGTAGAGTATCCATAATCTTCAACATCTTTCATGGCATTATTCATATCAGACTTGTTCCAATCAGATCTTGGCTTTGACACATTTTGTGTTGAAGGGCTCACTCTTATTGCTTGGACATTTACTTCTTCATGTGGTGTGTCATTGGCATCTTGAGGTGGGGTATTGATAGCCTCTTCTTCATGTTCTTCACTTGGCGGAAATCTTGCTCCCCTAATTTTGGCACATGCAGGTCTTACTCTTTTTGGAAGCTGCCTTCTCCTCATGATGTCAATAAAAACCTGCTAAGATAGTTAAATTTACCAAACCGATGTAACTTACAACAATGAGATTTTTAGAATATTGAATCAACAAACGTAAAAGGAAGTGCAGCCATTTGATGTGAGTGCCTATGTTCTGAGCAATGGATACTTCAAAAATCAAAGGTGAAAATGGGGCTAGTACAGAGGAAGGCAATGTTATTGAAACAAATACAAATTTGAATTTATAACCAAATATACATATACATGAAAAAGGCAGCATGCAATATAGTTGTATGCTTCCTTTTAATGTAGATGAATATTCACAAGTAATTCTGAGCTAAATTAATGAAACTTGTAGATGTATGTGTACATGTAGATTTATATTTACAAGTAATTCCAGGATAAATTGAAGAAATATGTATATATATACTTACAAGAAATTACATGTTAGATGCATATTTTATGCTGCCTTTTCATGTAGTTGTATATTTAATGCTTCATTTTCATGTAACTGTATATTTTATGCTGCCTTTTCTTGTCGTTGTATATTCTGTAGATGTATATTTAGATTCAGATGTGTATTCTGTAGATGTATCTTTACAAGTAGATGTATATTTCTTATATATCTATTTGCAAATATAGAGCCTTTCCTTAATTTAGCCTGGAATTTCTTGTAAATATACGTCTACAGAACATACAGCTACTTGTAAATATGAAATACAGGTTTCATTAATTTAGTCTGGAATTACTTGTTAATATACATCTACATGAAAATTAGTGGTTGTTTATTACTACCATATCCCTATGCGTGGATTTCAGTCCTCGGAAACAGTGATTGTTTTAGTGATAAGTGGCAGCGAATACAGTAAACGGTGGGGGGTTCTACTAACAGCTATTGGTCCGCACCATGAAAACTCGGAAATTGAGACACCTCACACTCCAGCTCATGTGTACGGTGATCTGCGTGTCAAATGTGTTGGCAAAGGAGATGGGGCTGTAGAGAATTCTCGCGCGCTTCTTTTGATGGATTTTTGTGATTACAATGTTTTTTTAATGTCCACTATAATCCGCCAAAGTAGTCAGTATACGTCTATTTAGCCTATAATTACTTGTTAATTTAGCCTGGAATTTCTTATAAATATACATCTACTGAAAAGAATAATATGACAAATTTTGTAAATATGAAATACAGATTTCATTAATTTAGTCTGGAATTACTTGTAAATATACATCTACATGAAAAGCGCATAAAAGTATGCACTGAAAGGGGGGCAACATAATGTTGCTTGTAAATATGAAATACATATTTCATTAATTTAGTCTGGAATTACTTGTTAATATACATCTACATGAAAAGGCAACATAAAGTATGCACCAGCAAGGGGAACATACATCTACTTATAAATGTGAAATACAGTTTTCATTAATTTAGTCTGGAATTACTTGTTAATATACATCTTACATGAAAAGGCATCATAAAGTATGAACCAACAAAGTATGCACCAGCAAGTATGCACGGTGGGTAAGATGTCAGATTTGTTTGCAAAGTAGATTGGGCTGTAGAGAATTCTCAAGCGCTTCTTTTGACAGATTTTTGGGATTACCAGGTTTTTTACAGGCTCCCCTCCCATATGTAGATTGACAAAAAAAAAAATTAAAATTAAATGAATGTGCATCAATATAAGAACAGAGTTAAGAACTTACTATGTGGCACTATGATGTGGAATAACAGTTGATTACGGCAGCTTGGAACTGTAATTGTCATGCACTAGCAAAATAACTCTAACTGAATAAAATTTCAGAGTAGTTGAGGAACTGGATTTATAGGAGATATGAAAAGTGTTGTAGTTGAGTGATCCTTGTGCTTTTTTTTTATTGGGTAAAATTGGTTGATCCTTGTGCTTGTTTTTGATTGGGTGAAACTGATAGGGGTGGATCAAGATTTATGATATTTTATTTCAATACTCATATTTGAAGTTCAATTTGATTTGATTTCTCATTTCAATTCAATCTTTGTTTCTTGAGCCTCACATTTGTTGAAAATATGCAGGTACATCATTTATGGGAGTAATGGTACAGAAAATGGTGAGAAAGTTAATGCTTAAAAGACAACTTGTATTTGAAAATGGTGCATTTTGGACTTCGCTTGTGAGAGAACCTCGCCCAAAGTGTGTGAATGACAAGACCTTTTACATAGTAAAATGGGAACTTAAATTATATGAAAAGTGACATCAAATTGATATGATGATGTGGTATCAATTTTGTATAGGGATGAAATACAATTATATATCCTTTTATTAAATACATGTTGACTTTAAATTTGGCAAACATGGAAGTATAATATATGTTATTTTATGTATAAAAATGATATTGACTATTCAATTGTTGATAGATTCATGGTTGTACATGAAAAGTGACAGACACATCAGTTTTGAAGATTGTTTATACATTTATAGGATTGTATTCATTCAATTATTAATATTTTACTATGTAAAAACTGGAGTCAAATATGTCAACTACCCTCACCACTATTGGGTAATGCACCATGATTGGCTCCTCTCCCGTATCTATTTGCAATACGAATTATACGAGTCTTGGCATCAATTAATGAATGCCCTACGTATATAATGATCGAAATAGATCATATATACGAGAATCTATCATGAAGGAGGTGTACATGTATACAAAAAGTTCATGCTCTTTGAAGCATATGATTAACAAGCAATTTTTTGACAATATGGTCCGCAAAAGTGCTTTCAAATATCTTGTCAAGATGGCCAACTTCAAATCCATCCCGCCTATGACACTCCAAGATCTACAGAGTAAAATTTGCTTTTAAGTATCATCAGTATTCGAAAGATAAAAATCCTATTCAACAAAACGTGAATCGAACTAAAGAACACAATAGGAAGTAAATATTATAGCATGTTAAGAAGAAAATATATTCAACAAAGGTGAAAAGTTTTGAACCCATTCCTTCGTGAACAAGGTGGACAAGACACTCAAAAACAAGATTCATTCTCGCACATGCCTTGAATTGCCAAAGTTTCAAATGGCTCTTTCATCATTGTTGGGGACCAATATAAGGAAATTTATACTTTGCAGTATGTATTCTCATATGGTTGTGCTTTGCAGAAAAAACCATATATTAAAACACAATTTTACGGCCCTAGAATTTCTGGTCAAGCTCAATTGAGTCATCTTTCATGAGTCGGCTAGTTAGATAACATAGTAAGCTATAGCAATGGTACTTTATGTGAGATTCAATCCATAGTGATTGATCAAAAGCCCTTTTATATGATGGTAGGGTGATTCTATATATTCTCCTAAAGAGTTCTCGCCATGAAAAGAGACCTTGGTCACCATGATGCTCATTACATAAGGGAATGTTCAATCTTTCAATATATCATCTAGTAAATAATTATTTTGGCTTAAGACACGTGTTCATAAAAATATTATGAATTAACCATTTGGTAAAATTGATTGAGATTGTATTTATGACCATTGAAAGATCATGACGATTGAAGGATAAGAAGGTAAGCGAAGCAATTATGAAAGGTAACAAACATGAAGGTTGAGATTAATATTATCATTTAAAGCATTAAGTTAATGGGATCATGAGGTTAAGCGGTTTATGAAAGATAATAAACTTTAAGGTTAATAAGAGAATAATCATTTAAAGCATAAAGTTAATGGGATCAAGAGGCTATGCTATCGATTCCACCTAGAGAATCGACTAAAGGTCTCCAAAAGGTATACCTTCAAGTGATACACATATATTCAACCATCTATGTATAAGCATCATCTTGAGCCTTAGATCTATTATATAAGGTACTCGATGGAACATACCAGATGACCCAAAGAACTTGCTAGTGAAAGAAAATTGCTTATTACACTAGTATTTATGTAGTTATTGAAAAGTGACTGCTAAGAAACAAAAAGTCAAAGAATGATGCAATAAGAATTACAAATTGATGTTGAAACCGGATATATATTTATCAAAAGAAATGATAAAGATATCAGATCCCCATACCTTATCGGCGGTAAGTTTTCATATTCATGTGATACCAGTCTCTCATCAAATTCAATGTATGAAGTAGGTACAAACTCGGAGGTACCCTCAAAGAAAAGGGAAAACCATAGAATCTTCCATTGTTGAGCTTTGTAGCAATCGGCCGTCAGGGCTAATCGCTTAAATCATTCAATGAAGTTAGTAAGACTTCTTGTATTCAAACAATCAATGAATAAAGAATAGATTTTTATCATGATCGAGGACCACTTCAAACATAAAAATGTAAATTTTGAATATATTGAGGCATTACAACAAAGCATCTAAAGGCCCTCAACCTATTGGTTGAGTCCCTTCCCTTGGCCTCGAGCATGAATATTATATCGATGTATTGGCATGATAAAAATCAAATTGAAGAATAATTCACCTTTTAAGATACTCCCTTCAATTGAGTTTGAATTTATTTGATTGGATAAGCTCATTGAGATTTTCAATTTTTCAAACATTAGACTTCAATCAGGTACGAAATAGTCAAGTGGTTCAAGGCATAGCCATTCACAAGAGTCCACGCCGCATGTGCACTTTCCTCGAGAAAATGTACAACAATTGCACAAGAAGAAACATTACTCTTGTAGAATAGTAGCACAAGTTTTTCATTCAAAAATCAAGACAAGAAGAAACATTTAGTCTTCTAGAACAATAGTACAAGTTTGTCATTCAATACAAGAAGAAACATTTGTCTTCTAGAGCAAGAACACAAGATTTTCATTCAACATGAAACAAATGATATGTTTACTAACGGAAAATTTAAGAATTGGAAGGATATAGAAAAAGAGTACCACCAAAAACAAAGTTCACTAAGGACTATCTCATATGTCTCTTCACTTTTGACCATAGTTACCATGTTCAAAAAGTTCGGGTTGTTTGGACATGGAAAAAAGTTTGGAAGTTCGAATTTTGCAAAAATTCGGTTCCGGTTTGGTATGGTTCAAAAATACAAATTTTCAAAAATATAAAATCGAATAATTATCCATACTTGCTTCAAAAAAATCAATCACACATACAAATAAATAAACATACAAGTATACTAGAGTCTTAAAACATATAAATGTATCACAAAAGCCACGGTAAACTTAAGACTTACAAGTTATATCCATGGTATACTAAAGTCTTTTTGTTGGGACCTTTATGATAGCCTTGAGTTTTGTCCGAGGATGCTCAAATTGGAGTGTAAACACAAAAAAACTCTTAAAATAGCAAAAAAAAAACCTACACATCTGTTGATATGTGAAGTCAACATTTGAATAAGTAGGTTGCGACCAAGTGGCAGGTGGGACGATTAGTCCGAGCACGGGAGAATACTCGCCGAGTTTTGGAAAGCTATCCAGTATTTTTAATTACTAATCTGTTTATAGGAAATCAAAGCTCATGATTCTTTCAGAAGATTGCAAGAAGTTGCTTAGTCCAAAAAGGTGCAAAAATAGATTTTATGAAAATAAGAAAAGTATTGCCATCAACGCATAGAGCTTGAGAAAATATGCACTTTTAGAGAAAACGACACCTGAAACGGAGCCACAAAATGAAAATTATGGCACATGCAAGTTTTTGTTGTTACATCTTCCCGGACCCTTTCCAAAAATGGCAAATTTTATTCTTTGCTTGTGTGTTCTTCACCAAAAATCCAAAAAAGAAAGAAATGCTGTCTTTGGCGAATTTTTAAATTTTGACGAGTTTTTTTAGCGATTTACCAACCGAACAAGTTCAGTTTTTCCAAACAATTTGCTGCGAACCGATTTTACCCATGTTCGAGTGAATATGGTAACTATGCTTTTGACCACAGTAGCAACAAATCACCAAATGTTCCAGCCG
This sequence comes from Taxus wallichiana var. yunnanensis, assembly GCA_018340775.1. Lineage (NCBI taxonomy): Eukaryota > Viridiplantae > Streptophyta > Pinopsida > Cupressales > Taxaceae > Taxus > Taxus wallichiana. Next base: position 589,792,856 of record CM031238.1, on the reverse strand, counting down.
GACTAATAAAATACCAAATTTTTGGACCGTTCACTTCTAACTTTAATCGAATTAAATTATCTGCTTTTATTTCCCTAAATCAAAAAATTGATATCAATGAAGTTACTTATAGACAACACACTTTGAGAAATTTAAATTACAAGAGTTTCAAAAACGTAATTTTTTTTTGGCTCAAACGTAATTTACGTTTTTTAACCTGTCCTTTCATTTTTACAAACATGGATATTATGATTTTCACTGATAGCTCAAAAAAATATTATCTGGCAAAGATTGTGAAGATATGTGTAATCTATCATCCAATTCTAAAGAATATCGAAGTGACTCCATAAATAAACAATCTACTTTTCATGTGCACTTCATGAAATCATTGTCAATTACGTCTCAAGAGGGATTCAAAGAAACAATCTGAAAAAAATGACCAAAAGCTTGCAACAAGGATGATCACTTGAATCTCAGGAGTGGCAGTATAAGTCAAATGGTAAAAACAGTTCTCCGTAGCAAATGCAGAACAGCTTTATTAACAAAACCCTGTACAACAACAATCATAGGATTGAAAACTCAATTGGTTCCGATCACTTATTAATCCCTCCACAAGTACTGATATCTAAATTGGTGAAGTGTTAATCACGTTACAAACAACAACATCCTATATTGGCAAAGTGTTAGTCAAGTTAGAAAACCCAAAATCCTTTGAAATAAGCCAACTCAAGCAGAAGTGAATCAATTTATAAAAAGACGCATCAGAGCACTTACCTTGCGTTGGCCATGTTAAAGATCCAGTAACACTTGCAAGGGCAGCATATTTATTACCATGTGCGGAGACATCTGTGTATTTCTTTATTATTACCTAATCACAAAAATAGACTAGTTTAAAGATCCTGCCCTTATAATAAAGAAAAAGACCTAAACGACTGAAAAGTATTAGTTTTTTGATAAAAAATTAGCTTTATTTCAGTAAAATAATGCTACAAGGAAATTCAGTTACAAAATTTGACAATCATCTACAAATACACTTTATTGAGTCCAAACCAATAAAGCATACAGCTATCTGCTTCTGAAGCAATTCAGTTGAATTGCCAAAAATCCAAAGATGGAAATCAAACATCCAGAAGATAGAAAAGAGACAAGAGATTGGATACTCAACCGTGTTAATTTACATTTCTATAGAGCATTGTACTCCTACATGGAAGAAAGGAAGAAACAAAATCTTCAAATCACAAACTTGAGCTTCGGGACTCAATTTGTCAACAAGGAGCTCTCATGAGATAAAAATTCTTGGCAACGGCCCATTAACACCTTCCCTTCGCAATCCAAAAGATGCTCAGGAGGAGAAAACCACAATGCTCTCAAATGTTTTTTTGGAAATCTTAACTCATCACGAACAACGTAGCCAACATCAAGGAAAAACTGTGCCATAGCACTGATTCCACAACCATCAACCTTCAGGGACAAAAGGTAGAGCATCATATATACAGATCAAAATGAAGGTTTCAATTTGTTTATTCAAATCATAGTAGCAATTACTTTCGTACGGAGAGCATTAAATGGTGGACACAAAATATGGAAAAATACCGTCCATAGAAAAAAATATGATAATTTATATGACACATGGGATTCATTAGCTAGGCAATATCTTAGCAAGCGAGTTCATATTGAGGTAATTAAAATTGATATTTAAGTAAAATCAATACACTGGTAGACATGAGGGGGTGAAAAGGTTTAATTTATTAATATTTTGAATCGTATTGGGAATAGGTTAGAAAGTTGGGCCAAAGGAAAGGGAGGTTTAATTTTAATATAAAACTAAAACATTTGAACCCTACTTTTAAAAACAAAATACCTTAAAATTGCAATTTAAGGAGTGTGGTCATAAAGTTAAATTTTAATCTCTTTTTGAATAAAGAAATCTCAACTAATAGATTCTTAACCAAGAAATAATAAGATGGTAGAAAAATAGGATTGAGTATGCTTTTCAATACAAGTAATATTATTTCACCATCTTAATTATTTGAAGAACTAATTATAAATGATTAAAACTTAACATTTATAAGGTAATTGGTAATATGTCTTGAATGAATTCAAAATATCTTTCGAGAGAAAATGCATATTAAAAAAATTGAGTGAGAAATATGATATATTTACCTGTATAATATATTAGGGTAGAAATAAAAGGGATAAATAAAATTGTAAATGGGATAAATAAGGAGTATTTTCATTCTAATAATATAACGGAGGGGGTATTATCAATTGAATAATTAGATGTAAAAACTAGAATTAAGGGTATTATTTAATACCCTTTGAACGAACATGCTATAACATACTTTTATTAAGTGAACCCCCACGAAATACAATAAATTGTATTTATAAAAAAAAATGGTAATATACCTCCTGCTGCTCGCTATACACTCTCACTCTGTAATTGCCTTTAATTAATAGTAAATATTAAATACAAACGAGCTATTATAATAATAGACCCATCAGTTCCAAACAGATTCGTTGGATTCTAAGTGACTATTGCCACAATTTTTGGCTATTGCTTTTTGGGAAACAATTACAATTTTTATTATTATTTACAGCTATGCTTTTTCTAAATTTTTAACTACCAAATACTTGAAAGTTTCAGCTTTCATACGGTGAACTTAGGAAAACAAAAAAATACGATAAATTTGTAAAAATCGATTGTATTTGTAAATCGTGATTCAAATATTATTATTTGACCATAAGAAATTTTTTATTCAACTACCTATGCAAATTCACATTAACTCGAATGCTATGCATACATCGAAATTTTGAAGGCGAAATGATCGTAGCAAAGTTGACCACCATCATATCTCATGACAAGATCCGCAATGAAATAATCATGTTGGATTCTTGTTGAGATATATATTTTCCTTTGCTTCCAATACCTTTCAAAATGTTTCGGAATCTAAAAGGCAAAAATAATTATAAGTTAGTTAATATATATCAAGTTGCTCACTAACACCAACTAGAAACATGCAACATCATTAAATCATACAAAGTCAAAAATGTTAGGTTACAAAAGAAGTACATTCTAAACAAATAAAAAGAAGAATGGCCACTCGAAATATATTACAACTAAAGACATGAAAGAAAATTGTTCCAAATTTTGCAACCGAGCTAACTTTAATAGAAGGTTTAGCAAGTGCATGCTTCAAGTTTTCTAAAGAAAGTTCATAATCAACCACCACCTTCAAAGTGTATGTAGGGATTCTTATAGAGACAATTTCATCTTTGATTCAATGCGCTTCTTCTTCCTCAAGTGCACATAGGATGGATTTACTTGAGCTAGAGAAAGAGTGAACCGAGATCAATATTTGATAGTATTTCATAAGAAATGGAAAGCATCGAGATAAACCTACTTTGGTAGAAGAAATTTTGTAGGTCCGACTCTTGTATAAACACAAGCCTTGTGATCATTTCAACATTCTCTCATAAGTTGGTATAAATGAGTGGGGTCATTTAGGAATTGTTTTTCCTCATCTCATGCTATTAACTCATTGCAAAGAAAATGGATGGTGGAGAATCTTCTCAAGTACTTACGAACCATAGTTACCAAATATGGTGAAATCTTATAGATTTTCTATTTTTCTCGTATTTTCATTCAACCGTATTGAACTCTTTATTTTTCAGTGGTAAGATATTAAGAGGTAGGATCTTAAAAAATTATGTTCTTTTTATTATTTTATATCATAAATATTAAAATTATGACCACATATATGATTTTATAGCCAACAACGAAAAAATATTTGCATTTTTTAGTATTGTTTAGAAGGTTTTTAGCAGTTCGTTGAAGATTAGTGAGAACATATTTTTTTCCATATTTATCGTATTTTTTTAATCGACAATCTTTTTCGATATTTAAAGACGATCGCTTAATACTCTCCGTACAAAAAGTTGCTACCTTACTTGCAACAACCCCATATTAAACCTTCATGGACATAGAAGCCCAAATATTTGTACATTCTTGTACTTTGGCCACCCATCGTAGTAGGAAGTCCCGTACCTTTGTGCCTAAATCAATTATAGAAGATTAAGTCTTGGGTGAATTTGATGGAAGAATAACACCCCATCTCGGCGTCTTAGCTTGAAAGTGTTACGAAGCACCAAAAATACAACAATAAGTAAAACATATTTGCTCATGCTTGTAGTAAAAGTGGGATTATATGATACATGTCGCATGAGTATCGTAGTGTCAATAGGGACTCCTAGCTTGTTGGGGCCATATCTCTACGACCGTAGTTTGAAATGAACCTATTCAAAAAAACATCAAAAAGCTTAGAACACATAGAACATCATGAAAGGGTGTGGATCTATCATATCAATAATGCTTTCATTTACATTGTGGTACCATCTGTGTTTATTGGATTCAATTTTCATTTTTTTGTTTAGTGATTTTATAACACATTAAGTTTCTACAATTTAGTGTGTTGTCCACCAGATTGTCAATCAATTTGGATGTAGCATTGAACGATGTTAGACTATAAGAAGTATGGTCTTGAGACAAGCAACCATTCAAATTATCTTCCTTGATGGTTCAAATGATTATATATGGAAAACAAAGAGGGAACAAGATATACTTCGAGATAGTAGCTCGAAAATATTTTCGAAGAAACTAAGTGAGATGATGGACCGATTCACAAATCTCATTTCACAAATCAATCCCAAGGCATCCAACTCTATTTCAAACAGACTCATGGAAGTCTAACACCATATAAGGTACAAGTGAACTCTTATATCATTCTATTTGAAGGTGAAATCGGTGTAGATGAAGTAGGCAAAAATATTGACCAATTGAATCATATTTTCACGTAAATATTCTTAGATAATGAAAAGGTAAACTTTTCACTTGTAAAATCTGCTTCCCATGTCAAGAAATAACATGAATTGTGTTTTCTTCAAAAGTGGTCAAGAGAAGGATGAGGATAAAGATGAGTTAACACTTGACAAGAAGGATGGCCAGTCAATGTTAGAAAATGTTTAATTTTTCCCCAAGAAAAGGAAAAAGCGGTTTGCTTTTTAAATGCTTTTACTTTTGAGTTTAGTTTTGTTGTGCCCACATTTTTCACACCCAAATACAATAGTAAAATATCGGGATAATAAATGTTTTTTTGGACTTACATTGTTCATTACACACAACACAACACAGGCTCCAAGTACGAAACTCAACTCGCATCGACAATCACAAAAATCATCGACTCACATAGACACACGAAAACGACATAGGCATGCTGACGCTACACTTTTCCCAATGGAAGGTTACTAGTAAAGACCCAACCACAAGAACATGGCTTCAGGAATGGTGAACCCACAACACATCATTTCCTTAAATGTATTTTTGGTTAAAGTTAACATTCCAAGGGACATTATGAGCAAGGATAAATTTTCTCATTTGTCCACCTACATTTTCTTAAGTTTATTCCGCGGTTAAAAATACAATTCGACCTTCTCAAGTTGGCTTCTTATACTTTATATAAATTTCCATAACTGACATACATATTTGGCATAAATCAAATTGCATACAAAGTACTTAATCATCTTATTATTATGTACAAATATTCTTCTCCAACGTTTATTTTTGGTCTGCATAGGTTTTACCCTTACAACTCAAGCGAAAGTGACTTGGTGTCCAAAATGCAATAAAAAGGATTTGATGGAGATTTAGATTCAAGGTAGCCTTTCACTAAAAATATTTCTCGATTCACACTATATTTATTTCCCTAACATTGTTATTATAGTTTAGTAATTTGTTGAATTCCAAATTTGATTTTTATATGTATATCTTTTGTTTTCTCGACGTTTGATCACACCATTTGACAATTCATATTCTTTGCAACGAATGAAAACATTTATTTAAGTTATAAGGACTCCAAAATTGACCTTAATCCTAATCTCCAATCTCGTGTGCAACATTATAAGGTATGCTCTTACATCGCACTAAGGTCTCGTTCTTAGCATTGTTTTTAAATTAGGAGTTACAGAAGTATTTGACTAACATCTTGATGGGGTACATGATCGGAAGGATTGTAAACTATACATGAACTATAAGTGGAACCTCTTAATCAGCTAAGGTTTGGTTTATTCCAATATGCACTTAATGATCTACGCCTCAACTATATAAGAGTTTAAGGCAAGCAGACATATTTATACTAAATCACATTCAAGAAAATACCAAGATGTTATTTTGATAGAATCCAGGGTTAGCACCGCTTAGTCGTTCCTTCAAACAAGGACTCATAAGGTGACTTCTAAGGTGGTCTTCAACACTCAGCCTGGTGTCGGACCTGAAGAGAGGACATTCTTTTCGCGATTACCAAAACTTGAAGAAAACTGCATACTCTGGATAAGGTTGGACCATGTCATTCCTAAAATATGGGTTCACGACAATGTCACTAAACCTAATGACTATGACGGTAAACTCTAGCTAGGGGTTTTATTTACCTAAACTAGGAGGTCTCATCGAGTGTAAAGTTTAAGTTCATTCTACGGTCTTAAATTTCCTATATGTTACAAAGGGTCACACATGCAGGCAAGTATGCACGAATATTTTATTAAGGGTTGAGTGTTCCCATTAAAACTCTTTATTGTGTTTGCAATGTAAGAAGGTAACCCAATAATTAATTTAATCATTTATTAAATACTGAGAAGGTACTACAATATATTAACTTCAATTTCAAATTTACTTTATATAAATCAAACCCCTTTTTTTTTGCCATACACAACTAAGAATCAAACTGAACCGGTGATCAGATGCACATTTCCTAAGTATCCCTAAACTAGCATATCATGCATGTTAACAAATCTCAATTATAAATTTTCTGTAGCAAAAGACTACATTTGACAGTTATTCATTTTACAATGACCTATAGAAATTACAGTAGTAATAATTAAATTACACATCGCCTTTTCGATGTCATTCTTCCATCCTGCAAAACCCACGTGAGCAAGATATCAGCGAAAATTCGCTGGCATGGCATCCACCCTAATCAATCATAATTTTCATTCTTCAGTTTCCCATTTACATCTGACAATAATTACAATTTGAAATCGAAATAAAATAAGTCTAGAAACATGTATCCATTGCATTTCATTTTTCTTCATTTTATAAACCCAGGAGAGAGAAAGAGAAAGGAAGAGAGAGAAAACATCATTTTGCCAAAAGTCCTAATACACACAAGTTTCATTATAGCATTTTAAATAGTTAAGTGTGTTTAAACGTTTTCAGGGTGATTTGGCAACCTTACGAGGTCCTGCAGCTTTCTATTCTTACATTTTATCACTAGCTACAAAACATTCAAAAAGGGCTCAGAGGCTAAGAAACTACTTCCAAAGGTTATATTCCGATGAGCACGCACTCCACGATTAACTTTCTATGTGTCCTCAGATATACCAAGAATTCATAGCAACTGACGGAATTGAAAAAGAGTGCACGGTTTGCGTTTGGCAGCTAGTTTTCCGGGGCCACTGGTCATAGTTCACCTAGTTGTAAAGAGACAAAAGTTGGCTCAAGTGGCCCAGAAAACCATGTCCAAAATGAAATTTGACAGATGTGTACACAACGAGACTCTTCCTACAAGTTCCCCTATATAAGGAGAATTCGTCAGAGTCGACGAGACGGAGAACTAGAAAACCATGTTCAAATGGCAACAAGTTTTCTGGAGCGACAAGACAAAATTGGACCAATTTGACCTCACAATTATGATCGAGAGCCTACAAAATGGCTTTGCCAAACTATCCCGAAAGGTTCTCTTTCCTATACTAAAAGTTCCATGCAGTTGTCTAGTATAAACGCTAGAGGTTAGCGAAGACGGAACATGATTTCTCTTTCCGGGTTTCAATTGGTGGTCCCAAACGAAAGCCAACTTCCTAGTTTTAACAACTCTCTACTGTTGTAAACCGGTGTAGCAGGGCTCCTAGAAGAGCGTCAAAAGGATGTCATATGATCGTTTCGGGTCAAACCAAAAATCAAGGCAACTCCTCGTATACCAAGGTACACGAATGAAACTTCACATCTCGTTTCCAGAGTTGCGAAGGGTACTTAGTGAGTCTCCGAAAAATGCAAAATTTAACTATTTTAAGTAGGGAGAAGGTCAACTTAATCAGTGGAGAGTCAAATTTTCTAGTCAACAAAACGATATTGGAGCGGTCAAGAAGGGTAAGAGATTTCTAAATCATCTCGAAGCGAGGGTGATAGTTCATGTTTTAAAGTAGGTGAGTTATAATGGCTTCGAGATTTGCGACACGACACTTTATTGTTTTGCAATGAGTTGAAGAGACATTTAACTGCATTTAAGAATCCTAATAATTTAAAATTTTATTTAGTTGTAAAAGAGAACTAAAACACGAGAATTATGAGAGGTAAGGGAAGAAGGACCATGCCTGGAGAACGAAGTCGGTCGAAGCCGTAGGCTTTGGTTCAACATCTTGCTCGGGCACTTTGCCAACCGGTTCACGAGCCTGGATCTAACCTCCACCATGTCACACCAACTTCCCGATCACTTGAATTTTTCCAACAGAATAAGTGGTTGCTTGAAAGTTTCTGAGCTTTTTAACATACCCACTTCATACAAATCCTGTTAATCGATGATGCAGTGTATGAGGTGCCCCAAGCTAGTTAGAACGCATACAAACAACAAGTCCACCACATGACAATCTTGCTCCAAAATTCGCATCTCGGCACAAGGAGTTAGGACGCTTGCAAAGGTTATGAAATTTGGCTTTCACCCACCATAGTAGGTTATGAGCACGCATATCTCCATGAATGAATCCAAGCTCAACCGATCCTTATGAGCACCAACTTGTTTGTACATCCACAACTTACATATATAACTAACAAACTATTTTAAGCAAAACTGTATGTATTCAGTCTATAATACCACGTTCCTTTCTAGCAGGCCGTATTTTTATCAGGTGTTTTAGTCAAACAACTCTCATGCCTTGTGTTTATTTCCACATTTTTGTATGCACTTCTACCAATCCATATACTGATTTAAAGATCCCATTTAGGCACACCCATAGGAGAATACAACTAAGGTTGCGGAATATGGTTTTACATCTGCTTGAAAGTTTCCAAGGCCTTTTCAACAAACTCATTTTTTTGCACATCCTACAAATCATAGCATTCTATGAGACCGCATTTCTTTGAGGCATTCCAATAAACAGTTCAGCGCCCTTTTTTTTTAACAGACCCATTTTTTGCATATCCCATTGTCATTGCAGTCCTGGACCGCATTTCTTCCCTGCATTTAGTCAAATAGTTCGCAAGCTTCCACATTTTGGCATATGTATCTGCCAAGGCACTTGCAACTAACACATCTGACAAAAAAACTTATCTTCCATGCACTGAAAGGAGTCACACCAGTCTGGGCGCGAGTTTTTTTGACACAGGCTGAGAATTTGTTGGCAAAAGAGAACTGAACAAGTTGGAGACCCGTTTGCTGCGTGGTGAAATAGTGTGGTTGTCCCTTGAGGAAACCCACGCCATCTGAATGCTGCAAAAATCACGCACCATGAGCACTGTCTCATTTTTTTATTTGGTCAAACAAAGAAGCGGGCCCAAAAAAATTTGTAATAAAGACTACATATCTCGCAAAAGATTTCCCCTATCCTTCTCACACGCAGTACAACAAGAAAAGCCCCCACATTTGAAAGATCTTTGGCGCAAAAGGCTTGGGAGGCTGAAGGATTCTCAACAAAGTTGAAGTCTCCTTTTTCATGCCGCGCCTCTCCCAATTTCGCCTTTCCAAAGCAAAAGCATGAAAAAAAGTCTAACATCAATTTTTTCATTTTAGAGCTTCTTTATTTCACCCACCTCATAGTTTTATGTTATTTTATATTAAATTATATATGTATTATTATTATTTTATCTTTATTTTTTAAAAAAATGCGGCACTACATCTCCCTCCCCTTATAAGAGCATCATCCTCGATGCGACACAATACTGAAGCTCGAAGGGTAGGTAGGCAAGAAAGTTAATAGTGACCCACGTCGTTTCACAAAACAACTTGTATGCACAATGTGACCCCAAGGAAGCAAACTAATTTTGGCAATATCTTAACTTATAACGTTCTGTAAAGATTGGTAGTTCCCTCTTATTCGTTATTTCATTAATCTCTTTCCATTAACATTATTCTTAATTCAAGTCCTTTAAAATTTCATTTTTATCAAATTTTAGTTTATTGATTCCTACGGATTTCCCATCATGAACTATAGTCACAACACCCTATCGGGTATACACAACACCAAAATTTCACAAGCATACTTTTACATACTTTCATGACCGTATCACATCACAAGGGTTTCACCAAACCATGGAATGACAACGAGTAGACCACATGACAATTAATTTCCAACAGTTACATTCCAGACATAGATCTAGTACACACATATGACTAACAAACAGAATCAACACACTAATACATATACAACGGGTATCACATGATTCACAAAAATCTATGACTATAACGACATAGTTCCAATCCAATATCCAATAGTCCATACCAACCAAGGGGAGAGTCACGCCACCAATCATAACAAAGTCTAACCAGACTCACAAGAGGACACATAACTCACTATACCAACTCCACACATAACAAGGCATCATGAAACAACTCTAGATATCTCCAAAAGTACCAGGTAAAACTCCATATATCTCCTAAAGTATCATAAAGCAACTCCATATACCTCCCAAAGCATCACCAGATAATCTCCATATACCTCCCAAAGAGAAAGAAACATAGTGTCAAAGCCAAGCCGGGTCACTCAACCATAGAGCCCCATCAAGAATATCAGGTCACTCAACCATAGAGGCCCGTCTCCTTTCTCCTTTTAATGAGGTTAGGTCACCCTATGGCCCTGGGCACATAGAGCCCCGTCACCCCCAACCCAAGTGACATAATAACTCGTGGTCCAACAACCCACTAGTTATCTCAGTAACTCCTCGGGGCGTACCCCCATACAACGAAGCGGGTCCATAGGTTCAACCACTCCTGGTTAATCCCATGACCCTATTCCAACACATGATGACATTAGAACCAAAGCATAACAATCCATTCAAATGCCAAGTGGAAAAATTAAAAGCCTTGGGCTAGGCTACAAAACTCTTAAATATGAAAAGAAAGTTTTAAAACCAAGAAAAACAAATGGCTAATTAGACTTGGTTAGTGAAAAATCCAAATGTTAATGCAACAACCAAATAAATGCCCAAAATACAAGAACATGTCAATCAAGAAAATGGTTGGTTCTAGTGAAAAGAGAAGGATTAATTTACGAATAAAATACGTAATGAGAAAAATAGCACATCACAATCACTATGTGGCCTCATACCGCCACCAAAGGGGTACTCATCGAGTTGCTGGCACTCGGACATCGAGCCTCATCTCGTAAAAATATACATGTAACCAGAAATGAGTATATCAAATAATGTAACTGTCATCATCTCTGCCTAAACCATTCCTCCATACTCCCACAAGGATCAACATAGTCAAAATCACATAGGATTATTCAACGAACAATCCAATAGGAAAGAGCAGGGGACACAAGGTTGCATAAGTTGAGCCTAAGGTGGTGCGCACCCACAATATACTAAGCAAGCTCGAAGTATACTAAACAGATAGAAGTGGATTTTCAGTCTATATAAGACTCCACTTCCTCACTCGTACTCGGCTCAAGATTATGAAAACCTGGTCCACGCCTCCTCTCTCCACACATACACTCTTGACAGTTTCATCCCCTTAGGGTCATCTAGTGTAGGGTCCACGACATACACATAACTACATCACTAACACAATGGTAATTCACACACAACAACCATAACGTATTACGCATGGCATATATATATATACAGGGTATAACACAATCATACATTCACCAGGTGTAATACATCACTTTACCACATTATGCACCCAAGGTGCAATCACTACACAATAGGGTTCATAGGATCACTGTATGCCCCTATATCACAACATGAACCATCACATATTACACAAATCATACATACAATGGACATAGTAACATCACAACATAACATTCATTTGCTACATACAAAGTGATACACACATTTCTTCAAAACATGGTAAAACATCATGATACAATTCAATTCACTTTACATCAATCCAGTTATACAACATATCGACACACCCACATAACACAATATGCCACAATGCTCCAACACCCCATCATCCACATTAGAATTCTTTTCACACATTCCAAGTAGTAATCCACACGTGAACTCTTCATAGAATCCACATGAAGGAGAGAGAAAACTCCCATCCCCAGCACATCAATAGGATAACAAATGCGCACTAAGTGACATACACCTCATGTGCGTTCACACTATCACAATTACGACATAGATCACATCACTCTTAAAACACATTACTCTTCCAATATTTATCACCATCATGAAACACCATCACCATCATGCAACCCATCATGTAACAACATCTCTATCATGCAAAATCATCACAACTCCAATCCATCCCAGAGGTTCGAGAGCATGAACCTCCGCTCTGATACCATATGTAGTGCCCACATTTTACACACCCAAATACAATAGTAAAATACCAGGATAATAATTTTTTTTTGACTTACATTGTTCATTACACACAACACAACACAGGCTCCAAGTACAGAAACTCGACTCGCTTACGACAATCACAAAAATCATCGACTCACATAGACACACGAAAACGACATAGGCATGCTGACGCTACACTTTTCCCAATGGAAGGTTACTAGTAAAGACCCAACCACAAGAACATGGCTTCAGGAATGGCGAACCCACAACACATCATTTCCTTAAATGTATTTTTGGTTAAAGTTAACATTCCAAGGACATTATGAGCAAGGATAAATTTTCTCGTTTGTCCACCTACATTTTCTTAAGTTTATTCCGCGGTTGAAAATACAATTCGACCTTCTCAAGTTGGCTTCTTATACTTTATATAAATTTCCATAACTGACATACATATTTGGCATAAATCAAATTACATACAAAGTACTTAATTATCTTATTATTATGTACAAATATTCTTCTCTAACATTTATTTTTGGTCTTGCGGTTTTACCCTTACAACTCAAGCGAAAGTGACTTGATGTCCAAAACGCAATAAAAGGATTTGACGGAGATTTAGATTCAGGTAGCCTTTCACTAAAAATATTTCTCGATTCACACTATATTTATTTCCTTAACATTGTTATTATAGTTTAGTAATTTGTTGAATTCCAAATTTGATTTTTATATGTATATCTTTTGTTTTCTCGACGTTTGATCACACCATTTGACAATTCATATTCTTTCAAACGCATGAATTTTTTTATTTAAGTTATAAGGACTCCAAAATTGACCTTAATCCTAATCTCTAATCTCGTGTGCAGCATTATATGGTATGCTCTTACATCGCACTAAGGTCTCGTTCTTAGCATTGTTTTGAAATTAGGAGTTACGGAAGTATTTGACTAACATCTTGATGGGGTACATGATCGGAAGAATTGTAAACTATACATGAACTATAAGTGGCACCTCCTAATTAGCTGAGGTTTGGTTTATTCCAATATGCACTTAATGATCTACGCCTCAACTATATAAGAGTTTAAGGCAAGCAGACATATTTATACTAAATCACATTCAAGAAAATACCAAGATGTTATTTTGATAGAATCTAGGGTTGCACCGCTTAGTCGTTCCTTCAAACAAGGACTCATAAGGTGACTTCTAAGGCGGTCTTCAACACTTAGCCTGGTGTCGACTGAAGAGAGGACATTCTTCTCGCGATTACCAAAACTAGAAGAAAACCGCATACTTTGGATAAGGTTGGACCATGTCATTCCTAAAATATGGGTTCACGACAATGTCGCTAAACCTAATGACTATGATGGTAAACTCCAGCTAGGGGTTTTATTTACCTAAACTAGGAGGTCTCATCGAGTGTAAAGTTTAAGTTCATTCTACGGTCTTAAATTTCCTATATGGTACAAAGGGTCACACATGCAGGCAAGTATGCACGAATATTTTATTAAGGGTTGAGTGTTCCCATTAAAACTCTTTATTGTGTTTGCAATGTAAGAAGGTAACCCAATAATTAATTTAATCATTTATTAAATACTAAGAAGGTACTACAATGATATTAACTTCAATTTCAAATTTACTTTATATAAATCAAACCCCTTTTTTTTTTTCCATACACAACTAAGAATCAAATCAACCACCATCAATTAGACACATTTCCTAAGTATCCCTAAACTAGCATATCATGCATGTTAACAAATCTCAATTATAAATTATCTCGTAGCAAAAGACTACATTTGACAATTTTCATTTTACAATGACCTATAAAAATTACATTAGTAATAATTAAATTACACATCGCCTTTTCATGTCATTCTTCCATCCTACAAAAACCCACGTGAGCAAGATATCGCATAAAATTCACCGGCATGGCATCCACCCTAATCAATCATAATTTTCATTCTTCGATTCCCATTTACATCTAAATAATTACAATTTGAAATCGAAATAAAATGAGTGTAGAAACATATATCCATTGCATTTCATTTTTCTTTATTTTATAAACCCAGGAGAGAGAAAGAGAAGGAAGAGAGAGAAAATATTGTTTTGCCAAAAGTTCTAATACACACAACAAGTTTCATTATAGTGTTTTAAACAATTATTTAAGTGTGTTTAAACGTTTTCAGGGTGATTTGGCAACCTTACGAGGTCCCGCAGCTTTCTATTCTTACATTTTCTCACTAGCTACAAAACGTTCAAAAAGGGCTCGGAGGCTAAGAAACTACTTCCAAAGGTTATCTTCCGATGAGCACGCACTCCACGATTAACTTTCTATGTGTCCCCAGATATACCAAGAATCATAAAGAATCGATTTGAAAAAGAGCGCACGGTTTTGCGTTTGCGCCTAGTTTTCCGGGGCACCGGTCGTAGTTCACCCAGTTGTAAAGAGACAAAAGTTAGCTCAAGTGGCCCAGAAAACCGTGTCCAAAACGACATTTGACAGATGCGCACACAACGAGACTCTTCCTACTAGTTCCCCTATATAAGGAGAATTTGTCAGAGTCGACGGGACGGAGAACTAGAAAACCATGTTCAAACGGCGACAAGTTTTCTGGAGCGACAAGACGAAATTGGACCAATTTGACCTCGTCAAACTGCGATCGGAGGCCTTCAAAATGACTTCACAAACTATCCCGAAAGGTGCTCTTTCCTATACTGAAAGTTCCATGCAGTTGTCTAGTATAAACCCTAGAGGTTAGCGAAGACGTAACATGATTTCTCTTTCCGGGTTTCAATGGTGGTCCCAAACGAAAGCCAACTTTCTAGTTTTAACAACTCTCTACTGTTGTAAACCGGTGTAGCAGGGCTCCTAGAAGAGCGTCAAAAGGATGTCATATGATCGTTTCGGGTCAAACCAAAAATCAAGGCGACTCCTCGTATACCAAGGTACATGAATGAAACTTCACATCTCGTTTCCAGAGTTGCAAAGGGTACTTAGTGAGTCTCCGAAAAATACAAAATTTAACTATTTTAAGCAGGGAGAAGGTCAACTTAATCAGTGGAGAGTCAAATTTGTCTGGTCAACAAAACAATATTGGAGCGGTCAAGAAGGGTAAGAGATTTCTAAATCATCTCGAAGCGAGGGTGATAGTTCATGTTTTAAAGTAGGTGAGTTATAATGGCTTCGAGAGTTGCGACACGACACTTTATTGTTTTGCAATGAGTTGAAGAGACATTTAACTGCATTTAAGAATCCTAATAATTTAAAATTCTATTTAGTTGCAAAAGAGAACTAAAACACGAGAATTATGAGAGGTAAGGGAAGAAGGACCATGCCTGGAGAACGAAGTCGGTCGAAGCCACAGGCTTTGGTTCAACATCTTGCTCGGGCACTTCACCAACCGGTTCACGAGCCTGGATCTAACCTCCACCATGTCACACCAACTTCCCGATCACTTGAATTTTTCCAACAGATAAGTGGTTGCTTGAAATTTTCTGAGCTTTTTAACATACCCACTTCGTACAAATCCTATTAATCGATGATGCAGTGTATGAGGTGCCCCAAGCTAGTTAGAATGCATACAAGCAACAAGTCCACCACACGACAATCTTGCTCCAAGATTTACATTTCGGCACAAGGAGTTAGGATGCTTGCAAAGGTTATGAAATTTGGCTTTCACCCACCATAGTAGGTTATGAGCACGCATATCTCCATGAATGAATCCAAGCTCAACCGATCCTTATGAGCACTAACTTGTTTGTACATCCACAACTTACATATAGAACTAACAAACTATTCTGAGCAAAACTGTATGTATTCAGTCTATAATACCACGTTCCTTTCTAGCAGGCCACATTTTTATCAGGCGTTTTAGTCAAACAACTCTCATGCCTTGTGTTTATTTCCACATTTTTTATGCACTTTACCAGTCCATATACTGATTTAAAGCTCCCATTTAGGCACACACACAAGGAGAATACAACTAAGGTTGTGGAATATGGTTTTGCATCTGCTTGAAAGTTTCCAAGGCCTTTTCAACAAACTCATTTTTTTGCACATCCTACAAATCATAACATTCTATGAGACCGCATTTCTTTGAGGCATTCCAATAAATAGTTCAAGACCCTTTTTTTTTTAACAGACCCATTTTTTGCATATCCCACATTTGTCATTCGGTCCTGACCACATTTCTTCCCTACATTTAGTCAAACAGTTTGCAAGCTTCCACATTTTGGCATATGTGTTCGCCAAGGCACTTCAGAACTAACACATCCGACAAAAACTTATCTTCCATGCGCTAGAAGGAGTCACACCAAATCACGGGCGCGAGTTTTTTGACACAGCCGAGAAATTGTTGGCAAAAGAGAACCAACAAGTTGGAGACCCGTGTTTTGCATGGTGAAATAGTGTGGTTGTCCCTTGAGGAAACCCACGCCATCCGAATGCTTTGCAAAATTACGCACCATGAGCGTTGTCTCTTTTTTTTAATTTAGTCAAACAAAGAAGTGGCGCCTCCAAAAAAATTTGTAATAGCAACATCTGGCGAAGATTTCCCTGTCCCTCACACATTGCAACAAGAAAAGTGCCCACGTTTGAACAGTCTGGCGTGGCTGGAAGGATGCTGAACCAGTTGAAGTCTCCCATGCCGCCGCCCTCCCCAATTTCACCCCTTCCAAAAGCCAAAAGCATGAAAAAAAACCCTAACAACAATTTTTTCATTTTAGAGCTTCTTTATTTCGACCCACCTCATAGTTTTATGTTATTTTATATTAAATTATGTATGTATTATTATTATTTTATCTTTATTTTTTTAAAAAAAGTGTGGGGCACTACAAGTTTTAGATTTCTAGCTTTAGGAAAACTTATAAAGAAAATAAATCAAAAGCTTTGTATTGCACAAAAGCATGTTCTTTTTAGTTCTATTTTTAGGAGTGTTGAGTGTTTTATTGTTAGATGAAGCCATCTATTTATTAGAGGCAATTGTAAGTGTTTTCATATCAAACACATTCAGAGATTTTGTATTGAGTTGAAGCTCTGAGAAGGAAGGAGAAATATATGCACATAAGTGTTGATCTGAGTTTGCAATAATCTATTTTATTTGCAATTCTTTATTTTATTTATGTTAGTTGTTATTTTATGTGCCTAATTTCTACAAATTGGTATCAGAGCGTGGATTTTTTCAATAGGTTTCTAATTGAGAACAGGTTATGGCTTCTATATCTGGTCTGCAGACACCACAATTTACAGGAAAGAATTATGAGTATTGGTCATTAACCATGAAGGAACTATTCAGATCCCAGGATGTGTGGGAAATCGTAGAGAATGGGTACACAGAGCCCACAGATGCAACAACATATAACGCACTCTCACAGGCAGAGAAAGACACTTTGAAGGAATTAAGAAAGAAAGACAGAAAAGCTCTTTTTTCTTCATTCATCAAGCCATGCATGAAATCATTCTACCAAGAGTGACAACAACTAGTAAAACACAAATTACGTGGGAGACTCTTCAAGTTGCGTATCAAGGTAAAGAGAAAGTAAAAACCACCAAGCTATAGTTACTTTGTAGAGATTTTGAAAATATGTCAATGAAAGATTTAGATTCCATAGAATCGTTCTTTACTTTTGTAGTTGGTTTGGTCAATCAAATTAAATCTCATGGTGAAAATATTGAGGACAAAAGAATTATCGAAAAGTTTCTTAGAAGTTTGTCCTGCAAATTTGATCCTTTGGTAGTTGTTATTGAAGAAACTAAGGATCTAAGTCAGTTTTCAATTGATGAGTTGCATGCATCACTAATAAATCATGAATAGAGGTTGAATAGATCACATATAGTTGTAGATCAAGATTTTTCATCATAGGTATTAGGAAATCATGAAGAGGAAGAGGAAATTTCAGCCCTAGAGGCAGAGGAAGAAGTTCATCTAGAGGACGCAGCAAAGGGTCCATCAAACTCAAGTGGAAGAGGACATAGTCAAGAGCACAATCATAATCATTTTTCAGGTCAAAGACAAGATAAATCACATGTGTAGTGTCACTATTGCAAGAGATATGGGCACTATGCTTTTGAATGCAAGAAAAAGCAATATGATGATCAAAACAAGCAAAATCAAAATCAGGTTGGAAGCTCTACTCCAAGCTCCATGTTTATTGCATGCACAAAGATTTCTGAAGCATCACCTATTGAGTGTAATCTATCCCAAGAGAGTCCTAGTGATGTGTGGTATTTGGATTCTAGTTGCAGTAATCACATGTCAGGTAACTTAGATTTATTTTCTAATTTGGATGAGTCAGTAAAGTCAGAAGTTACCCTTGGGAATAATAATATAGTGACTATAAAAGGCAAAGGAACAATCAACATTCTAACTAAAAAGGGGAGCGAAGATTATGCAGGATGTTTATTATGTTGCAGGTTTGAAGCATAATCTTATGAGCATTGGTCAATTGGTACAAAAGGGATACAAAGTTTACATTGAAGACAATAAATGTGTGATCATGGATAAAGCTCCAAGTACCCAGGTGATTGCTAAAGTGAAGATGACAAGCAATAGAATGTTTCCTTTGAAGATTATACCAGCCACATCCGGAGTTCATACTACAGATCAATCCGAAGCTAAAGAGATTGAATCAACTTTTCAGTCAGTTGAAAAAGATGAATCGTGGCTATGGCATCTCAAGTTTGGTCATTTAAACTTTGGTGGTTTGAATTTATTACACAAAAAAATATGGTGAAAGGTTTTCCTTTGATTCAGAAACCAAATAGAGTTTGTGAAGGTTGTATTTTAGGGAAGCAACATAGAGAATCTTTCCCAGTTGGCAAAACAAGAAGAACAAGTGCACCACTTGAAATTGTTCACTCAGATTTATGTGGACTGATGCAAACAAATTCTATTGGAGGTTGTTCATATTTTATGACATTCATTGATGACTATACAAGGAAGACATGGGTGTACTTTTTGAGACACAAATCAGATGCTTTTGATATATTTCAGCAGTTCAAGGCTTTAGTGGAAAAGAAAAGTGGGTACTACATCAAATTTTTGAGGACAGACAGAGGAGGTGAGTATGTTTCCAATGCTTTTTCTGAATTTTTGCAAATATCATGGTATACACAAGTAATTTACTTCCAGGTATACACCACAATAGAATGGTGTGGCAGAGAGAAAGAATAGAACCATCATGGAGATGGCGAGAAGTATGATGAAGGCAAAACATCTTTCAAATGAGTATTGGGCAGAAGTAGTAGCAACTTTTGTTTACATCATAAATAGGTGTCCAACGAAAATTGTTCAAACATGGTTCCTCAACAAGCTTGGACTAAGAGGAAACACAAGTGTTTCTCATTTTAGAATCTTTGGTTGTGTGGCATACACACATGTGCCTGATGAGCTAAGGAAGAAGTTAGACAACAAAGGAGAAAAGTGCATATTTTTGGATATTCAGAGAATACAAAAGCTTACAAGTTGTTTAATCCAGTTACTAGAAAGGTCATAATCAACAGAGATGTACAGTTTGTTGAAAATGAGGCATGGGATGGAAGTATTGAGAAAACAGTCAATGTAGCAACAACTATTCCTCATGATGATATGGCAGATGAAAGCATTGAGAAACAAGGTATTATATCTTCTTCAAATCTTGGACATGCACCACAAGTTGTAGCATAAGCTACACCTCCATCTACATCTAAGAGGTCTCCAAGATTTCAGTCATCTTCAACCATCCAATAGACACCACAAAGAACACCGAAGCTACTCCATCACCACAAAAAACCTCCATCATCGAATAGTCCCTTTGCGCAAAAAACAAGAAGTCTAAGTGAGATTTATAATGTTGATATAACTAATTCATTTTCATTTTTTGCATTATTTTCTTAGGCTGCATATCTAATATATTACAAAGAGACTATAAATAATGAAATTTGGGTTCAAGCCATGGATGATGAGATAGACACCATAGAGAATAATCAAACATGGGAATTGGTAGATCTTCTAGAAGGAAAGGACGTGATAAGAGTGAAATGGGTCTATAAGACCAAATATATTGTTGATGGTAAAGTACAAAAACATAAAGCAAGGTTGGTTGCAGAGGTTTTTTCACAACAATATGGAGTAGATTACAATGAGACATTTGCACCTATAACATGTTTGGACACGGTAAGAATGGTTTTAATAATTGCAGCTCAAAAAAATGGCCTATTTATCGATGGATGTAAAATCAACATTCTTGAATGGTTTTCTTGAAGAAGAAGTTTATGTGAATCAGCCAAAAGGTTATGAGATTGAAGGTCATGAAGGAAAGGTATACATGTTAAAAAAATGCTCTATGGTCTCAAGCAAGCACCTAGAGCTTGGTACAACATGATTGATTCTTATTTGATACATAATGGTTTTAGTAGGAGCAAAAATGAGCCTACCTTATACATCAAGATCAATGAGCAAGGTAAATTTTTTTTTTTTTTATATGTGGATGATTTAATCATCACTGGAAATCTATCTACAAATTCATTCAAATCAACTATGAAGAAATAATTTGAGATGACAGATCTAGGTCTCATGCACTATTTTTTGGGCATAGAAGTTCAACAATCAAGAAGTTGGAGTTTTTATTTCACAAGAAAAGTATGCTAATGATGTTTTGAAGATATTTAACATGTTGAATTGCAAGCCACGCCAACACCAATTGCAGTAGGTTTGAAGTTAAGAAAAGATGACAGTGGATCATTTGTAGATCCAACATTGTTCAAAAGGCTAGTTGGAAGTCTCATGTATTTAATGGCCACAAGGCCGAGATATTATGTATGGTGTGAGCCTCATCTCAAGGTTCATGGAATCTCTAAAAGATTCACATTGGCAAGCTAGAAAAGAATTTTGAGGTATGTATGTGGAACTAAGAATCATGGAATCTTGTATTCAACATCAAATGAGTTCAAACTCATAGGTTACATAGATAGTGATAGTGCTAGAAGTATTGATGATAGAAAGAGCACATCCGACTATGATTTTCACTTTGGAACAGTGTAGTTTCATGGGCATTAAAGAAGCAGCCCATAGTCACATTATCTTTAGCAGAAGCAGAGTATGTAGTAGCAACATGAGCAGCATGTCAGGTTGTTTGGATGAGAAGAGTGTTGAAAGATTTGAGGCAGAATCAAGAGGATGCTACACAGATTTTTGTGACAACAATTCAGCAATAGCATTGTCCAAAAATCATGTTTTTCACAAGAGGAGAAAACACATAGACACGAGGTATCACTTCATCAGGGAGTTGGTTAACAACAAGGAAATTTGTCTTGAATTTTGTAGATCCAAAGATTAGTTTGCAGATATCTTTACAAAAGCTTTGGGAAATAAAGTTTTTGAGTATTTGAGAACTTGTTTGGGAGTTTGTGATTTGGAATATGTCAGATCTAGAAGTGCACACTCAGCTCCAAAAAAATAAAATCTTGAAGGTCAAAATTAAGGGGGAGTGTTAGAAAAAGTTTAATTTTTCCCAAGAAAAGCAAAAAGTAGTTTACTTTTTACATGCTTTTACTTTTGAGTTTAGTTTTAGATTCCTAGCTTTAGGAAAAGCTTATAAAGCAAATAAATCAAAAGCTTTGTATTGCACAAAAGCATGTGCTTTTTAGTTCTATTTCTAGGAGTGTTGAGTGTTTTATTGTTAGATGAAGCCATCTATTTATTAGAGGTAATTGTAAGTGTTTTCATATCAAACACATTCAGAGAGTTTGTATTGAGCTGAAGCTCTGAGAAGGAAGGAGAAATATATGCACAGAAGTGTTGATCTGAGTTTGCAATAATCTGTTTTATTTGCAATTCTTTATTTTATTTATGTTAGTTGTTATTTTATGTGCCTAATTTCTATAGTCAAGACTTGGACATACTTTGTAGCTGTCATTAAAGAGGCATACTACGGACTACCATATAAAGAAACATCAAGACCAAGATGAGAAAAAGTTGCAACATTTGTGCCTAGGATGAGAACAAATGGTGCAACATTATACCGTTGCATTCCATGATTTTTGAAAATATTGGTATACACGATAGTGATAAATCACAAAATACTATTCTCACCCAAATTTGGGTAATATGCACAGAATAAGTTTTTCCTTATTTGCCAACCCACCTTGTCCTCATCTATCCAAAACTGGTGATTTATTGTATTCTTGAGGGAAAACACTTGATCTTCCCCTTGAAGCATCTTTGTTTCTTTGTGAACCTGGCCACATATATTGAGGTACTTTACCCAAAATGGGAGAAAATAGTTTTGTGATAAAACATCTATAAACATAGGTTGCTACATTAGTGTAAATAACTCAATTACAATTAAAAAATCCCGCTTATGTTACAATGTCACGTGTGTTTATTGGAAACATTTTATTTTTCTTAAGTTAATGGCTTCTATAACACATTAAGTTTCTACAAATAAGTATGTTGTCCACTTGGTTTCCGATCAAATCCAAATCATTATATCTCATGAAAAACTGGAAGTTTGTTATCTAAACTAGAATGCTGGAGATACAAATATGTTTCTCTTGCCACATGGACAGTTTACAACCATTTAAGATTTCTTCTGAAATGTTACCATGAGATCAAAAATGGAATTTATTAGGTGTTAAATTGTATAATTTTAGTTTGTTCATATGTTTTTTAACTATTGCTATGTTTTGTGGATTTTTGATAGCCATTGACTCTACTTTCACTTCTTTCATTTATTGTCTTTTATTTTTCCTAATTTTCATGTTTTAAGTTCTTTTCCTATAACATCTACATGTTCTTGGATCCTATTTAGGTGTTTGAACATTATTGGGTTTGTTAATTTCGTCCATTATAACTATTTTTTATTATCTTTGTTCTATTTTTTCACTTTTTCAACCATTAAATATTGGTGTGTGTATAAATAGGGTCTTATTTTGAATTCAATTTTTCTACAAATTTATATAGGCATTCCAATTCATTAATCATTGAAAATCAAGAATTGCTTTGGTCATTCCCCATAAAAATTGTTAAGCACTTATAAACATTCTAGTGGAAATCAAGTAATCTTTAGGGCACTCATTTAAGAGCACAAGTTTATATTTGACACACATTGTTGCATAATATATGAGCAACTCCAATCATTGAGGTTTGTTGTTTTCAATATGTTATTATCCAAGGCCCCTAAAAATATGAAGATAGTTTTTATATTCTCTACTTTAGTGCAAGCCCTAATTGAATTGTGTTTTTCTTAAGCTTCGAAGTATTGATACCAATTAGGCAAAGAAGAAGAAATGCGTTTTAAGTGATCGAGTGAAAAAATGGGAAGTTGAGAAAGATATTTGGAGATCAAAACCATGTGAACATGAATTTCAAATTGTTTCATATATTTCTACACATTTTTCAATAGTGTCATAACTCTCGAAGACGTAACCACGAGATTACAAAACGTTCTTATAAGACTTCTTTGTTTGTCATCAAGTTTTTAGGTTAGATCTATGTCACTTAAAGACTCACATTTCCAATATTACATCCTAATGATTATCACTATATTACAAAATCCTAATTGTGTTTTTCTACTCTATTTTTAGGAGGAATCCAAAGTGTACTTCGCCAATTAGATGTATTTATTCTTGTGGTGATCCAAAGTTACTCATAACAAATTCGTATATAATCTATTCAATTTTGAGTTTATAAAAACTTGATATCTTGTGGATGTTTTCCTAAACATGCAGCTGGGATTTTACCATATTTTGTTTATCTTTGTCTATGCTGCTATGTTTATGGTTTCCTAACAAGCACATCTGCTATTAATTCTACAAAATTGGATATTCTTGAGTGTTTGATGAAGCACTATAAAGACGCCCCAAAATGGTTTTTCCTTATTTTGTTAGTCAATAGCATGGCATTGTATTTTATTGTCATTTGTAATGAAAGCTAAAGTTAAACTTCCATGGTGGGGCATGATACTAGCATACGGTCATGGTTGTTTCCTCTCCCAATTAGAGGTGTTCAAGCAACTACCAACCAGGTTTGATGTCATTCAATTCTTCTTACATAATAATTGTTGATAAAGGTTGTTTAAATATATTGTTTATGTAAGTATTATCAATGCAATTCCCCACAAAAGGTTTAATTTAAGAAAAAAATTGAAGGCAGGTCATATAAGATTTTGTATCCTCGCATCATGTTGTACTATCATTTGGATATTTCTTAATTCACTTAGTATTTGAAGAAGGGAGAGCAACCTGTTCATTGTTGAGAATTTATGGCATCATATTTTTCTATTCATTTTAGCACAGTTGCTTGTTTTTCATGTTTTTCTTTGCACCGGTAGAAGTTAATCAAAAATCTGGAATTTCTGTTTAAGTCCACTCTTGTACCTGAATTTTATAATTTCCTTTCCGAAATGATTTCTTTGCATTTCATTAATGATAGATGGAAACAAAGTGGGTTTTAAGGTTAAATGTGGAAACACTTAGATTTTTTTTTTTTTAAAAACAAAGTTGATTTTTTTGGTGAAAGCAGAAATAATTATAATAAAATTCTCGGACACCTAACAAAAATTTGTCATCCATTTTCTATATTATAGGAAACATATTTAATTTCAGGTTAGTTTGATCATTTCAAACTATTGGTCGGCCCCTTAGGCAAATAATATAATGAGGTCACTATTCATGTTGTTGATTGTTGACTTTGGAAAAGAAATCATCTGCAGTTTTTAAATGTTGAATGAATGGCCACCAGTTTTGGATTTTGACGTTCAATGTTACATGTCACAGTAAAATTGTTTGGTGGTCTAAAAAATTATATGGTTGTCATTTGACGTTTAAAATTTAATATGCACATCAATTTTTTTACTACGTAAATAAAATTAGATTTTATATGGATGTTGGTGTTCTTTGTAATATTCTCTCATAGTTATGTGACTTTTATTTAATTATGGATAATAGATTGGACTAATCAATTTCATAGTTTTTCACATATTCATTTTTTTCCCAAAAAATCATGTTACACTAATCAATTTGAAAATCCATAATTTCAAATTACAATTTTAATTTTTTTAAGAAAATGATATAAATGACTCACTCAATGCAAACTTGCAATTATATAGAAAATGAGTTCCATTTCCAACTTCCAACTTCTAGGCTTGTAAGGCCAATCTTCAAATTTCACCTTTCTTGCAAAATCCCAAATCCAATGCATCTAGTGTATTATCCAATTTTTATTTATAAGAAATCAAACAGAATAAAAATTTAAAAAAACCAATTACAAATCAAAATCAATAAAATACAAAGTGAAATAAAAATGAAAAAATGAAATCAAACAAAACTAATTAAAAATCAAAATTAATGGATGTTTCTATTTTATCAATATGTTTATATTTCATTAATAAGATAATAAGATAATTCTATTATTAAATTATTAGTATTTTATTTGCATTCCAAAGTTTCCATTTTCATTTATGTTATATTTTTCATGAATCTCACAAATTTAAAATATGTAGTGTCTATTTAATATTTAATTTATTAACACACTCTTAGCATATGGATTTGCATGCATGCAAATGACATGCAACAAAGAAGAGAACAAAGTCCCTCCTTAATGAAGGTGAGGCTGCCTTTATTGAAAACCAAAACAATATTTACATTTGTACATTCACAATTGTATGTGGGGGGTGTTTTGGAACATCAAATGGAAAAAAATGTCAATGAAGGAGATGGAATGGAATGAATGAAAGAAATGGAAAGGAATGAATGAAAGAAATGGAAAGGAATGAATGGAAGGAACATATAATAGTTAGGTAAAAACATAGCCTAATATTGCATAGAGGAGAACAATGAATAACTAACTCAAATAAAGTAGAGTTCAAATCAACTAAACAAGAATAAGTAAAGGGAACACAATGAGAAAGTAAATATCATAGTTTGATCACCGTGAACAAGAACAACAAATTAATACATTGTGACAATAAGATGCTAGACAATATTTGCATGCAAGATTTAAACACCGGCATCTAATGAACATAAGAACTATAAGCTAGGAAAAATGCACTACTAACAAGGAAACAGAATACTAACAATCATACCTCCTCTTTTGTGTTCCATAAAGAAAACCTCGAATGGGCTAGAAACATGGATTGAGCCCCGATTGCATGATATGTAGGTGTTTTTCTTCAAAAGAGAGCAAGGTCTTCCTCAGTAACAATAATCCACTTATTTTACACCAAATGGTAAAAGGATTATGGATTTGGGGTGCTACAAGATGAGACTATTTGGGTAGTATGACGAGGTGGAAGGATGTTCTTTGCTCAAAGGATGCAAGAACTTAGACATGGCATTCAAGCTTATTCTCTCGTGTCTTAGAGGGGAGGGGTAAGGTGTATTATAGCTCGGGAATTGATTAGTTTAGATTAATTTAAGTAATCATGGTTTGAAAATGTGGCCAAGATTAGGTGAGTGGGGACCACGAAGAATGGGAGAGGATTTGATTTTAGATTTTTAATTCATAAGTGGAGGATTTTAGGTGAGTGGGGACCATGAAAAGTGGGTAAAGATTTGATTTTGAATTTTTAATTCAATAGTAGAAAAACATGGAGAATAATGACATGTGGCGAGGATTTGATTTTAGATTTTTAATTCATAAGTGGAGGATTTTAGGTGAGTGGGGACCACAAAGAGTGGGCGAGGATTTGATTTTAAATTTTTAATTCAATAGTAGAAAAACATGGAGAATAATGACATGTGGTAAGGATTTGATTTTAAATTTTTAATTTATAAGTGGAGGATTTTAGGTGAGTGGGGACCATAAAGAGTGGGTGAGGATTCGATTTTGAATTTTTAATTCAATAGTAGAAAAACATGGAGAATAATGACATGTGGTGATGATTTTTTTCGATTTGAAATGGATAATTACTTAAATTATATTTGATTAATTCGAAGTGTATTTTTGTAGGAATTGAGGTAGGGGAATTAATTGATTTAGGGCATATGTGAAATTATGGTGTCTACATTTTCCCCTCTTTGGAAGGGTACTATGAAAGTAGTGTCCTTTCAAAAAAAGTAGACTAGATGGGGGAAGAATTCAATCTACTTTTCTTAAGCAAAAAGTAGAACGAATGTTTGTTGGGGAGAATATAAGGTGGTGAGTGGCAGATGTCATGGTATCCTCCAAGACAAAAATGTCATGAGAAGATGTGATGATGCCCCCTCGAGAGGGCTGACGAGAATGGAATATACAATAGAGTTCTCAAAAAGAGGAGAGATGAATTCAGCGGAGAAGAGTACGAGATTGAAGTGGAAGAGGTTGGAATGACCGCACGATGCAAATGGAGAAAGGATTCAATTGGCCTTGAATGCTAGGTGTGAGGGTGTGTGGAAAGATGAAATGGGAAAGAGAAAAGGGAATGGATAGGATTGGGGTTGTTTATGAGAATAGTAATAAAGGTGAAGAGTAATGGAGATAGGGAGAGAAAAAAGGAATGAAAGAGGTAGAAAAGAATAAGAGAGAGGGATGATAGGGGAAGAAGGGAATGATGAAGGACAAACAAGGAGAAGACAAGAAAATGATAGAGTAGAGGGTGAAGTTATGAAATAGAGAGATCTGCCAAATGAAGGAAGCAACAAAGATAATAAAGAGGGATGCATGAAAGTGAAAGAAATGATAGAGTTGAGAAAAGAAAGAAATGGGGAAGGATAAATAAGGAGAAGACGAGGTGGGAGTAGGGGGTAAAATTGACAAAAATTGAAAGAGGACGAAAGAAGAAGTAGACCAGAGAAAAAAGAAAAAAAAAAGAAAATATGAGGGGCAAGGAAAGTGTGAAAAAGAGTAGAGAAAAGAAGAGAAACAAGTACAAAATGAACGAAAAGGTAGGGGTGGTAGAGAAAAGGAGAAGTGGTAGGAAGAAACCTAAAAATTAGGGGAGAGGAAAGGAAGATAGAGAGAATCTAGTGAGAAGATTGAAGGAATCGATTCTTTGCAAGGAAGACCAAGGAAAAGAATATGGAACATACCGTATGGAGATGCATGTGGAGTGTGGGATGATAAAAAGGACAAGAAAACGTTGAAGAACCAGGTTATTGATGGGGAAGTAAGGAGGAAATGTGATGTAAAAAGGGGAAGAAGATGATACTGGGGAAGTGAAATAAGACGAGGGGTGGGAGAGAGAAGACGATAACGAGAAAATGATGTAGAAGGAAGGGAATACGAAAGGGGATAGTAAGTGGAAAGTGAATAGTATGAGGAATGTAAACGAAGAAAGAGGTGAGGAATGACACAGATGGGAAAATATGTGGAGATGCATGAAATGAGGATACTAGGATTATAAGAAAATAGACAAAGGATGTATGTTGAAGATAGTAAAGATATTGAAGAGGGAGAAGGGAAGGTGGAGAGATGGGGAAGAAGTGACAAGAAAGGGTGGGAGTGGGGGAAAAGAATAGGAGAGAAAAGAGCATGGGGATAGAAGAGACAATGCTAATGAGGGGACGTTAGGGAAAGTCCACTACCAATGAGTGGTGAGGAAGGGTGAGAGAAAAAATAAGAAAAGGAGAAAGGTAATAAGGATTGGAAAGGGTAAGGTCAATGAAGGGACGTTATGGAAATCCCACTAACAATGAGTGGTGGGCTTAGAGGAAGGAATAAATAATGGGAAACTCTATAAGGTCTAAGGAGTGAACGAGGTAATGTGGAATGAGGATTGATGATTTTTAGGGAAAGTCCACTACTAATTATTAGCTCGGGAATAGAAGATGATGATGAAATAATGATAGAGGAGTGTTAACAACAATGAAAAAAAGTGTGTGGATAGAAATGTGGGAGAATTTGAGAAGATGAAGTGGAAAGAGTAAAGAAAATGGGAGGGATGAGTTGGGACTAGATGAAAGTGAGGAGAGGATGCTGGAGATGAGGACGAACGAGGTGATGATGAAGAAACAAGCCATGAAAAGAAAGAGAAGAAACTTTATGAAGGATGATGGATCAAGAAGAGGAAAATGGGGGAAAAGAACGTGATTTTAGGTAGAAGATATTAAACGTATGTTGTAAGATGATAGGTGGAGAAAGGATAATGGTAGGAGGAAAATGTGGTTGGTAGGAGAGACCAGGTGGAAGAAGTGATCAACAAAGTGAACGAAGAATGAGGTGAGGGAAAATTTCACAATGACGAGTTTAGCGTAGGGAGGACCCTAATGTAAGACTGTCATGTGATGGAAGTGGTTAAGTAAGATTGCCAAGCGAGTGACACTGGAGATGAAAAGTGGGAAAGTGAGAAGTGGTGTTTGCGAGAATGGAAGAGGAGGTGAGAGGATGTGATAATGGGGAATGTCAAAAAAAGTGAAGGGTGAAGGATGTGTAGTGATGGGGAAAGGCAAGAAGACATATCATCCTTAAGAGGGACTCTTAAGTGAGATCGCCATGCCGTGTGAGTGGTTAAGTAAGATTGCCAAGCAGAGGATGGTGATAGCGGTGGTAAAAAGATGTGATGATGGGAAATGAAGAGAAAATATGGATGGTGAGAATGTAGAGTGATGGGCGAGTGCAAGATGACATGTCATGCTTAAGAGAGACTCTTAAGTAAGATTGTCATGCCACCAGAGTGGTTTCGTAAGATCACCAAACCGACATGGATGATATGCAAGGAGAAAGACAAAATTGTATTGGGTACAGGGTGGAATGGTTGGTTGAAGAAGATGATCATGATGAGAGGTGGGAGAAATAAGATGGGGGAAATATGATGGGATGGGGGAAGGCCATAGGGCAGATCAACCTTAAGAGGAATTCTTAAGTAATATTGCCATGCAGTCGGAATGGTTAAGTAAGATTACCAAGCTGAAGAAGAAGAAGAATGATGATAGAGTTGGTGGGAATAGGGTATGAAAAATGGACTGAAGAGGAACCCTCAAGTGAATTTTCCATACTACGAGAGTGTGTAAGTAGGATGACCAGGTATAAGACAAATTTGGGAAGGATGAGAAAAGCGTGAGTGATGTATGCACTGAGTGGAAGAGGATACGAGATGAGGTGAAAACAAGGAAGAAAGGAAACAAATGAGTGTAACATGAATAGACGAAGGAATATATGTAGTGGAGGGTGGAAAGTGTGAGAGAAATCCTTAATTGGGATGCTTGCGTGGTGAGAGTAATGATGTGAGAATGAGAAGCAAAAGAGGTGGAATGAGAAGATGTGTGTGGTGGTGATTGTTGTTTGATGAGAGGGGAAGTGGTGAAGAAGCTTCTACAACAGGAAGATCTTAGGAGAGGGTAAACCTCCACCGACGATCCCATATAGAAGGGGTTATTAAATAAGATTACCAAGCGGGAAGATGAAGAGTGAAAGGAAAGAATACAAATGGGTGGGAGGGGACAGGAATGGTGAGAAGTGTAATATGGGGATAAGTGGCGAGAGGAGTAAAATGAGGAGTGAGGATGAATGGATCAAATACATGGCGATCATGGTGGGGAGGAGGCGCTGTTGGATAGTGAATGCTACTTGAGAAAGATCTTCAAGTAGGATTCCCAAACTAGGGAATGTATTAGTACGGGTGAATGGAGGGGGTGAAAAGTAAGATGTTG
This sequence comes from Taxus wallichiana var. yunnanensis, assembly GCA_018340775.1. NCBI lineage: Eukaryota > Viridiplantae > Streptophyta > Pinopsida > Cupressales > Taxaceae > Taxus > Taxus wallichiana. Next base: position 589,761,786 of record CM031238.1, on the reverse strand, counting down.
ATCATGTAGGAAGATACTCATGTGACAAAAAACATCTTAATTTCAATATAGCACATAACAGATGCATCGTGATATAAAAGATTAGGATGATTGGACCTGTAATATGTGTGATAGCATAGACGAGGGGCCAACAAAAAGGTTTGATGCCCCAAGATGATATGCAAGTAGAAGAGAACATAGATAAAGGCCATCCGAATGTATGATGCCCCAATACGATAGGCAATCGATAACATATGTATATTAGAGAGAACACCAGGATACATAAAATCAAGATGCCCCTTATAATATATCAAGAGACAAGAAAACAAAGAATGACTTGTAACTAACAATGCAATACAAGAACTAGTAAACATGTTCCTAACGTGTTCAAGAGTGAGCATTGATTGGATGTTCCCCCAAGTAGAGGTACAAGGACATAAAGAATGGATTAGTTCGTTGTCCTCAAACAAGGAAACAATAAGAGCCGATTTTTCCCGTGAGGATTCACGCGAGGAGAAGTGATTTGAATTTGGTAGTCATAAGGTGATTGGATCATTCGTTGGGGATAATAGTTCAAAGGATGAATTGTGTTGATTATGTTAGAGTTTTTGTGATTTTGTGGAGTTTACAATTTTTTTAGAATTGTTTTTATTTATTTATTTATTTTGGCAATTTTGTGGATGTTTTTGGAATTTTGAAAAGTTTTCAAATGTTTTCGTATTTTGGATATTTTCTAATGTTTTTAGATTTTTGGATTTTTATATTTTTTTTTTGGAATTTTAGAGATTTTCTAATGTTTTTGATTTTTTTGATGATTCTCTAATGTTTTTAGATTTTTGGATTTTTGACGATTTTTACACTGATTATTGACAATTTATGGACCAGAGTGCAGACTTATTTTGAGAGGTGATAAACCAATATATTATCTACATGTACCGTGTTCCTCATGGTAACTCATGCTTGGAATAACACAAATTCTCATTCCATTGGGATGATATGGTGGTGATGATATGATGAACAAAAGTCCAACTCCATTCTTGACTCCACACAACTAGTAAGATGCATCACCGAGAATCAAGAAGGACACAGGAGGTAGATAATGAATATAGAGACAAATGCTAACAACAATCCCTTTGTGAAATTGTTACTCAATTCTTCTTAATGTTACTGAACCGGTTTCAAAAATGGATTTCACTCTATGAGTCACATACTAGACTTAGACAGTTACGTGGCCTGTTGATTGGTAAGATATGAGGTGAAGGGATAGTTCTCTCTTCACTTAGGCATCTAAATTAATTCTTTGGGGATTCTATAATGACAAGCACTGTAAGATTTTTGTTCTTGAAATGACTCCCTATGCCTTGCCCCATGATACCAGTGAGAAGCAAGGGCTCATCACCGAAGGAAAACATAGGCGAGTGAAATCCCCTATTGTCTTGTTTTTTTTTTTTTTTTTGAACTTTTGAATGTTTTTGTAATATTTTTATGCTTTTATGAGAATGACCCTCTACGCTTTTCCCCATGCCACCTATAAGAGGCAAGGGTTTATCACCGAAGGAAATACATAGACAAGTAAGGGCACCTTTCTCCATTCCCAGTCTCACACTACCAAGAAGAAGTGTGGGCTAAACACCGAGACTATGAAGGATGAAATATGTGACAATGAATTATTCATAATTTATTAAATTTATGTAATTTTACAATAGTACTTTGTATTTGGGAAGGGATGTCTACCCCCAATCTCAGCCCCACACGACTAGTAGGACACGAGAGTTCAACACCAAAGACTGAGATGGGTGATCAAACAAACTGGGTAAAGAAGTTTAGACTTTGTTATGAAAGAGAGAATATCGTTGAAGGGAATATATTACCATCAAGCAAGCTTCTGGTATGACCATAGATGAAAGTGACTAAAAAAGGGAGATATTATAAGAAGTATGATGCTCACAAACTTAATAGGATCTATATTAGCACATGTCTCATAATGATAAATATGAAGATGTGATTTTGATAATGAAAATATCTACTAATGAAAATGAATAACTTTAAATTATTCAAGATAAGCGAGATGAAGGAACAATGTACACGTCATTATTTCCTAGAATAACAGACACCTCAAGGATAAAATTTCTTTAAATGAACTACATTCATTGGTTCATCAAGTTCTTGACCATCTTTAGTGGCCAACTTATAGGCTCTAGAGCCAAATTTAGCTATAATTACATAGGGTCCTAACCAATTAGGCTCAAATTTTCCTTGTTTTTCTCACTCTTTAGTGGTATTCTTTTGATTTTCTTTTAAAATGAGGTCACCAATCTCAAAATATCTAGGTCTTAATTTTTTATGATAATTGCGTTGCAGTTGGTTTTGATAGACTTGAAGATGATTGAGGGCATTAAGTTATTTTTCATCGAGAAGCTCAAGCTCTTGAAGCCGTGATTGTCGGTATTCATCCTCATTAATTACATCTTTAAGGGAGATTCTCAAGGATGGGAGTTTTATCTCAATAGATAAAATGGCTTCACAACCATAAACAAGGGAAAATGGGGTGGCTCTAGTAGGTGTGTGGTAAGATGTATGGTAAGCCCAAAGAGCGGGGTAAATTTGAGTATGTCAATTGCATCCATGGGTGTCGACAATTTTTCCATGATGGATTTTAAAGTCTTGTTGGTTTCTTCTGCTTGACCATTACCTTGAGGGTAGTATAGAGTGGACCACTTAAGTTTAATTTGAAAACGTTTGGCTAGGCCTTTTACATCCTGGTTTTTAAATGATTTTTCATTATCTGCGACCAAAGCAGATGGAATACCAAATCGACAAATGAGATTATTAGAAATAAATTTTGAGATTTGGCTATCGGTAAAATAGGTGAGAGGCATAGCTTCCACCCATTTAGTAAATTATTCGGTAATGGTAATGATGAACTTATGTCCATCGGACGATGTTTGTTTGATTTTACTAATGAGGTCAAGGCCCCATTACGAGAAGGGCCATGGTGTGGTTATGGATCGCAATGTTTGGGAAGGTGTGTGTGGATAATATTTTCATGTTTTTGACATGATTGACATCATTTGACAAAATGACATGCATCAATTTCCATGGTTGACCAATAATATCCAACTTATAGGATTTTCTTGGCTAATGCTATACCTTTCGTGGCATGCTCCACGATACTAGAATGAACTTCAGTTAGGACACTCAAGGATTCTTCTTGATTAATACATCAGAGCAAGGTGTCATCATATCCTCATTTATAAAGAGTTTCTGCTAAAATGGTGTAATGAGAGGAACATTGTGCTAAAGCACATTTATGCATTGGTTTCATGTCGGCAGAAATTATTTTTGTCACAAATGAAGGTATAAAGATCATGGTACCAAGGGTTATTCGGACCCACGATTTCGCATACCATAGTGTTTTCAGGAAGATCATAGGAAGGCATTAAGAGATGTTCTACAAGAAAATGTGCTTGGGGTTGACTAGCTACGATTTCTAACAGGGATCCAATGGTTGCCAAAAACGTCGGCATATTTATTATGAATTCTGGGGATTTGATCAAAGCTAATTAATTGAAAATAGCTTCGAAGACTATCCACCATGTGTTTATATGGGATAAATTTTTCATCCTTGACCTGGTATTCATCAGTAACTTACTTGATGATAAGTAAAGAATCACCAAATACAACTAATTCGTAAGATTCCAAGATATAGCTAATTTTAATCCTGCGATTAGAGCTTCATATTCTGCGATATTGTTGGTACATGGGAATGCTAATCGAAATGATTTGGGGATAACATGTCTCGCTAGGTGTGATAAGCAAAATACCAACCCCTGAGCCATGGAGATTACAAGATCCATCAAAAAATAGAGTCCAAGCTAGCGCAATGTCTATGTGTAGAAGATCTTCATCAGAAAAGAAAAATGAAGTGGTTCTGTGCCAAGAAGGGGTGCCTCGGCAAGTTGGTCTACAAGGGTATGTCCTTTAATTGCCTTTTGTAGAACAAACTCATCATCAAATTCACTAAGTAGTATGACCAAAATAGACATTCTTCCCATGAGAATGGGTCAGACAAGAGATACTTGAGAAGATCAATCTTGGAAATCAACTTAGTTGTGTGATTGAGCAAGTCATGACGTAACTTATGAAATGCAAAGGTGAACGCTAAGCATTCTTTTTTGATTTGGGAATAACGTACTTCATGCTCAATAAGTGTTCAAATAAGGTAATATGCAGCTTGTTCTTTTTCTTGATCATTATGTTGTGCTAACAAAGCTCCTATCGCATGTTCAGTGGTAGATGTATAAAGCAACATGGGTTTATTGGCAACTGGTGACATAAGAATAGGTGGGATAGAGAGGTATTCTTTTAACTTAGCAAAATATTCTTGACAATCTTGGTTCCAGTGAAATTGTGCATCTTTCTTGAGTAACTAGTTGAAGTGATGGCACTTATCACCAACTGTGATATGAAACATCGAATAGATTGTATTCTTCCCTGAAGACTACGTAATTGTTTTAGGTTTTGAGGAGGAGGAATTTCCATAATGGATTTGAATTTTGCAAGATCCACTTCTATGCCTCTCCATGAGACAATAAACCCTAAAAATTTACCAGAGGTCACTTTGAACACACATTTCTTTGGGTTAAGACAAACCTTATACTCACATAATCTATCAAAAATGCGTCTCAACACACCTAGATGCCCTATTCGTGTTTTTGATTTTTCTAATATATCATCAACATAATCTTCCATGATATCATGTAACATATCATGGAAGATGACAGTCATTGCTTGTTGATAGGTGGCACTGGCATTTTTCAAGCCGAAAGGCATGACCTTATAATAGAAGGTGCCCCATGGTGTAGTAAATGTCATTTTATGTTGATCCCCTTCAGCAATACATATTTGATTGTAACTAGAAAATCCATCCATTAAGGAGAGAATTTCATGGCCTGTTGTAGAATCAACAATCATGTCTATATTTGGCAAGGGAAAGTCATCTTTGGGATAAGCCTTGTTAATGTCTCGGAAGTCTATGCATATCTTGATGCGGGGGTTTTCTTGGCTATGGAAAATATGTTAGATATCCATGCCGAATAATCAATAGGTCGAATAAAGTTGTCTTCCAAGAGTTTCTCGAGTTCGGATTTGACAAGCAATACAACTTGGGGATGTATTTTACATAGTTTTTGTTTTACTGAGTGCTTTGCATCCTGGATGCTCCACAAGGTGGTGTATGAAAAAGATGGATCCAAGTCCTGGCATGTCCTTATATTTCCATGCAAAGATATCTTGGTATTCAATAAGGAGTGTTATGAATTCCATGCATTCTTGGTCGATGTACTAATGCCAAGTTGTAAAAGTTTTGGTTGTTCAAAGGTTCCAATGTTTATGTCTTTAGTTTCTTCTACAAGCATTTTAGATATATCCTTTTCGAGAGAATGATGAAAATGGTTGATGTAGGTCATCAATGTGGGGTGATTTAGGGGATATGGTATAATATTTTTGTGTGTAATGTTGATAATTTTTATTGACATGTTTGTGTGCAATGAGATTTTGACTATGGGAAATTTTTTGTTTGCGCTTCTGATCCAAATTTTCGAAGGTGAAGGATTTGAATATTTTATTTCTTTGCCAAAATAGGTCGATTCATCTAGATTGATTTTAAATCCTTTTCTATGGTCAGAAGTAGGGATTTGGTTGTGAGTTCTAAGGAATTCTTCGATGGCTTCATCATTTTAGAACATGTCCATGGCCGCATGATGTGGTTGGCCATGGTCTATGAGAGTCGGATGCGTAGGCTCAAAATTGATGACATTAACAGATAAATGTTCAAAGTAAAGATGTGTTTCAGTGAGGTCCTCGAAAAGGCTACGTGGAGACCTGGTGTCATTATCAGAGTTGGTGTCATCGTTATCACTTGAAATTATTACGAGAGCAACATCAAATACCTTAAAACCCAGACCATGTTTATTGTGATGTTGTGTACAATTGATCGGGTCTAAATGACCTTTTTCATTTGGATCAAGTCTTTTACCCTTCCATCGCATGTTTTTCATTATTCGATGAGTTTTGGTAAAATGATGGGACTCATAACATGGAGCAAATTCGTCATTATATAACCAAGATCTTGAAGAACTTGGAATATGTTTTTGGTCAAGACAACCAATTTTTTCCAAACTGACTGTCCCATTTGGTAAGTGGGATGGATTCTCAGATGTGGAGCATTGGGTTTTCCGTAGCTATGTGGGGATTTGTTTATGTAAAAGGAGTCTGCCATATTTTGAAATTGATATTCACCGCATCCTATGTTAATGATTTTAAATGTGTGGGATGGGGGACCAATAGGTACCTCATGTGGTGGGGAATTTAGTTTTGTAGTTTTAAAAGATGAAGAGAATGGGTTATAAGAAGAAGGGGGTGGATTAAAGGATGAAGGTTGGTTATTCATAGGAGAAGGTATCTTTATAGAAGAGGTGTGGTTGGATAAAGAAGGTTGACTAGGCGAGGAAGAAGATGGTGTGGTGGAAGAATAATTGTTGTTGGAAGAATAAATTTGATTAGTGGAAGAAGATGATTGAATAGTGGGAGGACTGGTGGAATATTGTTGACCAAAGATAAGAGAATAGATTGGAAAATGTGTTTTGGTTAGAAGATGATGGTTTTGGATCGCTTTTAGGAGTATATCTAAATCGATGCGTGTTATATTAGGGATTATGTGAGGTGGAGCATACTTATCTATTGATGGAAAATAGTGATCATGTCGATACCGTCCTTCGAGGAATCTACAATACTCAAAGGGTTGAGGATCCGCACGTAACGTAAATTCCTTGTCCAAATGAGGAAATTTAATACATTGGTGGAACATTGATGGGATGGATTTCATGGCATGAATCCATGGTCGGCCAACGAGAATGTTATATGCAACTTCTACATCCACCACATGACATACTATTTCTAAGGTGATGGGTCCAACTTGGAGGCAGGCAAGGATTGTGCCCTTATACTTTCTTTTGCTATTATCATACCCATGAATGGTTATGGTATTGTTTTTTATATCATTTTCAGTATAACCTAGACAACGTAAAAGTTTTATGGAACAAATATTCAATGTGGATCCATTATCAATTAATACGTGCTTTATCTTACAATGAGTTATATAACCCTCGACGTAAAAAGAATGATTATTAGCGATGTTGGGATTAAGAAGATCAGCGGGACCAAATGATAAAATAGGATTGGGAACCGTAAGATGTGCAATTAAATCTCAGAATTGTTATGAATTGTTGTCCTTAGGGACACAAACATTATTCAATGTTTGCATAAGGATGTGTTGTAGTGCGGAGAAGAATTAAGTAATTCCATGATGGAATTTATGTTGTAGTCTTCTCAATTATTTGACAATATTGAATGATGGCGCAGGTTGTGAAGTGGAATTGGTGACGGAATTAGATAGTGGATTAGGAGGTGATGTGGGGACGAAGTGGAAGATTGTTTTGCTTTAGGGACCCATTTTTTTTCTCTCTGGTGATCGCACGATCAGTTGTGATCTTTATAGTTGTCACTAAGTTTTGGTCATATTTTATTGTCAAGATGACTGAGTCATACTCAACATTGCTTGATGATTGACCCTTATCTTTTGAATAGTTATTGTGGTTAGGGAAGGGATTTTTGGCCATGTGAATTTTTTCATTAGGTGTTTTTGTCTAAGAAGTATTTTCAACTTCTATGTCTCCACGTTCAATCAGTCTTGGATGTAACGGAAAAGTTTCATGCATTGATCTGCAGAGTGCCCTTTTATGTGATGGTAATCACAATATTCATTGTCCTTATACCGATTTGGTTTGGGTTGTCCTTTGAAGGGTTTGACGATGGGATATGTAATCATGTTGGAATTTGTTAAGTGACAAAAGACATTAGATAATATTTCTCCAAGAGGATTAAACTATCCTCACCGATCCCAAGAAGGAACTTCCTTTCTAGGGATTATGATTGGTTGTTTAGATTTTAATGTGTTGAATGGATTATTTTGAACGTTTCAAACATGTCGAGAATCAGTAACACCATCGTTGACTATATTTCGATTACGATTAAATAATTTAGATTTGTCCTAGTTCTGAGGGGCATTTCTATAAGGTTGGTCCCTGAAGGGCACTTTAAGTAAGCCCTTAGAAATGAGGGATTTTTCGATTTGTGTTCCCTTTTCAATGACTTCTTCGAAACTATTCAGATAATGCATTTGCATGTGGAATGATAATTCAGCATTGAGATTAGGAACAAAAATGCTAACTAGTTGTCTCTTAGGTATTGAGCAGGGAAATCTGCTTGCAATTCCTTGCCATCATTGTAAAAAGGAGGAAAAATTTTCATTGGGCCTTTGCCTAGTGTTACAGAGATCAAGCATGGTTATTTCTGAGTCTAAGTTATAGGAATTTTTTTGACAAATTTCTCTAATAAGTTTGCGAATGTCATGACCGACCCTTTGGGAAGATGGAAAAACCAATCTAAATCTTGTCCTCCTAAACTTTGGGGGAATAATCATAAAAGATGCGTGTCATGATAGGAAACTTCCTGACATTGCAAGTAAAATTATTTGACATGTTCACTGGGTTCACCTTTGCTTTTGTATTTATCAAATTTTGGGATTTTGAAGGATGACGAAAATGATAAGTGTGATATATCTCAGATCAAATGGATAAAGACACAATTCTTCAAAGTTGAATTATTTTGATTATTTTTGTATTCCCTGAATGGTGTCTTGCATATGTTTCCATTCTTGTGCGAATGGAGAGGCAGGGACGGTTATCAAGTATGTATGTGAGTATTGGGGTCTTTCAATCTTTCACTCTAGAAGTTGCTTCCTCAAGCTTCTTTGTTAAGTCTTGGATTTTAGTGAATAACTCATCAGCCAAAGGGCTATTTGGATTGTTTGGTGTTTCTTTGTGATAACTTGATTCACCGTTGTCGATAAGTTTGTTTAAATTTTCAGTCCCGAAGTTAGGGGTAGTTTTTCCCCCATAGCTAACATGCGTAATAGATATTGGTTTTTGTTTTATTCTATTACCCTATTTACTTGTTCTTGTTCTTCATTGGTGAGTTCTGGTTGTGCGACTTCTTCATCGTCATTTTCATGATTATGACTACGCGTGAATACCATGATGAGATGTGCCTAATTAAGCTGAAAAAGTGAGTAGGAATTTTGAGCAGGTGTGAGTAAATGAAAACTTGATTGCTTTGGATTTAGCTTGAATAAGCTTGTGATGACTGATAAGGAGATTAACTCAAATAAGCTATATCAATATGATTGTGATATAACTCAAGATGATTTATTAGGGAATTTGTGTAGATTTGGCTTGAACAAACTCTAGATTGTTGATGGGGAGAGTAACCCGAACAAGTTAATCTCAATATGGTTTTGATATAACTCAAAATGAGTGATGAAAAAATTTGTGTTGGTTGTGATTTGGATAAATGCAATGGTTGACAAAATAATGAGTGAAATCAAACAAGTCACCCAATATTAGTTTGATATAGCTTGAAATGAGCTATAAAGGATGTTTTGACAATTAACGATATAGGGAGTGAATGCTAGTCACTCAATATCAGTTGGATATAGTTGAAGACAAGCTATGGCAGATGTATTGTTGGCTAAAGCAAGCTAATGAAATCAATGTGATGTTTTGGTCTACGTTGTTGGATTGTTTGGATGTTTTTGCTTGGTATTGAATTGGTTGAGGAATGATTTTTTTGTGGAACACAACTAGGGTTTGAACTTTTACAATGAAAACATTGATATCAGCCACTTTTTATGATAAAAAATGCTAAACTATTTTGTTTACAAACATCAAGTAATCATGTGGATCAAATGGTTTTGGCTCAGGAGGTAAATTCTTTAAGAATGATCATTGTTTCATGCAATCATACAAGTATGTTGTGGAATGATGGATACAAGGCTCTTATCACTCCAAAAAGATGCATCCTTCGATATACCCTAGTCCTAATATACATAATTTTTTACGGGGACATAATTGGTATGGGGAACCCTTAGAGCACTGGAGGAGACTCACCAATTCTTACTTACATGCTTTGGAGTGAATCACCACGTATAAAACAGGTTTTTGAAAAGGTGGAAGGTGATGAAGGGATGAATGTGTATGGTGTCCTTATAACTCCCCAAATATTTACAGGGACGATGCCCAGGCTTCATTGTTACAGCTATTTAGGCTTGACTCGCATACACCGCATGACAACGTTACCTATAAGTGAAGAGCAGGGGTGAGGTAAATACCAAACGTTGTGTTGAGACTAGGTCTCAAAGTGTAATGTAGATGTAAATGTTTTTGGTGCATGGTAGTCAAGTCCATGTCACCAGTGTAGCTTTGGTGGTGATGAAATCCACCTCTACTACGTGCAAAAATAAAATGATGATGTGATTATATGCAAGGTTCTTTCCAACTTGAAATAAATCACTAGCGGAAAATAATTGCGTACCTGAGCGTGCTAAATTTTTTTGGTTTCAGCAATTTTCTTTTAAATGGTGGTAGTTTTGTGGGATATTTTTTTGTTTTACATTTTTGACAATATTCGAGCGATGCGGTCCTATAGAAAACAAATTAGTAGTTATCTTATAGACAAAATGTTAGGAATAAAAACAATCATGGTTGTTTTTTATTTTCCAGATCGCTCAAAGGTGCAGGAAAAGAGCATACACAACCAATGACCAAACAAATATCAATAGTGTGATGAAATAAAATTGATTGAGATGATAGCTAGAACATAAAATAATAAGGAAATGGATCCTGCAATATTAGAACAAGAAACTAAACAATCACGATCGTTTTTATTTTCCAGATCGCTTCAAGGCGCAGGAAAAGAGCATACATGGATACAATTGGAATATATTTTGTTAAATTGTTTTTTAATAAGTATTGCAATTAATCATGATTGCGAAATAGTAATAACGATTATCTTCCAAAGAAAAGAAAAACAACGAAAGGAAAGCATTAAAAACATTACCAGAAGTGTCGTTGTGGAAAATAGGAATGTAAGGCAAAAAAACTTGTTTTACAGAGCTCGGGTGACCTCCAATGTGCAAAAGATGATGGGGAATGTGGACCTAATAAGTGTGACGAGAAAGGTGTGAATAGGTCCTGCATTTTCGAAAAAGGTCATGCAAAAAAATTGATGAGTATTTTTACCCTCTCTCGATGGCCGTAGGATTGAATATTTCCACCGTGATCCACAGGTATCTGAATTAGGTTATAGATGTCCCTGTGCTAAACACCAAGTGCCGAGGAGATCAAAGATAGGATGAGTGTCATAGTTTCATTGCTGATATAACCTGCAAATACACCACAAGACACCGCACAACAAAAAAACTACCCACAACGTGAAGGTTAGCCAAAGAAGGCCATAAGGCATAGAAAATTAGATAATAACAAACAATAATAAGCAAAGAACGGATAAAACCACTAATTGGGAAATTAATGGTAACATATCAAAAGTAACTAGGCATGCCAGAATGTAAGCTAGGAAAAATACACTACTAACAAGGAAATAAAATACTAACAATAATACCTCCTCCTTCATGTTCCATAACAAACCTCGAATGGTCTAGGAAAGATGGATTGAGCCCCGATTGCATGATATGTAGGTGCTTTTCTTCAAGACGAGCAAGACATTCCTATAATAATGATCCACTTACTTTGCACAAAATGGGTAAAAATATTATGGATTTGGGGTGCTTCAAGATGAGACTATTTGGGAATTAGGACAAGGTGGAAGGATGTTCTTTTCTCAAAGGATGCAAGAACTTAGAGAGGGCATTCAATCTTATTCTTTATGTCTTAGAGGGGGGGGTAAGGTTGGATTTATAACTCCGGGGAAGTGATTAACTTAGATTAATTTAAGTAATCATGGTTTGAAAATGTGGGCAAAATGAGGTGAGTGGGGACTATACGTACCCAAAATTGTATGTACTGTATAGTCGGAAATTGGTTACGGAAACCCCAATGATGATTCAGATCTCTTCGCAAGGTGTTTGAAATCTAGAAAATCTCGCCAAGTATACATTTGCATCCTAAAAAGCCTTGTCTAGCTTTTACATGTTTTGTTCTAACCTCTGCCCCCTTTTTCCTTGCATTTTAGTCTTTAAGTTATAGGACCACCGCCCGCCTAGGCAGCGATCCCATGACCTCCGCCCCCCGGACAAGGTAGTCATATAATCACCGCCTTGCATAGGGAAGTGGTCTTGTGTGCATTTTCCAGAACTTTCTAACACTTTCGTCAACATGAAAAAATTCAAGTGGCACTTGCATTCTTCAACCACTCTTGCTTGCATTTATGTTTTAGCCACCTGGTAAATAGTAATTTCTCTTTGTTTATGATAAAAGAGTTCAATTCAAACTTACCCTCTGGTAAATCCAAATGCTATAAATACCAAGCTTGTTTACAAGCAAATGACCCCTCTCCCTCTATGAATTATTATTCAATGTGTTTTGAAGTTCTCCCATAAGTTTTAATAGGTTTAGATTTTACATGAATTCTCAGCCTCCCCTTTCTGCTTTAGAGATCACTTGATCTTCACACTTTCATTTTTCTCCATTACTATCCTACACAGTCAACTTAGCATAAGATAGTTTTAGTTCTAGATTAGATTTCATTTGATAATCTTAGAGTTGCAGGTTGTTGTTTTGTCACAAGAAATAGATCCTAGAATTCTCGGTATATTTGCATTGTATCCCCAATAAATCTGTTAGGAATCACATAGTCAAGCTCTGTTCACTTGCACTATCCCTCTCTTACTTGCATTTTATTCGGTTTATATCCAAAGCTTCCATTATTCGAGTATCTTCTTCTACTGACGCTATCACATTCACACTTTTTTGGATTCACGAGAACACGAAGGAATAAAGAGATCACACTGAGGGGACAAGTCATGACACAACTGGATTTACCACTATTCTGTAAAACTCCAGGTTTGAGCTATCAAAGTTGTAGTTACAATATATCAAATAGAGTAGCAAATCATTTTATTTCAGTTAAATTTTGCTTTCAGTATTACCAGGGAAGTTGTGGGGAATGATAGCTTCTGAGAAGTTGTGATTTATTCCTCACTTCTAAGGTAAGATTGAAGGTCTTTCAATTAGATTAGTTAGTTATTTAAATATTTAGGATAAATTCACAAGTGCACAGGCAAATAGCTATATCAGGCTAACTTGCTTGTTTTAATTTTGTTATTAGATTAATTGTTCATTATCTAAATATATTAGAATAGCTTCTCTTTAAATTTCGTTCAAATACACATCATTGAAAATACAAAAATAAAAGGAATATAAGCATAGTGTAGATATATATTTCATAGTTAGTTTACTTATTTCAGTTAAAGTTTGATTATCTCTTGCATGACAATTACGGGACCTAGAGAGCCCAGGGATTATGTATTCGAACTAGTAGTACCTCATCCAAATATCTTTGCAACATTAATGGATATAGATCAAGGGCTTAGGATTCAGTCTTTCAAAATGACAATAAACCCACAAGCAATTAGTGAATAATTGAGACAATTGAATATTGAAGACGACAAAGCATACACATTCTAGTCAAGTCAACCCAACTATAGATTGCCTTGATAGGATATCTGCATGACCATACAAGAACCCGAAAGAGAACAAATATTTGGTTGTGATCCATTAGTTCTGCAACCAAATGCAAGATACCTTCTCATCAACATAGATACAGGGTTACGTATACAAGTTGCCAGGACACCCATAAGGTATTATGAGAAGATAACATAACTCCTAGTATTAAACATAGAAGCTGAAAAGGCTTATGACCATTGGATAGTCGGAAGAAGAGATTGATTCTTCACATGACCATAACAGGTCCACAACAACCACGAACTCATGGTTGTGATCCCTAGGTCCCATAACCCAATGGGCCTGCAAGTCAATTAAATATTGACACCAGTTTACGTACGCTGGTATTTAGATCCTCACCACTCCCGTTAGATATCATAACACAATTTTCCGCATTAAACATAGAAGCCAATCAAGCCAACATTTTCTGGTCTAGACCAGAAAACCACCAATAGTTTCTACAAATCCACTACACCTCTCATTACCATTTTCCATGACCTTTTCAGGAAATATACACGAAGCACCCACATGTCACTTCCCATGTATCCAACAACCAATTGATAGGATCTCGGTAGAGCTCAACATTGATTGGAGCCTTCAAGAAGCTATTATATCTGAATGATCTATTACACCAATTCAGGTTAGGAGAGCTTTCTTTGCCTTAGAATCGCAGATCCTATTATTACGTGTTGAGGATATAAGATTGCCCAACTAGTTTGTCTGCATCCACATATATTTCATTTTCACCGGCTGTCTCGGCACGACCTTGGGAGGTCGGGTACGAAGAAGGACTACTTGTAGATTTTCATACTCGCATGTCACTTTTCTATCATACAGGGGACCAAGAAGAATGGGTGAGGATTTGATTTTGGATTTTTATTCATAAGTGGAGGATTTTAGGTGAGTGGGGACCACAAAGAGTGATTGAGGATTTGATTTTGAATTTTTAATTCAATAGTAGAAAAACATGGAGAATAATGACATGTGGTGAGGATTTGATTTTGGATTTTTAATTCATAAGTGGAGGATTTTAGGTGAGTGTGGACAACGAGGAGTGGGTGAGGATTTGATGTTGAATTTTTAATACAATAGTAGAAAAACATGGAGAATAATGACATGTGGTGGATTTTATTTTAGATTTCTAATTCATAAGTGGAGGAGTTTAGGTGAGTGGGGACCATGAAGAGTGGGTGAGGATTTAATTTTGAATTTTTAATTCAATAGTAGAAAAAACATGGAGAATAATGACATGTGGTGAGGATTATTATTATTATTTATTTGAAATGGATAATTAATCAAATTATATTTGATTAATTCAAAGTGTATTTTGTGGGAAATGAGGTAGGGATTTAATTGATCTAGGACATATGTGAAATTAGGGTGTCTACAAGAACATCAAATGCTACAAGAGATAATGAAAGGGATGAAAAGTTCATATTTCATTAACTCCAAAATGTCTTCACAAAAGAACACAAAGTTTCTTTCTTAAAACAAAGCTTACACACAAAACTATTTTCTTCTACTCTCTCAAAGTCACCCTTACAAATGATCCTCTAACTTTATTTTATAACCCAAAATTTGTTTACAAAGTAGTTAGGGTTTAGATGAACATTAGATAGGGCATCTTAAGTGACTTTGAATTTTTCAACCAACTTCTTAAAAAGTAACTAAAAATAGAAATCACTTAAGTTATCAAAATTTTGTCCTGCGTTTAACAATAACCCACTCAAAATACCATTTTATCATTTAACAAGACCATGTGCCTTATCCATTAAAGTGGGGTTTTCCTATCTCAATCGTATGAGAAATGGACTCTCCCACTTCGTTAGATACCAAAAACTATCTCCTCATCCCATTAGTGAAATTAGGATCCACTTCTTTTGCCAATTGAAAGGATCTGAACCTTCCCAATGTTTCGAACATCTTCTCTTCTTCAAGAGGTTCACTCGGTTGAAGCACAACCTCACAAAACACCTGCAATTCCAAAATCCTACCTGGCATATCATTCAGATTGACCATCTTTGATTGAACATTCTCAAACAAGTTCCTTAATTTGATACAACATTCCATTGAAGTTGAAGAGAAATTGATGGTAGGAATGTACATGTTTTTGAACAACGCGAGAATTGTTCCTCAACATGTTCTGATGAATGCCTCTGATTATTCTCATTCACAAGATCACAAGGGATTTCAGCTATGAACTCTTGAATTGAGGCAAGTGAAGTGAAGGCTTCATTGCATACGCTCTCGTAATGGATCATAGAATCCTCAAGAAGTGTCTTCCTTGACTTGAGATGTAGACACCAAAGAAAGTGTGTCCCTCGGCATTTGAATTCAAGGATTCCTTCAATGGCTAGAGTTGTAGATTCCATACTTGTCATCTCCTGTAGACTAGGCAATATCTCATCCAAATTTGATATGTTAGAAACAAAATATTCCTTAAAAGAAAGGATTGGATCTAGGTATGCACTAATATCTTCATGGAGCTTTATGACTGCTTTGATCATCTCTCCCCCAAAAATGAGAATCTCTAAAAGCCAAGATTTAGTGACATGGCCTAATGTGTTTATCTCCTTTGATAGATTGAGTGTTTCTTCATCAGGGCAGCCACTGCATCGAGTACTGGGAAAGTGGAGGATATTGGATTTATCAGATGTTGAACGTAATCCACCAATTGATTCTTTTTGGCCTTGAGCTAGGAGTTTTGAGATTTATATTTCTCAAGCCTCCTTAGCACAATATCCATGGAATCTCGAGCCATTTCCATGTCACTCTCCAATGTGGACTTCCCACCCAATTCTCGATACTTAATAGTCGAGTTGTCATGGCATTATGCTCTTTCTCAACTCGTGGGATGACAAGATCCACAAATTTGTTTCCATCTTCATCCACCACTATTCTCAAGAATACCTTAGGATTCTTGGGAATGACATCATTTGAAAGCTTGAAAAGGGCATTGAAGTCGATATCAATTGCCTTGACAACCCTTTTCATTTTCTTGATTTCACAATCAACCTAAGAAGGGGTCTCTTTCACCAACTCTACATACCAAAGACTGGAGTCCGAAGAAACATTTGTATTGTTCTCGATATCATTAGATTCTATAAGGGTCCTTTCGACAACTTCAATTTGCAGGAAATAAACTTGATATCAACCTATTGAACATCAGGGAGACCTTGAGAAACCTCTTCGTGAACTATAGGTTTAGAATCATTTGATATCTAGACCACTTGCACTTAAGTAGACTCTTGTGCATGACACGACTGAGGAGTGTTTATTATGAGCTTCCTTAAACTATTAGCAATGTGAGTAAAATAATCCTTACTTGAAGTGGAAATTCCCGATACACGCTCTCTTCCTTCACTAGAGCCAAGACCCTTGGATGTTTCACCTCGCGACACCTTCTTTGGAGAAGTGGATTTTGGAAACCACTCTTTTCTTGCTTGATGTGTATGAGTAGATGGCATAGAGGTTGACTGAGAAGAAGCTTTGGTCAACTGGAGACCTCCTCGAGTTGGAATTTTTGTACTCTTGAGGTATGAACTTGGATTGATGGTAACTTTGCAAGTTCTCGTTCATACCAGGCTATGCTCCTTTCGAGAATCAGTTGATTCTTGTTATCAAGAGAAAATTCATCTCTTTTGGTCCAATCAATTTAGGGAAATGGATTAAAGGAAACGACATCATATGAGGGATCAATAACATCTTCAACATCGTCCAACAACAAATTTGGAGGGTCTCTAATGCGAAAATCCTTGATTTGAGAAAGGTTTAGGTGGGAAAAATATCACCTTCTTACTTCGTGTTCATCTGAACATGCAGCCCAGAAGTCTTCCATGGTAGGATTGTGTTAACACTTTGCTATAATAATCTTCTGCATATATCCGTTGATATCAAATTGGAATCTCTTTACATATGGATGTATAGTAATGAGAGAAACTCCTTCTATATGAGTTATGCACTAAAGAGATTTAGACATCTGATATTCCCCAATTTGAATTGGGAAATGGATTCTGAATGATATTTTTCGCTAAGAAGACAATGAACTTGGAAAATTTGTTGCGCAAGCTCCATCAACACCCACTTATCACCGACATACTTGGGAAGCTTCCATGGAGTGCCTGCAAATCCACTCACGCAAATGTAGGAAAAGGTTAGAAATTGAATAAACCATGTTCCCCACTAAGAAATGACAGCCATGGCATATTTGGAGAATCTTTCTTCCAGATTTCTATTTAAGTTTCTAATCACGTGGAAGGTGAAAGCATCATTAACTCTCTTGAAGTGATGAGAGCTATTCTTGAAACTCAACTGTGGATAATGATGGAAGACATTATTTGATGGACCCATGATGCCTTTCATTTCTAGCCCCGAGAATAGCTTCCTTTTAGCCATTGCATAAGTTAGGTATGATGTCATGTAGAAACACCTAGTCATCTTCACTTCGATCAATTGTTTGTGAAGAGTATCACTGATGATGGTGGCCCAATCTACAAACTCTCTCTTGGCAAGGATGATGCAGATGAACTGATACATCCATGGGTGGAAAATCCTGACAGAGGGTAGACCGAAGACTTGGCTCAGAAGAGTGATCATGTCATTTATTTCCTCCGAAAATTCAACGTGGTACAATTCCTTGGGAATCCTATCAACACAAGGCCTCTTGGTCACTAACCAATTATTTTTTACCATCTTGCTCTACCTGAGGGGTTATTCATCCAAAAAATCTTGCACTGAATTTCGAGTGATGTCAAAATTCTCGGAGAAATCACGGATCCTGAGTAATTCTTCGATGTGTTTTGGATCAAGAGGAAAGGCTCATGATTATCCTTGAAAAATAATCTTCTCTTAGGATCACAATGCTCCATGCAAGGGATGAATAGCTCAAGGCATTGCATTGTGCAGACACCTAAATTCCTCTTTTGTAATCTTATTGCCAAAACACACGCAAATCACTCCCATTCTTGCCAAATTCATTATAATTAGTGGTTTTAGCTAATTAACTAACATTCCTTATCAATTTAGCCAATCAACACCACGTTTTTAATTTTGTAACCCCTTTCACATTTAGGATGCCACTTTATGGCGAATCGTAAGTCAAAATACTTTTCAAAATAGACAATTAGCATTTATTAGCTAACTAGGCCTATTTTGCCCTTGTTTTGGTCAATATACCTAGTATTGACTCAAACCCCTCTTCCACCACTCAAAATCACCCTATTCACCTCCACAACATCTCAGCAAGATTCAAAAGTTTATCCTAGCCTCCTTGTTGACCCTAAGCGGTTGATTAAGGCTTCACACCTCTTAATCACTTGGTAATTCACTAATTGTGATTAGCAAGGCCTAATCGTGATTAGAAATTCTAATCTAATTTTGTGCTTTTAGTCCCACATGCACCAAAATACAATTTTTTCCCAAAAGGAAAACTATAAAAAGGGTTCACCTCATACCTTTATACTTTACACCATGCTTTGATTTTCATCTCATATAATAAATATGATAAATAGCCAAGTTCAATCCTTGCTTAAAGCCTTCAATGGGGTTAGCATTTGGATATCTAAAATGACCAAGTAGTCATTGGGAGAGGCCATTTCATCTTGTTTTGAGTAGCAACCATAACCATTTGATTGCCCCCTTAGGTCTATTTAGGCCCATGTGAGGTAATTCAAGCATATTAGTAAGCATGTTTAGTTCAATTTTGCATTGTTTTCATACTAGTTAAGCATTCTTTTAAGCTTCTATCTTAATGTTACATTCCTAGACTTAGAACCTTGGCTAGATGGATGGCAATGGTGTTAGATTTCCTTGTTTAGTCATGCAATTTTCTTTGTAAATTTTAGGGTGTCATCATTTGGCACGCTGGTGGGACCATACCCAATTGTATTCAATTTTTAAAGCTTTTAAACTTAGTTTCAAAGTTTTTCATTTAAATTTTATAGATTAGTTTCAAGTTCCTAGATTAATTTCAAGTTTTCTAGTTTACTTTCAAGCTTTGTAGAGTACTTTCAAGCTTTTTAGATTAGTTTCTCAAGTTTTTTTAGGTTAATTTCAAATTTTTATAGATTAATTTCCATAGATTAGTTTCAAGTTTTCTAATTTACTTTCAAGATTTCTAGAGTACTTTCAAGCTTTTTAGATTAGCTTCTCAAGATTTTTAGATTAATTTCAAATTTTTAGAGTAATTTTCAAATTTTTATAAATTAATTTCCATTTTTGAAAGTTGTTTCAACTAGATTAGTGGTAGAAGTTGTGTTTTCTTACTTTTTGTAGAATTCAAGGAGGAAAAGCACAGTCAAAATTGCCAAAAAGTAGCAAATATTTTACCTTTTTGAATAAATTCTTGTAAAAACTCAAATTTTGGCCACTTCCAGCGAAGGAGCATGCGGTATTGAATCGGGAGTGCAGTGTAAAAGGGGATAGCACATGTCGGTAGGGGAGTGTAGACATCGAAACAAGTGTGCACCTACTTCTCTAGAAGCACACACGTTAGCTTGTATTTTTCAACTGTTAGTCATTTTTACAAGGGAGAGCACACACATCGGCAGAGGAGTGTAGGCTTGAAACAAGTATGCACCCGCTTCTCTAGAAGCGCACACGTTAGCTCGTATTTTCAAATTTCATTCATTTTTATAAGGGGGAGCACACACATCGACGGTGAGAGCACATGCATCAAAATAGGTGTGCACCCGCTTCTCTGGAAGCACACACGTTAGCTCTTTTTTTTTTCAATCACAAGCATTTTTATAACAGGGAGTGTAGGCATTGATAGAGGTGCACAGTGTTGAAACATGTGTGCACACATCGATGGGGGTGTGTAGGTGTGTATGTATAAATTTTTCCTACAAATTCAATGCTTCCATTTTTAGTTTTTAGGATTTATGTTACTTTTCAGATATTTTTAGATGCCATTTTTGTCAATTTCATAGATTTAGAGTAAGTTTTCTTATAAAATCACTTAGGGTTTGAAGGAATTAATCTTGTTTCGATTTTTTGTGTGAGTTTGGGTTAAGGTGTGTATGCTCTTCTCTTGCACTTCGTGATCTATAGAATCAAAAGAACTCTTAAACTTTCTTTTGCTATCATTAGAGTAAATAGGAAACTTTGTTAATCATCTTTTAGTTTAAATGTTTTTTCAAGATTGCTTTAAATAACCAAGGCTAGAATTTTTGCATGCTCTTCCCTTTCACCTAGTGTGATCTTGGGGATCAAAAACAATTTTAGTCTTTTCATTAAAAACACTTGGATGAATTGGGAATAAACCTTGTTTTTGAAAATTTGATAGTACTTAGTTGATTTACAAGCATTTGTCATGCTTATTTTATTATGATATTGTGAATCTATTTTGAAACTACTAACCATTTTTTGAAGGACCTAATGCTAGTTTAAGAAAGGAGGACCTAAAAAAAATTTCTACCTACACTTGTGATTGTAGGTTGCCAAAAAGAGTACTGAAAAAAACCACATTAAGTCTAAAAGATAAAAAATACACCACAATCATCACATTGTATTTGCAGGTTTCGGTTAAGAGCTACGGCTCATCCGCTCAACTAGGACATAACCCCTTTGGCATAAGCCTTAAGCTACAATAATGGGGGTGGTCCTAGGAACCCTAAAGTAGTTCACGCAAGAGGGAACCTTGTGAACGAAACAAGAAAGTGCTCCACACTACCGACTTGTCTAGTACGCCTTGGTGAGATTAGCGTCAAAGATATCTCGTATCATGACCCTAGTGAAAGTATAATTGAACACACTTCGGTGCTCATTATATTGAAGGGGGTAAAGTAAAGCCGAGATACTCCCAAATTAGTTAGTGTGACTTTTTGGGTAAATCGAGCTTGCTCATAGATATCTTGTGACTCTAGAGAGAGAACCACCTAGGAAGATTGTCAGCTTGGAGCCATTGTTTTTGTCTTAGATAGTATACTTGAGAGCTCTCACAAAGTGAAAAAAATGTTAGATTCAAACTCTTATTTTTCAAACAAGGGAAAGAATCTCTTAATGTTGAAACCATGTGATTTTTATCACGAAATATACTTAGTGTCATTTTGTCCTAGTTTTTCACTTGTCTTAAGATAAGGCAAAACTCTATCAAAATATTACCAAATTTATTTCAACACCACTTGGTCTACACCCTCGTTTTCTTGTTGACCATTTTAGGACAAAAGAAAACAACATATACGAATACTTGCTAAATATCGCTTGTCCACCACTTTTGTATTCTACTTGCACGACTAGGTTGCGAATGTCGAGAGCACAAGTGTTGAAAGTGTGCATGGGATGTACTCATGATCTTATAGGCCCCCTTGTCTCAAAAACCCATATTTGAGACTTATTATCATCATAGTTTGGTGATTTCATCCTTGTCTTATTTTGAGTTGTTACGCTTCCCACATTATAGCCATACAATTGATATATTTACGTCTTGTTTCCATTATGAAATTAGGCCTAAATCTCTATATTGTAGAGTTACGCTATTCACACGCATAGTAATTTCTTGTTATACTTAGACATAGTTTTTATATCCTAACTTTGTCTTGAGTTTTGTGAGTGTTGAGGATACATTGTTAGCATCACAATAACATCATTTTGACACTAGAAATATTTCTTTCCTGAAATCTTGGTTCATGTGTCCAAATAGTGTCATTATGCTGCTCACATTGTTATCATCCATTTTATGAGACTTGGACTTTGTTAGTGTTTAGAAATTGGTTTTTAGTATATCTTGTTAGAAGATCACGTCAACATTCTCTTATCATTTAGGCCTTGTTTGTTATAAACTTGACCTAACTGGTGATATTGTGTTGTCACTATTTGGTTTCAAACCTATCTAGATGAAATCTTAGAGAATAAACTATTTGGTGTAACTAAATTTTGAGCGTTGTACATCATTGTATTATTCTAAGGAAAACTTGTGTCATATATTACCTTCTTAGGGTAGCTTGTTCATTATTCTTTAGTCCGTACGTTTGCTTTGATATATCGATTTATGTGTCTATTCTATAGTCACCTTGTGTTGGTAAATTAGCGTTGTTAAACTACACAAATTTGACTAGGGTACCTTGTTAATAAACCTTAGTGGAAATATTTCACATTATACCTTCTATTCTAAGAAATTCCTACTACAAGAATGGGATCACAAAATTTGGAAGCCAATATATTTGGAGGTGACAACCCTCTTTTAGAGGATAATCTCATGGTTAACCATAGTGGTGGAGAGGAAGAGTCTCCTCATGCAGATGTAGAGCTTCATTTCACCCATTTTGACAACTACATTTTTCATAACAAACATGAAGTTCTTATGCGGTTGTGGAATCAGAGCCAAATTACCTTCCACCGTACCCTTCTCTTATCATCGCATGGTTCGAGGAGAAGAAGAAGTAGACCTCCCTCGCGTACTCTTAACAAAATTTTAAATCCAGGTCATGTCTCTACTTCGCACAGCTAGAATGATAAGGAGATACCATTTGAAAATGATGGAGACTATCATTTTCCTGCTATTAAAATTCATTGTAAAGACCATGAATAACATATTCATCATGCACAACCTCCTACCAATGAAGATCATCATGAAATACCTATTAAAGAGGTTATGTAAGCCCTCACTCAAGCTCAATTGGAAAGTTTGGCTTCACATATAAAAAGGAACAACAAAAAGTTGTGAAACAAACTATACCAAAGGCAAAACCTAAAGCCTCATTTTACGAACTCCGAATAAACACTCCTCGACAGAGGCACAAAGAGATCCTTATGAAGAGTTTACTGTAACAAATCGGGGTGACCATACACCTAGGATTAATGCTTTGTATAGACTTATGCCACCATCCATGCGAGATCCACCTTTTAATCAAGAGTGTTCAACAATGAAGAACACCCTTCAAGTGTTACAAGAGGGCCAAACCGGTAGCAATAACAAGAAGTATCAGTTCGATGAGTTATGTCCTTACCCATTTGACAAAGCCATGTTGTAGGTACCTTTCCCAAGACATTTTGATTTTCCAAAATTTGATAAATATAAGGAAAAGGTGACCTTCATGATTATATAAAAGACTTTTATATGGCATGCCAAGAGGTGGAATTCAACGACGATTATTATATTATGCACTTGTTTCCATGAAGTTTAAGAGAAATGACACTAGAATGGTTTGTGAATATCCCTAAGGGATCCATATCAACATGGCTAAAACTAGCAAAGAATTTCGTATGAAAATTCTCTTTCAATATAGAAAACAACGTTACCATGTTAGATCTCTACAATGCCAAACAACGAAAAATTCGTTGCATT
Organism: Taxus wallichiana var. yunnanensis; assembly: GCA_018340775.1. Lineage (NCBI taxonomy): Eukaryota > Viridiplantae > Streptophyta > Pinopsida > Cupressales > Taxaceae > Taxus > Taxus wallichiana. Next base: position 589,737,885 of record CM031238.1, on the reverse strand, counting down.
TTACAAAGATGGAGAGGGTTAGCTAGTCGCTTCCCTTGCTCCCTACCCGAAAAGTAGCTGATAGGCATATTTTTTCCCAACCTCCATCCAGACATTACATTCCACTTACAAATGCATTGTGGTAACACATTCGAAGAGGTAATAGAAAAAGGGAGTCAAATTGAAAAGGCATTGTTAGCTAGAGGGATTCTAAAACCTTTCTCCCGTGAACAAAATGATTCTAAATCTAATGATAAAAAAGTTTAATCCTAATAGAAACAAAAATTTCATTAGTGATGGGATAGTAGACTCTAAATAGGTGCAAGTCGTGTAGAATCACACACCTTTGAAACTTGCAAAGGGTAATCCACCTATGGAGTATAAGCGTCGTAATTTCACTCCTTTGTTTGACTCAATGTCATCAATACTAAAAACAGCTAGAGGTAGTTAATATGGCTAGATATCCTGAAACTACACCTTATGAGGATGACGCGCCTAAACCATCATGGTTTAGAGATAATGAATATTGCTAATTCCACCACATTAAAGATCACAAAACAAATAAGTGTTTGAAGTTGTAGGACTACATCCAGGACTTAATCGAAAGTGGTGATGTGGAGATGGATTCATCCACTCCTAACAAATCCCCCAATATGAAGACTCTTCCTAAACATAATCGGGACAAGAATGCTAATTATGTGTCTAATGAGGAGAATCATTTTGATTCCCTCATTGGTTATGTAGATACACATGTTGAAAATGTCAACACAATAACCCCTGTGATATCCCTAGACTATATATGTTTAGGCATGTGCCAACAAAGACTGATTATCACATAATTTTGCATACTTATGATAGTAAGGAACCTAGGTTTCAACATTCCCATCAAAGGATGCCTATCAAAACTAGACCTCATTTGATTCTTCACGCTAGAGAGCCCATTCGGGTACCCTATTCCCCACCTTCATCTCATAGTTGGTGGTATGGTTTGGACACTTCTGATCCAAATTATTATTTGGGTTCCTCCCACTCTTCTTCTAACTCTGATCTAAACTATTATTCTGATTCTTCAAATTCACCTAAATCTTCTAAAAATTCTAATTTGGTTCTTGAGCCATAGTCCTCCCTTACTTTGTAGGACCTCCCTTATTCACCACCTCAATGACCCCTTCTTCCGTCGAAGATATCTCTAACTCAAAGTCCTTCTAATCAATCATCCAAGTCAACTCCCATGTCACATTCATCCAATCAACCTCTTGTGGTAGAAAAACTACCCACACCGATTGATTCATTTTAGAATGAAGAAGTAATTAGAGAATTTATGAGGGTACATGAAAACATTCCTCTAGAAGTTTACAAGAAAGAAACCTCTTTAAACCTTGATGCGTTCACATATTGGGAGAAAGCGATTGATGCCTTTTCTCGGAAAATAGAGAAAACCCTAAGATCATCGAACATGATCCTCCTCTTATTCTTTCATCTTCACATTCTTCATTAAGCGATGAAATTCTTGGGTCTAGCATTGATCCATAGCCTATCTTCTCATTACCTAATCATTCTTTATCTATTAGGATTCCTCCATCGCAATCTTACCTTGGGTCACCACCTAGTAGCCCATCGTCTTCTTCTATATGTGGGCCACCTCCAAGTAGCCCCACATCATCTATATGTGGCTCACCTCCTAGTAGCCCATCTTTGTCTATATTGGGGGCACGTCTTAGAAGTCCCTCATCTTCAATTCTTGGGCCATGTCCTAGTAGCCCATCATCTTCTATCTATGGGACACCACCAAGAAGTCCTTCATCTTCAATCTTAGGGCCACATCCTTGTAGTCCTTTATCTTCAGTCTATGGGACACCTCCCGGTAGCCCATCCTCTTCAATTCTTGGACTGTACCCTTCATATCCATCACATTTTCCTTCTATCAATGATTGTGGAAAGCCCACTATCATTCCTCACATCAATTCTATTCATCCACTTTCTTCTCCCACTTCTCAGGATTAGAAAAGTCACGTAGTAGCTAAGGAAACCAAAATGGTTCCTTCATCAGGCTCAAATAAAAATTCCAAGATCTCTAAAGCTCACAAAAATTTAAACAATCTTAAAGTTTAGAATCAAACACAATTCAAAAATGCACATCAACACAACCATCAAGTATGGCATAAAGTGCATAAACCTCTGGATAGGGACCTCAAGATACCATAAACAAAATCCACGGGTCATGATAAAACATAGTTGTCTATTGAGTATGAGCTCACCACGATCATTAAGATTGGGGATAATATGACTCTTGATAAGAAAACATGCCTAGTCTTCCTTATCAAGGAAATTTCTAACATTATTGTTGGATCTTATCACATCAAGTGAGCTTGTTTGTCCCACCTTTCAAAAATTACAAAATTAAATGGTAAAACATTTCAAAAAATCAAAGGTAAATGAACACACATTGCAATCAGGTATTGCATACACATGGATGTTCTTTTCTTCCCTTCATTGATATTCTTTTGCAAGTCTTCCTACCATTTTCATCCCTTCGGCGATATTTTGGTTAGCCAATTCACACGCATATTGTGACATTTATGTCTATGGTATCCATTTGGCCTTGGTCTTTTATCACCTTAGTAAATTAAAGAATGACTGACCTTATAGAGATCCTATCACAATCAACATCTAAAAACTTGTTGCGAAGAAATTTTAGACATATTTGTTGACACTAGCCAATGTCATCATTGCAATCACTTCTGCCTTCTTCCATCAAGCCATCAATGGTTCTTAACCCCTTGTCAAACAAGATAGCTGAAATAAATTTTCAGAAAAGTAAAATAAATCAGTCAAATCATAAATCATAAAGCTGAAATCAAACGCTAAAAACAAAAGTAAATTGATATATAACTCTTTCTTGGGGTATTTCCAATAATCTCTACCGGGGCTATGACACTCGATGACAGTAGAGAAATGTTGTGATTAGAATCAAATACATCTCCATCAGGGCTATGGAAGCCTAGTTGGCAGCAGAGCAATGCACGACTCTCTCTTCTATAATCCATTCATAAAAAATCAACTTTGAAAAACAAATCATTCCTACACATCGGATAGGGTGTCTTCACTTGTTGTCTATCAAATCTTCCCTCCAAGAGGTAATAAATCTCCACGTGCACACATTGGATCTTAATAACCAAACATGATTAGTATGTTACCAAGTGTCTTTTTTTGGACCTTGTTTAGATTCTTATCCTAGTCTGTATCTTGTCTCGTGATTCGTGTCTTTGGCTAATTGCTTCTTCATCGCGAGGCTTCTAAGCTACATTCACAACATTCATGTTGTTCTTCTACTTCGTTCAAAACATCCATGTGTATAAGATTGCCTTTTTGACATGTTTTGGGGACCTTTGTACCCTTTCTCAAAACAAACTTCCACTTTTTTATATCATCATGTGCTTTTGGCTAGTTTCCATTGGGGCATCCTTGCTCCTTCCTAACACATCATTGGGTTACATTCATCATCATGATTGAACCTATCTATATTGGCCTTGATCCAAATTTTGTGCATGAAGAGTTTTCCTTTGAATATTCCCATCTAACGCTGGGGCAATTTCACATCTTCACTTTCTTGCACATGCATGTGGCATTCTTCCCTTGTACATCCCATCTGTTCTTTGGGGGCATCCATGTTTCTTCATTTCCTATACATAGCTTTAGAAAACTTCTCAAAAATAAAAAACATTCAAATATGTTTCAAAAATTAAAAAAATCACATATGTTTTACAAATCAAAACATTCAAATATGTTTCACAAAAACCCAAAAATTGGTTAAAATTGGTTAAAAATCTAAAAAAATTGCAAAAATATCAAAATTCTACAAAAATTGGCAAACAACGTGCATACATCTTGAAGCATGTATCACTTGTATTATCCTTGAACATTGAAATTTTTCCTACAAAAAAATATTTCTAAGGTTCTTGTTTGTTCTAGTCTCAAATGACTTGTGGATCATCATGATCTACATCCATTAACAAAAGCTAGGCTACATGCTATGTTGGTCCTCCCATGCAACAATGAGTTTTTAGGGACTGTGTCATAGACATGAAATATTTTCCACGGACTACTTGTGTCCTCCATTTTCCCCTCGCATGTGTTATTGCTTGGGGCATCATTTTTAACCCTTGTCATTACAACACGAACATTAAAGAACTACAACTTGATAACAAAAACATTGGTACAACTGTCTTGAATGTTGTTTGTTTAAGTATATGTGATTGTGCTTGTTTCTTTGTTAGGTTATTTCTTTTGCTTTCTCATATTACATTGCATTATGTATGTTGCATGGAGTTAAACGTCATTTTACTTTCTCGTATTGCATTACATTCTATATGTTGCATGGAGTTAAGCGTCATTTTACTTTCTCGTATTGCATTGCATTATATATGTTGCATGGAGTTATGTATTTTTAGCGGTAAACAATTGTTAGTAATTTAGCTTTTAATTTTATATTACACTTTTGTTTATTTTAAATGAAGGTTGATTATATAGATTTAGAGGTAAAATGATACAAAACTGTTCTTTATGGAAAGGCTAGATGAAAAGGTTGGACTTGTCCTATATTTCTTCATTAATCATTTCTTCTCCATTATCATTTATTACAACTACTATTTTTTCTTCCAAATCACCTGGGCAATAAACAACCATGTTTATCCCTATCATTATTTATTTTCAATACCTAAGGGTTTCGCGCCATTCTCGACCTATTTTCTTCAATCCATTTCGATCGTCGAATGATCGCTTCTATCACCCACTCAACAATTGAGGGGGCATCCTTCATCTTGCTAATTTTTCTTCAAAAATTTACCTTTTATGTTTGTCTACTATGTTTGAAGTGAAGTCACTAACTTCACCTCAAACAGGGCAAATGTAGACACCTAAATTCCACTTTTGCAATCTTATTGCCAAAACACATGCAAATCACTCTCATTCTTGCCAAATCTGTTATAATTAGTGGTTTTCGCTAATTAACTAACGTTCCTTATCAATTTAGTCAATTAACACCACGTTGTTGATTGTGTAACCCCTTTCACATTTAGGATGCCACTTTACAACGAATCGTAAGTCAAAATCCTCTTCAAAACAAACAATTAGCATTTATTAGCTAATTAGGCCTATTTTGACCTTGTTTTTGTTAATATACCCTAGTATAGACTCAAACCCCTCTTCCAACCACTCAAAATCACTCTATTCACCTCCACAACATCTCAACAAGCTTTAAAAGTTTATCCTAGCCTCCTAGTTGACCCTAATTGATTGATTAAGGCTTCACACCTCTTAATCACTTGGTAATTCACTAATTGTGATTAGCAAGGCCTAATCATGATTAGCAATTCTAATTTAATTTGGGGCTTTTAGTCCCACATGTACCAAAATACAAGTTTCTCCTAAAAGAAAAACTCTAAAAAGGGTGCACCTCATTCCTTTATACTTTACACCATGCTTTGATTTGCATCTCATATAATAAATATGATAAATAGCCAAGTTCAATCCTTGCTTAAAGCCTTCAATGGGGTTAGTAATTGATATCCAAAATGACCAAGTAGTCATTGGGAGAGGCCATTTCACTTTGTTTGGAGTAGTAACCATAACCATTTGATTGCCCTCTTAGGTCTATTTAGGCCCATGTTAGGTAATTCAAGCATATTAGTAGGCATGTTTAGTTAGATTTTGCATTGTTTTCATACTAGTTAAGCATTCTTTTAAGCTTTTATCTTAATGTTACATTCCTAGATTTAGAACTTTGGCTAAATGGATGGCATTGGTGTTAGCTTTCCTTGTTTAGTCATGCAATTTGCTTTGTAAAGTTTAGGTGTCATCACACTCGAAATAGAAAATTCGTTGCTTGAGGCAGACCACTATGATAGAGCCTATCCAAGAATATGGTTTTCCCTTCAGCTCTCACCCGATCACAAAATTGTTGCACGTTAACATGGCCAAGATCAGTGTTGGTGATATTGTCATATGCAGACTTGATGGAAGTGGAAGGAATGACCCCTTGGAAGTCATATATGAGTACAGACTTATTTGACTTTTCCACTAGCTTCCTCGATTTTTCTGCAGACTTGCTAGATTTTTTAGCCATTATGAATTTTACAGAAAACAACGCGAGCATGCAAAATGGTGTAAATGGTGTCAGGTCTTAGTCTCTGAACCACCATTAATGCAAAAGAAATGTGGCTCATTTTATTATTATTTTAATAATAATAATAATCGATCCCAAAGTTACATTTTTTTAAATATCTAGTTTCAATGTTTTTGTGCAGGATCAATTTAAATTGTTTTGTCAATGCTAAGATCACGTGTGGATTATGTATACCGGTCTCGGACACCAATGTGTGAGCTCTTCAAATGCGTAATAATCCTCTCTACGCAGAATCTCTTACATGTTACATGCAAATACGTAGACTCTTTATTTTATAGTTTATATTTATATATAACATGCTTTGAAAATGAATGGCTTGTTTTTCACCAAGGCGTGAGATATTCTTTGCATGCATTGACTTTTTCTTTTTATTTCTACCTTGGCGTGAGCTTTCTATCTTTTCCTGGACCGATTTCTTTTATTTATTTTTTGTATGGCTGAAAGCTCCTTGCTAATTTTTTTTTTTTTTTGAAAATTGTTGTTGAAACTGCTGCTCCTCCAAGTGAAGGCGTGGGCTCTTTTATTGTCTTTTTGAAAATAGATAAGTGGACTTTTGTTGCTTATTGGAAAATGCCGCTTATACTTCCTCTTTTCCGCGTGGAAACTTAGTTGTTGGAACTCCTTAATTTTGCCCAATGCATGAGCTTTCCTCTCACCACCCTCTCACTTGTTATTTCCTTCAATTTCTCATGCCTAACAATCTTCTTGTTGCATGCGTGGGAACCGTTTATTTTCGCTAGGAATTGGATTTTGCTTCTAAACCCCATGTTGATCTCCCTCTTCCCCATGTGGCTCTCTTCTTTGATGGCGTTTTGGACTTATATGCAATAGAAAAGGAAATTTCTATCTCTTTCTTACACGCGGACACCGCTATGAATTTGCGTATTCTCCTTCAATGCTTGGCCTGTCTCTCGTCAGTAAGGGCGTGAAGAATTTGCTTGCAAAAGAAATAGACTTGGCCAATGTAATTTCCTTCTCTTTGGCACGTTAAAATGCAGAGGAAAATGCCTAGGACTACTCTCCTTTCTTGGTGTTTCGAGGCATGTGAATGAATGCATGAATCATTTGAAAAATATTTTCTCGAAAACGTTTCTACACAGTGGAAAAAGTAAGAAGTTGAAATAATAATAAGAATTTGGAAATAAAGAGCCCCAACTTCTTACTCACGACTTTTTCCATGATTTTAACGGAAAAAAGTTAGGAGGCTCGATGAAGTTTTCTCATAACCGTTTATTTCTTTCCATTGAATAACAAATTTCCTCCTCCTTGGGTAGTGGGCATTAATTGCCCTGGGAGTATGGGGAAAAGCTTAATCATTTGTCTATGGCAATGGCAAAGCGGCCGACAATTCCCATCTATTTCCCCATGTGGGAAATTGGGAGATCTTTTGTCATCCTATTGTCGGGTTGGCAATCAACAGAGAAATCGCATGCGGGAAAAAAAAATTTTGCCAAGAAAGGAAAATCCGGGAACGGAAAGCCAATTTGGCATTCACGGCAATTGGAGGCGGAATTTTTATTTCCCATGGCAATGACAAGAACTTTTCGATTGATTTTTTATGAACGAAGTTTGTGACATGGTGAGAGGAGTTCTTACTCGAAATGGATGAAACGAAGACCAAAACGATCACAAGAATAACATGATCATGACGAGGGTGATAAATCATGTGAAAGAACACTTTTGAATTTTTTTTGAAATTTTCATGATCATTAATTTTGCGAAGTCCAACTTAGTTGATGACACACACACACAAAATTTGATGGTCAAATTTTGAATATACATGTCATTTTGATATTTAAATTATATATGTACCTATCATGCATGACAATCATATTTTAAAAGTGGTTGTATTTTGAAATCTAAAATGAAAAAATAAGACAAAAAAAAGTCTCTTGATCAGGTATCTCCAAGTTTTACACTTAATCAAAGCCAAACAACTTCATCATTGAAACAAACACCCACCGATCTAAATAATATAAATTGTTTTTATGTTGGAGGATAAAAATAGGTCCGTTCACCCGGCGTCTCGTATTTTCCATCAGATTTGCTGGGTGTCGGCGTTTTCTGCTGAAAATTCCACCGAATTCTTAAATATGTCGCGACCCCGGAAATGGTGGTTACCCATCCATCTTGACCAGCAAATCACATCACCCTGCCCCTCCAGCACGCTGTGCGGAAGACTAGTATTACAAAATTCCACAAGAACGAGAAAATATTACAGCGGAAGAAAAGAAAAATAAAATGGAAGAAAAAACCTTCCTTCCCCGTAGGTGTGAGCAACTCCTACAAGACTTACATTTGTTTTTAATTACTATAAATTGACTGTCGCCAAGCCTTTGGATCCAGAAAATGTTAATGTAGTTGCGGGAGATGCAGATGAAGAACAAAAAGTGCAGATACTTTCTATTATGTGTGTTTTAGTTGCTGCAAATCTATATGCCGTAAATGAGAGGGTTAATATACGAGTTATCTTCGATTCCAATTGGCGAGTGGGGGAACTCGTCAAAACAGCTCTGAAGTTAGTATCACATGAAGGTAATAATGGCCTCCAACTCCTCAACTGCACACGGTTCGTTATTCAGCTGCCTCACCCACAAACTTTGGTCGAAAGCCCTTTTCTCGGTAATTAATATAACTTCTCCCTTTCAATTCTTCCATGTTATTTTCTTTCAAAGTCAGAATCCAGTGGGAAGCTAGGCGTGTGAAATGTTATAAACAGAAGAACAATGATTGATAATATTAAGTCAGGTCTTTAATTTGAATGAATGATTTCAATAACGTCCACAAGATTAAGGAGTCTAGAGAGCTGAAACAAAGAGGTCTCACTATAGCACTGTAATTAGACAAAAGGACTGCTCTATCAATCTTACAAACTTTCCAACCTTTTTTGATGTTAGATCTTCTATTGTGTATCTTAATAACAAAATTGACTGTCTTTTCAAGCCTTGTGTCTTCATACATGATACAAATGTCACTATAGGCTGCACACTCCATGATGTAATGTCATTCTATCTCCACCCTCTCTTTGTTACAAAATAAACATATTCTCATTTCCCACTCTTCCTTGGGCGTTGTCCACCTACCAGTCTCACACTGAAGATGATGTGAGCTAGTCCTCAATTGGGCCATCAACATCTTCGCCTTCCACTTGATTTTCACTCCTATGCAGGTTTTTTCATCATGTTCCCACGTGGGATTAAATTCTTCGATATAATATGTTTTCTTCTGCCCAAGTTGCTTTGTCCACATGGCTGTCCTGAATTTCTCTCTTACATACTTTTTTATTTCCTCCTTATTGTCTGGACACTCTTGCATACTAATGTCCCACTTGCTCATCCACTTGTTGTTTTGTTTCATTCCTTCTTCTTAGCTCTTTTTCCATTGCTATCCTAGTTCATCGTCGATTCTCCATTCTTTGTTCCTTCCACTAACTTAATGTCCGAGTTATTACCTCTACCTCCATCAGAAAGGTCCCTGTTTCAGCTAAAAGAATCTCATAAGGGACTGAAGTTTTGACTTTGAGATTGCTCTCTGATTAAATGTTTTTGGATTGTCTCTGACTGTTTTCATTTTAGATCTGATATGTTGCTGTCCCAAATCTCACAACTGTTAAAGACCACTAAAGTGACAAGTAAATCAAACAAAGGTTTTTTAGTTTTTCAATCTCATAACTCTGCATTCCTGTACATGTTTTCTACCAAATGCAACTTTTTCCACTCTCCTTGAATTTGTTTTGCACTACAGGCGTCCCAACTAAATTTGTTGTAGAAATCAATCCCTAAATACTTATTTTCTTCCACTACCTACAGGGAACTTAGAACATGGATATGCACTTAAAGAATTCTAGTGCTCAGCTGCTTCACCAATTAACATCCACTAGTGGATTAAATGTTGATTTTTAACTTTTTTTTTTTTTTTTTTTTTTTTGGCTAATGCTGCAGCTGTTGAGCCTTCGGACATACAAGTGCCAGCAATCATTGGACCCCGAACAATGGAGGTGGAAGAGATCATATCACAGTTTAGATATGGAGCCAATGTATCAATTGTAACTCTCCCTAAAACCAATCCAGCCTTGGTGACAAATGAGTCAATAGTTTTTCATATTCCTTCCTACGACGTGGCTGAGGCGCATTCGATGGAAAAAGCTAAACCGCTCTTCAAAAGACCTCTTTTTGATAGTAATAGACGACTTGCTTCTCTTGATTGGCCGCCTAGATCTACGGAGGTTTCTCTGGCGAGTTGTAAAACGGTGAAGAACAACGTTTCTGTACAAACAGATTGGAAGCAATTCATTCTGGTAACATTTACTTTATTATTTAGGAGAAAACTGCTTCTGGAAGGGCCAAGACTTAATCCTTTTCTCCTAACCCTGAAAATGCTCTGTTTTCAGGTAATGGAAAACAAAGGAAGAGAAATATTTTTTTCAGGACCGTCCACGGTATTTATGTTGAAGTCAAGTTAAGTGGTGCAGGCGCAGCAAGCTCAGAAGATCCTACATATCGCACATTGAGAGAAGAATTGAAAGAAGAAAAAGTAAGTGGGTTGAATATTTCTGTTTACCCTTATAAATGTTTTATTTATTTACTGAAGAGTCAAATATTCGAGAAAGGAGCAGAGTCGATGGTGAACTCTTTGAAAATGCGGTTTTTAACTTAATATTTTAATTTATAAGAATGGTCATTTCTGAAGTTAATTTGGGCTGTGCAGGTAGTGTTTACCTTGTCTGGCAGTGTGAATATCTCTGCACTATATGCAGCCAAACTTGGTGATTACACTGATCCATATTTATCTAAACTTCCTGGTTCTCATGAGCCTCCCTGTTGTTTAGTTGTAATAGTGGTGCGCACCAAAACGGGGCAAGAAAACATGTGGGCATTCTTGCACCCATTTACTCCAGGACTGTGGTGTACAACAATGGCGTTGATGATATACACAGGAGTAGTTGTGTGGCTTCTTGAGCACAATTTAAACCCCCGCTGCTCTACAGAAAAGGCTGCCACTCTCATCTGGTATTGCAGAATTTCTATTACCTTTCCTTTCATAAACTAAAAGATTCAGCAGCCCCTTTCCATGACACCGATTTTAAGAAAACAAATCATGAACATTAAACAGCTTTCAAATTATTGAAAGTTAGAACACTGGGAGAAAGATAATAACCAATTCACCCAAACCCCTTAGACAGCTATATATGCATAATTTCTAATAGTTTTATTTGTTGAACTTTCCCAGGTTTGCAGTGTCTGCGATGTCTTTTTCTCAAAGTAAGCCAGCCAGCGTTCATCAAAATGATTAGTTAAATCTTTATTAATACTTAATTCCAGGCTTAAAATCTGGGTTTAAATTAATTATGGATTAGTATGTATGCTTGGCAGGAGAAAAGATCGAGAGCAGTTTAGCTCGAATTGTTATTGCAGTTTGGTTGATTGTCATGTTTATATTAGTGTCCAGCTATACATCCAATTTCACTTCAATGCTCACCCTGCAACAAAATCAGCCAACTATAAGCGGTGTTGATGAACTGTTACTTAGTGATGTTGCAGTAGGCTATCGAGAAGGTTCTTTCATGGCTGCAAATTACATTCATAAACATTTCGGCATAGCCAAAAAATTTTGAAACGGTATACAACGCTGGAAGAGTATGGAGAGGCACTCTCAATGGGTCCAGGGAAAGGGGGTGTGGCAGCCATTTTCGAGGAGATTCCACATGCTCGCATGTTCCTATATGGGCGATCTGGCTATACAATGGTTAAGCCTATCTATAAAACAGCGGATTTTGATTCTGTAAGTCCTCTACAGTCTTACTGTTTCATATATTGGGAGAATTAATTGCATTTTAAAGCTTACTTTTAGTGAAACCTTTGGTATAGGTTTTCCTGAGTGTTCTCCATACAGTTGCATGGGCGATTCCACAATCGGCTCCGACTCTGCAGCAAATTTTAACAGTTTAGACTTAGGAGTTTCTTGGGCCTGTTCATAATCACAGGAACGGTATCATCGTTGGCTTTAGTTATTTTCGTCTTCACTGTAAATTACAGTTCCAGGAATGATCCCAACGCTTCAGGGCAAGGGACTAGTAAGTGGAAATCTATCGAATTATTTGCAAGGCGTTTATATAATGTGGATTCATCCACGGTTAATACGGTGGAAAGTTTACCGCAGACACCTGATCCGATCTCTGGTTCGGAAGAGAAGTTGTCGGAAGGACGAATGGAAGATCCTTCACTGGACATCAGTATTGTTGTTGATGCAGATGACAATGCATCATCAGTTTCCATCTCCGAGATAACTGAAGCATGACAACTTAGATTTTATAAACACTGTAGATCAGCAGCTAATTAAGAGATGCATGCACACAAATCAGATATTATTATTATTATTTATGTATTTATGTTAAGATTTGATATGTACATGTATTAATTGGCATCTTACTATGAAAACAATCCTCCTTGTTATGTTTGTTTTTCATATTGGATTCCTAATGTGTCTTGTATGAAGCCTTGAAGCCAACCTCATAGCAGCTCATAGTCATGCAAGACTCCTCATTTATTTTATAATACTGTGAGTTTTCTACCTATCTCGTAAAATCTATACGAAGTTGTGGTATCTTGAAGCATTGGTGTAGTTCCTCATACCTTACCATGCAGCTCCACAACATCCCACAACTCGCCCAACACTTTGTATCATTCATGAAGTCTCGCAACACCTTGGTGCATTGCTCTACACAAACCCGCGCATGTGCGCATTCTCACTTTGTATTTCTACAACTTGTATAATCCCACATTAGCAATTTGCAATATTACTCACAACTTATGTAGTCTTGCACACTTCACATCACAACTCCTATAATCTTGCACCAACTCCACTCATTGTATTAGTAGCTTTTGTAATGACATGTACCTCCTTGTAGCTTTCACAACTTCTCATGGCAATGTGCAACAACTTGCAACTTCGCAACACTTAAGCACATTAGTGTCATTCTTCTCAACAACCCATACATGTCTTCCTAGTTATGCATAGACCCCCTACGATCCATGTTCACTTGTCAAGCTCTCACGCCACATGTCACGCCAGTGGCACACTCCACACTTGCTTCATCTAATGAAATTTCTCCAACATGCCACATGTTGGATCACATATGTAATTTGCCAAAGAAAGATGAAGCTAGTTCGAAAGTGCCCCTCGTGGGGGCAGGGGCGGGGGACGAGGGGGTGTGTGTGCATGTGTGTGTGCACGTGGGCATCTACATGCGTGCATGTGTGTGCATGTGTGTGTGTGTGAGTGTGTGTGGGCGTGGGCGTGTGCATGTGTACGCACGTGTGTGTATGTGTGCGTGTGCGCTTGTGCAATGTGCACGTGCATGTTCATGTTCATGTGTGTGTGTGTGCATGTGCATGAGCGTGCATGTGTGTGTGTGCATGGATTTATATCTCTTTAAAGAAGGATTTATATCCTCTCAAACAATATGAAGACAAGTACATGAAGTTGTAGTGGCTATGAAAACATAGGAACAATGGATGGAAGACAACAATAAGTTCCATGACTATGTTTCCTATCTACATGAGGACATCACGTAACAACATATGGCATCAAAGTCTATCAATAAAATTTCATGTTGTATTCATTCAAAGATGGACTTCTTTACTTTCAAATATATGGAATAAACACATCGCAACACCGCCAAGATCAAATCCAAGGAAAAGATGAAGTAGTATTTCCCATCTTCATCTAGTGTCATGCACAAGAGGTCACTCAAGCATAATACACCATCTCAACTCCCCCTTCACAAAAACAAAATGTACACTCGTGCAAAGAAGAACAACCTCAAAAGGTTGTACAACAACGTAAGGCTCCTATGCCTTCTAATTCAAACAAAAGAACAAAGAAATAATGTGATAACCGGTACCATCAACATCTCTCACACACCCACAATGATTCTATATGTTACACTCAAAAAGAGTTATCTACACAATCTACAAAGAATTACAATACTCACATATGAAATTTATCCATAAATTTGATATATGGACATGAACTCCATTGTCTTCAATACTTTGGAGGAGCATAAATGTATCTTCCACATAGTTTTTGATTGAAGGAAAACCTATCCATGTCATCATTGATGGCGGGAGTCAAAATAACATCATGTTTAAAAACACACCTCAATGCCTTACAATTCATACTTCCATGCATTTAGTTCATATTCACTTGGAAGTCTCTAGTTGGGAAAATATATATAGGTCTCATGACAATGTACTTTCCCATACAAAGTTAAGGAAATGAATGAAAACACCATTTCATGACATCACCCTTTTATAGTTTTGTTACATACTACTAGGATGGACATAAATATATGACCACAATGTTACATATTGGTTTAATCCACAAAGATGGATTGTTCATGTCAAAAGTTGGCTCTTCAACTTCTTTGAGTTATCTCCAATGACCAAAGTCACTTTGGTCTTGTTAATGCTTGGATTTTTTTATTGTTCAATGTCTCCAAATCTAACACAATATAAAATCTATCCATAGTGTAGGATTGTGACTTTGCAGAGAACGCCTAAAGATATTGAGTTATATTCCTACCTAATACCTAACTTGCCTAATGTTGTAGCATATGTAAATATGTATGTAATACCCCATAATTTTTCCCTAAACTCCATCTTAAAATTACTAAAATTTCAGTAAATTTTTATTTTTATTTTTTGAAAGACGTAATTAATTTATCTTGTTAGTCCAAACTATTTTATTTAATAAATTATGCCTTAGTGCTCTTAATGTTTGGTCATCCCAACATTTAAACAACTCATTTAAACACAAAATACTTTTTCATTCTACAAGAACATTTTAATTTAAATTTCCTAAGGTTACCTTCCTAGATTAATTCACCCCCACCCAAAAAATATATTACCGTACACTCCTTTAAAGTAATTTTACCCACATTCCCATCAAAGTCTCACAACTTAAAGTTGGGAGGGTAAAAGCTTCACCTTTGGATCAAAATGATGTTGGCCTTGGATCTATCTAGGTATTCTCTCAAAGCCCTATTTTTCTAACTTTATGTTTTCTATCCTCCATGTGTTTCATTTTGTTCTTTCTCCTGCATTGTTTTGTTTGTGCAGGTTTGGGGAGGAGCCATGGAGGCTAAGAAGACCATTCTTTTTCTTCTTGTTTTCCTTGTTCTTGTACAAAGTCGCCCACAATAGAAATCTATATTATTTCTATGTTTTGTGAGATAAACCAGAGGTTCTTGTTTGTATAATTATATATATATATATATATATATATATATATATATATATATAAGAGGGAAAATCGAGGGAAAATCCGTAACCCCGATTCACTATTGGTATATATATGTAAAGGTAAAGATGTATGAATGGGGTGGATTTGCTTCCACACCTTGTGCGTGTGGTTTGGTGGAGAGTGGGGTAGGGTTTGAGGTAAGGGGGTTGTGGCGGCGGATGTGGGGATACCAGGATGGAGCAGTGGTAGTGTGGCTGGGAGGGCACATGGGACGTACTTATTGGGAGCTATAAGGGGGTTTGAAATGAGGGGTTGCAGGTCACGGTCCAGCCGCAACTTGCCCCTTAATTTTTTTATTACGTCGAAGGCATTCTCCTATGATAAAGGGTTTCTGTCGTTGATGACATTAGATTAAAGTTGACGGGCATTTTGACAGTGTTTAAATGTTTTTGTTATTTCTACTGTTGAAGAGAAAAATTTTGAGTCCGAGTTCAGGGTATGTCTTGTTTCCTCTGTTGCAGCTTGTGTTGGTTTTATGTACATTGAATTTATTGCCTCTGTGACAATATTCTAGAAAATAGCTTGTTTTGTGTTAGAATTTCACAATTCGTAATTTTCACCCCTTTAAGTATAAAGTACACTCATGTGAATAATACAAGCAAGATGGAGATGAAAATGTGTAGCGCAAACAACAAATATTTGTTTTGCAGGAATGAACTAAGCCATGGAATAAGTGTGAGACATGTAGTTATTTAATATCCACCTTTTTATTTGTAACTCTCCATTCATGTCTTCGTCTTATCTAATAAATTGAACATTGTTCAATTGAAATCTCTTATGTCGATTGCTCTATGTTAGTTACTGATATATTGTTTTCTTATATTTTAGCTTATTTGTGGAAATTTAGTGGTTTAACTTTATATGAACCAATCTCGTTCAAATTTTCATTGTTCCATTATTCTCAACAAGGGCACCTCCACTGAAATCTACAACAAGATCCCTTTCTGCAACTTGTGAAATTGTACCTTGAATTTGATGTGAACCTGTTTGACTTTCACCATCACCTTCTTTTTCAGCTACCAGTCTCTCTCTCAAAGCACTCCTAAGCAAGGTACTAATATCCTTTTTCTACCTCTAAACTGACAATATTATCTTTTAAGTCTTTTCTTTCTTTATTTCATTTTTCTAGATCTATCATTAGTTATTAACTTATTTCTCCATCATTGTGGTTAACTCCAAGACAAAAATTGCTCCTGCTGACGAAGCCACCAGATCCTGATCAAAATCTAGATCTTGTGATAGAAATAAATGTTCATAAAACTCCAATTGGTCAGATGTTGAAACATCGATCATCTGAACTATGTTCTTTAGACATTCCTGAGCTTTAGAGATGTAAACCAATTGATCAGAGATGATAGGTTTCTGCTTTTCAATTTTCATCTCTAAATACTTCAACTTTTTTTTGTTTCATCTGTAAATCTCTTCAATTTTTCATATTCTTTCCCTTCTTGATCATGCTTTTCTGACATTTCCAATTCCAATTCTGAAATATAACCCTCTTTGGTGAGGACAAGATTTTTCAAATTCTCTGACTCGATACACTTGCTACCAAGCTCCTCTTTAAGGCTTGTAATCGTGGCCTTCAATTCGGACACTTCAATAGCAATCTCAATGTTCCTCTGCTCCATTTGTTCACGCACATCATTCCTTTCCTTAGTAGCTATTTCATGTTGCCTAGAAATTTCTTCAACAATATCCTCTGCCCTTTTCATTGCTCCATATGCAATGAAAACTAAGCCTGTGTGCTTTTCATTTTGATGGGGAGCCTAAATGTAGTTCGTAGGTTTTTCAGATTCAGGGCAACATTTGCCAACCTATTTTCAGCTGCAAGTTTAGCCATGACAGGGTTTCTCGATCATGGTTAGTATGATCTAAATCTTTTTCCCTGCATTTATTTGGTCGGTAGTTTTCTTGATTTTGTTTTCACCCCTTCTTTATAACTTTGCAAATATTTTATGTTATTTTCTCCCGTTTATTTTTCTCTGTAGTTACTTGATTTTTTTTTTTTCTTATATTTTAGTTGATTTGTGGAAATTTAGTGGTTTAACTTTATCTGAACCAGTCCCATTTGAATTTTCCTCTTCTAAAGGCCTGCAAATGCTTTCTGTTCATTAGCAAGCATTTATTAGTGTTTTGTCATTCTCATTGATTTTAACCCAAATTATGGGTTTAATGTTATAACAAAAAGGTATAGTAGTTGATTATCCTGAAAGATGAATAATCCAGAAATAGAGCAATTGGTCTTTTTCCTGCATATTTACCAGGAAAATTCAATATAGGGACTGCGACTCCGTCCCTACACCCATATTTTCTGGTGACAAAATTTATGTAGAATATAGTTGTACCCTTATTTGAATATCGTCCCCATCCTTGGAGCCCCACATCTCCAAGTAAGTATGCTTTTCCATCATTTTGTGGTCTGTTTGAGATTCTTTATTTTTATCATTTTTATTTTTCATGAAGCATTTAGTTCCTTTTACCTATTGTTGGTTTTTTGGGCTATAATTTATTTTTCTTTCTTTCATTCTTTAAGGAACTTATTTATAAATTTATAAATATGAATTTTGAAACTTCCTCTGTAGAAAATTTCAAGACCATTTCTTTTGTTAGGTTGGATGTCAAAACTGATTTTTTCGCTGCAAGATAATATTTGTAATGCCAAGTGATGTTAACATAATTCCTTGTTATTTGGATGACATTTGAGAATGTTGTGTATGTTTAGTTTTGTCCAAAATTGATCCTGATATGGGTTTTTGTGTTTTTAGGTGACAAGTATTCTAGTAGACTCTGGTACAAAGCAAGTGGAATTCATTGCTCTGTCCCAAAGAACTGGAGATCTGAAGTACCAGGAAAATGTTTTTAGTCACCGGTTTCTTATTTTTCTTAAACTATATTTTGTTCGTGACTCTTGAACATTAGAGATCCTATTTAATATCTTATGTTATAAGGGTCATGTGGGGGTATTGAGGGCAATCTTTAAGTTTGGTAAATGAGCAATTTTGATAGGTGATATTTACAAACAAAGATTGCATGCATAACTATGCATAAACAATAAGTAATCAACTATTGCTTTGAACTTCTTAGGCGTTTACTCCTTTGGGTGCACCCCTCATTTATTTTTGGTGCTTTTACTCTTTTTGTTTAGTTAGTCTTTGATCCTAGGGTCATTTTACCCTAGTGCATTAGCCTACTTTTGATTATTAGTGGACATTAATGATATATAATTTCAATGCAGAGGCAAATTAAGATATGAGACACCCAAAGTAGTAAAGCCCTAACCCATTTGGTTAAGGTACCAATTAAAATAGGTCAATGAGGAAGTAGTGTCATATGTGATATTTAAACAATGCATAATAGCTGAAGCATTTTTGGGAAGAATGTTTGGGTTTGTGGTGCTTTTACATGTATAAGAAAGTATATTAGTACTTAGAGAGTGTCCATTCTTGATGGGATGGATAGAAATCAGCATGGTATGCCTATTCAACATGTACTCACCAAAATCCTACATCGGTGAATAATCGCCAGGAAAACTCGCGAAGGCTACCAGTCATGATATAAGATTTGCAAATGTATATGTTGTATATGTATGAATTTGTAACAGATTTGAAATGTACACATATCACCTTTCAATGTAATGTTTCATCTATATTCCTACACTTCCACTATCAATCACACCCCTTATCAACATGTTATCGATAGTAAAAAATAAGAATTTTTCAACAAAAAACCAATCAAAAACCAATGTAACCACCATCTCAAACATGTTGAAATGCTAACCCATTATCCCCCAAATAATTACAAACCACATAAACTACAAAAGTAATTAACTATCCAAAGCGGTATCAAATGTATTCATGTTCAAGTGCAAAAAGTTGGCCACAAAAGGCTACTGTATGTACCCAAAATTGTGGGGTACTACACCACCGGAAAGAGGTTACACATACCCCATTGATGATACAGGTCTCCTCGCAAGGTGTTCGGGATCTAGAAAATCTTGTCAAGTATACATTTGTATCCCGTATGCCTCATCCGGCCTCCGCATGCTTTGTTCTGCCCTCTGCCCCCCTTTTTCCTTGTGTTTTGGTCTTAAGTGACGAGACCACCGCCCGCTGTGCGGCCGTCCCATGCGTGTTTTCCAGAATGTTCCAACAATCTCATCAAACATAAAATTCAAGTTTCTATCCACATTTTTCAGCTACTTTGCTTTGCATTTATGTTTTGGCCACCCTATGAATAGTGTTTTCTCTTTGTTTAATGGTAAAAGAGTTCCATTCCAAGTT
Source organism: Taxus wallichiana var. yunnanensis (assembly GCA_018340775.1). NCBI lineage: Eukaryota > Viridiplantae > Streptophyta > Pinopsida > Cupressales > Taxaceae > Taxus > Taxus wallichiana. The sequence goes on along the minus strand of CM031238.1, from coordinate 589,718,139 downwards.
ACCTTCTAGTGAATTCATTTGCTATAAATAGCCAGCTTGTTTTCAAACAAGAGGCCCCTCTCCTTCTCTGTTTAAATCATTCAATCTTTTGAGTTTCTTACTTAGAATTCCAATAGTTTCATGTTTTGCATCCATTATTAGTCTTCCTTTGCTTTGTTTAGAGGTCATTTGATCTTCTTGTTTCAATCTTGCTTCACCGTTGTTCCATGCAAACTGTTTAGAATAAGGTAGTTTCATTCTTAGATTGGAATCCATTTAGAGTTGCAGGGTTTTGTCTCGCCATAAAAGATAGTTTCTAAAACTCTCGGCGTATTTGTGTTGTATTCCCAATAAATCTCACTAGGAATTGCATAGTCAAGCTCTGTTCACTTGCACTATCCCTCTCTTACTCGCATTGTATTCGGTTTATATCCAAAGTTGTCATTGTTCGAGTACCTTCTTCTGCTGATACTATCATATACACGCTTTTCTGGATTCACGAGAACATGAAGGAACAAGGAGATCACACTAAGGGGACAAAGTCACACACAACTGGATTTACCATTGTTCTGTAAACTCCAAGTTTGAGCTATCAAAGTTCTAGTTACAACGTATCAAATAGAGTAGTAAATTATTTCATTTTGGTTAAAGTTCGCTTTCATATTGTCGGAATCATGGGGAATGATAGTTTCTGAGAAGCTATGATTCATTTCTCACTTCTGAGATAGGATTGAGAGTTTTTCGATTAAACTAGTTGGTTATTTAGATATTTAGGATAAATTCACACCTACACAGGAAAATAGCTACACCAGGCTACTTTTTTGTTTTAATTTTGTTACTAGATTAATTGTCCATTTTCTAAAAATATTAGAATAGATGCTCTTTTAATTTCGTTAAAATACTTCATCAAAAATACAAAAATAAAAGAATACATGCATAGTATAGATACATCTTTCATAATTAGTTTATTAGTTTTAGTTAAAGTTGAATCGTTTTTGCATGACAATCATGGGACCTAGAGAGCCCAGAGAATACATATTTGAACCAATAGTGCCTCAACCAAATCTACCCACAACACTAGCTGATATAGATCAAGACCTTAGGATCCAGGTCTTTCGAGCAACAATAAACCTACGAGCAATTAGTGAACAACTGAGAGAGTTAAATATTGAAGATGACAAGGCATACACATTTTGGTCAAATCATCCTAACTATAGACTACCTTGATAGGGTATCTATATGACTGTACAAGGACTTGAAAGAGAACAAATATTTGGTTGTGATCCTTTAGTTCCACAACCCAACGCAGGGACCTCCTCATCAACATAGACACTAGCTTATGCATTCAAGTTTCCAGAACACCTGTAAGGTATTCTAAGAAAATTACACAACTCCTAGTTCTAAACATAGAGGCCAAAAAGGCATATGATTATTGGATAATCGGAAGGAGAGATTAACTCTTCATATGACCATAGGAGGTCTACCACAACCACGAGCTTACGGTTGTGATCCATAGGTACCAAAACCCAACAGGCCTATTGATCAATCATACATTGATGTTGGTTTACGAACACTAGTATTCAGGTCCTCACCACTCCCACCAGACATCATTACACAATTCTCCTTATTAAACGTAGCAGCCAATCAAGCTAAAGATTTCTGGACTAGACCAGAGAATCGTCCATAAAACCCCGGAGAACCCACTACACCTCCCATCACCATTTTCATGACCTTGTCTGGAAATATACACGAAGCACCTACAGGTCACTTCCCACGTATCCAACAGCCAATAAACAGGATCTCGGCAGAGCTTGACATTGATTGGAGCCTCCGAACTACTATTATATCCGAATGATCCATTACACCAATTCAGGTTAGGAGGGCCTTCTTCGCCTTAGATTCATAGATTCCATTATTGTGTATTGAGGATAGAAGATTACCCAACTAGTTTGTCTGTATCCATATATATTCCACATTCACCGGTTGTCCTGGCACGACCTCGGGAAGTTGGGTATGAGGAAGAGTTACTTGTAGATTCCCACGCTTGCATGTCACTTCTCCATCGTATAGCTACCACTCATGATATAAAATATGCAAATGTACGAAGTCTTCATGCATTCATGTTTAATTCAAATAAAATGGTCTATAAAATGCTACCACCCATGATATAATATTTGCAAATGTATATGTGTGAATTTGCAACAAATTTGAAATGTAGAGATATAACCTTTAAATGTAATGCTTCATCTATATTCCTACACTTACAAAATCAATCACACCCCTTATCAACATCAACTACAAAAGTAATAATTATCCCTCTAAATCAAATAACATATAGTGTTCGGTGTTTACATTGCATTGTGCACATACGATTCGCTAGTATTAATTTCTTTAATAAAATAATACCCATATTCCATATGTGTTCAAACCCTTTTTTAAGATATAAGTTTGATTTTATATATGTTTAATTCAATGTTTAGAAAAAAATTGACCAAATTTTTAGTAGTTTAGGTTGACTTCTAGTGCCGTAAATTTGGGGCATTACAATGTATATAAGAAATGTAATCTACCTATCTTAAATGCATTTAGGAAAATTTGCAGAGATAAAGGATGAGAAGAACAAAATAAAATGGGTGGTGTTGAACCAAGAAGAAAGTGGTTGAAGCATATGAATTTTCACCTAATACTAGACTCGATTGACATATATACAATAATATAAACTAAGTTTTTAAATAAGACAAACACAAGGATATGTACAAGAATTCAACAAATATGGTGCATAAAAAATACATAATTGAATATGTATAATCACTTTGCATCTTGAAGATCTTTTGTGAACTTATTTATGTCCATTTATTTTAATATATTGTAAAAATTAAGGTTGTGCCATAATGTCAACTTTGTTTAATAAAACAATAATGCATATGGATTGCATTTCTCCTCAATTTCTCATGTGCCTCATTATTCACATAATGATTTCCCAACCTATAATTTTAACTCTTTTACTTGTGATCAAACAATAAAAATGAGACAAGCTCCTTTAATCAAAGACGATAAATGCCTTTTAGAATTTCTTTAGTTTTTATTTCAATCAAGTGACTAGGAGACATGTATCTCGTCTGGTGTCCATTATATGTGAGTAAAAATGTGTCTCAACAACATGCACTCTTACTCATCCATTCAACTAGGGTATTCGAGGCAATGAGTAGGAGACACACAAGTACCGACATATAAGGGGATAGACTTAAAGGGGCTATAATGAGCATTATGGTTACATATCTAGAGGAAAGTAACCCTCACACTAGGTCAACCTAGGGTTTCCACAGCCCATGGTCAAGATAGAGGAATGAACCCTACTAGGATATCGGTGGTTGGGTGTGGAGAGGTATGGATCAATAAACAAAACAAGCATGCAATGGCTAAACCGAAAGTAACTATAAAACTCGATATCTAATAACAAGATTTGCTAGCTAGCATTAACCATGTACAATACTAAACTAACATAGTACAATGAAGATGAACTAAAATAATCTATGAAAAATGAAAAATAAGGGTTAAGGTACTTACCTTGACATTTAGGGTGGTCGTTGATGCATCTATCTCCCAAATAAGCAAGACACCGAAAGATAATCATTATTAGGAATAGTAGAGCAAGACCATTCTTTTCCTAAACTCTATATATGATGACCTAACAAAGGCAAGAAATCATCCAAGAAGAGCAGCTTTCCAATCCAATCTAAGAAATATGTAAGATGAACCAAGAGTTAAGCGAGCGAGATGCAAAGATGGTGCAAAAGAGCAAAGCACGTGGCGCTTCATATGTTTTAAGTTCATGTTTCTTGTGAATGTTGAGTGAGGTTAGGGTATATATAGGACGCCATCACCCACAAGTGATGACATCGGCCATGAGAAAATATGACACCGACACCATCACCCATGAGTGATGACGTCGGCCCAAGGATGTTGAAAAGAGGTAAGGTGTCATGAAAAGTGAAAATAGTGTGTCTAGGGTCATGAAATAGGATGAACGGGGTGTAAGATGGTAGAATGCAAGCAAGAAGCCATGAATATGATATGCATGAGACCTAGGAGGACAAGGATACCTAATGCAAACTAAGGCTAAGACCAAATAACAACACTCTCTTCATGTACTAATTCTAACCCACAATGGTTAAGTGAATAATCATTCCCCATTCCCAACATGCCCCTTAAGGCACACACTCGAAATGGTTTCATCAACAACCCTTATCTCGTACAAGATGATTGTTAGTAACATGTATGAAAGATGAAAAGTGAAAAGTGCAAAATTAGGTGTATCCATATGCCCCAACCATTGATCACCAGATGTTGTAATAACATAACATGGGGTGGTCAATGGAAAAAGACACTCCATAACATCGATCCTAAAACTATGTACATAAAGAATTGCTTAAAGGACTAGCTAAAATGAAATATACCCACCAATGCATACCTGATAGTGTTGTTTGTCCTGCCATGTGTGAGCACAATCCATACTGCACGAAGCTTGAGAAGAAAAACTGAAAAGAAACACTAGAGGATCATCAGTAAAATAAGACATAAATCACCTAGCTAGGGGCCCATGGGATGGATTCATGATGTCATAGAGATTTGGTGATATGGTGTCAAAAATAGGTCAAAATTGAATATCGTTAAAAAAGGCATATAATAAGTCAAAATAAATTACATGAGATAACGATCAAGACTCAAAAAATGGCACGAGTTACGGAGATGGAGAATGAAAAATGCCATGAATTTTAATATTTATGATGATCGCGACTAAATTTGAATAGAAATTTGAGATGTATATAGTGATTTCGATTCATATTTTCTTATTACTATTTCTAGAATTGAGAGAAATGAGCTCTGGAATTCTAAATTTGGGTGAATTTAGATGATATGGCATGCGTACGAGGTGGTGATGGAGGAGGAGGAGGTGGAGCACGCAATGAAGCTTAACCATGTGTAATTCGTTGTATTTAATTTCATCTAGTAAATTATTCAAAATTTAGTTATCACTGCTTTCAGACAATAAGGTGTCAAAATTAGTAAAACTTGTGACATTGGGTAGGTTAGGAAAAAATACAAGTGGGTTTGGTGGGATTTGATTTTTATCTAGCCTTTTTGTCATTTTTGAAAAGTCAAAATTTGGAGGTCGCAACCATGATTTGTCAAGACACCATTAGCCTCCCCGCAATAGCAAAAGCCGATGGTGTCGAGATGGGAAAAAGTGAACCGAAGGGCCGATGGCCTCGGGAAGCTCGCTAGGGGCCAATGGCGTTTGTCGTAGGAGATGATGGCATAGGCAATAATTAGGAAAAATGCAAATTTGGTTTTTTAATTATAAATTTATGATGCATAATTCTAATGCATATTTTTGTGATTTTGTGGATGCAGATAGAGCATAGGATCCATCTATGGTGGAGCATAGATGTAGCATGGCTCAATGGGATGATAACAGATTTACTTAGGAAGAGATATCCTAGATGTAGGGTTGTGGATTTAGAGGCATCATGCAAATGCCTAGGATATCACCGGATATGGAATTACCGTAGATAGTTTTTCACCGCATGGGATACCAGGTCCAACACCTTTCGGTGGTGGAAAAGACATGAGACGATGTAGATGGCCTTGACATTGGAGGATGTATATTATATTTTGGGGTTATTAATTGGCGGCATCCACATGTACTACAATTTGACACATAACTCTACATAGTGGAGAGAATTGGCCACATGGGCTATATGGAGAAATGCATATGATGATTGCATGTTATGCGTTCGAATCAAAGCACAAAGGTACATGCAACAAGGATTTCAGATATCCAGAAGGTAGTTATGGGGATTATGGTGGCATAGATACTATGACACAAGGTTGATGGAGCTATCCCATTATTTATATAGCAGTATGTAGGTATGTTGTGGATCAGGATGTACTATTCAGCTGGGCCACCACCATATGGGTGCAGTTGGTGCATGATATTTACATGGTTTGGCGCAAAGGCTAGAGGTTCGTGGGACGCATCATCTTATTGACAACATGGATATATGAGTGTTTCCCCATGTATCGGTCGACAAAGACACCACAAGCGAGCGACAAATGCCTTGATAGTGCTTTAGTGGGCATAGGGGCCGATAGTAAGGTCACTTTGAGCATTTTGACCACTAAAGACAGGTGGGTTTAGATGATGTGACATGACATCCTTATAGAGGGAATGCGGATCACTGCAAATATGACCTAGGGAATATTTCTTGGACACCATCACTGAGGTGGCAAGGAACTATGTCTATTGGGTGGAGAGATACCCAAGGTAGATAGAGTATCGAGATAGTTTAGACGACTGACACTAATTGTGATGCCACCATTGGCACCCTACCAACATCATCATGTTAGAGACAATATAAGAAGGGGGTCCAAGTTTTATCATTATGGCTGCATAGAGTATGAGTAACATGTGCACTAACGCAGAGACAATGCAGACATGGTGAGGATGATTAAGGCCCACCGTAGGTTATAGTGGATAGTGGTTCGAGCAAGGATTTGATAGGGGATCTACCAATACAGGGTTGCAGGTGTTGGGGCAAGTCCCAATATTTTAGGAGAGGGAGCCCGACATCAAGCACCATGATTGAGAGGACACAAGATGTGATGACCAAGTGGAAGTTTTTTTATACTGATTAGATTTTACATAGTCGTTCCTCCGAGGCGAGGCCCAAACCACAACGGGGAGGGTGATATTAGTGCCTCATAGTAGGCGAGTGCACAATATTTAGGAGCTTGACCTCATCATGATGACAAAGCGGGGAGGTATTGGGAAACCAAGGAGACCGCAAGACCGTTGTGGAGAGACCTGGGTAATATTATATTATTTAGATGATTATTTATAGATGTATGTCATATTGTTAGTGATGTATGTTAATTTTTGATTTTGCAGAATGGACAACGAAGGAGTGACACTCGCTAATTGAGAGTGTCAACCATGACATTCTATATTATTTGTTAGATGTTCAAGATACTACGGTGATGGTGGATCCAACAAGCCATCAAACGTGGATTCATTTTGATCATTTTGTCTAGTGGGTGAGGCATCTAGGATGTCAGAACGATATGGAGATGCATAGGCGCACTTTACTATTGAAAACATAGATTTTATGTTGCAAAGTCTACTAAATACACAGAAACCTTGGTACAAGAGCAGTAGTAGCTCGCAAGCAATGGATGCCCAAAGGGCTGCAAAGTAGATTACTTCATTGGAGACACAACTGGTGACGAAATAGGGAGAGGCCTTAGAAGCCCAATCTAGGGCGACATCCCTAGCTCACACAACGAGAGCAGATAGCTCAACCTTGTCTACTCAAAGAATTCAAATAAACCCCAATAGGAGGCGAGGGTACTTGAGTCATATTGTGAATGGGACTCTTTGTATGATTTTCATCAATTGTTGTAGTGCCCACATTTTCTAGCTTTAGTTTATCTGCTGACTCTATACTCATATTTGATTATTGGACATGGATTATGGCACCTTGTTGATATTATGTTATGATATTTGATCATTTGAGGACATGTATGATGATTTGGGTGCGTAGTGCCAATTTAGTTTTGACTAGTATGATAGTTCATTTCAGTAGATGTTTTGAATACTAGCATGTTACGATGTTGTTGATCTTATTGGATATATGATGGACATATGGTTGTGTCGCACATTTTGATATCGTGAATTATTTGGTTATTTGATGTTATCATATTATAGCATGGATGGATGTCGTTATATGTTACTTGGGATGGCTAACACATGTTGAATTAATATGAAATTATGTATGTTTCTCGTTAACAATTCCTTACTGATATTGTGTTAGCATAGTTAGCATGATTATATTTTGATTGATTTACTTGAGTAGTTAATTTATACATTTTATTAGACAGATGTGTTTAATGTTTGCAATGAGTGTGCATATTACATGGCACAGGAGAACGTGGGTTTTAGGGTGGCTACTTGAGTGTGCACAAGTGGCCGATCGGGGCCGAGTCTTAGCCATGTTAATTGTGTGAAGCCTTACTTGGTTGCATGTCATATTTGGGCACCATGAGTGACCCCTAAAGTGTAATGTTGTAATTTTGTAAATTTATTATTGTTTAAATTGTTTAGTGTTGTAGGAGCTAGTTTGGGGACCTAATGGTCCCCACTTGTATTAAAGGTGTATTTGATTAGTTTAAGTTTGATTTATGAGGTTGGGGTCACATGATCACCCTTGGGTGGGCCCCACAACCTCAGCTATTGTGCCCAAAATGCCAAACCCGAAATTGGGCTATTTTTGGCATTTTTGAGACCTCTTTTGGCTTTGGGGGTTCTCTTATCATGAAAATGAGCCCCTTGCACCCTACCTATAGGTAGGGGGATTCATTTCATGGTCAAATGGGATTTTTCCTCCCATTTGACCTCTCTCAAGTCACCATTCTTGTAAGAATGGTTGGGTGTTGTGTCTTTTAAAATTTGCATGGGTTTGACTTATATTCATTTTGGGTAATTTGGGGATTAATGCTAAAATGAAATTTATCTTTTCTCTCTTTAATTTTTGGAATCTTGGTTTGGAGGGAAGAGAGGGGTGACACATGTCACCCCCTCATTTGTGAGGAATTTTTCCTTGTTTTTCTTCAAATACTTCCTCATGTAGGAGGAAGAGGGCTTTTTCTTGTCTTTTGCTTGGGAGTGATTTTGGAGTTGGAGACTTGGAGCTCTTACTTGGAAGTGGATTGGATAGCTTAGAGACTTGGAAATATCTTGGAGGTAGGATCCTTGATCCTTCTTTGGTGTTATTGTATGTAGATTTTAGATGAAATTTGTTGTTGTGTGTGATTATGTTTTGTATGTAGTGCATGGTATGCTTGTTTTGTTTCCTTATATGTTTTTCTCCATCCATCATATGGCATGATGGATTTTGGAGTTGTGTGGGGGAAGAGGGAGGAAATTTCCTCTTAAACCTCATGGCTTGATGGACAAGCCATGTTGGTTTCTCATGTTTTTATCCCCTCATATGGTTTGAGGTGGGGAAGGTGGTTCATATGGTTTGAACCCCTTCCCCATCCTTGGAAAGGAAACCCAAGAGGTTTGAAAATCCTCCCAAGGAGGAATTTTGGTGATTGGGAGGAGAAATAAGGAGGGGTGCTTGTTATGGAGGAATAAGGAGGATTTTTGGAGATTTTTGGTATGTGTGTTTCCTATGGTTGGATCACACCTTTTGGCTCATTTGGATTTCTCATCCACTCTTCCCCATTTGGAGGTTGAACTTGGTGTTTTCTCCTCCTTGTTTTGGTTTTCTTCTTGTGTTTTGGGTGTGTGGTTAATGTTTGATTTGTGTTGTTGTTCTTGTTTCTACCCCTTCCCTACTTGTGCACATTTGAGGAATGCTTTCCCTCTCTCCCATGGGATTGGAGGGAGGCTATAATGTCCTCCACTAGTTGGAATGGCATGTAATGATGCCTATAGGTTGGGAGGAAAACCGAGCCTATCTCCTTGTGTTTTTGAAGAATTTTTGGAATGGAAAGCATACATAATTTTGCTTGAAGATTGTTGTAGAAGATTGAAGACTTTGATATGATATGTGTACTCAAGTTTGAGGAAGACGTGTCATTTGAGTCTTGCAAAACATTGGTGTAAAATCCTTTGTAAGTCTCCCATCTTGGGATATATGTATATCATGTTCAAGAAAGTGTTTCTTAAAAGTTGTGTTTTTCCTTCCTTTAAATGTAGCTTGAAAGTTGTATGTAATGGGATTAAATCCTACTATTATCCATAAGAATAAATTTCATTGTGTTGGAACTTTTTCTTCCTTATATTGTGTTGAGCTCTCTCTTTTTTCGGTAATGTTTGTATATCTTTTTCAAAGAAAGTGTGGATATGTATACAAGTTGTATGGTAATCATTTATGCCTTAGAAAATGTTGTATTCCTACTTCATTTTTGTTTTAAAATTTTCCCAATACTACTCTTGAAAATGTATTATAAACTATTAGTAAATAGAAAGGTTAGTTTTCTTTGAGCTTTTCTTAAGAATGGATTTTTTTGGTATTGAAATCCTAACCCTTTCATATTGAATTAAATTTTTCTTATTGTTGTAGTATCATAGTTATATTGCATTTGATTTCTCTATGTTAAATATAACTAAGTTCTTGCTTTAGAAGTGTTTATAAAAATGCAAAGTGAAAGAAATCTTTGATATGGTTGTGCATATTAGGGAAAGGATGCATTTTACATTGTAGGTTGCATTCATAGTTTAGTTGAGAATTTGTAAGGTTTGGGAAGAAGTATAGCTTGATTTGCTGAAAAAGAACTTGGAGATACATTTGTATTTGAAAAATATGCTTCTATCATAAATCATATTTGTACAAATGGAAGTTAGCTCTTACCTTGAATTGATTGCGATTACAATTTATTTTAGCAAGATTGGTCTTGTTTTACAAGAAGTCAATTGTCGGCTTAGTTTTATATAAGAAATGAGGATATATATATATATATATATATATATATATATATATATATATATATATATATATATATGATTTTAATTTGGTAAAATAAATTTCTTTGACTAGTTTATAAAATTCCAGTTGAGTATCCAAATTTTATAATATATATGAAGATAAGTCATATTTTCTCTTTATAAAATCAAAATTTTCTTGTGTTTAAAATATTAAACTTGTTGGAGAATACTTTACAACCACAACCACATACACACAAATACACATACACATACACATACACATATAGGAAAAACTCTCTCAATATTGTAGATGTTGAACATGGTTATGCTCGAGGATCATCAAAGTAAATTTAGTGCCATGTTTTCCCACTCGTAAATTTTTGAATTTATGTTGTGACCGGTTCCCTGCTTTGATGTTGAATCTGACCGGCTATCCCCGACCCCCTCCCGACCTCGTTGATGTCTATGTAGGATCCTAGAAAGAAGTTTTTGCTAGCTCTTGAAATATTCAGTCCTTGGGAAACTACAACCTTAGTGCATTGATGGGACTTTGTCCTTACAAATCCCTTCCTCAATCACTAAAGCTATGCAATCCTCTAAGTAATTGTCATTGATTGGTAAACTTATGGGGCCCAGGCTGCCTTTATAAGATATTCACAAATGGGTATGTATTAAATGGGCTCCTTGTGGCTCATTGATATTGTTAGTATTTCCAATGGTTTCATGTTCTTTACTTTTTCCCATAAAGAAGATTTTTTGCGATTTGCTTGGTGGCCCTTGGTTCTTTGGTCGAGAGGATTTTATCTCCATTCTAAAATATAAAACATGACCTAGGCGCCGATCTGGTTCGCCTCCCCGAGCTCCCCTTGGAGTTTTGGCACTCTACTGTCATTGAAGGCATTTCCCTCTCCATTGGTTCACTAATAGTTGTTGATCAAGCTACCAAAGTGGGTTCAAGATTTATCCATGCCAGATTCTGTGTCAATGTTGATATTAGTTTACCTCTGCCATCTTCCATTGAACTCCACTGAGTTGGGAACTTGGGTTCAACCCATTGACTATGAATACATCCCTCAAGCTTTCTCCACCTACAAAAGCATTGGGCATCGTGCTCAAGATTTCCCATCCAAGCTAGCTCCTAAGCCTAAAGAGAAGGTTCGCTCTCTAAAGAACAAAGGCAAGTTCATTCCCAAAGTTTCAAATGAAGTTAGCACTTTGAACCCCTTTTATGTCCTTTCTGAGGAGGGTGTTTTCCCATCTTCCTTTTCTCTGCTTCCCCTTGTTTTTTTATATCATTTTTGGGCCCTCTATTGACTCCTTTGGTTTCTATTCCTCTCTTATCCCCACCTATCAACCCTTCCCTTCCTCCCTCTTCTCTTTTTTCATCTCCAGCTCTGCCTCCTTCCTCCTCTCCTTCTTCAGACCTTCCTCTTACCTTTCATCTTTTTGGTTCTTCTTTGATTGTCTCCTCTCCGCATTCTTCCCCTTCTCTTCGTGAGCTTATGGATCTGGTCCTTCATCGTGTTCCCCTTTCTTTGTTTGTTTCCCCTTTTGTTTCTCGCTCCCCTCTTAGGGAGAATGCCCTCAACTCTCCTTTTGTTTCACTTTCTACAGATAATAGATCCTGCTAAGAATACCAAAAATAACACTAAGCTGAAACTAGATGTGGGCCTCAAGAAATCCAAAGGGAGACACACAAATCAAGAAAATCTTCAGGAGGAAGCATTTCTAAATATAGCTCAAGGCACATAGGGATTGCTTTTCATTCCAAGTGGAGGTAAGCCCAAATCAAAGAAATGAAGATTTTCTCTTGGAATGTACGGGGATTAAACGTGCCCCGGAAAAAAAGAATACTCAAATATTTTAGACTCAAACACTGTCTCTGATATCTTGATGTTGCAAGAAAACAAATTGAAAGAGGAGGATACTATTCATAAGTTCTTGCCTAATGCCCTTTTTTGTTTCGGGCAGAGTCTGCTGGTAACTTTGATGGTTTGTGCACCTTTTGGAACCCAAAGGTTCTCTTTGGGGAATGTATTATTAAAACCCCCATTATCTAGGAATGTTTTTCCAAGAAATTGGTTCTAATGTGGGTTGGATTGCTGTAAATATTTATGCTCCAAATCTTGAAAACCAGAGAGAAAAAATTTGGAAGGAGTTGTTGGAATTTCATAATACTTGCAAGCACCTCCCGTGGCTTATAGCTGGTGATTTCAATACTCCACTATACTTATTTGAGAAGAAAGGAGGAACTAATGTCAGCACTAATAGCTTGGAAGCCTTAGCTGACTTTATCAGATTGGGTGAATTTTTTGACATTGATCTTCATGGAGCTTCCTACACCTGGTCTAACAGAAGACTCAAAATCAACCATATTCAAATAAAATTAGATAGATTCCTTGTCTCTATGGATTGGATTGATCTCTATAATGATTTCTACCTATAGGCTCTTCCTAAGATAGCCTCTGATCACTGCCCCTTGCTCCTCACGGCTATACAATCCCAGAGTGTGAAACATACTCCTTTGAGCTTTCACTTTCTTGGTTACAAAATCATGATTTAGAAAATCTTATTAAGGACTGGTGGATGACTGATATTCATGGCTCAACTATGTACAAGTTTGCTAAGAAGCTAAGTTTTGTTAAAAAAGACTCAAGAATTGGAAAATTCAGGTTTTTGGGGATATCCATAGAAGGAAGGATTTTCTCACTTTGAAATTAGCCTCTATCTTGGCAGAGATCGATTCAAAAGGAAGATCTCCTCAACTCCATCAACAAGAACTATCCCTTCTTAGTGATTATCACAATACACTTGTTGAGGAAGAATTCTATTGGCGTCGAGATCCAGAGTGATCTGGACTTCAACATGGTGATTGAAATATGAATTTTTTTCATATGATTGCTATGAAGCACAAAAGTAGGGATAAAATTAAAGAGCTGGTCACTATGGAGGGAACTTATCTAAATAAAGATGATGTAATTGTTTTGAATTAATCAATTACTATGCAATCCTCCTCCATGAGGACACCCCCCATGTGAAGAGGATTGTCAGAAATGCTTCAACACATACCCAATTTGATCACCAATGACATTAATGCCAAACTCACCTAACCATTATCGATGGAGGAAGTTCGAGAGCTATTTTTGAAATGAAAGGAGAATCGTCGGGCCCTAATGGTTTCCCTGTGGAAATTTTTCAAACCTATTGGCATATTGTGGAGCCTGATCTACATGTTGTTATTTTGGAGTTTCAACAAAATGACCTTCTTTAAGGGAGTGGAATAATACCTTTGTAGCCCTTGCTCCTAAATCTATGGGCTCAAAGTTGATTTCTAACTATAGGCCTATTAGTCTCTGCAACACTTCCTACAAGATTATAACCAAAATGTTGGCTTCCAGGCTTAAACCTTTTATGACTAGCTTAATTTCGAAACAACAAAATGGGTTCATTGGTGGTAGATTGATCCAAGGTGGCATTATTAATGTTCATGAAGCATTGCATTCACTTCTCTAAAAATCGGCTAGTATGATTATCAAACTTGATATGTAAAAATTGTTTGACAGAGTTAGCTGGCCCTTCTTACTTAGGGTACTGGAGAAATATGGTTTTGGGGAGAAATGGAGATCTTGGATTTACAATTACATCTCAACTCCCAAATTCTCCATCCTCATTAATGGCATTCCACAAGGTTATTTTCCCTCCAGTTGTGGAATCAAACAAGGGATCCCCTTTCACCCTTCCTATTTATTCTTATGGCGGGCACTCTTAGCAGAGCTTTATAAGCCACCAAAAGATCTAGCAACATTATTGACATTACTACTACCTCCAAGATACCTACAACCACTCACAGTAAATTCGTTGACGACACTTTACTACTAGGTATCGCTTCAATTTTGGAAGCTAAAGTTCTTACACAAATTCTAGATTGTTATCAATTAGCTTATGGGAAAAAATATTAATTTTAATAAGAGTAGTATTGCTTTTATTAACACTTGTTGGTGATAAAATATTTGGTGGAAATTTTTTTGAGTTTCTTGCCAATGCTCTGGGAATCTAAGTCCCTCTACTTAACCGATGTAACTTTTGTATATGCATGCATGAGTAAAAAGGTGGATTTTCCTAGTGGCCTTTCGATTGGAGATCCAATAGGGGCACTCCATTGAGCATGTGGAAAAATCTTGCAGATATTTACAAGGGAGGAATTTTCTAGGAAAGTGGGAAAGGGAGTGAGAATGTTAGATAAGAGGAAATAATGAAGCAAGTAGAGAATTAGAGTCGTGCATTAACTAGTTATAAGCTTCATCACATGCACTAAAATTAGGAAGAAACAATCTGAAACAAAAACAAGACCAATTATAATTTAATGATCACAAAACATCAATAAACCCCTTCACAAAAGGACAGAAACTCCTTCTTCTTGTATTGATACTCAAGCAGAAATTGTACATAGTATAAGAATGGAAGACATTTGTTAATAGGGAAAATAGAAGAAATTTTTCTATTTTTTTCTCTTCACAAGGATATCTCTCTCATGAATTCACAAAAACAACTTAGAAGTCTAAGAAGATCTAAGAAGACCCTCAAATGAGGAGATTGCTACAATTTATAGAATAAGGAAACTCTTCATCTTCCCGGTGAATTTTCAAATACCATA
This sequence comes from Taxus wallichiana var. yunnanensis, assembly GCA_018340775.1. Classification (NCBI taxonomy): domain Eukaryota; kingdom Viridiplantae; phylum Streptophyta; class Pinopsida; order Cupressales; family Taxaceae; genus Taxus; species Taxus wallichiana. The sequence continues at coordinate 589,703,011 of CM031238.1, read as the reverse complement.
TTTTGACTTTAGACTGTTCATATTCCAATTAAATATTTAAGTCCCTTTTATAAAAACAAGGTGACTTAAATGTTACATTATGTTTCTAAAGTCACTTAAATACATATCAAAAAGTGCAAACCCCAACGCAAAATTAGAACATTGAAGAAAGAGAATGTTGGGAGGGAAGAGAAGAAAGAGAAGAAGGAGAAGAATGGAAGAATTATGTAGAAGAATGATCCATTCAAGTGGATCTGATATCTCTTCTCCGACTGGTCTCCATCTCGCACTACTGAGAAGATCTCTAGTCCTCTAAATTCCTTGTTGAAATGAGATGTTGTAGGCTCCACTTTATCGGTGTGAGGAATTCCTTCACAACTTAAAGTCTTTATCCACCCGTCAGACACACCATTGATATCTTTACACTTTCCAAACCAAGATGGATGTTTCTCTGCAATGAGTGCAATGGCGGCCTGAATCTCTGAGAGGAACTCCAGGGTATCCTTAGTGAAGGATAATGGATTGCTTGCTTATTTTCTTTACATATTCCTTAAATGGCCAAATCATCTCATTGGTATTTGTGTCTTCTCCCATTGTACACACTCCAAGTTTTTGAATTTAGCAATTGATACTATCTTACAACTTGTATACTTGTTTCTCTTTTCCTCTAGCTTAGTGATGGCCCGATTGATTGCTTCAAATTTGATTGTTATGGCCCTTTCCCATATGTGTGATTTTTTCTAAGGGTTGTCAAAAACTTTCCTGTTAATTAACTCTTGAGAACGAGTGTCACTCATTTCACTCACCACTTGACCCAGAGGATCCCAGTGATCCCTTTCTTTCTCCAAATATTCTTTAAGTGCCCGCATCTTATTTGTAGTTACACACATGTAGGTGAAGATTTTGACTACCTCTTAGAGCACTGACTTCCCTTTTCGGAGATTAAACTAATTCATTTGTTATTAGATCTCCCTTACATCGTGAACTCATGCATCCTCTTGATAGATTCTGGATTGAAGCTTACTGATGGGTGCAAATTCTTTGATAGGAATTTTCATGGCATTTGGATCAACTAGATGTTGCACATAGGATGACAGAGTTTGCACCTATTCCTTTAGCTCATCAATCTTCTTCTTATATTATTTATTCCTTGCCACCATGTGAGTAGAAGATCTGTTGATACATATGCAAATCCCCTTCATGAGTAGTTGAGCCTAGTTAAATTATGATCATCTTGTAATTGGACAAAGTGTCATCTCATCCACTTGCTTGATCACCTTCGGTTAGGCTTCAATGTATTTATTACCTGTTTCTCCTATGTATAATCATGAGGTCATGTGTGCATGAACTTCCACTTCTTTTCCTTAGCCAATGATGTGATTTTTAATAAATCAAGGGTTTCCACTTGTTAAAAAATGTGAGTATCAGTGTTATTGTTTCTTGCATCCACGAGAAGATTTCATCAAACTTAGGCTCTATGACAGTGCATCAACTAATCCCTAGTCCGGAAGAGGGGCTATATCTTGGGTGAGAGAGGAATTAGTGTCAACAAGAGGTGACACTTCATGTGGTGGTTCAAAGACTGGGTCTTGAACTACATGCTCTTCCTTTACCTTTGTCTCGCCACTAGATCTCCTTATTGCATTTCGTAACTGTGTCTTCCCATTGCATTGTTGTAATCGAGCCTTCTTCTATATTGTCTCTCTTTAGTGGCATTTCAGAGAAGAAGTCTCCAATTATATGGATATTCGTTTAGAAATTGCTCCAGAATGCCTTGAACTTGAGGAAACTTCCATGGCTTTTGACGATGACTACCAAGAGGCCTATTTCTGACTTGTGGGCATACCTCGTGATTGGATGATCATGGTTCTCTTCCTCTGGAACCAATTTCTTGTCCTCCTGATCACCTTCTCAGTTCATTCCTTTATATCCCTTGATTCGTGAATGTACCAAGTTGACTTGAGGCAATGGAGAAACCTTGACCGTCACATACTTAAGATCATACATTTTTGTCCCATCATCCTACAAAATATCTTCATACCAAGAGAACTTGAATTTCTTCATTTCATTGATTGTCATCCTCATATGATATTTTTCCCATACTTCAAATTCATCAACATAATTGGCCCAATAGTCCTCAATTTTTGGATCATGGTGTAAGTCTAGAATGTGGAAAGAATTAGGATCATCTCGGATGTCAAAATTGGGCCTGACAATATAGGAATGCAAAGTCAAATGTGCGAAAGCGCCTCCAAATGAGATGCATCATTCACATTATTACATGTGAATACCTAAGAGAGATGGGAAATGAAATCAACTTCTTTTTCTTGCTCCTGAGCTTGTTGTTCACCTGTATGATCTACTTGCAAAGCTCAAATAGTATGATTTGGTCACTAAGGTACTTGGGTAAGCTTAGCGGAACTTGGTCAAAGTCAAAACTCGCAGATAGGAGAAGGTTTAGAATTGGATGAAGTAAGAGTCATATTTTTTATTAAGGACACCACTTTTGGTGACATCCTAGCCTCCAAATCACCCTCCAAGGTTCAGACCACGTACATCATGAACACATCATTCACGTGAGTGAAGTGCATGTGGCTTTCCTCCATCACCAACTACAAAAGTTTCTCGAATGCGAGACACCTTGGCAGTAATGTTTTGTGTGAGAGCCAATCCTTTAAATGATCTTGAGCTAGCGAGAAGATAGACCAAGTAATAATTCATGTGGAACTTCTTTTTCATGGGAACTTAAAGCAATTATAGATGTAGATTATCATTGATTATCTGTCCCTAGTCAATTCTTTGCTTTCCTTTAGTCACTTTATCAAAATGAAAAGGCCCATCCACTCCTGGAAGTCTCTTATGTTTTCTTCTCCCATCACCCTATTGAGGAGGGTGATTGCATTTGAATATCCCTCACGAAACTCACACCTCAGAAGGGTCTTAGGAATCCTTGAGGGATTTCTCCTTGTCTTCATCCATGATCCAAGTGCAACCCCTTGTACATATGCATCCATATTTTCCCAGTCATGCAAGGCCCTTTCTTTTGAGATGACAACCATGTTAGGTGATGTTGGGATTTGCAAAGAAAGTGAGATGGTTCTGGGAATGATGACCACCATTTTTGTGCCATTTTCAACTCAAATTTTCATGTTTCGATCTCATAGTGGTGTGAACAAGCCAAGACTAACTCAAGGCTTTGTACAGACACAGGGTGTCCTACAGCTGCGAACAATCCACTTGTGAATACCTGATCCTCAATCTTCCCTCTTTCCTTAGCTATCATGCGATCCCTTAGATCATTGAGGTCCATATATGAGACATCACTATCTTCTATCTCATACTCAAAAGTGAAAGGTTGTGTCGGATTCTATCTTGTCCATTTGTACTTCATGGTTTCTCGAAAAAGAAACTTACTATTTTTAGTAAGTATGAAAAATCAGCTCCTTTGAACCTCAATTGGATATTGCAACTTGAATTCCCCTTTCTCCCTATGTTCCCCTCACCTTCTGGATCAATTTGTTATTTTTAGTAGGTGCTCGTGAGACCACTTACTATTTTTATTAAGTGTCAATTTTGGATCAAGATGACCATTTTGATGAATTTTTAACCTATGATACTTCTTCTATGTTCACCGCCTCCTTTGCATTTTTTTCAATTGGTGACTTTCTGAAATAATAGTCCCTTATGTAGAAGACCTACTATTTTTAGAAAGTGAAATTTTTGTGTTCGGATCGCTGCAAAACAAATTTTTATGATTTTTTTCCCAACATCAACCCTCTGGAATCTTATAATTATCTCGATCAACGGTTTGTAAGATTTTAAAATTTAAAAAAATTGACCGTGATGCTCTCTCGACATGGCAGCCATTAACGAAGTTTGAAAGTTACTGAGTTTATTTTTCTTCTCTATTCATGAAAAAAATCACATTTTTTGTGAGTTTTTGCTTCTAGTACCATTGGTGGAATTTCTCTTCAAACTGATTGTCGGTTTAACGGGAAATCTAGTATTTTTCTTCGTTGAGCCAAGACAAAGATTTCTTCACTGTGAGTAATTTGTGTTGCGGAAGGAGGATTTGAAGGTGATTTTTTAATGGCCTTTGAGATTGATGAACACATCAACAAACATTTATTCATTTCATGCACTTGTTAGCAAGATATGTTCAAATCTTCGATGCACGACAATGGGGTTTTCTGATGAATTTCTTTGTTTCTCTCTTTTGTTCTTTGATCCTTCGGCTCTTTTGATCAATATTTATTCCGATACATGTATGTTTTCATGGATTTTATGGTTTGGTTTCCATTTTAGAGCTGGTTGAGAGTAGCAATGTTGAAATGTGTGCAGGTATGAGAAGAGTAATGGTAGGGTATGAACTGTGGAGAAGAAGCGGGAAAATAAAGCCAAGTATCGTTTTAAAAATTCAAAAATATCATCGGGGTGGGGAAAATTTTTGTGTCCCCGATTTTTTAAGCATTAAGGGACGAAATGGTCATCAAATTGCATGATGCACCTCATAGCAACACTTGGCGGCAATCCAAAAGTGGAGTGTTTGGGCCAAAAAGCTAGAGAAAAGCTCTTGGGAACCGAAAGCTGATCACATGAGGAATCAAGAGGCATACCTAGGGATGGGAACATTTTTTTTCCATGATGTCCCTTAATCATTAAGGGATGAAAGGGACATAAAATTTGATGATGCACCTCCATGTAACACTTGGCGTAAATTTGACGATCGAGCATTTAGCTCCACTAACTCCTGGGGCTAAAAATTGTACTACACATCATGTCCGGTTGTGCCACTTATCACGATCTGAGAGATTGAGGGAATGAGCTCGACAAGCACCTGGGGCTGAACTGGCGATCCAGGAGGTTCTATGTGTGACCAGAGGGCTTATTAGGGCTGGGAGTATTTTTATATCCCTTATTTCCTTTATCTTGAGGGACAAAAGGGACATCAATATGTGTCAGGATCTTTGAGCTAACACGTGTCCTTACTGAAATTTGACTAACTACGAGAACTCTCCTTGAGGGAAACTTCAAACGGTCATAACTTGAGCTCTCAATGGAATTTTTGGAAAAAATTATATTAAATTGACTTCAAAAGTCCTTGGAAATCCAATGGGGTGGGTCTCAGCTCTTGATTCCTCCATTTAAGCCATGAAAAAAATCATATTTTTAATCTAGATCCTTGACTGATATGGGAAAAATAGATATAAACATATTACGCCAAGGTGTTGTGAAAAATATTATTTCACCATCATGTAGGTATTTTAATTCCCTTTCCAACGATGTCTTTTTGTAGCCTAATTCCATCCAAAGCTCCTAGAATCACTTGTCAAAGCTCAACAACTCATTTGACCTTGTGAACCGCCTAAGCTCGTGAACCCTATTTTCGATGATACCGCCGTAACTCCTCTAAAAAATTCCTAAATCTTCCAAAATAAATTCCATAATATTTTTATACCTTAAATTCATCTCCATGTCATATTTGGATCCTCTGTCCGCCTCCGTGGAGTCAGCACCAACCCTAGGAATGTCGGTGGTAACCCTTCCCAATCTTGCCTAAAGATAACATTTTTCAAGAACACCTAAAATCACTTAGGGTTGACTTGAATTTCCTAATTCACCTAGGGGACTAAGTTAACATAAAATGGGAGGTCATTGGACTGACTGGGTAGACCTGGAGTGTTTTGACACATGGGTATCGTTGTCATGCTCAAAAATCATCAATTTTCTTGTTGCACATTTGCATAACAACACCTAGCTCTATATTGGGGACATAGCATGGACTGAGCACAACGAAGATATGACATGAAGAATCCTAGAATCTCAACTTTACAATACAAATACCATTTCCTTATCCATTTGGCCCTGTGGAGTCATGTACAACTTGATAATAGAGAGAGAGAGAGAGATAACAAGAAGAACACACACACACACCAAAAAAAGATGAAAAGGAAACACACAACACACACAAAAAGGAAAAGACACACACAACAGAAAGGAAACACACCTAGTAATCACCTATGGTATAAGGTGGGGGACAACCCATTTTTATTGATGACACACATTCAGATATTGCTCACTACGAGGTAATTCCAATCATGTTTTCCATCCAAATATGAGAGTAGAAATATGTTTTCACCGCAAGCTTCACAAATTTGGAATGGGCCAAGCCATAATGAATCAAAATTTCCTTGGGTGCCTTTGGTTTCTCTCCTTTTACCCACAGTAGGACAAAGTCTCCAAATTTGAATTCTGTCACCTTGGCCTTTTTGTAAAAAAATATTCTTCACGCTCATTTGATGCTCTCGATATGGTCCACCACTCAAGTCTATTTTCTTCTAGCTTCTCAAGAAAAAGATCCTTTTGTCAATAGAATCCTCGTACTATCCATCTTCTAGTTCCTGAATCAACTTGAGAGATGGTATTTCAACCATGATGGGAATTTTTCTTCAACTCCATACAATAGCTAGAATGGTGACATACCTATTTCCTTCTTGGGAGTGATATTTTCTACCCACAATGCATCATACAAATTCTTGTGCCAATTCCTCTAGTTTTCATCCACATGCTTGTAGATAATGGTCACAATGTTCTTATTGCTTTATTTGGCCTAACCATTCCCTTGTGGATAGTAGTCTGATGAGTGGGACAGGAGATTACATAGCCATAGCAAAACTTAGTCAACTCCCTTGAAGAAAAATAGGTAGCATTGTCTGCTACGATCTTTTGTGGCACTCTGAAATGTACTATGATATTCTCTTTGATGAAATTGCATACCATTTTAGATTATCTTTCTTAACTCGGGATATTCTCCACCCAATTTGTAAAATAATCTCTTGTTGTGAGCACATAGGTGTGACCGCACTTGAGTGAGGATTCAGAACACCGATGAAGTCTAGCCCCCACTGCTGAAATGGTTCTTCAATGACAACTAACATGAGTGGTAGTGCTACAATATGTGGTATCCCAATAAATTTTTGACATGATTTACACTTAGAAACCCATTCTCAAGCGTACACAAAGAGTGGGCCAATAATACCTTCCTCAAAGGATCTTATGTGCAGTGACCATTGCTAAAAAGTTCCCACCACATGCTTGGTCATGGTATGCTTTAAGCAACTTCTCTTGTTGTTATTTGTCTACACATTTGAGAAAGCATCCATCTACACTCCTTTTGTAGAGCGAATGGTTCCAGATCACAATTTTTGTTTTCCTTAATCTTGAGTTTTCTCCTTTGTTTGTAATCAAGATGAGGAGGGCATTCTCCATAGGTTAGATAATATGCGATGTCGTCATACCACTCATCAATAGTAGTTATGAAGATAACTTGTGGATTATCTTCAAAACAATTTGAGCAAGCATAATTATCCTCACCATGTTGAGATTTGAGAGCTTCATCTTCAGTGATCAATCTACACAAGCCATTTCCCCATACCAAATTGGAGGGTCGGATCTCCAAATCATACTCTTGAATCTTTGTAACCTAGTTTCCTCTTTTAGCTCCAGGATCTTTTTGTGTCAAGATGGACTTGATTGCACTGCTAGGGACCATCACCACCATATGAGAATTGAGTATGTAGAACCTAAAATTTTTTATAGCCTTGACCACCACATAGGCATGTTTCTCCAATTGGTTGTAGTTTAGTTCATGCTTCTTCAATGGGTAGCTCATGAAAGCAATGGGTGCTTCCACACCTTCATCATTTTTGGACAAGAACATTAGAGAGCATATGTTATGATGCATAAAAATACATGATGAATTCTTTATTGAAATCCAGGGGACATGAGAGTTGGATCTTTGGCAAAAATTTCTTGATTTCTTCAAAATCTTATTTTCCCTCATCATTCCACTTGAAGCTTGATTGAGGTTTCATCATGGTAGTGATTTTATTTGTTAATTCTGCAAACTTCGGGACAAAGCGACATAAAAAGTTTACCTTGCGAAGAAATAATGTACTCCTTTCTTGCTTGTGGAAAGAGATAGTGCTTGAATGGCTTTCAATCTTTTTGGATCAATGCGTGTTATGTGCTTGTTCACAATGTGCCTAAGCAACTCGCCTTCCGTAACTCCAAAAATGCACTTTTTTGGGTTTAAGGATATGCCATGCTTTCTACACTTTACAAGTACCTATTCCAAATGGTGAATATGGTCTCCCTCTTTTTTAAGAAGACTGTGAGATCATCCAGGTATATGACAATACAATACTTTGAATATTTGAATACTAGATCCATTACCCTTTAGAATGTATCTCCTACATTGATCAAACCAAAAGGCATTTTGTTGTATGCAAAAGTGCCCCAAGGTGTTGTGAAATTTTTCTTGGTGCGATCCTCCTCTACCAAATCAATTTGATTCTATGTTGAGAATCCATTAAGAAATGAGAGCATTTCAAATCTGGTGACCATCTATAAAATGTGATCCATGACAGGAGGGGGTAATTGTCTTTCAATGATTCTTGGTTCAAGTTACGAAGTCCACACATATTCTTATTTCTCCATTCTTCTTCTACACTGGCACAATGTTTGCCACCCACGTGGAATGATGGATGGGAAAGATGATTCTTGCATTGATCATCTTCATCACTTCTTCCTTGATGTTGTCTATACATATGAAAATCAACACGTGACATTCACCTACACTCGATTCCTCAAGTTCGTCTGAGATAGCTGATTTGGAAATGTGGATGGCTAACTATAGAGAATCGGTGGCTAAGACCCAGTAGTGTGAATTCCTAGTAGTTGAGTCTCAGCAAAGGGGATATTTAGTGGCTATGAGCAGATAACGTAAATTCCTATGGCTTAATCTACTTGATTGAATCTAAATTTTAAACTATTTTGAAGTGAATAAATTAACTAAGATGAAATTAAGGATCTAATCTAATACTGAAAGGGAAATTAATCTAAACAAGTCACAAAACTGAAATATTACAGTCACAGACAACAAATTGTTTTTATTCTAAAAAAATAAATCCTAAACAAGAAAAATAGCCGGATGTGGCTATTTACCTTTGTAGTTGTGTATTAAGTCTAAACCTAAAGAAATTAATTAATTAAACCTTTAATAATGAAAACCCTTAATCTTGCCTCGGATGTGCTAAAAGAAATCACATCTTCGAGAGAAGTTATTCTTCCTATGCAACTTCCCGATAATGATAAAGATAATGATTTTACAAAGACTTCCCGATATGATATGATCTATTGTAATTACTTGAAGATTCCAAAGAATAAAATACATTTTTCTACTCTATTTGATATGAATAATTTAAATGAATACGATTCAAAATTGTTAAATTGTAGGAATTGTTATCCAATTTCACCCCCCCAGGGTTGAATTGATAACATACATCAGGATTCCCAAGTCCCAGGATGAAAAAGAATGAGCTCTGAGAGAATGCGAGAAGTTGCAGAAAATAAGCCTGGACGAGAAAAAATTGTGAAAATCGGCTAAGTCCTTGTCCTAGAAATATTTGGGACATTCGGGACACCAAGGCGCGGTTCGGCCGAAATGCCTCCAGGCGGCCCGCGAAGCACTGGGACATTTGGGACAAATGGACGCGAAGGGCGCGAATTGGCCGGTTTGGCCGAAATAGGAAATTGCAGCACAAGGACAAGTGGGACAAAGGGACGCGCGGACGCGGATAGCCGAAGGAGCCGAAAGCCAATCAGATCACGCCACGTGTCACCGGTAGAAAAGGGACGAGGAAGCCCATTTCGGGCGGATCGGAAGATTTTGTCCCGCGAAGCACTAGGACATTTGGGACAAAAGGACGTGGTGGACGTGAAAATCCGGCAGGCCCATGGACAAATCACAGCATGACACGTGTCGCCAAGGAAAAAGGTCCAAAAAGTCAAAGGGGCGAGTTTTCGAGCACTGATCCAAACCAATAAGATAGCGCCACGTGTCCAAGTTTAAGGGGCCCACAAGAAAAGCCCGCGAAAAGGTGGAGAGAGGGAATTGCTCAGTGAACCAGAGCCTGCCACGTGTCGTCCAGATGGCAGAGCGTGGGAAAAGAAATTTAAAAATCTGTTTTCGCCTGTTTTGTGCCCTAAATCTTCAGATCGTCATATCTTTCGATCCAGAGCTCGGATTTGCACGTTCTTTATATCAACGGAAAGCTGTTGAAATTCTCTACATGATTCTAGGGTCAATCTTGCATTTTGATGTAGTTTGGGGGAGAAAATTAAGAAAATGTCTCTGACGCGTGTAATGCTTCAACTACTAACTTCAATGCAGCAGACAGCTCGCCGCTCCTGTTAGACAGCCCGCCGTTTTGCCAGGATCCACCGCTTGGATCATAATGAGATGATTTAAATGCTACCAAGAAGTGGTTGGAGCAGATTCTGAATTTCCCCTCTCTCCTCTCTCATTTCTTGATATATATTGTAAAGAGGAGCCCTTTTTAGAGGTCGGACATCTTTGTTTTGCATCCTCCCTTCTTCCCTGCTTGCAAGAGAATTTGTGGAGCCTTTCAAACCTCCCATATGGATTGTAATGCCAGTTTTTTCCTCTTGGCCACTGCAATGTACTGTATCGACTCTTGAGCAATATATATATATGTTTGTGATTGATTCTCAACCCTCTCATGTATTCATTGTTGTTATTTTGATCTCTTATTGCAGTTTGGTTACCTGTGCATAGTGTTTGTATTGCATCTATGTTGTCTCGTGTTAGATTTGCAAAACAAGTGTCTAACATTCCTCGGTGCATCACCTTTGTAGTTTAGGTTTTATTCTATGCATTTTCTTACCCTGTCTCCTTGGCAAGTTAGATTAGGTTTTAGTAAACCCTCTGCATTTTTGTATGCATCTGAACAGAGGAATAGGAACCAGCCTTCTCTGGAGAATCCTTCTCATCCTTACAAGTCCCACACTTGGAGAAAGGATTCCATGTTGTGCAATCACACTGGATGCCTGAATATCAACCTAGAAGCCTGATCCGCATCCAGGGGTGCTGTGAGTCTGCAACAACAGGAATGAAGGAAAGAAAATAACAAGTCTAACCCGGAGACAAAACAATGGAAATCTAGTTGGGAAGTACTTGGTCCCTTTAGTTATCCTTTTAGTTCCTCGTGTCCACGTGAGTCCAGAGGTTGGGAATGTAGTGACAATAATATAAGGAAAGTGTTAGAGTAATGGGCAGCTTGGTTTGGCAGACTGGGTAAATGCAAGTGGAATAAAGATAACACAATAGAACTGAGAATGGCTATACAATTTCTAACAAGAAAGAATCTTAGCAGTTGCAAGGATGTACAAAATAATTCTCCAGATGTTTTCTTGAAAACAAGTGATAAATTTATAGAAAGTTAGTTATAGAGTACACAATCACACTTGACTGAAATGGGATGCCAAATCATCACATGAAGAGGCAGTTAACTGTGCAATCAACAATCATAAGTGGAAGAGGAATTAAGCATGAACAAATCAATCCTAAATTTAGGAAATTTGAATGATAGACATGTCCAAAAACTGAACTGGAGTTGAGTTACACACGTAAAAAACATGAGTGAACATTTTGGAAAATTTGCAGAGGATAGCCACCCTATGCAGAGCGAAATTACAGAACCACCTCCTTGCTCAGGGTAGCGGTTTTGACACTAAAGTTCAAAACTAGCTTAAAACTAAGTGGGAAGCTGGGAAAATGTGTGAAAGGGCTAAATAAGGCAATCTGGGTTACGAATATATACTACAAGTAGGTTTAGGGGCTTGAACACTTTCCGAAAGGACATGAATCATCATTGGGGACCTTTTGTAACCGTTTTACGACAATGTTGAAAGAGCGGTGCGATACACACAGGAATAAACACACAAACTGTAATTCCTTCTCACATAATCAATTGATTCGGATTACACATATATAGGAATATGTATTCCTAAAAACAAGGAGGCTGTTCAACAACACTCCCTCAAATCTCTCTCTCAACACCTATATACGTGATATTGTTTTAACTCACAACAATATCACAACTATCAAATAATACAGCCAAATATGTGAATAATTACTCACGTAATTATTCTCTTTACAATATCAATAATAATGGAGCACTAATAAATTATATTTCCTAACATTCCCCCCCTTAGTGCGAACATGGGGAAAACCTGCCTTTGTACTTGCACCTGCTCATGATCTGGTGATTTTCACAGGATGATCACAAACCTCAGGGATGGTTTTGCAAACGGTTGACCACAAACCGAGAATGGTGGTTTTGCAATTGGTTTACCACAAACCACAAAGTGATGGTTTTGCACATGGATTACCAACAACCAAGAATGGTGGTTTTGCTATTGGTTTACCACAAACCACAAATGAAGGTTTTCAAGTGGTTTACCTACAACCACATCATGATATGCAAAGTACTATTCTCAGCCCTCGTCACATCTCACTGCAGGGAATAACATAGGAAATTCTGCTGAAATCTGTTGCTCATACATACATAGAAAAAGATGACATACTGGAAATGGAACATTGGAATGATGTTCCCCCCTCAATGTGAAATTTCCACTTATTGAAAACAAGATCATTGCAAACTGAGGCACACCACACTGGAAGCACTAAAATCAAACTACACACACACATGTCACCAAAGCTGATATGCGGCCCCGTCGTTGGCAACTGACGAGAGGTCGCTGAATGACCTCCAACCTCCGATGCCTCCTGCCTCCGGTTTCATGCTGCTAGTTCAGCCGGATGTGATCATGAAGCTCAAAAAATACCTTCAATAATTTGGACGTCGCGTACAAGCGAAAATGCGTCCAAAATTGAAATGCGGGCAAAAAAAAATTTATTTTTCGAACTTTGGAAGACGACACTTTTTACAATAGTATTGACCCACAATGAACTTTTGACGACTAAACAAAAATTGACTCTCGACTTGACTTATGAACTCGACTTTTATAATGACAGAAACATTAAACTTGATAACCTATTATTCACCTAAACACAATATTTAAGACGAGACAATAGACAAAGTGATAATAACTCAAATGTGACAAGACGACACTTGACTTTTTGAATAATAACGAAAAGATAATTTCAAACTAAGCAATTTGACTATAGTGACTAAACAATAAATGAGACGACAAATAACAATTTTATAACAACAATTTTTGACTCTTTTTAACGACACAATTTCAGACATTTAATCAAACTATAAGATTACTCAACACTTTCTTATTTTATCACATTACATTAAAAATTGAAGCACGCATTAATATTAATGGACACTAAATACTTGATTTGTAATCTAAACTAATTACAAACCAAGGTCGAAAAGATAAAACTAATTATCTAATGAATAATATGTCTAAATAATCCTAAGACACGTGGACTTCTTACGTGGCATGAAGAGTGGACGGTGGCCTGGTGAAGATGATTTGGAGCAATATTGAAGTTAAAAGTTCTTATGCATGCAAGTTGAGATTGCAATGTGGTCGCTGCCAAAACCAAATCCAAAATGTCGTGTTCAGTGTTGAGTATCGTTGGGTGAAACTCGAAGCAAGCGGATCCAGAGTTGAAGTGCATGGATACAATATGCAGGTTTAATTTGCAGAGCACTTGGAAGCCACTCATTAATGAGATCGATTCTTTCAAATCTGACCGGCATACACATACAACTGGAAGCCCAATAATTGTGGTCAAATATTCATGCAATGGCGACTAATAATCAGAAGTTTTCAGCCCCGTGTAGAAATTACTAGTCCTTCAAATCCCACGGAGGAAGGAGAGATCTGATCTGGGCTCGTGTAGATTTCAAAGCAATATATGCATGCAATTGTTTCCACGTGGAGAGCCGGGGTGGATGTCAGGTACAATGATCTCGCTGTCCTAAAACTTGCGTAGGAGAAAACTCATGTGGTGAGCTCTAAATGGATCACGAACAGTGAGGAGGTAGGTTGAGATATTACCATTGTCTTCCACCTTGAGACAAAACGTTGATCATCACCTGTTTTGCATAGAAACTATTGAACACGTCACAGAACTGATAGCTTGGAGGGGACGTGCTGGTGCTTAGGTGGAGCAAGTGTTGAGAAGACATCAGAGATATCTTGCTTGCTACAAAATTAACTGACTGTTGGGCATCACACATTGGTCTGGTCGTTGGATTGATTGTTATCTCTTAATGATGGAGAGATGTCCAATGTCGATGAATTCCTTTGAAGCTAGGCAAGCCGACCTGCTGGGTGAGTAAATGTGTACAGAAGATCTAATGAACTTAATAACAACAGGTTACGTTAATGGCAATGACGTATAAACTCTTCTCAAAAAATAATTTCACATCCACAGGGGGCGAAGACAAATATAACATCCCCCACACAAATCAGCTATGCATCCATCATTGAAAGGAACTAATCACGCTCTGATACCAAATGAAAGAGCAGGTGCAGATACACACAGGAATAAACACACAAACTGTAATTCCTTCTCACATAATCAATTGATTCGGATTACACATATATAGGAATATGTATTCCTAAAAACAAGGAGGTTGTTCAACAACACTCCCTCAAATCTCTCTCTCAACACCTATATACGTGATATTGTTTTAACTCACAACAATATGACAACTATCACAACAATATCACAACTATCAAATAATACAAATTAAATATGTGAATAATTACTCGTAATTATTCTCTTTACAATATCAATAATAATGGAGCACTAATAAATTATATTTCCTAACAAATGTAGCATGTGTAATTTTGGGTGCATAAATATTTCCCCCTGAGAAGTGTCTCAACCATGAAGAGGCATAAAACGTAGAGTCTAAGTATGGCATTCTTGAAATGGGGAGTTAGAATCTATACCGACATGCTAGTGTGCCGAAATGTCACCATGTAAGCTTTTGCTACCAGTAAGGTGAAAAGAAAACTCAAGTGCGTATAGATAAAATATCGAAAATAAAATGCTAAATTAAAATGACAAGAGGAATTGCCATTTGTGCGGGGATATAGAAATATACCTTCGCCAATGCTCCATCCTCGTAGTCACATGCACTCAAGAATGAGGTTAAAAAAACATATATATTAAAACAAGCTCATTTCTCAATTCATTTACACATATTTGATTGGTGATTTTTGAGCTCTAGAGCCACGGTGATTGTTTTTGATGAGAGTATAGTCAAAACGACAATGCAAGATCATGATAATGCCTCCATGAGATAGAGATCAAGCAAAGCGGTGGTCAAAGGTTAGTATTTTGTAATTGTTTTTTTTGAAACCTAAAATGTAAAATGTTGAAAAATTTTGTCTAGGGGGATGATTTTTGAAATTTATTGTTTGAGATTGTTCTCAGAGGAGGGCACACATGGGGTAGTCTTTTCTTTCGTCAAAAATTGACTATGTTTTTTTCTTTGCAAACTTTTTAGGTTTAACTAGTCGCACATCAAAATGGGTCAAGACCGCCACCCTACACAGGTGACAAAATGTTATAGGATGACCACCTTGCTAGGGCGGCGGTTACAGGACCGATGTCGTGGCAAAGACGGTGGTTATAAAACCACCACCCCGCATAGGTGGTTGTTTTGAATGAATGCTAAAATGATAATGTTAAGCTATTTTTTGGATTTTAGATTGTTTTGTGATGTTTTTGATGAGCTTTCATATTAAAATATGTTATTAAATCACTCTTTTTGTTGTTTTTGTGGATGCAGAATGAGGAGTAAATCCATTGGAGTTGTGAGTGGGAGTGTGACTGAATCCTAGATATTCTTGACTAGTTGACATAGGACGAGGTTGATTTACTGCACCATGCAAGTATATGGTGGATAACATGGGTGCCTCATGTTACACCCGTCACCGCATACTATGTGATCTATTATCCCTCTGGGATGTTGACTGAACACCTTCCAAATTTCAGTGTCGGGGGAGAGTGGATGATTACATTGGAGGATGTGTATAAGATGCTCAGTCTTCCTATACTTGGGAGACGATTGACTCTTGAGATGGTAGGATCCAGAGCCACAAAGAGTTTATGGGCTAGTTATATGGGCGATGTTGGGGTGTCAATAGACACCAAACAGGGTATGAGGTTCCACTCTATTCTTGCTGCTCTTATCCCCACTATCCGCAAGGCCATCATGGGTATTCTAGCTTTGTAGTTGATAGGGAACAAGGGGGAGACAAATTGTTATATTGTTAGGATCCCATTATTATTCAGATTGAGGCACACAGATGCACTTATGCCTAGGGAGCGGATATTCTTGGGATCACATACCACGATTTATACTGTAGTCTAATTATAGGGACTGTCTCTTAGCCACCCCATAATCATGATGAGTTGGGTATACGAGCGGATTATCCCGTACTGAGGGAGGTGGAGTACAAGATCTAGGGGATTTCAGGGCCTCTATATGGATAGGGATTTTAATGCTTAGAGGGCCATACCAACAAGTGGATTCACCGACTATTGTGTACTTTGTTGCTACTCCCTACCGGGTATGACCGGATTGTAAGGATAGGATGGGACCACAATTATTATTTTTCTACCACCGGGTAGTTAGTTGATAGAGTAGGGAGGGTGGAGATTCACCCATTTGACAGGTACCTCGGTAGTTTGGATTTCCCTACATTGATGCACTTCCTCTAGTTATAGTTGTATATAGGAGCATCGAAAGGCTCGAGGCGGTCCCTACACGGGTGACCATGGCTGGATTGTGGTGACACCATGAGCTCTTCTACCAGCTTATAAAATTTATATGTCCTCGAAATCCAACCTCTTCCACACCCTTACTCAAGATTGATGTTGTACCTACTCACGATGGGGAGGAACAGTGCCGATTGATATCGAATCCGAGATTGAGGCGAAACAAGGGATGAGACTAATGATGAGACTAGAGGGGACACCGGAGAGGATACAGGTGGTGAGCCTCATGAGGAGGTTCATATGGAGGAGGAAGAGAGTGATCTAGAGTGGCATGATACTCGGGAGAGATTAGTAGCTATTGCAATGGAGGAGGAGGATGAGTAGGAGACCCTAGTTTGAGAGGACCCACTTCCTCACAAGGGAAGTAGGGACGAGGTGTCGGGCCAGTGAGATAGAGGGTAGCCTTAAGAGATGGGACTTCATAGTAGATACCTGTAATGGCTCCACCGACCGATCCCATTTGGATGCTGGAGATCTAAGTATGTATATACTCTTTTCTTGAAAATGTTAGTTACTATGCTTTATATCTCTTTTTGGTTTTTTAAGGTTTTGTAACTCACCATTTTTTTCTTGTTTTGGAGCCATTTTTGTTGGGTGGAAAGATCTTATTTTCTCGAGTATGCACTAACACCTTACTACTTCCTATGAGGAAGACTAAAGTGGATCTATTAGAGGATGTGGGATAGCCTTTGCAGGCTAGGCACCATAGTGACGTCTTTGCACCTCTTTGGAAGGTGACAAAGATCCTACTTACTCGAGTACGACCATTACATGGTATGAGATGGTAGAGAGACTAGAGAGGTGGAGCCATTCATGTAGCGAGGCCAAAACTAGCAGCTTGTTCTTATGAGCACTCTCATAATTCAATGCACTCGCGATGTTGAAGCCGCAATAGGAGTCCTCGGACGTCATGTACCATCTCGGGGATCCCAAGTGAGATTGATAGGATATTGAGCATTTATTGCTTTGTTTTCATTTTGTGAGGGCATATATGATATTTTTGTATTTTTGGGCTCATTGTGAGCATTTTGACCACACCTAGTGGATGATGTAATTATACTCAAACTCAATTCATTATGATATATACATAGATACCTCTTTTGGTTTGGTTATCCTTTCGTATAGAGTTGAATTTCATTTGTGGTTTGATTCACATGTGCAGTCTAGATGCTTATAAATTCTGATTTTGTATGCTTTTTAGAATGTATGTAATGGATGATGAATGCTAAAAAAATGATTTATTTTTGTTGTTTTGTAATGTTGATATATGACATTACTATGCAGATATAAAGTAATGCTTTGAACTTTAGCTTTTCAAGTAATGTTTAGTACTTCTTCTTGTTTATTGGCAATGTGTGATGAATAATGACATGATGATAAAATGAATTCACTCCAATCCTAACCCCACGCAACTAGTAATATGCGAGGGCTCAACACCGAGAGCCAAGAGGGATGTGAATTGTATGACTTTGATGGAAATGGTGAGAGAAAGACAATATTTTGACATAAACCTAATTAGGAACCTACAACTTAACCCTACATACAGTTTACTACACAGCCTAGAATGTGATTGCTTGCAAGTTTATCTAGACTTAGATCCAAAGATGGCCTCTTGATTGACACAGTCTAGTTTTAAGGTTTTAACTCTCTTTTGGAACATGTACATCTAAATTCACTTTTCTTGGGACTTTTAAGATTTTCAAAGCACTTTTATTAGATGAAATTACTCTTAATCTATTAATTTATTTGCAGATAACCCTACACCTTTCCCCATAATACCAATAGGAACCATGGGCTCACCACCAAGGACAAGACATAGGCAAGTAAAGGCACTTCTCTCCTTTCCCAGCCTTACGTAACTAGTAAGAGACACATGCTCAAAATCGAAGGCTAGTGGGGCAAAGAAGTGTGTAGATAAACAATTTGATTTTATTTTTGATTTGAGATATGTACTTTTTCTTTTGCTTAAGACTTTAATTGTGCTTACGGGAAGGGAGCCCTGCCCTAGACTTAACCCCATGGAACCAAAGAGAATGTGAGGGCTCAACACCAAAAATGAGATAGGTGAAAAAACATCCAGATGAAAATGTTTAGAATGTTTCTATATCAAATATATTTTTCTAGGGTAAGGTATGACATCATGAAGCTTCTAGAACTGACCATCAAAAAATAAAACTATGATAGAAGAAAGCCATAGGAAAGCCATAGGAAAAACTAAGTAAAGCGGGCTTTGGTAGAATTAGTGTAAAATTTTTGTCTTGTCTTGTTGAACCGATGAAGCTGATAAGAAATATGATGATGATGTCATGAATGTATGAAGAGATATGATTCAAAATATTGCCAAGGTTTTGTAGAAGATTTTGAGAGTTACTTAAAAATAAGCCCCTTGATTACAAATTTTACTGAGAATAAGATGTCGATAAGAATGCAACATGTACATACGGAAATGTTGGTGAATCATGCATAATACCTTTTAAGATGAAGAGAGTATATGGATTCACCAAATTCCTCACCTTCTAGTGTACACAAGTAGTATGCCCCATTCTGGTAGTCATCTATGATTTGATATGTGCCCAACCACTTGGGCATGAATTTCCTACCCTCACCGGTATTTTTTCTATCCTGATATCCATTCTTAGTACTAAATATCCCTCATATATCTCACGTTCATAAAATTTCTTATTGTATTGTTGGATCATCCAATCGAGTAAGCTCTATGTCATTTCTTAGCATTAAGCTGAGCTTCATCAAGGCTTTCTAATTGAGATAGTTGTGCCTCTCGATATCCTTCTTCTCCTGAAATTCCTTATAGTGAGATACAGAGACTAGGTAATTCAACTTTGACATGGATTTTGCAGCTAACCAATCTACAATGATTTTTCCTTTGATGGACTTTTGGGTAACAAATGTTAGCTCAAACTCATCCATAAAATATATCAAGCGTCTAACTTTCTTAGATAACAAACCCTGTGTTAGAAACATTTGTAAATGATTTGTCTTGACAATAACTCTTATTTCCTGATTAAGCATATAATGTCTTAACCATTTTTGTTGCAAAAACTATAGCTAGGAATTCTTTCTCTACTTGAGTATAATGTGTCTCATAGTTGAGAAACATTCAATTGATGAAATAAATCGCGTGCTCTCATTTTTGTCATCCTCTTAAGATAGCTTGTAAGGTAACGAGGCATATGTGGCCCATGAATATAGAATTAAAAGGCGATATGATTTAGGAGGCATGAGCGTGAGAGGCGAGAAACAAGAATCGTTTGAATGATTTGAATGCCTCGTGACACTCTTCCGTTAGAATGTTGCAACAATCCGTTTTCAATAAATTATTTATTGGATGAATAGCAAAGGTAAAGTCGGGGATGAACCTTCATATTATATTGAGATTCTCAAGGAAAGACCTTATGCAAGACTCATCTCGAAGAGGATTAGCTCTAATAATGCTCATATTTTGGCTGGGTCTACATCAATCCCTCATGAGGAGATGATATATCCCAAAAATTTCCCTCTCGTCACACTCGAACACACACTTCTCAAGATTTAGCGTAACATAATACTCAATTAGACAAGAGAGGATGATGCGAAGCACTTAAGGGTGATCACAACATTTCCTAGCCTTAACTAACAGTGTCATCAACATAGGATTCAATGATTTTATGAAAGAGATCATGGAAGATATAAGTCATGACACATTGGTAAGTTACACCTATGTTCTTAAGTCCAAACAACATGACTACTTAACAAAGAGGTTCCCCAAGGAGTGATAAATTTAGTATTCATTTGATCTTCCTCGGAGATTTTGATTCGATTATACCTAGAGAATCCATCCATAAGGGACAATAGCTCATAACCGTCATTTGCGTCAATGATGACATCATTGGATGGGAGTGGGAAATCATCCTTGGGGAATGCTTTGTTTATATCCCGAAAGTCAATGCACATACAAAGTTTACCATTATTTTTTAGAATGGAGATGATGTTAGAAACCCACATTGAGTAATCAACATGTTTAATGAACCCTACCTATAGGAGTTTCATCACTTCTTCTTTGACCATCAGTGCCCACCTTTGGCTTCATTAGCCTAGACTTCTACTTGATGGGCTTAGCATCAGGCTTGGTCACTAGGTTGTGAACTAGCCACATGAGGAGAAATTCATGTCATTTCTTTATAGTTGAATGAAAAATATTTCAAATTATCTTTAAGGATTTTCATGTGTATTTCAATTTCTTCAAGGGTTAGCGAAGAACCTAGCTTCATAATTTTCGTGCCTTCCTCCATCCCTATATTAATATCGATCGTTCCCTCGATTAAAGAGGCATTACCCTTTTTAAACCTAGGTGAGGCCAAAGGTAACTCTAATTCTCCTTCTTCTATTTCACAAACTTCGAGACATTCTAAGGAGGAAGGGTCCATCATGTGATCTCCAAAATAAGAGGAGTGAGGAATGAGAGAAAAGCCTCTCTTATGGTGTTGGGGATGTAGGTCCATGTAGGCATTAAGATACCCTAGGATGGCCTCATCATTTTTCGCATAGTCTAAAGTGGCGGGTTTTTTCTCGGCCTCAACGTACAACAAGATTGGACTTGTTAACACTTTGTGCACTAAGGGTTCTGCACGAACCGAAACTGTGAAATTGGTTTCTTCTAACTCTCTGCTTGGACAGAAATGAGAAGAAAAAGTGGCTATAGAATCCGCGAGAAGGTTTTGTTCTTGTGGAACAAATTCAATTGAGATGAAGTCAAACCCTTTTGTCAAATTAAGAACTCCAGTTTTATAGAGTTGTAGGTATTTCGCTCTAGTCTCATACACTTTTGAAACCCGATTAGAAACTAGTTGTGAATTACCCAATACTCTTATGCTACAAACATCTACCCTCTTGGCTATAATGAGACTAAAAATAAGAGCCTCGTACTATGCACCATTATTTTTGCATTCAAAATCTAATTTGAAGGAAAAGGCATGACCTTACCTTCTAGAGAAGTAAGCATCACACCTGCCCCAAAGGCTGAAATGACATTTTGCTCACGTCAAGTGAAGATTCCAACAGCTACTTGGGAAGATAGACATTGGATTGTTCTTGTATCCTAATCCTTCACTTCCTCACACTTCAACCATACAAACCTCATCAGTTGGAAGAGAGCCGAGTCCTAGAGCATGTCCTATGCCCATGGAATCAAATGGAAGGAGAATAGGTAAATCATTCTCCAACAACTCAAAAATATTTTTTGTGGTTTATGTTGATACCTTCTTCATGAAATCCACTTCATCCTTGAGCGTAAGAATCCCCGATCAAACTGGTGGTTTCTAACTCCATTGTAGGGAACTATTTTTTTCGATATTTGAGCTAGTTGGTTTGTTTAACTGGTTGGTAGGAAGCTCAAACTCAGAATGAACCCCTAGTCTCTTCTTTAGATTAGCTAGGTGTATGTCAAAGGGTTTTGGGTCACCTTGTGCAATGAAGACTTTCCCTAAGTGTAGGAATATTACTTCTTGAAACAAAGTGGAGGGAATTTCCTTCATGTGGTGTATCCAAGGATGGCCAAGGATCATATTATAGTTGGTTTCCTGATCTATAATATAGAATTATGTTAGAACCGTCTTGGGTCCCAAGGTGACTGGAAACACTATAGTTCTAATTGACATTGCTTTGAGACTATCATAGCCTCTTAGCATGTTTCTTGTTGAGGAACAACTATTTTCTCCATAACCTAATTTATGGAGGAAAGAAAAGGGGAAAATATTGATTGTCACCCCATCATCAATCATCATGTGCTTTACATAGTTATTGTAAATCCAAACTTGTAGATACAAAGCCGAATCACCTCTATGTGTTATTTCAGTGTCTTTAGGCATCTTACTGATGTCGAATACAAATATGACATCTCTTTCTGGCTGCCCTAGAGGATAGACATCAAAGTCTATATGGTTTATTTGTGCCTCTGGAGGAGGAGTGATGTTAATAAAATTTTCTAGGCACAATGCATCCAATAAGGTGGCTCTATGAGTAGGCAAGTTCTTCAACAAGTGCAAAAAGGATATGTGAGAGAAGGTCTTAGTAAGTTCATAGATAAATTCATAAGCTCCTACCAATTTTCCAAGTGTATCACAAATATCATTCGATATAAACAGGTAAATAGGTGTAGACACCCCAATTTCACATCCATCCTAAATCAATTAATTCCCCTTCCTCATTTCCCACAAAATACACTTGGAATTAATCAAATATAATTTGATTAATTATCCATTTCAAAATCCAAAAAATAATCTAATCCTCATCACATATCATTATTCTCCATGTTTTTCCACTATTGAATTAAAAATTCAAATTCAAATCCTCACCCACCCTTCGTGGTCCCCACTCACCTAAAATCCTCCACTTATGAATTAAAAATATAATTCAAATCCTCACCCATTCTTCGTGGCCCCCACTCACCTAATCTTGCACACATTTTCAAACCACTCATCTATTCTTACCCACATTTTCAAACCACTCACCTAATCTTGCCCACATTTTCAAACCATGATTACTTAAATTAATCTAAGTTAATCACTCCTCTGGCTATAAATACAACCTTACCCCTCCCCTCTAAACACACGGAGAATAAGCTTTCATGCCATATCTAAGTTCTTGCATCCTTTGAGCAAAGAACATCCTTTTGCCTAGTCCTAATGCAAAAATAGTCTCATAATCCTTTTTCCCATCCAAAGGCAAAGTAAGAGGATCGTTGTTGCAGCAGAAGGTCTTGCTCTGTCTTGAAGAAAAGCACCTACATATCACAAAATCAGGGCTCAATCCAAGTTTCCTAGCCCATTCTGAGGTTTGCTACGGAACGCAAAGGAGGAGGTACGATTATTGATATTTTACTTCCTTGTTAGTAGTGTATTTTTCTTAGCTTACATTCTCGCACGACGGTGGGACATGTTATCCCCAAATCATTTCACTTAGCATTCCCATGTACCAACAATATCGCATAATATGCAGCTCTCGTCGTAGGGTTAAAACTGGCTATATCTTGGAATCTTACAGAATTAGTTGTATTTGGTGATTCTTTACTTATCATCAAGCAAGTTACCGATGAATACCAGGTCAAGGATGAAAAAATTATCCCATATAAATGCATGGTGGATAGTCTTCGAAGCTATTTTCGATTAATTAGCTTTGATCAAATTCCCGAATTCGTAATAAATCTTCCAATGCTATGGGAACCATTAGATCCCTATTAGAAATCGTATCTAGTCAACCCTGTGGACATTTTATCGTTGAACATCTCTTAATGCCTTCCTATGATCTTCCTGAAAACACTATGGTATGTGAGATTGTGGGTTTGAATAACCCTTGGTACCACAATCTTTATACCTTCATTCATGATAAAGCGTTCCTCGCCGACATGAAACCAATGCATAAACGTGCTTTAGCACAACATGCTTCTCGTTACACCATTTTAGCATAAATTCTTTATAAACGAGGATATGATGGCACCCTACTCCGATGTCTTAATCAGGAAGAATCCTCGAGTGTCTTAGCTGAAGTCCATTCTGGTATCTGTGAGGCACACATGAATGGTATCACCTTAGCCAAGAAAATCCTGTGAGTTGGATATTATTGGCCCACCATGGAAAGTGACGCATGTCATTTTGTCAAACATTGTCAAGCATGTCAAAAGCATGGAAATCTTATCCACACACCTTCCTAGGCATTACAATCGATAACCACACCATGGCCCTTCTCTCAATGGGGACTTGACCTCATTGGTAAAATCAGACCAACATCTTCCGATGGACATAAGTTCATCATTACCGCTACCGATTACTTCACTAAATGGGTAGAGGCTATGCCTCTCACTTATGTTACCGGTAGCCAAATATCGAAATTTATTTTCAATAATCTCATATATCGATTTGGTATTCCATCCGCTCTAGTTGCAGATAATGGCAAATCATTTAAAAATCAGGATGTAAAAGACCTAGCCAAACATTTTCACATCAAACTTAAATGGTCCACTCCATACTACCCTCAGGGCAACGGTCAAGTGGAAGCAACCAATAAGACCTTAAAATCCATCATGGAAAATATTGTCAACACCCATGGACGTAATTGGCATACTCAAATTTACCCCGCTCTTTGGGCTTACCGTACATCTTACCACACGCCTACCGAGCCACCCCATTTTCCCTTGTTTATGGTTGTGAAGCCATTTTACCTATTGAGATAGAACTCCCATCCTTGAGGATCTCCCTTAAAGATGTAATTAATGAGGATGAATACTGACAATCACGGCTTCAAGAGCTTGAGCTTCTCGATGAAAAATGACTTAATGCTCTCAATCATCTTCAAGTCTATCAAAACCGATTGCAATGCAGTTATCATAAAAAGGTAAGACCCAGAGAATTCGAAATTGGTGACCTTGTTTTAAAAGAAAATCAAAAGAATACCACTAAAGAATGAGAAAAACAAGGAAAATTTGAGCCTAATTGGTTAGGACCTATGTAATCACATCTAAATTTGGCTCTGGAGCCTATAAATTGGCCACGCATATGGTCAAGATCTTGATGAACCAATGAATGCAGTTCATTTAAAGAAATTTTATCCTTGAGATGTTCACTATTCCAGGATACAACATGTACATTGTTCCTTTTGTCTTGCTTATCTCCAAATAATTTAAATTTATTCATTTCCATTGGCAGATATTTTATTTATCAAAATCACGTCTTCATATTTATCATCATGATACAAG
The DNA here is from genome assembly GCA_018340775.1 of Taxus wallichiana var. yunnanensis. NCBI lineage: Eukaryota > Viridiplantae > Streptophyta > Pinopsida > Cupressales > Taxaceae > Taxus > Taxus wallichiana. The sequence continues at coordinate 589,677,644 of CM031238.1, read as the reverse complement.
TGCTAATATAAATCCTATTATGTTTGTGAGCATCATACTTCTTCCACTTTCAGTCACTTTCCTCTATGGTCATACCTAGAAGCTTACTGATGGTAATATATCCCCTTCTAATACATTCTCTCTTTCATAACAAAGCTCTAAACTTCGTTACCCAGTTCGTTTGGTCGTCCATCTCAGTCTTCGGTGTTGAACCCTCACGTCCTACTAGTCGTGTGGGGCTGAGATTGGGGGCAGATGTTTCTTCCCAAATACAAAGCACTATTGTAAAAAAATCCATCAATTCAATAACTTATGAATAATTCATTGTCACATCTTTCGTCCTTCATAGTCTTTGGTGTTGAGCCCACACTTCTTACTAGTAGTGTGAGACTGGGAATGGAGGAAGGTGCCCTTACTCGTCTACGTCTTGTCTTCGGTGATAAACCCTTGCCTCTTACAAGTGGCATGGGGCAAAGCATAGAGGGTCATTCTCATACAAGCATAAAAACATTGCAAAATATTCCAAAAAAAAAAAAAAAAAAGACTAAAAAGAAATTCACTCGCCTATATTTTGCCTTTGGTGATGAGCCCTTGCTTCTCACTAGTAGCATGGGGCAAGGCATAGGGAGTCATTTCAAAAATATAAAATCTTATAGTGCTTACAAATTATAGAATCCCCAAACACGTAATTTAGATGCCTAAGTGACGAGAGAACTATCCCTTAACCTCATATCTTATCAATCAGCAGGCCACATAACTGTCTAAGTCTAGCATGTGACTCATAAAGTGAAAGCCATTTTTGAAATCGGTTCAGTACCATTATGAAGAATGGAGTCATAATTTCCCAAAGGGATTGTTGTTAGCATTTGTCTCTATATTCATTATCCACCTCCTGCGTCCTTCTTGATTCTCGGTGATGAGCCCACACATCTTACTAGTTGTGTGGAGTCAAGAATGGAGCTAGAATTCTTTTCATCATATCATCACCACCATATCCTACCAATGGAAAGAGAATTTGTGTTATTCTGAGCATAAGTTACCACACTGAACACGCTACATACGAATAATATCCTGGTTTATCGCCTCTCAAAAATCTACCAACATTTGAAAATCGCAAAAATCTAAAAACATTTGAAAATCATCAAAAATCCAAAAACATTTGAAAATCGTCAAAAATCCAAAAAACAGTGTAAAAATTCAAAATCCAAAAACATTTGAAAATCGTCAAAAATCTACCAACATTTGAAAATCGTCAAAAATCTAAAAACAGTGTAAAAATCTCAAAATCCAAAAACATTTGAAAATCGTCAAATTCCCAAGTATAAAAATCCCTCCAAAAAAAAAACATTCAAAAATCTCCAAAAAATCTAAAAAAATTATAAAATTCAAAAACAAACATTAGAAAATCCAAAAATCCAAAAACAAAAACATTAGAAAATATCCAAAATACAAAAACATTTGCAAAATTTTCAAAAGACCAAAAACATCCACAAAATCATAAAAACTCAATAAGCAACACAATTCATCCTTTGAACTATTATCCCAAACAAATGGTCCAACCACCTTATGACTACCAATTTCAAACCACTTCTCGCGTGAATCCTCGCTTGGGGAAAATCCGGCTCTCATTGTTTCCTTGTTTGAGGAGACTGACCCAATCCTTGTACTCTACTTGGGGGCACATCTAATCAATCATCACTGTGGAACACGTTAAGGACATGTTTACTGGTTCTTGTGTTGCATTATTAGTGGCAAATTATTAATTGCTTTCTTGTATCTTGATATATTACAGGGGGCATCTTGATTTTAAGTATCCTGGTGTTCTTTGTAATATTCTTATGTTATCTGATTGCATGTCGTACTGGGGCATCATACTTTCTTGATGGCCTCTGTCTATGCTCTCTTCCATTTGCATATCGTACTAGGGCATCAAACCTTTTTGATGGCCCCTGTCTATGCTATCACGCATATTACAGTCTAGTCATCCTGATCTTTTATATCACGATGCATCCTGTTATGTGCTATATTAAAATTAAGATGCTTTTCGTCATGTGAGTATCTTCCTGCATGATCAACATCTTACTTTGCACCCCATCCATTCACCCATACTAATGCATTCTCTAGTTTGCGAATCCTACTTGATCACCGTTGCAGTTTGCGAATCCTACTTGACGATCTTTCTCAAGTAGCATTCACTATCCAGCAGCTCCTTCTCCCCCACCATGATCACCATGTATTTGATCCATTCATTCTCACTTCTCATTTTTACTACTCTGCCGCTTATACCCATATTACCCTTCTCACCATTCCTGTCCCCTCTCACCCATTGGTATTCTTTCCTTTCACCCTTTTTCTTCCCGCTTGAAAATCTTACTTAATAACCCCTTCTATATGGAATCCTCAGTGGAGGTTTACCCTCTCCCTAAGATCTTCCCGCTGTAGAAGCTTCTTCACCACCTACCCTCTCATCAAATAACCATCACCACCAAACACGTCTTCCAACTCCACCTCTTCTACTTCCCATTCCCGCATCATTACTCTCACCACGTGGGCATCCCAATTAAGGATTCCCCTCACACTCTCCACCCTCCACCGCATATATTCTTTCATCCATTCATGTTACACTCCTTTGTGTCCTTTCTTTCTTATTATCACCTCATCTCATATCATATACCACTTAGGCATACCTCACTCACTCTTTTCTCATCCTTCCCCAAATCCACCTTATGCCTAGTCATCCTACTTACACGCTCTCGTAGTATGGCAAATTCACTTGGAGGGTTCCCCTTCAATCCATTTTGTCATACCCTATTCCCACCAACTCTAACATCATCCTTCTTCTTCCTCATCTTGGCGATCTTACTTAACCATTCCAGCCGCATGGCAATCTTACTTAATACTTCCACTTAAGGTTGATCTGCCATGTGGCCTTCCTCCATCCCATCATATTTCCCCCTTCTTATTTCTCCCACCTCTCATTGCGATCATCTTCTTCACCCTACCATTCCACCCCTATCCCCAATATCATTTTGTCTTTCTCTTTGCATATCATCCTTGTCGGTTGGGTGACCCTACAAAACCTCTCCAGCAGTATGACGATCTTACTTAAGAGATTATCTTAAGCATGACATGTCATCTTACACTCGCCCATCACTCTCCAATCTCACCATCCGTATTTCCTCTTCATTCCCCATCATCACATATTTTTCCCACCACTATCACCCTCCTCTCTTGGCAATCTTTCTTAACCACTCACCCAAAGATGGCGATCTCACTTAAGAGTCCCTCTTAAGGATGATCTATCTCCTTACCTTTCCCCATCACTACACACCCTTCACCCTTCATTTTTTCTCAGCATTCCCCATTATCACATCCTTTCACCTCCTTTTCGATTCTCACAAACACCACTTCTCGCTTGACCATTTGTCATCTCCAGTTTTGTTCACATGGCAATCTTACTTAACCACTTCCGTCACATGACAATCTTATGTCAGGGTCCTCCCTACACTTAACTTGTCATCGTGAACTTCTCCCCCGCCTCATTCTTCATTCACTTTGTTGATCGCTTCTTCCACCTGGTATCTCCTATTACCCACTTTTTCCTCCTACTATTATCCTTTCTCCACATATCCTCTTACAACATACAACTCATCTCTTCCACCTACAATCACATTCTTTTCCCCCATTTTCCCCTTCTTGATCCATCACCCTTCGTGACTGCTTTCTTCCGATTATTTTCATGTCTTCGTTCTTCATCCTCACCTTGTTCATCCTCATCACCCACATCCTCTCCTCACTTTCACTTAGTCCCAACTCATCCCTCCCATATTCTTCACTCTTTCCACTTCATCTTCTCAAATTCCCCCCACATTTCTACCCACACACACATTCACCATTATTGTTAACACTCCTATATCATTCTTTCATCATCATCTTCTCTTCTGCGCTAATAATTGTCAACGGTTTTCCTAAAAATTATCAATCCTCATTCTCGCACGACCTCATTCACTCCTTGGACCTTCTATAGTTTCCCTTCAATCCTTCCCTCCTCTAAGCCCACCACTCATTGTCAAAGGGTTTTCCCTAACGTCCCTTTGTTGGCGTTACCCTTTCCAGTCCTCATTAGTTTTCTCCTTTTCTTCATTTTTTCTCTCACCCTTCCCCACCACTCATTGTCAAGGGGATTTCCCTAACGTCCCCTCATTGGCATTGCCTCTTCTATCCCCTATTCTCTTTTCTCTCCTATTCTTTTCCCTCACTCCTACCCTTTCTTGTCGCTTCTTACCCATCTCTCCATCTCCTCTTTGCCCTCTTCAATATCTTTACTGTCTTCATCATACATCATTTTCCTATTTTCTCGTCATCCTAGTATCCTCATTTCATGCATCTCCACATCTTTTCCAATCGATGTCATTCCTCCCCTCTTTCTTCTTTGAACATTCCTTATACCATTCCCTTTCCACTTATTACCCCCTTTCTGTATTCCCTTCCTTCTACATCATTTTATTTGTTATCCTCTTCTCTCTCCCACCCCTCGTCTTATTTCCCTTCCCTTGTATCATCTTCTTCCCCTTTTTCCATCACGTTTCCTCCTTACTTCCCCATCGATAACCTGGTTGTTCAGCGTTGTCCTATCTTTTTTATCATACCACCCTCCACATGCATCTCCATACGGTCTGTTCCATATTCTTGGCCTTGGTCTTCCTCGCAATGACATGATTCCTTCAATCTTCTCCTTGTATTCATTCTATCTTCCTTTCCTCTCCCCTAATTTTCACGTTTCTTCTGACCACTTCTCCTTTTCTCTACCACCCCTACCTTTTCGTTCATTCTGTATTTGTTTCTCTTCCTTTCTCTCCTCTTTTTCACACTTTCCTCGCCCCTCATAGTTTCTTTTTTTCTCCGTTCTACTTCTTCTTTTGTCCTCTTTCCATTTCCCTCCATTTCACCCCCTACTCCCACCTCGTTTTCTCCTTCTTATTTATCCTTTCCCATTTCCTGCTTTTCTTCGCTCTCTCATTTATTTCACTTCCACGTATCCCTCTTTACTATCTCTGTTGCTTCCTTCATTTTACACATCTCTCTATTTCATCCCTTCACCCTCTACTCTGTCATTTTCCTCTTTTTGCCTTGTTTGTCCTTCATCATTCCCTTCTTCCCCTATCATCCCTCTCTCTTATTTCTACCTCTTTCATTCATTTCTTTTTCCCCTCCCCTATCTCCCTTACTCTTCTCATAATCAACCCCCAATCCTATCCATTCCCTTTTCTCTTTCCCACACACTCTTACACCTAGCATTCAAGGTCGATTGAATCCTTTCTCCATTTGTGTCGTGCGGTCATTCCAGTCTCTTCCACTCCATTATCATCCTCTTCTCCGCCGCATCCATTTCCCTTCTTTTTGAGAGTTCTGTCGTATATTCCATTCTTGTCAGTCCTCTCGAGGGGGCATCACCACATCTATCCATAATCACATCTTCTCATGACATTTTTGTCTTGGAGGATACTATAACATCCGTCACTCACCACTTTCTATTCTCCCTAACAAACATTCACTCTACCTTTTAAAAATTAGATTGAATTCTTCCCCCATACCGTCTACTTTCTTTGAAAGGACACTACTTTCATAGTACCCTTCCAAAGAGGGGCAAATGTAGACACCCCAATTTCACATCTATCCTAAATCAATTAATTCCCCTTCCTCATTTCCCACAAAAATACACTTCGAATTAATCAAATATAATTTGATTAATTATCCATTTCAAAATCTAAAAAATAATCTAATCCTCATCACATGTCATTATTCTCCATGTTTTTCCACTATTGAATTAAAAATTCAAATTCAAATCCTCACCCACCCTTCGTGGTCCCCACTCACCTAAAATCCTCCACTTATGAATTAAAAATATAATTCAAATCCTCACCCATTCTTCGTGGCCCCCACTCACCTAATCTTGCACACATTTTCAAACCACTCATCTAATCTTACCCACATTTTCAAACCACTCACCTAATCTTGCCCACATTTTTAAACCATGATTACTTAAATTAATCTAAGTTAATCACTCCTCTCGCTATAAATACAACCTTACCCCTCCCCTCTAAACACACGGAGAATAAGCTTTCATTCCATATCTAAGTTCTTGCATCCTTTGAGCAAAGAACATCCTTTTTCCTAGTCCTAATGCAAAAATAGTCTCATAATCCTTTTTCCCATCCAAAGGTCAAAGTAAGAGGATCGTTGTTCTAGGAAGGTCTTGCTCGTCTTGAAGAAAAGCACCTACATATCACAAAATCGGGGCTCAATCCAAGTTTCCTAGCCCATTCTCGAGGTTTGCTATGGAACGCGAAGGAGGAGGTACAATTATTGATATTTTACTTCCTTTGTTAGTAGTGTATTTTTCTTAGCTTACAATAGGTATTGGCTATGAAGAATAGTCTTTGGTTCTAGTGGTAGGATTTATCTAGGACTCGTCTCTAGCTCTACAAGACCCACTATCTTGGTTTTTGACGACCATCCATTAGAGGGGCTGCCAATGGGTTTGATGAAGTCGAAGCTTCATGATCATTACCTCCCACCGTTATACCCTTGTTTGAGAAATTGTGGTCTAGCTTACCATTGTTGGTACATGTTGGGAGAGGATCATTGAAGATCCTAAGTGGAATGTTTTGGGGGACACAAGCCCCATGTAAGTGTTTTGAGTAGGTGCCATAGGATTTGCCAAAAACATGTCAATAAAGAGTTGTCTTTGGTCTTTTGGTAAACATTGTAAAAACTTGTTACAATCCCGACAGGTTCTGGCATCGTGTCCTCGGACCCTATGGAAACCAAAATAAAAGTCGGATCATAATCCCAAGGTGTTTGGATTGTGTTTTTTTTTGCCCAAAGTTTCAATTATTTTTCGATATTGGTTGTTATAGTTGAAATTTGGATGTCATTTCCCTTGATTTAGAAATTGATTTGGGTACCCGTTTGGATGATACATCTGCTAGGGGCCTTGAGGCTGAACTTGCTATTATTTTGGTCGACGATTTATTGAATTCCATTGTGTTAATAATGGGAGAAAAATTATTACTCCTTTGATTATTACTATTATTGTTATTGTTAGTGTTATTTGTATTCGGGTATTAACAACATTGGGTTTCTTTGTTTGATCGGTAACACCGTTGGTTGTAACACCACAATTTTTATTGAGGACCTTATGTCCTTGGTTATTATTTTTACTATTCGTAACTTGAATTACCTTGATTGGGAGTGATTAGTCTCCTGTTAGAGTCGTAGGTCTTGTGACCACTTTGTCTATTGCTGCTTGATCTATCCGAAGAGCACCCTCTAGTACCTCTTCATAGCTTCTAAGTGGGAACTTTTAGACCTCCTCCTTTGTTTCTCGGTTAAGAGAATGAATAAATAAGTCACAGAGCTCTGTTTGATCCATACTAGGCACGATTTCTAAACAAAGCAGAGGACTTGCCGCCATCTCTGGATGAAATGTGTGGTAGAATCATTATGTTCTTGTTTTATGTGCAAGAATTCCCTGATTCATGTCCTTAGCAATTTATTCATGTCAAAATATTTATTAAACTCGGACATAATTTGCTTACAATAATGTATTGAAGCCTTCGGTATCCTGTAATACTAGTCAAGAGCAATACCTTCTAAAGTCTCGAGGGAAGATCTTTGTAACAACTGCATCCCATTAGAGTAGATCTCAAATGGTAGTCACATACACCTTGATGTGCGCATTGGGATATCCCTACCCTTTGAATTTTGGAAGGTCTGGTAGAGGTCTTGGGAGCTAACACTTTGTATGGAGAAGATAAGGAGCTCCTTGAGATATTCTAAATAGGTACCTACTACATAGGACTTGACCATTGATGATCCTTGTTGGGGAGGTGGAGGTGGAATTGGTTGTTGATATAGTGTAGCATATACATTTTTGGGGCATAAGGAACCCCCTATGGCTGACCATATGGGTAAGAGTACATGTCCCCCTGTGATGACTTAGAATACATGTGTACGTAAGGGGGAACATTATTTTGGTATGGATTTAGAGGCACAAATCCAGGGAACATTGCATTTCCAGTTGGTATGACATTTGAGAACATGCTTGTGAATGATGTCTTCTATGGATATCCATACGTAGCATGGGAGGCATACCCAAGGTACCCAACCTAGTGAGGAAATCTCCAGTGTCTAGGAGCACTCATGTAAATTCGAGCATTTGGAGTAGTTGGCACTTGACCATAGGTCTGCTGATGATGGTGAATCTTCCCTTTCCTAACATATGAAGCATTAACTACTTGAGCAAGTTCTAATTCCCTGACCTTGTTCACCAACGTCAAGATGATCTTAGTCGATGATGGTGTAGTGTTTTACGTTGCGCGTACCATTGAACCTTGGTAGGTTGCAAAGGCGTATGATATCCTGCTATAAATTGTTCATTGTTTTTCCACCCCTCTTTTGGAGCATTTTCTGTATGAGAGGGGTAGTGGTGTTGTTTTGAAGCAATACATCTACATGTCCTTGTACCCTATCTAAAGGTTGGTTCATACTTTGAAATTGTTGTTTTCTTTAGGCGTAACATGCTAGGTACTCCTCATCTAAAAATGGGAGTTGATCGGACTATCATACGATTGGTTGTCTTAAAAAAACACAAGGAGATGAGCCTAACTCTCTGGTAAGTGTCATGTTATTGGAGCTTTAAATTACAGGTTGTTGTTTGTGTTTGAGTTGTTTAATTTTCTCAATTTCACCGAGGAACCATTATTGGTCCCCTGAGGAGGAGGAGTTTGAGAGGCATGTAGATGGGTTGAGTAATTGTCCGCCTTCTAGATTGTGAGGGTGACTATTGTTTTCTTCCCATTTTATAGTAGTATGCCTCTAGACCCAAAATCGGCCAGTTGTATTCATCGTATCCCAACATATCTAGGGGTATATAAATACCCATAAAAGAATGGGAGAGAGGAAAGGTGGATGAAGAAGATGGGAATGAAAAGAAACTAGCTCTTCACCTTGGGTTTACCAATTTGTACAGATGAAAATTGACACGCGACCTTCACTTGAACTCAAATCCGCAAGGTCGTGTCGAGGTAGCTGATGTGGAAATGTGGATGGATAACTTTAAGAGAATAAGTGGCTAAGACATCGTAGTGTAAATTCCTAGTAGTTTATTCGAAAAGGGGAGATTTAGTGGCAATGATCGGGTAGTGTAAATTCCCTATGGCTTGATCAAATTGATTGAATCTAAATGTTAAACTAGTTTGAAGTGTCTAAATTAACTAAGATGAAATTAAGAATATAATCTAATACTGAAAGGGAAATTAATCTAAAGAAGTCACAAAACTAAAATATTACAGTCATAGACAAAAATTTCTTTTACTCTAAACAAATAAATCCTAAACAAACAAAATAGTCGGATGTGGCTATTTACCTTTATAGTTGTGTATTAATTCTAAACCTAAAGCAATTAATTAATTGAAACCTTTCTAATAAAAACACTTAAACTTGCCTCAGAGGCATGAGAAGAAATCAAGGCTTCAAGAAAGCTATTCTTCTCATGTAACTACCCTGCAATGATAAAGAGAATGCTTTTATAGAGACTTTCTAATATGATTTGATCTATTGTAATTACTTGATGATTGCAACAATAAAATACTTTCTCTACTCTATTTGATATGAATAATTTGAATGAATATGATTCAAAATTGAAAAATTATAGGAATGAAGGAAAGAAAATAACAAATCCAACCTAGAATACAAAACAATGGTAATCCAGTTGGGAAGTACTTGGTCCCCTTAGTTATCCTTTCAGTTCCTCATGTCCACGTGAGTCTAGAGGTTGGAATGCAGTGAAAACAATAGAAGGAAAGCATTGGAGCAATGGGAAACTTGAATTGGTAGATTGGAGAAATGCAAGTGGAAGAAAGATAACATAATAGAAATGAGATTGGATATATAGTTTCTAGCAAGAAATAAAGCAACTTAGTAATTGCAAGGATGCAAAAATAATTCTCTGACCATTTGCTTGAAAACAAGTGATCAATTTATAGAAAGTTAGTTGTAGAGTGCACAAGCACACTTGGCAGAAATGGGATGCCAAATCATCACATGAAGAGGCACTTAACTATGTTATCAATAATCATAAGTGGAAGAGGAGTTAAGCATGAACAAATCAATCCTAAATTTAAGAAATTTGACTAAGAAACGTGTCCAAAAACTGAACTAGAGTTGAGTTACACGTGTAAAAAACATGAGTGAACATTCTAGAAAATTGTCACATGACCATTGCCCTATGCGAGCGGTGATTACAAGATTGTTTCCTTTCTCAAGGTGACGGTTACAAAACCACCGCCCTACCTGGGCAGCGCACAAAACCGTTGCCCAGCAGTGGTGGCAATTTTGACACTAAAGGTCAAAACTAGCATAAAACTAAGCATGAAGCTAGGAAAAAGTATACAAAGGCTAAATAAGGATTTCTAGGCTTAAAATATATACCGCAAGTAGATTTAGGGTCTCAAATACCTTCTCGGAAAGACATGAATAAACATTAAGGACCTTTTTGAAGTGTTTTCCAACAATGTAGCACGTGCAATTTTGGGTGCATACAGTGTCCTCTATCTTTGGATTTTATGGCCTTTGTTTTTACCTCGAATGGCTTAACATTTGGCTTCAAGGGAATCAAGTGATGCATTTCCTTCGGTTGGAATGATTTTAGTTCATCGTAAGAATAGGCCAAAACATCCAAATATTTTTCCAACAAAGAAACAAATCTTCTCTTCTCTTTAAGAAAACAACACTTTCCGATATTGACTATCCTTGGTTGCTCTGTAGTGCCAATATTATCCTTTTCAAAATCAGTTGGGCACTTTGAAGATTGATTTTCCTTCTCTTGGATGAATCTATCATGCTTATCAAACAAGTCTTCCAGAGAGACAAGACCTTTTGGGATTTTATTTCCTTTCAATTTGATCACTCCCTCTTCATCAATTCCTTCAATTCCTTCTTTCTCCTCTTCAGCTACCACTTCCTAGTGTGGATTCTCACTTCCTTCAAAGAATATATTATTGAAATTATCTCTTTATTCCAAGAATTCTAGGAGTTGATTATCGTCATTGAAGACTTGCTAGTGGTTTACATTATCGGGTACGCTAGGTCTGAAGACACCATCTCAATGGTCACTTTATCTTTTCCAAAAGAAGGATGGGGTGTCACTAAGGAAGCTGACACCATGAGGGAATCAGCCTCTTAATTTTTCCCTCTTGGAACATACTTGATGGAAGATGCAAAAATACTCAATGCAATCCCATCGTATGTTTCTATAATGTTGGAGTATTGAATTTTTCACCTGGTATTACTTTCAAACTTGATTTACTATCACCCCCGCATCACCCTGGCATTTCAATTTTTTGATCCCCATATCTTCTGTTATACCCATACCCAAAAGGAGAGTTTCATACTCTACCATGTTATTTGTATTATCAAATTGAATCTTGTAGGAAAATGGGTACAACTCACCAAAAGGAGAGCACAACACTACACCTACTCTTGAACCTACACTAGAATGAATACCATCAAATTTCATTGTCCAGACTTGATCTTCTTCCTCTTCCATAAGAAGTGGAAAATTCTCATCTTTTTCTAATGTGAGGAAGTAGTTTCCTATCCCGCTTTTCTTGAAATAGAATGTTCACCCTTGGATCATCAAAATTTTATACCGTATACTTCATCTTCCTTATTGGAAATAATTTCTTCATCTCGCCCTTTACTTTGGAATAGTTGCAGATGACCAATCCATTTTTATTTCCCCACCCAAATATCTATATAATATGTGGATCAGTAGTATCCGAAAGGACACTATAATGTCCACCACGACGATGGTGAGAAGCACCTTCTTCTCTAGAAAATCAGCTAGTGCTACACTGTGCATCCTTGATTCTTCCTACCAACAACACTTGTTTGGATTCCATAGAATAGCATGAGCCATTTTCTCGGTTCAAGGTGAGACCTAGAGTGTTTCCAACTTTGACCGGAATTGCATTGTCTAAGGCTCCAGAATCTATGATGCAATTATTGAGTTGGAAGCCTTTAATGAGAAGTGACAGGTAGAAAGGTTCAACTTTGTTGGTTTTGGAGGCACTAAGGGCTAGCATGTTTTGTGAAGGTGGTTTGGATGGTGTGGGAAGTAGGCCTTTGGAATTTGAACTTGATTCTATGGAACTACCACCATGGACTACATCTATAAACCTATCAAATTGGGCAGGGTGTGTTTGTAGGTACTCTAGCTCTGTGATCTAGAATTTGGTTTTTCTTGCGTGTTCCACATAATCAAATGGGGTTATGGTGGGAAAAATAGAGGTTTTTTGAATGAAGGAAGATTTTCACAAAGAAGTTTTTGCTACTTTGGGGGTTGGATTTTCTTTTGCGAGTGTAGAAATTTGCTTGAAGGAAGATGGGGATGCAGATTTTGATGGTACCTTAGATGATTTTGTAGGAACAACATTTGAAGGAGAATTATTTTTAGAAATTTTAGAGCTAGGAGAAGGACTAGATGACTTACTTGGTATGGTAATGTGATCCTTTCTAACCAGTGGGTCTGGTTTTTCTTTAGCTGACTCCATCAAAGGTGGTAGTGGTGATCCTCTACTAATGATTTTTTTTTGAGGAATTTCTGCAAGAGAATCTTCTTTCTTTTTATTTTCCATCACTGTAGTTGTTTAAAATGAGGCTCATTTCTTGTACGTGTACAGTGTAAACCTCACATGAGAATATTGGGGCTTCTTCATCATTTTCATCTTCATCTCCATCAACGTACTCAATTAGGCCATTGTGCGTATCTCCATCAACTTCTTCAACCTCGAGATAGTTATCATCATCTCCTACATCTTCTTCTTCAGTTCTTCTATCTCTACTTCTTCCTCTGAATCCTTGGTGTCACAAGAGAAATTAATTGGTGGTGCTTCAAGAGTGATGCAATTCTTTTTCTATTAGGAATATTTGGCTTCCTTGGAGTATTCTCGCATTGTGATCTAAGACAATTATTTCTTCATGACAATTAAGTCATTGGCCATTTTCTGGAACATTGGATCAATGGTAACTGAGCCTAAACTCTGACCCTTTTTCTTTCCATTTGGACCTTTCAATTTTCCAGAAAAAATCAAATCATCCTTTGTCTTGATCGTGAAGTCTTGTGCTTCCCTCAAATTTTGAGGTTGGGCTATTCTCGAGAAAGAAACCACTTTCTCGGTGGTAATGCACTAATGAAGAATCTTTTCAAATTATTTTTGGGAGGCATGACATCTTCGAGAATTATCCTTATCATCCTGTTATATTTGGAGATGAATTCTCGCATTGATTTGGAAGCATCTTTCTTCATTTGTACCAATTAGACCAAGAGGTCTTGAAAATCTTCCGTAGATTTGAACATATGCTCGAACACGCTTCTTATATCTTCCTAACATGTGACAGATATTGGGGAAACGTGTAGAACCATTTGGCATATTTTTCTTGAAGTTATTCCACAAAGAGCTAGACTGATACATCTTCGTGCTCCACGCCCAACACACAGCTTGCTTCATGTTCGTCAGAGGAGTTGAGAACCATCCTCTCGAATTTTGGGAAGCTTTTTCTTGATCCTTTTGGTATCTCGTGGATTGGTTTTGTAAGGGCAAGTGGCCTGGTGTTTCCACCCCATGGTAAATTTTACCTACGTTCTTCATGATCAGGATCCAAAATTCTATTTTGGATTCTAGATTCTAACCTCTCTAATGTTGTTGCTTCACCGATGCTCTTGCGTCTGCTTTGGCTTGAGCTCTTTTGATCTCTTCAATTTGAGTTCTTATTTCCACTTCTCTTTCTCTAGCTTCTTCTTCAATCTCTACATCAGTGAAATATTCAAGATTCTCATTGATGTATGGAAAATCAACATCTAATGGATTGACAACACTTGGACTCCCAATGTGACCAGTTGTGTGACGAAGGGGAGACCTCTGAATTCTGAGTAGCTCTTGTCTTCTTTGAAGCTCTTCAAAAATGGGATCGGTTTGTCCTCCTTGTCTCTATTGTTGGGTGTATCTTCTATCTGCTAGCTTGGAGATTTATGCTCTTCTTTGTGGTGCTTGAATTTGTCTTCGTCTTTCTAATTCAGCAAAGACGTTCTTCTTCAAGGTCAAGTATTCTTGTGGTGATGAAGTAGTGATTGACACTTTGCCTGTTATGCCAAATAGCCTCTCATAAATCTGAAGCAATATCCTCTTAAATGTGGAAGAGTAATTCAGGTCTTTCAATAGGAGGATTTCCCAGAATAGCCATGGTTTGAAGACATAAGGCTCAAATAGCTATTCAAATTCTAGAAATTTTATTTTTGAATTTTTTGGATTTTTCAATTTTTTTGTATTTTTCAAGGTCATTTTTGGGTGCAGATGTTGCTAAATCTACCCCATAGTGGGCACCAAAAACCGTTGGTGAGAAAAAATTTCAAGGGACAAATTTGCGGGTTTCTTTCCAATGTTATGGGAATCTAAGTCCCTCTACTTAATCGGTCCAACAAACTACATCAGTATAGGAATGCATGAGTAAAAAGGTGGATTTTCCTCGTGTCCTTTCAGCTAGGGATCCAACAGGGGCACTCCATTGACCATGCAGAAAAATCTTGCAGATATTTGTAAGGGAGGAATTTTATATGAGAGCAGGAAACGGAGTGAGAATGTTAGATAAAAGGAAATAATACTGCAAGTAGAAACTCAGAGTCTTGCATACACTAGTTAGAAGCTTCATCACATGCACTAAAATTAGGAAGAAACAATTTGCAAACAACAACAAGACCAATTAGAATTTAATGAGCATAAAGTATCAATAAACCCCTTTGTCAAAAAAGGCTAGAAACTCATTCTTCTTGTATTGATGCTCAAGCAGAAATTGTACATAGCATAAGAATGGAAGACATTTTAGAATAGGGAAAATGGAAGAAATTTTTGTTATCTCTTTTTTCTCTTCACAAGGATATCTCTCTCATGAATTCACAAAAATATCTTAGAAGTCTAAGAATATCTAAGAAGACCCTCAAATGAGGAGCTTGTTACAATTTATAGAAGAGAAGGAAACTCTTCATCTTCCTGTGACTTTTCAAATACCATATTTTGACTTTAGACTGTTCATATTCCTATTAAATATTTAAGTCCCTTTTATAAAAACAAGGTGACTTAAATGTTACATTATGTTTCTAAAGTCACTTAAATACATATTAAAAATTATTATGAAAAATTAGAACATTGAAGAGAGAGAGATAGAGAGAGAGATGGAATAATTATGCGAGAAGAACAAACTGCTCAAGTGGATTTGATGTTGCTTCGTGACCAGCTCCATCTTGTGTTGCTAAGAAGATCTATGTTCATCCCACCTCGCTGAAATGAGCCACCGCAAACTCCACTTTATCATCGTGAGGAATGTCTACATAACTAAAGTCTCTATCCACCCATAAGACATACCATTGATGTCTTTACACTTTCCAAACCAAGATGATTTTTTCTTTGTAATAAGTGCAATGGTGGCCTGAATTTCGAGATGAACTCCGGGTATCCTTAGTGAAGGATAATGGATTGCTTGATTCTTTCTTTACATATTTCTTGAATGTCCCAATCAAATCATTGGAAGTTTTTCTTCTCCCATTGCAAGCATTCCAAGTTTTTTAATTTAGCGAATGATATTATCTTATAACTTGTACGCTTGTTCCTATTTTTCCTCTAGTTTAGTGATGGCTCGATTGGTTGTTTCAAATATGATTACTATGGCCCTTGCCCATACGTGCAAAAAAATTTCGAAGGGGTGTAAAAATATTCTTTTTAATTAACTCTTGAGAATGAGTGTTTCTCATTTCACTCACCACTTGACCCAGAGGATCCCAATGATCCCTTTCTTTCTCCAAATTTTCTTTAAGTGCATGTGTCCTATTTGTAGTTACACACATGTAGGTTAAGAGTTTGACTACCTCTTGGAGCACTAACTTCCCCTTTTAGAAATCGAATTGATCCATTGGTTATTAGCTTGCCCCTACATTGTGAACTCATGTGTCATCTTGATAAATTCTATAGTGAAGCTACTAATGGGTGCAACTTATTCGATGGGAATTGTCATGCCATTTGGATCAACTAGTTATTACACATAGGATGAAATATTTCACACCTGTTCCTTTAGGTCATCAATCTTCTTCTTATATTATTTATTCCTTTCCACCATGTGCATGGAAGACTTCTAATATATGTGCAAGTCCCCTTCATGAGTAGCCAACCCTAGTTGAATTGTGCTCATCTTGTAATAGGCCGTGTCATCTCATCCACTAGATTGATCACCTTTGGCCGGGCTACTTCAATGTATTGATTAACTATTTCTCCAATGTAGAACCATGAGGCCGTGTGTGAAGTACCTCTTCTTTCTCTTAACCAATGAGTTGATTTCTAATAAATCGGAGCTGCCACTTGTTGAATAGTGTGAGTATCAAAGCTAAAGTTTCCTGAATCCACGAGAACATTTCATCAAACTCGGGCTCTATGATGTGTGCATCAACTACTCCCTGCTCTAGAAGAGGGGGCATATCTTGGGTGAGAGAGGAATTAGTGTCAACAAGAGGTGAGACCTCCTGCAGTGGTTCAAAGATTGGGTCTTGAACTATGTGCTCTTCCTCTACCTATGTTTCTACCACTAGATCTCCTTCTTGCATTTCTACAATTAGTTATTTTTCTTGCATTATTGAAACTAATCCTTCTTATGTCCTATATCTCTTTGGTGAACTTCCACGAGAAGAATTTTCCAATTCTATGGATATTCATTTAGAAATTTCTCTAGAATGCCTTGAAATTGAGGCAAATTCCATAGATTTTGATGATAACTTTCGAGAGGCTTGTTTCTGACTTGTGGGCATACCTTGTGATTGGATGATCATGGTTATCTTCCTCTAGAACCAATCCCTCATCCTCCTGATCACCTTCTCGCCTCATTCCTTTATGTTCCCGATTTATGAATGTACAGAAATGGAGAAACCTTGACTGCTACATACTTAGGATCATACATTTTTGTCCCATCATCTTGTAAAATATCTTCATACCAAGAGAACTTGAATTTCTTCATTTCATTGACTGTCATCCTCATATGATCCTTTTCCTATACTTCAAATTCATCAATGTAATTTTCCCAATAGTCCTTGATTTTGGATCATGGTACAAGTCTAGAATGTGGAAAGAATCAAGATCATCTCGAATGTCGAAATTGTGCTCTGGAAGTGTAGGAATGTAAATTCAAATGTGTGAAAGAAACATCCAAATGAGCTACATTGTTCAAATTTTTACATGTGAATACCCCGAGAGAGATGGGAAATGAAATCAACTTCTTTTTCTTACTCCTGAGCCTATTGTTTACCTATATGATCTTCCTGTAGAGCTCAAATAGTACAATTTGGTCACTAAGGTACTTGGGAAACCTTAGCAGAGCTTGGTTGAAGCCGGAAACTCACAGGTAGGAGAAGGTTGAGAATTGGATGAAGTAAGAGCCATATTTTTATTAAGGATGCCGCTTATGGTAAAATCTTGGCCTCTAAATCACCTTCCAAGGTTCGGACCACGTACATTGTGAATGCATCATTCACGCAAGAAAAGTTCTTGTGGCTTTCCTCCATCACCAACTGTGGAAGTTTCTCGAATGCGGGTACCTTGGTAGCAATGTTTTGCATGAGATCCAATCCTTTGAATGATCTTGAGCTAGTGAGTAAATAGACCAAGTAAGAATTCATGTGGAACTTCTTTGTCATGGGCACCTAAAGCAATTGTAGATGCAGATTATCACTGATTATCTATCCCCGCTATTATTTTCTTTCCTTCAATCACTATCAAAATGAAAAGGCCCATCCACTCCTGGAAGTCTCTTGTGTTCACTTCTCCCATCACCCTGTTGAGGAGGGTGATTACATCTGAATATCCCTCATGAAACTCACACCTTAGAAGGGTCTTGGGAATCCTTGAGGGATTTCTCCCTATCTTCATCCACGATCCAAGTGTAACCCCTTATACATATGCATCCATCATTTCCCAATCATGCAAGGCCCTGTCTTTTGAGATGACAACCATGCTAGGTGATGTTGGGATTTGCAGAGTAAGTGAGATGGTTCTGGGACTGATGAACACCATTTTCATACCATTTTCATCTCAAATTGTTCATGTTTTAGGTTCATAGTGGTGTGAGAAATCCAATACCAACTCAAGGATTTTTACAGACACGGGTTGTCTTGCAGCTTATGAAAAATCCACTTGTGAATACCTAATCCTCAATCTTCCCTCTTTCCTTGGCTATCATACGAGCCCTTAGATCATTGAGGTCTATATATGAGACATCACTTTGCTTTCTATCTCAAACTCGAAGCAAAAGGTCAATGTTGGATTCTATCCTATCCATTTTTACTTCATGGTTTCTCAGAAAAAGCAACTTACTATTTTTAGTAACTATGAAAAATCAGCTTCTACGATCCTCAATTTGATATTGCAACTCAAATTTCCCTTTCTCCCTGTGTTCTGTCATCTTCGGATCAATTTTCTATTTTTATCGGTTCTCGTTGCAATTTTTTATTAAGTGTCAATTCTAGATTGAGATGACCATTTTGATGAATTTTTGATTGCAATACTTCTTCTGTGTTCACCGCCTCCTTCACAGGTTCTTCAATTGGTGACTTTCCTGAAATAGCAGTCCCCATGTAGAAGACCTACTATTTTTAGAAAGTGAGCTTATGGTGTTTGGATTATTTCTGAATGAATTTTTCTAATATGGGTTTTTTCCCAATATCACCCCTCTGAAATCTTAGACTTACTTGATCAACGGTTTGTGAGATTTTAAAATTTCAAAATTTTGACTTAGCGGCAGCTCTAAACACGACAACCATTAACAGAGCTTGAAAGTTGCAGGTTTGGTTTTCTTCTTTGTTCATGAAAAAATCACATTTTTGTTTTGGGTTTTTTTCTTCTAGTTCCACTAGTGAAATTTCTCTTCAAACCGATTATTGTTTGACGAGAAATCTAAATTTTGTCTTTGTTGAGCCGAGAGGGAGATTTATTTGTTGTGAGTGATTTGTACTACAGAAGAAGATTTTAAGGTGATGTTTTAATGTCCTTCAAGAGTGAAGAACACAAAGAGTAAACTATTCTTTGTTTCATGCAACAGTTAGCAAGATATGCTTGAATCTTTGATTCACGGCAATGGGGTTTTCTCGATGAATTTCTCCATTTCTCTATTCTCATTGTTCAATCATTCGGCTATTTTGATAAATATTTCTTCTAAGAGATGTATTTTTAATGGATTTGAGGGTTTTTTTTCCATGTTAGATCTGGTTCAAAGTAGAAATGGTGAACTGTGTGCAAGTATGAGTAGAGTAATGGCATGGTATGAACTTTGGAGAAGAAGAAGCGGGAAAATAAAGCTAAGTATCAGCTTTAAAACAATTCAAAAAATCTCATCAGGGGTGGGGAACATTTTTGTGTCCCTGATTTCCCTTAAGCATTAAGGGATGAAATGGACATCAAATAGCATGATGTTCCTCACAAAGAACACTTGGTGGCAATCCAACAATGGAGTGTTTGGGCCAAAAAGCTAGAGAAAAGCACTTGGGGATGGAAGCTTATCGTATGAAGAACCAGGAGGCATACCTAGGGCTGGGAAAATAGTTTGTGTCCCTGATGTCCCTTAAGCATAAATGGATGAAAATGAATTCAAATTGCATGACGCACCTCCAATTGACACTTCATGGAAATCTTACAATCGAGCATTTAGCTCCAATAGCTCCTGGGGATGAAATTTTGTACTACGAGGGTCACATGGATGACCTAAGGGATTCTTGGGGCTGGCCACATTTTCATGTCCCTCATGTCCCTTTTCTAAAGGGACATAAGGGACATCAATTTGCACCTCATGTATGGTTGTGCCACTTGTCATGATTTGAGCAATTGAGGGTACGATATGCGAAAAGCATGTTAGGAAATAAGGGATAAAATATGTGGAATAATCCCTCACATAATCGCAACAGTAGAAACTAATATGCAGAAATTATTACAGATCTCAAATAAAATTACATAAAAAATAACACAACACAAAGAGACAGTATTTAACGTGGTTCACCCAATTTGGGCTACGTCCACCAAGAATCACTTGCTCAGATTTTATTACAAGCCACCACTCTCTCAATACAATACCCAGATCCGTTTGGAGCTATGCTCAACAAACTCTACAGAATTCACACCTGAATTCAAAACACATCTGCAATACATTTGCTTGTACATCTATCATATGCATAAGACCATATAAATAGACAACTACTTAAGCAGTTTTACAAAACCGTGGGTATCAAAACCATGGGCAAAACCCGTCCCATAAACCTATGGGTCAAAAAACTCGCCCATATGAGAAAAGCACATTTCCCGATATTTCGGGTGCAATTTTTCGAGGCCAAAAATTTATGCCTAAAATTTTTTTCCCCGCTCAGGCCTGCCCGACCACATGTACTCCCGCGAGGATACATGAAAAGTGTACAGTACTCTTAGTGTATAGTCTTCAACACTTTCACACATGAAAAATAGGCTCCACAACCTAACAAAGCACCCGAGGTGAACTCGATGATCCGAGAGGTTATATGGGTGACCAAAGTGTTTATTGGGGCTGGGAGAATTTTTGTATCCCTAATTTACCTTAGCTTTATGGATGAAATGGACATAAAATTGTGCCAGATTCTGAGTTAACATGTGTCCTCATTGAAATTTGGCTAACTACGATAACTCTCCTTGAGGGCAACTTCAAATGATAGTAACTTGAGGTCTCGGTGGAATGTTTTGGAAATGTTTTATATGAAATTGATTGAAAATGGCCTTATTAATCCAATAGTGGTGGTACTAGCTCTTTATTCTTCCATTTAGGCCATGAAAATTTGGATTTTTGATTTGGATCCCTTACTCGATCCCGAACAAATAGATATAAAACTATTATGCCAAGGTGTTGTGAAAAATAATATTTCACCATCTTGTAGGGATTTGAATTAAATTTCTGAAGATGTTTTTTTGGCTCCTAACTCCATCTAGAGCTCTTAGAATCACTTCTCAAAGATCAACAACTCATTTGACCCTATGCACTACTTAGGCCTGTGAACCTGTTTTTGATGAAACTACCCCAACTCCTCCAAACCTTTCCCGAGTCTTTCAAAATAAATTCCATGATGTTTTTATATCTTCAATTCATCTCATGTCATATTTTGATCCTATGTTCCGCTCCGGGGGTTGCGCTAGCCCTCGGAATGCCGGTGGTA
This sequence comes from Taxus wallichiana var. yunnanensis, assembly GCA_018340775.1. Taxonomy (NCBI): domain Eukaryota; kingdom Viridiplantae; phylum Streptophyta; class Pinopsida; order Cupressales; family Taxaceae; genus Taxus; species Taxus wallichiana. Next base: position 589,656,343 of record CM031238.1, on the reverse strand, counting down.
TCCCTTCCCAACACTGCCCAAAGATAACATTTTTCAAGAACTCCTAAAATCACCTAGGGGGATGAATTGAATTTCCTAATTCACATAGGGGATTGAGTTAGAATAAATTGGGAGGTCATTGACCGGTAGGGTAGACTGGGTGACATGGAAGGGCAAAACTTTAAAACTTTGGCACATGGGTATCATTGTCATGCTCAAAAATCGTCAATTGTCTTGTTGCACATTTGCATGAAAACAACACTCTTGCCAATGACATAATAGAATATTGTTGACATATTTGGCTACATTATTATGGATCTCCCATACTCTTATTTGGGTCTTCCCCTCTTCCTAGGAATACAAATCAAGAGTCTATGGAACCCAATTATTGACGGATTCAAAAGAAAACTTGTTGGCTGGAAAGGTTCCCTTCTCAGTCATGTTAGAAAGCTATAACTTGTTAAGGCTACTTTAGAAAATCTTTCGATATATTTTATGTCTTTGGTGAAAATGCATGCCTTGTTACTTCAACTATTGAAAAAATTAAAAAAAAAATATTTGGTCAGCGTCAGAAGAATGCAAAAGAATTCAATTACTCTCATGGAATGTGGTTTGTAAACTAACTGCTCTTAGAGGGTTGGGCTTGCATGCAGAATTGCTGATATGAATTCCTCTGTGCTTGAAAAATTGGGTTGGAAAATTGTAACTAATGGAAAGGCTTCCTGGACGGAGATGATGATCTAAAAATATCTTTCCTAAGTGGAAGACTTCTATGTTGAAGACATCCCAAATGGTTTGGTTATTTGGAACTCCATCAAAAGCACTAGAAAACCGATACAACCAGCACCGATGGAAAATTGGGAATGGTGGAATGATTACTTTCTAGAATGATAGCTAGATTGGAGACAATGCCTTATCTGCTAACCCATCCTAGGATCTAATAAGATCTAGGCTTACTAGAATATGTGGGATTTATGTTTATAACTACATTGATCGCTCCTCATATTATCCATGATAGTTTATTCCTGATTGGGAAGGGGTGAGTCGTATCCATCTTCAACTGATTGAAAAACTGAAGCTCTTATTTTCAATGCAATATTTTCCCATTTCTTCTATGGAGGACGCAAGGATCTAGCCACTTTCCGCTTCTAGTTCCTTTTCTGTCAAGGTCGTTTATCTTTGCTTTCCACATCGCTTGAAGGGGCCTTACTCTTTCTCAAATTTGGTTACCATAGATTATTCCAAAATATGGATTTTATACTTGGCTTACTTCCAGAGATGCCTTTCTCTCTGGTGAGAATCTCAAGTGGCGGGGTTACTCCATCCCTAATAGGTGGGTTCTCTGTTTTGAGGCTCTTGAAACTTCTACTCACTTGATCTTTTATTGTAACTTTTACTTTTTTATCAGGAGCCTCGTATTTAACATTTTTGGAGTTTCTTTGGTATTTTCTAAGTCCATTTCGGAAGTCCTATGTCAATGGGTGCCTCTCTTTCGACATCAAATTGTTAACATTTTTGAAAAGGTCTTCGCCTCACACTTTATGGAACATATGGAAAGAACGTAATAGACGTATTTTAAAGAATAGTACAAAGAATCCTCAATAGGTATTCACCTTGGTGGCGGATGGCCTTTAAGAAAATTTGAATTTTTGTATCTGGAAACAACATAAATGTAAAATTTCTCTCAGCATGGATAGGTAGTGGTTGCGAAACTTCAGATCCCCCTTCACCCCCAATTTGGCTGCTTTAAGGGCTTATTCTACATGGTCCCCTCCCCTTTAGGCTGGCTTAAAGTCAACACGGATGGTGTTGCTAAAGGTAACCCAAGAAACTTAGGTGGAGGTGCCTCTATTAGGGATAAACTTGGCCAACCAATGGTTTCCTCTACTTTGTATTTTGGTAAAGACACTAACCACAGAGCCAAAGCCATGACTATTTTAAGAGGTATGGAGATTGCTTATGATTTTGGAAGGAACAACATAATTGTTTAAAGTGAATCCCTAAATCTGATCAACCATCTAAACAATAAGGGTGTTGCCAGCTGGACCATTAGCACCATTATTATGGATATTAGGATTCTCCAATCTCAATTCTGTAATCTCTAGTATTAACACATTTACATGGAAGGTAATAGAGTGGCTGATCTGTTAGCTAATATTGGAGTTACTAATGAGAAACAACAAACCTGGGTTGAGGATTTCCCCGAATTACTTCCAAAGGCCTTTAATGATGATTTTCCTAAGAAGTGTTAAATTGAGCAAGTATTTCTCGATCACTACTAATATTGATTATTTGGACTTCAATATTACCCGCTCTATTTCTTCCTCCAATACCAATGATGATTTCATTTATTATGATTTGAAGGTTTTTATTAACGATTATACCCCTCGCACGTGGGAAGCCAAGATTTCAAATTTTAAGTTTTTAATTTTGATTTTTAATCATAAATGGAGGAATCCTTTTTTTTGGTTGACACGTGGTGGAGGGGGTTCATGGATTTGTATTAAGGCTCATTTTATTACTCTTTTTCACATCATCTTTCTTCTCATCTATTCGTCTCTCGCAAAACCGGGGTGATCTAGTGTAATTGGAGCATGCAAATTTTGATGATATGAAGAAGGATGAAGTGGTTAGGAATCTACTTGAGCATAAATTAGTTTCATCATTCATTAAAAGGTTGTTTAGGCACTTTGTCATGGTGTCAAGCAACATTTTATCATCCTAGAAGTAGGGTAATGTGAAAGTGGGAAAAACCAAATTTGAAATTACAGTCGAGAGTATTGCTGCTGCGATGGGGCTCCCTACCAAAGGAGATATCTATTTTAAGAGGTCCTTGAAAGTGAAAATGACGGCCTTTCTGGCTAAGAGGAAAGAAAAGGTTAACATGTACAAATTGGGCTATGAACGGGCTTCCCTGAAGGAACCTTGGAATGATGTTGTTGAGAAAGTTATGTGATACTTTACATTAAAATTCATGTATAAGCACGTTTTTGGTCCCCAACTCTTCATTCTGGATCATTTTCATATTGGTATAAAGGTGAACTTAGCCAATTTATCGTATCACCCTTAGTTTTTCCCATTCAAAAGGCTCGCGTTGAAGGTCCTATACTCTACCAAGGTTTTCTTTATTTTATTTTTAAATAGGTTGCTTGATGTTCGGTCCTTTTCCCAATTTCCTCCTATTACTAGTTCGGCTCGTCACCGGGCCCCCCTCCACATCCACCTCCACCCCGTCTCGCTTCACATCACCTTTGATGTCATCTTAATCCCCCACATTCCTCGACTCGGAAGTCAAAATTACCGCCACCATGACATCGCTTTCTCCCCTCTGCTCACTCACCTCCCTCTTCTCCTCCCCCTGTTTGGATATATATCCCCGAAGGTGACACCCCCCCTCCCATTTCTTCCTCGCTTGGTGTTGCGGGTTTGGTTGTTCTTGTTTTAGTGGATGATGGTTCAATTCTTGAGATTTTACTCGGTCTTACTAATGCTTACCCAGATTTTCCGGTCCCTTTTGTGGCTGATGAAAAAATGGAGTGCTCTAATGATGATGCTATCACAAACATGATGAACATGGATGATGTCGAGGAGGTGTTCGACCTTGTTGCGAGAGGCCGCCACTAAGGACCACATTCTCACCGCCACTATGAAAAATTCTCATTTGGACCATCGAGCCGAGGCTGCAACCAAGCTGATTCAAGGGGTCTTTGGTATAATCAAAAGTACTCTCAATGTTATTAGCAAGTGGAAATATTTTACTGATTAATCCTGGGTTCATCTTCAAAATGGTTGAACGGAACCGATCTATGTTACTAAAAATCTTGTTGAAAAATTTGTTGATACTTCGTGATAGAAGCAGTTAATGATCTTAAGAATATTATAGCTATGTAGCCATGTGTGTGGGTATTTTTGTTCTTTTTGGAATGTTGGTCTTTTTTTACTTTTGTCTAGTTGTACTTATGTTTTCTCATGCTTATCTGGCCATTTGGGGCCTTTTGTAACAAGGATGTGGGTTCTGTCAACACCCTCACCATTTACCATATTCCAAATATATTTGTGGGTGTGTGTGTATAATTGATTAGTATTCAAAATAAAAAAAATTAAACCCATATTGATTGGGGTTTGTTGTTTTATTAAATAAATAAATATAAAAAAAATAAAAATATATATGAGTTGGGGGCCAGAAAAAACCCACTGCAACTCTTATACCATAGTTTCCCTTGGAACCAGGTCGCGGCCCCCTCTGTCGTATTTGCAGGTTGTTAAACCAATAATAAAACCCTCCATAAGTTGATTTTTTCAAGTTATAATTTTTACTTATATATGCGCGCGCACACACACACACACACACACACACACACACACACACACACACACACACACACACACACACACGTATGTATGTATATAGGAGTAAATCTAATTCCTAATTTAAAAAAAAAAAAAAAAAACAGAATATTACCCGGCATTTAAAAAATATTAAAACCCTAGATGCCTGTAGAAAACAAAATAAAGATAAATATAGTGTGGAAAAGATGGTTCCACCATTACAACCATACACAAACAATTATACATAGCCTCCATATGCATCCATGGCCTCTCCACTGTTGGAACATAATGATTAAGTGGTCTGGCCAACCTTTAATGTATATGGGTCCATCACTAATATATAGGTTAATATTTAATAATATGAAATATTTCTATTTCTATTATTAAATATGCTAACCGAGGTATATATTGTCGATTAAATATTTAATACCATGAAATGATTATATTTCTAATATTAAATATTATAAACTTAGGTATATGTGTCAACCGATAAGGTTAAAAAGGTGGGTCGAGACATACACGATCACCTAATATAAAAAGGACTTTAGGTCCTCATTTGATTTTTACCCTATTTGGGTTTTCACTAACTCGAAAAGGTATTTAAATTGATCGGGCCCCATTCTTTTCATTTTTGTGCAAACTAAAATTGTGTGTGTTTTGTGAAGACTTGGTATTTTCAGGAAAATTGTTGTGAACCCCGTCTTCAAAACCCTCGGTAAAAGGGGCTCTGGAATAAGTTTTTACCTAGGCATGAATATCATATGTAAAGGTTAAAACGTTTAAGAAATATTTTATTAATTTTTTTATAGTTTGTAATATATGTGCAGCCCAAGTTAAATTCCGGGTAAACATGTAAAAATTCAAGTCACAAGGTCTCCCATAGGAGACAATCTTCCTTGAAAATAGGAAATTAAAATTTTCCTATTGGCTCGGGATTAAAGACCCATGGAATGAGGCAAAATAATATAGTTGCTCTAATATCCTGGTTTGAATTTTTTTACATATTTTTACTAAGGATTCATATATAGTTGTTAGACTCCCTTAAATAGGATCATTTCTATTTGTTTAATAAATTCATGTAAATACTATAGTCTTAAAACTATAGTAATATTTTATAATTTATTAAAAATAAATAAATATATAATTTGTATAACAAAATAAATATAATTTTATAGTTTTTAAAAATAAGTATTCAAACCTAGACCTAACATGTGTCCCCACCATTTATATTATCCATGCAAGGGTGACTCCATTCATTTATATCTTATAGTTTATAAAAACTATATAAATAAACCTATTTCAAGGTTTTCTTTTATATAAGCATGAGAGTGGAGAATAAAATGAGATAATATCTTAGGTATAAATGTGGAATTCCTGGTATAAATGGAGAATTTTAAAAAAGGCTATAAGTGTGGTAAATATTTATTAAAATATTGGTAGTTATAGCCATATAAAAGTTTTAAACTTTTTAGCTTGCAGAATTATATGAAATATTTTTCAATCTTTCCATAGTTTCAAACGTGTGCGGATGAAATTAAGAGTAAATGAAGGGAGAAGACAAGGTTCATGAAAATAGGGATTTCGGTTTATTTCATTGGTGGGGTGAAATTACTTGTCCTCTCTCCGTAAAATATGCAGTTAATCTATACTTTCATAAATCTACTTGCACTGCAAAATTCTTTTAACTCGGTCTATGTCCTTTAAACCCCTTTAATAACGGTTATATATATTTTTATTAACAAAAAAATACTATAGTTTATAATTTTTATAAACTATATGTTGTATTTTATTTACATTATATAAACTATTTATCTATTTTTTTAAAATGTATATATTTTTACATTATAGTAGGTGATTTTAATGTATTAAAATATAACCTCCCTAATATTATACGTAAGAAGAAATTCTATAATTACACATTCGGAAACACACCTGCAAGTTTTGGCTCCATTAAATTTGACGGTCAAATGACTGTCACAGTAGACCAAACATAAGGCAGTATGACGGTCATTTAGACATCAAATTTAAGCTCTCGGTTCCATGAAACTTTCACTATGTTAAAATTGACGGTCAAAAGACCGTCATGGAAGACAAAAAATAAGTCATTATGACGGTCATTTAGATGTCAAATTTAAGTTGGACGAATCTTTGTCTATTGATTTTTTCATAAATTTGAAGTTGTTATGCATTCTTAGGGGTTTCTTTTGCACTTTGATATGGTCGGACATATTTTTATATAAATTTGAGGTATAATGCAAAGTCATTTATATCATGCGGGTTATTATTTTGATCGTGGGAGGTTAATTAGTATGCATTGTAATGACAAAATTAGTTATGATCAAATAGTTTCTTTAGATCTATAAAATTTAGATTTGATTCTATTAAAAGTGTTATTTTTTGATAAATGTGTATCTAACTCGTGGTACATTGTATATTATAATGGAGTTTATTTTACGGTGTTCGTAAAAACAATGGCATCTAGCTATTTTTGTCTTGACAAACCCAAATCCCGAATGAAACCAACTACAACATTTGGAAGATTAGAGTCAAATTAGAACTTATGGTGAGGAAACTCTGTACAATTGTTTCTGGATTTGAGGTTGCTCCCACCGGTCATCAAGCAACTGTAGATAACATGAATACATTCTTGCAACGAATGTAGGAGGCTCTTTCCATGATTTTGCGCAATGTGAACGATGAGTACCTTCTACACATTGGTAATATCGAACATCTAAAAGAGGTATGGACACAACTAGAATCCATGCATGAGTGATACTTGGTATATCAATGATAGTAATGAGAGTATAATAGCTAAAGGAATTCAAAGAAATGGTTTGTATATTTTGGATGATTTCTCTGAAGCATCTTGTTTTATATATCAAAGTTTGAATAATTCAAAACTATGACATGAAAGGTTAGGACATGTTAATTATTGAAGCTTATATGAAATGTCTAGATATAATCTAGTAAAAGGTTTACATGTTTTGTCTTCTTCTCTTGAAGCTACTTCATTAAATAATTTTAAATGATGGTTCTGATTTTGATTTAGTAAATGGTAATAATGATGTTTTGATGCTATAGATGTTTATGAAACTCCTATCTTCCTAGATAAGAAAATTAAATCGACTTAATCTATGTTAGAAATTTCAAATCCTATTAACCTTAGGAAAATGACCGAGAAGTCGTCATATGTACCATACATTGATTACCTTGTATGAACATGAGCCATGAAGTATTACAAGGTCTAGGTGGTTATAAAAAGTAAAATATAATGTTGATGGTAATATTGACAAACATAAAGTGGACTTGTTCTTTAGAGGTTTCACTCGAAACCCGGTATTGATTATGTTGAGACATTTGCCCCGTAGCTAAAATGAGTACTTGTCAGGGCCTTATTTGCAATTGCTTCTCAATTTGAGTGGGAAATCCACCAAATGGATAAGAAAAATAGTTTTTGAATTACAATTTAAAAGAAGAACTTTACATGTTTCAACCTAAAGGATTTGAAGAAACCGGTAAAGAAAACTATGTTTGTAAGTTGAAAAACATTGTATGGTTTAAAACAAACTCTTAGAGCTTGGTATGCGAAAATTGTTTCCTTATTTAAACTATTGAGTTTTATTAATTATTGTTCGACAAAATATATTCACTAAGCAATAAAGATCTTATATTATCATTACGTGTGTGTGTGTGTGTGTTTTGTTTGACAGACAGTGACAATTCTACTTTAATTGAAATAGTACTTAAAAATGAATGAGTTAGGTCTCTCACATCATGTTCATTGTATGACTATATTTCATTCTATTGTTATTTTTACAAAACACAATATGTAAGGGTAAGTGCACCAAGTTGGGGGGCCAAAAGGGGCTCTTAAGTGGACGCATTTTTCTGAAAAAAAGAACTTCAACTTGTATGAGTTTTTCGAAATAGTTACACTCAAAATTGGAAGATGTTGTACAAATATGAATCGTATAATTTTGAGTCTAGTTTCTAATCTATTGAATTTTTTTGAAAATGGATAAGTTTAAGTGGGCCAAACAACTAAAATATGAACAGATGCTCCTGTTTTTGTTAAAAAAACATAATAGAGTGGATTTCTTGCCCCCACCATTTTTGAGCAACATCTAGTATTTTTAAAACCCTTTGGTAGAAAGATAGCTAGGAGCATCTAGTTTGGGCTCCATTTTTTTAGATTTTTATAGTGAATATTTTTATTTATGATTTTTTTTTAGTACAAAATTTTTATGTTTTAAAAATAATGGAGCTCCGACCATGCCCCCTAACCACCTCAAAAATATCAAAAATTAGTTTTTTTAAAATATGTATGGAATTATGCCTAATTTGGGCTAATATAATTTTTTCAAAATTTCGATCACCCAAAAAAAAAAAGATACACCATGAAAGATAGACATATTTACACTTCAAAAGATAGCTATAAAAAGACATAGTTAGAAAATAAATAATATGGAAACCTTATATTAGTCAGAAAATTTTAAAAAGTATATTTTTAGAAAGAAGAAACTCTACTCTATGTCATGGTATATTTTATTTAAAATGGATCGATTGTTTTATTTTGATTTATCATAAAGGAAATGGAGTTTTTACATTTTCTTACAAAAACACGTTGTTTGTTGTGTTTGTGCAGGAGTCTATGCCTCGAGCTTGGGGATCTAAACAGATCCCAAGCCTTGAGGCATGGCTTGAAAAAAAGAGAAAATACAAAATGCATACGCATTTTTTTTTTTTTTATATTGTGGCCCCCAACGTCCCTTTCATCTCTTTCACAGAATTTTGCAAATATTTTGTTTTGTCTCGCAATTTTCTCTACATTCTTCCACGATGTTTTAGTAGTTCATTTTGTCCCCTACCCCACTAGTTTATTTATTTTAATCATGGATGATAAACTTCGAGCTAAGGACAACAGGAAATTCAATAACAAGACACCGGAGCAATTGGAAAAGAAGAGAATAAAGAAATTGAAGAGAATGTAAAAACTTCGAGCAAGGTCAAGGTACATCCACTATATCAAATGTAGCTAATGTATTAGAAAATGGGGATGAAATACACAATGAAAATGTAGAGAATAATGACTTTGTAATAAATAATGATTTTGCAATGAATAATAATATTGAATTGAATGATAATGTTTATATGGATGAAGAAATTGATATGAATCCAATTGTTGAACCCTTACACGAGAATCTAAATGTTAACCTCGAAATTTGTATAAAAACACTTGAATAAAGAATTAACCTTGTAAAAAAATCTTCACCTATAAGAACACCTCCTTCCATTTTACTGAAGAAAACCAATTCATTTAATTGAAATTGATGAAAACATTATAAAACCAATTCCTAACAAAATGTCTCAAAAGAAATGCGAGAAGAAAAGCTAGTGGAATTTGAGATAATTACTTTGAGAATTTAAATGATACACAAAGATGTCAATTATTTGTTACATTGATGAAATTAATTAAGATGAGACCTATAATGAATACCCCAGGTTTAAGAACATCTAATGTTGTTGATCAAAATGCGTCAATTTTGAAAACATACATAAAACATACCAAACTCGTAGGTGGAAAAAGACACACCAAAGATAGTAATGCTACACGGCATGCATTTACTAATTGTATAGCAAGTGATAAAACAATTAATAAACGATTGATTAGAAAAACAAGCAGTTCTTTGAAGTTAAACATAAAAACACTAATGAAAGAAATAGAGAGACGTAAACATCTTGAGTCAGTCAATAACACTGACTATTGGGCTTTCTCTAGTTGTATTCCACAAAAAGACAAGAATACATCTGATATTCTAAAAGAATTAATTATAAAATTTTAGAATGAGAACACAAGGGTGTCACCGAATAGAAGAGATACAAGGTAAAAAAGAAGAATAGGTTCTCGTAATCATGAATCGTGTGCAAAAAAAATTTAGATATGACTCAAATAGAATTGTTCTCTAATTTTAAGAATGAAAGTCCACAAATTAATATTAGCCAAAGATTCTTTGAAATGAGCAAACCCTTTTATGTGAAAATCAATCACTCATGTACAACTTGTTGTTGCATGCATCTTGTTAAATTTTCAATGCATTATGATGTTTTTCTGTTAAATACGTCGGGTTTTGCATATTGACATCATGTTGCAGGAGTGTGGATTAAATTTCCTACAAAAATTTTCAAGGAATTTATTCCAACAATATTTTGTGAAAAATCAACAAGACAATTTTTTATAGCAAAACATGTTTAGATGTAATGTGCAATGTATGCGGTGGCTTGCCAAATCTGAAAAGTTGTATCCATAAGGAAAGTACATATTCAATAGGAAAAGAATTGGTTGATTTCACCAAATATAAATCGGTGGTATATCACTTGAAAGATGGAAAAGAATTTAAGAAGTGTGAGCTTGTTAGAAAATAATTATCTATATCGAATATATGGTCAAATTCGGAGAAATTTTTTATTAGTATGCAAGGCACACACATAGAGCTCGATAGTTGGATGAACAATTCAAGTTAAGCAAGGACACATTCTCACTTTGTACTATTGTTTCAATAGTTGACTTCGCAGAGAATTACACATTGCAGCCACAAATGGAGGTTCAATCTTAATATTATAACTCAGTGCAAGTTTCTATTTTCGTGCATATAACATTCATGCACTCTCTTGAAAGCACTTGAGCAAGATCAAAAAATATTAAGAGAGTATCATTTCTACATCAGTGATGATCGACACATTCTACAGAATATGTACAAGGGTGTTTCTAGGTGTTTTATGTGAACTTGAATGAGAGGAACATTAGTTTCGATCAACATTACATTTGGTCGATAAATTGCACATCACAATTCAAGAATGCACGGATGTTTTATTGGCTAAGTAAGATGCACAAAGAAACAAATGTATAACATATCTAGATTTTTACTAAGGTAGGGCATGGAAAAGGAGAGTATGATGGTGCAGGAGCATGTGTGAAAATAGCACTTGCAAGAGAAGAGTTAAAGTTCAAGGATGGTGATAAATTTACATATGTAAAAACATTGTTGATTGGTGTGTCAAGAATATGGGCCATAAATCTCAAGAGAGATCAATGTTTCGTAGATATTTTTGGTCGATAGAGAAACAAAATCTGTAAACTTTGAAAATTATATGACATTCTGAGGATCGAGTGATATGCATTCATTCCGTAATTCATATGAAAATGCTTTGACTATTTATACTAGGTGCATAACATGTTTTTGTATATCATGCATTGATTTTGTGTGGAATGAATGTGAGTCACAACATTGGGTGGATGAATGGACTTGTAGACCTCTAATACCACTTGACACACATCAAGTTCCACGAGCATTACAACTTGCAGGGTCTTCAAATCAAATGACAACATCACCTGACTTTGACCAAGTCTCTGATTTAGTGCAACGAGGTACATACATATATGTACATGCCATGTTTTAGATTTATAAATTATTAAATGGTCAACTCTTAATGTATTTTTTTTTTAATTATTGGCAAATAGTTTTTTGAAAGGGACTATACCCTTGAATACAAAGAAGGCCTAAAAGCCAGGATAAGCAAGAGAACCAGAGTGAAAAGGATCAGAATCCAAATGTTACAATGATGCTCAAAGTAGCTAAAAAACAACTACCAAAACGAGACAGAACAGCAAAATTACTGTAAAAAAGTAGTAAAAGAACCATAAAAAAATAGCACAAAATAAACAAGGACAAGAAAAAAACTGCAGCTACTTCCTAGTAGCTTTGTCTAAGATGGTTTTAATATTCTTCCAGGATTTAAACATACCCAAAGTAGTCATATGGGCAGCGTCATTAGGATCCAGCTGTTCCAAGGTCTTCTTGCTTTCTTTATCAGTACCCCAAAGAGTTGCTGGCACTCCGCTTAGGTTGGAGACACTTCTGACGTGTTGTTCAATAAAATCCTCAATCGCCCTAAAGATGGCAATGTTGTAATCATGCCTAGTCTTGGCCTTCCCTAAGCGAGAGTCCAAGGAGTGTAATTTCTTGTAAATATCTTCAATTTGGCTGCTGTCCACATCCTCCTCCTCCTCCTTCTTCCTCTTGCCTTTCTGTTTTGTCAAGTTTTTAACTTCATCCTTTAACAATTTCATATCTGCCTCTAAGGCTTCCAACCTTTTTGTAGGGCTTTCCAATTGCACTTCCCGGGGGCTGGCACTGCTGATATGTAGGAGGTCATGAGTAATTTCAAATTCATGAGAACCCTTCTCCACCGCAAGGGTCTCAAGGTTAAGCTTCCTAGAAGCCCTGGTAACCGGTCTCCGCGAGGTAGAGGCCAAGTGGGGGTGGGAGCATCAGAAGGGGGAACGGGAGAAGAAGCCTGAACAGATCGGCATGGGGGTGACAACAATGCGGTGGCGAGGGACAGAGACGAGAGGGCAGGCGCAGAGCTCGATAAAGGGGAATCGAGCTAGGGAGGATGGGAGACCAGAAACCTAAGTAGACAGCATTTGTGTAACAACAAAATGAGCCCTTGGTGCAGAGGAACCGCCTTTAGGAATGCTTTTGAAACTCAAGAATGGATCGTTCAAGAGAGTTTAGTAAGTAATGGGGAAACAAACCAGACGATCCCTACGAAAATGATTAAGAAAAATAAGGTGTTTTGCGAGAAAATGACAAACCTCCCTTCCAAGGAGATGAACTATATCATCATGCGGGTTACTTCATCATATGGAGGAGGGATCGAGCTAACAAACAGCAAGCCCGGCCATTAAGTGGGTCGACTTCTCCTCTCCCTCAACAAATCTTCTCTCTTCCACATCCCTATCGACCCTTTTGTTAAAGAATCTGAAGCCCTCCAAGCCAAGGCCGGTCGCTTCAGCTATAAGCTCTTCATTGATTAAGACCTTACGCCCCCATATTCCACTTTGTCCTCTCCTTCCGAGTCCTTAGCAAAGCACACAGAGATGCTCCGATCATGCCCCCGCACTTTTCTATGAAGTTTGTTATGCCACCCTTGCTAAGAATGCTCCACAACTCAATATTGTCTTTCCAAATCGGGGGTCCACACTAGGCTCAATTTGACAAGAGGACCCCCATCTTCTCATTTACGAACTATTTGTAACTAATTCCTAACTGATCGCTAAAGCCGGTCCATTTTTGCTATAGTAATCCGCACCAAAATGGAAATGAGAGCCATTGTTATTCTTAATGTATTTTTAAATTGACTAAATAGTTTTACTTTGTGATACATAGGGCACGTTTTTTGAGCTTATTGCAACGAAATTTAATGAAGAGGGAAAAAACTATTTCTTGTCTTGTTGCGTAGAGGGAAAAAAATTGACTTCCACAAATCGTTGATGGTGAAGACCTTGAGTATCCCACTTTGGTCGGTGGTAGTCACTGGAACTTGGCTTCGATGATATCCTATCAAAAAAATAAACATTTGGTTGTTTAAAGACTATGAAGTACATCGAAGATACTTCACTATTCACATTTGGTCCTTGCAAAAAATATTAAATTGATCAAATATCAAGGTTGTCCATCAAACAAGAATCTGTGGAAGGTTCGTGAATCAGATCATGAAGCAATTCTTGCTACTATAAAGAATAGAGTTGATCCTTGCAGTTCATTGGATTGAATTTGTAAAGGTATATTCTTCATGAATTTAATTTAAATATTTACTTAAATGATTTTTTTAAAATTTTGTAGGATTTAAAATTCTATTTAATTGCTTACTAACATGTTTATGTAGGTTAGTGGTGCCAAAAAGCTTCCACCTTCACGTGGTTGGCACTGTTAGTAGAGAATTTATTATTCTCGAAGCCAAGTGAAGCTAAGAGAAATTAAATATTAGAAAGGAACAACAAACATAAATTCTCATTTCACCACCTATATTGTAAAAATATCTTATTAAAATTATCATTTCACCACCTATATTGTATGAACCACCTATATTATTCAGGTGATTGGCAATGGACAACCTTACACTAACTCAGACTGTAGTATTTCATGCATTTACAAATAGTAGGACAGTGAGAGAACCGAATGGAGATGGAGAAAACCACAAGAGGCTTTCATATAGGGCCCTAATATGGAGGTATCAGATTTGACGATACATCTCTAGGTGCCATGGAGTCCAAGAAATCACTCGTCGAAGATATAGTGTGTTTTGGCCTCAGGGCTCTTAAGGGACTACACCCGAATGAGGTAGCCCAAAAGCATAGGTAGAGTAGGGAACAAAAAAAAGCCTCCACTAGTGTTCACCTGGCTACCCTAACGTGTTGGCATAGTTGGTTTGGTCCCATGACCTTCCGTTTGCAAACTATAGCATCTTGCGCATGTCGTCGTGACTCGACTCGCATGCAGGTATTTCATGTGTTTGCAAATAGTAGAACAACGAGATAACCGAATGGACATGGAGAAAAATGTGAGAGAATTTTGTAGAGGATCTCGATATGGACGTCTCGGATCGACAAGATGTCTCTAGGTGCCACGGATTCTGAGAAATCACCCATCGAAGATATAACGTGTTTTGGCCTCACAGCTCTTAAGGGACTACGCCCAGAGGCGGTCCCTTAAAACACGGGTAACATAGGGAACCAAAACAAAGCCTCCAATAGCATTCACCTAGCCACTCTAAAATGTTGGCATAGTTGGTTTGGTCCCATGAGCTTTCGTTTGCAAACTAGTGTCTAAAGCACCCGTCACTTTGACTCAAACTGCACTATTTCGCGTGTTTGTAAACAATAGGACAATGAGAGAACCGAATGGAAATGGAGAAAACCACATGATGATTTTGTATAGGGACCCAACGTGCGGGTCTCGGATCGGCGACGATATGTCTATAGGTGCCATAGAGTCTCGAGAAATCACCCATCAAAGATATAGTGTGTTTTGGCCTCAGGGCTCTTAAGGGACTACGCCTAGACAAGGTAGCCTAAAAGCATGGGGAGTGTAGAGAACCAAAAAAATTCTCCACTAGCATTCATCTAGCCACCCCGATGTGTTGGTGTAGTTGGTTTGGTCCCACGAGCTTCCATTTGTAAACTACAAAGATCTCGACATCCCTACACCGACTCGGATCAGTAGTATTTCGCGCATTTGCAAACAATAGGACAGCAAGAGAACCGAATGGAGATGAAAAAAACCACAACATAATTTTGTAGAGGGCCCTAACATAAAGGTCTTAGATCGACGAGAAATCTCTAGGTGCCATAGAGTCCGAGAGATCACCCGTCGAATATATAGCGTGTTTTGGCCTCAGGGCTCTTAAGAGACTACGCCCAAACGAGGTAGCCCGAAAGTACGGGGAGCATAGGGAACAAAAAAAATCCTCCACTAGCGTTCACCTAGCCACCCCAATGTGTTGACGTAGTTGGTTCGGTCCCACAAGCTACCGTTTGCAAAATACAACATCTAGCAGCCTTACACTGACTCAGACTACACTATTTCACGCATTTGCAAACAATAGGACAATGAGATAACCAAATGGAGATGGATAAAACTGTGATAGGATTTTGTATAGGGCCCGATGTGGAGGTCTCATATCTGATGAGACATCTCTAGGTGCCATAGAGCCCAAGAAATCACCCGTCGAAGATATATCATGTTTTTGCCTTAGGGCTCTTAAGGGACTATTCCCGGACGAGGTAGCTTGAAAGCATGGGTAGTGTAGGGAACCAAAAAAATCCTCTACTAGTGTTCACCAAGCCATCTGGACATGTTGGCCCAAACGGTTTGGTCCCACAAGCTATTGTTTGCAAAATACAACATCTAATATCCTTACACTGACTCAGACTACACTATTTCGAGCGTTTGCAAACAATAGGATAGCGAGAGAACCGAATGGAGATGGAGAAAACCATGAGAGGATTTTGTAGAGGGATTCAACATGGAGGTTTCAAATCTGACGAGACATCTCTAGGTACCATGGAGTCCAAGAAATCACCCGTTGAAGATATAGCGTGTTTTGGCCTCAAGGCTCTTAAGGCACTACACTTGGACGAGGTAGCCCAAAAGCACGGGCAGCATAGGGAACCAAAACAAAGCCTCCACTAGTGTTCACCTGGCACCTTGACGTCTTGGCATAGTTGTTTCATTCCCATGAGCTTCCATTTACAAACTATAGCGTCGATGACCCTACACCGACTCGATCAAGCTAAGTGTTTCACACATTTTCAAACAATAGGACAATGAGAGAACTGAATCAATAGGGAGAAAACCATGAGATTATTTCTTAGAGGGATTCAACATGGAGGTTTCGGATCTGACGAGATGTCTCTAGGTGCCATGGAGTCTGAGAAATCACATGTCGAAAATATAAGGTGTTTTGGTCTTAGGGCTCTTAAGAGACTACACCCAAACAAGGTAGCCCAAAAGTACAGGGAGCGTAGGGAACCAAAAAAATCCTCCACTAGCATTCACTAGGCCATTTGGACATGTTGGCCTAGAAAATTTGGTCCCATAAGCTACTTGTTTTCAAAATACAACATTTAAGCACCTTATATTGACTCAGACTACACTATTTCGCGCGTTTACAAACAATAGGATAGCGAGAGAACCGAATGGAGATGGAGAAAACCGCAAGAGGCTTTCGTAGAGGGCCCCGATGTGGAGGTCTTAGATCTGATGAGACATCTCTAGGTGTCATGGAGTCTCGAGAAATCACCCATCAAAGATATAGCGTGTTTTGGCCTCAGGGATCTTAAGGGACTATGCCCAAACGAGGTAGCCTGAAAGCACGGGTGGAGGAAACCACCAATGTTCAATGATTTTTCCATAGGATGCAACTATGTAGACTATGAACTTAGTTTTGTTGGGGAGACCACCAATGTTCCAACTGTTCATTTTGAAAGAATGAATATCTTCAATCAAACAGAGAATGAAGAGCCTGAATTTTTTTGGACATTACAAAAGGTTGTTTGTGCCCAAAAAGAAGCCGAAGGCCATATAAATTTTTATTCTTCAACTTTAGATGACAATGAACATTGTGAATAAAAAAATTAGGTGAAGATGTCACTATGATTCAAGAAGAAATGCCTCATGAAAGTCATAAAGAGTCAATTTGATTACGCAAAAACATCTAGAAGAACTTAAAGAGAATATACGAGCAGAAGAAAAGGAAAAATGGGAAGCGTAGAAGGATCAAAACTTAATTGGAGTGGAAGATCTATGTGATGTTGTCGATATAATCATGGATAATCTTAAGGACAACATAATAAGTTGATTATTGTTATTAATCACAACTGCTTCAACTTCACAAATCAAACCAGGTAGTTCCAAAAGCAACATACTAGAAAGAAAAACTACAATGAAGTATTGATAATTGAGCCTAAAACTCGTTTAGAATTGTAATTTATTTTTTTATTGAGCATTCACCCATAGTTTCTTTTTTGAAGGAATAAATTCATTTTATATGTGAGAAATAGAATGTTGATTTAGTCTATTACTCTGACTATTTAGGTTAGATATCTGTAGTCGTTCAATGAAATTTTGAAGCTCTTCAATACTAACATGGAAAAATTGTTAGGGCCCTACGAAAGCCTCTCGTGGTTTTATCCATATCCATCCGGTTCTCTCGTTGTCCTATTATTTGCAAAAGCACAAAATAGTGCGATGCAGTCGAGTGTAAGGCTATCAAATGCTATATTTTACAAATGGTAGCTCATGGGACCAAACCGTCTAGGCCAACACATCTGGATTTCTTGGTGAATGCTAGTGGAGTCTTTATTTTGGTTCCCTACGCTCCCCGTGCTTTTGGGATACCTCATCCGGCATAGTCCCTTAAGAGCCCTAAGACCCAAACATGCTATATCTTCGATGGGTGATTTCTCAAACTTTGTGGCACCTAGAGATGTCTTGTTAGATCCGAGACCTCCACGTTGGGGCCCTCTACAAAATCCTCTCGCAGTTTTATCCATCTCCATTTGGTTCTCTTGCTATCTTATTGTTTGCAAAGGTGTGAAATACTACAGATGCAGTCGAGTGTAGGGCTTCCAGACGCTATCTTTCATGTTTAGTTTTGGATGGGAGTCACCGGCCTACAACTTAGTGACCTTCCATTCATTGATAATTTAGGCTATGATAAACCCATGGATTCTTTCAAAAGCACCTTCAAAAGGATAGAGGTAGTCATCAAGCCTAGTGAAGGGTGTGATGTGATTTCCAAATAACTTGAAATGCCTAAAAATTTAAAGGTAATAACATGAATTGGACATGATTAGACAATCAAGAATCATGGAGTATCTCGAATCATAATGTCATTACATCTAGAGACATTCTCAAGCATTATAGTAATGTATATGGAGATACATTCTCAAAATATCAATAGATGAAAGGCATCAATTTGTGATGAATCTCGAGTCTTTTAATAGGGAGAAGACTAAGAAGCATAGAAAAATGTAGTAAGTGCGTGATAAGATAGGAACAAGACAAAGAGACCATGAGCAAGAAGAAGCACGAGTAAAGGTAAATACACATACACATTGATAAATTGAATGAATAATTACTCGATTAGGTAACTCTTTATATACATACATTATATAAATATTGATTTTCAAATTTTGATACATATTATACATTGAAAATGCTAGTACATGTACATCACCAATAAATGAAAAAATAATCCATAATGTCTTAAATATTGTCAAGTGCACATCATATTAGTTTCATGTAAAAATAATCTCAAAAATGTAAGGTCTCATACAAAATTATCAAGTTCCAAATAGTATTTTAACGTGCATAACAAATAAAAAAATTCCCAAATAGGTCATATACCATCAAGTTCAAATGTCATATAGGTGTACATACAATTCCATGCACATATGCATACAAAAATAATGTCATGTAAGAAATATATATTTCCTACTCATCAAAATCTATCCCTCTCTTGGCCTTGCTCGAAGAAGGCCCTCCCTTAGATGAAGATGGAGATCTATGAGATGACTTTGGATCGTCCAAGCCCATGCTTCGAGTCCTCTTCCACTAAATACTTTCCTGTAGATGAACCTGTAAATGCAAATAATATTTTTTTGTCAAAACTTAATTTATATATGTTTTCAACATGTATTTAAGACCATGCTAGAATGAAAGTATTTACATAAATACACAAACTTACTACAAGTTTTTGATCACACCAAATTTACATCTCACGCTTAGATGAGTCATCGGGAGCTCTTGCAGTACGAATGGGGGTACGAAGACGACGAGATGGAGGAGTCTCATGCCCTCAAAGTCAAAATGGAGGGGGTTGAAGTTCCCTACATACACATAAGATCAGAAAATCTAACATCAAAATTAGTGAAAATAGAACTAAGTACATGTATGTACATAATGACAATATTTTAACTAATTTTATCAATATAGAACTATTGTTTTTACCCCACCACACCTGTGAATCAAATGAACAGGATACTACCTGTCATAGGTAACTCCTGCATATACACAATGAAGGACATTATTAACATAATTTAATAATTCTACAATGAAAGACATTACTAATTTAATAAGTTAATAATTTAACATAATATGAATTACACGAGAAATTTAACAAAATTTAAGTGTTGTTTGAATACCTCAGTGATTTCTGTCACAGAGATGAAATCGCAAAGAACAACACCTTTATCTACTTGTCACAGAGATTGTGGGGTGTCTAAAGCGAAGTCAACATCTTTATCAAACATGTATATCACATGAGTTAGATGGACATACAAGAACATACATATATTTGACTTCAAAATATATATATATATATATATATATATATATATATACACACACATGTATGTGAAAATTTTACATAATTAACATTCTAAATTACCTCTATGAATGTATGTGTATGCATGGTGCTCGTCGCCTATGGTCGGGATGAAGATGTGCCTCCCCCGCACTATAATATCAATGCATATACATGTACAAATACAATTATCTCAAAAATTTAACATATATAAGTAAATCAAGTACTCCAAACTTTTTGTAACATACATAACAAAACATAACAAATTTACCTGCAAAGGTGACGCTGATGAATGTAATCCAAATGTCTCACTCAAAAGGACATCTGACATAGTGACATTATCATGTGCACCCCTAGCACCAGGTGCTCCAAAATCAGCACGCATGAAAGTATCATCCTCCTCGGGCCCCAAACATATGCTACCACATGACGAGCAAAGATGTGGGCTCATGCTAGTACTCCCTAAGGGAATACTTTGTGTACCTTTGTGAGAATATGGTTCAGAAATCTCCCTCATTTTTTGAACAACGGTCGCAGATAGCCGCTAAAGCGCGTGGAGTGTATCAATATTTACTGTCTCCTTCACTGCTTGAGGGACAATCTCAGGGTGAGGGGGCTTATGTGGGGAATCTACCCTGCTGAATAGGTGCATGTTGTGCACCTGGTCAATCCTGTGTAGATCCTTTTCCTCAACCCTGGAAATCTCAGAAATCAAAATAATTTGGGATCTCGTTGAGGATAAAATCACAATAGAGTTTCCTCAAAAAGTATAGTGGCACCTCGTTGTTATTACAAGGTGGAAAATCAAACACCATCCACCATCGGTCCCAAAAATTATTTTTAATCAAATTATTATTGCACCAATGGATGGGAAACCATTTACATGACAATGAAATAGGAAAATTAGTGCAGGGGTCTGTGAATAAGGCGCATATGAGGTCGTTCGAAATTCTTTTTCTTTACATCCACATATGACAATTTATTGGAATTATAAACCCTACAACCCACTTTGTAAGTTTTTCAACGATCAATTTTCCCCATTTCCACATCAACTTGAACAAGTAATGCCTCCAATGTGTTTGTAGGAGAGGTGCAGTGGGGGTTTGTAGATTGTGAATCCCTCATTGTTTCGATTAAATCCTTTCAATTTTGTTTTCAACTATGTGGGATGCTAAATCTTCTTGACTACCTGGGGGATGTTGAGCAATTATGGGAGTGTCGGGAGGGATGACAGGAATAGCAGGGTTTGGTTGTGGTTGATTCCCTCAACCTCTAACTGTAACAATAAAAATATGTATTCAATTCAAATTTTAATCTATAATTATCATATTTCAATGTAATTTTGAGAAAAGAATTGTGCTTACCTCTTCTTCGTGGCACCATTGTCGATTCGGATATTTGTAGAGATCCAGAAATGATCCTTTGAGCTTGAGATCCAGCTGAATGAAAAAACACGAGGGCACGGTTAAGCTCTAAAACTCGCGTTTGAGGGAGATAAAATGATAGAGGCTCGGGCCTCTTTTTTTTTCTTTATAGTAGGCATAACATGTACGCATTATAATGCATATGTGTTATGTAATACGTACACATTATAACACATATGTGTTATGCCTCGGTAAATCCCAAACCTGACAATTTAAAATGTGATCACATTATAATAGAACGCATATGCGTTTTACTTTTTTTTGGGTTTTGTCCTTTTTTGGCCCCCCAACTTCGTGCACTTACCCATAACGAATGTATCAAAAAAATTTATTATGATTGATTGTAAACCATTTTCTACTTGAATGGAAGTTGGACTAAATATTGATCTTAAACTGCATGTGAAAAAGTTGACCCTACTTTTAGGCGCTAATTGGTAGTTTTATTTATCTAACTATAACTAGACTAGATATTTCCTATATAGTAGGAATTACTTCCAAGTTTATGTAGGAACCTTATAGAGATCATTGGAATATTGTAAAAATATTCTTAGATATATTAAAGGAACAAGCGGTCATGGGTTGCATTATACTAAAAATGAAAATGCTAACTTATATGGATTTTGTGATTCGATCATGTTGGTGATTTATATGATATAAAATTGATTTTTGGTTATATGTTTAAATTTGACGTAGGTTCCATTAATCGTGCAACAAAAAGAAGCCAACCATTTCTACCCCTTCAACAGAAGCTAAGTATAGAAGTGCAATGGAAGCTACAAAAGAGGCTCTATGGCTAAAGAGGTTGTTCGATGAGATAAATATGAAGGATCTAGGAAGTGTTCCTTTGTTCTGCGATAACCAAATCACCATATCTCTTGCACATAATCCATTACAATATCAGAGTAAGAAGAACATTGAGATACATATACACTTCATCCATGAGAAGGTGTTAAATGGTGAGATAGATCTCAAGTTTGTGTTGAATGAAGAGCAGGTTGCTTTGACATCTTCATAAAGCCCCTAAGTGCTGCAAATTTTTGTCACTTTCATGAAAAACTTGGATTGTTGGAGTTTTCATTGAGGGGGAGTGTACATGACAATGTCACGTCCTAATGGAACTTAGTTTTTGTAAAAATACCTTTCGACATTTGTAAAATAACTTCGTGCAAGTGTAAAAATGACCTTCGAGCAAGAGTAAAAATACCTTCGGGCATGTATACCTCATCGGCTTATTTTTTAGAAATAATTTTAGAAATATCTTAATAGCGGTCTTGATAAACTCTTTAGTGCTATTGAGTTTACTAGTAAAAATCCAATATAAGCATATTATTAAGGAGGTCCTTGGTTATAAAAGGATCCTATATGCTTGGGTTCAATAACCTTTTATGAGAACCTATGAGAACACGTAAAATTCACAAATCATACTTAGCCATTGATCATGGGATGATCTTTGGGATTCTTAATCCTTTTCTACCAAAAAGTAATTTGACTATGATGAAGTTTTTATAATTCTTTCACCTTGATATACTAGCCTAAAACCTTTATGGTTTGAGGATTATAAATCATGTAGTGTACCATGGGAAGGTAATCTATTGGCATATGTTATTGCACTTAACATTAAGGAGGATTTTTAGAACATAATAATTAAGTGGTCTAGCCAACCCTTAATGTATATGGGTCCATCGCTAATATATAGGTTAATATTTAATAATATTAAATATTTATATTTCTATTATTAAATATGCTAACCTAGGTATATAGTGTCATATAAATATTTAATATCATGAAATTATTATATTTCTAATATTAAATATTATAAACCTAGGTATATGTGTCAACCGATAAGATTGAAAAGGTGGGTGGGAGACATACCCGATCACCTAATATAAAAAGGACTTTAGGTCCTCATTTGATATATTTGAATGAAATATCACAGGTGAATATTATTTTACCCTTGTGATGAGGGTTGAAAGGAGGAGGTGGAAGTTATTGGATGTAATTTTGGTTCTTGAAAAGTAAAAGGTTATTTCACAAAGGTGGTTTTCATCCTATTTGGGTTTCCACTATAAACACTGTGTCACTATGTTCTTACTTTTTGGTATGTATTACTTAATTAATATGTTATGTAATTTTATTTATTACATTGCATAATGTTTAACATTTAATGTTTTATGGTTTATGTTAATATTTAAATGTGTTGGTTGATTAAATTCGTAATAGTTAGAATCCTCTAATTTCTAACATGGTATCAGAGCATGGTTTAAATTAAATAGGTTAGGTCTAAGTTATTGTATTTAATATATTTAATTTTTACGAGTTTTTTCAACCAACTCGAAAGGGTATTTAAATTGATCGGGCCCCCTTCTTTCCATTTTTTGTGCAAACTAAAATTGTGTGTGTTTTGTGAAGAATTGGTATTTGTAGGAAAATTGTGGTGGACCACCCGTCTTCAAAACCCTTGGTGAAAGGGGCTCTGGAATAAGTATTTTACCTGGACATGAATATCATATGTAAAGGTTAAAATGTTTAAGAAATATTTTATTAATTCTTGTATAGTTTTTAATGTGTGTGCGAGGCCCGGGTTAAATTCTAGGGTAAACATGTAAAAATTAAAATCGAAGGCATCCCATAGGAGACAATCTTCCTTGAGAATAAGAAATTAAAATTTTCCTATTGGCTCGAGGTTAAAGACCCATGGAATGGGGAAAAATAATGCAGTTGCTTTAATATCCTGGTTTGAATTTTTTTACATATTTTTATTAAGGAGTCATATGTAGTTGTATCCTTTGAAATTAGTTCATGCAGACTTTAGGTTGTCAATGGAATAACCTAGATCCTTAATGAAATCTAAAGGGACCACACATGTGTCGATCCTTCGTCAATGAGAGTATGTTTGGCCTTTGTGTGACTAAACTCAATTGAGATAAAAATATGTGGATTTTCTTCATGAAATAAGAGCTATTCATGAATGGGAAAACATATGCATGAATGAGAATCTATGGTATCGCCAATATAAACGGAGAGTTCTTCACATTTTTGGCCTTCCTAGCCATATAATGTAGGACTCGGCCCCAAAGAGGGAGTAAAAGGAATGTTCATGTCAAACATCATAGTCATGAGATGATCTCGAATGGTGATGTGACATGCACATGATCTCTAGGAAGAGGTCTTGGTCCAGGGATTTCGGTAAGTTTTTCAAGAGGATCCCACTCATCATAACTAGTCTATGCGCAATAGGTGAGAGTGTTGAGGATCCTCGAAACCGAGCTAAAAGGGGTGGTAGTAATCTGGGAGAGCTCTATAACTTATTTTTCTCATTTCCTTCATCATTGGCCCTACAAGTTTGATTTGCATAAGTGCCAATGTTTTATGTAGACAAATAAGCATACCTAGACACAATAGACCCTATAAGGGAATTTTCATAGGGGACGATAGCAAGTGGAGATGGTAGGTTCTTGGCACAAAATGGTAATTGGCCTTGTGAGTCCTTAGGTGAGATACTGTTATGGAGAAATCACAACACCCCTAATTGCTCGCAAGTGAACGGTTGAGGAATTCAGTGTGATTTGTCAAACATGGAGTTATCCTAAAGTGTGGGACTTTGAAATCGGGATAACCCTTCAGAGAAGACCGGTTCTTGCTCCTAACCTACCTGCCACTAACTAGTCCTAATGTAGGAAAACTACTGACTAATCCGAATCTAATGCTTCCATGGGACAGAGATAGAAGGATACATGAAATGAAAACCTATACAAAGAGCAATGATACACCAAGAAAGTAGTATTGATCACTTCCCCAACCTATAAAAATGATGAATAAATGAATCTAGAAAGGGTTTTCTAGCACCAAACACTATGTCACACTTAATTCATCATTCCTGAAATGAGCACAACACACCCAAATATGTAATGAACGAAGATATACATACCCACCTATTTGCAATGAGAGGCAAGACAAAACACTAAAATCATGCAAAGGTTAGGACAATTAACACATGACATGATTTTATTGCTCTTTAAAATTCACACATTACATTGCATGTAGGGAAGGAATGAAACCATTACGAGTTTGGAGGAAGGCCTAAAACCCCTGCGGAAGAGGGGTTGCTTAGGAGAAACCCGATCAACCATTTTCACATGAAAACCCCTTAAATATTTATAGAATAATATTTTGAAGAGAAGGATTGATGAAATTTGGATTTATTGTATGAATCACCCTCCAAAATCTATCATTACACCTGCAAGAGTGATGGGAAAGTCTGCAAAGCCCATACTCCATTGTACCTTGCCTTGTTAGGGAAGAAAGGAAACCCATACCTCATCATTTTTGGTAGTTGAACCACCTACTACTATTCCTCTAAATGATTGATTGTATTTATCATTTTGAAATACTTAATGCCACTGAGAGATTTCCAAAAAGTCCTTTTTGTGTAAATTTGAGCTCCCAGTAAAAATTTATCGCCAACTAGAGATGAGGGTGCCATATTGCAATAAATGTGAATGGTTGATCTTCCTTTTCGGAGCTTCAATCTTGCATCGCACCCTCTAAAATCTAAATTTTTTTTGAATTTTGGGATTCGGAGCTTTAGGTATTTATACTTCGGAGGTCAATGTCACTATTCATCTAGAGAGTCGCTCGAGAGTTCGAAATGCCAAAACCCCAAGTCTAATATTCGGACTTTAAGTTTTGGAACTTTGTTTTTCGGGCTCATTTTTGGGATTTTAGGGGTTCAGGTTTCAGGTTTTGGGACTTTACATTTTAGTATTTTGGGATTTCATTTTTTTAGGATTTCAGGGGTTTAGGTTTGGGATTTCGGGGTTCGGGATTAAGGTTTTTAGGACTTCGTGTTTGAGATTTCAGAATTTCAGGTTTTAGGGTTTTAGGTATTGTTCATACATCTGGGTGATGCATTTCTCTAAAATCCCAAAAGCTTGAAGTCAGTTTTTAGACTTGAGTTTGGACTTTTCTCCTCCCCACATGGCACTAATCATCGCTTGACTCTGCTGCTAACCCCGAACTTCAATGTCTCAAGTCCTAATTTTGGACTTCAGACTTGATGTCCTTTGGACCTTTTAAACTCGTTGATTCTCAATCCTTCCACGTCTAAAGTCCGAACTCTTCGAAATTTGAAGTGCCTTGTAAAATGTGCATCCCACCGACTCTAACACCTTGCCACTTCAACCTACTTGACTTGAACTCTGAAATGTGAGCTCCCATGGCCAAATGGATCCTTCCATTTTATCTCTCGTGAGGTCATGTTTGTCCAATTTCTCCCGAGGAAAAAATAAGGTTACATGTACTACATGATACTATGATTCCATGTAAGCTATGACACATTTTACATTGTTGATTGCAATCATGTTCATAAGAGGATAATCCATGTTAACCACATTAGTTGTGGCATTCTCTTGTTTTTTTATAACTTTCAATGACATCATTATTAGGCATAGGGTTGGAAAGGATCTTTAGATTCTCATTATTCGATTGATGGCATCATGATGATCTTTCTTCTAAGCCGAATCACAAGGTATGAATGCTTTGGTCAAAAACACTCACAAGTGATGGCATCATATTCAAAGTTAGGCCCTAAGAAAAATATAATAGCATCCATATGGAGCGCAAAAAAAATTTCGTGTGAGTGACCCCAATTAGCATGCCACCAACAAAACTTACTCTCATCATGCCAATGAGGAACATGTCAAGAAGGATCTAGAATCACGGTAAATGGTTTAAGCAACCGACACTTCAACTCTTCCTTACTCAATGGTTGATGATAGTTAGGTTGATTCTTGTTGTTAGTAAGTTGTTGCTCGATCTGAAAACATTTATATTTGCAAATTTGATAGGGGGAATGTATATGAGACTCTATCAACCCTCATGTTCTTGTTATTAGATCATTGAAGTATTTGGACCTATTTGTTAGCTTGTGCCTTGGAAGGTGACTTCTCAAATTTCCTCATGAGATAGTCTTTCCTTTTGGCTTGTTTAAAGGCTTCTTCTAGGGAAGTAAGAGAAAAGGACCTCACCTTGTATTGAAGGCGAGGCTCAAGAGCTTGTAAGAAAAGTTGGAAGAGGCTATCACTAGGCATGTTATACTCTGCTAAATTGGATAGGGTCTTCTAATGTTTGATAAAATCTTACACTGATTCATTCTCAGATTGTTTGCAATTGATGAAAGCATTGATATTGTTCTTGGGTATATCATGATATTGGAATTCATTTACTAGGGTTGTCACTAGGGACTCTAGCTCAACTATATAATTGGGAGGAAAAGAATGGTACCAATCTAAAGCATCTCTAGTAATTGTTTTTGCTAGGATTTTAGTGGCAATGTATGACTTGGTTATGATCCATTCCTTGTAAATATTTCCAAAGGATTTGATTTAAATAGTGGGATAAGAAACCAATGTCCATATTAGCAATATAAGGTACTAAACGTTCGTATTGAACTACTCATAAGACTTTTTTTAAATGGGGGTTGAGTGATGGGCATCCCATTAGGCCCATTCAGAAAAGGAGGGGGCATGGTTACCCAAGATCATATTTGAGGGCGTTTGACTAATTGAGCCATATTGGCTTGCATTTGGAGGAGTTGAGCGATAGTGGAAGATTATTATTGGTTCATTTTGTCAATAGCTAAAGGATAAGACTGGTAGGATCATGATTGGATTCATTTGTAGATGATCCTATTTCAAAGGTGGCTTCCACCTTTTACACCATATGGTCAAGTTGCTCAAAAACAAATTCAAGAAGACTCTTTCAAGCTTCTTTTCGTGATTCTCCTTTATATTGAGGGAATTGATATAGAAACTTTTAGATCTTAGGAGGATGGTCAAAAACATCATCATTATTGCTTGATTATTCCTCATCCTCGGGTGGGATATTACGACATGTAGAAATATTTTTCCTAGGTGCTCCTACAACGCATTAGTCCATATAAAAGGGAACTCGGTTCCAAGATTATACATTTTTGGAAATGATTACACAATAGAGTCAAAGGACCCTAGGCCTAGGTACTCGATGATGAAGAGTTGATCTAGCTGAAAAAATGTTTATATATGAACTCTACAGACAAAATTATCCCTGAAGGAAAATGGAGATAGAGGCCAAAGGTTTACGGAGGAAGAACTAGATGAATAGAAAGGATTGGTCGTTTAGAGGCTTTGTATAGGGGCCAAAGGGGTCCTGAAATAAATGAGACAAATACAAATAGAATTTATTGGGGTGATGCTATCTCTGCGTAGATATGTTTTTAAGGTTTTCTATATTTTTGGATAATTAGATGAAGTCAAAATAAAATATGGGTGATTTGAATGAGTTGTTCCCGATCGGGAAGATTGTAAGATTCATGTCGATTCACCAAACGATGTATGCATTCCAAAATGTGCCTCAACAACATGCAATCTTACTCTTCCATTCAACTAGAGCATTTGAGACAATGAGTGGGAGATACACAAGTACCGGCATTCAAGGGGACAAACTTAAAGGGGATATAGTGAGTGCTATGGTCACATATCTAAAGGGAAGTGACCCTTACACTAGGTCAATCTAAGGTTTTCAAAGTATGTGGTCAAGATATAGGAAGGAACCCTACTAGGATATCGATGTTTGGGTGTGGAGAGGTATGGATCAACAAATAAAACAAACATGCAATGAATAAATTAGAAGTAACTATAAAGATGATATCTAATAAGAGTGATAAGATAGCTAACATCAACCATGTACAATACTAAAGTAACATAGTACAATGAAGAGAAAATGAACTAATCTATGCAAAATGATAAATAAGGGTTAGAGCACTTACCTTGTACCTGTAGGGTGGTCATTGATGCATATATCTCCTAGAGAAGCAACACACCAAGAGATAATCATTATTTGGTGGACTAAGAAAATACCATTCTTGTCCTAGAATCACTATATGATGACCTAATAGAGCAAGAAATCATCCAAGAAGAGAAGTGTCCTATCCAATCTAACCAAGATGTAAGATGAACTAAGAAATAAGTGAGAAGATGTGAAGATGGCTCAAAAGAGTGGAAAAATTGGTATTTCGGATGTCTTAGCTTCATGTTTCTTGTGAATGCTAAGTGAGGTGAGGGTATATATATGACACCATCGCCTACGAGTGATGGTGTCAACCACGATAAAATATAACACTAACACCATCACCCATGGATGATGGCATCATCCAAGGAGGCTGAAAAAGAGGTAAGGTGTTGTGAAAAGTGAAAATAGTGTATCTAGGGTCATGAAAGAGGATGATCAAGGTGTAAGATGGTAAAATGCAAGAAAGAAGCCATGAATGTGATATGCATGAAACCTAGGAACAAGGATACCTAATGTGAACTAGGGTTAAGACCAAATAGAGACACTCTCTATGTGTACTGATTCCAACCCATAATGGTTAAGTGAATAACCATTCCTCATTCCTAGTAGGCCCCTTAATGCACCCGCTCAGAAATATATGCATCAACAACCCTTATTTTCATAAGGATTATTCTTAATGTAATGAGATATGAAAGATAAAAAGTGAGAAGTAAAAAAATTAGGTGTATATATCCATCATTGATCTTTCCTTCTCACTAAACCTATTTTAATGCATTATTTTCCATTTATCTCTAAAGTGGTATGATGGAAGGGGATGTTCCAAGTGGGATATAATAACATAACATCTTAGAGCTGATGAAAATCATCAAAATTTTGGAAGCTTCTAAGGGTTATTAACCCATTAAGCATAAAATATTGCTAACTTTATCTGTTGGTCAAGGAGTTTGTGCTTACTATTACCTTCAACTTTTTCAAAGACTTTACATTTTGCAATCATGGTTTAATTTGAACCAATACTTATTAAAATTAATAAAATAAAACTAGCCTAATAAGTGATGAAATTTTCATATTAGTACAACTAAAAAATAGGGGTAGAAAAATAACTCCCATCGAGATGATTTTTTCCCTAAATAATTTTTCGTGATAGAAACCATTTTATCGGTGAAGAGTGGTATGTGTTTTGGATTTTTATTTTTATAATCAACTCCTTGTTTTGATTTTGGTTGTGGATTTTTTCTTTCATTTATTTCTCTTGATGATGGATTCATGTTCAAAAGTTTTCACTATATTGATCTAGCTCCTTTTACATTGTTGATTACTATCACATCTTTTTCAAAAAGGAAACATTCTTTTATCCATAATGCAATTGATTCTTCATTGTTGATATTCTATTTTGGTTGTTATAGGTCTTCAAAATTATATTTTGTGTGAGCTCTTCCATGTCAAATATATTCTCTTCTTATTTTCTCCAACCAAGGCCAAAAACATCTCCAAAAATCCTTTCTTATTTAGAACATCAATGGTCATTTTCTTTTTATTAATTAGAAGGTTGGTTGTTTCAATTATTTTAGCTTGACATATTTTCTCATCTTAAGATCCTCAATGAGGTGTTTTTATTTGATGTCAACAAGTTTTGTAGAGGAATAAACCTTCTTTTGACCCTTCTTTTTTTCTCCATAATTGAGAAAAACAGTAAGATTTTTCCTTTCATTTTTGGTGACGCAAGCTAGGTATTTAATTATTGACTAATTCTGGTCATGATAATGTTTTTAAATGATGAGGAATGTATTGAATTTCTATAGTGTAAGTCCTCTCTATATTACAACTGATATGAATATGAATCTTTGGCTAGTGGTTCAAGTGTAAAATATTCATCATATAATTTGGAACGCTTATAATGAGCAAAAATCTCTTAGTAGTTTTTATCAACTAGCTTCTTGTTGAGTTGTGAAGCTTAATTACTTCATATTAGCATGCAATTGGAACTTGCTAGAAAATATAGTAATCGGCATTGGTCATGGCAGATCGGCATCGGTCAAGAAAGTAAGGAACCGGCAATGTTAGGCGGAGATCGGCATCGGTTACCTATGCAACGAAGTTTTAATTAACTCTCGGGAATTATATCTATTTTTAGCATTAAAATAGATTTATTAATTGTAATTGCATGGCTAAGTGCCCTAAGTCTATAAATGACTATATAAGCATAAAAGCTAGGGTTTAGAAGTAATGATATGGATCATAATTACAAGATAATTATGTGAGAGAGAATTCTTGGTAAAGAAGAAAAAGCTTGATAGAAAGAAAGTACTGAACATCTGAGAGGTGTGGAAGATTGTAAATCTTCATTGTATATCTTGTCAAAGCTTTGGATAATAGATTGGCTTGTTTCTTGGTGGACGTATCCCATCTTTGGGTGAACCACGTTAAATGCGGGGTTGATTTATGTCTCTTGTTTTGTATATTTATTCTAGTAGAATATCCACTTTTATTTGCATGTATGCTTAGATCGATATATTATGCATCTGAACGATGTGCTAACCCCACAATTGGTATCGAGCTTTGTTTGAGGGTTTGTGTATTGACAGATTTACTCATAGAGGTTTTTCTGATTGAGTGGGAGCTACAACAATGGTAGAAGAAAATAAATACAAGGTAGAGAAGTTTGACAGTTGAAATTATCAATTATGGAAGATGCAGATTGAGGATTATCTGTATCAAAGAGATTTGTACTTACCGTTGGATGAGAAGTCTAGACCTATGAAGATGACTGATGAAGAATGGAAGATTCTTGAAAGAAAGGCTTTGGGATCTATAAGATTGAGCACTTTGTAGCATCCAATATTACGTGGCTTCTATGATAGACTTAATGAAATCTCTTGCCAATTTATATGAAAAACCTAGTGCTTCAAATAAAGTTTATTTGATGAAGAAACTATTTAGTTATAAGATGCATAAAGGTGAATCTGCCTCTAGTCATTTGAATTATTTTCGATCTATTGTAAATCGGTTAAAATCGGTTGCAATATTGTTTGATGATGAAGTAAAAGCACTTTTATTCTTATTTTCTTTGCTTGATAGTTGGGACAACTTGGTAATTGTTGTTAGTAATACAACATTTGCTAATAATATTTTTAAGTTTGATGATGTGCTTAGTATAATCTTGAATGAAGAAATTCATAAGAAGAGTATAGAGGAAACATCATCTGGAAATACTTTGAATGTAGAAAGCAGGGGCAGGAAAAAGGAGATATCCAAGAGTAAGAGTAATGGGAAATCAAATTCAAGGGATAGCAGATCTAAATCTAGAAGTAAGGGAATTACTTGTTGGAAATGTGGAAAGAAAGGACATGCAAAGAAAGATTGTTGGTCAAAGGATAAAGAGAACCAACAACCAGAAAAAGGTAAAGAGATGAATCTTGCTTTGCATCAAAGGTAATGCAAGATGCTCTTATTCTTTCTTTAGATAGTAGAATTGAATCATGGGTTTTAGATTCGGAGCTTCTTTCCATCTGAACCCCTAATAAGGGTTATTTCGAAATTATGTCCAGGAAATTTTGGGCTTGTTTATTTGGGTGATGATGAACCTTGCAGTATTCTTGGTAAATGGGAAGTTCATCTAAAATTACAGAATGAAAATTCATGGGTATTGAAAGATGTGAAGTATGTGCCAAGCCTCGGGAGGAATCTTATTTACTGCAGGGCAACTAGGTGAATCGGTTACATGGTTACTTTACGGGAGAATCTTGGAAAGTCACCAAGGGTTCTTTTGTTGTGGAAAGAGGTAAGAAGGTAGGAATATTATATTTATCTACTTGTATTACTTGATTCCTTTTACGCATTATCTACTTCAGATTCAGATGCATGCATGTGGCATAATCGGTTAGGTCATATGAGTCAAAAAGGAATGTAGATCTTAAAGGCTAAGGGTAAGTTATCAGATTTAAAATATTTAGATCTTGATTTACTGTGAGCATTTTATTTTGGAGAGCAAAAAGAGTGAGATTTATCAAAGTTGGGGCAACTAAGAAGGAGCAAAAATTGGAGCTTGTACACTCAAATGTGTGGGGACCAACTTAGGTAGCTTCTCATGGAGGATCCTAGTATTATGTTACTTTCATTGATGATGCTACAAGAAAGGTATGGGTTTATTGTATTAAATGTAAATCTGATGTTTTTGATAATTTTAAAAGATGGAAAGCCTTTGTTGAGAATGAATAAAATTCTAAGTTAAAGTGCCTTAGATCTGACAATGGTGGTGAATATTGTAGCAAGGATTTCAATGATTATTGTTCAGTGAATGGGATATGTAGAGAAAGAATGGTTCCAAGAACACCACAAGAGAATGGTGTTGTAGAAAGAATGAACAAGACAATCATGTAACGTGTTAGAAGCATGAAGATACATTTTGGATTTCCCTTGCGTTTTGGGCAAAAGCAATTGATATAACGGTTTATTTGATTAACCATGGCCCTTGAAGTTCACTAGATGGAGGAATACCAGAGGAAGCATGGATCGAAAAAGAGGTAGATATTTCTTTTATTAAAGTTTTTGGTTCATAAGATTTTGTGCATGTTGATAAAGAAAATAGTAAAAAGTTGGATGAAAAATCCAAGAGATGCACTTTCATTGGTTATGGATCTGGTGATTTCGGTTTCCATTTTTGAGATTTAGATAATTATGAAATTATTAGAGTCGTGATGTTTAATGGAATGAAAAGAGAATGTACGAGGATCAAATTTTGGTACCTTAGGATGAGAAAATTGATAAGTTTATTGATGAAAATAAACTCTCGGGTTTTAAAGACACACCAACAGAAATATACAATAACCGTGATCGATTAGTCCCTGACCGAAATCAGTCAGATGAACTGTCGATGGTTACAGAGGATTAGCGCATCGGTTAGCGGAACGCGTTGGTTAGAGGTGACTAGCATCGGTCATTGTCAGATTTGGATAGGAATGTCCAGGAGGCCCAGATTGAGTCTCTAGTACCCCAAACTCCTGTGAGAAGGTCACAAAGGGTAAGTAAACTTCCAGAAAGATTTACACCTTCTCTATTTTATTTATTATTGACTGATAGTGGTGAACCAGAGAGCTTTGAAGAAGTAATGTAGGATAAGACTCACGTTCAGTGGGAGCATGGCATGGATGATGAGATGGACTCCTTGGAACAAAACTAGACTTGGGATTTGGTTAAGTTACTAGTAGGTAAGAGAACATTGTAGAACAAGTGGTTTTACAAGATTAAGGAAGAAGAGGGTGGACAGAAAAGGTACAAGGCAAGGCTTGTAGTAAATATATTTACACAGAAAGTAGGTATTGACTTTGGTGAAATATTTTCTCCTATTGTTAATATGACTTCTATTCATACTTGTATTGAGTTTAGTTACAGTAAAAGATTTACATTTAGAGAAACTAGATGTGAAGATGGATTTCCTTCATGGTTATTTGGATGAAGATATTTATATGCAACAACCACTTGGGTATGAAGTCAAGGATAAGGAGAAATTAGTGTGCAGGTTGAAAAATAGCCTATATGGGCTCAAGCAAGCTGCAAGGCAATAGTACATGAGGTTTGATAGTTTTATGCATGAGCATGGTTACTTGAGACATTTTAGAACAAGTGGTTTTACAAGATTAAGGAAGAAGAGGGTGGATGAGAAAAGGTACAAGGCAAGGCTTGTAGTAAAGAGATTTACACAATAAAGCGGTATTGACTTTGGTGAAATATTTTCTCCTATTGTTAAGATGACTTCTATTAAATCTTGTATTGAGTTTAGTTAGTAGAAGATTTACATTTAGAGAAAATAGATGTGAAGACGGATTTCCTTCATGGTGATTTGGATGAAGATATTTATATGCAACAACCACTTGGGTATGAAGTCAAGGGTAAGGAGAAATTAGTGTGCAGAGTTGAAAAAGAGCCTATATGGGCTCAAGAAAGCTCCAAGGCAATGGTACATGAGGTTTGATAGTTTTATGCATGAGCATGGTTACTTGAGATGTGAATATGACCATTGTGTTTATTTCAAGAAGCTTGAAAATGGGAGCTATATTATTTTGTTACTATATGTGGATGATATGCTTATTATAGGATCTAGTATGTAGGACATTGGTGAGCTTAAGAGAAAGCTAGCTCACACATTTGTTATGAAGGATTTAGGAGCTATAAAAATAATCCTTGGCATGCAAATACATAGAGACAGAAAAACAAGAAATTGTATTTGTCTCAGGAGGATTATATCTACAAGGTGTTAGAAAGGTTCAACATGTAGAATGCAAAACCTGTTAGCACACCTATGGTTGGACACTTCAAATTGAGAAAAGATCAGTGTCCTTCATCACATGAGGAGGTCAAATACATGACACGAGTTCCATATGCTTCAGCAGTTGGAAGTCTCATGTACACTATGGTTTGTACCAGACTAGACATTGCACAGGCAATGGGAGTTGTGAGTAGATATATGGCTAATCCAGGTAAAGAGCATTGGAAAGTAGTCTAATGGATACACATGTATTTAAAAGGGACATCTAACATGCAGTTATGCTATGGAGGTTCGAGATATTTCATTACGTGGCTATGTTGATTTAGATATGGCTGGAGATCTGGATGGTAGGAGGAGCACTACTGGATATATTTTCACATTAGGTGGAATGGTAGTTAGCTAGATTTCTAGATTACAAAAGGTTGTGGCTTTGTCTATTATAAAGGCGAGTATGTTGCATGTGCCTATAGAGGCTAGCGAGGAGATGATATGGATGAGTAGGTTAATGGAAGAATTGAGAAAGGAGCAAGGTGATTGTAAATTGTTTAGTGACAGTTAGAGTATAATTCATTTGACAAATAACTCAAGCATTTCATTCGAGAAAAAACACATTCGATTGAGGTATCACTTCATCGGTAGGTATTGGAGGATGGACAATTGAATCGGAAAAGATTCATCGAGCAAGAACCTGCGGATATGCTAACGAAGCCATTAGCAAGGGAGAAGTTGGAGCTACACTCCAATTTTGTTGATCTTCGAGTTTGATACTTGAAGAGTAAGAAAAAAAGCCAAGTATCCAAGAATGATGTTATACGGGTATGGTGCAGTAATTAAACTCAAAGTGGGAGATTGTTGAGTTGTGAAGCTTAATTACTTCATTTTAGCATGTAATTGGAACTTTTGAAAAATACGATAACCGACATTGGTCGGATGACGGAGCATTTAGTCGGTATGACTCATCGATCAAAAAGTAAGGAACCGTAGCGGTTAGGCAAAACCGCATCGATTACAATGCGACAAGTTTTAATTAACTCTCGGGAATTATATCTATTTTTAGCATTAAAATAGATTTATTAATTGTAATTACATGGCTAAGTGCCCTAAGTCTATAAACAACTATATAAGCATAAAATATAGGGTTTAGAAGTAAGGATATGGATCATAATTACAAGATAATTATGAGTGAGATAAATCTTGGTAAAGAAGAAAAAGCTTGATAGAAAGAAAGTAATGAACATCTGAGAGGTGTGGAAGATTGTAAATCTTCATTATATATCTTGTCAAAGCTTTGGATAATAGATTGGCCTATTTCTTGGTGGACATAGCCCACACTGGGTGAACCACGTTAAATCTGGTGTTGATTTATGTCTCTTGTTTTGTATATATCTTCTGGTAGAATATCCACTTTTATTTGCATGTATTCTTAGATCGATATATTATGCATGCAAGTGGTGTGCTAACCCCAACACTTATTTTCAATTTCCAAGAGTTTTTCAAGAACCCCTTTCATAAGGTTTCTCCTTATAGTCATTGAGCTAAGGATTTTTATTGTTAACATGAAAAAAATTGGGATGAGAATACTGATTTCTAAAATAGATTTTAGGGAGATAGTGTAGTGTTCATTCAAGATAAAGGGATGTGAGTGATCTAACCTTCTTGTATAAGGAACTCATCTTTTTCAACAACAAGATCAAAGATTTGTGGAAGATTATTCTCACCTACATTTTCTATTATGAGATAAATATCAAACTCAATGTATTTTTAAAAAATAAGAATGCCAAACCTAGTGGGGGCATGTATTCTAAATGAATCCTTTCCCGAGTCCCTCCTAAATTTTATATTGAAATAAACAATATCCTCTAGGGCATCTATTTTGTGTTGCTAAGATCTCCCATTAAGGAAAAAAGGTATTCTTTCTATAGACACCTAAATTCAAAAATTTATCATTTAGTAATGACAACATTGGATTTGTACCTAAAAAATGACTTATATACACCTTCTATGCTAAATTACATGCTCTTATCCTTCTTTATTTACTTTCTCCTTATTCACACTTCTTAGTCGCTTAACACAAAACTACTTACATAGGTCTAAAGCAGTATATTCATCCCAGGCATCATTCCCAAAACTTTACAAAATCCCAACACCTTCATGTACTAGACTATACATTTGAGACCAAACCATCCAACAATACAATCCAAAGTTATCACTTTCATCCCTAGCCACCCAATAGTCACATTCTCAATTTGATGTCTTTTTATGGGTCAATAATTTCTTCAAGGGTAGACTTTAATATGAAAATTTACCTACAAAACCCTATGCAAGCAAGTCCAATGCACTCATTTACTTATCTAGCACTTTCAAGAGAACCTATTGCAAATATCATTATCAAAGCACTCTAAGATATCCTAAATTTCCTAAAAAATATTATCAAACTCTAGGAGTATGCCTCACATAGGTTTGAAGCACACTCAACTAGGTTATAGATTCATGCTTTCTAAGATAGATGCCATCTAAGTCAATTCAAGCTAAGCATGCCAATCCATTATTACATTGTTAAGTGATCAAATTTCCGAAGCTAGTTGCATCCATATAGATATCACATGCTAGGTGGAGAACTATGTGATGTTTGAAACCTCTTCAAAGTATTTGCAATGTAAGCAGTGTAAACAGTTCATCGTAACCAAACCACTAACCTTTTTGTAGGGTACCCCACCCATGGTTAGGGTTTGAAACTATTTTCATTATACATAATCTTTTACACACATGCAATACCTAGAATTTATTTTAAAAATACATCACAATCAATTGCTAGGACAAATAAATTTGTAGAGTTGTATTTCATAGCCATATAAAACTATTCACAAATCCCTAAACCATCCAATAGTTCCATATAACCTAAGTAATTTCATCCCTACTTAAGTTTCACTTGCCTTATTTATATATGAAGAACTTTCATATCATTTCCATCTTATACAATCATACAATGCTACTAGATAAACTTTTTAAGTCTATATTCAATGAAATACACCCCTTTTCTAGTGTTTTCACCTTTTAATAATTGTTTATAATATTTTGGTTTGCAAATTGCTAATAATAATATATTCTTCTTTGATTATTCATGTTAATTAATTAATATGAACATATTACATGTTCTTAACCATTACACATATAAGTAAATAACACATCTTAACATAACACTTTATTTATTTATTTAGGTTGTAATAATTTGGTGAGCTTGTTTGTTGTTCAATTATTTCTCCTTGCTCAAACCCTAACTACCCCTAGGGTTTTTATATCTTCTTGCTACATGACCCTTTTCCTCATCGTACGGGGTTCATTATACTTTGTGTTCTCATGGATCACCCAAAAATCATCTACAATATTAGCTTAAATCTTAAGGGTCCACTTCCTTAAATCAATTTGGGATACCATCACTTTAACTAAGATCATGCCCATGCTTAAATTGAGAGAAGATGCCCATATATTGCTCCTACACGTATTTTTACTAAACCTAAATGAGATCCAACTTATGTTGATGTCCAATATGAAACCATTCCTCATGCTACTAGACATCCAAGAGCTTGTATGCAATCTTCTATCTCACCCCCATTATTCCTAAGATTATCTTCAGATTTGAGGTCCATGCTCTTAATAAATGACACAAAATGAAACTAGTTGGGGTGAATCAAAATTTGACCGCAAAGAAATTCTTTTCATGTTACCATACATAGAGATACACCTAAAGTATATGATATCTTGGTACAACCCTCAACAAATCTATATTGATTATTAATTCTTTTAATTGTGAGGATGGTATGACCCTTAACCAAAGCTAGAGGTAATGGATGATAACTTGAATAAGATGATAGATTTCTTTGGAGTGGGTGGGTGAGCATGAGTGGGTTGGGTTGGTAAGTACTTCTCCTTTGATTTCCCACAATATGGCTATTATTGGCATGTCATTCGATATCTTACTTACCTTAAAATTGATGTGTATCATTACATTTTTATTTTTATTTTCTACTATTTTCTCTCCATTTTTTAGATTGAAATACAATTATCGTCTTACTGAGCTTGTTTGTTCAATGTTTGTGGTTGTTTTAGGATTTTATTTTTATTTTTATTTTGTCATTGTTTTAGTTGCCATATTACTTGGGGTTTTAGACTATGTATTACACTTCTTAATAGTTTGATAAATGGGTAATTGCACTAAGTTAGGGGCCAAAAGTGGACAAAAACCGAAAATTAGCGAAACGCGATCACATTTTGTAATAACGTGATCACATCATGTTTTCCTAGGCTAGTGACTTCACGAACCTAAAATACATATGTGTTATAATGCACTCACATTATAATGTGTACGTGTTTCTATGAACACAAAATGTGTACACATTTTTCTCTATATGAAGTTTGTAGGGGCTGAAAGGAGTCATATTTAGTAAAATAAATGTTAAGTATAAGAAATAATAA
The DNA here is from genome assembly GCA_018340775.1 of Taxus wallichiana var. yunnanensis. Taxonomy (NCBI): domain Eukaryota; kingdom Viridiplantae; phylum Streptophyta; class Pinopsida; order Cupressales; family Taxaceae; genus Taxus; species Taxus wallichiana. Next base: position 589,616,335 of record CM031238.1, on the reverse strand, counting down.
ATATAAGAAATTAGGGTCATTATGCACCTAATGGAAGTGGTCTGTAGTTCGATAGTGATAATCTAGAAGATAGTTTTTCAAAATCTAATATGGTCAGTGCTTACTCATTTTCAGAATTTCAAAGAATGACCCAAAAATTTCAAGCCATATATATTGTAGTCAATCTTTGTTTTTTGAAGACATATAATCATTTTGTAGGTTTTTTTACCTTTTGGATTGGATTTTAGACCTACCACTCCTTGAATTTGTACTAATTTTGAAATTTGGTCCATATTTCTCTTTAGTGACCATGAATCAACTCTATGATGCTTGTCTCTTTCTTACTATAATGAGATCCTTAGTAAACCGATGTTTAGGGTTTAGGGTTTAGTGTTTAGGGTTTAAGGTTTAGGATTTAGGGCTTTGGTTTTTAGGGTTTATGGTTTAAGGTTTAGGGTTTAGGGCTCAATATTTAGGGTTTGGGTTTTAGGATTTAGGGTTTAGGGTTTAGGGCTCAGGGTTTAGGGAATAGGGTTTAGGGCTCGGGTTTAGGGATTAGGGTTTAGGGCTAAGGGTTTAAGGTTTAGGATTTAGTGTTTAGGGTTTAGGGTTTATGTTTTTTAGCTCATAGTTCGGGGTTTATGGTTTAGAGTTTAGGGTTCAGATATCATGGTTCAGGGTTTAGGGTTTATGGTTTAGGGCTCAGGGTTTAGGGTTTATGGTTTAGGGCTCGGGGTTTAGGGTTTAGGGTTTACGGCTCAGGTTTTAGGGTTTAGTGTTTAGGGTTTAGGGTTTCAGGCTCAGGGTTTAGGGTTTAGGTTTCATAGTTTAGGGTTTAGGTTTTAGTGTTTATAATTTAAGGTTTAGGGTTTAGGGTTTAAGGTTTAGGTTTTAGGGCTCAATATTTAGGGTTTGGGTTTTAGGGTTTAGGGTTCAAGGCTCAGGGTTAAGGGTTTAGGGTTAAGGGTTTAGGGTTTAGGATTTAGTGTGTATGGTTTAGGGTTTAGGTTTTTAGCTCAGGGTTTGGGGTTTAGGGCTTAGGGTTTAGGGTTCAGAGCTCATGGTTCAGGGTTTAGGGTTTAGGGCTCAGGGTTAAGGGTTAAGGGTTTAGGGTTTAGGGTTCGGGGCTCAGGTTCAGGGTTTAGTGTTTAGGGTTTAGGATTTAGGGTTTAGGGTTTCGGGCTCAGGGTTCAGGGTTTAGGTTTCATAGTTTAGGGTTTAGGGTTTAGTGTTTAGAATTTAAGGTTTAGGGTTTAGGGTTTAGGGTTTAGGTTTTAGGGCTCAATATTTAGGGTTTGGGTTTTAGGGTTTAGGGCTTAAGGTTTAGGGTTTAGGGCTCAGGGCTCAGGGTAAAGAAATATTACCCAATACAACTATCTTCTTTTTCCCATCACATGGGAAATATTTCACTCATTGTAATGTTCTGTGTCTTACCCATTCTTATTAGTAATTGACAGAGAGTATTCAACTGAAAAGGGTTCATCGACTTTGTAGGTAGAACATTCAAAGAGAGTCATCACAATTTTATGTCTTTCATCTGTTGATATTTTGAAGGAGGGAAATGTCAAATCCTGAATGTCCAATCCTTCCATAGACCCCAGTAGTCCTCGATCCTTAGATACAAGGAGACACCATTTATTACTTGGCTTCCATTTATAATGATAGAGATATTTGTAAATTTGTGTTATGACCTCTAAATCTATATGAATTTCAAGTTTCTTGGAAATCACATCACACCCTTCACTAGGATTGATGACTACCCCTATCTTTTTGAAGGTGCTTTTGAAAACATCCATGGGTTTATCATATAAGGAATTATCAATGAATGGAAGGTCACTAAGTCGTAGGCCAAGTGACTCCCATTTAGAACTAAACAAGAAAGATTTACTAGGTGATTGATAACCCCTTTGTGTTCTTATCCATTCCCCATTTCTATGCTTATTTTGAACATTTCGGAAGTTATGTCAAATTTACTATCCATTCTAGTAGAAAAAGAAATTTCTCTTTCTCGGAGGAGAGGATACTGTAGGAAATTCAATTATGATCCTACACCTCTACATTGGTATATTCTTTATGTTTCTTTTGTTTCCTTTAAGATTAATTTTTGTGTTGTGATGGTTATTTTTTCCATCTTCCAATGGGTCATCCTGGCTTGCATAATACCATACATGGAAATATGAGAAATGTGAAATTCATTTCAGAGTGTGAATAAATTTGGAAGAGATGTGTAATATGCATTGCAAGGCACAAGGTAGATGTCATATACATTTAGTTACTTGTCCCACCTCTCATAAACAAGGTAGTTCTATAAGCAGACTCAATGATGGTTCTAGGCACGAGACTAGGAAATATTAATGAAATAAGGTTCAAGGTTTAGGCTCATTGTTTAGGGTTTAAGATTTAGAGTTTAAGGTTCGGGTTCAAGGTTTAGGGTTATGGTTTAGGATTTAGGGTTTAGGTTTAGGGTTTATGGTTTAGTGTTTATGGTTAGGGTTTATGGATCGAGGTTAAGGATTTAGGGTTTAAGGTTTAGGATTTAGGGTTTAGGGTTAAGGATTTAGTGTTTAGGGATTAGGGTTTATGGTTTACGGTTCAGGTTTTAGGGTTTAGGGTTTAGGATTTAATGTTTAGGGCTTAAGGTTTAGGGTTTATGGTTTAGGGCTTAGGGTTTAGGGTTTAGGGTTTAGGGCTTAGGGTATATGGTCTAGGGTTTAGGGTTTAGATTTTAGGGCTCAGGGATAAGGGTGTAGGGTTCAAGGATTAGGGTTTAGGGTTTAGGGTTTAGGATTCGGTGTTTAAGGTTTAGGGTTTAGGGGTCAGGGTTTAGGGTTTAGTTTTTTACGGTTCAAGGTTTAGGGTTCAACATTTAGGGCTCATGGTTCATGGTTTAGGGTTTAGATCTCAACATTTAGGGCTTAAGTCTCAGGGTTTAGGGATCATGCGTAAGGGTTGAATGTTTAAGGTTTAGGGTTTAGGGTTTAGGTTTTAGGGTCTAGGTATCATGGTTCAAGGTTTAGGGTTTAGGTTTTAGGGTTTAGGGCTCAAGGTTTACAATTTAGGGTTTAGGTTTATGGCCTAGGGTTTAGGGTTTTGATTGTATAAGTTAAACACTAAAAGCTTTAGGCTAAATGTTGAAATCTTGAAAATTAGCTATGTACTAACCCAATTATACTAAACCATTATTCATGGAGTCATGAGATTAATTCCATAAGGTGTAGAGTGACCCTAATTTCTTATATTTACATAAATAAATTTAAAGTATAAGAAATAATAAAATATAAATAATAATAAATGAAAAACTTAAACATTTATTTTTGTAAATAGAAGCATGCAAAAAGCATATACAATGTTTATACTATACATAACCCATACATGTTATAACACGTATGTGTTATAGAGCAACGTACACGTTTTGTATTTTCTCTTTTTCAAGCCTTGCCTCAAGGCTTGGGATCTAGTTTGGATCCCCAAGCCTGAGGCATGTACCTATAAAAACACAACAAACAACACATTTTTGCAGGAAAATGTAAAAATTCCACTTCCTCCATGATAAATCAAAATAAAAGAATCGATTCATTTTTAAAAAATTATACCACGACGTAGAGCAGAGTTTCTTCTTTCTAAAAATATAATTTTTCAAATTTTATGATTAATATAAGGTTTCCATATTATTTATGTTCTAACTATGCCTTTTTATAGATATTTTTTGAAGTTTAAATATGTCTATCTTTCATCGTGTATCTTTTTTTGGGTCATCGAAATTGAAAAAATATATACTAACACAAACTAGGCCTAATTATATAGATATTAAAAAAAATCTAATTTTCAATATTTTTGAGGTAGTTAGGGGGGGCACAGTTAGAACTCCGTTATTTTTCAAAACATAAAATTTATGTACTAGAAAAATCATAAAATAATAAATACATGCTAAAAAATCCTAGCACAAACTAGATGCTCCTAGCTATCTTTCTACCAAAGGTTTTTCAAAACTACTAAATGGTGCTCAAAAAATGGTGGGGGGCATGAAAGTAACTCTGTTCTGTTTTTTAACAAAAATAAGAGCACCTGTTGGTATTTTAGTTATTTGACATACTTAAACTTATCCATTTTCAATAAAATTTAGTAGCTTAGAAACTAGACTCAAAATGCTACAATTTGTGTTTATACAACATCTTCCAATTTTGAGGGTAACTATTTCAAAAAACTCGTACAAGTTGAACATTTTTATTTTTCAGAAAAATGCGTCCACTTAAGACCCCCTTTTAGCCCCCAACTTGGTGTGCTTACCCAAATTTGGATTTTTATTTTGTAATTTATCAATTGATTGATTTATTTAATTATATTTATAGGTGTAATTTATATTTATAGTTTCTATAGGGTATTGGTGGAATGTAATGGTGTGAGATGTTAACACAAATATTTGGTTTTAAACTTGACATCTAGTTGATCTTATGACACTTTTCATTCTTACTTAGAAAAGACAATTAATTTTTTTTTCGAACCCAACACAAAAATGTTAGATCAAGGCCATCTATAACCAATTAATAAAATATTTGTAAACAATGAGACTGGATTATTAATCAATTCGAGAACCTTGAATAATTAAAATTATATTATTATTTTTACATAAACACATAAACATTAATGGCTATCAATATTGTTAGTAAATATATTAAAATATCTATGTTGATTATTAATTGTTTTAATAATGAGATTGTGATACTTTATAAAAAATAATTTGAGGATGGTAGAACCCTTAACAAAAGTTAGAGTTAATGACTGAGAACTTGAATAAGATGATAGAGTTTTTTTATGAGATGGAGGATAATAAATCTAGTTTTAAGGAACCTTGTCAATGGGGAAACCCTTCACCACAATCACAAGCCCTTCCTACTCATTCATTTAAATCCTTGCATCCATCTCAACCTAAACTCTATGCTTCTTTACATTTCTCAGCTCCCCTTAGGAGTTATCCTCCCCAGAGAGAGATAATATGTTTCCTCTACCGCCCGAGGAAACTCTAAAACAATGGTCAAGAACTCAGTCCCCCATTTAACAAATCAAAATTCATATACCTATGAGTCTCATGCTTAATAACTTTAGAAATTTTAGCTATCACCCACCACTACCATAACCTCAACAAAAGTGTTTTCTAATTCCCAAGAGCTTCATGAAGAATCAACCTCAATCTAAGATTATTTACAACCTGGTATGTTTGAGTGGCCAACCACTTGTCTGGTCCTTTTAAGCCTAAATCAAATCATAAGAAATTGGAAAAATATGTTTGTCATCCTTTAGAGAAAAAAAGAAGTGGAAACACAACTTAAGAGGCAAATTTTAGAGAAGAAAAATATATATGAAAACCTACAATATTTGAAGAAGTGGGCTCAATATTTTTTTAAAATGAAAACAAGAAAGATCCTCATCAAGAACCTTTTGGCATCCTATATCATATAATTGCACCAAAATCTATTGAGGTAAGCTCCATTACTGCTAATCAAGAGATATCTATTTCAAATTGGATTGAATTTGAAAGTGAGGATGAAACCATAGCTTAAATATTTCAAGAGCTTTCTTTTTATTATGATCAATCTACAATTAAATCTGAGGTTGTTGAGCACAAAGTGGAATAAATAGAGATTCCTAACACCATGGATGATAATTTAATATCACAATGTGAACTAAATGTTGTTAATGTCTCTAAAAACCAAGTATCTTATCCTGAAGAGGTGAATTTAGATATGATAAATAGTCATGAGGACATGTAATCTGAGTTTGAAGTTGTGAATGAGGATGAATTTTAGAGGATCATTGAGAATTTATTTCCTTTTAGCAAAGATGAAAGTGATGATCAAGCTCTACCTCTATTTCTTGAACATGATTTGGAAGTCATAGAGTTGGTAAATCCTACATTTTAGATAGAAGAGGAAGGAGTAGAGCCAAGTGTGTAGTTGAATATAAACAAGGATATTATTTTTTAGGAGAAAGAAGAGGAATATAAGATAATTAAACCCACTAACAATCTTAGTGTTTATGATCTTCATTGTAGACCATTTATGACTTCATGGTCTGCATTGAGGAAGATATTGAAAAAAATCATTCGGATATGAGTAATGAAGGAGAAGAATTGTTGTTTGATCTTGAATATTTAGATAAGGAATAAGGACTAGATTATCTCACACACCTTTCATTTGAACCCAATAGAAAATTTCTTCCTATCAAAACTCTATGTAAATTCAAAAGAATGTAAGAAATGTTGTTTAATGCTAAGGAGGTATATACAAAGACACAAACAGATGAAAAGGAATTTGATAGCTTCATGAATTCCTTTGAGGGAGAGTGTGATGATATGATATTTTCCTTGCTTGCAGAACCTTCATGGGGTGATATTATAGAGGATATTACTAGTCTATCGTACTTGAAAATAAATTTAAAACATGTATACAAGCTCTATCTATGAAGTTTAATGTGTGATAAATGGGAAAATCAGAATAAATAATCCATTATTTCTAAGTGTTGGATGTCTAATTAATTATATGGCTAGATCGAGCCACCACTTTTCATGTTCACTTTAGAACATGAAGAATATCTTCAAAACATAAAAATTCAACACAAGAAATCCCATAAACAAAGTTTAGATTAAATAGACATGTATTTTTCTCTTGAGGATGATATTTTCAAGGAATAATTTTTGTAGATTATGTTTTCATTCTTATCACTTTCCTTGTTGCAAAATTAACTTCATGAACTTATTTCAAAAGAAAGGGAAGTAAATTTTCTCAGCGAGTCTTTGGTTTTTAATAGTTTTCTATGATATTAGTTAGAGTAGGAGTAAGTAGGTTTAGTTTTGGCATAATAACTGCTTGTGCACACTCTACATGTTTTATTTAAAACATGTATCATTTGATTTTTGGCATCCACTCATGTTTTAGTTGCAACCTCCATCTTTGAGCTAGAAAAATATGTTTTTCTAGGGTTTTGGGTTGAATTTATAGTTTTTTAAAGGTACGTTTGTTTCAAAGATTTGTTTTAAGTCTAACTTTATTTAGGTGGTATTTGAGAAAATTTTAGGGTTTTCTAAATAATTTTCAAGTTCTCTCAGGATTTGACTCTATTTCCAATGGATATACAAGGATACTAGTCAATTCATCTAGTAGGAAGATGACCCATTTGAGTCACCATAAATGTTGTCAAAATGAGCACCATGTTTCATTTTTAGGCAACTGATCAATAACAAAGACTTGGAGGCTTTGATTACATTTTTAGGTAATTTAGACACCCTTATCTCATTAAACTCTCTACAATCACTTACACAAACCAACTTTGAGTCGATATAAGAAAACCTAGGAAACACTTAGTCAAAATCATGCCATACATGGGGTGAAGTACACATTCTCAAATTTACAAAGGATCCAAAGTGTCAAATTTATTTTAGTCACAAGGTTCACATCGCGGTCACTTGGTTCACATTTTTTCACTTGGAACTAATCCCATATGTGTTCGGAGAAAGGATCATGTCACATACATAACAATAGTGGTCACCAAGTATAATTGGAGTGAAATATCCATAGTTCACATTTTACCCAAGTTGGAAAAAATGCTAAGGCATGGAAAGGACTAGGTGAAATATCACGAGGTGGACACATGGCACAATATATGAAGTTATCTCAATTGCAAAATTATAATATGACTTGGTTATGACATGTCTCGCATCCCATATCAACCGGCATGAGGATAAGGGAAGTCATATCGGAGGGAGTCGTTTGTGTGGAGGTATAAAGTCTATATTTATTATTTAAAGTGATTTTAATTAATTCTTTTATAATGAGTTGGTTTTTTGTACAGATCCTTGTCGAGGTAGGTCCCTCTCATCCTGTTAGAAATAAAATATTAAAAATGTGAAATCTAGAGAGACTTCCCCAAAAATTATGAGTGACATATTCCCGAGTAGATTAAGGGGTAATGAAAATGCACTATCACCCCTCCAAAGAACAAACATTGAAAAAACCTCTCATCTTGTTCATAGTAATAATAAACACTTTGAGTGCAATGGGACCTCGAAATGGACCTATATGTAAATGGTGACATGATATTAATGGATATTCGAGGTGAGTTTGAGATATGATAATTTATTATTGTAGGTTTTTATCAATTTATTTTATATGTCATTTTTGGTGATTCCTATTTTTTTGGTTGTAGGTATTTAAAAAAGAATAGTTGACCGAACATGAAAACTCGATTCATTAATTTTGTCATCTAGAGCGACTGTGAATCCCACTTGAGAGATAGAGAAAGCTATTTGATGTAAGTTTCTCCGAGCTTGGGATGTCCCACTACAACCCAAAGCTAATTGGAAAATTTACATCATAAGGGTTTAGGAGAATAAAGAGGAATTTGAGGGTAATTATATTATGTAAAAAAAAATTTAATAAAACAATATATAGTTTTAAAATATTTTTTTATATTTAAAATTTGCAAGTTCACTACCAAGGAAACATAAATGACGAGAGGAGATGTCTTCGACCTCTCAAAATAGAGAAATATGATTGGATCAGTTTGTGTGACAAGTGGCTGGCTAGAGAGAAACTACTAGGGATGCAAATTAGTTAATAAAAGAAATGATATGTGTTGACATTTTCACCTTTGTAAAAAGGGACTTCTTAAAGCTTTTATTTGTGGTTGATAAACACATTCTCATTAATTTGATATTTTATGTTGTCTAGTTTCCACTCACATCTTATACAAGAAAAATATGGTCTATGATTAGAATGAAATATTAAATGTATAATCTAGTGATCGATTAAAATTTAATACATATTGCAACCGATGTTGACATCAAAATTTATGTGCTCGAGGGTTATGAATCTAAAGTACAAAAAGGTTTTTAGTGATTCATCATTTGGGATGACAAAAATGAGAAGAGGTTGCTTAATAAATTTGTAAACTCTATATAAGTTATTTATAGAGTTATGTTGTTTTGTTTTAATATTTTTTAAAATAAAAATATTAATATATGTAATTTTATCATATACTTGTATTCTAGGAAGAGTGTTATAAGAAGCGCGCAACAAATAAAATGTGTGCGACATTAAAAGACTTGGGATGGAACACAAAAGCCTTTAATCAATGGGCCCGAGATAATCAAGTGTACCGATACATGTAATGTTCATTTTTTGTACACAAACTATAAATTAAAATTAAACACTTTTAAAATTTTATCATTAAATTTTGTCACCGTAAATAAAATTGGAGGGATAAGGAGGATTTAGAGAAGGACAAGGATGATGAGGAAGATGACGATGAGGAGCAATTTTAGGAAGAACAAGAATATTGTGAGGATCAACGAGAGGATGACGAGAACAATTATAAGGGTATTTGGGATGTAGTTTTACATCTTCATGTTTTTTAATTTAGAAGAAACCCTTAATGCTCTATCAAAAATACAATGTTATATATTACTTGTAAATCACATTTTTAATTGAAGCAATGTCTTATTTTATTATTATTATTATTCATTTTTGATACTTTACAAATCCTCATTTATAATTTCTCAAAGAGAATACAATGTAAATAATAGTTTCGTATATAGTTTTTAACGATTGTAAATAAGAAAAAAATGTAATATAATTATTCATACTTATACCATTTGTAATTATGATTAATTATATTTCTTTGTTAAAAAATTATCCATTTTTTTGTGTCACATTCATACCAACCCTTGGTGTTAATGATGTAGGTCTTGTGTAATTTTGAGATGACACAAAAGTAGATGCAATTTTGATGCAAAAAGGTGCAAAGGTGACCCAAAAGTGACGTAAATTTGATGTACCTAAAATTATCCAAATATGTTGTGTTTGTGTCACTTTTGCTCCACACAAATCGACACAACTTCTTACAAGAAAAATGCCAAAAATTCCCAAAAAGATCAATTTTTGATGAAAAAATGAGCCAAGATATGACGCTATTTCAACATTGGGTAGTACAGTCAAAAATGATGGAGAAATCAAGTTATTAAATCACCACAAATGACCTTCATAAAAATCAATAAGTGAAACCGCAACTAACCGCTTCCATCAATTATTGATCATTTGTGATCTAGGTACAAATAGTCATCCTCTTCCATGAATTGCTCTTTGACCACTAGAAATGATGTAATTTGACAAATGAGTTGATCTCCCCCTGCTGTGTAAAATCTTATCTTAAAATGTTTGGATTGTACTTGCAAATCCATCCAAATTTTCCTCCTTTATAAAAACCTTAGTATATGTTCAACTCTAAGGTGCAAAACTTATTACAAAAATGTAGGACATTAAGTGACATATGTTATCCCTCTAAATTATTATTAGGCCCTAAATGAAATTATGATAAAAACTTGTGTTTGTCAACAAATAGTTGTGTCTTAACCCTTAACTTTCCATGTGTATAATAACTATTACATGGTCTAGATTGAATCTCTACACATGTTTCCCAGGACACTTGGTATGGGTATGCTTAAAAAAAAGGATATGCTTGACTCTTTAATACTATTATACAAATCTTAATTCAACTCATATGTCATCCCCTTAAATATACTAGTGCACCCATACATTTATAGACATTGAATTCAAGTTTAAAAGGCATTATTGGCATGCAAGTCAACATATAATGTGTTGTTCGTGCAAAAGAGACCAACAAGAGAAACGACCATTTCTATGTGGTATAAAAATGATTACTTCACTATATTTGTTTGGTTGATTCTTATCTAAATTTTCTATTGCAAGTGCAACATATATTAGTAAAAATATCTTAAATAAGTCTATTTTAAAATTGACGATCAAATATATCAATATAAAGCCTTTATTTTGATTTTTGAATTAATAATTTCATCAGTCCTTTCTATAAAATTTCTACTACCCAATGACAAATGACACTAGCTTAAGTGCATTATTATATTGAACTAACCAAATTTCCACTATATAACTCAGATATTATGATTTTGTATCAACATCTTCAAAAAAAAAAAATTTTAAAAAAATGATAATCAAAAGAAAATCAAATTTAAAATTAAAATTTCTTAATAAAAAAAGAACATGTGAAATTTAATACCGACAATCAATTGGTAACAACTACTAATATACCACACCACTCATATAATGTTTCCTAATAACTTAGATGTAAGACACTTGTCTCATGTGTGTGTTGAGATGGCCACACTAAGTGTGCTTCCTTCTACATTAATACATGCTTATTACTTCTTCCATGTTGAACAATGATCACTTCAACAAAAAAATTTAAATCAAATCAACATGGTTTATTTTTATTTTATTTTTTTGTCTCAAGGTACTTGTCATCACTTGGAATTCCAAGAGGATTTAATTTCGATGATTCATCCATGTAAGGAAAATCTATTTATACTTGTCATTACAAACTAATGTTGCTCATATATTTTACTTCACTTTCAACATAAGTTTCTTTTCATGCACTCAACATTATTTTTATACATTCAAATAGTCATGCTTACTAGGCATTGTATACTCAAACCAATTTGCTATACTGAAAATTGATATCTAGTACGGACTCGAGATCTTGGGGTATTATCTAGGTGATAGTCATCTATTGAGGGGCTGACTGGTCATTTCTCAATTCCTCGTAGCTTGTACCAACCAACCGGGTACAACCAATACATGTATCATAAATTTTGACTGAATGTGCCATTGGATCTAAGAATTCCATTAGTTAGTATTAAAAAGTTTTTAATTTGAGAAAATATTCTAATATATGGACAATAACGATATATGATGAATATAAAGCAAATCAATAATTGTATTATCAGTGATATAATGGATAGATTCGGATTTTATTTGTTTAATAAAAACCGTAGACACCTAAATTCCACTTTTGCAATCTTATTGCCAAATGCACACAAATCACTCTCATTCTTACCATTTCCATTATAATTAGTGATTTCTGCTAATTAACTAATGTTTCTTACCATTTTGGTCAATTAACAACATTTTTTTGATTACCTAACCCCTTTCACATTTAGGATGCCACTTTATGATGAATCATAAGTCAAAATCCTCTTCCAAACAGACAATTAGTGATTATTAGCTAATTAAGCCTATTTTACCCTTGTTTTGATCAATATACCCTATTATTGGCTCAAACCCCTCTTCCAACCACTCAAAATCACCCCACTTCCCTCTACAACATCTCAAAGAAACTTCAAAAGCTTATCCTAGCCTCCTAGTTGACCCTAACTGGTTGATTAAGGCTCCTCACATCTTAATCACTTGTTAATTCACTAATTATGATTAACAAAACCTCAATCATGATTAGAAATTATTAATATATTTTTTGCTTTTATTTTCGACGCACTAAGATGGTAGTTTTCCTCAAAGGAAAAACTATAAAAGGGACCAACCACATACCTTTAAACTTTACACCATGCTTTGATTTGCATATCATATAAGAAATATGATTTATAGCCAAGCTTAATCCTTGCCTAAAGCCTTCAATGGGATTATTATATGGATATCCAATATGATCTTGTAGTAATTTTTGGAGAGACAATCTCACCTTCCTTGGAGTATATAAAAACCCAATTTGGTTTCTCTCTTATATCTATTTAGGTCTATGTTAGTTTAGCAATTCATACATAGTAAGGATGCTTTGTAGATTAATGTTTAATTCCATTTAGTTTACATTCATAGCATGATTTTAAGCTTTGATCATTGATGTTGCATTCCTAAAACTTAGAGCTTGACTATAGATGGCAATGGTGTTATCCTTTCATAGTTATTCATACTATTTGCTTTTAAAAGTTTGGGGTGTTATCATTTGGCGCACCTGTGCTCTACTAGACGTGCCTATGCTTCAAAGTGTGCATCATGCCTCTCTCAGTCGCACATGTGCATCGTTGGGTTATAGAACTCTATGTAGCTTGTGCTTGTACTTCAAAGTGTGCGCCCATGCCTCTCTGGGCACGGGTGTGCATAAATGACTATGTAAATTTGACAAAGGCATGTATGTGCATAGTTGTATGTGCATGTGCTTCAAAATTTGCACCCATGCTCTATAGGATGAGCTAGTGCATAAAGAGGTGTGTTGACAAACATAGGTAAAGTTGGCTCAAAGTTCAAAATTTCTACTTCTGGTTTTTTTACATTACTGTCATTTTCTAAGGATTTTTATTTGTTTTTTCTGTCAATTTTCTGATTTAGAGTGAAATTTATAACAAAAATAGCTTAGGGTTTGATAAGTAGTTTCTGTTAAAATTGACTTAGGGTTTAATAAGTAATTTTTGTTAAAATTGTCTTAGGGTTTGATGAGTGATTTTGTTTTCATGCTTTTTATGAGTTTGGAATAGGGTTGTGTATGCTCTTCTCTTGCACTTTGTGTGATCTTGAGAATCAAAAGCACCTCTAAACCTTCTTTTTGCTATTTAGAGTAAGTAGGAAAAATCATCATTCATTTCTATGCTTAAGGGAATAAACTTTCTTTTGACATGTACATGATCTTTTAGTTTAAGATATTTTTCACTTGATAAATAACCAAGGCTAAAATTTGTGTATGTTCTTCCCTTGCACCTAGTGTGATCTTGGGAATCAAAAGCAATTTTAGTCTTTCATTAAGAAGCACTTGGATTAATTGGGAATAAACCTTGATTTGCAAATTTTTATGGTAGTTAATTGATTTACAATCTTTTCATCTAGTTGGGTTACTTGTTGTGTATGCTCTTCTCTTGCACCTAGTGTGATCTTGAGAATCAAAAGCAACATTTAATCCTCTTTCTATGATATTGTAGATCTTTTTGAACTACTAACCATTTGTGTGAAGGACCTAACGCTAGTCAAAGAAAGGAGGGATCTCTTCAAACCAAATTCTAACATTCACATGTGTTGTAGGTTGCCAATGGTGGTCTAAACCAAATTGCTTAATCCAAAAGATAAGAAAATACACCAACACACCATTCAAAACACCATATTGTAGGTTTTGGTTAAGAGTTATGACTCGTCCGCTTAACTAGGAGAAACTTCCTTTGGCATAAGCCTTAAGACAACAAGAAGAATGCACATAGGAACCCTAAATTAGTTCACACAAAAGGGAACCTTGTGAACAAAATGGGAAAGTACTCAAACTACCCAATTGATTAGTATGCCTCGGTGATATTAGATTCAAATTTATTTCCATTACAACCCCAGTGAAAGTACAATTAAACCTATTTTTGTGCTCATTGTACTGAAGGGGGTAAAGTAAAGCTGAAATACTCCAAGATTATTTAGTGCAAATTTCTTGGTAAATCGAGCTCGCAAAGATATCTTGTGACACATATAGAGAGAACCCTAGGAAAACTTGCCGACTTGGAGCCAATTTTATCTTATTTATTATACTTGAAAGTTCTCATAAAGTGACAAATTTGTTGGATTCAAGCTCTTATTTTTTGAACAAGGGAAAGAATATCTTAAAGTTGAAACCGCGTAACATTTCACCACAAAATCTATTTAGTGCTACTTTGTCCTAGTTTTTCACTTGTCCTAAGATAAGGTGAAACTTTGCCAAAGTTACACCAAGTATTTTTCATCACCACTTGGTCTACTCCTTTGTTTTCTTATTGCTCATTTTGAGACAAAAGAAGAAAAAACATATACAGATACCTACTATAAATAATCGTGTCCACCACTTTTATAGTCTTCTTGCATGACCAGGTTACTGATGCCGAATGCAAGAGTTGAAAGTGTGAATGGTATGTCATCAAGTTATAGTAGCCCCTCTTGTCTCAAAACCCATATTGAGACTTACTATCATTGTAGTTATGTTGTCTTATCACTAACTTCTTTTGAATTTTTACACTTCCCATATTATAGCCATAAAATTGTGATATTTACGTCTTGTTTCCATTGTGAAACTTTTCCTAAATCTCTAGATTTTATTGTTACTCTTATCACACACATAGTAATTCCTTGATATACTTAGGCATAGTTTTTACATCCTAGCTTTGTCTTGAGTTTTGTGAGTGTTGAGGTTAACTTTTTCACATTGCTATAACACCATTTTGAAACTAAACTATTGTTTTCTTGTAAAGCTTGATTAATTTTTCAAAAGAGCATTGTTACCCTACTCACATTTGTATCGTCCATTTTATAAAACTTAGACTTTGTTAGTGTTTAGAAACTGATTTTTAGTATAGCTTGTTATAAATTTCCGTTAACACTCTCTTATCATTTAGGTCTTGTTTGTTTCAAACTTGACCTAACTAGTGATATTGTGTTGTCACTATTTGGTTTCAAACCTATCTCAAATAAACATAGGGAGTAAACTTTTGTTGTGACTAGATTTGAGTATTACACATCATTGTATTGTCCTAGAAAAACTTGTGTCATATATTACCTTGTTATGGTAGATAATTATTTATTCATTATCCTTAGGCTCATATTTACCTATTGGATTCATGGATATTTTATAGTCACCATTCCTTGTGATGACTTAGCATTGTTACGTTGCCAAAATTTGCCTACGGTCCATTTTTAGTAAACCTTATTGGAAACATTTTCACATTTTACCTCCTATTTCAAGTATGCCTACTACGAGAATGGGGTCCCAAAAGTTAGAATCCGATCTCTTTGGAGGTGACAACCCTCTTTTAGAGGATAATCTCATGATTGACCATAGTGGTGGAGAGGAGGATTCTCCTCGTGTAGATATGGAACTTCATCTTGTGTATAATGATGATTACTTATTTCACAACAAACATGAGGTTCTTATGCATGTTGTACAACCAAGAGAAAAGTTACCTTCCACAATTGACCCTTCTCTTATCGCTGACATGGTTTAGGGAGAAGAAGAAGTGGAACATCCTCATCACAATATTAATGAGATTTTAAACCTAGGACATGCCTCTACTTTTGGATGACAGAATAATGAGGAGGTACCTTTTGAAAATGATGGATATTATCATATACCTACGGTTAGAGTTCACTGCGAAGATCATGAAGACCATGCTCATCATGAACAACCTCCTAGTGAAAATCGTAGTGTAATACCCACTTGGAGGGAGCCATAGAAGAACACGTACAAGCTCTCACTCGCCAATTGGAAAGTTTATCCTTAGGCGTAAAGAAGGAAAAACCAAAAGCTTTAAAAAAGCTATACCAAAAGTAAAATCTAAGGCCTCATTTCACAAGTTCCAAACAAACACTCCTCGATAGAAAAAACACAAAAAATCCCTACGAGGAATTTTTCACAGAGAATAGAGGTGGGAATAGACCTATATTTAACCCTTTATATAGACCTACGCCACCCACACAAGACCCACTCTTCAATCAAGAATAGTCCACTATGAAGAACGCTCTTCTAGATTTGCAAGAAGGAAAAACTCGTAACAAAAAAAAGTACCAATTCGATGATTTGTGGCCTTATCCATTTGGTAGAGCCATGTTATAAGTACCATTCCCAAGACACTTTAATTTTCCAAAATTTTACAAGTATAAAGGAAAAGGTGGCCCTCGTGACCATATCAAATATTTTTATATGGCATGTAAAGAGGTTACATTTAGTGACAATTATCTTATCCACCTCTTCCCATGGAGTTTAGGAAGACAGACATTAGAGTGGTGTTTGCGCATCCCAAATGGATCTATATCTACATGGATGGAACTAGCAAAACATTTTGTACGTTACTTTTCTTTTAATATAGAGAATGATGTTACCATATTATATCTCTGCAATGCGAAACAATGAAACAATGAAAACTTTGCTGCTTTCCTAAAAAGATGGAGAGGGTCAGGTAACTACTTCCCTTGCACAATACCTTAAAATAGTTGATAAATATATTTGTTCCCAACATCCACCCCGACATTACATTCCACATCGTTCATAACGATTCCAAATCTAATGATAAACCAAATTTTGTTCATAATAAAAGCAAAAACATCGTTAGTGATGTGATAATAGACTCTAAGAGAGTACAAGTCATTCAAAACCACACACCTTTGAAGCTTACAAAGTGAAATCCACCTACGAAGTATAAACATCATGTGTTCACTCCTCTATTTAATTCAATATCATCAATACTAAAGCAGTTAGAGGCCATCAATATGGTTTGATTCCCTGAATCACAATGCTACGGAGATAATGAACCTAAACCATCATGGTTTATGGATAAGGAATTTTGTGGATTTCACTGTGTAAAGGGTCACAAAAATGACAAGTGTTTGAAATTAAAACACTACATTCAGGATCTAATCGAAAATGGTGATATAGAAGTAGACTTCGCTGCCACTGCCAAGTCTCCAAACACAAACATGGAGATCTTCAAAGAAAATTTCCCCAAACACAAAGGAAATTAAAAGCGGGGAGTAGGGACAATCATGTAAAAATAAGAGTACCAACTATATATCGAAGACAAACCATTTTGATGCCTTAATAGGTTGTGTTGATTCTCCTATTGAGCATGTCAACATGATCAAAATTAGAGAAAGAGAGTGCACCATGGAAACACGACAAGCTTGCCTTGTTATCTCAGAACCTCCTCCCCTCCTCCTCAAGAGATTCACTATGATGTGTTAGATCAATTAGAGAAGACTACAACTAATATTTCAATCTTAGACCTTCTAAATATTTCTAATGTCCATAAGGACATCCTTTGCAAAACTTTACAAGAATCAAGAGCATGCATTGATATAGACGCAACACACTTATAGGACATGGTAGCACAAATCTCTCATTTAGAACAAATAACCTTAAATCCAAGAGAGTCCTTAGCGGAAAATCCCTCCCATAACCTGCCCTTACACATTGAAGTAATAATCAAGTGTAAGAAGGTCAAGAGAGTGCTTGTGGATGGTGGATCAGGTCTAAATATTTGTACTCTTAAACTAGTTCAAAACTAGGCTACACAAAATATGATATGGAGACAAAGGTCATCACCATAAAGGCGTATGACAATGAAGAGTGACAATCAGCTAGAATGATCACTTTCTCATTGGAATTTGGTCCCATAAACCATGATACGAAGTTCCATGTCTTGGACTCGAGCTCCCCTATAACATATTTCTTGGTCATTGATAGATTCATGCCATGTAGGCCATGCCATCAACGTATCATCAGTGTTTAAACTTATAACATGAAGGATAAAAAATTTCTATACAAGGAGGTCCCAAACTATTTTCTCATTGTAGAGCATTATCAGGCTATTTTCCCACCATCTACGAGTGTGCTTCTACAGAGATTACTTTTATTGTTTAGTCAAAGGCCCTCACTTCATGAGTGGATCTAGACACCTTGACTCCTAGTGATAATGGTGCATCTACGTCAAAATCTAATTTTTATACGTGGGAGATGAAAGTTAAAGACAACGACTATGGAGAGTATAATATTCAGCAAGCCCTTATGGTTCAAAACATTCCACTATCAGCCCAAGCACGTGGTAGACCATGCTACAAATTCCAAAGATCAAGGGAGAACTACCCTTTTGACAATTTCACTTCAGGTGGCTTACTAGAAGATGAAAGGATACTCAAAGATATTGTATTTTATCCTTAAGATGATGAAATGGTTTTATGCTACAAGTCACCTAGGTATGTTATTCCTAATCTGAATAATGCTTACTATGAGGTATAAAGGACATGGTTGCGGCCATCAAGAACAAGGTTCATTGGAAGCTCTTCCAATACCTCATGTCGTATAATGGGTAAATCCGGTCTTGGAACCCATTTGTATGAATCTCACCCTTTAGATGATGAGTATGCTTCTTCTGAGCATGAGGATAGTTTGTTTGAAAATGAAAGTGAAACAGATTCCCAATGTAGTATTTACCAAAGACCTCGTCTTGAGGAACCTATTCTCTAACATGGTTATCCCTACCATAACCCCTATTACACCCCTTACCATTCCAAAATGGACCTCATTTACCCATCACTCATGAATTGGTACCAAAAAATACACATATCCATTAATGTCTTTTAGAATGATGAGGGTTTTTCATGAGTTCCTTGGTATCCGTGACAACATTTAGAGAAATGACCACAAGAAAGGATTCTCCATTCAACTCAACACATGTGCATACTTCAGAGAGGAGGTGGAGTTGTGTGGTCACTTAAGTATGAAAATAAGAAAGGGAAAAATTCCTACGAGAAAAGCCTCATGAAAAAGAAAAGTCCAAGTCCTATAGTGAAAACCTCTTTGAAGTGCTTGTGGAAAAACAAATGGAACAACCTATGGACAAGATAGTGTACCCATATAAAGATGAGGATCTCCCTTAACCACCTTTGGTAGAAGAGGATATCAATCTCCCTCTCGATCCTACATGCATGGAAGATGAATCCAAACTACTGGTGGAGGATAAAATAGATGTTAACATCGACATGGAGGGGCTTCCTCAAATGGTTAATGGGATATTCACTCTCAGCCCAAGAACAAAAAAAAATTTAAAGGAATTTTGAGATAATATACAGATATATTTGCTTGGAATTACATAGACATGTCAGGACTTGATCCTGCATTAGTGGTGCACAATCTTGTTTTACACCCAAACAAAAATCCCATAAAGCAAAAGCTTTGGAAGATACATCCTTGTGTCACCTTACTAGTTAAGGCAGAGCTAGAAAGGTTATTAGAAGTAGGCTTCATCGGGACTATTGACTTAGCTTAAAGTAGCTTTATAGTGTGGTACCAATTTAGAAAAATCCAGTTAGTATGAGAGTGTGTACCGATTTTAGAGATATTAACAAAGTTTGTCCCAAGGATGATTTTCTTATTCCTAACATCGATATAATTATTAATTCTATTGTTGGTTATAAAATCCTATCACTCATGGATGGATTCTCAAGTCATAATCAGATAAAGATTGTGGAGGAAGATCAACACAAAACAACCTTTAAAACCCCATGGGGGACATTCAGCTACCAATTCATGCCCTTCGGCCTCAAGAATGTAGGTGCTACATATCAAAGGTCCATGACTATAACCTTTCACACCATGATTAGTGAAATCATGGAGGATTACGTAGATGACATATGAGAAAAGTCTACAACTCAGGAAGATCACCCACAGATTCTGTGATGTATTTTTCAACGCCTAAGGGACTACACATTCCAACTTAACCCGAAGAAATGTGACTTTGGTGTGTAATCTAGAAAATTACTAGGATTCATTATTTCAAGGAGAGGAATAGAAGTGGACCACTGAAAAGGTCACCTGCTATAACAAAAATTCCTCCTCCTAAAAGTGTTAGATAACCGTGTAGTTTAGAAGGAAAGATACGAGGCCATCGAAGGTTCATTTCACAACTCACATAAAAGTTTCATACATTCACCTATATTTTTAAGAAAGATGGCAATTTCAATTGGGGGCTAGAACAACAACAAGCATTTGCTTTGTTAAAAGAATATTTGGCTAAACCCCATGTTCTCATGCCACCCACGGCAGGAGAACCCTTGTTTCTTTACATTTCTACTACACACTTTGTAATTGGGGCACTATTGGCCCAATATGATAAAGAGAAGAAGGAAAAAGTTGTGTACTACATGAGCAGAACATTGATAGCTTATAAGCTCATTTATCCACGTATCAAAAAGGCTTTCCTAGCTATTGTTTTTTCCTTTCAGAAACTACACCACTATTTTCTCAACAATAAGTTCAAGCTCATTTCGAAGGTTGATCCACTAAAATACTTATTGTCAAAACCCACACTCATAGGAAAGATGGCTAATTGGATCATCTTACTAAGCAAGTTTGACATTGAGTATGTACATCAAAATTCAATGAAAGGACAAGTTTTTGGATATAACCTAACGTGAAGCTATGCTACTAGTCTTGAACCTTTGAGTAAATGGAACTACCAGATGCATCCATAATGTACCTTGAGGAATCAATCATATGGAAAATATACTTTGATGTCTCCTTTTGTTAGAGATCACAAGAACTCGAGAGGGGAGGTGAATTAGTGCAGTTTAAATTTTTCACTTAATGTCAATTTTAGACTCTTTAATGATGTATGACTTTAAGCTATGTGCAAATCAATCAAGAAAATTTCATGCATACATAGAACATATAAATTACCATGGGAAACCCTTTCGTGAGAAAACCCACCAAAACCATTACTTATATTACACAAAGAAAGGACTCATAATAATATAACACATCTTAGAATATTTGTTTAGTGATGCACTAACCCCGAGGAGCTCCACCCCCTACACCTTTGTTGATATTACACACAACAAAGGACTCAAGTGAATATTACACATCACAAGAGATTTATTTTACAAGCACCCGCCTACAAGGAAGATACAACTCCTTGATTGTGTTAAGATACAAATTAGACTTGATTTATATATACATTTTTATCATCTAGTAACGGAAATTTATAATACAATAAATTATGATAACTTTCCTAGCTTTGTCTATGTTCTTCTTTTCACACTCTTCTGCTCATCTGATTTAATTCCCTATGCTCAATCAATTTGTTGCCTTGATGCACTTATCATCTGATAAATAAATGCATCAGCAATATGCTCTCCTCTTTCCTCTGTCTTTTCATTTGAAACTCTTTCTCACCTCATCGCATCGTATTTTTTCTTCTATAGCTCTTCTTTAGCTCGAGTATTTCTTTTCTTACTTGAGCAACACCCAAAATGGCTCCAAGTACAAACTATATTCACAATCAACCCAAATCATCACTTTGATTTGTGTGACGTGCACCTTCTGTATGGTTACATGAGAATCCGGTCATTAAATGCATGCACTAATTCCAGATATTATTCTTTCTACATTCAACTTGATTACATCGTTTTCCATGCATCTACAAGAGCAATTTATTAGTCATTTTCCAAAAATAGATTTTCCCTCTTTTTACAATTTGCAACGTGACAGAGATGGTCGAGCTATTTCCTTCTCAATATTTTATTTTTCCTTGAAACTTAGAACTGCATAGAAAATTTCAACTGCATTTCCACAAGGTCAACAATCATTAAATGCTAGCAGCTAGAACAATGTTTTTCTTTTTTATTTGTGGAGATCAAGTCGTATAGTTAGCCGCAATATTTTGATAATCAAATCACCATTGATTTTGGAGAACAAACTCTCACTTGTTCATGTCTGAATCAAATTCATTGCCTTCAACACTTTTCAATTCATATTCTCTCATTTCATGGATTTCGTTAGTTCCTCTGACTTTCTCCTTTGTATCGCGACATTTGTCTTTGCTTAGTGGATTTTCTCCTCACTCGGCAGCTATTTGGTTATCTGCAACTATTCTATGATTTTCATGGCTTCTACAATGTCACACAAAGATTCATCCTTCTTTTTTTTTCCTTCCCACGTCTTTTTTCCATGTCTCGCAACTCTATCTCTTTTACTTGTGGCTTTTGTAGTCTTCCATAGCTATCATTCATCCTTAGCCACTTTTCTCTTTATCTCGCAGATTTTCTTCTCGACTTCCTCACATTCGTGGATTTTCCTTCACCTCTACAACTCTTCGTTCACATCTACATATTTACCTATCTTACTCACGGCTCATATTTTTACTCCATGTAGCTTCGTGACTTCATCCTTTTATGCGCGGCAACCACTTACCTTTTGTTGTTTCTTCTAGCGTTTTGCAGATTTGTGCAAACTATGGCGGCTACTACAAGTCTTCAGTGGCTATGTATAGGCTTTAGTGGCTATCTCCCCATGTCTCAGGATTACAAAAATATTAAATAAGTCCCTTATAACTTATCCTTTATCATCTTAAAACCTTATGAGCTGACATTACTAATCAACCTTCATGTTTTCAACTTGCTCACTTTACCAATTCACTCCTTTTTCCATCAATGTAACTTGACATCAACTAATTCAGCTTGACATCAATGAAAACACATTTGACTTATGAAAAAGGTCCAACAATCTCCCCCTTTTTCATTGATGGCAACACCTTAGCATTTCAATGCTTGTATACCACGAAACCAATTTACTCCTTTTGATGGAAAAATACTTACATACCTGATTTCTATTTTTAGCATCTCTTCCCTGTGGATCCGCTTCTCTTCTCCTATTTGATTTATGGGCTTCTATCTTCAATTTGTCTCCTCCTTTAACTCTATGAGAATTTGGTTTCTTACTTCACGCTTTTCTCCTTTGTAGCTATATTTTTACAACACCTTAACAATTACTCTCCCCCTTGTATTGGTATGATCAACTTGGTTTCTAACAATAGCTACTCTCCCCATTTGACAACAATGACAAAGGGCCAACTAGGGCCTTCTAATAATGATGATGCATAAAATCCCTTTTATAAGTAAATTTTTTTCTCAAGAAGCTCCCCTAGGTTCATGCTTCTTATTTGTCTATTCAGTATTTCCGCGGCAATGCTCCCCTAAGTTGATGCATGCTTTGATATAGTAGAGCTAGTAGACCATCTCCCCCTTACTTTGGCATGGTTTAGGAGTTGATATTACCTTAGAATGATCACTTGTGTTTTCTACACACATTCTAGTTGTTGGCGAGATCAGGAATGACTCCCAATTCATTCCTTAGTGTTCAAATGTTGTTCTTGGAAGCGGCTTGGTCATTATATATGTAATTTCTTCTTTATTGCTCACATATTCTAGACTGATATTCTTTTCATTCACTTATTCCCTCAAGAAATGATATCTTATAGGTATATGCTTAGTTTTTGAGTGGAACACTGGGTTCTGGAGACACTTATTGCACTTGTATTGTCACACAACAAAGGAATTAGATTATCATATTTTACCTTGTAGTCTTCCAATGTCTGCTTCATCCATAGAACTTGAGTGTAACACATCATGACAACTATATACTCTACTTCACATGTTGAGAGAGCCATTGATGATTTTTTCTTGCTCAGCCAAGATACTAAGAAATTTCCAACAAAGAATGCTCCACCGCTTGTACTCTTCCTATCATCTATGTTGCTTTCCCAATCTACATTTGTATATGCCTTTATGCTAAAGTCATTTATTTTGGGGTACCATAGTCCATATTCAATTGTGCCCATGAGATATCTCAAAATTCTCTTGACCTCTTTGAGGTGTGTTTCCATTGGATATTCTTGAAATCTTCCAACAAGGTCTACCGCCCGCATAATACCTAGTCTTGATGCAAGACTTCATTCATGGATATGTACAATTTTTTGTCTATAGTAGGTGAACCATCATCTCTTCTCATCTTGCATCCAACTTCCATTTGTGTACTAATTGGTTTGAAATCTTCCATCCTAAACCTCTTCAAAATTTATTTGATGTACTTGGTTTAGGATATGAACACCCCATTATCCGATTGATTGATATGTAGTCCCGAAATAATGAAAGATCTCTAAGAATTGACATCTCAAACTCTTCTTTCATCATGTCAGCAAACTCATATGTAACCTTATCATGATCTCTTCCAAATATGATATCATCTACATATACAATGACAATTAGCAAGTGGTTTCCTTCTTCGTTGATGTGAATATTGTTGTCTTCAACACATTTTTGAATCCTTTCTCGGTGAGGAATGAATCTAATCGGTTGTACCAAGATCTCTGGGAGCATGTTTTAATCCATACAAAACTTTCTTTTTAACCTACACACTCAATCCTTGTCTTCGATTGGTGAAAATCCATCAGGTTTTTCAATATATACCTTTTCATTCAAAATCCATTTAGGAAAGGTGATTTTAGATCCATCTGGAATACTCGATGTTCTTGTATGTTGCATAAGCTAGAAATAGTCTTATTGCTTTCATCCTTGCAATGGGTGTAAATGTTTCATCAAATTCAATTCCTTCCATTTACGCATATCCTTTACACACTAGCCTTGCCTTATTTCTTGTCACTTATCCTTTCTCATTCAGTTTGTTTCTGAATACCCATTTAGTTCCAATTACATTCTTGTTTTTCGGTATGGGTACCGGTTCCCATGTCTCATTATTTTCAATTTGATCTAGCTCTTCATTCATGGTGTTTACCCAATGTAGATCCTTACATGCTTTTGCAACATTCTTGGGTTCTATCCTTGACAGAGTGTTATGTCTTCATGGTTATGTTGCTCTCTTAGCTTTCTTCTTGTGAGAATGCCGCCATCTTTGTTTCCAATGATATGATTTAAAGGATGGTCATTTTTGACTTTCTTGGAGGGTGCCATAGTGTCTGGCATTTCTTCCTCTTCATCTCCTCCTTCATGTAGACAATCCATTTCATCATCATTGTTTTTTTCTTCATGATTATCTCTGTGTTAAGTGTTGACTTTACGTATTATGTTTCATCCACCTTCACATTTTTGCTTTCAACAATCTTTTGCAACCATATATTATAGCACAGACTGTAAGCCACACTTATTGTTAAATAACTAAGGAATATCCCTTCATCACATCTTGAGTCAAAACTTCCCAAGTTATCTTCATCTCTTTTGATGTAGCATTTACTACCAAAGACTCTTATGTTCTTTACATTTTCTGGTCTCTTCTTCCATAGTTCATAGGGAGTTTTGTCACTATTTATTCTCAGTTGAGCTATTTAAAAGATAGACCATGGTGTAAAATGCTTCACTCCAATACCTATATGAGAGTTTGGATTCATTTAGCATGGTCCTTGTCATTTCTTGTACAATCCCGTTATTCCTTTTAATAAACCCTTTTTTTTAGGTGTTCGGTGGATGATAACTATCTTTTATTCCATGTTCTTCACAAAATTCATCAAACTCATTGGACCAGAATTCTCTGCCTCTATCTAATCTTAGGCATTTGATCTTCTTGTTTTTCTCATTCTCGACCAATGCCTTGAATTTCTTGAACCTATCTAAGGCTTCTAACATTTACTTCAAACATACTACCCATATCACTCTAGTGTAATCATCTATCAAAAGCATTAAATATGACTCATTGGTTATTCCTCCGGTTCGAGTGGGTCCACATAGGTTTGTATGGATCAACTTCAATGGCCTAGTTGTAGAATGTTCTTTTGACTTGAATGATCTCCTTGTTTTTTTCCCATGTAAATAGGCCTTGCATAGAGTATACATGGGTTTTAAAATTTCCGGCATGTGTCGACACAACCTTTTGCACTTAACTTTACTATATTTCAAAATCTCATGTGCCACAACTAGTTGTAGTCAATCTTGTTTGTGAAGCATTTCTCTTTGTTTACCTCATTGAGAACATACATGTTGTTCTTTGTCCACTTGGCCTTTTCTACTTTCTTTCCTATTTTGTAGTTTACTATATCACATCCTTTGTTATGGAATATCACATTGTATCCCCTTTTACACATTAGACTTACACTCAGCAGATTGTGTTTAAGACCTTCAACATATAAAACATTTTCAGTTATAGTCTTTCCATTATCTAGACTCAAGGTTCCTTTTCCAACTATGTTTGTTGAGTTGTTATCACCAAATCTCACAACACCAAATGCATTGTTAGATAGAGTAATAAACTTTATTTTGTCACCTGTCATATGGCTAGAGCATCCACTATCCAAGTACCAGATTTTATCTTCATTTTACACATGAAATGTTGTCTGTACAATTGAGCATGACTCTTTTCTCTTGTTATCATCACTCTTTGCAACACACACCCATTTATTTTGTTTAGGTGGTTCATGTTTGTTGGTTGAAACCGTACTACTCTTCTTATGATAATTGTGTTGGAAACTATTATAGTTTGATCTGGTGTAAGATGGGCCAAAGTTTCTTCTATAGCCTCTAGAGAATTTCCTACACTTGGCGGATTTATGTCCAAACTGATTACATGAATAAAAGTAACCATAAAAATAATGTGTGTACCTCATAGCATATGTGATTCTAGGATCGGATTTCTTCTCTTTGTGGCATTGATAATCTTCTTGTTTGTGGCGGATGAGGTGTTAGATGTTGATGCAGCCTTGTTTTCTTCATTCTTTGCAGGCTCCTTTACTTTGATTTCTTCTTTGAAACCAATTCCAGTCTTTTCATTTGCATCACATTGGCTACTCAGTATCTCAGTCAAAACACTTGAGCCCTTTTCAAGTTTTTCATACACCTTTAGCTTGCTGCTCATTTGTTCCATCGCAACTTTCAGTTTCTCCAGTTCTGAGTTCAACTTTGTGCACTCATCCTCCTTTGATTTTTAGGAGTTTGAAATATTTTCTAGTTGTGCTTCTAATTCCTTGAGCTCATTAGCCTCTTCTTCTTCTCTTTGGGATTGTCTTCCTTCAAAGATGCAGATTTTTCTTCATAATCCTTTAATGTGCATCTTAGTTTCTGGCTCTTCTTTCTGCACAGTCTTAATTCTTCAAGATCACATACCAACTTTGCTTCTAGATTCACTTTAACTTCTTCTTCATCTTAATCTTCATACTCAACTGTGTTCTTCCCTCTGGAGCTGATTTCATCATTTGCATCCATGGCCATAAACAAACATTCTGATTGATCTTCATTATTTTCATTTTCAGAGATACTTGGGTTACTTTATTTAGAGTCACTTGATTCTTCCTTTGAATAGAAGTTTCTTTTGTTCTTAAAGAACTTCTTTTTGTCACTTTTCTTATTATATTCAATTTCTCTTTTTCTATGTTTATGACTGTCCTCTTCATGTTCAGACTAATTATCTTTATTCTTGTTTGGAAACCTACTAGCAAAGTGACCTACTTGTCCACAAGCAAAACATTTAAATGGGATTTTTCCTTTATATTTACCTAAGCCTCTTTTTAATCTTCTTACAAACATGGATTCAATCTTTTCATCATCCAACTCATCTCCTGAAGTTGATTCTTCTTCTTCTTCTTGCACAAACTGATTTTCTTTCTTAGTAGCCTTGGATCCAATAGTCCTCATTTCATATGCTAACATGGTACTATGTAATTCATCCATTATGAGATTCTTTATGTATTTGGCTTCCTCTATGACAAACACCTTTGCATCATACTTGTTGGTCAGGGATCTCATAACCTTTTGGACAATAAAAATTCTTCCATCTTCTCTCCTAAGCCTCTGATCATATTTATGACTTCATCTATTCTCTGCATGTAGGCTACTATGCTCTCATCATCCTTCATCTTCAGATTTCTGAACCCGATCCCTATAGGTCTGTAATTTTGCCAATTTGATTTTTTTCATCGTGTTCATAGATGCTCTGCAGTTTTTCCATATTTATTTTATGGTTGTGTACTTATAACTAACTTTCACAAACTCTATTTCAGTAAGGCCACATAGAATGGAATTCATATCTCTAAATTTGCATTTGTATTCTACCTTTTCTCACGAGGAAGTCATTGGCATGGCTGGAGTTGTATATCCTTTCTCAATGCATTCCTAAATATCAAACCCAAGTGACATCAAGTATGTCTTCATCCTTATTCTCTAGAATGCATAATTCGTTCCAGTGAAGAGAGGTGATCTTAACAGTGATAAACCACCTTGTGCCTAATTTGTTGCCATGCTTGTGATAAGAGGATATCCTTGAAGATGTTAAGATTATATTGTAAGGACGTCACTCTAATACCGATTGTTAAAGATCACAAGCACTGAGTGGGGTGGTGAATCAGTGTAGTTTAAATTTTTTCGCTTAATGCCAATTTTAGAATCTTTAATGATGTGTGGCTTTAAGCTATGAGAAATCAATCAAGAAAATATCATGCACAATAATACATAGCACAAAAATTACTATGGGAAACCCTTTCGTGAGAAATCCCACCAAAACTATTGCTTATATTACACAAATAAAGGACTCATAATAATATTAAAAATCTTACAAGATTTTTTTAGTGAGGCACCAACCCCACAAGGAGCTCCAACCCCTACACCTATGTTGATATTACGCACAACAAAGGACTCAAGTGAATATTATACATCACAAGAGATTTCTTTTATAGGAACCCACCTACAAGGAAGCTACAACTTCTTGAATGTGCTAAGCTACAACTTAGACTTTATATATATATATATATATATATATTAATCATCTAGTTACAACAATTGCTAATACAATGAATTATGATCACTTTCTTGGCTATGTTTGTGTTCTTCTTTTCACTCTCTTTTGCTCATTTGATTTGATTCCCTTTGCTCAATCAATCTACCACCTTGATGCTCTTCTCATATGATAAATCAATGCATCATAAATCTTCTCTCCTCTTTCCTCTCTCTTTACATCTTCATCTCTTTCTCAGCTTGATTGCATCGTATTTTTTCTTCTACATCTCTTCCTTAGCTCGAATATTTATTTTCTTACTTGAGTAACACCCAAAATGGCTCCAATTACAAACTATATTCTCGACCCAAATCATCACTTCGATTTGTGTGTCGTGTACCTTCCTGCTTGGTCACCTGAGAATCTGGTCATTAAATGCATGCAGCTAATTCCAGATATTGTTCCTTTTGCATTCAACTTGATTACACCATTTTACATGCATCTACAAGAGTAATTTATTAGTTGTTTGCAAAAAATAGATTTTCCCTCATTTTACAATTTGCAACGTGACAGTAGATGGTCAAGTCATTTCCTTCTCAATATTATATTTTACCTTGAAACTTCGGAATTGCATAGAAAATTTCAAATGCATTTCCACAAGGTCAACAAACATTAAATGCTAGTAGCTGGAACAATGTCTTTCTTTTTTCTTTTTGGAGATCAATTCGTATAGTTAGCCACAATCTTCTAACAATCAAATCACCATTGATTTTGGAGAACCAACTCTCACTTGTTCATGGCTAAATCAAATTTATTTCCTTTGACCCTTTTCAGTTCATATTCTCTCCTTTCGTAGATTTCCTTAGCTCCTCTGACTTTCTCCTTTGTATCGCGACCCTTGTCTTTTCTTGCATGGGATTTTCTCCTCACTCCGTAACTATTTGGTTATCCACGACTATTTTATGATTTCTCTTTCGGGATTCTACAATGTCACGCAACATTCATCCTTATCCATTGCCTTCTCGAGTCTTTGTTCCATGTCCACAACTCTATCTCTTTTACTTGCATCTTTCGTAGTCTTCCACACTATCTTTTGTCCTTATGATTTTCTCTTTATCACTTTGCTTCGACTTCCTCACATCCATGGATTTTCCTTCACCTCCAATACTCTTCCTTCACATCCACTACTTCACCTATCCTACTCACGGCTCATATTTTGACTCCATGCGGCTATCTCCCTATGTCCGCAACTTGTACAAATATTGACTAAATCCCTTAGAACTTATCCTTTATCATCTTGAATCCTTGTGAGGTGACACTACTAATCAACCTTACATTACCAATTCACTCCTTTTCCATCAATGTAACTTGACATCAAATGATTCACTTGACATCAATGACAACACATTTGGCTATGAAAAGGTCCAACACCTTTACCTTTCATGGTTCGGTGTTGGAGTTGTGTTGATTACTCCTACGGAGACTTGATTCCCCAATCCTTCCGACTCGGGTTCCCATGCATGAATAATATAGCGGAGTATGAAGCTCTCATCACAAGAATGAAGCTAGCTATTAAATGGGATATCAGACAAGTCAATTGCATTGGTGATTTAATGCTCATTATAAAACAAGTCACAGATGAATACAAGGTCAAAGATGAGAAACTTATTCCATATAAAATAATGGTTGATTCTTTGAAGGATTTCTTCGAGTAGATAAAATTTGAGAAAAGACCAAGAGCCCATAATAGAGAAACAAATAACACCCCACAATTCGTTATTTTTTCTATAATATTTTCTTCTGTAAAAATAAAAAAATTCAAGAAACCCAAAATTTTCAATTTTTTTGGTAAAATCATTAAAAATCCAAAAAATTGCAAAAATTCAAAAAATAGTAAATGACATGCACGCAATTGAAGCTTGTATCAAATTCATTGTCCTCGAACATCAAAATTTTTCCTACAAAAACATATTTCTTAGGTTCTTTCTTGTTCTTGTCTCAAATGACTTGCAGATCATTGTGATCTACCTCCATTAACAAATCTAGTTTGCTTACTATGTCGGTACTCCCATGTAATAGTGAGTTGCCAGAGAATATGTCATCTCTTACACCTAGTGTGATCTTGAGAATTAAAAGCCACATTTAATCCCCTTTCTATGATATTGTAGATATTTTGAACTAATAACCATTTGTTTGAAGGACCTAATGCTAGTCAAAGAAAGGAGAGCTCTCTTCAAACCAAATTCTAACATTCACGTGTGTTGTAGGTTGCCAACGGTGGTCTAAACCAAATTTCTTAATCCAAAAGATAAGAAAATACACCAACACACCATTCAAAACACTTGTATTACATGTTTCTCTTAAGAGCTACGAATCATCCACTTGAGGAGAAAATTCCTTTGGCATAAGCCTTAAGACAACAAGAGGAATGCTCCTAGGAACCCTAAAGTAGTTCACACAAGAGGGAACCTTGTGAATGAAATAGGAAAGTGCTCCAACTACCTAATTTATTAGTACACCTTGGTGAGATTAGAGTCAAATTTATTTCCATTGTGACCCCAATGAAAATAAAATTGAATGCATTTTTATGCTCATTGTATTGAAGGGGTAAAGTAAAGCTGAGATACTCTAAGATTAGTTAGTGTGACTTTCTTGGTAAATTGAGCTCATGAGATATCTTGTGACACATAGAGAGAGAACCCCTAGGAAATATTGTCGGCTTGGAGCCAATTTTGTCTTAGTTATTATACTTGAGAGATCTCACAAAGTGACAACTTTGTTGGATTCAAACTCTTATTTTTCAAACAAGGGAAATAATATCTTAAAGTTGAAACCACGTGACATTTCATCACGAAATCTATTTAGTGTTACTTTTTCCTAGTTTTTCACTTGTCCTAAGACAAGGAGAAACTATATAAAAGTTACAAGTATTTTCATCACCACTTGGTCTACTCCTTTGTTTTCTTGTTGCTCATTTTGAGACAAAAGAAGAAAAAACATATACGGATACCTACTAGAAATAATCGTGTCCACCACTTTTGTAGTCTTCTTGCATGACCAGGTTGTAATGTTAGAATGTAAGATTTGAAAGTGTGAATGGTACGTCATCAAGTTCTAGTAACATATCGTGTCTCAAAACCCATAAATTGAGACTTACGATCATTGTAGTTATGTTTTCTTATCACTCACTTCTTTTGAGTTGTTATGCTTCCCATATTATAGCCATAAAATTTTGATATTTACGTCTTGTTTCCATTATGAAACTTGACCTAAATATCTAGATTAATTGTTACACTTCTTGCACGCATAGTAATTCCTTGATATCCTCGGGCATAATTTTTACATCCTAGCTTTGTCTTGAGTTTTATGAGTGTTGAGGTTACTTTGTTCACATCCCTATAATGCCATTAAGATACTAAAATATTGCTTTCTTGTAAATCTTGATTAACGTGTCCAAATAGCGTTATTATGCGGCTCACATTTGTATCATTCATTTTACAAAAATAGACTTTGTTAGTGTTTAGAAACTAGTTTTTAGTATACCTTGTTAGAGGTTCACGTCAACACTCTCTTATCATTTAGGTCTTGTTTGTTTCAAACTTGACCTAATTGGTGATATTATGTTGTCACTATTTGGTTTCAAACCTATCTCGAATAAACATAGGGAGTAAACTTTTGTTGTGACTAGATTTGAGTATTACACATCATTGTATTGTTCTAGAAAAACTCGTGTCATATATTACCTTGCTAGGGTAGATCATTCTTTATTCATTATCCTTAGGCTCATATTGACCTATTGGATTTGTGGCTATTTTATAGTCACCATTCTTTGTGACGACTTAGCATCGTTACACTACGAAACTTGCCTAGGGTTTATTTTTAGTAAACCTTAGTGAAAACCTATTCACATTGTACCTCCTATTTCAAGTATGCCTACTTTGAGAATGGGGTTAAAAAAGTTAAAGCCAATCTCTTTGGAGGTGACAACCCTCCTTTTAGAGAATAATCTCATGATTGATCATAGTGGTGAAGAGGATGATTCTCCTCATGCGGATATGGAACTTCTTCCCACCCATATTGATGATTACTTGTTTTACAAAAACATGAGGTTCTTGAGCATCTTCTAGAACTAGGAGCTAAGTTACCTTCCACAGTTGACCCTTCTCTTATCACCAGAATGGTTCAGGGAGACGAATAAGTGGAACATCATCATCATAATATTAATGAGATTTTAAACCCAGGACATGCCTCTAATTTTGGACAATAGAATAATGAAGACCATATACCTATGGTTAGAGTTCATTGCGAAGATCATGAAGACCATTCTCATCATGAAAACCTCCTCGTGAAAATTGTAACACAATACCCACTCAAGAGGTAACCTTAGAAGAACGAGTACAAGCTCTCACTCGCTAATTGGAAAGTTTATCCTCACACGTAAACAAGGAACAACAAAAATCTTTGAAACAAGCTACACCAAAGGCAAAAGATAAGGTCTCATTTAACGAGTTCCAAACAAACAATCCTTGACGGAAGACATGAAAAGACCCCTATGATGACTTTTTCACAGAGAATATAGGTGGGAATACACCTATACTCAACCCTTCGTATATACCTACACCACCCATACAGACCCACTCTTCAATCAAGAATGGTACACTATAAAGAGCAATCTTCTAGCTTTGAAAGAAGGCAAAACTAGTAACAACAAAAAGTACCAATTCAATCAGTTGTGACGTTATCCATTTGATGAGGCCATGTTACAAGAACCTTTCTCATGACACTTTGATTGTCAAAAATTGACAAGTATAAGGAAAAGGCAACCCTCACGACCATATAAAATATTTTTATATAGCGTATCAAGAGGTTGCATATAGCAACAATTATCTTATTTGCCTCTTCCCATGGAGTTTGGGAGGAGAGGCACTAGAGTGGTTTTTACACATCCCCAATGGATCTATATCTACATGGACGGAACTAGTAGAACATTTTGTACATCACTTTTATTTTAATTTAGAGAGTGACGTTATCATCCTAGATCTCTACAATGTGAAACAATGAAAAAAAACTTGCTACTTTCCTACAAAGATTGAGAGGGTTAGCTAGCTGCTTTTTACCTTGCTCCATAACCAAAAATAGTTTATAAGTATATTTGTTCCCAACCTCCACCATGAAATTACATTCCACTTGTAAATGAATTGTGGTAACACATTCGAAGAGGTAATAAAAAAGGGAGTCAAATCAAAAAATTGTTGTTAGTTAGGGGGACTCTAAAACCCTTCTCCCATGATCATAACGATTCCAAATCTAACGATAAACCAAAGTTTGTTCATAATAAGAACAAAAACTTCATTGGTGATGGGATAGTAGACTCTAAGCGAGTACAAGCCATTCAAAACCATGCACCATTGAATCTTGTAAAGGGAACTCCACCTACAGTATAAATGCTCTATGTTCACTCCACTATCGATTCAATATCTTCATACAAAAGGTATTAGAGGCCATCAATATGGTTCGATTAATCAAGCACAACCCTACGGAGATGACACACCTAAACTGTAATGGTTTAGGGATAAATAATTTTTGGATTTCACCGCATAAAGGGTCACAAAACTTACAAGTGTTTGAATTTAAAACACTACATTTAGGATCTAATCGATAGTGGCGATATAGAAGTAGACTTCACCGCCACTGCCAAGTCTCTAAACACAAACATGGGGATTTTCAAAGAACCTTTCCCCAAACATGAAGGAAAGACAAATCAAGATCAGGGACAATCATCTCGAAATAAAAGTACCAACTTTATAAAGAAGCATACCATTTTGATGCCTTAATAGGTTGTGTTGATTCACCTGTTGAACATGTCAACACGATAAAAATAAGAGAAAGA
This sequence comes from Taxus wallichiana var. yunnanensis, assembly GCA_018340775.1. Lineage (NCBI taxonomy): Eukaryota > Viridiplantae > Streptophyta > Pinopsida > Cupressales > Taxaceae > Taxus > Taxus wallichiana. Next base: position 589,581,618 of record CM031238.1, on the reverse strand, counting down.
TAATGGGCCATGGCAACATAATGATCTCTCCTTGTTATCTTAGAACCTCATCCCCCTCCTCCTTTAGAGAGTCACTATGATGTGTTATATCAATTAGAGAAGACTACAACTAAGATTTCAATATTAGACCTTTTAAAGATTTCTAACGTCCATAAGGATATCCTTTAAAAAAATTACAGGGGATGAGGAGTATCCGTTGATATAAACCTAACACACTTATAGGACATGGAAGAGGAAATCTCTCCTTTAGAACACATAACATTCATTCTGACAAAAGCCTTAGCAGAAAATCCCTCCCATAACTTTCCCTTACACATTGAAGTAATAATCAAGCTTAAGAAGGTAAAGAGATTGCTTGTGGATGGCGGGCCAGGTCTAAATATTTGTACTCTTAAAATATTTCTATAGATAGGTTGCATAGAAGCTGATTTGGATACAAAGATCATCACCATAAAGGCATTTGAAAATAAAGAGTGACAATCAGCTGGAATGATCACTTTCTCATTAGAAGTTGGTCCCATAAACCATGATACAAAGTTCCATATCTTGTACCTAGAGCTCCCCCACAACATATTTCTCATTCACCCATGGATTCACACCATACAAACCATGCCATCAACATATCATCAGTGTTTAAAGTTGTAACATGAAGGATAGAAACTTACTATACAAGGATATCCCCAACCGTTTGCTCACTCCAAAACATTGTCAGGGATATTTTTCCACCATCTACTAGTATCCTTCTACGGATATTATTGTTCCTATTTAGTCTAAGGCCCTCACTTCACAAGTGGATCTAGACACCTTGAATCCTAGTGATGATGGTGCATCTACGTTAGAATCTCCTTTTTCTACATGGGAGATGAAAGTCAAAGTCAATAGCTATAGAGATTATAATCTTGTGAGGCCCTTATGGTTCAAAACATTCCGCTATCATCCCAAGCATGTGGTAGACCATGCTACAAATTCCAAAGATCAAGGGAGAACTTCCCTTTTGACAATTTCACCTCACTGGATTACTAGAAGATAAAAGGATACTCAAAGACATTATACTTTTTCCTCAAGATGATGAAATGGATTTATGTTACAAGTCACCTGGGTATGTTATTCCTAACCGAATAATGCTTACTATGAGGTATAAAGGACATGGTTGTGGATGTCAAAAATAAGGCTCATTGGAAGCTCTTCCAATATCTTGTCTTATAATGGGTAAATCTAGTCTTGGAACCTATTTGTATGAATCTCACCCTTACGATGATGACTATGATTCTTCTAAGCATGAGAATAGTTTGTCCAAAAATGAAAGTGAAATAGATTCCCAGTGTAGTCTTTACAAATAACTCACCTCCATGAAATTATTCTCTATTATGGATATCCTTACCATAACCCCTATTACACCCCTTACCATTCTAAAACTGGACCTCATTTACCCATCACTCATGAATTGGGACCAATAACAACACATATCCATTGACGCCTTTTAGAATGATGAGGCTATCGGTGAGTTCCTTTGTATCCGTGACAACATTCCAAGAAATAACCACAAGAAAGGCTTCTCCATTCAACTCAACACATGCATGTACTTCAGAGAGGAGGTAGAGTTGTGTGGTCACTTAAGTAAGAAAATAAGAAAGGGAAAAATTCCTATAGAAAATCCTTGTGGAAAGAAAAATTCCAAGTCCTATAGTGAAAACCTCTTTGAGGTGCTTATGGATAAACAAACATAACAACCTATGGACAAGATAGTGTACCCACATAAAGATGAGGATCTCCCAAACCACCTTTGGTAGAAGAGGATCTCAATATCCCTCCCAATCCTACGTGCATGGAAGATGAATCCAAACTACTGGTGGAGGAGACAATAGATGTTAACATCAGCATGGAGGAGTTGCCTAGAATGGTTAAGTTGGGAGCTTCACTCTTATCCCAAGAACAGAAAACATTTATAGGAATTTTGAGAGAATATGTAGATATCTTTGCTTGGTCTTACGTAGACATGTCGGACTTGATCCTACATTAGTGGTGCACAATATTGTTGTCAGACAGACGTCGAGAACCCATAAAGTAAAATCTTGAGAAGATGGATCTCGAAGGCGTCGCCTTGTTGGTTAAAGCCAAGCTAGAAAGGTTATTAGAAGTAGGCTTCATTAGGCCTATCAACTACTTAGAGTGGATTTCTAATGTGGTACCAGTTCAAAAAAATCTAGTCGATATTAGAGTGTGTACCGATTTTAGAGATATTAACAAAGATTTTCCCTAAGACAACTTTCCTCTTCCTAACATCGACATGATTTTTTATTTTACTATTGGTTATGAGATGCTATAACTCATGGATGGATTCTCAGGTTATAATCAGATAAATATTGTGGAGGAAGATCAACACAAGAAAGCCTCTACAACCTTGTGGGGGACATTCTACTACAAAATCATTCCCTTCATCCTCAAGCATGCATGCACTACATATCAATTGGCCATGACTGTAATATTTCATGACATGATTAGTGACATCATGGAGGATTACGTACATGACATATTTTCAAAGTCTAGAACTCGGAAGATCACATGAAGATTCTGGGATGTATTTTTGAATGCCAAAGAGACTACAATGTCCGACTTAACCCGAGGAAATGTGTCTTCAGTGTGTTATCTAGAAAATTACTAGGATTCATTGTTTCAAGGAGAGGAATAGAAGTGGACCCTGTAAATGTCACTATTATCACATAAATGTCTCCTCCTAAAAATATTAGAAAACTGTTTAGCTTACAAGGAAAGATGCAAGCCATCAAAAGGTTCATTTCACAACTCGCAGACAAGTGTCATACATTCACGTATATTTTTAAGAAAGATGTCAATCTCAACCATTTAGGTGCCAAAACAAACACAAGCATTTTCTTTGCTAAAAGAATACTTGGTTAAACCCCTTCTTCTCATGCCACCCACGGCAAGAGAACCCTTGTTGCTTTACATTTATACTACACACTTTACAATTGGGGCACTATTGGCCCAAAGATAATAAACAAAATAAGGAAAACATTGTGTACTACTTGATTATAACATTGATAGCTTATGAGCTCAACTATCCGTGGATCGAAAAGGCTTGCCTAGTTGTAGTTTTTCCTTCCAAAAACTATGCCACTATTTGCTCAATAATAAGGTTAAGCTCATTTCAAAGGTTGATCCACTAAAATTCTTATTATCAAAAACCACACTCACAGGAAATATGGCTAATTGGATCATCTTACTAAGCGAGTTCAACATTAAGTATTTAGTGAAAGGACAAGTTTTAGCAGATCAAGTAGCGTTAAGCTCCACTTCCGTGTACTAAACCTTTGAGTCTGGAACTACCATATGCATCCATAATGTACCTTGAGGAATCAATCATATGGAAATTATACATTGATGTCTCTTTTACCTTTCATGGTTTAGGTGTCATTTTGTTGATTACTCCTACGGGAGACTTGGTTCCCCAAGACTTCTGACTCGAGTTCCCATGCACAAATAATATAGCGGAGTATGAAGCTCTCATCGCAAGAATGAAGCTAGCTATTAAATGGGATATCATACAATTCAATTAAATTAGTGATTCAATGATCATTATAAAACAAGTCACAAATGAATACAAGGTCAAAGACGAGAAACTTCTTCTAGATAAAAGAATGGTTGATTCTTTGAAGGAGATCTTCGAGTAGATAACATTTGAGAAAATACCAAGAGACAAAAATAGAGAAACAAATAACATGCCATGACTTTGTTATTTATTCTATAATATTTTCTTCTATAAAAATCAAACAATTCAAAAAAACCAATTTTTTTTTTTTTGTAAAATCATTACAAAACTAAAAAATTGTGAAAATTCAAAAATTAGTAAACAACATGCACGTAGCTAAATCCTGTATCAAAATAATTGTTCTTGAACATCAAAATTTGTCCTAAAAACATCTTTCTTAGGTTCTTACTTGTTCTTGTCTCAAATGACTTGCATAGATCATTGTGATCTACCTCCATTAACAAAGTTGGCTTGCTTACTATGTCGGTATTCTCATGCAAATAGTGAGTTTCCAAAGACTATGTCATAGTGCAAAAATGTTTTCCATGGGACTACTCATGTCCTCAATTTTCCCCTCACATGTATCCTTGCTTGGGGCACCATTTTTAGTCCTTGACGTTACAACATGAACATTTGAGAAATGAAGCTTGATAACAAAAACATTGGTGCAATGGTCTTGAACATTTTTTGTTTGATTATGTGTGATTGTACTTGTTTCTTTGTTAGGTTATCTGGTTTAATTTCTCATATTGCATTGCATTATGTATGTTGTATGGATTTAAGCATCATTTTACTTTCTCGTATTGCATTGCATTATGTATGTTGCATGGAGTTATGTATTTTTAACAATGAATTTTTTTTTGTAATTTAGCTTTTCATGTTATCTTGCACTTCTTTATTTCAATAAAGGATGATGATATAGCTCATAGGGGCAAAATGATACAACAAAGTTGCTTATTGAAAGATTGGATGCAAAGATTGGGTTGGTCCTATATTCTCCATTATCATTTCTTATCACTACTAATTTTTCTTCTAAATCACCTGAGGCAATAAACAACCATGTTTATCCCTATCCTTACTTCTTCTACCTGTTTCAATCATATTTTTGATCATCAATTGATTTCTCTTTTCACCCCATCGACACTCGAGGGAGGATCCTTCGTTATACTATTTTTTCTCCAAAAATTTGCTTGTTTGTGCTTGTCTACTATATTTGAAGTGAAGTTACTTACTTCACCTCAAAAAGGGGAAAATATAGACACGTAAATTCCACTTTTGCAATCTTAATGCCAAACACACACAAATCCCTCTCATTCTTACCATTTCTGTTATAATTAGTGATTTCCTCTAATTAAGTAATGTTTCTTACCATTTTTGGTCAATTATCAAAGTTTTTTGATTACCTAACCCCTTTTGCATTCATGATGCCACTTTACGACGAATCGTAAGTCAAAATCCTCTTCCAAATAGACAATTAGTGATTATTAGCTACATAAGCCTATTATACCCTATTATTAGTTCAAAACCCTCTTCCGACCACTCAAACTCACCCCACTTCCCTCTGCAACATCTCAGTAAACTTCAAAAGCTTATCCTAGCCTCCTAGTTGACCCTAAGTGGTTGATTAAGGCTCCTCACATCTTAATCGCTTGTTAATTCACTAGTTGTGATTAGAAAAGCCTTAATCATGATTATCAATTCTTATTCTACTTTGTGATTTTATTCCCACATGCACCAAGATGGTAGTTTTCCTCAAAGTAAAAACTATAAAAGGGACTAACCATATACCTTTAAACTTTACATAATGCTTTGTATTCATTTTTGGAGAGACCATATCACCTTCCTTGGAGTATAAACAAATCTAATTTGATTTCCCTCTTAGATATATTTAGGACTATGTTAGTTTAGAAATTCATACATAGTAAGGATGCTTCGTAGATTAATGTTAATTCAATGTAGTTTACATTCCTAGCATGATTTTAAGCTTTGATCATTGATGTTACATTACTAAAAATTAGAGCTTGACTATAGATGGTAATGGTGTTAGCCTTTCCTAGTTATTCATACTATTTTCTTTTAAAAGTTTGGGGTGTTATAAAAAAGAAACATATTTGTCTAACTTTCATCTCTCCAGATTTCACCTAATCTAGTCTAATTGTGTTAGATAGATCATTTGGACAATAAATTTCTTGTCATGCTCTCAATGCTATTTTTATACATCCAAATAGTCATGTATTAATCATGGTTATAAATGCATTATTTTAACATTTGTAGTTTAACGTGTGAATTCTCCTTCTTTAAGAAAAAGAAATACTTCTTTATTCTTTATTCTTCATGTGTCGATTGGTCTATTGGTGTTGATGTATGGCTTTCAGTGATTACAAGACCTAGACGATCGTTCTCTAGGAAATTTTGATGGCGTGGATGCCCTTACTCATAGCTGTTTAGCTAAAGGTGTACTTTCTATTGTTGAATTATATGTTCCTCCAAAACTTAGGCAGATATGTTATTAAACTATGTGATCTAGTGCCCACCCTTAGAGGTGCTCAATAAAAAAATACTTCTCTATTTTCATTTCATGATTGGTTTGATATTTTTAAAGATTTTTTCCATATTATCTTGTACAAATGATGTACACCCCCAAATACTTTTTCTAATTCACATGAATAAGGAAAGGGTAATGGTAATGATGAGAATATTAAGTCTAAAGCTAGTAAGATTAAAAGTAGTTCATGTAGTTCTTAAATTGACCTTTGTGTCATATTTCCCGAGGGATCCAATATCTCCAACCTCTAATCACAATCTACTCAATTCATTACACTCATTACATTTATCATCAATATCAAACAATTAGTTTTATACAACCAAATTGTTTCACTATTGGATGGTTTTGGCTATGGAGAACATATGTAATAAGTATGTTCTAAATCTTGTAAGATGTATTTTTTTCATTTATGTGGATATGGATCTATACTCAACTTGTCTATTATTTTAGGTAATAATTTGAAATATCATCCCAACTCATCATAGACAATAGTTTGATTTGTAATACATCACATCTCCATCATAGATATTATCTTTATAATAGTTATTTAACAAGTACAATGAAATGGTTTGAGTAACCTTTCAAATTTTTACACATAATATGACCACAATCAAAATCACACAAAATATATTATCACTTCCATATGTAGAAGGTGTAAGGTATTTTTATAGGAAATTCAAGAGAATTACAAATTCATTGTATATGTTTAAAAATTTAATTTACATTGAACATTGTATGTTACATGAATCTTATATACTTTGAAGTATGTATTTCTATTCAAGTATAATATAAATGTACAAGTGTATGTATTCTAGCAAGTAAGATAGGGATGTAGTTATAGTGCTTTCTCAAAATTTCACAACTCACTTATTGTATGTAACAAAAAAATTACTCTCAAGAGTGAAATTAATTCTCATGAATTTTATTAAGATTGTTGATTTCAATCATATTTCATTATTGTACATGTCATTCTTACTTAATATGGTGAATAATTGTTTTAAAAATACATGTTTGATGACCTTTTCACTCTTCATTTCTACTCTCAATCGAATTGGAAAAAATACAATTCTTTTATAGACATGCCAAAGATTTTAGTTATTACTTCTGTAAAAGCAACAACCCTTATAACACTAGTGTGATAAGCTATCTTGTCTTGCAGTACATATTTATAATTGCACTCTTAAAATGTAATATGACATTTGGAACAATACCACATTTCATCATCATTATGAAAATCTTACTTTAAACATTATTTCCCATCTAAATCAACAAGGAAATTTGGGTAACAAAATGACTTGGACTCGATGAATGTTAGCACTTCTTTTGTTGTGCAATGGAGGGTTTACGTTATGCATACAAAATATTTCTAAATATCATTGCATCACTAAATTTGTTTCTTTTAAGGGGAAAGGAACATTCTTAGGGTTTTTGATGATGAGATAACATCATTCACATTTTGTGCAAACCAATATAGTTTAGTTGTGTTTCTTTCATATCATGGATTATATTGATTTAGATAGTGACCAACATGCTAACCACCATTCCATTATACTTAGTAACTCATCCATTCTAAATTTCAAGCACAATGGAATGTTGTAAATGATACATATTTAGGAGTTAGTGTACTTTCCTTATATTTAGCGGACCCCATAAATTCACATTCATAGTGGAGGTAGACATATCTACCAATTTGATGATTCATCTAAGAAACTTTGACCCATCTCTCCTTCTTATGGTAGATCTTGGATCTATGTAGATGAAAAAATTTATACCTTAAACAAGATAAGTATTATCTATATTCACAATCTCATTGATGGGTGTGAATGAGAATTGATGTTTAGGATTTGAGAATTCCACCTAATAAAGAAAATATTTGAGTGATCTAGCAATGTAATTTCCATTTGGATATTCATATTTGTGTAAAACCCATAGGGAATATTAATAGCCATGCCCGATAATGCACATACTACCCCAACCTAAACATTTTTGTAATGGAGATCTAACACTTCATTAAAATAAGTGATGTGTACATTTTTATATTTGAACTATCTATAGTAACAAATATTAACACTTGTCCAAGCCCTTTATTTGTGATGAACTGGTGGATTTATTTATTTTGAGTTACACACCCTTTTATTATCCGTCTTGGTTGGAATTGATTCAAAATTTTAACAGGAGTAATAAAGAGGAAATTTATTTCTCACATAAATATAGTAGTATTATAAACAACAACTTTGATGTTTTAGTCTAATTGAAGTTACATTTTCATCCAAGTCTATATGTGAACCACATATAATCAAAATATTTTGTTGTACACATTTCTCGCGATCTTTGAAGATGACGGTGGGGTCACCAATGATATCATGGTGTGTGCATGTAAATTATACTTTCAAAATTAAATCTATTCATCTGAGTACCATTAATAAGTAGTGGTATTAGTAACATGTATTAAAAACCAAAGATGAGAATGTTATCTTCTATAAAATCAATGAAGCTTTTGAATCTACCAAAACTATCTCTAATAATAAAAAACACCCCATCCACCTATATATTATTCTTATAAGACCCATACAAATTAATCTACATAACCACTAAAAATAAAACTTCAAAACAACAAATTATGGGAATATCCTCGATGCCACCCAACTACAGGTGAGAGAAAATTTTTAAGCCAATTCTCCAATACAAAATTTTCCTAGTTAGTTAGGCCTTCTTGTTTAATTTTCGTAGATAGAGATGTTTTTAGAGATGCCCCCTTAAATATCCACCCAACATCATTCTAAAACTCTTTCATCATTTATAAAAATCTATATGTTCCCTTCCGCCAAATGTTTTAGAGAACATTGATAGGGGATGCAATCCAAAAGTATCAAGGCTCTTTGGGATAATGGACCAAGTACAGAGCCTCTTTAATGTGCTAATGGGATAGTTTCTTTTAACTTACAAAAATTATGAACAAATTCAAAAACCATAATTACAATGCAAAGAAAGAGTTCCGCTGATTTGATAAGGACCAATGGGCTAATGGGCTAATTGGTCCTTCTTATCTGAAAGAATGCGATAAGATGGACCAATAAAACACCACATTTTACACGGCCAATCATGTGAAAAACTATTCCCAAATGATTTCATCCATGTGAATGAACAACTATTTCTCTGCACTCTCTCGTACTCATTCTCTACAATCATGTGAACAACAAACTTTCTTTGCAATCATTTTTCAATCATTCTCTGCACTCATCCCCTTAGTAAGAAATTTATACCCCTAAAAACCTTATATGAACCGGAAACATCCCACATATAATTCAACTTATCTTTTACATACGATCATATGATAATTCTTAAAATGAATTGGAAGAAATAATATGGTTTTAAAATTTACTATTTTTTGTCCCAATTTTCTAGTTGTTCACTACATCTTATATAATCCAAAGATATATGTGGGTCTACATGCAATTAATTCTACCTAACTACTAAATTTTTCCCTTAAAAATATTAGACTACATATCTATATTTTCTTTGGCACCTCTTAATTACACTATTGGAAAAAATTCATATGTGTCTTATTATTTAAGTTGGATATGTCTCTCTATTGCGTCTTGGAATTACTTTTACGATTTTAAAATCCTCATTCAAAGAAAAATAATCCCGCAGCGGGTTATTTTCTTGGTCCACAATGACTTTAAACCCAAATATACCATGATCCTTATACCAACAGGGTTAATACCACAATGGATGTTTCCCTCTTAATAAAATAATGATTGATTGGTTGCAAGATGAGTATGTTTTCTTGCTTGACCTTCTCTCTCCTCCTAGGTGCATTTACCCAAGTCATACATGCCACTACAATGCATATTGGAATTACTAAAAATTAATCCTACATTGTATGGGTTGCTTGGTTCACATAGACATGTAAACCCCAATATGTCATAAAGTATATTGGATGAGTAGGTGTACTTTCTCATATTTCCCTCTCTTTCTCTATGGATTAATTAACCAAATCATTATGTAAAATTTACTCTAAATATATCCCTTACTACCCAAATTAGATATGCCTCTTCAATGCATCTTGGAATTGCTTCTATGCATCTAAAAATGCTCATTCAAAGAAATAAATAATCCCACATTAGTTGGGTGGGTTGGTCCATGGTGACATATAAATCCCAATTTATCATGATTCTTATGCTAATAGGGATGGTGGCATAGTGGAAGTTTCCATCTTAATATAAATTTTTCTCTAAATACATTCCTTTCTACCCAAGTTGGATATGCCTCTATAGTGTATCTTGAAGTTGCTTCCATGAATCTAAAAATTTTCATTCTAAGAAAAATCAATTTCACATTGGTTAGTTAACTTGGTTTTTAGTAACATATAGACCTTGATATATCATGATCCTAATGCCAAATGTGGTGATCCAAAATGAAAGTGGTGCACTTTCTAACATAATGGTTAATTGGTTGCAAGATGAGAATGTTTTCTTGCTCGTACTTTCCTTTTGGCTTCATTGGATTCATAAACCCCCAAAAATGTAAAATTTTCTCTAAATGCATTCCTTACCACCCAGGTTGTATATGCATCTCCATTCCTTCTTGGAATTACTTTGAGGACTATTCAATGAAAAATTAATCCCTCATTGATTAGTTCACTTGGTCCTTGTAATGACATACACACCTCAATATATTGTGATCCTTATGCCAATAGGTTTTATGTCAAAATGGAAGTAGGACTCTTACTAACATAAGGATTGATTGGTTATGAGATGAGTATGTTTTATCACCCAACCTTCCATCTCCTCTTCCATGTATTCATAAACCAAAACATTATTATAGATTTACCTCTAAATACATTCCTTACTATGTAATTCAGATATGCCTCTTTTGTGCCTACTTATAATTAATTTTAAAACTCCAAAAATACAAATTCATTAATCTATCATTATTGATGTTTGATATTAACATGCATATGAAATTTTATATTATATTTTTTCTAAGATTTAGTGTGTCCAAATTTACATTTCCAATATTCTCTATAGAAGTGTTATAATTTGAAATTCATATTTTGAGACTATTCATTGTGTATTTTTAGTTGGGTTAATTAAGGTTCTACATTGGCATTGTCTCCTTCCATATCTATGATATCCCTATGATCACCATTTGTATTGTAAAAATATCATATAGTGATATCAATATTACATAACATTAATGACTATTAACCACCCACACTTGTCTAATAAATTACTTTGTACATGTTTAGTTTCATATTTATAACTTCTAATAAGGTTATTAATGGAATTTTCTTATCATGATAAATAATTCATGATCTTTATAAAAAAACAACTTTGAGAAAAGAGATAGTTCTGTAGACACAAAATTTCACACTTAGGTACATTTCTAGGTCCTAAAAGCATGCTAACATTCACATAATTCCTAAGCAATAAAACTAGTGGCTGACAACTATATATTTCCTCTTTTCTTTGTCTCTTATTTTCTATTTGGTCTTACACACACTACAACCTAGTTGGAACTTTACTTATTTATCTTTCATGGCTTCGGACACCAACACCTAGTCAAGACAATAGAACCCAAGCACTCATGTCCTTCCCAGGCACACTTGAAACTTTCTCACCTTAATCACTCTTTTTGGGTCTCTTTTATCTTTTGGGAATCTTTTTCACTTATGGGTCAACCTTCCAATTGTCAATTACGAAATTCAAACAAGGGAATCATATAAATACATAGTTATGTGTTCAAAATCAAGGACCAAGCACTAAGCATTACTATCATCACCTAAGCTTGCATTCCAAAGGCACTAAATTACTCCAAAGGAATCCATCTAGCATCCATTCAAGGGACAAGGGATGCATACTTCTGCATACACAGCATAGGAAGGGGAATTCTATTCTATTCCATCCACACATACTACTACATTGTTACATTCTAGCTACAACTTGCTATCAAGTGTAACTTACACAAGGGCATCCTAGGGAATCATTCTTACACATACACACACACAATAACTACATAGAGTCTGAGATGTAGTGTAGTGCTTGGTCATAAGTTCACTCTCGAGGTGATTTTTGAGGTCATCGACTCCCCATCCCGCATTTTCCTATATAGGTTTGATGCGGTTTGTGGGTATGTGCAGTGAATTTCTCTTTTCATGTTACATGTACCTTCAGCGATCATAGTGTGAATATTATGTGATCAACAGAGAATAATTGCAAAACCCTAAAGCAACACAAAAGACACCGATTCGTAACATCCGCATAGTCACCAGGTGCTGGCACCCCTATCCTGCTATGAGCACCTGTGTCTAGCTCTGTTCCTACACTCCATATTTTTCAGTGACTAGTGACGACCCTATTTTCATTTTGTTCAAAGCACTCGCACATGCTGAAATCACATTCTCGTGTACTTAGAAATCAACTAATTCTATTTATCTTCCTCCTTTGCTTAGGGATTTATACTTTGCATGTTATTTTGTTTGTGTTAATACTATATTTAGCATTTGTACATTATTAGGAACAATAGTCACTCTGCAATATAGATTTAATTAAAATTTAATTAAATCATTTGGTGAACCCATCGCTCAAATCTAACCTTCCCTCTAGGATTTTCCTTTTATGCCCGTCACCCATAGTGGTCGTTTTGGTTCCTTTGAGTACATTAAGATTCCTCCCTCTTTTCATAATTCCTCTAAATCAATGGATGAATGTTCTAATCCCTTGCTTAACTCAAACAAAGTCTTGAGAACATTGAAGCTTCTAATAGCGAACATTCATATGATGAGGATACCGATGTTGATCAAGAACAACTAGACAAGCTCACCGGTTTTGTCAAGCATTATGCACCAATCCTTTTCCTATTTTGTGCGTTCTCAATGCCTTACTATTAAACAATCTTGTGATGTTTATTCTTCTCCTCTTAGTAGGTTCCTCCTCATCTATCATGGCCTCCACCCAACCCCTTAACATTCCTACTTCCATTATTACCACTACTTCCCCTCTCATTACTCCCAATACCTCTAATACACAACCTAGTTCCTCTTCAGAACTCATGAATTAGCTTCTTTATATTAGGATTTGCAAATTAAAATCATCAACTACAGCAAGCTACTTCACATTCCTTTCCATCCCTTGACTTCTCCCCGACTCCTTCACACCCCTTTACACCCACCATATCCACTTACCAACTACCTCCTAACTTCATTACACCTAAGCTACGCACCTTCATTGGCCATGGTGACCCTCAAGAGTATCTCCAATCTTTTAATGTGGCATGTCTTGACTATGCAGATGATCATACATTTCTAGCTAAGATATTTCCTAGAAGTCTTCAAGATTATGCCATGCGTTGGTTTTATGATCTACATGTTCATTCGGTAACTTATTTTACACATCTAGTCGATGCTTTTCTTAATCACTTTTCCATCAATATCGGCAAATGAGTATCTCCCGACTCCTTCACACCCCTTTTACACCCACCATATCCACTTACCAACTGCCTCCTAACTTCATTACACCTAAGCTACCCACCTTCAATGGCCATGGTGACCCTCAAGAGCATCTCCAATCTTTTCATGTGGCATGTCTTGACTATGCAAATGATCATACATTTCTAGCTAAGATATTTCCTAGAAGTCTACAAGATTATGCCATGTGTTGGTTTTATGATCTACATGTTCATTTGGTAACTTCTTTTACGCATCTAGCTGATGCTTTTCTTGCTCAATTTTCCATCAATATCGGCACCAAGATCTCTTATGCACAACTTGCTCAAATCAAATAAAGATCTAATGAGCATCTAGCTGACTATGTTTTGCATTACAAGAACAATCTAGCTAAGATGACCAATGTACTTGTTGATTCTAAATTGCAAGATCTTTTTGTTCAAAGCCTCTTACCACCACTTCAAGAGAGTGTTATATTTAAGACCTCTCCTTCATTTAATTAATTATGCCATATGCTCAAAATGTGCAAAGTCAAACTCCTATCTATGGGAAAATTAATATATCATGACACTCCATCATTTTCTAATAGGTTTCAAGATAAATTTTTATTCAAGCCATCTCCTAAGCCCACCGAAGCAAAGGTAATTGTTAATGTCGTCTTGTCGACACTAAAATTTTCCTCCGTAATTTCTATTTCATTAATGTATATATTAGGAGTAGGATGTTGTTAAGTATAATTAGTAGTAGCGTCGATAGAAGATAACGGCACCACGTCGTCGATGCGGTGCCGCCAATAATGTGGGAGTACGGTAATACCAAAGTACAATAGGAATGTTGTAAAAGTAAATATTTGTCGTAGTGGTCCGGTAATGTTAAAATGTCAAAGTTTAAGTAATTAGAGAAGTAGGGTCTACATGATTAGGAATTAGAAATATTATATTGGTAATAAGGACAAGGAGTGAGATCATAAATATTTTGTGTATTTTATTTGTAAAAAGTCTAAAAATGTGGAACCCATGTAAAATGATAAGGTTTATCTTATCTTAAAAGATAAGCTTACATGTACGTATAAGAGTTAAGGTATGGAATATGATTCGTCGAGTGGATTTCTTATCCTATCTTAGAGATAAGATGGATAAGCCTGGAAGTTCTATAAATAGAGAGGCCACCCCCTCATTTAGCATAGAAGGAAGTAGTGAGAAATATTGTAGGAAGTGTGCAAAGGAAGACATCGCTTTAAAGGTGTGTTGAAGAAGCCATTAAGAGGTGTAATTGTAAAGTTTCTCCCATAGTCTTGGTGAAAGGCAAGTGAAATCAATAACACTTGAAGTACCTCATGGGTGAGATTATAACAATTTCATGTTAATATTATAATTTACTTTGATATTTTAGATTTGTCATCATTTCGTCTTATCATAGTCGATGGTATTCTTGTGTTATGTTGTTGTTTTGTTTCAGATTACATCCACCAAACTAAAGGTTGTGCATTAGTAAATAATCATAGTACGAGGAGTTCCCGTGAAGAATTATTAAAGTGCCGGATTGGTGATGACATTTTGGTTCCATTGCGGGACCATTCCTCGTTGGTGGATTTTCTCGGAGAGATATTCCCACTTAGTCAAAATCACTTGGAGGGTAACCTTATTTTTACTGCATATTAGTTACCATGATAAATTCATTTTTGCTGTGAATAGTATTTATCACAAGAAAGTCACTTTTACCATGAATAGTATTTACCACAAGAACTTCACTTTTTACCGTGAATAGTGTTTACCACAAGAAAGTCGAGCTTTTACCGCAGATAGTCAAGTTTTACCATAGTTTACCGTGGTCATTTCTACTTTACTTGTAGAAAGGTGTAAAGTCACTTTCTAGTATAGTGATTTCAATTATTTGTGCACATAAGTCTTGTTAATTGTACTTGTGGGTTGGTATTTTACGGTGGTTACTTTTGAAAATGGGAAAGATTCCTGTTTTTTTAGCTCAATCTAATGAAGATGCTTCTTCTTTCATTCAAGAGTTTAAACGATCTTGTATTTGTAATGGTCTCATAAGAAGGGAACAATGGACTGAATTTTTTCGCTACCTTTTTGGATGGCTTAGCACTTAGGTGGTTTGAAACACTAGGTGATAATGTGAAAAATTCATGGGATTTATTAACTGAAAGTTTTCTTGAAGAATTTGGTGAACAATAGAAATATGCAGATCTCATGATCGAGATCACAAAGCTATCCCAAGGAGAGAAGGAGAAGATAAGGGATTATCATGCTCATGTTCTAGAGCTAAGGAGGAAGCTCAATGCCTAGATCCGGAAGGAAGGATTAGCGGATGGGTTGATGAATGGCGTGGATAATCTCCTCTATAAGTACTTCATTCTTGGGATAAAGCCAGAGATCAGACAACGAGTGAAGTATGACCGCCCAGCTACCATTGAACAAGCAAAGGAGATTGCAAGAAGGCAAGAAGAAAGCATGGAAGAGGAGCCCAAAGAAATTGTTGCTAAAGTAGAGCCTACACCATCACCTTTGGTCCAGAATCCACAACCACTCCCGGTGAGCACAAATATTTCTCCTAGTACATCTGCTGAGTATGAAGATCTGCTCAAAAAGATGGGTCAGTTAACTATTAATCTTCTTTAAGGAAAACAATTTAGTTCTCAGGGAGGAGATAGAAGTCCAAAAAGAAATACTTCAAGTTGTATGTTATGGTTGTTATAAAAGGGTCATTATAAGTATAATTGTCCGATAGAGCTTCTACATCTAGTAAAGAAGATAATGATAAAGGAAAAGCACTGTGAATTCTTTTGATGTAGTAGATAAGAGCAGAAATAATGAAGTAGATGTGTTTGTAACAAAAAGAAAGAAAGAAAAAGATAATCAAGATGGAAATGATCCTAAGAAGATGAAAGGAGAAACTAGTAAGAAACATAGGAGAAGAAAGTTGGGTGTGCGGGATTTTCTCGATTTCACAGGGGCAAGGACCATACTCCATCTTGGAAGATCTGTCCAAAAGGCTCGCAAATATTATATATGGTCAACTCTTGGCTATGTCTTCGAGGATAAGCGGGAGTTGCGAAGTGGACTCAATGCTCGACGAAGAAAGGAGGTTGAGGTCCCCTGCTTTTGGAGGCGAGGCGGATCCCTATGCTCCACAAGCCGAGGTATTATGTAATGGTATTTCAATTCATGATGTCTTAGTTGATGGAGGTGCTGCAGTTAATGTAATGACCGAGTCTGTAATGAATATGTTGGGTTTAAAAATTGATCGCCCTTCAACACTTATGTTAAGGTCATTAAATAAAGGAAAAACTAAACCATAAGGTGTAGTTTCAAATGTGGCAATATCTGTTATGGGTGTTGTATGTGTGGTAGAATTTCAGGTGATGAAAAATGGTACTGTTGCGTACCCAATGTTGCTAGGAAGACCATGGCTAAGGAGAGTTCATGCAAGAAACTACTGGAATGAAGGCTTCATGACACTTGGATGTGGTAGAGAGAGGTGAAAATAAATGTAATCCTCGGCATCATAAGGCGTAACTCCGTCGATTCAAGTGATGAAACCGATGATTGGACATCCTCTCGATTACTCTAGTACTAGTGAAGTGGACACTGAGGATGAAGAAAGTGAGGTTGATGTTTCAGTCATGGATATCCTTCCATTCACACCAACTCATGACCCCATAAAATTATCTGAAGAAGAAGTAGATGATCGTCTCCAACAAATAAAGATTGGTGATGCTGTGATGGAGAGTGAGAAGGAATCCTACCTCCAACTCTTTCGAAGGTACATACACATATTCACTTTTGACTACAAGGAACTCCGTCAAGTAAGTTGGGTAGAACATTCTATTGAGTTTGGTAGATGGTGCTAAGCCCATAAAGCAAATGCCATATATAATGAATCCTAATTTTTCCAAGACTGTAAAAGAAGAAATAGATAAGTTACTTGATGCAGGATTCATATTTCCTATGGAGAATTCAGAATGGGTTTCTCCCATTGTGATCTCAATAAAAAAGAATGGGAAGCTATGCATTTGTGTTGATTACAGGAAGCTCAATAAGGCAACAAAGAAAGATCATTACCCTCTTCCATTTTCGGATCGATCTTAGACAAAGTAGCTAGCCAGGAGTGCTATAGTTTTGCTGATGGATATAGCGGCTACAACCAAGTTCGTATAGCAGAGAAAGATCAGCTGAAGACCACATTCACCACTCCTTGGGGAACGTTTGCTTATAGAGTTATGCCTTTTGGGTTGTGTAATGCTCCAAAGAACATTCCAAGTGTTTGATGAATAGGGTGTTCAAACCCTACATTGGGACCTTCATCAGAGTATTTCTGGATTATTTTTGCATCTATGGGAGCAAGTTGGACCACCTACACCAGATGGAGACAGCATTTCAAAGGTTAGATGAAGCACAAGCCTCACTAAACCCTACAAAGTGTGTCTTTGGATGTTCTAAAGGCTTTTGTTAGGGCATGTTGTATCCAGAGATGGTATTGGTACTTGATCCTGATAAAGTTTCAAAATCAAAGATTTACCATTTCCTATAAATAGAAGTAAGTTGAGATCATTTTTAGGACATGTGGGTTACTATAGAAGGTTCATCAAGAATTTCTCAAAGATTGCACAACCACTAACCCGCTCTTGAAGAAGGATGTTACTTATGAACCAGAAATAAGGCGCATGAAGATTTTAGACAATCAAGGAAGCCCCGTGTCTTCACCTGTTTTGAAGAATCCAGATTGGAGCAAGCCATTCATTGTGTACACTGATGCCTCAGATGCAGCACTAGGAAGTACTTTGAGCCAAAAGGATGAAAATGGGAATGAACATCCAATTTACTTTGGGAGCAGACAAATGAGCATTGCTGAGGTAAATTATACTATAACCGAAAAGAGGCTCTGCTAGCATTTTTCTTTGTAAAAGAAGTTTAGGAATTACTTGCTAGGGTAAAAATTTATAGTTGTAACAGATCATCAAGCTCTAAAATATATTGTAAATAAGCCTAACCCATCAGGGAGGATAGCAAGATGGATAATTTTGCTACAAGAATTTGAATTTGATATTATAGATAGGCCAGGAAAGAAGCATGTCAATGCAGATGCACTCTCTCAAGCCTATGATGGTTTAGGATCATCTTGTGATGATGATGATTTCCCGATGCGGCATTGTTATCCTCGACACAATCCCTAGTGAATATATAGATATTTGGAATTATCTCGAATGAATTCAAGTTTCCCGATGGTGCCAATGCAAAGACTAAGAGAAAGATTACTCAAGCCGGTCGTCCATATTCTATTCTCGCATGGAGTATTATTTCGAATAGGACCCGATGGACAAAGATAAGAGGGCAAATTGGACGTGATCAAGGGAAGGAACTGCTAGAAGAATTCCACAATGGTACATGTGGAGGGCACTTCTCTGACAACTTATAGAAAGAAGGATCTTGGATGTAGGTTATCACCGCCCACTCTTTTTAAAGATTGTTATAATTATTGTAAGACATGTGATATTTTTCAAACACATGGTAACCGTAAGATTTCATCACTCCATTATGCCCTATTCTTCCACTTGGTCCCTTTGAAAAGTGGGGAATAGACATTGCAGTCCACTTCCAACTACCTCACGCCAAAATAAGTATATTGTAGTTGCCACAGATTATTTAACCAGTGGGTTGAAGCCGTGCCATTGAAAACAAATGCTTCCATGGATGAGGTGGTAAGGTTCATATATGAACGCATTGTCACCGATTTGGTTGTCTATTAGAAATTGTAGAATGATCAAGGAGGCCACTTCATTAATGAGGTAGTAGAAGCCCTAGTCAATAAATTTTCTATTAAGCACAGGAAGGCAATAACATACAAGCCAAGTACAAATGGACAGAAGCAGAAAAAAATTTGTGTTGTGTCAAATTCTAGCAAAAGATGCAGCCTTGCAGTACATAAGTGGGATAAAAAGATTCATGCAGCATTGTGGGCATATAGGGAAACATCAAAGTCAAAACATGATACTCCCCATTTCAGTTGGCCTATGGCATTGATCCAGTTCTTCCTATTGAGTTTGATATTCCCACTGTGAGAGTTATGAAAAATGAAAGGATGGATGAAAGTGATTCAGTAAAAGAAAGGTTGGTACATCTTCATTTGCTAGAGGAAATGAGGGAAATAGCAAATGATACAAGCCATAAGAAGAAAATGAAGCAGAAGGAATAATTTGATCAAAAGATCCATTGGTCTCCATTTCATGTGAATGACTTGGTTCTAGTATATGATTCCAGATACAAAAGAAGAAGACAGAGAAAATTTCTTCCAAAATGGATGGGGCCCTACAAAATAACAGCTGTGCATGAAAATGATACGTACTGACTAGAGGAATTGGATGGCACTCCCATTACGAAATGGGTCAACCATGACAAGTTGAAGATTTTCCAAGCACCAGAATAGTCTACTCCGAGGACGGAGTAGAAGCTAGGAAGGGGGAAGATGTCGACACTAAAATTTTCCTCCATAATTTCTATTTCATTAATGTATGTATTAGGAATAGGATGTTGTTAAGTATAATTAGTAGTAGCGTCTAATAGAAGATAACGGCGCCATCAGTACGGTGCCGCCAATAATGTGGAGTATGGTAACAGTCAAAGTACAATAGGAATGTTGTAAAAGTAAATATTTGTCGTAAGTGGTCCGGTAATGTTAAAATGTCAAAGTTTGGGTAATTAGAGAAGTAGGGTCTACATGATTAGGAATTAGAAATATTATATTGGTAATAAGGACAAGGAGTGAGGTCATAAATATTTTGTGTATTTTATTTGTAAAAAGTCTAAAAATGTGGAACCCATGTAAAATGATAAGGTTTATCTTATCTTAAAAGATAAGCTTACATGTACAGATAAGAGTTAAGGTATGGAATATGATTCGTCGAGTGGATTTCTTATCCTATCTTAGAGATAAGATGGATAAACTCGGAAGTTCTATAAATAGAGAGGCCACCCCCTCATTTAGCATAGAAGGAAGTAGTGAGAAATATTGTAGGAAGTGTGCAAAGGAAGCCATCAATTTAAAGGTGTGTTGAAGAAGCCATTAAGAGGTGTAATTGTAAAGTTTCTCCCATAGTCTTGGTGAAAGGCAAGTGAAGTCAATAACACTTGAAGTACCTCATGGGTGAGATTGTAACAATTTCATGTTAATATTATAATTTACTTTGATATTTCAGATTTGTCATCATTCTGTCTTATCATAGTCGATGGTATTCTTGTGTTATGTTGTTGTTTTGTTTCCAGATTACATCCACCAAACTAAAGGTTGTGCATTAGTAAATAATCATAGCACGAGGAGTTCCCGGTGAAGAATTATCATAGTGTCGGATTGGTGATGACAGTCTCTCCACCTAAAAATATTAAATGAAAACCTCCAAAGCATACTTTTACCAAATTACCTAATGCATGTCACTTTTTATTACTGCAACTCATCGAAAGAAATCTTATCACTCTTCCACCACCACTCAATCTCGATCCCTCTCACCCCCATGGCTGTAATTATGATGAAAATGCACAATGTGATTATCACCAATGTGTTGGAAATTCTACTAATCGTTGCTTCAAACTCAAGCGTATCATTCAAAATATTTAATAACCCTTTTCCCAAGCATGACACGCAAGCTCCTAGTTCTTTTGCTAATCAAGTATATCAAGTTGTGCATCTCCCTTCAACAGAGACCCTTAACTTCCTCTTTGATTCTACTCGATGCATCACCACTAGTCATTACATTCTCATATCACGATTATCATGCTACATTTACTTTTGATTCCTTACACATCAATGCTTCTATCGGTTCATATAATGTCAATAATACTCTGATGTATCCAACAGCTCCTACAAATTTATTCTCTGTCACACTCCTCTTAGTTATTAATTATCCACCTGCCTAATGTCACATTTTCAGTTCCTAAGTATTTTGGCTATGTCAAACTTCCCATCATAGTTGGGCCACTTACATGCTTGTACCATTCTTCATTGCATCTTTAATCAAAGGTTGTGATATGCTCTTAGGTCTCTCTTTGCTCCATGTTGTCCAAGACATCCCTTCCATGAATCATTTGTGCCTTAAGTTCATCCACAATAAACAACTATCAAATTTATCAAATGTCTACTACTACACTTTGTGTTCCGTGCATCCTAACTTTTATATACTCTCATACCCTTTAATACACGCATTGTATCATCATTACCCTATGACACACTCTAGTTCAATGGTTCATACTCGAATATTGAGGGTCTAATTATAAAATGAGCTTCACATCATTCACATTTCATGCTCTGTGCCTCATGGTACATTTTACGAGCATATATTCACACAACATGCATATTACCCGATGAGACACTCTTCTTCTATGGTTCATTCTTGACTATCGAGGGTTCCTATAAATGAAACTCATCTCATAAAAATCCATTTGGGGGTATGTTTCTCCTATCATCTTCACATTTTACATATCATACCATCACACTCATACATTGCATCTGCATATTTTGGTTGCATCTATTCTTGTTAACTTATTCTATTTACATGTTACACTTTGTTTTCCATACTAGACAGATTATTAGTATGTCATCATCTTTCTATATATATAGATGTGCATTCACTTGGTATTTTGTGGTGAATGTAGATATCTTATAGGATCTCAAACGCTGTCATGATGCTTGGAATTGTATCTTTTACCAGTCCCACAAAGGCTCTTGGGGGCATCTACCTTTACTACTTGACACATTCTACACACTTCAGTTTTATTACTACATTATTCACTCCTCATTACAGCTTACTTTACTTTTCACTAATTTACACATGTCTTGGCATACTATTTATCTTTCTAACATGCTAATGGGTGCTTCATGTCTAGCCTTTTCTTTACAAGACTATACGCCACCATGGTTATCTAATACACTTTGTTTGAATTTATATGTTATTGTTTACGGGCTATGCCATATGTCTTGTATGCTTATTGTATGCCTTTGGTTGTTTCATCCCTAATTGTCTTCTGACATTGTGAGAAATGTCCCATGTTTGAAACTCAATTTTTGAATTCCACTTTGTTTACACACTTACTTGTTACATTGTCTTCTATTGCATACTTTCTACTTTTTCTACTAACACATGTTACTAGCCACTTTGTTTGTATGTGCCTTGGTTTCTACTATGCACATCCCATACCCCCTGCAGGTATCCACTTCATATCGATGTCAGGTCCTCTCCTTGACTCACATTCTACTTCTATCATCACATGCACCCCAAATGGGGGCATACATTAGTGAACAAAACACCCTTACAAAATCTCATAGCTGCAATACAAGATCTCTTCATAGTATATAAACAACACAAGAACACATTCACAAAATGGTACAAAAACTAACTTAGATCTCAAACACAAGGAGAGAAACTAGTGCCCGGACTCAAACACTAAAGCACCTCGGGAGCTCTTGACCTATCTTGGGCACTAATGTACTGGGGCAAATACAATCATCTTCTAAAATTAACATAGTTTACGAAGTCTTCGAGAAGTTCTAAAACTATAGGAACATAACTTAAGTTACGAATGAACAAATCAGGATGCACCATTTGTAGTGGTGCTTATCAGGTAGAGACATAGAAGGAGAGTAAAACTAGACCTCTCTCCCCAACACTCGCTCTTGGCGTGAGATCGCCCAAAAAACTCACACTTGGCATGAGATCACCCAAAAACTCACCATCGGTGTGAGATCACCCAAAAAACTCACTCTTCACAACATTTCAAGACACCTTTCTATCTTTTACACTATTTTACATTAGGTGCACACTTTCCTTTACTACTACTTTTACATACTTTTATATACTTTTGCATAGTTTAATTAGATTTTCCATCTATAGAACTTTGACTATTTTCTTTCTCTTCTTTTGCAGGTATGCCCTTACAAGAAGCAACAAACACAACCTATGACAACACAACTACAACTCATACGCTTCACCCCTAGGGTCAACTTCCCTTTCCTATTCTTCACACTTCACTTTACAATCATTCCACACTTCACTTGTCCACTCGGCATGTTATTCGCCACACTCTCTATAGGATCATAAGGTATACATCTTCTATCTACTTTATGTTATCGATTATTCACTCAATAATATAAATTGGGGAAATGTAGACACAAAATCACACACTTGGGTACATTTATAGGTCCTAAAAGTATGATAGCATTTACATGATTCCTAAGCAAGAAAACTAGTGGTTGAAAACTATATTTAGCCTCTTTTCTTTGTCTCTTGTTTTCTATTTGGTCTTAACCACCCTAAACCCCAAATCAAAATTGTACTTATTTATATTTCATGGCTTCGAGACCATAGCCCAACTAAAAATAGCAGCACCCAACCACTCTTTTCCCTTCGCGGCGCCCCGACCCTTTCTCACCTTACTCACTCTTTTTGGGTCTCTTTTATCTTTTGGGAATCTTTTTCACTTATAGGTCGGCCTTCCAGTTGTCAATTATGAAATTCAAACAAGGGAATCATATAAATACATAGTTATGTGTTCAAAATCAAGGACCAAGCACTAAACATTACTATCATCTCTTAAGATTGCATTCAAAAGGCACGCATCTAGTATCCATTCAAAGGAAAATGGATGCATACACAACATAGGAAGGGGAATTCTATTATATTCCATCCACACATACTACTACATTACTACATTCTAGCTACAACCTGCTATCAAGTGTAACTTGCACAAGGGAATCTTAGGGCATCATTCTTACACACACACACACACAATAACTACATAGATTTTGAGATGTAGTGCAACCCTCGATCGTAAGTTCACTCTCGGGGTGACTGTCAAGGTCAATCCAACTCCCCATTATGCATTTTCCTTTTTAGGTTTGATGTGGTTTATGGGTATGTGCAGGTGAATTTCTCTTTTGCAAGTTACAGGTACCTTCAGTGATCATAGTGTGAATATCAAGTGTTCAACAAAGAATAACTATGAAACCTTAGTGATATAGAAGAAAATAGATTTTGAGCAATCGCATAGTCACCAGAGCCTGCCTCCGGTCTCCAAGTGCTTAAGCACCCATGTCATGTTATGGACGCCCTTATTTAGCTCTATTCCCGCACTCCATATTTTTAGTGACCAAAGGTGACGACCCTATTTTTAGTCCTGCTCAAAGACTCACACCCGCCCATATCACTTCATGTGCACTCATAAATCAACTAAGCCTATTTATCTTCCTCCTTTTCTCAAGGTTTTATACTTTATAATTTACATGCTAGTTTGCTTGTGTCAATATTGTATCTTAATATTTTTACATCATTAGGAACAATAGTTACTCTGCAATATAGATTTATATTTTCATAATTACATAGTTATCGGTGTTAAAATAGAATTGAGAGAAGCATATTTTAAAACTTGGTACTAAGGAAAATGAACTCAAGGCTTATGACTTGGTCAATATGTGTCACATGTAAGTTTGGAAAAAAATTATTAGTTGTTATTTTAATTTCATTAGGCATCAGATCTATATATTTAGATTTGTGATCTGAAAGAACCACCAGATATAATTTCCCATATAAATGTGGAGCAATTAAATGTAATGTTTTTAAATTACATATGGGTAGTCACCCAAAATGGGTGTTAAATCCTACAAAACATTCCCTTCAATATATTCATTTTTGATGGAATCACCAAAACACTCAAAAATACCAAATGAATATACCAAAAAAATTGTATACAAGCGTGAATGTACCAGATTTTTACACAAGAATAACAAAATCTGAATCAGCTTTCATGCATGCAGTTCCAAAAAATTGCAAGGTAGATTTGCTTGAGAAATACTAAATTTACTAATTTCTGTTTTTAATCTATTAATTGATGATTCACACCTTATGATTCTGACCTTATGATCCACGACGTGTATAAGAGGAGACGTGGCATACTCTCCTCATAGTGATATCTACCAGTCATTATTTTAAAATAAGTATATTTTTATAAAAATTCCATCTTGGATAGATGGTAGAGTCAGTGGAGAAATGGGAAAATAGAGTCACTTAGACAATTTGTTGCTTTTCATTTTGACTTCAATTATTAATTTCTATTGGACATTTTCAATCATGTCTCCTCTCATTATTAATTTCTATTAGACATTTTCAATCATGTCCCCTTCCATTCGTTATATTAGGATATGAAAAGTTTAAAATACATTTTTGTATTATTATATTGTCTAAGGTATTTATATTGGTTTCACCAAGGTAATTAATTTTTTTCTTTGTAACATTTGATCTTTTTGAAAAGTTTTGCATTTAATTTTTGTGAGAGTATTTTTCTTTCCTTTATTTAACAATATCCTATTGTTTTTATTTTAATTTATATAATTTTGTTAATTTTTTTCATATAATTTGTTGTGCATCTTCTCGTGTCATATGTTTCATCCATTAAAAACCGCCCTCTTACTTTTTCACACATATATTCATGCCCCTCTCAATTTTGTACCACCGATAAGACTATATTTTAATCTAATACTACATAAAATGTAATATAATTTGAAATTTGATTCTAGAGATAAAAATTACTATGCGAAGTCATGACACAAAATAATTTTTGGTTTGCAGCCTAAAGATTAGGTTTGCTTTTTTGGTGAATAATTTTTAATTTTTTATTATTATTTTCCAAATTTTTTAATTTCTTTTCTTTTGATAATAATTATTTTTCCTTAAATATATAAATATATACATAATGTTATTACTAACAAATCGCCATGTTTTGATCTAGGTCACTCAACATCTCCTCGATCAAGTCTATGTCTTGATTTTGGGAAGCATTTCTCTCGACATAGAACCATCTATCAGTAGACTAAAGATCATTTTTTACAGCTCTTAAACCCAATGTATAAAAAAACGTAGGCAAGGCATTTTTTACGGTCCCCTTTACATGAATTGGAGAGGTCTCCTATGCATTCAAATGGACTTAGATTATCTTTTCGAGATATAATTGCAAAACCCAAGAGGAAACTCGATACATACAATGGAGGACTACTATTATATTGTATTTTTCTCAATTTGAACTATGGTGGGAACAATGAGTATATGTTTATATTCATGCATTTAATAGTTATATTTTTTTGAGATCATGAGTATTTACAAAACAAATGTGAAGGAAATGGGTCAGGTTCTTTGGGAAGACATTACTATAGGTTCATGGGTCATGGCAGGCATAACCCAAGATGAGTATTGTTGGGTTTTTTACCGTAAGATGTTACTACATGTTCATGTGTCAAGGAAGACATAACCCAAGATGAGTGCTTTGCTAGTTTTGCTCTTGGAAGACATTACTTACAAGTTCATGGGTCAAGGCAGTGCATAACCCAAGATAAGTGTTGTTGGTTAAGTTTATAGTTATTTATTTTAATCATACGGCTTATATTTTCCCTAGTAAGTTTCCGGACCTTGGGAAGGGATAATTTTAAATTTTAAACTCTTATGGGATCGAAATATATAATGTATCTTCTTGTATCCAACTACATAGAACTTCATATGGAGTGTTTGACTTTCTCTCCCGACAGAGCTCAATAGGCAAATGCTTGGCAATGAGCGGTCTTTATTTTTGGTAAGTGACGTGTATGTATCTAAGACATTATATATATTATTTCACTTTTAATCTTTTTATCCATCCTACTTAGGTTTTACATATTATGGGTTTAACTTATGAATTGTGTTCTTGGTCCCTTGTTTTTTTGAGTTATTAAATAACCTATATGCTTGTAAGAAATTTTTGCATTGAAAGAGTGTCAATGACCATGTCGGTTGTTAGGACTTCGATACCAAATTTTAATTATGCATCTACCTTTTGTTCCATGGATTTGAAGCCAATATTTTGCATATAGATTTAATTGGCTTTGTTTTGAATCAACTTTCCTCTTTTGACATATGTCAAAGGCGTTGCAAATGTTTTGAGGCTAGTCTTACATTTATCAACCGTATTTTATTGAAATTTCAATTCCTTTTCAACAAATCCATTTTATGCATGTCTTATAATCATCAGATCCATGATACCATATTTCGTGTTTTTGTTGAACATTTCTCATGCCTTTTGCATGATTCCACCATCAATCTTTTGCACTCACTTGACATTCTTTTCTTACAATTTAATTCATGGTGAAAACTCGTGTTCAAAGAAATAGTCTAGTGGTCAAGAGGAAACATTATCTTATCCTCGCATCTACTATGAATTTAATTTAACTCATACCAAAGTGCCAAAAACAACAATACCATGGTTTGAATTTGGATTCATCAACAAAGTTGGTTTTTATTTTGAAAAATGGGTTGCCTCTAAAAAAATAATTGAATGCTTATATTAAATCCTACTAATGGTCAACAAAAATCAAAATGAAGGCTACACTATAGGTAGTCTATTCATTCATATCTTTTCTCTCGTGATAATGCATTAAGCACCTAGTCCGATAGAAATGGGTTATTATTAAACAATATTAAAAAGAGTACCATTTTGGGATTAAATTTGAAGGCCACCTACTCTTGTAAGGTGATAGTAATTTATTAATATTTCACTTCAAAAATATAAAAGAATATAATTTATACATTATTAATAAAATATATACTAGACTATTCTATATTTATCTAGCTTTTTCAATTTATATTAATATAATATAGATATACTTCTATATGAAAATGATAGTTACATTTTAAATATGCAAGTTATATGCACGATAATTCAAATAGTTAATTATTTTATGGCCAAAAACATGAAAATTTTCTAATTGGGCATCGAATTTAACCATTAATACAAGCTAACTCATTTGATCATCTAATGCTTGAACTATCTTTTTAGTGTTTCTAGCTAAAATCAAGATAACCATAGAAAATAGTTGTAACACATTGGAAAAATCTTCTAAAATGCTCTTTTGAGAATATTTTTGGGTTTTCGGGTTTCAACAACATGACAACATGTTTTTTAGATGCTTCATGCAAATTGTTCCCCGAAACCCAAAACCTGAAACAAGCTAGTCTATCGGGTTTTCAAAACTCTGAAGCATCGAACATGTCTTGCCAAAAACATGTTCCATGTCACATGTTTCTCTGAAACCAAAACTCGATATGTTCCCTTGTGTCGGGTTTTCAAACCTTCTAACATTTAAACATGATATGTTCCTTGTGTCAGTCAACTTTTGGAACCTTTGAACATCTAAACATGCCATGCTTCATGTCGCATGCTTCCCGAAACCCGAAACCTGAATTGGTAGGAAATCCTTTGTGTCGGTTTTCGACACTCCAAGCATGATGACATGGCATTAATGCGAGTTGTCGGGTGGTTGACACACGTGTCAAGTGAGGTGTAATAAATGTGGGGTTTTTATAAATAGCTGGATTTACACGTCATTTTTACTAGTCATGATTTTTTTGCGTGGATTTTCTCGTGCATGCTCTTCCAACCTCCAAACCTGATTTGATTTCATGCTCATTTGCTTGATCCATTTTTTATTATTTTTTTATGTGCTGAAGGTATTTTCTCTACCCTTTTTTGTTGTGAGGTCTTTGATCTATTTTTGTGATGATCTTTTTGACATTCTTCCCCCTTTCCTACTTTTCCTTTTAGGTTTAGGGTTTTTATTGTTTTCTTCATTATTAGGTTTCATTCCAATAGAATTGTTGCTTAGAATTCACCCTTTGGGTGTTTTCCTATTTTTATACCTTGGAATATACCATTTTGTTGTTCAAAGCAAAAGAGAAGAATACAAAAAATCCTAACTAATTGAAATGATGGAAAATTTGCATGTCTCGACATCACAAAACCCTATCACTCTATTTCAGGTTTTGCAGGGTGTTTTACATCTTCCACTTTCCGCAGTGTGTCGGTCTTGTAGTGTGTCGGCATCTAACATCTTCCTACACCCGATTTTTCGCAGTGTCGGTGTCGTCTGTGTGTGTTTGACATCCTCAACTTTCCGCAAGTGTTTGGGTCTTGTGGTGTGTTCGACACCCTCAACTTTCCGTAGTGTTTTGGGTTTCAACAAGTGTCCAACACCTAATATTTTCCAACACACTCAGCTTATCTGTCAGGTTTTGCAAAGTGTCTCGACAAAGCCTAATCTCCGACACACTCCACAGTGCATCAGGTCTATGGGGTTGCTTAGCAAGTTCTCAAACCCGAATATCCAAACCAGAAGTGATCAGTGCACTCCTCCTCCAAAACTCCTCATGTCGGATCCTGACCATCACAGGATAAGTCAGATAAGTCAGGGAAGATGAAGTACAAATTCAGGAAGGTGGAGTCTCCTTCCTACATTGATTGCAATTATGACATCCGGGATACAGAACTCGAAATATAGACATGGAAGATTTTTGGAATAGAATCAAGGATTCTTCCCAAACCCCTGGATGAGATCAATAGCTGGTAGTGGCCTCCCTCTTGCAGCAGGATTCCCCATGTCTACTCAGTGCCCCAAGTTCATCTTGGCATGTGCTTTGAATTATGACTCTGCTTCTCATTCAGTGAGAAATCAGGTGGGAGAAGTCATAGTTAAGTTAGATGGAGGTTACTTTGATGACCTTCTCAAATTTCCTAACTTCGAGGAGTATGTGGACGTAGACCTCAAGTCAACACAGAAATCCTGGACAAGGATCAAGATGACTACATCAGGCATGTGAATAGGAAATTCTTGATCAAGGCCAAGCCGGCCATCTCAAGGTTCCCAAATTTGTCCCTAGGAGTGATTTCATCCTTGAGATCAACGACATCATCACCTTGCTAAGTCAAGTATTTGGACTCCCTGAGTCAAGGGACTTCCAAGGATGGATGTATCAATTCATGGTGATCATGAAGAAGAATCAACAAGGAATTGATTGGGGTAGTCTTATCAGTGATGAGATAGACTCCCAGATGAAAACAATCTTGTCTACGGGAAAGTTTTATATGTCCTCATATGTCACCTATGCAGCAGTTGGTATGAGGAATTATCCCAGATTGGACACAAAGGGGAACAAGGCAGCTGAACACATTTATCGGTATTTTCCTCAGCTAACAAGGAAGGGGTCCGAGGACCAATTCAGAAGAGTAAATGATGCTTTCTTTTACGAGAACATCTGCAGGATGAACCCCGAACTGAGGAAAACAAGAGTCTCTGATGAGGCATGGGCTGAAGTTTCAAAATGGGGTTGTGTCTTCTTACAATTTAAGAAGTTCACGTACCTTTGAGTGGTCATGTACCCAGGTGATCCTTTCCGATTTCCCAGATACCCAAGAGACAAGTTGATCCTGATGGAGTTGGTTAGGCAATTGTTGGATTTCCACAAGTTCCAACAGAGTAAGCACAAGGCCACCGTATCCTTCCCAATTTCTATTGGAAGGTATACCTGCTCAACGGTGGTAAAATCCAAGAACGTAGTGCACGAGCTTCAGGAGAAGTTAAAGAAGCACATGAAGCACAGGGATGGGTTTGACTTTCGAGGAGTTCTTAAGTCATATGGAACCCTATACCTACATGTGCCTAGCATAGAAGACATCTGGGTTGATCTTCGTGATGAAGTTCTTTATCCATGTAGAAAGGATCATAGCAGGTTAACACTTGAAGAGATTTAGACACTTGAGCTCGTTGACATCCTAGAGGTGCTAGGTGATAATGAAAGTGTTCTGGATGCTTCATACGACAGACTGAATGAGGATCAATATGTTTTCCTAGCTATTGATTGGTCTATCGGTGAAAAAGCCTCTATTGTGGATAGATCAGCTCTGATTCTCACATGCACTAAGGCATGGCTCATTTCTTGGGAATGAGTTACAAAGAAGAGAGTTTTTCAGAGTTGGTTGCTTTGGAAGTGGGGCCCTCCAAAAGAAAAAAAGGACAAGAGCTCTTCTAAGAGGTCTATAAAGGTCAAATTTGTCAAGAAGGGAGGAGAACAAGAAGCCCTTCATCTACCACTCCAACTGAGATGGTGAACATACCAGATTCACCAACCCCACCAAAAATAGGAGAAATCTCTTTGGAGGTAGAGGTGAGTCAACCTCTAATTTCACCTTTTGATTGATTGCCCAACAGAAGTAAGTTTATCTCTCGCTTCTCAAGCTTTAGCTTCAGGATCTGCACCTCCTCCTTTGTAACCACTTCCACCTCCTCTTTCTCCATCTTCTTCATCAACCATGGCCAACATCTTCTCCAGATCTCTCACCTCTCTCTACTAGAACCAAAGTGACTATAGATATGCCTCCTCCTTCGCACCTCTTTTCATTGAATCCATTACCACACTTGTGGCTGTTCCCACTCCACCAGTGAGTCTTCCTCCACCTGCAAGTGTGACCCTAACTCTGCAATAGTAGAAACTTCTTCTGGCATGCCTCAATGGTTTCTTGATCAACTCGAGGAAGAGGAAGGTGGTAGTTCCCCTACCAGCCTTTGATTTCAGTTCACTCAAGGCTTCTACTGCTAAATCAGCCAAGAAACCCAAAATAGTTTCAAGGGTTTTAGTGGATGCTTCACGGGCACAAATTTAGAGATCACCACTCCCACAAATGACAAGACCTAGAGAGGACATAATGTCCTCGACTATCGATAACCAAGGTTCGATCTAGGGAAGGTGATGGCGGAAGGAGCACAAACAAGATGCATGAGATGCTATGAACGTGTTGTGTCAAAAATTAAAAGAAACAAAGTAAAGCAGGGATGAGCTTAAAGAGAAAGTGGAGCAATTGACCGAAGTGTTACTCAATCTCTCAAAGCCTCTTGAGTTAACACCATCATCCTCTACTCCTATCAGGTTCGATTTCTCATCGGTACCCATGATTGAGAAGATTAATGAAAAGGGAGAGCGGTCGATGAATGGACCCAAAGGCTGCTCCTCAAGGAAAAGAAGTCATCAAAGATATTATGGAAGTCTATCAATCTTTGGAGGATATAAAGAAAGATGGAGAGAAAATGGACGATGAGTTTTCAACAGAAATTGGGAACCTAGAATTGACTTTTGAAGCTCTCCAAACGCTGAAACATGATTCCATCCCATATCTTGGTTGAGGAGGGCATCATTCCACATGGGGATAAACATTTTCAGCTAACTAAAGCCATCAAATTCAGAATAAAGATTCTCAATGAAGCTTGTGGAAAATTGAGAGAATCAAGAGATCAATTGGTCGATGGCAAGAATGACTTAGAAGAAGAGTTGGTCAAAATATGTGCAAAAGTGTTGAGTGAAGGCTCGGGTATCTTACATGTTGATGATCTTTACAAACAGATCCAAGAATTAATTCAGCATGAACCAACTTACGGGTTTAGCATGGAAATCATTGACAGGTTTGTGAAAATTAAACATTCTTTGGAGACCCTGAGGAAACTCAACAAAAGATTGAAGAAGCTTCCTGGTAATGCTAGTGATACTTAGGAAACATGTGAAGTTCTAAGTGATCATTCCACCGCGCCTAATGAGAACGAGATGTAGGGTATAATCCAAAAATTCCAAGAGTTTCGAGACAAGCAGCTTTTTGGAGGAAGATAAAGATGATGATACAGAATAGGCACAATGCGACATGTCATTTCAATCTTGAAATCAACATGTCTTTTTCATTTCTGTTTCATCATATAGGAAGCAAATTTTGACTTGGTCTCCTACGTGAGAGTCAAGCAAAATAGGACTCTCTTTTAAAAGACTATTTTCTAGGATTTATCCTATTTTCTCTCAACACCTTTTATTATAAATAAGGGATGCTTATGCATTCCAAAGGGTTGATATTTTTGGAATATTGAGAACTATTGTGAAGAAGAAAAACTTTGTGTTTTCTTTTAATCATTTGAGGAATAGAAATCGATGTTATTTTTGCAAACTTTGTGTTGTGAGATTCATCTCTCTTAAGATATTGTTCTTATGTTCAGGATCTTAAGCTATTCTTTGTTTAGCATTCTCAATCATTTTAATCGTTTCAAACATTACATTACATTTGTTATCTAGAACTCGTATGATTATTTCGTGATCTGTGTTTGCTCGAAAGAAAATACGTTCCCATCATTTCCTTTCCATTGTGTATTCTTTTTTATCCATTCCATTTCAAAAACAACAACATCTTTACCTATCGTGGATATGGATTTTGGGATTTTATCCCAACCCCAATGGTTAGATTAATGTGAATACTTTGTACATATTATTTTGATGTGTTTTAGATTAGTAATAAACAGCAGCCTCACCTATGTCTTTGAGGAGGGATTTAATCCCATGTACTATGGTTGAACCTCATATTTTGGCATGAAAAATATCCAACCAACAGTTTTTGGTGACTCCATTGGGGATATATGGATTGATAAGACTAAGCTTATCCTTTTGGTGTCTAGCGACTCCATTTTTCCTTATTTTCAAGAAGATCCATTTTCTAGTTCAAGCTGGCCAGGAAGATCTTCACTCGGTTAAGCCGAGCCAAGGGTGAAACTGATCCATTCTTTGATCTGCTTCAACAACATAATTTCAGGCTTTCACCCAACAATGTTGCATCTAGCCGGGCAAGAAGTTCTTCACCCATCCGAAGGAATCGATTCCTCAAGAACAAGAAGTCTTTGCAACTTGTCATGCATTATTCTTACCAGATATTCAGATTCCTATTCACACTTCATTCAAAAGAATGGTAAGCACAACCTATGCCCCTTGGGGGCAAGCTATTGGTCCTCTTTCCCTTACTCCACCATTGCATGACCTACCTCATGGATCACGAAGAATATTCCTAAGTTCAATGGTGATGGGAAACAACATCCTGATGAACACATTGCCTCATTCTTTGTTGCATGTGGTGTTCTTGGGGTTTCTCACGAAGATGTCTCTGTTTGACTCTTCATTGAAACATTGCATGGCGTAGCCAGCAAGAATGGTTCTATCATCTCCCAAATGCATGCATTACCAACTAGGCTACCATGAGATCTGTATTTGAAGCAAGGTTCAAACCAGCTGAAGATTCTCATGCCTTGTTGGCACAACTTACCCACATGAAGAAAGAGTCTTACGAACCCATGTGGGACTTCATAGCCAAATTCAACAAGCTGATTCACAAGATTCCAGATCACGTTGTTCCTACTCTTGAGAATCAGAAATGTTTCTTTATCAACACTCAACCTCCGGATGTGAGCTTCTTGTTAAGAAGATCTGTTATCCCTGATTTGGCCACCACTCAAGCTACGGCCACCAAATAGAAGATGATCTTATTCTAGCTAGAAAGATCAAAAAAGAATCATCCAAGCCTAAAAATCAGAGTTCTTCTCAAGTACTACTGATCCCATGATTCAGAAGATGGCTAATGACTTGATCACTTTGAAAAATAAATGTCTCAACAGGTGAGCAATGTTCCGTATCGGGATATCCCTAGATGGAATTTCAATAATACTAATGGCGCATCCCACAAGAGATAGACCACGGTTAACTGCTGCTCAACCAAGGTTGGCCATCGAAGCTCCTCCTATTAATGCAGTAGTAGAGATAGTCGAAGAAGATGAAGAACCAGAAGATCAAGATTATCATGAAGCTTTTGAAGCTTCGGGATATGCTGATGAGTCTTATGATGATTCAGCTGGTGACTCCAGCATTGGGTATTTGGAATACGAGGAAGATGGATGCAAACCTGACGGTTAGTCATTTGCGGTCTTCACTCGATCTCAATCTCAGAATCCCAAAAACTAGTGGAAAGCTCCAAGGAGAAGAGTAAAGAAGCTCCCATGGTCATAGCTAAGAGAGGCTCTCCTATCTCAGCACAAACTGAAAAGGAGATGACTAAAAAAGTAACAACTTCCTCCTATTCTCCTTCTCCTACTCCTAAGACCAATACCTCAACTCAAGCCCATGTGATCAGAAATGAACCTACCATCACTCCTTCATACACTACTTTTGACATCATTGACCATGCAAAAAGAACCAAGATCCAAATGTCAGAAGCAGAATACCTTCAATCAAACCCGGAGCAATTCGAGAAACTTGCCAAATTCATTAGAAGCAAGGTTGTTATTCCTTCATCTTCGAAAGGAATTTTGTCTAGTCCTATTCAACCTTCACCTCAGAACAATATGACCTCTACTCCTTCTTTAGGGAAGATTGAACCATTTTATTTGTCCTTACTCATAAATGATTCAAACTCAGAATTAATTGCATCATTGACTCAGGAGCCTCCGATAACGTGATGCCCACAAAAGTAGCCCATGCCCTTGGACTTACTTTGACTAAATCATATGGACGGTGTTACTCCATGGAAACCAAGCAAGTTCCCTTGATTGGTCAAATCAAAGATGCACAATTTGCATTCATCACCTTCCCGGAGAAGAGAGTAAAAATGACCATTCTAGTTGTTGATATTCCAGCTGCTTATGGTATTCTCTTAGGAAGAGGTTTTTGTAAAGATGTTGGAGGAGAGATCAACATGGACTGGACTAAGGCTAAAATCCCAGTTAATGGAGTTTCTCACATTCTCCATCCTGAACCTCAAGTGAAGTATTTGGTCACTAAATCAGATGACCCCAAGGCTCAAATTCTTTTCAAAGATGTTGGCTTGGGAAATTACTTCATGACATCAGAGGTACCAGCTGTAGATGTCAAAGAAGAGGATTCTAATGCTATTTGGACCCTTGAATTTGATGGGAGCTGTTCAACTACCGGATCGGGAGCTGGTGTAGTTCTTATATCTCTAGATTCTAAAATCTTTCCCTTCACCTTCAAGCTGCAGTTTGATAACACTAATAATATAGCTGAGTATGAAGCCTTGTTATTAGGATTAGAAATGGCTAGACAAAAGGGAATTCAAAATCTCAAGGTTCAAGGAGATGTGGAGCTGATTGTTAACTAGGTGAAAGGGATCTATCAAGTGAAAAATGATCACCTAAGACATTACAGGAATAAGGTATGGGATAACATAGAATGCTTTGATGCTTTTTCCATCAAGGTAGTTTTGAGGGATCATAATGATAAAGCCGATTCTTTAGCCATGTCTACATCTCTTCTCCTTCCTCATCCACAGTTCAAATGGGACACGTACACCATTGAAATTGTATATCGTCCCAGTGTTCTGGATAACTCAGCACATTGGCAAGTATTTAATGATGATCAATAGATATTGTCTTTTCTGGAAAAAGCTGATAATTTTAGTGAACTATATTTTGAAGGGTCAAAATCAACTTTCCGTGAATCTGTTTTGAATTCATATCAAGAGGTTGATGGTGAGTTCATTCAGCTAAAAGGAAATAAGATTCCCAAGGGATTGGTTTCTCTAGAAGGTTTGTTTGATAAGCATGATCATTTTATCTAGAATAAAAGGTAGACTAAGGCACTTCTTCGTCAAAAGTAGACCAAGTTAATCTGGGCTCTCCTGATCAACCATGGATGGTGAATATCGGAAATGTTGTTCCCCTAAGGAGAAAGCAAAATTCACTTCACTCCTGAAGAGATACATGGATGTCTTGGCCTGGTCCTATGCAGATTTAAAATCCTTCAAGCCCAAAGATGTGCAACATAGTATTCCTTTGAAGCTTGAAGTTAAACCCCACAGGAAGAAGCAAAGACATTACAACCCCAAGATCTCAGGGACTATTCTTGCAGAAATTTAGAAAATGTTAGATGCAAGGATTATCTTTCCAATCCACCATTCTACCTAGGTTGCTAACATCATCCTGTCAGGAAGAAGAATGGTGAAATCTAGATTTGTGTGGATTTCGAACTAATCAAGTCTTCGTTAAAAGACAACTATCCCTTGCCTATCATGGATCAGGTGTTACAGATTATTACTAGATCAGAGATGCTATCCATGCTCGATGGATTTTTAGGATATAATCAAGTTGAGGTAGCTGCTGAGGATCAACATAAAATGGCATTCACAACCCCATGGGGGACCTTTTCTTACAGGAGAATGCCTTTTGGTTTGATCAACGCCGAGCCACATTTTAGAGAGCTATGGACTTGGCTTTCAGAGATCTGATGGGAAAAGTTATAGTTGTATATTTGGATGACTTGACCATTTTCTCTAAAAGTGGAGTGATCATTATGATCACTTAGAGCAGGTACTCTTAAGGTGCAGGCATCATGGGATTTCATTGAATCCTAAGAAATCTATGTTCGGGTAACTGAAGGAAAATTGTTGGGTCACATCATGACTAGAGAAGGAACTAAAATTGACCCAGAGTGAGTTAAGGCCATCCAAGGCCTTACCTTACCCACAAGTAAAACTGGAGTGCATTCCTTTTTCGGAAAATTCAATTTCCTAAGGAGGTTCGTACCTAATTTTTGATAAAACCAAGGATATCCTTGGGATGATGAAAGGTAAAACTCCATTTCGATGGAGTACTGAAGGGAAGCTTGCATTTGATGAAGTCAAAAAGGCAATTGCTCATGCTCTTGTTCTGGTATGTCTAGATTTCAAAAAAGATTTCATCATGTACAGCTATGCTTCCACATACAGTGTCAGCCATCCTGATGCAGGAGAACCGAAAGAAGGCATTGAAGCTCCCATCACTTTCATGAGCTTCCCATTAAAGGAACATGAACTAAAGATGTCATAGATTGAAAAAATCATGCTTATGCGGTGGTACAGAGGTGAAACATTTCAGATACTATGTGTTGAGTTCTCATACCCTCGTTCTCATTCCCGATACTACAGTTAAATCCATTCTGACTCAACAAGAGTTGGGTAGTCAATGGGGTAACTGATAGCTAAAGTCCAAGAGTATGACTTGGACATCAGACCTACCAAGTTGGTATGAGGAAGGGGCCTATGCCAATTGATTGCACAAAAATAATGTTGAGACAGAATGTGAAAAAACTAAAGATACTTCTTCAGAATTGCCCATGGTGCTTTTTGTGAGCATGACCGATGAATGAATGGTACACAATATTTGATTTCTTTCTAACTTATGGTGAATTCCCCACATTTAAGCCAAAAGGAGAAGAGGATAGTTAAGTTAAGATCCACAAGATACATTATGTGGGATAATGGAATGTACAAGAAAGGTATTGATGGTGTATTCCTGCGTTATGTTGATAAGTCACAACAAGTGAGGTTGCTAGAGTCCTTCCATAATCTAGCATGCAGAGGACATTTCTCCTCCTCCATGACAGCTTATAAGATCCTATGGGCTAGGTACTATTGGCCTACTCTCTTTTGAGACTCGGTAGAATGGGTATCCAAATGTGAAGCTTGTCAACATTTTGTTGGTCACCCTAAGTTAGCAGCTCTTCCCCTAAAGCCTGTGGTCATTGAAGAACCTTTTCACCAGTGGGGAATTGATTTCATTGGAGTATTGAATCCTACCTCTAGTGTGGGACACAACTACGTGCTCACTACCATAGAATATTTCACCAAGTGGGTGGAAGCTGCACCCATCAAGCAGTAACCTCTGAAGTTGTCTGCAACTTCCTTAAAGAAAATATAATTGTCAAATTTGGCGTGCCTCACAAGATTGTTGCCGAAAATGCCTCCAATTTTTCATCCCATGAGTTGATAAAATTTTGTTACGGATTTGGGATCACATTGGCTCATTCATCCGATTACTACCCTCAAGGAAATGGCCAAGCTGAATCGAGCAACAAAAACCTAGTGACCATAATCAGAAAGTTGGTTGATGAGAATCAAAGGACATGGCACAAAGCATTGTATGATGCATTGTGGGCTGATCAGATTACTCCTAAATGAGCTATTGGGATGTCTCCATTCTAGGTGTTGTATGGGATTAACGTTGAGATCCCTATCTCTATAGAATTTCAGCCTTTGCGGTTGGCCAAAGCAATTGAAGATGAAACTTTTCAAAGTTCTATTGAGAAGAGGGTTATGTACCTAGCCAGGTTGGAAGAGGAAAGAAGCAAGGTGGTTGATCACATTGCAGATCATCAGAGCAAAGTAAAGAAGATATTTGATAAGAAATCAAAGCAACGTGACTTTCAAATTGGAGATCTAGTGCTTCTTTGGGATAAGAGAAGGGAACAGAAAGGAATGCATGGAAAGTTTGATTCTTTGTGGAAAGGACCTTTCAAGATTCATCAGTTGAATGGTGAAAATAGCTTTGTCTATCATATCTCGATGGAGAGTTACTTCCTCTACCTTTCAGTGGTCAACATCTAAAGTTGTTCCATCAGTAATGCAAGATGCTCTCTTGCATTGTATATATTTTGTTTTCTGTCGTGTGTTTGCTTTTGTTTCTTTCTTTCTTTGTTGGTTTTTGTTTTCTTCTTTCAAAATCTCCATAGCCCAATGGATAAAGCCAGAGATTTTGAGTTCTCTTCCTTTGATGTCACAAAGAAAGTCCCCAACTGGAGCCAGTTGTTATCCCATTTTAGTGTTTCCAGCTAAAATCAAGATAACCATAGAAAACTTTTGGAAAAAATCTTCTAAAATGCTCTTTTGAGAAGATTTTCGGGTTTTCAGGTTTCAACAACATGACAACATGTTTTTAGATGCTTCATGCAAATTGTTCCCAAAACCCAAAACCCAAAACAAGCTAGTCTATCGGGTTTTGGAACTCTGAAGCATTGGAACATGTCTTGCCAAAAACATGTTCCATGTCAAAACATGTTCCATGTCACATGTTCTCTCAAACTTCAAAACCCGATATATGTTCCCTTGTGTCGGGTTTTTGAAACCTTCAACATCTAAACATGCCATGCTTCATGTCGCATGTTTCCCAAACCGAAACCCGAATTGGTAGGAAATCCTTTGTGTCGGGTTTCCGACACTCCAAGCATGATGACATGGCATTAATGCCAGTTGTTGGGTGGTTCGCACATGCATCAAGTGAGGTGTAATAAATGTGGGGTTTTTATAAATAGTTGGATTTACACGTCATTTTTACCAGTCATGCTTTTTGCTGCGTGGATTTTCTCATGCATGCTCTTCCAACCTCCAAACCCAATTTGATTTTGTGCTCGTTTGCTTGATCCATTTTTGATTATTTTTTCAACGTGCTGAAGGTATTTTCTCTGCCCTTTGCTTGTGAGGTCTTTTGGATCTATTTTTGTGATGATCTTTTTGACATTCTTCCCCCTTTCCTACTTTTTCCTTTTAGGTTTAGGGTTTTATTGTTTTCTTCATTATTAGGTTTCATTCCAATAGAATTGTTGTTTAGAATTCACCCTTTGGGTGTTTTCCTATTTTATACCTTGGAATATACCATTTTGTGTGTTCAAAGAAAAAGAGAAGAATACAAAAATCCTAACTAATTGAAATGAAGGAAAAATTTGCATGTCTCGACATCACAAAACCCTATCACTCTATTTCGGGTTTTGTAGGGTGTTTTACATCTTCCACTTTCCATGTTGTTGGGTCTTGCAGCGTGTTGGGCATCTAACATCTTCCTACACCTGATTTCACAGTGTGTCGGGTCTAGCGGTGTGTTCGACATCCTCAACTTTCCACAGTGTGTCGGGTCTTGTGGTGTGTTCGACACCCTCAACTTTCTGCAGTGTTTGGGTTTCAACAAGTGTCCAACACCTAATATTTTCTAATACACACTCAATTTGTCTTTCGGGTTTTGCAAAGTGTTCCAAAAAGCCTAATCTCCACACACACTCCACATGCATTGGGTTTGTGGGGTTGCTTAGCAAGTTCTCAAACCCGAATATCCAAACCAGAAGTGATCAGTGCACTCCTCCTCCAAAAAACTCCTCATGTCGGATCCTGGACCATCACAGGATAAGTCAGATAAGTCAGGAA
This sequence comes from Taxus wallichiana var. yunnanensis, assembly GCA_018340775.1. Lineage (NCBI taxonomy): Eukaryota > Viridiplantae > Streptophyta > Pinopsida > Cupressales > Taxaceae > Taxus > Taxus wallichiana. Next base: position 589,540,405 of record CM031238.1, on the reverse strand, counting down.
GATGAAGTACAAATTTAGGAAGGTGGAGTCTCCTTCCTACATTGATTGCAATTATGACATCCGGGATACAGAACTCAAAATATAGACATGGAATATTTTTGGAATAGAATCAAGGATTCTTCCCAAACCCCCTAGATGAGATCAATAGTGGCAAGTGGCCTCCCTCTTGCAGCAGGATTCCCCATGTCTTCTCAGTGCCCCGAGTTCATCTTGGCATGTGCTTCGAATTATGACTCTGCTTCTCGTCAATGGTAAGAAATCAAGGGGAGAGGTCATAGTTAAGTTAGACGGAGGTTACTTTGATGACCTTCTCAAATTGCCTAACTTCGAGGAGTATGTGGACGTAGACCTCAAGTCAGCACAGAAATCTTGGGACAAGGATCAAGATGACTACATCAGGCATGTGAATAGGAAATTCTTGATCAAGGCCAAGCCGGCCATCTCAAGGTTCCCCAAGTTTGTCCCCAGGAGTGATTTCATCCTTGAGATCAACAACATCATCACCTTGCTAAGTCGAGTATTTGGACTCCCTGAGTCAAGGGACTTCCAAGGATGGATGTATCAATTCATGGTGATCATGAAGAAGAATGAACAAGGGATTGATTGGGGTAGTCTTATCAGTGATGAGATAGACTCCCAAATGAAAATAGTCTTGTCTACGGGAAAGTTTTATATGTCCTCATATGTCACCTATGCAGCAACTGGTATGAGGAATTATCCCAGATTGGACACAAAGGGGAACAAGGAAGCTGAACACATTTATCAATATTTTCCTCAGCTAACAAGAAGGGGTCCGAGGACCAATTCAAAAGAGTAAATGATGCTTTCTTTTACGAGAACATCTGCAGGATGAACCCCAAACTGAGGAAAATAAGAGTCTCTGATGAGGCATGGGCTGAAGTTTCAAAATGGGGTTGTGTCTTCTTGTAATTTAAGAAGTTCACGTACCTTCAGTGGTCATGTACCCAGGTGATCCTTTCCGATTTCCTAGATACCCAGGAGACAAGCTGATCTTGATGGAGTTGGTCAGCAATTGTTGGATTTCCACAAGTTCCAACAGAGTAAGCACAAGGCCGCCGTATCCTTCCCAATTTCTATTGGAAGGTATACCTACTCAATGGTGGTAAAATCCAAGAATGTAGTGCATGAGCTTCGGAGAAGTTAAAGAAGCACATGAAGCATAGGATGGGTTTGACTTTTGAGGAGTTCTTAAGTCATATGGAACCCTGTACCTACATGTGCCTAGCATAGAAGACATCTGGGTTGATCTTCGTGATGAAGTTGCTATCTGCAGAAAGGATCATAGCAGGTTAACACTTGAAGAGATTCAGACACTTGAGCTCATTGACATCCCAGAGAGGTCTTGTGACAAATGAAAGCATTATGGATGCTTCATACGATGGACTGAATGAGGATCAATACGTTTTCCCAGCTATTGATTGGTCTATCGGTGAAAAAGCCTCTATTGTGGATAGATCAGCTCCGATTCTCGCATGCACTAAGGCATGGCTCATTTCTTGGGGAATGAGTTACAAAGAAGAGAGTTTTTTCAAGTTGGTTGCTTTGGAAGCGGGGCCCTCCAAAAGGAAAAGGACAAGAGCTCTTCTAAGAGGCCTATAAAGGTCAAATTTGTCAAGAAGGGAGGAGAACAAGAAGCCCCTTCATCTACCACTCCAGTGAGATGGTGAATATACTAGATTCACCAACCCCACCAGAAATAGGAGAAATCTCTTTGGAGGTAGAGGTGAGTCAACCTCTAATTTCACCTTTTGTTGATTTCCCAACAAAAGTAAGTTTATCTCTCGCTTCTCAAGCTTTGGCTTTAGGATCTGCACCTCCTCCTTTGTAACCACTTCCACCTCCTCTTTCTCCATCTTCTTCATCAGCCATGGCCAACATCTTCTCCGGTCTCTCACCTCTCTCTGTCTGGAACCAAAGTGACTATAGATATGCCTCCTCCTTCTACCTCTTTTCACTGAATCCATTACCACACTTGTGGTTGTTCCCACTCCACCAGTGAGTCTTCCTCCACCTGCAAGTGTGACCCTAACTCCTGCAATAATAGTAAACTTCTTTTGGCATGCCTCAATGGTTTCTTGATCAGACTCGAGGAAGAGGAAGGTGGTAGTTCCCCTACCAGCCTTTGATTTCAGTTCACTCAAGGCTTCTACTACTAAATCAACCAAGAAACCCAAAATAGTTTCAAGGGTTTTAGTGGATGCTTCGGGGCACAAATTTGTAGAGATCACCACTCCCACAGCTGACAAGACCAGAGAGGACATAATGGCCTCTAACTATCAGATAACCAGGGTCGATCTAGGGAAGGTGATGGCAGAAGGAGCACAACAAGATGCATGAGATGCTATGAATGTGTTATGTCAAAAGTTAAAAGAAACAAAGGAAAGTAGGGATGAGCTTAAAGAGAAAGTGGAGCAGTTGACCGAAGTGTTACTCAAGCTCTCAAATCCTCTTGAGTCAACACCATCATCCTCTACTCCTATCGGGTTTGATTTCTCATCGGTACCCATGATTGAGAAGATTAATGAAAAGGGGAGAGTGGTCGATGAATGGACCCAAAGGCTGCTCCTGCAAGGAAAAGAAGTCATCAAAGATACTATGGAAGTCTATCAATCTTTGGAGGATATAAAGAAAGATGGAGAGAAAATGGATGATGAGTTTTCAGTGGAAATCGGGAACCTAGAGTTGACTTTCGAAGCTCTCCAAACATGCTGAAACAGATTCCATCCCATATCTTGGTTGAGGAGGGCATCATTCCACATGGGGATAAACATTTTCAGCTGACTAAAGCCATCAGATTCAGAATAAATATTCTCAATGAAGCTTGTGGAAATTGAGAGAATCAAGAGATCAATTGGTCGATGGCAAGAACAACTTAGAAGAAGAGTTGGTTAAAATATGTGCAAAAGTGTTGAGTGAAGGCTCAGGTATCTTACCTGTTGATGATCTTTACAAACAGATCCAAGAATTAATTCAGCATGAACCAACTTACGGGTTTAGCATGGAAATCATTGATAGGTTTGTGAAAATCGAACATTCTTTGGAGACCCTGAGGAAACTCAACAAAGATTGAAAAAGCTTCCTGTAATGCTAGTGATACTCAGAAACATGTGAAGTTCTAGTGATCATTCCACCGCACTTTTGATGAGAATGAGATGTAGGGTATAATCCAAAAAATTCCAAGAATTTGGACAAGCGAGGATTTTTTGTTGGAGGAAGATAAAGATGATGATACAGAATAGGCACAATGTGACATGTCATTTCAATCTTGAAATCGACATGTCTTTTTCATTTCTGTTTCATCATATAGGAAGCAAATTTTGACTTGGTCTCCTGTGTGAGAGTCAAGAAAAATAGGACTCTCTTTTAAAAGACTATTTTCTAGGATTTATCCTATTTTCTCTCAACACCTTTTATTATAAATAAGGGATGCTTATGCATTCCAAAGGGTTGAGATTTTTGGAATATTGAGAACTATTGTGAAGAAGAAAAACTTTGTGTTTTCTTTTAATCATTTGAGGAATAGAAATCGATGTTATTTTTGCAAACTTTGTGTTGTGAGATTCATCTCTCTTAAGATATTGTTCTTATGTTTAGGATCTTAAGCTATTCTTTGTTTAGCATTCTCAATCATTTTAATCATTTCAAACATTACATTACATTTGTTATCTAGAACTCGTATGATTATTTCATGATCTGTGTTTGCTTGAAAGAAAATACGTTCCCGTCATTTCCTTTCCATTGTGTATTCTTTTCTGATCCATTCCATTTTGAAACAACAACATCTTTACCTATCATGGATATGGATTTTGGGATTTTATCCCAACCCCAATGGTTAGATTAATGTGGCAACTTTCCTCCCCACATCCTATAAAGCATCACCTTCGGTAGTATTTTCCATATCATATCCTTGTTCATTTAATAATTTGTTTGAATGTCTTATTCCTAACCCTTAATGAATTGAAGATGAACACAACATTAATCATATTGAAAGGTTTCTGAAAATATATGACATGACAATGAATAAGAAAACACTAGTATTGGACTTGGACGAAACTGTTATCCACATCAAGGTTGATCCCTCTAAGTAGTACAATTTTTTTATGGAGAAGATTACAAAGTATGACCACAAGTGATATGTTTATAATGTCTCAAAAGCTGCAGAATAGAGTAATTTATTCATGATTTGAAACCCTTATAATAATTAGTATTATTCACCCATTCAACCAAGGGTTACGCCGACACCATCCTTCTAAAGATCAAATATAATCAACACATTCCTAACACACATAAGTTGTACTGCCATCATTACACCACCATCTCGGGTCTTCTAAACCAAGCCAAGGACCTTTCCCTCTTGGGTCAGGATTTCAACAGTGTTATCTTCCTTGATTATAGAGAGGGTTCTTTTTTTAGCATCCTAATAGGGTTCTCACTCATATGTGGAAGAGGATGTGGATGGAACATTAGGGGCAATGAATATGTGTACACATGTTTTTATTCTAAATTATTATTATTATTATTATTATTAATGTTAAATGGTTTTTTGGGAGGGACCATACCCCAATGTCTAGAATAGTGTTAAAAGTAACATGGTTTTTATATGTGGGGCCACACCCCAAAAATGCCTAAATGTTAGATTGTTCAAGTAAAACAAAGGTAGAGACAAACTACTCGAGAGAAGAAAAATAACAACAAAACTATAGCCCCAAAGCAGCTACATGACCAACTAAAAACAACATAAGAACATAAAAAACCAAGAGGGTTATAATCCTCCTAATTGAGACACTTTTGGAACATCTTTTTAACTTCCTCCAATGATTTGAATAGATTCAGGACAATCCACATTGTTGGGTCTTTTTTACTGGAGGTAATCACCTTCATTGTTTCCTTTCCCCATTTCCAAAGATCCTCTGGAAGACCACTCACATCACAAATTTGTTTGAACTGAACATGCAAGAATTCAAGGAAAGCATGTTGCATAGTAAGAAGGTTAATTTGTTTAGTGACAATTTTGTCCGGGTAGCTTCGAGATCCTTCTGATTCTTGTTGATTTCTTCTAATTTTTCCTCAATCTTATCCATAGAGGCTTAAATCCCCTTAACATTGGAATTATGAAGCACGTTTTCCCCAAAGTCTTGAATTTCATAGGGTTCCAAAGAAATAGTAGGAGAGGCCTTGCCTACAGGGAGAGTGGATTTACGATGTTAAGCAAGCTCACATGTACATCCGTGTCTTTATCTTTGTCAAAATTTCTGAGAACCCTCTTAACAGGAGAAGGAGAGGGTTGCCTAAGCCTTTTATATTTGTTAGACTACATAGGGGGAGGGAGATTGGAGCTAGATGGATTGTATGTAGCCATGATGTGAAAGTAAAGGTGTATCAAGAGGATAGTACCTTGGTGAAGGGGGAGAGCTCTCTTATCAGAGTGAACATCTTGAATAGATATTTCTACAGGCTATAAGATATAGTAGGACAGACTAACCCTAGGAGACATTCTAAAATGATTCAAGAGTACCAAGTGATGAAGAGGAAGGGTAGAGAAGTGGCCTTCTAGTGTGACATGCCTGACCACCATTCAACAACTTCATCATTTGGGGCAGGAATGGATGAGCAGACATTCCCCGCCTTGTCAATTATCATTTCTTCATAACCTTTGACAAATTTCTTCTCCTCAACATCCTTATCAAACTTATTTTGATAAAACTTGATGCCGTCAGAACCCAAACTAGTAACAAATGAAATTAAGTTCTCCGTAATAGGAAAATATTTTCCTTTGTAGTTGAAAACCATATTTTTCCAGTGTTTTACAAAGAGAATAGAAATATGTTTATCATACCCCTTGATCCATTGGATGAATGTGCTAAAGCCATCCACATCCATTGATTTCCAAAGCTTGACATTTCCTTGTCATGTCGGGTCGAAAACAAGCTCAATCCTGCAAGGAGGTCCTTGTATGGTAGCGAGAAACAAATCATTGGTGAGCAGTCTATGATCGGGATGGATATGGCACCCAGAGAGCGATAAGACGCACAAATGAGCATGCCAAAAAAATATGTGAAAATATGTGATATGCCTATTATGAGAGGAGGTCTCTCAAGCGTGCAAGGAAATATTTTTGGCGAGAGGCTATTTTCCCGGGGGATCGGAAACAAGAGTCTGAAGCATCCGGGATAGCTATCCAATGCGTCCTTGGCCATGCTATCCTTTGCAATCCCAGCACTTGTAATTATTACTAGCCACACCAATGTTAGCAAAATGATCCACCATTTTATTACCTTCCTAATAGGTATGACATATGCTAACAATTTCCAAGCCATTGCAAATAATTTTAGCCTCTTGGATGAAATATTTAATAGTCCAATTAGGGGGGTTATGACCTTTGAGATTATTAATGATGTTGAGTGAGTCCCCTTCAACTATGAGCTTGGATATTTTGTGATTTATTCTAAACTTTGAAACACATTGAATATTAGATAATATTTTGCATTCACAATATGTGTACATATAAATTTTATTAATGATATTTAAAATTATTAGAGTTATCGCAACCCTTATGTTGAAATTTTTATTTTTCTAATATTTATTATTTTCTATTTTTATTACATTTATAAATTTTATTTGTTGTATTAGTTCAACACTTATGTATAATGTAATCACAATCATCTGAAAAGTTACAAGGCCATAAAAAAATAGGGATGTATAGGTCTCCAAAATTGAGACAAATTTAATACTCAATAAACATTGTATTAAATAGGAAAATAATTTAGATCAATTATTAATGTGTAACTTTGTAAAAAAGTTATAGAATTTTTCGATGATATTGAATATTTAGTCTATATGTTATTCACCAAAGGCTTTATTTTTAGGGTTATAAGAACTGCAAGAAATTATGTGAGAAAGGCATTTTTGAGGACCGTGTTAAAGAACGTTGATTTTTCCTTTGTTATGAAGTGTTGTGTTTTCCTTGGGAAGGCGATCAATGTCTCCACCATTCACCTTTAGGTAGCCAAGGTGGTATCGATGAAGTTCAAAACTTCCCACACCCTTTATTCTCGAGCTTCATAAACTACAAAGGTTTAAAATGTTGTACACTTTTGTATTCATATTCTTAGTCAAAAACCTTTCATGACTCACATCCCTTCTTCCACTTTGGGATGTACCTTCTAGTATCTTTTTGAACTCGGTGCTCCTTTATATTTATTGTTTCCATGTCGAAAGGTTTACACTTAATTTCCACCTTCAATTTTAGCTCTTCAAACTTCCAACTAATTGTTGACCACCTAAGGTATAAATAACATTTGCACTCTATAGACATGCATTCTCCGTTCATACATGTGAGGACCCTTTACATGTTAGAATGGGTATATTGAGTGTTGTATGATTGTACCCACCTTTTTACAAATTCGAAGGAAATTTTAAGTGTATTAATGCAAATAAGGATGCCTAAGGCCAAGCCACCTTTGTAATGAAAAATGCAAGATCGTACTTGCAAGGGAAGATAAGCACTACGTGGCATGTATGTGTAAAAGTATGGATGCAAGGAAAAAAACCATTTGAGTAACCCATAGATGTAGTGAGAACACAACTAAAATGTTGGGATGAATCCAATGTGATGTATAATTATGTCCTTCTATAGATCAAACCTAATAAACACATTCCAGGCACATCGGATGTGCCACCAAAAGTACACCACCATTTTGAGGCGTCAAATCCAAACCAAGGACATTTCCCTCTTGCATCAAGACTCTTCATAAATGTTATCTTCCTTGATGATATAAAGGATTCCTTTTATTTCTAGTGTTCTTGTGGGGTTCTCATTAATATGTGGAAGGATGACATGGATGGAAACACTAGGGAAATGAATATGTGTACACATTTTTCCCTTCTAAAAAGCTGAAAATTGTTGAAGTTTAAATTAATAATATTTTACGTTCACAATATGTGTACATCTAAATTTTATTAATGATATTTCAAATTATTAGAGTTAATATAACCCTTATGTTGAATTCTTTTTCTTTTCTATATGTGTTGCATTTACATAATTTATTTTTTGTATTAGTTGAACACTTACGTATAATGTAATTGCAGTCATCCTAAAAATCTTCAAAGCTATGAAAAACTAGGGATTTCCAAAAACTCAACAATTGAGATGGATGTAATACTCAATAAATACAATCAAGACACATTTAATACTCAACAAACATTGCATTAAATAGGAAATTCATTTATATTAATTATTAATATATTCTTAATAAGTAACTTTGTACAAAAATTTATATAATTATTTGATGATATTGAATATATTTTCTAAATGTTATTCACCTAAAGCACTATTTTTCAAGGGTGATAAGGATTTTAGCAAGGTTATGATAAATTAATGTTCGAGGAATGTGTAAAATACCATGGTTTTGTCCCTTGTTATGAAGCATTACTTTTTCCTTGGGAAGGCGATTGATGTCTCCACCATTTACCTTTTAGTGGCTAAGCTAGTGTCACATGAATCTCGAAACCTCTCAATCCCTTTACTATAAGCTTTATAAACTCCAAATGTTTAAAATATTGAAATTTCGTAGTCGTATGCCTAGTCATAGGTTCATGAATCCCATGCCTCATTCCACCTAGAAATGCACCTTCTCTTATCTTTCTTGACTATGTACACCTTTAGTTGTACCTACCATGTGAAAGGGTTTACACTTCATTTTCACCTTCTTGTTTATCTCTTTAAGCTTCCAACTAATTGTTAACCAACTAAGATATAAATAATATTGCACTATATAGCCATGTATTCTCCCTTCATCCTTGCATGGACTCTTTTCATGTTAGATTGGGGATTTTGAGTGTTGTGGGATTTTACACACCTTTAACAAATTTGGAGAAAATGTTTCAAATTATTCCTATAAACGAGGATGCATGAGGCCAATTCAATGGAGGTCTTCTACAAATGTATCGAAGCCTCCAAAACCTATTCAATATATTTCATTTGCTTGTCATTTTCATTAGTTCTTATTTTGTATGATATTAAATGTTTTTCAATTTCAATGACTAAAATATAACACTGCATTTTTTACTTTGTGGACTCGGAGAATATTTAATGTTCAATATTATGACTTATCTTTGTTTTGGATGTTTTATATGATTACAAAATGCTTAGGTCCCAAGCGTTGGATTATGATTATAATCAGTAGTTATCTTGTAGCTCATTTTGATGGCCTTATTGGGGAGTTTTCAAGGAAAATCCTCAACTTCCTTCTATTACCCAAAAAAACCAAACATGAACCATTTTAAAGAATTGTGAGTATGTTTTTCTTATTCTTAAATCTAATAGTAGTTAATTTGTGCAAGATTGTAAGAAATTATATATTTACCTATTATTTTCCTAGCTCATTATGGTTTACTTTTCTTTTCTTTTATTTTCTATATTCTTATTTTTTGGGCATGAAATCCTACTATAAAATCTCTTTACATAGCACAAACATGATCAGGAGATGTTTTTATTTATTTAACAAATTCATTTGAGTGAATTATGCCTATATAGTATATTATCCATATTATGTCTAACAGGTGGAAAATATTGTTTTGTCCCTTAAGTGGGACTATATTATTTAACATGATTGTTAAAAATTCCATTTTATACAAACGTAAGAATTTAATTATAAAATGACTCTTGGATTGCAGTTTATAATTAAAGGTAGAGCATAATTAACGAACCTTGCAATTATCTATTCAGTTTTATCCTCCATGCGCTAATATTTGTAGTTACTCTAATATTCCCATCGTCATCAAAGTGTAACACTATGGGAGGATCTTTTCTCGGAGAACCTAGTAATGGCAGCAACGACTATGACCATGAAAACAACTATTACATCCTTTCAACAGTGGTTGTTACAGGTCTCATCAATCCTTTACTACACCTAGATCCTATTAGTAGTGGTCTCGTGGGTGTGGTTTATTCTCCTATCAATGTTCCTGCTTAAATTTTATTGTAACTAAAACTTAAGTGAAACCAGTGAGAAAAAAATTTAACATACATCATGGGATATTCTAAGATATCTAAAATCGGTAGCATTCTTACCCACTTTTGAAAGAGTTGGTTTGGGCTGGCCCTTAATAAAGTGTAGGGAAATGGTGTGTGAGAAATATTGCTTGTAAGAAATTTCGTCCTTCAATAAAATATTTTCCTTGTGATTTAGAGCCTCCCTTTTCTTCTTTCCTTTAGTAACAATGTCAAAACACTCATTATTGATTTTATTTAAACACTTGTGTTGAAAATGGGGATTTATATTGTAAGTATGGTTGTTGAATGTGTAAAAAGGGCTCTTTACTTTAATTGTACATATACAAGTTGGAAGATTGAGTAACAAATTTAGAGGATAAGTGTTTCACCTATCCAAATATGTATTGATAGCCTACGTTGTCAATAGTAATCATATCCCTAATTCATTAAACATGTTGAATCTAGTATGCATATGTGTAGACACAAAATCACGCACTTGGGTACATTTCTAGGTCCAAAATCATACTAATGTATATATGATTCCTAAGCAAGAAAACTAGTGGTTGACAACTATCTTTGGCTTATTTTCTTTGTCTCTTGCTTTCTCTTTGGTCTTACACACCCTACAACCATGATGAAACTTGACTGATTTATCTTTTATGGCCTCAGACACTAGCACCCAATTAGGACAGCGGTGAACAAGCGATTCTCGTCCATATTGGGCGCTTCGATCCTTTATTACTTTTACTCACTTTTTTACATCTCTTTTATCTTTTGGGCATCTTTTTCACTTATGGGTCAGAATTCGGTTGTTAATTACGAACTTCAAACAAATGAATCATATATATACTTAATTACTTCTCAAAAAGAAGGACCAAGCACTAAACATTACTATTATCACTTAAGATTGCATTCCAAAGGCACAAGAGCATTCAAAAGGCATCCATATAGCAATCATACACGGAAAAGGGTCGCATCACTACGCATACACTGCATGGAGGGAAAGTCTATTCTATTCCATCCACACAATACTATACATTATTACATAGTAGATCTAGCTCGCTATCATTTGGGAAACTTGCACAGGGAATCCTATGACATAATTTCTACACACACATAAGAACTACATGGGGTATGAGATATAGTGCAATGCTCAATAGTAAGTTCACTCTTCAGTGACCATTATTGTCAGTATGACTTCACATTCTGCATCTTTTTATTATATTTGATGTGGTTTGTGGACATATGCAAGTAAACATTTTTTTTTACAAGTTGCATGTACCCTCGGTGATCAAAAAGTGAATATCAAGTGATAGACAAGAATCAACAATGAAACCCTTGCGACACAAAATAAATCGGTTTTAAGTATTTACATGACCACCAACGCCCATATGTGTTCTCCAACACCCAAGTGCCTCTGTCCTCCTGTGGGCACCCCATCTTTCATCGTTGCTGAGTTCTAGAATCTCCAGTCAAGATATCAACAACATTTTTAAAGCATGTTTCACTATTTTACCTTCCTAGATCACCTCCACTCTGCTTGAAAATCAGCTAATTCCTCCTATCTCTATTTTTTGTTTAGGTTTTCATATTGCACATGCTTTATTGCTCTCATATTACTATATATTTAGCATTTGTATATCGGTTATTACATTAGTTAATCTGAAACATAGATTTAATTCAAATTAAATTAAATCATTTGGTGAACTCCGGTCATTCAAACCCTACCTTCGAAAATGCATCAAAGCATATCTCCTTCTTCTAAATTCATGGATCAATCTTCTTATCCATCTTATGCTCCAACTAAGGTTTCTAGCATAGCTTCCTCTGTTGCTGATTTTATGCAAGTCCATACTCAACATCCTCCTTGTTTCATTACTCCAATGCCTGATCCAACTATCAATGTAGTCACCACCGGTCACAACCAATCTCCTACACTCCACATGTCTATATCCCACCACCTATTACCCCTTCATCCCCTACTACTAGTTCTAAATGTTATGACATCATTGAGAAACTCAAAAGTAAATTGAATACAATCTCTCTTCATTATCTTTTACAAAGTGCACCCAATTATCATCAAACTTTAGAGGATTCCCTATGCTTCATACATATTGAAAGTGATAATTTTCCTATTGCATTTCCACATCTTATTCAGTCTCTCAAAAACCTTCCACATGTTATTTCATTGAGTTATGTCGATATCCCACCTACTTCCGCTAGTAATATTCTTGCACCTTTGCTTATTACCACTACTATTGGTTCCATTTGTATCAAGCATGTACTCATTGAAAATGGATCTGCTATAAATTTATGTGCTCTATCTCTCCTCGGAAAATGTGAACTCGTGATGATTTAATCAATAAATCCTCTACTCTCAACTGCAGCTATGATTCCACTACTTGCACATGCATGGGTGCCATCACCTTACCTCTACAAGTTGGCCCTAAACTCCTTCCTAATTTGTTTTATGTCATTGACACATCATTTCAGTTCAATTGCTTACTTGGTAGACCATGGATTCATGCCATGCATGTTGTTCCTTCTACAATTCATCGGTGTGTTAAATTTTTACATGATGGATATGAGCATACCATTTCGCCAACCCCGTCCCCTTCAAATTATGTCATATGGATCTAGTCATTTCCATGGGCATCCCTCTATTGCATCCTATTCCATACCATAACCTCAACACATACGATGTTGGTTAATCTAGTGCTCCCACTACTACAGCTACCTCCACCATCCTTCCTTCCATCCCTATGCATAAAACTAAACTTATCTCACCTACCTCTTCTCCCTCTACCACTCCTGCTGCCCCACCTATCGTTACTTCTCCTACACTTACATCTAGTCTAGATCATGTTTGGATTGTGGAGCTGAATTACTTCACAGATTAGCATGATTTACACCTTATTGGTTTACTCAAGAACTTGACACCGATCGAGAGGGTAACTGGCACCGATTACCTATGCATGAAATTTTATATTTAACTCATGAGAATTTAATCTAGCTTTTTTTTTAAAGTTGATTTAAAGGTTGTAAATGCATAACTAAGGTGCCCTAAGTTTGTCTAAGATTATATAAGCTAGAAAACTAGGGTTAGAACAAAAAGGAATGAGGAAAGAGAATAATTGAGCTATCCTTGGTTGAAAGGATGATGAAGAAGAAAAAGCATATTGCATGAAGATAGGAGCTTTCATAGAGAGAAGTGAATAGAAGGAAAGTGTAGGTACACTGTTGGTGAGAATATGGTATTATCTTCTATTGTATTTCCTTTGTATTGTTTAGTCTCATGTAATGGCTTGTATAGTATGCAAAAGAATTTAGTGTTTCTTCTTGTTAGATCCACAGTTGTTGTGAGATCTTGTTATTGCTCATTCTTATAGATCCACATGTTGTGAGATCTTGTATTACAGATCCATGAGATCATGATGTATTGTTGATCCATAGGAATCTAATATTGTAGAGGAATTTGTCTCCATGTTTGCACATGTTGATGTAGTGATGGAGGAGAGACTTACTTCTTGGTGCATGGTTATAGTTGCACATTGGTAGACCCTTCTAGAGGTATTTTTTGTAGATTCACAGTATAATGAGAGCTTGGTTGCACAGTGGAAGATGCAGGGTAGCTTCAGGTATGTGAGATCTGGTGGTGTTTTAGAGGCACGGTTATAGTGCACTCAGGTAGATCTGGTTAGAGATCTAGAGGAGACACATGTGGTGGTACGGAGGCCCGATTTAATGTACTCAGGTAGATCCATATGGAAATATGGGAGGAAGAGATACTCTTGTAGAGATACATGTACTCTTATGCAGAAGAGTTGGTTTATAATCTCTTGTTATATTATATATATGAGATCTCTATCTTTGGTGGATGTAGCCCACATTGGGTGAACCACGGTACATGTTGTGTTATGTGTGTGTACTTTTGTGTGATTTGGATTATTCTTGTTTATACTTCCACTATTGTAGATTTTGTGGGGATTGTTAGATCCGTATTTGCATGTTTTAGATTTGATATTCTATAGTTGCAAATGTTTCCGCATAGACCCATCCCTAATAAGCTGGTATTAGAGCTTGGTTAGCTTGGTTATTTCAGAGCAAGGTTTTTCTTCAAGATATATTTTAGTTGTATTACATCGACATATATGAGAGAAGGGTTTATTTTTACTAATGTGAAAATCATAGGAAGAGATTGAATCTCAAGTGGAAGCTAGAAATGTGAGATTTACGGATAAATTACAGTGATCGGTGTCGGTTAGGTGGAAACCGACGCGTCGACAAGGTGACAGTGGTCGGTTATAGGGTGACCGTGGTTGGTTACTGGGCAACCTAGTTTTAAACAGAAAATCACAGATCTAAAGAAGTGAAGAGATGCATGAAATGTTTCTTGTTTGTTGAGGTGTCCCCAGTTCTTGGAGGCACAAGTGGTGGTCGATTGCGAGATCCGATTATTGAGGTATGGTTTTATCTTAGTTTTGTAGTGTATGGTTTAATTGCACATGCATGGTTTTCTATCAGAGATCTAGAAAGAGAAAAGAAGCGGTATGCATCCTTGGTGTATAGATGCATGGGGCTTTAGTAAATAGGTTATAGCACATAATGAAGATAGGGTTTCCATTAGAGAGGCAAGTTCTTCATGTGCACATGTTTTATTAACTAAAATATAAATTGAAACTAATATCTGCGCATAGCTTCAAAAAAAAATTCTAATTAAACAATGAACCATCAAGATAAGAGCTTAAAGGAAATGCTTCTTCAATGCATAAATGAAATTACATGCTAAGATATTTCCTACTCTCTATGATTGCTAACTTAAACTATGAACCTATCGTTAGCATAATTTAGCATAGGCATATTTATTGCATTTTATTGCATTGTCTTTTATTTAATAATGTGCAACATGTGCACTCTAGTCTAGTGACTTGCATTCAATATTGTTATGTTGGATAACATTCAATATTGGTATTAGTAGTAATTACATGTGCATGTGAGATGAGTCTTATCATCTTGTAGTTGGTGCCTGATAGGGTGTCATGTCTATCCATATGAGGTTGTCTAATATCTATAAATATTACAACTCTTGCATTGTTATGTAATCTGATTTCATGATCAATAATATTTGTGAGGCTTCCGTCCCTCTTTGGTCATTGCAATCTTATTCTATTCTATCATTTGGTATCTAAGCTATACCATTATTATCATTTGGTATCAGAGCAGGTTCTATCCAAGCAAGGTTGAAGAGGAGCACTATTGGAGAGGATCCATTGGAGAAGAAGATCTGCATCAAAGGAGAGCCATTGAAGCATCCCGCAGCCTCCATTCCTTCCAAGCATCCCTCAACTAAAATTTGACCTATCCACTTATTTGGAAGGTAATTTTTTTATTAGTCATTGGCATAGCCAATTGATCCAACATATTGGCGGAATATTTTAGATTTAGAGATAAGGAGAAAGATCTTGAAAAAAATTGCAGATCTAAAAAAAAAAAAGATTTGTGAAAAAAAAATCTTAAAAAAAAGGAGAGAGATCTTGAAAAAAATTACAGATCTAAAAAAAAATCAGATCTAAAAAAAAATCAGATCTGAAAGTGGAGGTGTGAAGAATTCGGGAGCAAAGGTTGAAGCAGTCCCGTCAACAAAATTCCAGCAAATAGCTCTTAGAAAAAGGACATAAATTTTTCATAAAATATCAGATTGATGTGCCATTTTTTTTTTGGAAAGATAAGAAGGAGGCACACAACTTTTCAGTTTACATCATCTTCATATTCGGCCTCTACATGTGACGAAAAGTTTGTACAAGTCGATCATTTTTTTGAAAAAAATCAGATCTAGCTGGTAAATTGGTAAGATCTAAAAAATAAGATTCCGATTCTTCTAAAATTTTTGGGTTTCAAAAAAATATTTTATGATGCTACTGTAAAATTTTTAGAAAAACCCAAATCACGGTTTGTGAGAAAAGGTGAAAACAATATTCAGATTGTTTGTTTGGATCTTGGGAACAAACAGGTCAGCGGTTCAATTCCCACTCTCTCCATATTTTTTATTAAATTATTTTTTTGGAAAATTTGGAGAAATTACTAAATTTTGGGAGATTTCCAAATTTAGAAGCTCACCAAACACATTTAGAGCCACCACTAAATTTAGCGAGAAAAACACCTATTGGGGGGTAAAAAATATTTTTGGCCTAAATTGTGTATTTTGTGATTCTAGACCCTTTTTCTAAGAAGGGGGGACACAAAAACTTCATTTTGATGTAATTTTAGAGCATGTTGTACTAATCTTGATACATAAAGTGAAAAAAAAAAAAAAAAAAAAGTGCAAACTTTTTATTTTATGTTTGGTTCTATCACACGAGATCTTTGATCTCATAAAGCGTGGTCGGTATATTCGGTGCCTCACGGGAAGCACTTACGGGTGATTCCATCATGATTACTACCGTAATTAACACCTAACATAGCTGCCTAAACGTCATCCGGCATCGACCCTATAAAATTGACGGGGAGTAATAAGGACACAATATACACACATTTGAGCCCTCCCATCCGTTTGTGCTTGCAGAGACCCCTATCCATACTGTCTACGTACCACGTGCGTTAACACCTCTTTCCGTCTTGTGCGGGTATACTTGAAAGGGTGATCTTCTTCCACGTACTGACGGGTATATCGGAAGGGAGCATATATAGAAAGGTTTGGTATATCGGTCTGACGGTATATTGAGAGGGAGACCATAAACTCAGGAGTGATAAGAGCCTTACCCTTTGTCATAAATTCAAAGTTTCAAAAATTCAGATTACAGAAATGGGTGCACAAGCACCAAAATTCTTCTTGCCATATTCACAACTGCTTAGAGGAGACAACTATGCTACATGGAAACCGAAGATCAAGATGTTATTTGAGTTTGAAGACCTATAGACAGTTATAGATGGAAAAACAACAAGATCACTTGATGATAGAAGACAACAAGTTCAATTTGATAGGGTCAATCAAAAGGCCAAGCTGATCATCTTGTTTAGCATAACAAACGATGTGTAACCCCACATTAGAGATGCCACGTCAGCCCAAGGATGCATGGGATAAGTTGAGCACAGTCTATGAGGCAAAGAACAAGAATGCCATCCTCAACCTACTATCACAACTGCATACTCTCAAGTTCAAGCACAATGATAAGGTTGAAGTTTTTTTGAGATGAGTTGCTACTTTGAGGGCATCTCTATTGGCATTGGGAAAAGAGATAAGTGATGAAGACCTTGTACCAATTGTGTTGCGAGCACTTCCTCCTTCCTACAGAATCTTTGTGACAACTATCAATATGAGTGAACACACAGTCACTTTTGAGAAGTTGGTCAATCTACTCTAACAAGAAGAGGCAATGAACAACAAAGATCATGAAGATGAGCAAGCACTATCTTCCAATCATAAAGGAAAGGGGAAATTTCAGTCCAATCACAAGAAGTCCCAACAAAATCAAAGTCAACAAAGGTACCAAAGTCAACGAGACAACACCAAGAAGTGTCCCATTTGCAATAGAGGGGGACATGACATCAAAGATTGTTGGTACAATTCATACAAAAAGGGTTCATCAAGCACTTCAAAACCCAATAACCAACAAGGTAACAACAATTCAAATAAAGGGAAGTCCAACAACAACAATAATCAAGGGTAGAAAAATGGTGATTGGCAAAGAAAATCCAAACAAAAGGGTACATTGCTGAACATGAGGATGATTCAGATGAAGAACACCACATGTATTCTGCTCAATTTGATGAAGAAACCAAGTCCACACAAGATATCTGGTATGTTGACTCGGGTGCAACTCGACACATGACTAGACGCAAGGATTGGTTCTACACACTACGTGACTCACCTAACAAGAACCATGTGTCATTAGGTGATGACTCATCATACAGTGTCAAGGGGATTGGAAACATTTCACTACCTCTTGGAAAGCATGACTATAAAATCATAGATGTATTATATGTACCTGGGTTGACCAAGAATTTGCTATCAGTTAGTCAACTCCTTGATCACAACTTGAAGTTGGATTTTGATAGTAATAATGGAGAAAAAGTGTGCTTGATAAGAGATAAGTCAAGAGGTTCCAAGATTGTAGCAAGAGCCTCCAATGTGGGACACATGTTCCAACTTGATTTTTTCCATAAGGATGATCAAGCTTTAGTGGCCAAAGACACACAATCTGTAGAACTATGGCATCACAGATATGGTCACATCAGTTTTGGCTATCTCCAAACACTTCAAAAGGGCAACATGGTGAAAGGATTGCCTACACTCAAGCACAACACTAACAAGTGTCACAATTGCCTAGCTGGAAAGCAACACAGAGTACCCTTCCAGAAGAACACATATAGAGCTAAGGGAAAGCTTGATTTGGTGCACACCAATCTTTGTGGGCCCATGCAACCAAGTCATTCTAGATGTCAATACTTCATGCTTTGTGTTGATGACTACTCAAGAAAGATGTGGATATATTGTCTAAGAAACAAGAGTCAAGCCTTTGAGACATTTCAGAAGTTCAAAGCACTTGTTGAGAATGAATTTGGTCACAAGATCAAAACTCTCTACTCAGATCAAGGGGGAATTCACAAGCAATGAGTTCAAGACTTACCTAGAAGCTCATGGGATTCGTCGACAAATGCCTCCTACTCACACACCACAACAAAATGGTATAGTTGAGAGAAGGAATCGTACTATCATGGAAATGGTGCGATGTATGATTGATGACTCAGGTTTAACAAAGACATTTTGGGCAGAAGCTGCAAGAACTGCAGTCTATTTGTTGAACAGAGTGCCCACAGTAGCTCTTGAAGGAGTGACACCTCAAGAAGCATGGTCAAATCGGAAACCATCAATTGCACACCTAAGAGTATTTGGGTGTAAAGCTAGCATGCACATACCCAAGAAGAATAGGAACAAGTTGGATATAAAAGCTGAGAAATTGATATTCGTTGGATACAGTGAAGAAGCACTTAGGTACAAATTATGGGATCCGAAAGCAAAGAAAGTATACACAAGTAGGGATGTTGAGTTCTTTGAGAAGAAACAAGCAGATGCTCCACTCAACGACTCAACAAACATGTAGAATACACCTCTTGTGAAGACAAAATTTGATGTTCCCACTGAAGATGATAGTGATGAATTGGATGATGGTGAAAACTTGGATCCACCACAAGCCAATGGAACAGCTAAGAAGTTACCTAAATGGTATACTCAATTAATAAGAGATGCAAATTTGGATGAAGCACCTAGCATATCATCCAATCCTGGACCTAGAACTCACAGTCAAGCTTGTGAAGAGGTCAATTATGCCCTAATGAGTAGATTTGTTGAAACAGTTGAGCCATCTACAGTTCAGGAAGCCCTACAATCAAAAGCTTGGAAAGATGCCATGGATTCAGAGTATCAGTCAGTGATGAAGAACAACACATGGCAACTTGTCGACCTTCCACTAGGGAAGAAACCCATTGGATGCAGATGGATATTCAAGACTAAGTACAAATCAGATGGGACTATTGACAAGTATAAAGAAAGGCTTGTAGCAAAGGGGTATGCACAACAAGAAGGCATTGATTATGAGGAGACATTTGCTCCCACAGCCAAGATCAAGACAATCAGGATGATCTTTGCTCTAGCTGCACAATTTGGTTGGAAAGTCCACCAAATGGATGTGAAAAGTGTCTTTCTTAATGGAGATTTGCAAGAAGAAGTCTATATGACTCAGCCAGAGGGTTATGTAATACCAGGAAAAGAGATGATGGTATGCAGACTCATAAAATCTCTATATGGCCTAAAACAGGCACCCCGGGCATGGTACATCAAAATTGATGAGCATCTCATAAGTCATGGATTCGAAAGGAATCCTTATGACCCCAATCTCTACCTCAAAAAGCAAGGGGGGGAGATTGTCATTGTGGTTGTTTATGTCGACGATCTAGTCATTACAGAAATTCTGTGAAGATGATCGATGCAACAAAGAAGGATTTTAATCGATCGTTCGACATGACAGATCTCGGGCTCATGCACTATTGTCTTGGGTTGGAAGTATGGCAAAAAGAGAATCATATCTTTGTGTCACAGTTGAAATACACCAAGACAACGCTCGAGAAATTCAGGATGATGGACTGCACTCCTATTGCTACACCTATGGAAGCGAGACTTCAGTTATCTCATTCCGATCCATCACCACCGGTGAATGCAACTCTCTATCGGCAGTTGATCGGGAGTCTCATTTACCTGACATATACTAGACCAGATATCAGCTTTGCAGTCAGCTATTTATCACGCTTCATGCAAGAACTGAAAATATGTCATTGGAAAGCAGCAAAGAGAATATTGAGATATCTAAAGGGTACAGTTGACCTTGGTCTAGAGTACAAGAAGAACGACAATTTCTTCTTGACTAGATATTCAGATTCAGATCATGCAGGAAACATGGATGATAGGAAGTCAACATCAGGCTTCGTCTTCTTTATGGGATCTGGACTGATATCATGGGGAAGCAAGAAACAAAACTTTGTTTCTCACTCTTCTCTGAAGCAGTATCAAGTGCGCAGTGAAGTCATTTGTGAAGCAATATGGCTACGCCGAATACTGGAAGGAATTGGTCTACCACAACAGAAATCTACTCCAGTATATGTTGATAATGAAGGAGTTCTGAAGCTTGTTCGCAATCCAGTATTTCATGAGAGAACCAAGCATATTGAAGTACAAGTTCATTTCATACGCAAGCATGTCTTGAAGCACAACATACAGCTCCAGCTTACATCCCTATAGCTGAACAGAGGCGATGCTTTCACTAAGTCACTTGCACGTGACAAATTCACACTGTTTAGAGAGTTCCTCTCCACTTCATTGGAAACTATGCAAAATTAAGGGGGGGAATGTTAGCATAATTTAGCATAGGCATATTTATTGCATTTTATTGCATTGTCTTTTATTTAATAATGTGCAACATGTGCACTCTAGTCTAATGACTTGCATTCAATATTGTTATGTTGGATAACATTCAATATTGGTATTAGTAGTAATTACATGTGCATGTGAGATGGGTCTTATCATCTCATAGTTGGTGCCTGATAGGGTGTCATGTCTATCCATATGAGGTTGTCTAATATCTATAAATATTACAGCTCTTGCATTGTTATGTAATCTGATTTCATGATCAATAATATTTGTGAGGCTTCCGTCCCTCTTTGGTCATTGCAATCTTATTCTATTCTATCATTTGGTATCTAAACTGTACCATTATTATCACCTATGAAGAACATAAACAATCAAAGTGGATTATTTCTTGATCTCAAAGATTGAGAATGAAATCTCACCAAGAATGGCTATAAGGCCATTTTGGATCTTCCCATATTACTCAATTTTGAGTGAAAGGATGCAAGATGGAGAAGCTATTTCCAACAATGGAGAATGGCTCAAGATCAAAATGCTTATAGTCTTTCACTATTCAAAGCATGGTGCAAGAAGAAAGGTAAGGAGGGTTCTTTATATAGCTTTCCTAAAGAGGCAAGGCTAGCAAATTGATGAATGTGGGATAAAGGTAAAACAAGATTAGGAATGGATAAGGTTACTTTATAAAAGGTAATCTTGATTTAGAAGAGTTTAATTTGTCATTAGTAAGTCATGGGAGTTGGGGATGTTTTAATTAATCAAAGGTGATTAATTAATAGGTAGATGTAAGCTTATAAAAGATAATTAGAGGAAAATTAGTATGATTTGCGGGATGTAAGAGAGGAATTTGATCCAATAAATGGTAATTTATTGATTTAGAGTTGTGAGTGTAATTAATTAATAATAATTAATTAACCCAAGTAGAAGTGGATATTAATTAACGAAAGGTCATTAATTAACATCTTTAATGATAAGAAGGCTAATTAATTAACAAAAGGTCATTAATTAATGAATATGAAGAGGAATGTTAGCTAATTAGTGAAAAAGTGCTAATTATTACGGAAATGACGAGAAAGAGGATAATTAGTGCAATCTTAGCATTAAAGGTTGCGTAAGTGGATTTTAGGTGTCTACATTTGCCCCTCTTTGGGGTGGCGTAAGTGACGCCACTTCAAAGATAGTAGACAAGTACAAACAAATAATGTTTTGAAGAGAGAAGAAAAAATTAATAGAATGAAGGATGCCCCTCGAGTGTCGATGGGGTGATGAAAGAGGGTGATTGATGATAGAAAAGATGAAAGAACATAATAGAAGAATTGATCCCTATTGCCCCAAGTTTCTTTTGAAGAAAAGTGTTGATAGAAGGAGAGTGATATGGAAGAAAAATGAAGATGAAAAGATATGGATATAGCTATCATCTTGCCGATGTAAAAACCAACTTTATTTCATCATTTTGCTTATGATCGACGTCATCGGTCCTTATTAAAAAGAATGAATAGAAGTGTAGTATGACATGAAAAGCCATATACGAACAAATTTCCATAGCTAAAAACACCAACTCCATGTAACATACAAAATGCAATGTAATACGAGAAAGTAAAAGATTCCTAACTCCCTACAACATACATAATGCAATGTAATACGAGAAAGTAAACAAGATAACTTGACAAAGAAACATAATGCAATGTTTTTGTTATCAAGCTTTGATTCTAACCTATGCAAATTAACGACAAGGGTTAAAAGATGGTGCCCCAAGAAAGGATACATGCAAGGGGAATAACAGAGGACACTTGGGTCCTATGAAAAGCAAAGAGTATACTATGAAAAATACCGTATAACTCATTATGCCCCAGAGTACAGACATAGTAAGCAAATCAGCTTTGTTAATGGAGGTAGATCAAGATGATCCATGAGTCACACACAAGAACAAGTGAGAACCAAAGAGAGAGATTTTACAGAATGATTTTTATTATTTTAATTTTTTAGAAACATATTTGAATGTTTTTTATTTTAAAAGTTTTCTGAAACTATGTACAGGAAGACAAAGAAGTGTGGATTCCCCCAACGATAGATGGGATGTACAAGGGAAAAATGCCACGCATACGAGAAAGTGAAGATGCAACATGCCCCAACAATTAGGTGGGAGTATTCAAAGATAAACTCTTCACACGTAGAAGGGGGATCAAGGCCAATATAAAATAGGTTCAATCATGAGGGAGCAAGGATGCCCCCAATGTAAGTTGGCCAAGAAACACATGATAGAAAGGAAGTGGAAAATTGTCTTATTAAAAGGGGAAAAAAGTGTCCACAAACATAGAAAAAGGCCATTCTATACACATGGATGTTCTAAATGATTTTCGAAGAAAAAAGGATGCTATGAAAATATTTAGATGACAGTTGATGAAAAATTGATTAGCCCAAGGCATAAATCATGAGACAAGACATGCACTAAAGCAAGAGTTTGAACAAGGTCCAAAAATTAACACTTGGTAACATACTAATCATGTTTACTCATCAAGATCCCGTGTGTGCACATGGAAATGAATTACCTCTTGAAGGAAAGAGTTGATAGACAACAAGTGAAGACACTAGCCAATGTGTAGGAATGATTTAGTTTGAAAGGTGATTTGTGAATGGATTGTGGAAGGAGAGTCATACATTGCTCCGCTACCAACCAAGCATCCATAGCCCCGACGGAGATGCATTTGATTCTAATCACAACATTGCTCTACTACCAATTAGGCGTCCATAGCCCCGGTAGAGATTATTGGAAATACCCCAAGAGAGAGTTATATATCAATTTTATTTTTCTTTTAGCTTTTATTTTTTGATTGATTGATTTTGATTCTTTTGCTTTCTGAAAACTTATTTCAGCTCTCTTGTTTGATAAGGGGTTAAGAACCACTGATGGCTTGATGGAAGGATGTGGAAGTGATTGTGATGAAAAAATTGGATAGTGTCAACAAATATACCCAAAAATTCTTCCCAAAAATTTTATTATATGTAGATAGTGATAGGATCTCTAAGAGGTTAGTCGTTCTTTAATTTACCAAGGTTATGAAAGACCCATGTCAAACAGATACCATAGAGATAAATTTCACAAAATGCATGCAAATAGGCTAACCACAATAACATCAAAGGGATGAAAATGGTGGATGACTTGTAGAGGAATATGAAAGAAAGGGAAGAAAGAACATCCATGTGTACGCAATACCTGATTGCAATGTTTGATCTTTGTACCTTTGATTTTGTTTTTGTAATGTTTTAATGTTTTCTCATTTTTGTATTTCTGAACTATTTTATGATTTTTTTATTTTTGAACTGTTTTATGATTTTTTTAATTTTTTTGGAAGTTGGGACCAACAATGTCAATCTACATGATAGGATCCAACAACGATGTGTGTGACTTCCTTGATAAGGGAGACTAAGCGCGTTTTTTTATCAAGAGTGATATTATCCCGATCTCAATGATCGTGGTGAGTTCACACTCAATAAATGATTGTGATTTGTTTTAAAACATGGGTTTCGTATGTGGGAGCTTGAGTTCCCTATCCATAGGTTTCTACACTTTGCACCATACTTGATGGGTACATTGGTGTGCATTCTAGAATCGTGTTTGATTTTGGATTTTATGATCATTTGAGTTGTTGGGAGCTTTGGAGCTCTTCGGTGTTTTGGTCTTAGCTTATAAAAAAATTGTCGAGGTTTCTTATAAGCTAATACTTGACTTGTCTGATCCTGAGAAGTGAGAGAAGAATGTGGATGTTTAGAATTGATGAGAGGAAAGGTGGTGGGCTTGCCACAATCTTTGGTAGAAGAATAATATGATAGATGAAAAATATGCGGTCCAAGGATTGAAGAAGATGGGCTACCGAGAGGTGATCCATAGATAGAAGACAAAGGGCTACTAGGACGTGACCCATATATGTAAGATGATGTGCTACTAGGATGTGGTCCAAGAATAGAAGATGATGGACTACCCTGGGGTGATCCATACATAGAAGACAAGGGGCTAGTGGGACATGCCCCAAGAATAGAAGATAGTGGACTAATTAAAAATGTCCCATAAATAGAAGAGGGAGGGCTACTAGAAGGTGACCCACACTTAGAGGAAGATGAAGGGTTACTTGGCGTTGACCCCTTAAGAGATTGTGATTGAGGAATTATGATAGACAAAGAGTGATTGGGTATGAGAAGATAGGACATGGATCAATTCAAGACCAAGGAGTTTCATCACATAATGAAGAATGTGAATATGGAAGAATAAGAGGTCGACCAAGTTGCATGATTTGAGGCTCTTCCTCTATTTATTGATAAAAGGAATCGACCTTTTCCTCATAATATGTGGGATCATCAAGTCTAAAGAGAATCTTTGTTCATAATTTGCTAAAGGCATATATTTGTGTGCCCCTATAAATGCCCTAATTATTTCCTCATACCGAAAGAGATCAATTGGTATGAGTTATTGATCGATCACCAGGGGTTGATTGGAAGAAATAGATCCAATTGGTGTGGAAGACTTAGAATATGTTTGATGATGATTGATAGAATAAGATGACGTGAGGGATGAAGAAGATGTGGAGCTAGATGTCTCAGGAGTAGAAGAAGGTGGTGTGGACCTACCTATACGATGGTATATCATTTGTAAACTAGTAGGATTAAGTCCAAATTCTATAGATTGCGATGCATGGGTCGATTCAGACATTTGACTAGAAGGACTTTGAGTCACACAAATCTTCAAAGAAGGAAGACTTAGTGGGGGTGATTGATGAAGAAGGTCCTGTGAAGAAGGGGAGGACCATGATTCAAGAATCACATTGGATGAATAATAACAAGGGTCCTGTAAAGAAAGAGAGGACCGTGATTCAAGAATTGTATTAGATGTTTGATTGGAGGGATTTGGAGTCGCGTGTATCTTCAAAGGAAGAAGACGTCGTTAAGGCGACTGATAAAAGGGTTCTGTGAAAAAATGGAAGACCGCGACATAGGATTCATATTAAATGTATGATGAAGAGGGTCCTGCAAAGATAGGGAGGACCATGACATAAGAGTCACATTAGATGACTTAGGAGTTGAATTAGATGAATCTGAATAGTAGTTTGGATCTGAATAGTAGTTTGGATCCAAATAGTAGTTTGGATCTAAATAGTAGTTTGGATCTGAATCATCAAAAGAGTTAGAGGAAATATTTGGATTGGAATCCTCAGAAGAAGAGAAAATATTTGGATTAGAATTAGAAGAAGATTGGGGAAACTTGAATAACAATTTGGATCAAGCATCCAAATCATACCACTGACTATGAGATGAAGGTGGGGAACGCGTTACCCGAATGGGTTCTCTAAAGACGAAGAACCAATCGAGGTTTCGTCATGATGGGCCTATTTTGATGTGAACACTTTGAAACTTTGATTATGTATTATCGTATGTATAAGGGACCTTACAATAATCATTCATTGTTGGTGCGTGTTGGGTTCAAAGGTCTAAACCTAGATTGTATGATCAAACTTTTTCAAAGTGAAGAAGGTTTCATGTTGATTTGGGCAGCATAACAACAACCAACTAGACATTTCATAAATATGGGGATGCTTGTATGATTTTCCAAAAGGGAAGCTAAGGAAAACATACATCGTGATGAATCAAGACTGATAATCCAACAAGGGATGAAGGCATAAATGTCAAAGGATTGATCAAAATTTTAGCAACATAAAGGATACAAAGGGAAGATTTCCAATGTTTGATTGGTGCAAAAGTTGCTTGATAGGAAATGTTTTTGCTAAGGTTTGAAAGATATGTTCAAAAATGACCATAGACTTAGGAAAAACAAGAAGATCAAGAGGATCAAAGACCCAAAGGATTGTCCTAAAAATAAGTTTATAAGATGGATAAACACAAGGAACAATCACACAAGTTCAAAACACAAAGCCAAATTAATGACCAAAGAATAATGAATGATAAAGAATCAATGGATCAAAGTGATTGTCCTAAATGGGTAAGTCAATATGACGAATGAGACACAACCACACAAAGTTGTTTGTTTTAAACCAATCAATCATCGAATTACTTCTTAAGTCTATTTCCAAATGATAGTTGGTGTTGTATGATGATTAACAAAATGTCCCTACTTATGTCGAGTTCAAAGAAATGAACAAGGCGTAAGTAATAACAAGAAGTTAACACAATCTCCAAACAAAGTATACTAGAAGCAAGCCCAAATTCAATTAAGACCTATATTCCAAAAGGTGTCAGTTACGATTGTGAGTGACACAAAAATTTCACCAAGATATGTTAACCAAACTTTGCGAGAAAGTAAGGTATTGATATCAAGATGATATTGATATAACACGCACAAGTGGTAACACTCAACACTTTTCAAAATTGAGGTAATAATTGAAATCAAACTAAAGCTATAGTATACCTAGGAATTGTTAAAGTGTATATAGCGTAACCTTACAATATAGGTACTCAAGAGAAAAAGAAACGAGAAAGAAATTGTAGATGGTACTCAAAGGCTTTTGAACCATCCGGCAACTACATCCCCAAAACTTTTTTAATGAAGGTTATTTCTTGGAATGTCAGAGGGCTCAATGGGGTACCTAAACAATGAATGTTTAAGGAAATCAAAAGATCAAGTAGGCCCAACATCCTTCTAATTCAGAAACGAAAATGAAAAATAAAGTTGTTGAAGATTGCAAAAATCTTTTTGGGAGAATGTTACCTTTGTTGCTTTGTTGATTCTCAAGGTGCTTCTGAGGCTTAGTGGTCTTCTGGGACACTAAAATTGTTCATGGTAATGTGCTTTCATCCTCTCAGAATCATTTAGCTATAATTTTTAAAATCCTTGAGAATAATTCTAGCTGGATTCTTTCCAATATTTATGCCCCTAATACTGCTGCTAGTAGAAGAAATTTGTGGAAAGAGTTAGTCTTGTTTCGAATAACTTTGAGGATATGAACTGGTTGATAATGGGGGACTTTAACACTCCTTTAAATCTAGGGGAAAATTTTGGAGGGAAATTTGATTTCTCTATCAGCATGGAATATTTTGTTGGCTTCATATCGACTCTTAATCTTATGGACATTGAACTTCATGGTAATCAATACACCTGGTCTAATAGAAGAATTGGGGAAAATCTGATTCAAGTTAGATTGGATAGAGCTCTTATTTCTACTAACTGGATCTTAGATCATAATTTTCATCTCTCCTCCCTCCCCAGAACGGGTTCAGACCACAATCCTATTGCCCTTAATTTCTTCAATTGGTCAAAACCCTTCCACTGTAATTTTAAATTTGAAAAGATGTGGCTTGAACATGAGGACATTCTAGACAGAATTAAAGAGTGGTGGTCTTGGGAAGGGACTGAACTGCTCAATTTAGGCTTCTTCAGAAGCTGAAAAATGTGAAACAAAAGGTTAGAATCTGGAATAAAGAGGTTTTTGGGAATATTTTTGAAAAAAAGAAAGAGCTTAAACAGCAACTTGAAGAGTTTGAGCTTAAAGTTTCTTTGAAAGGTATGACCCTCGAGGATCATCAATAGGAAAAAAGCTTCTCTCTGCCCTGCATAATATAAACAGCTGTGAGGAATCCTTTTGGAGAATGAAGTCTAGAGCCCTCTGGTTAAAAGCAGGAGATAGAAATACTAAAAAAATCATATGACAACCCTCAAACATAGGGCTTGTAATAGAATTATTGAAGTCTCAAAGGGTAATGGGACCATTACTATGGATTCTGAAGACATCAAAGATGAAGCCCTCAAATTCTACAAGAATCTGCTCACAGAGAATAATTCCTACAACGAGCAAGTGGCCTCCTTTCTCTTAGACTCCATTCCTAATAATTTGCTTGCCTGCCGAGAGGTTTAAGAGTCTTTCCAAATCAC
This sequence comes from Taxus wallichiana var. yunnanensis, assembly GCA_018340775.1. Lineage (NCBI taxonomy): Eukaryota > Viridiplantae > Streptophyta > Pinopsida > Cupressales > Taxaceae > Taxus > Taxus wallichiana. The sequence continues at coordinate 589,511,599 of CM031238.1, read as the reverse complement.
CACCATCGAGGAATTAAAAAAGTTTTTTTGATATGGAAGGGGATAAGGCCCAGTGCCCGATGGTTTTTCTGTAAACTTCTTCCAGAGATGTTGGGAAATCTGCTCCGAAGATCTGTTGAAAGTTGTTAATGAGTTCTATAGAACTGGAAATCTAATAAAAGAGTTAAACAATACACATATTATGCTTGCTCCTAAGAAGTTGGATGCAAAGGATTTCAAATATTTTAGGCCAATTAGTTTGGTTAATGTAATCTATCGGATCTTCACAAAGATTTTAACCACTAGGCTGCAACCTATTCTAATGGAAATTATTTCCCAACAACAGAGTGGATTCATACAAGGTAGAATTATTCAGGATGGAGTTATTATGGTTCATGAAACAATTCATTCAATGGATAAAAGTAAAAAAGCTAGGATGGCTATCAAGTTAGACATGCATAAGGCTTTTGATAGAGTCTCCTAGAAATTCATGGATGAGGTTTTATCCAAGTTTGGATTTCAAAATAAATTCAGGAAAATTATACATTCTTGCATATCTTCATCTAGATTCTCAGTGGTTGTTAATGGTGAACCGGTTGGTTTTTTTGCCAGCAATAGAGGAATTCGACAAGGGGACCCCATCTCCCCTTTGTTGTTCATTATAATGGCTGACATTTTAAGCCAATCTATCTCAAAAGCTATCCATATTGGTATGATAAAGGGCTTTCAACCTACTTCTAGCAACTGTGTTTCCTCTCACCATGCTTTGTTGATGACACTCTCCTACTTCGATGGCCTTAATAATTGAAGTGAAGGCTATCAAAACTATCCTTAGATTTTATGAGGAAGCCTCGGGACAGAAAGTTAATTTTGACAAAATCTCAATCTATTTTTTCAATACTCCTATTGAAAGGCAAAGAAAGATTGCTCTCATTCTGGATGTACCATTAATTCCCTCCCATCTACTTATTTAGGGCTCCCTATGAGTACTAGTAAGGTTTCTAATGAGGTTTGGAATGATCTCCTTAAGAGATTTCAAAAAAACTTGCGAGTTGGAAAGGAGCTTTACTTTCAAGTGCCAGGCAAGTGTTTATTGATAAAAAGCACTCTTCAAAACTTACCTATTTATATCATGTCAATGTTCAACATTCCAACAGCAATGATGAATAGCATTGAAAAAATTCAAAAACATTTTTATGGCATGGTACTAAAGACAGGTTTAGATACCATTTAGTTGCTTGGGAGCAGTCTATAAACAAAAGAGGATTGGGGGTTTAAGAATCAAAGATATCAAACTTATGAATGTTGCTCTTATTGCAAAGTTGGGTTGGAGACTCATAAAAGAGCATAAGCCTTGGACAAAGTTGATCAAAATCAAATACCTTTCCAATCAAAGCATGAATTCCTTCCTTTTTTATCAGTCACTTCCGAATGGCTCTATTTTCTAGAACAATCTTCTCCACATCAGACATATTCTCTCTCGGGATGTAGTTGGAAGCTTGGGGATGGACAAGACATTGATTTCTGGATTGAAAAATGGTCGATGTTAACTGGATTTCCTCTTATGGTCACATTAAGGACAACTTAATTAGAAATTATGGGCACAAAGTTTAGGACTATATTGAGGTGGTTGAAAATAAAAGGAAATGGAAACAGATTCAAAGTAGATGAGGATAATGTGCAGTCTGTTGTTTCATCCATGCAGAGTCATCTCTCCCTAATTCATATCAGTCCTCAAAATCATAAGGATGAACTCATTTGGAAAGATTCCTTTGATGGAGAGTACTCGGTTAAATCTGGCTATAACTCTTTCTTTGCCTCTATTGAAAGTGATATTGAGTGGCATAAGTTGTGGATGCCCGAGCTAACCCCTAGAGTAAATTTTTTCTAGTGGCTTATCATTAAAGGCAAGATCCTAACTAATGAAAATATCATTAGGAAAGGATTCATCATGCCTAATAGATGCTACATGTGTCAGGAAGAAGTAGAAGACATCAAACACCTCTTTCTTCATTGTAAGTACACTTCCAAAATTTGGCATCTCATTTTTGAAAACTTCAATCAGGAATGGATCTTTCCCCATACTTTTCTTCAGGCCTAGGAACAATGGAACTCTCCTTACAAACATTGTGTGGTGAGGAGATTATGGCAACTGGTTCTCCCTCACACCATGTGGCGAGTTTGGAAAGCTCGTAATGATGTCATTTTTAAGAATACCAGAAAGTTATGCAAAAAATTCTACAAATAAATTATCATTATTGTGAAAGAAAACATTGAAAGATTTAAACCCCCCAAAAATAGAATTTACCCTGAGGAAGAAGAGAACATTCTAGTCGCTTGGAATATTGGCACTTTTTTTGAACAAGAATAACAATAGTATTGATAGATCCACTATCTCGATGGATTCACCTCCCAAAGGTTTGGCATAAGTTGAATTTTGATGGGGCCTCAAAAGGCAATCTTGGAGATTTTGGAGGTGGGGGAGTCATTAGAGATCACAGAGGTTGTTTTGTTGCTACTTTTTCTGGTAAAATGGGTAGGCAAACTAATCACTACTCTAAAGCTCTTGCTGCTCTTTGGGGAATAAGGCTAGCTAGGGATTGTAATATTTCCAATATTATAATTAAGGGTGATTCACTAAACATTATCAATCTTTTAAATCAAAAACAACCCCCCAGTTGGTCAATCAGGGACTTTATTGCTGAAGCTACTGATATTTGCAAGAGTTTTGAAAATTTTGAAATCAAACATACCTACCGTGAAGGCAATAGTGTGGCAGATGGTTTGGAAAATATTGGGGTAAATAATACTTTTCAAACTTGGTTAAGGGGTGACATTCTTCCTACTAAAGTAAATGATGACATCATCAAAGATTTGCATGACTTGGAACGTAATCACTAATAGTTGTAGTGTTGATGCTAAGGAGTGGCTTTTTAAGTGTAGAGTGATGACATCATCAAAGATTTGCATGACTTGGAGTGTCATCATTAATAGATATAGGGCGGATGCTAAGGAGCAGTTAATTAATTGCAAAGTGAGGATTAATAATTACTTCTCTTCACACGATTGGGAGGACTTAAAAATAGAACTGAGGATGATTCGTATAGTTTTCAAATTTTTACCGTTGTAGGAAGAGGTAATAGCACAGGAAAAATGGGGGGACCACCTTACAAGAATGAGCCCACCCATAATCCTACATGGAAAGATGATATAGTTCTCTAGAACTATTTACAAAAAGGGGGTCTCAAACTTTATTGAAAAAGTCCAAGGTTTTGATCATGATCTCTCAATTAAATTTGCTCATGGATGGAGGAATCGAGTGGTTGAGTATAGTAATATCAAGGTTGAGATTTCTGAGGAGCTTATAGCCCAGGTCACCGGGCTCAGTCTAGACGGAACCAAATTCTTCAACAAGTGCGTGGACAGAGAGGTGGAGGCTAAGAAGTTTCTAGATGAGGGCGAGAATCTGGATTTTGTGATGGCAGGCATCAAACTTGCTTCTGTTCCAGAGCCTTTTCTCTGAGATCGCAAGGATGGTGGTAAGGTATGTTACCTTAAAAGGGAGATTTGTCACTATTCCCCAAAATAATTTGATCTTTCTTAATCACTTTCGTAGAGACCTCACCATTAACTTTCCTCATTACTTGTTGAATTTTCTAGAAAAATCTATTCTGGAAGTGCAAAACCACACTAGGGTTATTCCCCTTCATCAAGGGTTAATATTGCTCATTCATCGTCACCGCTCGCCTTGCCCTGCTCGGATCCTCTTGCTCCCCCCCTACCTCCATCCCCCTCCTTCCCGATAGGAAACTTGATATTACTACCACTAGCGGAAAAAGAAAGAGATGAAAACTAAGGTCCCTGCTTCTCAGAGGGTTCTTAGAAGTCATAAAGACCTAGAGCTTGCTGTGAAATTATTGCACATTAGTAATCCGGTGGAGAAGCCTAAAGATGAATACTTGCTTGTCGAGTAGAAAAGATGAAAAAGGAGATTTGGGACCTTAAGAGTGTTATTAGGGATATGGATAAAACTCAAGGCAAAAGGAAACTACAAAACGATGAAGATGAAGATATTACTGCTGAAGTTTTCAAGAAGCTGCTATCTCTGGATGTCAGGCTTGGCAATGCAAAAGGGAGAAATGACTATATCCTCTTAGCTCTTAAAAGCATCTACAATTTCATCGAGCAACATGTGCATAGTGTTTACAGTCTCAACGGTATTACCGAGGACATTTGGGGTTCCAAGGAGAACAAAGATCTTGCAATTTCCAAGGCAGATTTGAAAGATCCATCCCAGGCCACCGCCATTGCATTCTTCATCTCACTCCAAATGATTAAAGCCAAGATTGACCGGGCTATCAAGTGATGTGGGGCACTGTTGCTGTTTACTGGCGGTGAAGTTGCTGTTGACTGGCATTTTTGGTGCTACTTTTTGGCTGGGATGACTAGTGGTGGTTATCTCTTGTTCATTTTTGTCTCTTTTGCTTTTATTCGGATCACTGTCTATCTTGATCCTATTTTGTTACTGTATTGTATAATCTGGCTGTTGAGCCCACTGATGTTGGATGTTTTGCAATGTTAGCTCTTTTGGTATTTGGATTTTGAGCCTTTTTGTTCACAAGGTATAGTCCCTTCAAAACTATTTACCCATAGTAAAAAAACCTTACAATATAGGTATTTAGGTCAAGTTTACAAGAAACAAGATGTAAATACCAAAATTGTAGTGACACGATATAAACAAGATAACCATTCAAAGGAGAATCAAAGTGATGAACCAAGCCTAACTACGATGACAATATTGACTTGGGTATCAAGATAAAAAGGCTACCAATGATATAAAAATGTCTCCACACACTTTATACATTTAACAACCCAAATTCTGCAAACATGGATGGGCATAAATGGACACAAAAGTGGTGAAAACAATCAATTGATAACGCAAAGGTAGTCACTCTTCTTTTGATCAACAAAGTGTCAAAATAAAGTGAAGGAAGTAGATCAATTGGGGTTGAAAAATGTTGGCCTCACTTTGGTAGAGTTTCACCTCACCTTAGGGCAAGTGAAAAACTAAGCAAAAGTAACGCTTTACATGTTTCATGATGAACAATAGCTCTTAACTCAAAATTTTCTTTGATGTGGTCCAAGTGGGCTCCTGGTCAAAGATAGTTTCTTGGGTGGTTCACTCAACTAGGTGTCACCAAGACCGTCTTAAGCGAGCTTGATTTACCCAAAAATTCACACTGACTAATTTTGGAGTATCTCAGCTTTACTTTACCCCCTTCAAGCATAGTGGGCAATAAATGCGTCCATTATGTACTCTCACTGGGGTCGCCATATAGACAACTTGTGACGCTAAATCTCACAAATGGTAGTACTAGTCAAGTAGTTTTGCGGAGCACTTACTATTTAATTCACAAGGTTACCTCTTGTGTGGACTATTTTGGGGTTCTTAGGACCACCCCCATTGTTGTAGCTTAAGGATTATGCCAAAGGGGTTATGTCCTAGTTTTAAGTGGACAAGACATACCCTTATCCAAACCTGCAAATACAAGTGTGTTGATTGTGGTGTATTTTTTATCTTTTTAATTGGATGTGGTTTTCTTGAACACCTTTTGGAAACCTGCATGAAAACTGTATTAGTAGTTTAATTTTGTTTCGAACTCCTTTCTTTGACAAGTGTGTTTAGGTCATGCACTCAAACATTAGTAGTTCTCCAAGAAAATCACATTATTTAAAAGAGGATTAAGTGTTGCTTTTAATTCTCAAGATCATCCAAGGATGCAAGAGAAGAGAATACACAAAAATAATCCAACTAAAAAGTAAAGAAAATCTTTGCAATCAATGAACCATACAAAAATCTTGATAAATATTCATTCCCTTAAACCAAAAGATGAAGTTTCTAATTTACCAAATGTTATAAAATGAAGAATAAAGTTGCTTTTGATTCTCAAGATCACCCTAAGGTGCAAGATAAGATCATACACAAACTTTATCCCAACTATATAGAAATGGAAAACTTCAAATCAAAGGACCATTGAAAAATACTTTGTAAAAGGTTCATTCCCTTAAGCAAAATGAATAATCAAATTTCCAAGTTTAATCACAATATTAAAAAGATAGAGATCAAATTTTTTTAATTCTCAAGATCACCAAAAGGTGCAAGAGAAGAGCATACACACGCTTTGGTCTAAATCAAGTAAAACATAGAAATATAACATTCATCAAAATATTAGACATGTTAGAAAATGACCAGATTTAAAATAAAAGGAAACCCCGTAATTTTTGTAAGTAGAAATCCTGAATTTATGTTTTCATTCCATAGTTAACTTCAATACCTTTCCAACACAAAAAAATAGAGTTATTTCGAGTTTGGGAGAAAAATTTATGGCCTTCCATAGTTGGGTTACGCATATGTTCTTATGCTCATGGGTATGCACTTGACATGCACTCAAAAATGTCAAAAAAAAACATCCCTTAATCAGAAATGGTCAAATTTTGCCAACCAAGATTCAATTTTGAAAACAACCCATTATATTAATATATGAATAGAAGACTCAATGCTTTTAAACATTAACATACACGCTCAAGAGTTTAAGATTTTCAAAAAATGGGCAAAGCTAGCATGTAGAATGATGAAAAAGTAAGCTCTAAAAATGAAAACATGATGAAATCTTGAAATTTTCTCACTAAGATTCAATTTTGACAAGAACCCACCACATTAATATGTAAATAGAAGACTCATCACTATCAAAAACTAACATATATGCTCAATAATTTAAGATTTTCAAGAAATTGACAAAACTAGCATGTAGAATGTTGAAAAAAAAAGATCTAAGAATGAAAACATGGAGAAAAAATCTTAAAATTTTCCCATCAATTCCAATTTTGATAGCACTTCCCTTCCTTTATACCTACAAGGAAGACTCAACACATGCAAACTCAACAAAATAAGTTAGATCAACATGTGTAAAAGAGGGTTAGTAACCAAAAATGAAACTTAACTACAAAAAATTGAAATTAAGTGCAAAGGAAAATGGAGTAAGTCCCACCGGGCGTGCCAAATGTGCTCATGTTTTATTAACTAAGATATAAATTGAAACTAATATCTACATAGCTTCAAAATCAAATGTTAATTAAACAATGAACCATCAAGATAAGAGCTTAAAGGAAATGCTTCTTCAATGCATAAATGAAACTACATGCTAAGTTATTTCCTACTCTCTATCATGCTAACTTAAACTATGAGCCTATGAAGAATATAAACAATCAAAGTGGATTATTACTCGATCTCAAAGATTGAGAATAGAATCTCACCAAGAATGGCTACAAGTCATTTTGGATCTTCCCATATTACTCAATTTTGACCTGAAATGATGCAAGATGGAGAAGCCATTTCCAACAATGGAGAATGGCTCAAGATCAAAATGCATATAGTCTTTCACTATTCAAAGCATGGTGCAAGAAAAAATGTAAGGAGGAGGGTTCTTTATATAGCTTTCCTAAAGAGGCAAGGCTAGCAAATTGATGAATTTGGGATAAATGTAAAAAAAGATTAGGAATGGATAAGGTTGCTTTATAAAAGGTAATATTGATTTAGAAGAGTTTAATTTGTCATTAGTAAGTCATGGGAGTTGGGGGATGTTTTAATTAATCAAAGGTGATTAATTAATAGGTAGATGTAAGCTTATAGAAGCTAATTAGAGGAAAATTAGTATGATTTACGGATGTAAGAGAGGAATTTGATCCAATAAATGGTAATTTATTGATTTAGAGTTGCGAGTGTAATTAATTAATAATAATTAACCCAAGTAGAAGTGGATATTAATTAACGAAAGGTCATTAATTAACATCTTTAATGATAGGAAGGCTAATTAATTAATGAAAGGTCGTTAATTAATGAATATGAAGAGGAATGTTAGCTAATTAGTGGAAAAGTACTAATTATTATGGAAATGACGAGAAAGAGGATAATTAGTGCAATCTTAGCATTAAATGTTGTGTAAGAGGATTTTAGGTGTCTACGCTTTGGTTGAAGATGCGGGTTAGTATCTTAGTACTGGTAAGGTGAGGTATTTCACCTTGATGTAATTTATTGCATGGTTTATTGTTGTAGTGGTTTTGTATGATTTGGATGCTTCTTGAAATGACTAGCTCAGCTCAACTATCATCTTTGGTCGAAGTAGGCACCTGGTGTGGTTTTCTATGCCAAATTTTGTGGCATTGGGTTCATTCTAGCAACATCGACATCGGTTTGAGAACCGAGGTCGGTCACAGAGGAACCGGTATCGATCAACTAACCATGGTTGGTTAGGAGATGACTGTGGTCGGTCTCTGTGGCAACTTATCTGTATAGGGTTTTGCAGCAGGAGAGGGTAGATGGTTTTTGTCCTGGTTTGGAGGATCGAGTTTCTTGCACAGAGTGTACATGGTAGAAACGATGTAGATCACTTCATGGTTTAGATCAAAAAGAGGATAGAGTTGGCTTGGTTAGTCCATTGAGACTTTGAGTCAAGTATCTCTATATGATTCATGTTTTATTTCTTTCATTTGGAGTAACTAGATATTATGTTTGGATAGTGTGCACAAATTTACACCATGGTTTTTGGTGTTGTTTGAATTTTATTTCCCAGTTGTGTGGAATCTTGAGGACAAGGGTTTCTAGTCTAAGGATGAGATCCTCAATGAAAAGTCATGATTAGACATAGTTGCAGGTAATGAGAGATGTTGAGTACACATGGATGGAAAGAAGGTGATTCACCTACTTCACAATAATTCCAAACTTCTACGGTTTAGAAGTATTCTCAAAGAAGAAAGCAAATAAATTTTTATAGTTCTTTCATCTGGTTTTATTTCTCACTAACATATTAGCTTTTGAGCTTGGTGTTAGAGGTAGTGCAAGGGATTTCATGTTTAGTGGGAGCAAGCCATGGTTGTTGGCATTGTAGGATTGGATACATGATGCACATGCAAAGTGAGAGGAGATTGCTACTATTCAAAGTGGCAGGAGGCACAAGTTGGTTTTGGAGGGCAGTCATGGATTTGCAGTTATTTTGATTTTATTGCTTTGTGATGTCACTTCGATTTATTTTGTGGTGCCTGGATATTCCTTAGGGAAGGCAATTGATGGTTGACTCAATTAGTTTTAGATGATAAAGCAATTTTCAGAGTTTAAAGGGTGAAAAAGGATAAAATATTCTAGTTACAGATATCGGTGTTGGTTAGGGTTAACCATGGTCAGTCATTTGGTAACTGTGGTTGGTCAAGTAGTGACCGGGGTTGGTTAGGAAACCATGGTCGGTTTGGTCACAGTTTGACAACAGTGTTTATTTACCATTTTTAGATGGTGCCCTTGTTTTGCTTTCATCTTGGTTGATTGTGTAGAGTATGTTAATGACATGTTTTCTGGTATTTGCACTTGGTATTAGTGGCATGGTTTAGCATGGATGTTTGTTATTGACATTGATGAGCACATGATTCATATTTGGCTTTGGAGTTAGTTGGTTACAGACTTGGAGCTTCTAGAGAGCCTGGTGATATGGATGTATGTACATGGTGAGTTTGTACATGTGGATAAATTCATTTTTTTGAGTCTATGATGATGTAGATGTTTGATTTACACATGGATGCCTTGAGAATGAGTAGGGGATGTTTGTATTTCCTCTTGATTACTATGTTACTCCATGGGAGATGTTATCTACAGATGATTGTCTTGACATGCTAGTTGTTTATGCAGGGTTAGATTTGTAGATTGCAGTGTTTAGATTCTTTGAGTTATGCGGTTTTTGATTGATCACCCACCGTCGCATGTAGAACTCATTTTGGTTATCTTTACTCGGGATCTTGTTTTACATTCGCATATTCTAGTTTGACTTGTCTCGGTCGGCTGAATTGGTGGTTGCATGGAGACATAGATGGATGGAGAACATGGTTGGTTTTATAGGTATGGCTATGGATGTGATAGAGGCTCAGTACTTCAGTTTGAGTGGGAGATTTTGCAAATTTGTTAGTCATGATGGCTTATTACATGAGGAGCTTGATTGGCTTGATTGCCTGATACCAACAATTTGTATGGTGTTATGATTCAGTGGGAGCTCTTGCAGGTGTGTTAGTCATGGTGGCTTAGTTGCATGAGAGGCTTAGAGTTATGATTTAGTGAGAGCTTGATGTATGGATAGCTCGTGTATCACGAATCAATAGTAGCTTCATGCAGGTATATGGTAAGTCACAGGTTTGTTATCTTCTTGGTTTTAGAAGATGGTTTAATCTTCCGATTTCATTTGAGAGAATTGTTGATATAAAGAATATACGGTCTTCACGGTATGTAGAGGACGGTGATGTATAGGTACATGTTCAGTAATTTATCTCTAAGTGGGAGATTGTTAGGATTGTGGAGCTGAATTGCTTCACAGTTAGCATGATTTACACCTTGTTGGTTTACTCGATTAACCAACACTAGTCATAGGGTAACCGGCACTAGTCGGGTAATCGGTGTTGGTCAAGATCGGTGGTAACCGGAACCGGTTATCTATGCATGAAATTTTATATTTAACTCACGGGAATTTAATCTAGCTTTTGTTTTAAAGTTGATTTAAAGGTTGTAAATGCATAGCTAAGGTGCCCTAAGTTTTTCTAAGCTTATATAAGCTAGAAAAATAGGGTTAGAACAAAAAAAAGAGGAAAGAGAATAATTGAGCTATCCTTGGTTGAAAGGATGATGAAGAAGAAGAAGAAAAAGAAGATTGCATGAAGATAGGAGCTTTCATAGAGAGAAGCTAAACATAAGGAAAGTGCAGGTACACTATTGGTGAGAAGATGGTATTATCTTCTACTATATTTCATTTGTATTGTTTAGTCTCATGTAATGGCTTACATAGTATGTAAAGAACTTAGTGTTTCTTCTTGTTATATCCATGGGTTATTTTTTATTAGATAAGGTAAAAATAGTGATCGGCTCCCGGGGCCTTATAAAAGGAAGAACAAGTACCAACGATCAAAATAGATACGAAAAATTCCTCTAAATGAGTTAAACATGCTTAATTCGGATAATGAAGAACAAGACTTAAACCAAGGGTTGTTGTGAGATCTTGTTATTGCTCATTCTTGTAGATCCACATGTTGTGAGATCTTGTATTACAGATCCATGAGATCATGATGTATTATTGATCCATAGGAATCTAGTATTGTAGAGGAAGTTATCTCCATGTTTGCACATGTTGATGCAGTGATGGAGGAGATACTTACTTCTTGGTGCATGGTTATAGTTGCACATTGGTAGACCCTTCTAGAGGTCTTGTTTGCAGATTCACAATACAATGAGAGCTTGGTTACACAATGGAAAATGTAGGGTAGCTTCAGGTATGTGAGATATTGGTGGTGTTTCAAAGGCACGGTTGTAGTGCACTTAGGTAGATCCAGTTAGAGATCTAGAGGAGACACATGTGGTGGTATGGAGGCATGGTTTAGTGTACTCAGGTAGATCCAATTAGAGATATGAGAGGAAGAGATACTCTTGTAGAGATACATGTACTCTTGTGTAGAAGATTTGGTTTGTAATCTCTTGTTATATTATATATATGAGATCTCTATCTTTGGTGGACGTAGCCCACATTGGGTGAACCATGGTACATGTTGTGTTATGTGTGTGTACTTTTGTGTGATTTGGATTATTCTTGTTTATAATTCCACTATAGATTTTGTGGGGATTGTTAGATCCATATTTGCATGTTTTGGATTTGATATTCTATAGTTGTAAATGTTTTTGCATAGACCCATCCCCAAAAAATCCTAGTATCCTTAACAATGTTTTCCAACAAAATAATGCTAGCACCGATGATTTCGATGATGAGGTTGATTTCGTAGAGCTAAACAATGACACATTTTGCAATCTTAACTTTACTCCTATTAAAATAGATGAATCCTACTTCCAGGATACTTTTTTACTATTGGCCTTGGTGAATACCAATTCAAAAAACCCCCTCCTTCCACTAATGCCATGATACCCTTCTAGGGGAGTGTCCATACATTGGACATCCGACCACCTACTTCCTCTCCCAAAACTCCCTTTATGACATACCTTGATCCCTTCACATGCACTATCTTCATACATGAATCTTATTGGCCCCATATTCCATTCAACCACACTTACTCGACATTTTTACATGTATGATGGATTAGCATGCCTTAGATTCACACTTACCAACATACTTCCCCCACCTCACTCTCCTCACCTTTATTGCATATGTGTACTTGTTACCATTTCATATAGGCCTCTGCATCTTCCATTTATCAGTGTTTCTTACACGTACTCCTCGTTCCTCTCCACTCACACTCGTAAAAATATTGTCTTGACTACATTGGTAGCATTTTGGATCTTAATCATACCGATATCACATTTCCCATGCCTTATAGTTAAGTCTCTTTCTAAAATGATTCATTCCTTGTTTATACTCAAAATCTCACTCTCTGGTATGCACACAATTGTCCGCAGACCTCCTATACCGATGAATAATATGTTATGGGAATGTACAATTTACGTTACACATGATCTTTATATTATCAACCCCATGCCAATGCTAACCAAGTCTCCAATTTAAATCCAATTGGCTATGATCCCATGACATTGATGATTTCCTAGATGAGTTTACTTGATCCTTCTCTAATCACACACTTGGGGGCATTGTGATTTCTCCACCCTCCCATCGCTATCAATTATCTCTTGTGTTTATTACTACACTTCAAGCTTCATACATCATGTTTAATCTTCCTAAGCAGTCCTACACCTTTGGTACACACATTATACCTTCATTACCCTCGATGCACTATAGTTCCACGGTTCGTAATTGACTCGCTAAGGGTATAATTTTTAAATGAACATCACATCATCTACATTTTACACTATGTGCTTCATGTTACATCTTTCTAGCATCTATTTGCACAAAACACTCATTTCCTAAAGACATGTTCTTGTCCTATGGTTCATTATTGACTATTGAGAGATATTTTATAAATGAACCTCATCTCATACACCTTTGCTAGGGGGCAGGTTTCTCCTATCATCTTCACATCTTGCATACCATGCCATCACACCATCATAGTATTTGCATATCATGGTTGCATGTACTCTTGCTACCTTTTTCTACATACATGTTGTACTTTATGTACTATGTTATTTGAATACTCGTATGCCATCATCATTTTATATATACACATGCACATTCACTTGGTCTCTATATGTGAAAGAAGATCTTTTACACCTCCTTCATTATGCATGATGCTTGGCACCGTACCTTTTACTTGTCCCACCGAGGCTCCCGGTGATTAAGCAAATATTGAATAAGTAAATGCCTAAACTAAATACATAATAGCACTTAAGATAAACAATAAGGTACGATTTGATCCAAGCAAATAAGTAATTTAAATTTGAAACCCTAGTCACAAATAGAGAGATAGAAGGACTTAGCTGATTCACAATAATCTCAAAGGTATGCTTTGAGCTAGGAAATTGTTGGAACATGAACTTAGAGTGTCACAATTAGACCTAGAAATTTGCAGGGACATCCGAAATGCTAGTACCAGGGTGCCTATGCGGGGTTAGCGTGCCGAGACCTATTTTATATGCCTGTGACTAATCGAAGTTGTGGAACATAATTTCAAAAGGGCATTAAATGTACACTATTTTTTTCCTTTGATCACCTATATGTCACTGCACTTTGCTATTATTCACATGAAATCTACAATTAGAAAGAAGCACCTACAAAACCCCAAACCACAACAAATCCTAAAAAATAAATATGCAAAATGGGAGGTCGAACTATCCTCGGTTGTAAATTAAGTGAGCTTATGACCAAGTGTTTCACTACATTGTATACTCCATGTAATTCTATGTGCGGTTGTGTATAGATCATGCCCTAGGTGGCTGTAATGCATGTCGCACTTGATAGTGAGAAAATAGCTAGATGTCAAAGATGTAGATAGATGTGTGCATGAAAGAATGAACTTCCCCTCCTATGAATGTCTACAAAAATAGAATTCCCTTGTCCCTTTTTTGGATCTAGATGGATGCTTGAATGCTTTTGGATGCAACCTTAGGTGGTTATAGATAATGCTTATTTCTTGGTCCTTTATTATGGTCACAGAGCTTTGTATTTATATGATTCACTTGTTTGAATTTCGTAATTAACCACTAAAATGCCAACTATTAAAACATTAAGATGCTTAAATGTATAGAAAGGACCAAAAAGATGTAAGAAAAGTGCGAAGAGGTCAGGGGCACCAAGAGGGGATGGGGGCGCTGGTGTTGGCATCCCGACTAGGCGGTGTCCGAATGAGAAATTTCAAACTAGGAAAAGATAGACCTGGGAAAGAAGGAGTGTAAGACTGATAGAGAAAATATAAAGTAAGAAAAGATAGCCAAAGACAATGGTCAATTAGTAATTTTCTTGCTTAGGAATCATATGAATAGTGGTATGTGATCAGGACTAGAAATATACCCAAAGTGTGTGATTTAGTTTCTAAATTTTAACCCACTTTATGTAGTTGAGATCTCAAAAACATAAAGTAGATAAGAGATGTGTACCTGATAACCATGCATATTGATGACAAAAATCATGTCAAGAGAGACAAGAAAAAGTGTGGAGTGATAAAAATGTGAAGCGTGGAAGCAAGAGAAGAGGAAGTGAAAAATGATGATGACCCTAAAGGTGAAAGCGTATGCGTAAATGTTGTGTTGTACCTATTTTTTATGTCAATTGATGCTTGATGATGTTTGATTAATCATTTGATTGATGTGAATATTGCTTCCCATAAGGATGGACCTGTAAAAGAGAAGAACAAACAAGTAGTCAAATACATGTATATATGATCAAAACATGTAAAATGTGTGTAAAAGCATGTAAAAATGAAAAAGTAACATGTGTACTTGATCCATGATGAGTGAAAAGAGATAGAAAGGATCCTGAAGATGTTGTAGAAGAATGTTTTTTGGGTGATCTCACGCCAAGAACGATTTTTTTAGGCGATCTCACACCAAGTGTGGAAGAAGTGTAGGGAGAAAGGTATAGTATTATTCTCCAACATTTTACTGCTTCCCGAAGTATAAAAACCACTTTGCAGATCATGTGCATGAATCTAATCTAGTTAGATCCAATGCGAAAGTAGTAAAGAAGATCACAATGCATGCACATGTCGAGTCTTTGAAGGACTGTGTGTCCTATAAAAGCCACCGTAATATATACAAAAATATACTAAAATTAGAAAAGTTTTATAACTTCCCTTGGTCACAAGCATCTAGGAAGGATCAAGGGAGCCCAGAAATACTATCTCGGTATTGGGAATTAGTGATTTTGTTGTACTGGTACTAAATCATGTGATTGAGACTTTTGTATTGGGTGACCGATTGACCCAATGATGATCCCGTCATTGGGGTGCATGCAACATCGATCGATGAGAGAATGTGACCCAAAGGAGGACCTGGATGCTTGAAGTGAAATTGATGTCTTGTTGGGGGAATGTGCTTGGTAGAAACTAAGGCATACACAAGCAAAGTGGCTAAGAAACAAGTGTTAATGTAAGGAAGATGGACACACATATAGAAAATAGTGTGAAAGCTAGCAAAAATACATTGTAAACATGTGATAGTGTAGACATAATAGACCATGAAAAGTGGGTTTTAAACATGGGACATCACTCATGGTGTCATAAGACAATCGAGGACGTAGTGGCCGAAAGAAAAAGTGTGAACACAAGACAAAGGGAAAATCTCACAAACAATGTCATACAAGAGAAAGTAATGACAAGCAAAGGAATCATATAGCCATGGTAAAAAATAGACCTACAAATAAATTTTTGTACATAAAGCACCCGTTAGCATGTTAGATATCTAAAAAGTATGTCAAGGCATATATAATCTGATATAGTAATGTGCTATGAAAAAATGAAACAATAACACTTATAATATAAGAAAGTGGATGCCCCCAGGAGACGTTGTGGGACTAGTAAGAGGTATTGTGTGAAGAATCCATGTTACATGTATCGATTTTTATGAAACCTACATCTGCAACTAGAAGGAAAGTGAATGTGCATGTGTATATAGAAATAGATAATGACACACACTGTATTTGTCTAGCATGTGCAATAAAGTGTACATGAAATGAGTAAATGCAAGTAAGACTAAGTACGAACAAGATATGCAGCATACTATGAGTGATATGGAATGGAATGTAATATGAGTTTGATTGGAGTAATGTGCCCCATGATTAGATGTGTATGCATGAGATGAGGTTCATTGATAAAATATCCCTCAATAGTCAAGAATGAATCATATAACAAGAGTGTGTCATCGGGAAATGGTTTGAACGTGTGTACTAGAAATATGTGATCGATAAAACATAGAGCATAGAGTGTGAGTGATGTGGTGAGGTTCATTTTAGATTGAGACCCTTAGCACTGAGTATGAACCACTGGAAATAAAGTGTGTCATAGGTTGGTGAGCATAGCATGCGGGTGCAATAAATATGCATCGTGAATGTGAAGACTGTGTAGGATGTAATATGAGCTGTGTAGAAAGATATGTCATGAATATGTGTAGTGTGTAGTGTGTAGTGTGTAGTGTGTAGTGTGTAGTGTGTAGTGTGTAGTGTGTAGTGTGTAGTGTGTAGTGTGTAGTGTGTAGTGTGTAGTGTGTAGTGTGTAGTGTGTAGTGTGTAGTGTGTAGTGTGTAGTGTGTAGTGTGTAGTGTGTAGTGTGTAGTGTGTAGTGTGTAGTGTGTAGTGTGTAGTGTGTAGTGTGTAGTGTGTAGTGTGTAGTGTGTAGTGTGTGAATTTCATATATGTAGTGAGCCCTCAATATTCAAGTGTGAACCGTAGTACAAGAGTGTGTCATAGGGAGATGGCAATACAAATGTATCAAGATGTGTAAGATGCATGTGAAAGACTAGATGCGAAGTGTGAAGTGAAATCGTAGAATTGTGAGACACTGCTAATGCTAGAAAGGGGAATGAGTAGGAGTGATGCCCCCAAGTGTGTAGAGGTAAATATGTTATCCGATAAAATTGAAAGGTGAGGATCCTCCACCTGATGCTTGTGAAGATAAAGGCATGTGACCATGCTCTAAGACTGACATTGAATGAGAGTGGAGATGTATCGGTGAATGAGACCTATATTCTTGAGACTTGGACATTGATGGGTACCTATGTGAAGGAGAATGCGAGAGGTGATGGAAACCTATGTGAAGTAAAACAAGTTGGTGATGTAGATCGATGTTAAGGAGTTGTATGAGTGACGGACCTAGACCGGTGAGATGATTTAATAGACTGTGAGACCTAGTTAGTGGTGCGTGAATAGGTGAGCTAGGAGCATATTATGCTTTAGAATCGAGATTTCTTGATGACCTACATGTTCTAGAAAGTGAAATGGAAACATTAAGAGGAGGTTACGGCCATGGTGTGGATGGTGAAACACCAATAATAGTGATGCCTTACTTATTGTGAATGAACTTTAGATGCAAATGGTGCATGGAGATGATAACACAGGTTTCCAAGAGCTAGGGAAGACCATATAATATGTCACACCCTTTGACTGAAGGTTCCACAAGAAAGGGCACAAAAATGGTAAGAGGACCCACTATTACGGGAAGCTTGACATACCCATATGAGTTAGGAATTAGATATGAAATTTGTGAGAGTGGATAGCCAATAGCGACAAGAAGTGAAATAGAACATGCACTAATGCAAAATGATGGATCAACCATAGTGTTATTAATAGTAATGGATCTAACAAAACCATGAATGTGCAAGTGACCGAAGAGAATGTAGCATGATATTCATGATCGAGAGAAAGAAATGATTGGTGGAGATGCCTCAACATGAGAAACTAGAAAATCAAGATCCCTCGATGCAGGAGGAGGCACTACGCGATATGTATGATTGGATGAAGAGTCATCCATTTGTTTATCATGTTTTGGAAGAGGATTGTTGAAGATATTAAGATTATGATTTTCATTGACCGGTGAGGATTTTGCAGGGCTCAAGAAGCTCAATAGCATTATTATCGATAAGATCTTGAATAAGATTGTGAATTTTGAAACATCGATATATAGAATGCCCAATGCATTAATGATAATCGCATTTGAAATTTTCATTGTAATTACGACCTTTAGGATGAGATGGGTCCAGATTGAGTGGATGATGAAGTGTAATAATATTCCTCTCAACAAGTTGTGGCAATAGAATATTTAGAGCAATAGTAAGCTTAGTAGATGTACACTTTAGAGGTTGCCACTTGAATGTTTTTGGTGTTAGATACAACATTTACAATATTTTTAGCTTCGATGGGGTTTTGTAAATGACTTAAAATTTGATTTACTTTGAAAGCGCATAGAAGATGAAGCATGTTCTTGATACTTAATATTGCCTATAGATAAGAGTTTAGTTTCATGTAGCTTAAGAGTATGACACAAATGATCGAATGATGGAGAGGTCTCGAAGATGACACTCTCCTGGAGAGGTACTAATAGACTTTGGACAAATAGATCTTGAAGTTTAGATTTTGAAAGCACATCAAACATCTTATCTAGGTTGTATTTTTATCGTAAGACATAATCCGCTAGATGTTTATTAGATCCTTGCATAATTTGTGTCGATTAAGCATAGGATATTTTGGAGCCGATATTGATAGAAAATCATTGGATAAATGTGTAAAATATGTTACTAGATGGACAGCTTAGATCATAGAACCAACACATTTCATATTCGTGAAGAATCCTAAGAAATAGCTTAGCTAAGAGAATATGATGATCAAAAAAATCTAGACATGCCACATGAAATGCTCGGAGATGCTCTCGGGGTCACCATGACCATTGAAAATGGGAAGCATGGGATTAACGAAACTAGGTGGAAGTGCATAAGCGAGAAATGGCGAGTACGAAAGGAGTATGGCATAATAATGTGGAATCTAGAGATTGAGATGGATGAGAAGTTGCTTTTTTAATTGATGTGTTTGAACTTGAAGGTCCTAATAAAGAGAAGCTACATATTGAGTGTTAGCGGAAGAGACTTACTACGTATGAGAAACAAGAGGTAGGAACATTAAGCTCTACAAGATTGGTGGCCTCCTCATGAGAAGTGAATAAAAGTAAGTATAGATCCTAAGGATGTTCAGCGATATTATCATTAAGTTCTTGGAGATGGGCTTCAATAAACTCGCTAAAAGATTGAGCCATGACACAAAGATGATAAAAGCTCTAGAATCAAGGTGGGTTCAAGTGGTGGGTTCACCAAAGGATTAAGAAAATATTGAATAAATAAATACCTAAATCTAAATATGTAACAATGTTGAATATAAACAATAAGGTATATATTTGATCCAAGCAAATAAGTAATTTAAATTTGAAACCCTAGTTACAAATGGAGAGATAGAAAGACTTAGCTGATTCACAATAATCCTAAAGGTATGCCGAGCTGGAAAAATGTTAGAATAGGAACTCAAAGTGTTACAATCAGACCCAAAAATTTGCAGGAGTGTTAGAAATTCCAGGACCATGGCACCTATGCATGTTCAAGGTGGCACCAGAGACCTATTTTGGGTGCATGTGACTACTCGAAGTTGTGGAACCTAATTTTGTAGGGGTGTGAGATGTTTGCTAGTTGTAACATTTGATCAACTGTATGTCACTGGACTTCATTTTTATTCGCTTAAAACCTACAATCATAAATAAGCACCTACAAAACCCCCAAACCACATCAAATCCTAAAAAGAAAGATTTAAAATGGGTGGTTATACGGTCCTCGGATGTCAACGAAGTAAGCTTATGACTAAGTGTTGCACTACATTGTAGACTCCTTGTAATTTTATGTGTGTGTGTATCAAAATTGTGCCCTAGGTGGATCTTGTGCATGTTACACTTGATAGCGAGAAAATATCTAGATGTAAAAGATGTAGATAGATGTGTGCATGAAAAAATGAACTTCCCCTCCTATGCATGTATTTAAAAATGACACCCATTTTCCCTTTTATGTGATTAATTAAATATTGGAATGAATAGATGCCTAATAGTAATTGAAATGTAGCAGTAAATGAATAAGCAATTAAGTAAAAAAATCAAATTAAGCTAGTAAATATGAAACCCTAGTTAAAAAGAGGAGAAAAGAAGACTTAGTTGATTCACAACCAAATTTCAATTGTCTTTGAAGTGATGACTAGGTGAACAGAGAGGGATAAGTGTCACACAAAGACCCAGAAAAATGTGCAAGTTGATGATCTTTCTAGACTAGGGCACCTGGAAAGGGGCAGGGGTGCTTGTGGGTGCCACGAGACCCGATTAGGCACCTCATTGCCAAAATGCTTAGAAAACCATCTTTGAATGGTTACAAGGTGTTCGTTTTCCTTCACCTTTGGTTGCTAGTGTATCGTCATAACAATAATTGCCGATCTTCTACTAACCTACAATGAAAGATTGACCTGTAAAACCCTCAAGAGTTCATCAAATCCTAAAAAGAAAAGAATGCAAAGGAGAGGTCGATTGTCCTCAGTTTTCAAATGAGTGATCTTACAATTGAGTGTTGCACTACATTTCATACCCAATGTAGTTCTAGGTGTGTGTGTGTGTGTGGAATCATGCCCTAGGTGTCTTTTATGCAAATCACACTTAATAACAAGATCATAGGTAGATGTAGAAGATGTAAATAGATATGTGCATGGAATAAAATTAACTTCCCCTCCTATGAATTGTATGCAGAAGAATGCAGTCCCTTGCCCTTGAATGAATGCTTGAATGATCTTAAATAGCCTTTGAATGCAACCTTAGGTTGTGATAGCTAATTCTTAGTGCTGGACCTTTATTATGATCACATAACTTTATATGTATATGATTTTTTTCTTGAATTTCATAATTAACCCCAAAAATGTTGACTTCTAAAAATATAAAATGCTCAAATGGCTAGAAAAGACCCAAAAATGTGAGTAAAGTACAAAGAGGTTAGCGGCACCCGAGAGGGGACGGGAGCGCTGACGCTAGCATCTTGGTTATGCGTCGGTGTCTAAACTCAAAGAAACCGAAGGGTCGAAGGTCGATGAGAAAGAAGATGTATAAGACCAAAAGTGGCAATAGAAAGAAAGCACAAATGGTTAAATACATGGGTTAATTGGTAATTTTCTTACGTAGGAATCATATGAATAGTAATATGTAATCATGACTAGATAATTACCCAAAGTGTGTGATTTTGTGTCTACATTTTCCCCACTTTATGTTGTTGAGTGAAAGCTCGATAACATAAAGTAAATAAGAGCATACTTGATAACCATGTAGATTGATGGTGAAAGTGTGCCAGAGACAAGGAAAAAGAGTGGAGTGATAAAAATGTGAAGCGTGGAAACTAGAGAGGAGAAAGTGCAAAAAGTGATGATGATGATGACCCTAGGGTGGAAACGCATGTGTAGGTGCCACGATTTTACATGTTATTGTTGTTTATGTGATGTAGGATGATGTTGATTACCGCTTCCCATAAGGATGAACCTGCAAAAGAGAAGAACGATCAAGTAGTCAAATACGCGTGTATATGATCAAAATGTATACAAAAAGTATGTAAGAAATCATGTAAAATGTGAAAAAGGAACATGTGCACCTGATCCATGATGAGGAAAGAGTGTAGAAAGGATCTTGTAGATGACATAGAGAAGTGAGTTGTTCGGTGATCTCACGCCGCTTATGTTGGTTGCGAAGTTTTTCGAGTGATCTCACGCCAAGAATTGGAATAAGTGTAGGGAGAAAAGTTTGGTGTCATCCTCCAACCTTTAACTTCTTCCTAATATATGGAACACCATTGCAGATGGTGTGTAAAAATCCAATCCAGTTTAACCAATTCTAACCCAATGCTAAAAAAGAAAAATGTTGTATGATGTGTGCTAAGAATGGTATGCCATGTAAAAGTTGTTGTGTAAATTTTTGTAGAATATGTTGCACTAAAGAATGTTGTGTAACTTCCCCATGGTCACAGGCATCCAGGAAGAGTCAAGGGTGCCTAAACACTACTGTCCTATTCTTAGCACTTGGTGTTTGTGTTGTAGTAAGGACCCAAGTCATATTTTGAGCCCTTTCTAATCTTGATGGTTGTGTTGTACTGGCATCAAGTGTGTTGAATTGTGATTGTGAGATGTTGTACGAGGTGACTCGTTCACCCAAATGATGCCCCCATCATTTAGGGTACATGCGATGTTGTTGAGGAGTATGCAGCCCAAAGGAGGACCAAACGTGGTGCTAAAATTATGCCCTGTAGGGGGAAGGAAGTGTGCTTGGTAAAAACAAAGGCACACATAAAAAAGTGGCTAGAAAACAAGTGTTAGTGCTAGCATGAAAACATGCATGTAGAAGACAATATAAGCTAACAAGTAAGAAGACAATGTGTAAGCTAAGACGCAAGAAGACAAAGTGTCGACCAGAAAAGCGGGTTTAAAATTTGGGACATCACTCACAATGTCAGCAAGACAATTAAGGCTGACTAGGACAAAAGCATACAAGTGTGCACACTAGACAAAGGGAAAATCCTACAAACAATGGAAAATAATGACAAGCAATGTAATAGACAACCATGGAAGCAAGTAGACCTACAAGATAAATGTTACACATGAAGCACCTGTTAGAATGTTAGAAAGATAAAAAGTATGTCAAGGCGTGTATAATCTAATATAGTAGTGTGTTATGAAATAAAATGAAACAATAACATTTATAGTGTACAAAAATGGATGCCCCTAGAGCCACTTGTGGAACTAGTAATAGGTATTGTGCCAAGTATACAAGCTGCATGTGTAGATCTCGTAGAATTTGTGATCACAACTAAAAAGCAAGTGAACGCACATGTGTATATGGAAAAAGATAATGACATACAAGATATATATCTAGCATGTGTAATAAAGTGTACATGTAACAAGTAAATGTAAGCAAGACTAAATGTGACCAAGATATGTAACATGTTATAGATGAGATGGAATGGAATGTAGAGTGAATGATAGGAGTAACATGCCCCCGAGTGGATGTGTATGTATGAGATGAGGTTCATTTATACATGCCCCTTAGCGATAAAAAGAATGAACCATAGAGCAAGAGTGTGTCATCGGGAAATGGCTTCAATTGTATGTATTACAAAGATGTGATCATCCAAGCACAAAGCACAAGTATGTGAGTGAGTGAGTGAACACGTGAGTGTGGTGAGGTACATTTAAGATGTAGAGCCTCGGTATTCGATTATGGACTACAGAACTAGAGTGCGGCATAGGGTAGTGTGTCATCTTGATTGTGAGAGACTTATGTAGGATGTGCAATGTGTTGTATTATTTGTGCATGTGTAGTCTATTGTGAATTTGTCTATTGTGTCAAATGTTGTGAATATTTATATAGTGTGGTATGTCATGTTGAATGCCCGTAAAGAGATTGATTGTGAACACATTAAGTATATTATGTATGGTGGATGTGTCGCATGTGACAAAGTGTTGATTAGGTAGTGTGTTGTGAATATGTAGATTGTGTAAAATGTTTGTGTTGATTTCACACAAGAAAGATGTGTCATGTGATGTAAGAGAGGTATTTCATGAAAGCACTGAGTGTGTAGCATGTTGTAGATATGTCGAGTGTGTTGCATGTTGCGTTGAATATGCTCTGAAGAGTATGTGTTGCTATTGTGTTGTGTTTGTATTAATGAACATGCACAAGACATACGCATTGTAAGTGTGTAGTATGTGATGTCTAATGTGTGTTAAGAAGGTTTCGTAAGTTTGTTGATTATTTAGTGATTAGTGTATCATATGTGTCATGTGTAATATGATGTGTAGTGTAGTGTGTGAGGTTCATGTGTATAGGATGCCCTCAATAGTCAAGTGTGAACCATAGCATGAGAGTGCGTCATTGGGTAATGATGATACTAATGTATCAAGATGTGTATGTTGTATGTGAGAGACTAGATGTGAAATGATGAGAATATAAGATGCATGTTGATGCGATGGGGGAATAAATAGATGTAATGCCCCCAAGTGTGTGATGATGAGAATGATCAAGTGACATTTTCTAAAAGATCATCATTTTCCTGATTGAAGCCAACTGGAGATGCATTGGAAACTTGATAAGTAATAATATGAGGTGGATCATATAAAGAGCCATTGTGATGTAAGGTATACATGGTCATTACGTACTCTTCATTAGTGAAAGGTGTTGATAGACACCCGTTTTTGTACCAACACGTGAGATTTTGTGAATAGCTGAGAGATGAATAACTACTGATAGAATCATGACCGAATGGTATAGGAAAATTAATAGAAGTGTGACTAGAGTCTAAAGTTCCCCCAATATAATCAAGCCAATGTTCCCAAGCATCAATGGAGAAACACAAGGGGTACGTGCAACAAAGACTGCTAAATGGAAAACATGCAAACCATAGGCGGTCGTAATGTGAACATATCCATGATAGAGATGGGGTGAGTGAGGCGGTGGTAAGATATCATTAAGTGTCAAGCCAAGCCTATTCAAGTCATCATATGTGCAAATAGTATCAAAGCAAGTATGATCCAATGAAATATGATGCCAATAAGAGTTATTGATGAAAAGAGTGCATGCGAAAGGAATTAGTACGGACTCAAAGTGCTCATAAGAAGGTGAAACGACATCTAACGTATGGAAAAACCCCTAATAAAGTACCATAACATTAGTAGAAGGAGGGGTTTTGAATTTGTATTCACTATGGCCATCAACAACAAAAGTGTCATTGAAATATGAATCATCATCCTCAACAAGATTGAAATTGAGATTACACAATTTGTCATTAGTAAGGTCAACAATGTCGACCTCGTCATTAGAATCATCAGTAGTGGCATTGTCATGTTGGATAGAAGTATCGAGGATGTTGGTTGGAGGTATACTAGATGTAGGAGTAAGAGGAGCATCAACAAGTGGAGTAGTAGTAGTAGTGACTGGAGTAGACACAGTGGGTGAAATGATAGTAGTAGTATGAGTGGAAATAGTCGGAGTGATAAGAGTGGAAGAAGAAGACTGTGAAGTGCTAGATTGACCAACATCATATGTATCAATGTTGTTATATGGAATAGGTTGCGATGGAAAAAGTGGCATAGAAGTAACAGGGTATATGCGACATAATTTGAATGGATCAGGGTCTACAACAATGGTATGTTCATAGTCATCATGTAATAATTTGACACATTGATGAACAATGGATGGAACTTCTTGCATTACATGGATCTAAGGTCTTCCAAATAAAATATTGAATTGAAACGAGGTATCGATAATGAAAAATTCCATAGGGACAGTCTTAGGCCTAACTTTGATATGTAATGTGATGGTTCCTAAGCACGTGCAAGTAGTTGAATCATAACCACGAATAAGAGTAGAATTATTAGAAATTAGATTATCTGCAATGTCAAGTTGTTTTAGAAGAGAATGAGCACATAAATTAGTTTTTGAACCGTTGTCGATGAGTGTGTGCTTAATACAAGTGGTGCCAATAATAATAGTGATAAACAAAGGTGCACATGGATTGTCAAGAGAAATGGTGATATGTCCTCATTAGTAAATGATATAGCACGTGGAAAAATTTTAAGAGACTAAATGAGGTGTGTGAATACCACCAAGGAATTATCACTTTCAATGTGAATAGAGTGAAGGGAAGCTTTTAATTTATGACGAAAATTAGGTGCATTGCGTAATAAGTCATAGAGAGATATTTTGGTCGGTGTATTCTTAAGTTGTTCAATGATATCATATCCCTAAGAAGTGGCGGAGGAGATGTAGAAGTGATAGGTGGCGGGATAGAAACGGTGGAGCCATAGGAGGAAGAGTGCGGCGAGTAGTTACTACATTAATATAAGATCAGCCACATGTGTAATAAAGTAAGGAGGATGTTGAGTACAAACTTGCATGAAATCAGCGATAGTAGTAATAATGTCAGAAACCCTAATGGGAGTAAAAGAAGGATAAGACAATTGATCCATGACTCAATAAGATGAAGACATATTTAGAAGGAAAGGTCCTAAAATAAATAATTGGGTTCACCAAATAATTAAGAAAGTATTGGAATGAATATATGCCTAATATCAATTGAAATGTAGCAAAAACTAAATGAATAAGAAATTAAGTATAGAAATAGGACCTAAGCAAATTAAGCTAGTAAATATAAAACCTTAGTTGCAAACAAGAGGAAAGAAAACTCGGTTGATTCACAATCAAATATAAACTATGATGAAGTGATGACCAGATGAACAGAGAGGGATAAGTGTCTCAAAGAGACCCAGAAAAAATGTGTGATCGACGATCTACTGGACTAGGGCACCTTGAAAGGAGCAGGGTTCCCGCAGGCACCACAAACCAAGACTAGGTTCCCGTGTGATCGCCAAAATTCTCGAAAAACCAACTTTGAATAGTCGCAACGTGTTCCTTGTTATTTGACTTTGGTTTCTAGTATGTTGCACAATGATCACCGATGTCACTAATAACCTACAATGAAATATTGACCTGCAAAACCCTTAAGAGTGCATCAAATCCTAAAAAGAAAAGAATACAAATGAGGGGTTGGACTATCCTCAATTATCAAATGAGTGAACTTACGATTGATCGTTGCACTACATTTTAGACCCAATGTAGTTCTAGGTGTGTGTGTGTGTGTGTGTGCGCGCGCACAAAGCGTGCACGTGGAATCATGCCCTAGGTGGCTCTTTTCCATGTAACACTTGATAGCAAACAAATATCTAGATGTAGAATATGTAAATAGATGTGTGCATGGAATAGAATGAACTTCCCCTCCTATGAAGTGTATGCAAAATAATGTAGTCCCTTGCCCTTGAATGGATGCTAGAATGGATGCTTGAATGCTCTTGAATAGCCTTTGGATGCAACCTTAGGTGGTGATAGCTAATGCTTAGTGTTTGGTCCTTTATTATGATCATATAACTTTATATTTATATGATTCCTTTACTTGAATTTCATAATTAACCCCAAAAAGGCTGAAAAACAAAAAGATAAGATGCTCAAATGACTAGAAAGGACCCAAAAGATGTGAGTAAAGTACAAAGAGGTATGGGGCTCCTAGAGGGGATGAGGGTGCCTGGCATTGGCATCCTTACTGGTCACTAGTGTCCAGACTCAGAGAAACTAAAGGGTTGGAGGTCAGATTGAGCAAGAAGGTGTGTAAGACCAAAAGTGACAACAGAAAGAAATTAAATATGGCCAAAGACATGGGTTGATTAGTACTTTTCTTACTTAGGAATCATATGAACAGTAGTATGTAATTAGGAATATATAATTACCCAAAGTGTGTGATTTTGTGTCTACGGTGTGGAGCTAGATGGATGCTTGAATGATCTTCTATACAACCTTAGGTGGCGATAGATAATGTTTACTTGTTTGGTTATTTATTATGGTCACATAGCTTTGTATTTATATGATTCCCTTGTTTGAATTTCATATTTAACCACTAAAAGGCCGACTAGTAAAAAATAAAGATGCCTAAATGGGTAGAAAGGACCCAACAGATGTAAGCAAATTACAAATAGGTCGGGGGCACTTAGAGGGGATAGAGATGCCTAGCGCCGGCGTCTGGCTAGGCGCTGGTGTCCAAAATGAGAGATGCCGAAGTATGGAAAGACAGACTGGGCAAGAAGTGTAAGACAAAGAGATAAAATAGAAAGTAAGAAAAGATGGCCAAAAGATGGTTGTCAATTAGTACTTTACTCGCTTAGGAACCATATGAATAGTGGTATGTGATTAGGACTATAAATATACCCAAAGTGTGTGATGTAGTGTCTACACCGGGGGGGCATCTACTTTACTACTTTCACAGTTCTATTGCTACATTATTCACTACTTCTCATTTTAGTTACTTTACTTTTCATTGATATATACATGCCTTGACATATTATTTATCTTTCTAACATGTTAATGGGTGCTTCATGTGTAGCATTTTCTTTGCATGACTATATGCCACCATGGTTATCTGATACATTTTTCTTGATCTTGTTTGTTATTGTATGTTATTATTTGTGGGCTATGCCCTATGTCTTGTGTGATCATTGTATGATTTTGGTTGTTTTGGCCCTGATTATCTTGTGACATTGTGAGCGATGTCCCATGTTTGAAACTCACTTTTCATAGTCCATCTTGTCTTACTACTTGCTTTTTACATTAGCTTGTCTTGCATGCTAGCTTTTCTCTAACACTGTTACCATCCCACTTTATTTCTATGTGCCTTGGTTTGTATCATGCACATACCTTACCCCCGTAGGTATCCACTTCATATCACTATCGTCATCTCTTTTGAGTTGAATCCTCCTATTATCATCGCATGCACCCCAAACGAGGGGGCATACATTGGGTGAGTAAATCACCCTACACCGATTCGAGAGATACGATTTAGATTAGCACAAGATAAAACAACAACACAAGAACACAATCACAGAATAGTCAAGAAACATACTTGGACCTCACATACATAGTAGAATATATCACCCAAACTCGAGATACTAGCGCCTCAACCCTCTTGTCCTCACCTAGCCACTAATGTTATAGGGGTAGAAACATGCAATTTCTTAGAACAACACAAAGGTTCAAAGTACATTTCTATAGTAGAAGGAACTTGCCTTTAATCATAGAATGCATTCTATCTCCTATAATCAATACAATCGAAAAAAATCGGAACTAATTGGAACGCACTTTATCTCTCTGCAGTGGTGCTTATTGGGTAGAGTCATGAAAGGAGAGTAAAACTAGACCTCTCTCCCCAACACTTTCTCTTTGGCATGAGATCGCCCAAAAACTTGTATCTTGTGTGAGATCGCCCAAAACCTCACCTCTAGCATTCAAATCAGTAACTCCAAGCAACATGACACTTTTCTATCTTTTACTCTCTTACATATCAAGTGCACACTTTCCTTTTACACACTTTTACAATCTTTACATACTTATACACATGTTTCTCTGATCTATCATATACAATAAAATTACTACTTTCTCGCTCTTCTTTTGCAGGCCCATCCTTACAAGAAGTAGCTCACACAAGCTTCTGATGACACACATACACTTCACCCCTAAGGTCCAATTCCCTTTCCTAGTCTCCACGCTTCACTTGTCCACTCAGCATGCTATCAAACACTATTCTCTACAGGATTATAAGGTACCCATCTTCTATCTACTTTATGTTATCGAGTATTCACTCAACAACATAAAATGAGGGAAAATGTATACATAAAATCACATACTTGGGTACATTTATAGGTCCAAAAGCATACTAATGTATATATGATTCCTAAGAAATAAAACTAGTGGTTGATAACTATCTTTGGCCTCTTTTCTTTGTCTCTTTCTTTCTCTTTGGTCTTACACACCCTACAGCCCTAATCGGGTTTATCTTTTATGGCCTCGACACTAGCGCCGACTTAGGACACCATCCCCAGGCACTTCCTCATCCATACTAAGCATTCTTGACCCTTTCTTACCTTTACTCACTTTTTTTGGGTCTTTATCTTTTGGGCATATTTTTCACTTATGGGTCAGCGTTCCAGTTGTTAATTATGAAATTCAAACAAGGGAATCGTATATATACTTAGTTACTTCCCAAAAATAAGGACCAATCATTAAGCATTACTATTATCACCTAAGCTTGCATTCCAAAGGCACAAGATCATTCAAAAGGCATCCATTTAACACTCATATAAGTGATAAGGGTCGCATCACTTTTGAATACACTTTGCATAGAGTGGAATTCTATTCTATTCCATCTCGCACAATAGAATATATTGCTACATTCTAGACTATCCCGCTATTATTTATGTAACTTGCACAAGGGCATCCTAAGCACATCATTTCTACACACACACAAAGAACTACATGGGCGTTAGACGTTGTGCAAATCTCGTTAGTAAGTTCACTCTTCGGGTGACAATCGTGTCGTCAGTACAACCCCACATTCTACATACTTTTTATTAAATTTGATGTAGTTTGTGGATATGTACATTAGACATTCTTTTTGCGATTACAGTACCCTCGGTGATCAAAGAGTGAATATCAAGTGATGTACATGAATCAACAATGAAACTCTTGTGACATATAAGAAAACATTTTTTTGTGTATTTGGATGGCCACTAGTGCTCATATCCAATCGACAAGTGCCTGTGCCTTTTCCCTCCTGTGAGTGCCCTTATCCTACACCATTTCTAAGTTCTAGAATCTTCAAGAGCATTAATGTCGTTGATAACATCTTGTTTCACTATTTTACCCGCCCATATCACCCCCCATTTTCTCAAAAACTAGCTAATTCATCTTATATGTCCTTTTTGCTTAGGGTTTCATATTGCACATGCTTTATTGCTTGAGTCTTACTTTTGTATAAATAGCATTTGTATATCGCTATTACAAGTAGTCACTCAAACATAGATTTAATTCAAATTAAATTAAATCATTGTGTTCATATGGCCCTACCAATATAAGTTAATAAACCCTCAATGAAAGAAAAATGGGGAACATACATGACAATTATGCAAACCTCCTCACTTTGGTAAAGAAATTTTAAAAATATAGGGAGAAAGGGATACATTCCAGGAGGAAGATAATAAGGTGGCCATGAAAACTTAAAAGCCATAGACATGGACCAACAACAACTAGAGTAATAAATAAATTTTGATTCTTACATAAAGAGACCTGTGTATAAAGTCATAGTTATAAAGCAAATAATAATCAAGATTTTTGCATACGCAAGATGGAATTTGCATAAAAAAGTATTCACGATAAATTGAAAAATAGAAGACAGTGACATAGAAATAAAATATTGAAGTTGAAGTGCCCTTATATAAATAGTAATATGTGTAACTATAATCTAAAAAATATATTATTAAAATCATATTACAAGAAAGAGAGCCTCCACACTAGCATCTTCCATTTCAGTTTTTAAAACAACACTATTAAAAGAAATATGTGTAATGACAATAGGGCCTGCCCACAACTCTTACCTATTGATCAAAATTAGTTCACTAACTAAATTACAAAGGACATGTTCTTCACTCAAATCATAAACAATCTTTCCTCCCAATACTTTCCTTCAACAAACAACAAACAACCACAACCAAAACAAAGTATGAACACAATAAAAAATGCAAACAACGACATTCCAACACCAAAAACTCAAGCAAACAAGTAAACAAAATAAACAATGCCTTTTCCCACACAATAGAGGTTAAACGACCCACTCTTCCTAACCCAACAATACATCATGCTTGCAATAAATTCCCCGACTACTAAGCCTACAAACATAAGGTTTCAATAAATCCTTAGCTAGTAAATGTACAAAACATATATAAAAACAACATCTACACAAGCAAGATTTTTGAAATGGTTGATAAAAAACAAACTTGTATATAGTGTAGACACCTAAAATATGCTTACACTTAGCATTTCCTCCAATTTAGTCAATGAACGATACTTCATTAATTCCCCATTCTTCGCTCCATTCTCAAATGCCCATTTACGACACCTTCTTGGTCATATTCTTCCTATAATCATCTAATTTGGTTAATATATCTCTTATTAGCTAAACATTCCTCCTTTTGACCATTCAAAATCTCCCTAGTTCTCTCTAGACCACTTCTATTGGCTTCGCGAGCTATCTATCACCACAATTGGTTATCCAAACCCTCCCAACTCTCAATGAGTCTCGAATCACTTGCTAATTGAGTTTAACTAGCCTAAACCAATCTTAACTAAGCCTAAAGCATGTTTATCCTAATCTAATCTAAAAGAGCTTTAGTCCCACATGCACCCAAATTCCAAACTCTTCCAAACCAGAAACTATAAACACAAGGCTGAGCCTACCCATTCAGACTTACAACTTTACTCTCAAACACTTTGGAAAGGCATTAGAAACCATTTGTGATAGGTTTAAGCTATAGAACATTTGGATCTTGGCCATACTCCATTGTTAA
The DNA here is from genome assembly GCA_018340775.1 of Taxus wallichiana var. yunnanensis. NCBI lineage: Eukaryota > Viridiplantae > Streptophyta > Pinopsida > Cupressales > Taxaceae > Taxus > Taxus wallichiana. Next base: position 589,479,665 of record CM031238.1, on the reverse strand, counting down.
GAGCTCCCCCATCTTGCATCCATCCACCTCCATTGAAGAAAACAACTAATCACATAATTTGATTGCTTAGAATCTAACTAGGTTCACATTTTATTAAGCTTTCATAGAGTAGAGAGTAGTATACATGTTAGTTTTTGATGTTTTTGTCAAAGTTATAATGTTTTCATGTTAGTTTCTCTTGTTTATCTCTAATCGGATGGTGCATGGTTGAGTTAGGAAATCTTTGAGGTTCTTTAGCCTCACTCCATAGCTTTGGCAACTTTCCATTTGCACACATTTTCCACGCTCGGTGGGACACTTATGTCCATCCTCCATTAATGGAGGTCATTTAGGTTCTTCAAAGTCATTTTTCAAGTTTTTTTAGTTTAAATCACTTGTTATTTCCTCTTTTTCTGTTTTAAACCTTGGATTAATGAACTCTATTTACATGCATTTGTGGGTTTAACATAGAAATAGGAAGCTTTGACTAACCAATAACCTGTTTGCTCTTAAAATTTTGAAAATCCGTGTTTTTTTGCAGGTTTTTTACAGGGCACGCGTAGGTGTTTTGAGGTGGTGCATACGTATTGATATATGTGTCTCTCGCTTGGAAACGCCGTGTATCCGTCAGGGTGTCCTCTGTGTTTGTGAAAATTTTATTTATAAGGAGGCATTCGCGTCTCCGTTGGTCCTGCATCTATGTCTCCGTCTCTCTGGACGCGTCTATGTAATTAATATCACTGTGTAAAATTTACAGACTTCTTTTTGCTTGGGCCGCATAGTCTGTCGGTAGGAGCGTGTTCACATTGAAACCCTAGCGTACCTGTTGGATTAGGGTGCATAGGTGTTGGTGATTGTTTTTGTTTTAATAGACCCGCGTAGGTGTTGGTATAGGCGCGTACCCGTTGGTTGGGGCACGTACATGTCAATTTGGGTGCACAAGTGTTACTGTCAAAATTAATTTTTTTATAGTCTATTTTAGCTATTTCTCTGACATTTTGATGCAGGTTTCTAAAGGTTGACAGGTTTAAAAATAGGGCTAACTCTTTAAAATTTTAGTTTGCATGATTAAGTGTTTTTCATTCCTTAGCTTAAATTAGGATTTGTGAAAGGTGTGTATGCTCTCTCCTCGTGCTTTCCAAAGTGATCTTGGAGATCAAAAACACTTGCACAAATTCTATTTTTTATGTTAAAAACACTTGCTTTTAAGGATAAAGTAACATTTTTATGTGCTTTTAGTAGGATTTCCACTTTGCATATGCTCTTCCTTCGCGCTTTCGGGTGATCTTAGGAATCAAAAGCAAAGTGTGAGTTCTCTTTTACCTCAATCAATGAACCAGAAAACTACTAACCAACTTGTTTTCTACATAACCTTACGTTGGTAAAAGAAAGGTGCTAAGAACGAAACAAAAACTTCTAATACACATGTGTTTGCAGATTGCCAAATGGTGTGCCACTTTTGAAACCACATTAAGAATAAAAAAGATAAAAAAACACACCATATTCAACACATTGTATTGCAAGTTTCGAAAAGGGTAAGTCCTCTCTCGCTTAATCGGAACATAACCCCTTTGGAATAACGCCTTAAGCTATAACAATGGGGGTCGTTCTAGGAACCCCAAAGTAGTCCACCGTTGAGTAACCTCATGGATGAAACGGGAAGCACCTCGCTTACCCACTTGACTAGTACACCTTGTGAGATAGCGTTATCGGTTGTCCATGTGGCGACCCCAGTGATAGTACACATAGACACACTAGTTGCATCTTTTTCTTGAAGAGGGTAAAGTAAAGCCAAGATACTCCCAAACTAGTCAGTGTGAATTTTTGGGTAAATCACGCTCGCTTAAGACAACCTTGTAACACCTAGTTGAGAGAACTTATTAAGGAGACCATTTTGTCTGGAGGCCAACTTTACTAGTCCATGCACATCGTTTTGCCATCACAAAGTGATAACTTGTTTGGATTCAACATCGTGTTTTTCGAACACGGTAACAAACTCATCCCAAGTTTGATCTGAGTGTCTTTCATCACGAATCTAGACAAGCGTATTACTTAGCTTAGCTTCCTTCTCATTTTTAAAATGAGGTGAAGCTCTACCCAAAGTGAAACTAAGTCTATTTTCACATATTCTTGATCTACACCCATGCATTCATACTTTTCATCTTGGAATTTGAACAGAGGCATACTTTACGTGTCGTGTTAAAGATTTTGCTAGCTACTTTTTGTACGTTTACACCCATCCATGTTTGCAGCTGGGGTGTTAAACGACTAAAGCGAGCAGGTACGTTTTCACGTCTTTGGAAGTCCTATGATCTTGACTTCAGGATCTTCATCATTGTTACGGGTCGGTTTTGTCATTCTGTCTCTCCCCTAGTTTGTCGACTTTTGCTTGCATTCTGGTTGTTCAATATTGGTATTTACATTGCATCTCCCATTCTTTGGGTACATAGTATAAACCCCTCTATTGCGTGATTACGCTACTTGCATTATCATAGACTTCTTGTTATACCTTCCATTTGATTTTAGTTTAGATGTCATATGTGTTTATTGATGAGTGTTGATACCGCATTATATATGCCACCATGATGTTGTCTTGATATCAAGACATTGCTTGTTTGGTTGAGATATCTGGATAGCATTGTTACGATATATCTAGTTGTGACGTCCACTTTTCAAAACACTTAGCTTTCATCAATACTCGATTTAGTACTAGGTATACATTGTGTGGAGGTCGCGATTGGCTCCTTGTTGTTACTTACACCTTGTTCATTTCGAACTTGACGTAAGTATTGACATTGTGTGATCATCTTTGCATTGGGCTATCATTTTACACACACATTTTACATAGGGAGTATTTCCTTATTGATTGGATTTGTGTTTCACACTTGCGTGATTGTTCCTTGTGATTATTCATTCGGAAAACTTGTTTTCTAGGACAATCCTTTTTGATCTCATCGAGATTACGTCATCATGATGTCTATTTTCCTTAGACCTTCTTTGAAAAATCACACACGCATCTCCGTACATACTGAATGTCTAGTTGGCTACCATTGTGCTACCCAAATCGGCATGGGGCCTTATTCACTTTGAAGAAGTTTGATTGCACTATCTAGGTCTAGACATTTGTTCTTAAATAGCCCCAACCATGACTAAATATCACACGGTTTCTAACATTTACAACAATACGGAACCTAGGTTTAGGCATTCACATCAAAATATTCCCATTACAACTAAACCTCGTTTGGTTCTTCGTGTTAGAGAGCCCAACTGGGTACCCTGTTCCCCACCTTTAGCTCATAGTCGGTGGTATGGTTTGGATGCTTCTAATCCAAATTATTATTCAGTTTCCCCCCACTCTTATTCTTTCAAATCCAAACCACCATTCGGATTCCCACTTTTCTTCTGAAGATTTGGATCCCAACTATTGTTCGGATACCCATAGATCAAATCTTGAATCATGGTCCTCCCTTCCTTTGCATGACCTTTATTCCAACTCACCTCAATGATGTCTTCCTCCTTTGAAGACTCGTGTGACTCCAATTTCCATCGATCAAACATATAATTCGGTTCTGAGTCACGGTCCTCCCTTTCTTCGCAGGGGCCTCCTTCATCGGTCATCTCAACGCGACCTCTTCCTCTGTTGAAGAGTTCCACGACTCGGAGGTTACCTCTAGTCACTCATCTAATTCGACTCCTATGTCGCAACTTAACAGATGGCTATGTGATCCTAATTTCCAACCTACATTACATCGTCTTCTAGAAAAATGACCTAGGTCCAAATCCAAATCATCCATTCATGAAACGCCTGCCTCCAAGCCTACTTCCTCTCTTGAGTCATCTTCTTACGTCAATCAATCTTCCCTCTTAGCAGATCCGTTTCTTCTAGTCAACCCCCATGGTCAAAGAACAACCTCTACTGATTGATTTATCTTAGGATAAAGGACCAATCAGACTACACGAAGATATCCCTTTAGAGGATTGCAAACAAGGTTTCTTTCTTGAACTCGATATGCTCACGTATGAGGAGGAAGAGTTTGATTTATTTTATCAAAACATAGAGGAAGAGCCTAAGGTCATGGAACTTGATTCTGCGCTTATGTTATTTCATCTTCACCTTCCTCTCGACATGAGGAGATGTTGAGTCTAGCATTGATCCATGGCCTATCTTCTCATTTCCCAATCATTCCTTATCTATCATCATTACTCAATCAAAATCTTGCCTTGGCTCACCTCCAGTAGCCCATCGTCTTCTTTTCTATCTTAGGGCCACGTCCTAGTAGCCCTCCATTTTCTACTTGTGGGTCACCTCCTGGTAGCCCATAACCTTCTATTCTTGGGCCACATCCTAGTAGCCCTTCATCCTATTCTATCTATGGGACACCTCCAAGTAGCCCTACTACTCATCGATACTTGGGCCACACCCTAGTAGTCCCTCACCCTCATCTTCTATTCTTGGACCATGTCCTTGTAGCCCAACTTCCTCCATTTTAGGGTCATATCCTAGCATCCCTTCATCATTTTCTATCGGTGGCTCACCTCCTGTAGCCCATACTCTTCATTTCTTGGACCATATCCTTTTCATCTATCACATCTTTCTTCTATCAATGTTTGTGGCAAGCCCACTACCATTTCTATCGTTCCTTTCATCAATCATAAACGTTCACTTTCTTCTCCTTCTCGGGATCGGACAAATCATGCGCCACTCATTCATAAAAAAACCCAAACAGTTCACTATCAAGCTCGGGTAAAAACTTATAAGAGCTCCAAAGCTCCCAACAAAGTAAACAATCTTAAGGTTAAAAACCCGTTAGTGTAGGTTATTATTTATCCTTTTATTTATTTATTAGGATAATTCTTACACTTGTGTTAGCCCTACACTTGTTGGGTTAGCTTGCTTAGGTATACTAGTTGTGTGGAGTTAACTTACTAGTTGTGTTGAGGTAGCTTCTCAGTTATGTCGAGTTAGCTTACTAGTCTTTTGGAGTTAACTTAACTACCAGTATCAGTTAGTGGGAGTTCTTCACCATTGATTTAGGTAGTAGTTGCACTTCCCTCCTCCTATATGTACATCTTTCTTATTAAATAATTCAAGTCATTCTATTGTAATGTATTGAGCATTATGGATTATGATGGATTTCCATATATGGTATTTTAGCTCTTCTGCTTTGCAAATCTAATGTGGTGTGCTATTATCATCTGAGATCGTGGCTTGGAACAATCTTCTTATCATTCCTTTCATGGTATCAGAGCAATAGATGATGTAGACATCCATCTGTAAGTTTTTATTTACAAACAAGGGTTTATTATTTTCATGTATTTAGAATTTGTTAGCACTTTTCTGCAACATGCATTTTTATGTAAAATAGAGTGCACCATTGGATTTGGAAGGTGCCAAAACCCTAGAATCCACTGTAAACTCGACCATGTTTTGAGACAATCAAATCTGGATGCAGATTTGTACCATGGGTGCATTCTTTTATCCATTGGATAAAAGTGTGTACCTTCCGGATGCATTCTTTTACCCTCTGGATATTTCGGTTTTGGATGCAATATTTTATCCACTGGACGCAGATCTGTACCCTCTGGGTGCATTCTTTTATCCATTGGATAAAAGCGTGTACCTTCCGAATGCGCTTTTACCCTATAGATATTTCGTTTTGGATGTAGTATTTTATCCACACTGACGCAGATCTGTACCCTCTGGGTGCATTCTTTTATCCATTGGATAAAAACGTGTACCTTCCGGATGCAGTCTTTTACCCTCTAGATATTTCGGTTTTGGATGCAGTCTTTTATCCACTGGACGCAGATCTGTACCCTCTGGGTGCATTCTTTTATCCATTGGATAAAAGTGTGTACCTTCCGATGCATTCTTTTACCCTCTGGATATTTCAGTTTTGGATGCAGTCTTTTATCCACTAGACGCAGATCTGTACCATTTGGGTGCATTCTTTTATCCATTGGATATTGACGTGTACCCTCTGGATGCAATGGTTTACCCTCTGGACATTTTAGGTTTTGGGCACAGGATTTTATCCTTTGGTCACAAGTCTGTATTGTGTGGATGCACTCTTTTACCCTTTGGACATTTGGGTGTCACGTGTACCTTTTGAAAAGAAGATCAACATTAAAATATTATTTTAATAACAAAACCTTCTAGAGCTCATAACTTTTGATCCGTAGCTTGGATTAAGGTGATCTTTGTTTTGAAATTGTGTATTTTTTCGAGATCTACGCATTGGTGAGATTTTTATACACATATTTCAAATGTAAAAGGTAATTTTACTCATTGTAATATTTACATGCACTCAATTATAAAGTGTCAATTTGGGAGGGTGTTGTAATCTCTTGTGGACGCAATTTCGGTTGAGCCCGACGTCCTCAACTTTTGGGTGTTGCATTCGTATATCTATGGGTGTATGCATTTATATCTCTCTTTTTGTTGAGATATTCTGGATCTGTATTTTCAACACTTTTGGCATGTTGACAGTCTCTCTTGCGGGGGAGCTATTCTGGTGGAGCTCAGTGTTAGTTTGTCAATGTTCAAGTAGTTGATTTTGGAAACTCATACTGATTCTCGTGGTGTCACTCTACCCATTCGGCAAGATGACGGGGGTTTGGTGTTGATATTGATTCTTTGGGTTTCGTGTCCTTACCTTGTTATGTGTTGATCTTTGCTTCTTTGGGTTTCGTGCCCTTTCCTTATTACCTTGGCTTTTTCTTGGATCGTGGAACTCCTATTTATTTAGATCTCGTGTCCATACCTTATTGCCTTGGTTTTTCTTGGATCATGGCACACCTATTTGTAGCAGATTGATCAAATCATGTTTGGTGTTTTTTTCACTTTTCGACATCACTTCATTGATAGTCTCCTTGCATGGAGCTATTCTGGTGAAGCCCAGATGTCAATTATTTTTTGAGTTATATGATCAAGCAATGGATTCATACCATAGTGTGCACCACACTTCTTCAACATTGTACGAGTTTTTGGAGTCGAGCTTATGAGGATATCTTGTAGCAGGATTTTGCTCTCTACTTTGTTATTACTGGTTTTGGGTACCTTGCGGTGTCCATTTTTCCTAGTTGTTGTACGTGGGTACCTCATCAAGCCTTATTGCCAGGACCCACCTTCTTTTCCACCCACCTAAGCTATGCTTACGGGAGGGTGTTAGTGTAGGTTATTATTTATCCTTTTATTTATTTATTAGGATAATTCTTACACTTGTGTTAGCCCTACACTTGTTGGGTTAGCTTGCTTAGGTGTACTAGTTGTGTGGAGTTAGCTTACTAGTTGTGTTGAGTTAGCTTCTCAGTTATGTGGAGTTAGCTTACTAGTCTTTTGGAGTTAACTTAACTACCAGTATCAATTAGTGAGAGTTCTTCACTATTGATTTAGGTAGTAGTTGCACTTCCCTCCTCATATATGTACATTTTTCTTATTAAATAATTCAAGTCATTCTATTGTAATGTATTGAGCATTATGGATTATGATGGATTTCCATATATGGTATTTTAGCTCTTCTACTTTGCAAATCTAATGTGGTGTGCTATTATCATCTGAGATCGCGGCTTGGAACAATCTTCTTATCATTCCTTTCAAAATCAAACACGATTCAAGAATGCACATCAACGTAACCATCAAGTATGGCACAAAGTGCATAAACCTCTGGATAGGGAACTCAATCTCCTGCATACAAAATTCATGTTTTAGGATAAACTACAGTCATTTATTGAGCATGAGCTCACCACGATCATCGACATGGGAGATAACATGACTCTTGATAAACAATCATGCTTAGTCTCCTTATTAAGGAAGTTCATGAAACATCATTGTTGGATCTTACCACGCAGAGTGACTTTGTTGGTCCCACCTTTCCAAAACTATCAAAAATCTAAAAATCAAAACAATTCAAAAATACAAAAACACTAGAAAACATTTCATAGAAAAATCAAAGGTACAAAGATCAAACATTGCAATCGTGTGCATACACATGGATGTTCTTTCTTCCCTTTCTTTCTATTCTTCTGTAAGTTTTCCTACCATTTTTATCCCTTTGGTGATCTTTTGGTTAGCCTATTCGCACGTATTTTGCAACATTTATCTCTATGGTATCCATTTGACCCTGGTCTTTTATCACCTTGGTAAATTAAAGAACGACTGACCTCTTAGAGATCCTATCACATTCAACATCTAATAAACTTATTGCGAAGAACTTTTAGATATATTTGTTGACACTAGCCAATGTTGTCATCACAATCACTTCCACCTCCTTCCATCAAGCCATTTGTGGTTCTTAACCCCTTGTCAAACAAGAGAGCTGAAATAAGTTTTTAGAAAGCAAAAGAATCAAAATCAATCAAAATTTAAAAGCTAAAAGCTACAAAGAAAAAGAAAATTGATATATAACTCTCTCTTAGGGTATTTCCAATAATCTCTATCTAGGCTATGGACGCCTAACTGGCAGTAGAGTAATGTTACGATTAGAATCAAATGCATCTCCGTCGGGGCTATGGATGCCTGGCTGGCAGTAGAGCAATGTATGGCTATCCTTCCACCCTCCATTCACAAATCACCTTTCGAAATAAATCATTCCTATACATTGGCTAGGGTGTCTTCATTTGTTGTCTATTAAATCTCTCCTTCAAGAGGTAATTTAATTCCACGTTCACACATTGGATCTCTATGAGTAAACAGGATTAATATGTTACCAAGTTTCTTTTTTTGGACCTTGTTCAGACTCTCACTCTAGTATGTATCTCGTTTCACGATTTGTGCCTTTGGCTAATCACTTGTTTCATCGCGAGGCTTCTCAACTACATTCATGTCTTTCACATCATTCTTCTACTTCATTCAGGACATCCATGTGTATAATATTTCATTTTTGCCATGATTTCGGACACCTTTGTCCCCTTTCACAAAAAACAATTTTCTCCTTCCTTTCTATCATGTGCTTTTAGGCCAACTTACGCTGGGGCATCCTTGCTTCTTCCCAAAGATTCATTGGTTTACATTCATCATCATGTTGAACCTATCTATAATGGCCTTGGGTCCCGCTTCTATCAGGTGAAAAGTTTGCCTTTGAATACCCCACCTAATCGCTGGGGAAATTTTGCATCTTCACCTTCTTGCGCATGCACGTGGCCTTTCGCCCTTGTACATCCCATCTATCGCTAGGGGCATCCATGCTTCTTTGTCTTCTTGTACATAATTTCAAAAAAATTAAAAATCAAAACATTCAAATATGTTTTAGAAAACTTCTAAAAATTGCAAATCATCATATAAACGTTGCTCTTTGGTTCTCACCTATTCATGTGCTCGACTCGCAGATCACCCTGATCTACACTCACTTATAAAAGCTAGGCTACTTACTTCATCTCATGTACTCAGGGCACAACGAGTTGCCTAGTACTATTTCATAGTGCACATTGCTTTTCCATTGGACCGAAGTGTCCTCCGTTATTCCCCTCGCATGTATCTTTGCTTGGGGCACCGTCGTTAACCCTTGTCGTTAATTCGAATAGGTTGGAACTGAAGCTTGATAACAAAAACATTGCATTATGTTTCTTTGTTAGGTTAGCTTGTTTACTTTCTCGTATTGCATTGCATTTTGTATGTTGCATGGAGTTAGGCATCTTTTACTTTCTCGTATTGCATTGCATTTTGTATGTTGCATGGAGTTAGTGTTTTTTTAGCAATGGACATTTGTTCGTATATGGATTTTCATGTCATACTACACTTTTGTTCATTCTTTTTAATAAGGACCGATGATGAAGATCTCTAGCAATATGATGAAAAATAAAGTTGTTTAAAAGGCATTGGATGGATGTTAGCTCATTCCCCTTCCTCATACTCCTTTTCTTCTATATCCCCTAAATCTTTTCTTCTTCATCACACTATTCTTTCTTGTTCTCTTTCTATCATCTTTTCGATCGTCAATCGAGTTCTTCTATCACCCCATCGACAATCGAGGGGCATCCTCCATTCTACTCATTTTTTTCTTCTATCCCTTCAAAATTTTCTACTTGTTTATGTTTGTCTACTTTCTTTGAAGTGACGTCACTTACGCCATCCCAAAGAGGGGCAAATGTAGACACCTAAAATATGCTTACACTTAGCATTTCCTCCAATTCAACAATCAATTGGCGATACTTCGTTAATTCCCCATTCTTTGCTCCATTCTCGGATGCCCATTTACGACACCTTCTTGGTCGTATTCTTCCTATAATCATCTAATTTGGTTAATATCTCTCTTATTAGCTAAACATTCCTCCTTTTCACCATTCAAAATCTCCCTAGTTCTCTCTAGACCACTTCTATTGGCTTCGTAGGCTATCTATCAGTCACAATTGGTTATCCAGACCCCTCCCAACTCTCAATGAGTCTCTAATCACTTACTAATCGAGTTTAACTAGCCTAAACCAATCTTAACTAAGCCTAAAGCATGTTTATCCTAATCTAATCTAAAAGAGATTTAGTCCCACATGCACCCAAATTCCAAACTCTTCCAAACCAGAAACTATAAATACAAGGCTAAGCCTACCCATCCAGACTTACAACTTTACTCTCAAACACTTTGGAAAGGCATCAGAAACCATTTGTGATAGGTTTAAGCTATAGAACATTTGGATCTTGGCCATACTCCATTGTTAAGAACTCCCCCATCTTGCATCCATCCACCTCCATTGAAGAAAACAACTAATCACATAATTTGATTGCTTAGAATCTAACTAGGTTCACATTTTATTAAGCTTTCATAGAGTAGAGAGTAGTATACATGTTAGTTTTTGATGTTTTTGTCAAAGTTATAATGTTTTCATGTTAGTTTCTCTTGTTTATCTCTAATTTGATGGTGCATGGTTGAGTTAGCAAAGCTTTGAGGTTCTTTAGCCTCACTCCATAGCTTTTACAACTTTCCATTGCATACATATAGTGTGTTTTAATATGTTTCCTTTGATAAAAGTAGAGTTCACCCCATTACTTTATTCTAGAGGTGTATGAATGCATCTTGCAGATGCAAATCACTTTTCAAAAATATTTTTGAAGATCTTGATGACAACACAAAGAGGTAAACTTACGGTATTGTGACATAGAAGACCATATCCATATTTCAACACCGCCCTACACTATATAAATATGGATGTACTCCAAACAAGCACAAAATGTACATTTTTGTTGCTTGAATAAAACCTCCACAATACATGTGATGTGGGCCTTCTATAGCACCATTTTTGTAACCAAATCTTCCACACCGCACATAGATTATTTTCCCTCTTACACATCATAACCGTACAAGATAGATTTACACAAGATGCGTGCAAATCGAATGAAATTCCAACGGGAAGCGCACTTCATAGTGATGTAAGCATGCTTAGAACACCCCCTCCCGCACATAAACAAGATGACAGAACAAAGTGCGCTCACATACAAAAATAAATATTAAATATTTGTTAAATACAACTAGCAGAGACAAAAACAATATTTTAAAATTATTTTTAATTAAATATTTGCAATGTGCATGCATACAGTTTGACAATTCGAAAAGACATTGACAAGGGCCTCGAGAGATCCTGGGAAGCAATGGGAGGCATGAAAACGCGCATACGGACGCACTCCAGCGTCCTCGAGCATGCTCATGGCTCATTTTTAGGCCTCATGCACAAGGAACAACAACCGCACAAAGATTTTTGCCCTCACATGCAACAAAAACCATGCAAGCTCTGTGCACTTTAAGGTTCAACATGTATTAGGGTTTTAATTTTAGGGTGCCAACAACATTTACGGTTGTTATCTATTCGTGCTTCAACGTCCTATGTCGCCTCATCCACGTTATCCAATGTTATGACACTTTCTACACACAGGAAGGGATTTTTCATCAGTGCATACGCCTTTTGGCGTAAGTAAATATACGGCTCTAATTTACCAAAGGTCATTGATATGGTGAATAAAATCAATAGTCCATATCTTCGCTTAATGCCTACAAAATTTTAGAGGGGACATGTTTCTAGCTCTGAAAATGCCTTTTGGCATAAATATAAAAACATCCTGGATTTCATGGGGAAAAAAACAATTTTAACCTCTCCTTAAATTTTGTCAGATTTGGAAGAAACAATAATAACTTTTTTATTTTTACGTCGAAAGGCGTTTCACTATGAGGAAAATTTGCCCCGCCTCTGAAATACGGGCCGTAGATCTATCGACATCCTCTGCACATAAATATTGACCGTTCATTTATTAATAAATCCCAACATACCTGAGAGTCTGTTTATTTTTCCTTCTGCACGGCTAAGGGGTGAAATGGAGAAGCAGCGACCTGCACTGTATTTCAACGCTGGAATGTTTGTGTTTGAGCCGAGTAAATTGACCTTTGACAGCATGATGGAAACTCTCATGTCTACTGCTCCAACACCCTTTGCAGAGCAGGTAAACAATATTTGCTTTTGCTTTGTCTATCAATGAAAAGTAGTTTTTTTCCATTATGTGGTAATCACGAAAATTGTGAGAGAAACTATGGCTTTCATGGCGGTGCGAAATGTGTACCCGATCAGAGGTTTTTGCACAGGAATCCGTATTTTCTTCAAGAAAGGGGTTTCAAACGAAACTGTGGAAACAGGTAATGTGAAAATATCTATAAGATTTGAATGTTGGTCTTCTGGAAAACGGACATTAAGTATTAGTCTGTATATGTTACTGTAAATTATACGGTTTCCAAATCCTTATGTCATACACATCTGTATGATTTTTTTGTCTGTTTGAGTAGTGGTAATTTTTTTGGGTTTTATTTGGTTGTGTGTGGAAACAATTTTTAAAAAACAAACAAACATAGCTTGTCAATATGCATACACCTCAGATTGACATGTCTAACTGTGTAAACTCTGCATGTGTTGTTTATGGTGCATGAAATGTGCGAGAAACTTATGAAATGTTGAGGGGGCATAAAAGAAGAGGGCACATTCTCTAAATGGCTGCACTTGGACCACTTGGCATTGGGTTGAGCATTATATTTTGTGGCTTTGCCCTGGTTCTGCTTGCAGAGCTCTACTATGTCTTCATTTGGAAGAAGTATGGTATTCTTAGCAGAAGAGTGATCAGATTACTACTCGGAGAGGGTGACTTTGCCCATGAAGCAACGTTGGTTGGGTTGTTTGCTGGCTACTCTGAGTCCTCGACAGAAGCAGTGTTTGTGGAAAAGTTATTTCCGAAGGGAGCAAAGTCCATCGACGGTGACACCTATGACAACTTGTACACGCACGGTGTGTTCGGGAACCCAAGTTTTTTGTTCGCAATCAAGGAGGAGACTAAAGAAGATATGAAGTTTGAAGACCCTGTAAAACACAACGATGCAAATAGCAACAATAATGCCTCATTTCTTTGTACTCCTCAGGCGTCACCGCCTTCGAAAATGTCATCAGACTCACCATCTCCAAAGCAACAGCAGTGGTGGCGGTGGCAACAATGGAAAAACCAACAGCATTTAAGCCAGTTTCCTTATTCAATTGGGTTAATTCAGCGGCCATAGTTTTTCAGGTCAATGTCTATCAGGTGTATCTCCCACCAGACTCTTCTCGCCCGAGTGCACCAGAATATGTTGAGCGTATCCTCAGATCCAGAGCTCTCTTCATCCAGTCTTCCTTCCTCTCCTGCTCACCGTTCATCTTCCTCTTCACCTTTGAGACCAACTTCTGCTTCCGTATCTCCTAGCCTTTGCTTTATGTCTAGTTTTCCTAAGCATCAACCTTTTAGTAGGTCTGAGTCTGGTTCCCCTAATCAGCAAGATTTTATAAGTCTGAGTCTGGTTCTCCTGAACTTTTCTCCGTCTCAAACCCCATTTATGAGGTTGATTCTAATGAATTCCTCTGCAGTGTGAAATGTAATGAGTCCCCTGCATCTTCGCATCAAGATGGAGAATATGACAGCAACCGGTCCAATAGGCCCAATAGCTACTCACTTGAGATTGAAATACCATTTGGCACACCCATATCCTCCCCATCTCTTCTTACTCCATCTGAAACTCCTCCGGGAGCACCACCTCTCACACCCATGAAGCCTCTAAAGGACCCAGATTCTGCATTCCTCGCAAAGATGGGTTATCACAGGTCTGGAACAAGCAATGCCTTTTCCTCCTCAGAGAGCAATCCTTCATTCTCATCATCAAAATGCAGCTCTCCATCTTCAAAGAGTTGTCACAAAATCCCAATTTTTGTCGATTCCAAAGGCCTCCAAGATCACCTCCCATGGTGGCAGCAACTCATCATCTCGATAAACAACAAAAATTAATGGAGAGAAGGGTATTTTCTTCTCTGTTCAATCTGTCAACTCTTCAGACTCTTCCTGGAGAATCCCAATGTTTGAATGGACTGCCTCCAATCCAAAGGTTTTCCCATGGAACAACAAAGTCAGCCTCAAATAACAGTTCCAATGCATGCGGCCCTTCCACACCTATCAGCACAGCACCATCGACACCCTACTTCACATCTGCCAACCAGTGTTTCTTTAATGATCCCCAGAGGCTCACCACTCGTCAATGTGCAGTTGATGGGTAATTGTAAGGTTTTAATGTTAGTGCTTTCGAATAGGGAAAAAGGAGTTTCTGTTATAATATGCATTTCATTTCTATCAGGGATCAAATTTGGAAAGACTTGAATGCTCTTCCTAGGATTTATTAATCATCAGTGTTATATAATATGTAAATATTTTGTTTATTTAAAACTTTGTTTCTTTTTCGTTGGTTGTATTTGTTTTCAATTTTTTAAGATATGCAGGCCACATTTTGAACAACCTTTACTCTTGGAGACAGATATCAACTTTTATCTTAGTTGTCGTTTTCATGGATGAATCTCAAAGTTGTGTGTGCATTTGCGTTCTCTTAAAGCACTACGTTTTTGTGTATTGAATGAAATGGTCAAATAATATGGACCTATTATACGTGTTTTGTTTATTTTCAACTTATGATAGTCAAGTTTATTTGTTGAATGCTATATGAATGATCAATGGGTATGAGACAATTCAACACCTACTGAAACAAAGGCTTGGTCTATCATAATTGGAGACAAACTTTGGTCGATTAGCACTCTATTGGTATTATTTCCTTCCAAAATTTGAAGTAAACAATTATCTAAATAACATCCCAACAGGCCAAAAGTCTACATCTACCTTTAGACGACATATAAGTTACCTGAAATTAACACCAAACCATAACTCATTACAAAAAAAAAAAAAAAAAAAGCGTTTCTACGAACAACAAACAAATTTATAGTTTGTTGTTGGAATTTTTCTTGTTATAAGTGGTAGTTTTGTGGTTGTTGTAATTGTTTTTAATTAATAGAAGCATTCTCAATTTTTTAAAAATAAATCTATCTTTAGCGTCGATAATTACCTAATATGCTTGGGTTAGCCTATACAACAAACATGATTAAGTTTCATGTTCTACATATATACAATTTTTTTCAAAGTAGGTTGCGGTATGATTAATTAGCCTCCTTCGGTTTAGTGCGAGGACTATTCAACCAAATTCACTTTGAATTCAAATTCAACCTCAACTTGTAACTTAATATCATCTCAGCATAAATAAACTACTTTGTTTGATAATATTCAAATTTTTCAAAACAAGTTAGCGACATAAGGCTTAACACTTTTGATCATATTCAAAAAAATTAATAACAATTTAAGAGCATATGGCTTAACAACATTTTCAATCCATCCAAAAATTTTAATAACTTGAGAGTATAATGCTTGAGGAAAATTTTAGTCATATTAATCACATTCAAAAAAATTTTGAAAACATTCTATGAGCATAGGGATTAACAACCCTTTTGATCATATTAAAAATTTTCAAGAACAATTTAGGAGCATAAGGTTTATCCTATTTTATCATATTCAAAATGTCCAATAACTTAGGAGCTTAAGGCTTTAACGATATTTTTATCCATTCAAAATTTTCAATAACCTAGAAGCATAAGGCTTCATGACACTTTTAATCATATTAATCAAATTCAAAAAATTGAAAACAACCCATAAGCATAAGAATCAACTCTTTTGATCATATTCAAACTTTTCGAAAATAGTCTAGAAGCATAAGGTTTATCTTTTTGATCATATCCAAAGTGTCCAATAACATCTTGGGAGAATAAGGCATAATAACAATTTGGATCCATTCAAAAATTTCAATAACAATATATGAGAAAAAGTATTCCATTTCATAATATATATTCAAGATTTTCAATAACAACCTAGATGTGCAACACTTTCCATTTATATTCAAAATTTAAGATATATATTTGAGATTTCCAATGACAACCTAGAAACGTAAGGTTTCCGATCGTTCATATTCAATTTCCAATAACAACTTAGGAGCATAAAACTTTTCATTGTTCATATTCAAAATTTCCAATAACAATTTAGGAGCATAAAGTTTTAGTGTAAGCAATGATATATATTTAAGACTTTCAATAACAACCTAGAAGTCTAAGACTTCCCGTTATTCATATTCAAAATTTTCAAAATATATATTTGAAATTTCCAATACATTTTAACTCTAATTTAAATTTGAATATTATTAATAGATTGCATATTTTTAGTAACCAATTATTCCATGACTATAATTTGCAAGACATGAACTGCTTAAACGTAGACTAAACACATCAAATCTTAAATTAAGAAAAAAGTAAATTCTTTCCACATGTACATTGCACGGTACACTTTGATGGTTTTATTAGTTCAAATCCCTCTTTCGAATGAAAAATAAAAGACATGTAATATTTTGTTATAGATGTCTTTTCATGCCTTAGAATTAGGGTGCACAACATATGATCTATGAAGGCTTGCACCATTGATATTAAGTGCCATGATAAATAAACCAAATTATAATCTTCCAACTGATTGACTAAATTATAATCTTCAAACTAAAGCATTCCCTATTTATAATCTTGGATGAGATAAAGCATTCCAATTTAAACAATTGCCAAAAACAATGCGTGGTTTGTTTGTTCTGGTCGTAACAAAGTAATGTTTCACATACGTTCCCCCCAACATTTTTCCCATCCTTGAACTTCTCCTCCCTCAAACCCCTTCTTTTTTTCCCCTCTTCCTTGTGTAGTGTTTTTCTCCCTCATTTTCCCTTTCTTTGACCCATCCCCTTCGGTTTTCACATCGCACCATTTTTGTTTACAACTATTTTGTGGTTTCTATCTTTTGATGACTAAACCTCTTCCGAAAAAAATTTTGGCTAACAAAAGTGCATGGCTATTACCTGCGTATTAGTATTTAGCGGAAAGAGAGTCATACAATCACATACACTAACAAATTATATATTAAACCCCTTTCTTGCTTTTACAAATATGTATTACTTCACATATCATATCCTTTAAATAAAAATACCAATTCCTTTTCATATATATACAAAAGTAAACATAAAGATTTTTATAAAAAGGTCTTTTGTTATCCAATATGAAGCTTACACATATTTCTTGGCCTTAGTTACCAAGGACTGGAGAGAATTTCTTTCACAAATTCGCTAGAGCTATGATTCTGAATCTTGTTATTGTATCATTGATGGTGGCATATTTTTATGGCATCTATCACCAGAAATGTTGTTGATAAAAACCTTATCGTTAACCTGCTAGTTGTATACAAAAAAATCATCTTGGTAAGAATGATTTCACCCATGGAATAGGTGTGGGACATTTAGGTATTTAATTCCCACCTTTTTCTAACTTTCCATTCATGTCTTTGTCTTATCTAACAAATTGAAGACCACCCATTCGTGATCCTTAACACCGATGCTCGTAGATGGATGCCACCTTTAGGAGCATCGATGGCTCGAGATGACACCACCAATTATGGAAACATTGCTCGTGGAAGTTTTCTTTCTTATCATCTCTGTTACTATACAATTACATTATGGAGGAGGCTCATGACCACCCAATACCATGTTTTCACATTCGCCCCTCAACTGGGACAAGAATCGTAATTTTTAATCAGAAATGGTTGTTTGCACATTTCTTACTTTCCTACATTTACTCGACCTTACAACTAAAAGGGGGCAACCAAGGAGCAAGCATTGTGGTTGGGTTTTGAACGAGTAACCTATTAGATTTCCCACATTTTCTATTTTGACTCTTTAAGCACAACTTGCACTCACATGAATGATGCAAGTGAGATGAAGACAATAATGTGAAGCACAAATAACAAATATTATTTTGGTAAGAACAATTTTAGCCATGGAATAGGTGTGGGACATGTTGGTATTTAATTACCACCTTATTTCTAAATTTTCATTCATGTCTTTGTCTTATCTAATAGATTGAATACCATCCAATTGCAATCCTTGACTCAATGCCTATTGATGGATGACACCATCAAGACTATTGATGAGGGAACTCTTAATCATTACCCTTATAGCTAGAGAGAAACCCTAATCTCAAATGTGTATGAAATTTCCACCCTCGAATGCCATGTATGGTCAACATCTCTTTGTCTCTAAGTTGTCCCATGAGACACGCACGTGAATTACCCTTACATATATGTTTTTTCTAACTACCCATAAAACAAAAGGCATGAAATTGCAAACAACTATTCAATTCAACATTTTTGATCAACCACTCTTTATTTTTTCATATATCTCCACAATAATTTGTGTTAATGACTTCACAACTTCCTTACCCCTTTAAAAGGTACCACATACCCTTTTACCTAGTATAAGCGACGCTTTATTGATCTAGAAGGGAGCATACTATAGAGACTCTCCCTCGTCTATCGCTTTTCATCCTCCTTTACATCCCCGTTGTAAAGATGTTTTGGTTGTTGTCCATATCATGGGCATTTCCTGCTCTTATTCCCCATCAAATTTGATTCTTTGCATAAAACATTTCTTCATGTCAACTACATTTTCTGCAAATTTTTCCCATTCTCTTCACTCACATTTCCGGTACTTTCCTTTAAACAATCACCATAAATAGTTACTCCTCTCTAACGTTACCACACATTACACCACCACCCCCTGCTAATTTTCACCGCTAAACCATTCTATCTTCCTTCATATATCCGACATCAAATAACTTAACTAAAGCACGACTACGCTTCTTATTTTCCTTCCCTTTTCCACATATCTTTCTTCCACCACATCCTTTCGGCGTTCACATCGCACTTCTTGAATGCGATTGCTAGTTTATTTTAAATTTAATGTGCACTTAATTTAATCTTGTTAATTTAAGTGTAACTATTTCTTGTTACTTTTCACCATGGAGGGTTTTGTGAATATATACCTTTGTACTTGTTACAATTCGACTAATCATTATCGGTCAAATTTGTCTACACCCATAGGCTATAGTTACCTCTTACACTATGATGCACTAATCACAACACATTTTCCTAACCCTCACACACGTTCGCGTGGGGTCAATTCGATAGTGGGAGGCTAAATTTGTCTTTAAAAAGCTTGCAACGCAGCTGGTGGGGCCGCCTCTGCTAAACTGGGCATCGCGAGTTCAAGTTTTTCCTATTTCCCTCACGAACATGCGTGAGGGATAGGCTCTTCCATCACAACACACCAAACAACATAAAATATGTAAAACTATTTCTTTGTAAATATAAAGAATATATATTGAGAAAATAAACATTTATCATGTGAGGATGACATTGTCGCAAGCATATTTAATTTGACAACAACTTTTACAAGCAAACAATTTTTTTGCAACAACAATATTTCTTTAATGCCCTTCAACAACAATATTGTATAAATATATGAAAGGTAAACTTCTTTAATTTCAACATTTTTTTGTTATGG
This sequence comes from Taxus wallichiana var. yunnanensis, assembly GCA_018340775.1. Taxonomy (NCBI): domain Eukaryota; kingdom Viridiplantae; phylum Streptophyta; class Pinopsida; order Cupressales; family Taxaceae; genus Taxus; species Taxus wallichiana. The sequence continues at coordinate 589,459,905 of CM031238.1, read as the reverse complement.
TCTCTCTGCACGAGATTCGTTTGAATGCTCTAACCTCGCACTTAAATTACATTCAAAGACGTGTTCTCTAGTAGAAAGCCCGACGGGCTTTGACACAAATTGTCATCGGTGCCATCCATTATCGTCGACCATGTACTTCGTTCTCCTTACCATCTATTTTTACGTCAACTGTAGCAACGTCCACCGTGGCAGGAAAAAAGAGGGAAGAATTATATGTGGAAGTCGTGTGCCCCACGTTGGTTACAGTCCACGTCAGCTCGTATCTGCAGAGAATTTTGAAACCATGCAGAGCTAAACGGTGCCTTACTTTCACAGTTTATTCCCGTTGGCCAAACGTGAGAAGGTGTACAAAAGAATGGGATTTCACTGCGTATCTGGTCGTTGCATGTTTGAACGGTCTCTGGGTCCTGCTTTTGTGAAGATATCTGAATCACTTGACAATGTCATATTGCATAGACGTCTGTTATGGTTGCATAATTAGCCAAAGAAATACCTCGAGTCCATCATAGAGATCACAATGTTCTTGGAGAAGGAGATTGAGGTGCTAATGTCATCACAATGTACTACCATTAATCATAAATTCAATGCAATATATAACATTAATTTATTATCAAGGCCTTAATCATAAAGCACATCTCATTACTATTTATCTTGCATGGAGGTTTATTTATTCTTTTTGTTTTAACAACTATGTCAAGAAGAATGATAACCAAATCAAAACCTTTGGGGAGCTTGGAAATCATATTTTGTAGGTATTAACTTCTACCCATGACCTAAATTGTTGATTTTTGGGTGCTAATCATTAATGATAGTTGAGTCTTTAAATAGTGATTTGAAAGATTTTCATGGACTACTTCATTTAACAATCATTTGTCTACATCTCCTGAAGATTTAGATACCCAGAGAGCACTTGGATCCTCAGAAATATCCAAGAATTTAAATATTTTGTTTCATTGTGTTCAAAACTAGATGCAAATATAAATCTGGCCATATATTTAATACATGTGGCTTGGAGCATTATATTGTATTTTAATTATTATGAAATACTTTAAGGACATAAACTTAATTTGATTGTTGATTTAATTGTTCCCTTAAAGTTAATGGTTAGATATTTTTTTCCTCTTTGTTAAAAATTCACCCCCACCATAGTCATTCTTATATAGTACCTCTCTTTCATATACAATGTTTGGTGTTGTATATGATCTTCAAGGATGTGATGCTCTTTCAATTAAAACCTCTGGAGTTGACACCAAACTCTTCACCTAATTTGAATAATTAAAATGTACATATTAACTCAGAAAGATTGACCTATCAAATAATTATTGTTAGACTATTAATCTTATGCCTTTATCCTCCATTATCATGATGCTCACTCAACCAATGAAGATGTGAAGCTCAACAATTTCCACATTAGATTTATTGGTATAATTTTCCTCCCGCAATGTGAAACATTTGACTCGAGATGTTGGTTTCCACTGAAAATGCATCCTTTTACAAATAATTTTGTTTTGACTTATGACTCTCATAAAACAATAACAACATTGACAACACTATATTTAACATTTAAACTTTTTAAGACACACATTGACTTGGAGTCAATGACAAAAGTGAGAAACTTATCTAATATAGCTACAAGCTATTATTAAATAATAGTTTTGACACGTGTGTGTGTGTGTGTGTGTGTGTGTGTGTGTGTGTGTGTGTGTGTGTGTGTGTGTGTGTGTGTGTGTGTGTGTGTGTGTGTGTGTGTGTGTGTGTGTGTGTGTGTGTGTGTGTGTGTATATATATATATATATATATATATATATATATATATATGTGTGTATATATATATATATATATATATATATATATTTTTACACTAAGAAGATGATAAAATATCAATAAAACTAAGATCACCTATTTGAGTTTGCCAAGCTATAAAAATTAGACTAAAACTAAACTCTACTTCAACCAACAATTTACATGAAACTAAGACCTATTAAAAATAAAAATAATGTTTCGACCAAGATTTAGAATGAAAACGACTCACAGTGAATGGACTTGTATATTACAATTGTGACCTCCTAGATGGGTTGATTAATTGATGTCGAGATGAACACATACAATGCAAGTCTGTAAAAATAGAAGATTCAAGAAAGGTAACAACAAAATATGGCTCCAACTGTTAGAGCTTCTATGGAGGTAACAACTTGAGATGGAAGATAATAGATTTAAATGCAGATTCAGGTGGGACATGTTAATGAGTTCAGGAATTGATTTTACACAGGATTCAAGGTGATAGGTAAGGAAACCAATGCTAGCTTGGATGTCTCCATATAATCAAAACGTAGACACTGATGTTGGTCTAATGCATATATTTGTTGCATGACCATATGAAGACTTCAAAGCTTGCTTGGTGATGACGTGGAGCAGTATAAGCTACTCAAACATAGATAAAACCAAAATTCATATCAACACACAACTATTTTAAGCTAAGTGTGATTCATGCAAGATTACAAATACATGGCCCCTCAAGCTACTCAATTAGTATCAACACTCGTGGTTGCTTTGGGAAAATACAAAATTTCTTTAATTTCTGGTTTGTTTTCCTTCTTTGCATCGCTATGATGCTTCCTCTCCTCTTTTTCTCACCCTCTTTTTCTCCTCTATTGCAGGACCCATGGTCACCAACTCTGTGAAGCCAAACCCTCTAGAGTTTGGAGGTCAAATAGACGGGGTCTACATCCCCTATTACCGTTATCTTCTTCTCCTTCATGTCCACCACCACAAAATCCACCCATGCATTACAGACATTTATCAATATATCAAATTATGCAGAAGAATAAAATTAATGTTAGGGTTTGAAATTTGAAAGTGAAGAGCAAGAAATAACATACCTTGGACACCTGCGACCACTTTGAGAGCCTTTCTCTTGCTGCTACCATCCTTGATTTCCGTCAATAAATGGGAAGACAATAGACAGTTTGTTTGTATGTAAAAATGTAGGCATGATTCCCTTTGTTTTACTTCATGTGAATGATATTTACGATTAGGCGACAAAGATGGTTGCAGAGTGCGAGGGCACGCATTCCCATAAGAGAACTCAAACCCTTGGAAGGTCAGGATTTGTCATATTTTCAAGACTCGCTTAAACATATCCAATATATTCTAATTGATGAAATGAGTTTCATTGGCCCTTAACTCTCTCGTTGCCAAATCCATTGCTCAGAACACCGAGCGTGCTGACTCAGGATAGGCTGATGATCCATCGATTGCAACACAAACTTCTTCTCTACGTCAACCAGAAAGTCATGCTTTCCACAAATTTTTGGGTTGCAACATGTCTTGTAAATGGTGCTACTGGCTCTATCATGAACATTGTTTAGGAAAAATCATCTGTCCACTTGGTTTACCTTTACTTGTTGTCATCACATTTTATCAATACATGGGGCCCAATGGGATGCCAACAACCCTTCCCATGTTCGATTCCACCCATTTCTAGGAGTAGCCGAAGGCAATTACCACTTAAAATGACTTGGCCATTTTCAATCCACAAATCTCAAGGGCTTACTTTGCAGAGAGCCACTATTAACATTGGGAGCATGGAAAGAAATCGGCTTACCTTCACAACTATATCAAGAGTTCCCTCCTTATCCGCCCTTTGATTTCACCCCCTTTTTCATTCTGTCGCTAAGAAAAAAATTCCTCAACACCTCTTCTGCAATCACACATACAAGAGGAATCCCATCTTCGTTCCCTGTCCTTAACACTCCCCTCTTAATCCCCAACGACCCTTCTCTTTCAAAGTACTCCACTTCTTCTACAATCTAGATCTTTTCTACTACTCCAGTTTCCACTATTTCATTCAGTTTTTCAATTTCCAACTTGAAATATCATAATCCTTCGTTATATGCTTCAATTTCCGTTTCCGCTCACCAACAATTCACTTTCCGCATTAACATCGCACACCTTGCATGCGATTGCTAGTTGTATAATATTGTTGCTTCATGTCCCATGTTGGATATTTTCATAGTTTGTATCTTTCACATCCAACTTTTGGTAAACCAAAAGGAGGAAGAAACCTACACCCGACCGAATATATTGTAGTTGAAATTAAACATTTTCAAACGTGTTTAATATTTACGCCAAAGGCGTTCCTTGATTGGGTTCGAGCTGAGGGTTGTCTGACGCATGTCAGAGAGGAGACGGCTGAGATGAGGTCGGTCAGGACGACGTCGATCATGGATGCGATCTGGCCCTCCATGTGCTATACACCTCCATGCCTGGACAGAGACCATAAATTGTTTTAGGCGAGGGCACTGTTGCTCGTTAAATTTCACCTGCGTGCCAGTAAGGGTTCGGTGTATTTTTTGTACACCTCCATGCCTGCCCAGAGATCGTAAACCCTGTTACGCAAAAGAACTGTTGCTTGATAAATATCTGCTGCACGGTTTTTTGCAGTGTACGCTGAAGCATGGCTGCGTCGAAGGGGAGGTATGCGGAGGAGGTACGCCGATGTTATCCCAAAAACGAGACTAGGTTTAAATATTTATGTGAAGGGTAGCTATTGTTGCTCTTTTCCGTGGGTAGGTTTGGAATTCTGGTTGCCTTCGTGAATGAATAAAACCCTTCGCGTATGGCAGCTAACACAGTTGTTTCTTTTCCTGTCGTGGGCTTTGGTAGGTTTGGGGTTTGCGTGCTTCAGAGGCCTGCATATACATTCATCTAAAATAATTCATGGTTGGACTATTCTTCTACAGTAACCTAGGTGATGCTCTCGATAAGCTGTGGTTTTGAGTGTGACAAAGCCAAAATTGCTTGCAGAAGGGGGTAACTTGGAAATCCGTATCAAACCAGATCCTGAAAATCTTTTGCGTGGGTAGGTTTGGAATTGGAATTGCTTGCAGAAGGGAGTACTTGTCGAGTTTTTCTATCATGCTACTGAGGCATTTTGTGGTTGACATTAATCTTAGAACTCTAGATTTAATAAAAATTAGTATTGTGTGGAATTTTGGGCTGCATAATAACTATTTTCTTTGTACTTGTTGTTTCTTGTCTTGTGTTACATTAGTTTGAACCAAAACTGATACCTGCAGATTTGTTGCCTGTGTCGCTCAGGTATTTAAGAAGCTTACTAGGTTTTTGAAGTCTCTTGGTGCCAAGGCAGTGTTTGACACAAGCTGTAGCAGAGATCTGTCACTTATTGAAGCCTGTGAAGAATTTGTCAAGCGATACAAGGGACAGTTTGTGAGTGGCTTCGAACAATCTAAATCAAGCCTACCAATGTTGGCATCTGCGTGTCCAGGTACGTCCATTCTTTATTTAAGTGGTGTAATAGTATCCTGCTTCTATCTCTATATAAAAATTCATACATTTTTTTAATCTTATTTACATTTCATGCATCATGGATATTTCTGTAAATTGTAAATATGTAATTTCTTGTTCTTACAGCAAGGCTTTGCTGATTTTGCAGTCAAGTCCTCAATATAATATAATAAATTTGAAAATTGAGAAGAAAATAACATTTAATAATTTCATTTGTTTCAGAGTTTTTTTTTCATCTTGGACCGTGGTTCTTCTATCACTTGCGTAATGTCACATATCTATCTCTTGTTGAACACTTGAAGCAAAGTTGAACCTTGACTTGGAAGGAGGTCCAAGAAACCTTTTAGGGCTTCTTACTTTAAGCGATGCTTTGTTTTTCATCCCTTGTCTTTGCTCAAATTTGTGTCGGGCCATAGATATGTTTACTTTTGCTATCTTGCCCAAAACTTTTTGTGTGCTTAAGGGCAAGCTTGTGGTGGTTTCATGGTTGAGCACATCTGCAAGCTCTCAAAACAAAGTAGAGACATTTTCATACACCCTTTATTCCCCCGAGGTGTGGTCCAAATTGTATAACTCGGGACCTTATACTTTTCTTACAATCACCTTTTCTTCTTCTCTAGCTTACTTGCTCCTACTAGCCCTGCTCAGAGTCTTTTTTCTTCATAACTTTTGTTAGGAGGCTTCATTTCACAAACTAGGCACCATTTACGATACCTATTTGGCCTTTATTCTTGTGTGCAAGGTTTCAGATATGTTTCTTTGGTAAAAGTTGGTCAACTCACACCCTTCAAGGTTCCAATTAGGCCCAGGCCTGTAGCAGTCTTCCTAGGAAGCAACTGTCATGCACAGTTTTAATTATCTGACTCACCACTACCTCTAACCTCCTTCAGTGGTTTCTAAATACCCATCAAATGATATGCACGCAATTTTATACTTCAAGTTAAAGGCTCATTAAACTCAAAGCTCAAGTTTGGATACAAAACTCTTCAAGGTTCCAATTAGGCCTAGGCCTGTAGCAATCTTCCTAGGAAGCAACTGTCATGCATAGTTTTAATTATATGACTCACCACAACCTATAACCTCCTTCAAAGTGGTTTCTAAATACACCTCACATGATATGCATGAAATTTTAGACTTCAATTCAAAGGTTCAAATTCAAAGCTCGAGTTTAGAAACAAAACTCTTCTTGTCTTTTCTCACAGGCTTAGCTAGGACTGTCATGGATTTCTTCTAACTGTTAACTTATTTTGAGTTGATTCCTGTAGAATGTATTTATAGTCTCTGTTAGGAGGCTTTCTATCCATTTTGAGATCATGAATCAAAGGATAAGGCTCCCAACTACCAAACCCTCCTAGTGCTCTGTCCTACAGTTAACCTCCAACTGTACTGTCAAACTTCGTCAGGGTTCTAATGACTTCTAATCCTCTAACCCCACTGAAATCATCATCATCTCATTCATGCAGTGATGTATAAGAAGTTTCAGACCTTAAGTATAAGTATTAGGCCTCAAATCCTTGTTTTTGTATAAACCCTAGCTGTGGCTCTGAGACAAGCCCGTGAGGGTTAAAAGACTTACAAAATATTAAACACTTCTTTCCAAGGCTTGATAGTTACCTTCACAGTCACAGTCACAGTCTGTACTAAAATTCTCTCATTTCCCCTTTAGAAAGTGTTTTGACCAGGTTTCTATGTTACCTTCTATTAAAGCTGCAATCTATGTCCTCCTTTTGTTTTCTCTTTCAGCATGCAACTTGTCCTTAATGGGTTTTGATTTGTAATGGGCTGCAGATCACTGCAAAGATGTTCTTTAACCTGACATCCCCTTGTCTTTGCTCTCAAAATAGTCTCCTTTTAGGAAGTTTCTGACTGTTTGGGGATCTTCTAGGTCACTTTGTTGGGAATATAAACTTGAAAACCCAATCACAATTGCTACTCTTGAGTGCCCATTGATGGTTGTTTCAGGGCCTATATTTTTTTATTTATTTTTATATCCACTGTTCTTAGGTTCTTACTATCTCTCTGTTTGTTGATTCTGAATGGCTAGAAGGGTTTAATATTCCAAATAGGTTCAGAAAATATGGAATCAAACCATAGCTGGGTAGATCTCAAATCCCATCAAAATGATCTAGGCAAAGGAAAAACTAAGGTTATGTATTAATATAACAATAAAATCCCATTAAAATTCTTTTTCAAGGCCATAAATTCTGAGTCAATTCTTAATGGTCAATGCTATGGCCGGGAGTTCTTGTAAGTTTGAAAGCTTTTTGTATTTTGTGGCACTGTGCAAGGTTAGGAAATGAGATACTGCTGGTTAAATATTAGACCAAACTGCATGGGTCTATGACATCAACATGTCATTTATTTTTCTTTAACACTATTTCATGGCTAAGTCTCTCCATGCGGTCAAATTTAATACATGTATTCATATTGTCTCTTCGGGTGGTACTGCTTTTGTTTTGCCTTGCAGCTTCTTTTGCTGTAGTCTCAGTTTCCTGTGTATGTTTTTGTTTAATTGGAGTGCCAAGGCACATTTATGCAGGGTAACTTTTGTTTTCTATAGTTTTAGTATTTGTATTTAGTGCATTAACAGAATCAGTTAGCAACAATCTGAAAGAATAATGTACAATAGTGACATAAAACCTTTATGTAGTAGCAGGTTCCACGGGTGCCATCTTGTTGTATTGCTATTGTTATACTTACATCTTGTTGTATGCTTACAAGTTTTTATAATCATAATAATGTATTTGGACTGCCCACAGACTACGTGATTTAGTTAAAGGAATGCAAGGAAGAGTGGAAGCTAGGATGCTGCTAACAAACAATATTCATGTTATCTACAAGTGTGTTTCCTTTTTTATCTTGCAATTTTAAAATGATTGTGTTTTTGCATTTTGCAATATAATCATAGGTTGATGGTTGGCTACCGTGTTCTTCAACCATTTATAGGATCTACCTTTTTGTACCTCCATTGGTTCTGTGCTGTGGGTAATTGTCGGCTGCAACATATACGTGACCTATGACATGTTAGGTTGGCCAAACTGGTTGTTCTACGGTTCTATAAATGCTGAGAGTGACATATTTATCATGCATTTTAATAATAATAATTGACGTACTAATAACTCATGTAGATTTTGTAATGTTGTAATCACTATTTTACATCTTTTCTGATCCATGTGTTCAGAGAAGTTATTTGATGTGGTGCTGTGATGAAAATGTTACAGTAAAGCCAACATTGCATGACAATGTTGCTATTGTTTCAAAAAGTATACTTGTGACGAATATGCCACTTTTATTTTTGAACACTGATGTAATGTTTTGATGCAAGAGTGGTTGCAACATTCTCTATGGTCTGTGTATGTAAATATTATTGAGTTTTCTAATTTCTTCTGTCATTATTTTAGGATATTGCAAAAAAATTGGACAGTGGTATTAAATGTGGCCTTGCATTTGTTGTCTGAAGGTGGAGGCAAATGTCATGTGCTGTATCGAAGCATGCCTTAAACTTGCCGTGGACTTGATAAAAGTGACTTCCAGGAAATGACAGCTTGTGTTATATTTGTGCAGGTTAATAGCACCTTATATAACTCTCTTGTGAGGGTAAACATATATAACCATGTTAGTGTTGTGCATATTGATAATATATTTGATGCAGCCTTGTTGTGAAGCTGTTCTATCCTATTCATTCACTTCATTGTATGGAGGTTGTGTTTTTAGCTTATTGGGAGAACTGGGCAGTGCCATCCAACTTATCATTTAGTACATTGATATGAGAAGTTAGATACATGCAAATTACTTATCACCTTTTGGTCAATGATACGGGGCTGTAATATTTCGTAAAGTTTTAAAATGTCCCAAAAATATTACGTGAGATTTACCGTAACAAGGAAGGCAATTCGTGTCATTTGTCTTTGTTGTAATATAGAGATAAGTTGTCTTATGCTACGTTTTTACTTAGATAAAAATTATTGGAGATAATGTTGAAAATGGTGGCATAGGATACTTGCTTTAAGGGAAAATTTTAGTGTCTTTGGGATAACATCTCTTAAATGAACATTGCATGCTGGTCAGTGGAAGCTGCTTGCCATGAACATGAAAAGTTCTTGAAAATATTGGAGAAACGACCAACAAACAGCAATGGAAAAAATGTTTTTGGCCGGATCGAAATCATCTCCATCTCAGATGGTTTTTCTTCTCTTTTTCTAGCTGATGTTTTATGCCAGACTTTTATTTTTCTAGCTAATGTTTTTATGCCAGACTTTGCTTTGTTTAGCTGATTCGTTGCGCCAGAATACTGGTGGATAGTGGTGATACCCATCGGTTATGGAATCTGGGTCATCATAGCCGTAAGACCCTCACATTTGCTGCTAGGCCGGATCCTGGTGGGCTACACAGGCTTTTTTTGAAAAAATTTGTGCTTTTTACCAAATCATTTCTTTACCTGTGCAAGTCTTAGTCTCATAAGTAAGAGTCATTTCTCCTAGGAAATGGTTGCTCCTTAGCCGAGTTTCAGATTATGCAATGAAATATGAACCCATTGTAAAAAAATGTCAACTTCACAATAAGAAGGAAGGCCAAAATGCACGTGCAAAACAAAAATTGAGTTGTAAGGAAGAACATGGAGTCTTGGGGGTTTGAATATTGAGAATAAGTTTATGGATACACAACAAATTTTCATTGGAGGCTTTTCTGACTTACTAGAGAGCCAGTTAAATTGCAGTTTTGGGCCTTAGATTTTCATTTAGTTATTTTATTCTTCTTGAGTTATTTTAAAAATGTCGTCCTTTGTTTCACTAAAGCCAAAAAATTGCATAATTGTATTTACAGTGCACATGTCATTTCATCATACTTTGAGTGTGATGTGAAAATGATATGTTAAAGTATATGTAGTTTTGCATGCATACACATTTATCATGAATTTTGTATATGGATATTCATGTTTTGGATCAACATCTGCTATTGTGCTCACGAGTGAGGTGGCTTTTACTGAAACCTGTAATACTCATTTTTCTTTTCAGTATTGTATCTTCTTTTGCTTGCCTTCTCCCTTTTCTAGCCTTTTTTTGGTAATATATGATATGGAGATTCACTGTGGTTTGTAGCCACATGCTCTAATCCTCCAAGCTGAGTATAACTATTGAATAATAATATAGATTTGGGAAGCTCTCTGGATCAATAAATTTTTTATATCGGGAATCCTAGGGATTCTGGAAAGACTTGGAAGCATCGGGAAGTTTTTGTGTTCGAAACCACCTAGAAAAGCGTTTGCTTTTCTAGGTAAACAAACATGTTTCTTTTTGTGTTTCAACGTTTCTATTGTTGGTTAGGGTAGGGCGTACTATTCATAAAGAAACACTTTGACATAAATTCTAATGACTAAATGAATCATAAGCAAGGTGTATATAATATCTCAGCAACGTATATGATGCAAATGAAATCAAAAGTATAAGATACATTGCTATATATAAAAAAGGGGAAAATAGTCAATGTCATTTTATATCTATGATACATTTAAAATATATCTATGATACATTTAAAATATACATTATGGAAATTCGTTTTATTTAAATGTGAAGACACGCTATGGTATCATGATTCATCAGATGTGAAGGTGATCTATTTTCTTTAGATGTGAAGATAACTAGGATATCTCATGAAGCCTCGTGCATTCACTTGTACAGTTGTAATATCTCAGTAAGTGTAAACTAGGAGTAGTTATACCATAAAATGTATTAAGGAAGAGTAAGCAGTGTATAGGCTGCTTCTCTGCAGCGGTTCCAGATGAAGTAGATTTAGGCTTTTCCTCTCCAACCAGCTACTACAGCTCAGATTCAATTGTGTTGATGCTGAGGACTGTTTTTATTGTTATTGACTGAATTGTGTTGATGCTGAGGACTGAAATTGTAGTGTCATTCACAATGGATTGAAATTGTTTTGCCGTTGTGATCCATTCTTCTGAAATTAATATTCTATGAATTTTTTCAGCTATATATCTATTTCCTTTGCCTTTGTAACGCTAAATGAAAAACAAGGTCAACCGTTGTTGTTTTGTCTCCGGTAGTTTAAGGGCTGCTGCTATCCTAATCCATGACTTTGATGTTTGGGCATGCCTAATCCTATTATATTTATATTCCTTGGATATTGTTTTGTTTCTTACGTTTTTCTTTCTATTCTTTGGTTGAAACAGAAAATTGGTGCTGAAATACAGTCTTTTTTTACCCTTGTTTGCATGCAAAACAACTTACTCTGAAGGTTTTCATCAGCGGCGGGAAAAAAAGGTTGTTGGAAGGAAAACAAGGTACAATCATCTTCTGTTTTACTAATGCTTTGTCCCTTTGTTTGTTGTTCATTTAAGCATGCCATGGACTTTAAAAATAAATTGTAAACATGTTTGTTGGAATGAATAGCTTTGGTTTTTTTTGTCTTGTGTGCGTATATATTGTTGTTTTTCTTTTGCGCTCCATATCTCTGGCTGCAATTTTGATGTTGTATACATCTGGCTCGCTTGTGATAATATTGCATGGAACTTTCAATGTGTGTTTTTGTTTTTATGGTTGGGTGGCTTTACCTTTCGGAAATTGTTTTGTGTGCCTCCTTCCTTATGCTTTGGAAAGATGCAAACAATATTTGCCCTGAATAATAATGGCATAAAGGAGCACGTGCCTTTCTTGTTAGCATGATTCCTAGTGTGCGGAGGGAGTTATCTCCCTGGGAAGCCACTTTGAAGTGTTCCACAAGCAACCCTTGAGCGTTAAAATGTTCAACAGGAAGGTTTTTAAAGCTGCCTGCCTGAAAAGAAACCTTCTCTCTCGACACATTGTACATTTTGCTTCGGCTACTGCTTTCCCTAATGTTTTGATGTTTTCCTGTTCAGTTCAAAAGAATGAAGACTAGAAATACAATTATCTCTCCCCCGGTTGGAGTAACTGTTACGACACCGCACTTGCAAAGAGAAGAACAGTTTAAGAGGACTCATTTTGTTGTGAATGTTTTACACTGCAGGCAACCAAAACCACCTAAACCGGTTATAGCTGATTTGGTTAGAGAGCGACTTTGCCTTTTGCCACAAAGTCCTTTGTACTTGTCCAAATTTTGAACTGCTGGGCCTCATTCCCGAGGATTTGGTCTGGTCTACGATACTAAGGAGGCTGCAATGGCGTGTGAACCTTCCTATAAATTAAGAAAAATGGGTGTTGCTGTTGCGAAACAAGATAGTGGAAAAAAAAAAAAGTGCAAAGAAAATTGTTGGTGCTAGCAAGAAAAACAAAGAAAAAAAAATTATAGCCTCCTCCCCAAACACCTTGTAGACAAAAACGAAGTTGTAGACTGTATATAGCTATATGATTTTTTGTAATGCTTTTCTGCAAGTAAACGTGAAACAATGAGCCATATTTTGGATCTGTAAATATTAACTCCAATATACTACTTTGTTTTATCTAGCAACATGTACTTTGTTTTTTCTGGGTGTAAACTTTTGCAATATATTTGTTGTGAATGCGATTGTTTACCTTGCCGTATTTGATAGAATATGAAATGAAAATGTTTAACTGAAACTGAAAATAATCGGAGGCCCGTGTAGAATTTGAATGGGTCACCATATATCACTCTCAAAAAAGTAAAGCAACTGTGCTCTTTGAATCCAGAATTCTTGGCAGAATTTGTGTGGTGTTATAATGCATCTAAAGCTTTGGTGATCTAGGTGATTCTCGTCAATTATAATATTTGGTACTGGAAATATACATATTCTTATCAGTTATTTATTGGAGTAAAGCTCCAACGTTTGCAAGCATATTTGTCTGTTGAATTTGATTTGGGTCACAGTTCATTCATTTTTGAGATAGACAAAAGAACCTCAATTATAATAAAACTGTTTCTTGACAAAACATATATAAATGGCCATAATATTCTTGTTGTGGTCATACTTTATTTTGGATTTTTAGCCTTGAATTTAAAGTCGGTTTAACTTGTGCTATCTTTCCATCAGATAATCTTTATGTAACGAGGTTCTATCTTTAAAATCTTTGCCAAGTCATTTCAATGATTGGATAATCTCAAAGGACAATAAGTTTTACCTTTTTGAGAGTATCTCCATGATCACCTCAAGCATATTCGGGTTCAAATTTGCTATCTACATTGAAAAGGACAGTGCTGCACTTGTAAAATATTATGAGTGGAAAGGACCGGAGCTTAATAGAACAACATTGTCATTGTCAAGTTTAGATACAGAACCTGCAGATCTCAAGTACCTGTGAAAATTTTTCCTTGCCAATAAGCTGATTTCCTAACCAGATAGAAAAGAAGTTCACATATATTTTTTGAATGGTCGTACTTGATTCTAATTCTCGTTTCGCCATGCCTGCAATCAGAACTATCCCACCTCCTCTGTAGTTTTTCTTCAATAATGACCAAAAAAAAAAAAATGACCGGAAACAATAATGCCAAAGAAACACCAATCACCCTACTGATCTTATATTCTTTAAATGACCTGGTAGCTTTGTGGGAGAAGAAGATAGGCAAGACTCTGGAGAAGGTTTATGTACCAGAGGAAGCCCTCCTGAAAACAATTGAAGGTTAGTATCAGTTTTGTTTTAGTGGTTGGGTAGTCTATGGGTATATGAGCATGTTTGCATGTGTTAATATAAGTGCTAGAAATCTGGGAAGAGAGTTCTTGCATTTGATAATTTTATACATTAGTTTGGTAACTCGGTTCTTGTAAAACGGTATGCGGATACACCATTCCCAGCCAATATTGGCATAGCGATTGGTCACTCCATCTTTGTTAAAGGAGACCAAACCAATTTTGAAATCGGACCTGATGGAGTGGAGGGAAGTCAGCTCTACCCAGATGTGAAATACACCACTGTGGATGAGTTTCTTGACCAGTATGTATGAATTTGAAGGTGACAATGTGAGAGGGTGTATGCCTTTGAAGGTGACAATGCAAGAGCTAATATAAACAACATCGTTGTGCTGGGAAAATCCTTGTAGTTCAGGAGATGCGTTTAAGGTTCTGTGTGGGTTTAGTGAATTATGCATGAACTTGTATGCCTCAAGGATGATCATATCTTCGAGGTTATATAAGATCGTTGTTTCCTTTTTTAATGACCCTATATGAAAATGATTGGTGTGAGTTTCATTCAATACCCTAGTCACATTTTCCAAGATAAAATACAGATCTGTATGATAAAAATCTGATATGCATGTTATAAGCTTGCATTTGGTTTTGGAATTGGCCTAGAAACCAAGTAAGGGTCTTAAGTGTCCCATTTGGGGACATTACACCCCCAGATGGAAAAAAAAATCAATTTTACTTTCTCTCTCTCTCTCTCTCTCTCTGCAAAATTGCAAATAGGGCGGTGTACGGGAGCTAGCTCTGCTAGGGTTTTAACTTTTCATTGTTTCTTAGTCCTTTGCTCACAATTTCCATGTTCAAACTTCAAGGAATACATAAATATAGTGACTAACAGTTTAGCTAGGGTTTCCTGCATTTTCAAATTTCAAGCCAAGGAATACATATGGAATCACTGATAGTCTGATACAACCCCTACAGCGGCACAGCCGAAAGGTATTTTAATTTATTTTCATTATCTTTAAGTTTGAACTCTGTGGGCCTGTGGCTAGATTTCATTTTGGTAATGGCTCTCACTTCTCAAAAGACTATAATCCCACAAAGACTCAAACTATGGATGAACCGTTGATAAATTCAAGCTGCCAACAACCTTACATGTGCATTCTTAATTTCTTGGAAATCTGAAATACAGTAATCTATTTAGTAATTTACCTTGGCACTCATGCTTGTACTCTAAATACACTCCATTCATGATATATCTCTGTTAGATGTATGACCCATAGAGCAGTATTCCTAATTTCGTTGTGTAACTTGATTTCTCCAAGACTTTAAAACTAAGACAGAATTGTACAGGTGTTCTAAAAATGTTGTAAAAGTCTTAAAACTTTGAACTTTGAACATGAAGTACTCCTCATTGCTCAATAAGACTATATACCTTTCTTGTTTCTAGTATGAATCGTGATATCTGCTTCTTTCCTATGGCATTCTCTACAGTTATTTCTCATGTCATTTAGCAATGTTTTACATGTTATTTAAGTTTATTTTATAAATTTATAAGTTTTTTATAGCAGTGATAAAGTTGCCAAGTAATTGCGGAGAAATTCCTAAATCCCAAGGCCGAGTAAAAATTTTGGGCTGCCGAGTTATTGCCAAGTATGAGTATTTAAATTATGCCTAAAATGATCTGTCAACCAGTGCAAATTCAAAAACTCAGCAACGAAAAGCAATAACTAGCAGAAATTGGGTGAGCAATTGAAGACGATGCCTAAAAATAGTACTACATACACCCAAAACTCTCAGCTGGGAAGGTTCCCTTCCACCGAATCTCATATATGATGGGGAAATACCAAATGGTCAAGAGTTAAAGGTCACATTACAGAGGGATGTCATATACCAAATCTTGCAAATGTAGTACATCGCTAGAGACTTTGAGCAGTATTTGATTTGCATGGTGTCTAGCTATGATAGGAGCAGCAAATGTTCATTTATGCGGTGCATAGATAAAGAGGTTAAAATAACATATACAACAAAAGATTTCATTGGGAATTTTGGATTACCCTCTCATGGACTATCAGTTATTAAGCCGACAAGTAGTTTGCACATTACATAGCCCAAAAAGAATTACACCGTGGAGACTTTATATAGAGCTAATATGACTATTCCAAGATTGGAAAACATGTGGACCAAGGATAATGGAGGTATAAAAAAGAATATTTCGCTTCCGAAGAATGGTGTTGTCTCCTAGATATGATACATTGTCAGGTGGTGGGAGCTGCTATAGATTCTACATTGCGGTGTAGACAAATCATCATATGGAAAGGTTGCGAAAATGAGAAGCTATAATTAGGGAGAATTATCAGGAAAAATCCACGAGTTTCTCTGAAGAACAATGACTTTTACATGACCAAGCATGCAATTGGGTTATTTCTAGATGCAGTCTATACTTTATGTAAACCAATCAATCAACACACACGATCAGTTTACAAGTACACTAGCACAATGTTTTTATAGCGCAGTTTCAACACTAGCACGGTCAGTTTACCAAAAAAACTGTATGTTTGTATTAAATCTGGATTATAAAACTAAAGTCAAAGGGTGTACAAATTTTATGCGTGGAGTGATTATACTTGGTGAATGTGATTAGTAAATGCAGAAAAAGTGCAGTAAGAGTCGAAACAAACTCTCATATGGAATAGCCATCAAAAAATCAAATCTTATTCCTAAACTCAATGGATTCATTACCAAATCAGCAAACAACCTGGTTCAAATCAGAAATTTGCCAGCTGTAAGCCAGCTGCCCATCACTGAACCACGGCCCTTACGCTACATGCTTTAAATATGAATACAAAATAATATCTCAACAAAAGTTCAAAATGACTTATGGTAGGTTTTTTAATATAATGATTTACGTTTTTTATATAATAAGTATCTCTTAATTATTATGTAGTGGAATTCAATAAAGATATTTATATTTAGGCACATTCACAAATGGAATTTAATAACGAAAAAAAATGGGCTTTTGTGATTGGTGGCATTGCATTAGATTTTACCTTTTTTGTGCGAACTCTAAGCTACTATCCTTTACCCTGGCATCATTCTTTTGATCCGCTTCAACCTTCCCTTCCGCATTTGCTTTTAGTAAAACGAAATATCGGGTTCGATTTTCTAGGTGGGGGCGTAGCATTCGGTTTGGTTGTTTGTTTTGGTGTTTTCTTTCACGTTCTTGGTTGATCGTTGCATTTGTCGTGGTAAATGCATCCATTCTCCTCTACTTTTGCATTGCAACCATGGACACAACTTTAACAAAATGAGGTATTACGCGCCTAATGTCCGGTTGCTCGAGACGGGTTCCACGTTCCAGCTCCTCAACATTTGTCCTGTGCGGTCTCTATTGAACAGTGGCACCCAGCATCGAGTTGACCTTTCTGACGGTATTCACATCCAGAAGGCATTGTTGCCCTCCAAGTTTTCAAAACTAGTTGCAGACAAAACGTTGAAAGAAGGCACAATAATTCAGCTGCAAAAAACCGTTTGTAGGATGGTCGACCATGAAATGTAAGTAGCCAATATTTTGACTTCCCTTTCGTCTTTTCTATCTCGCACAATGTTTCCTGACATTTTCTTTCCTTGCATTGCATGCGTGCAGGACCGTTTTAATTACCGATATGGATATAGTGAAAGAAACATATCCACAAATTGGTTCTCCTTCCCGATCCCTAGCCATGTTGTTCGGGGCAAACAAGCCTGTGTTGACCACCCTGAGGGTGTGCCCAAAACTTTGTTTCCGCAAACACCGCCTCAAAAGATTTATGCTTCCTCGAAATCAGCATCGAAGGCCATTTTCATAAATGACTTGAACACAACCATGCATGTTTGGTCCATAGAGGGCAGAGCGGTCGCAAAAACTCCATGCGGACATATAGTAATGATAACGGCAATGGTTGTTTCTTTGGTTTCGACTTCGTGGATAGCAGAGGTGGTGAAATCCGTGTCACTTGTTTCAATGAGATTGCAGAAAAGTTCTATGGCACGATAGAAAATGAAAAAATGTACACCATCTCTAACGGAAGAATTGGAAAAGCAAAAGAAAAGTTCAACAACCTGAACAACGCACACTCAAAATTTTCCTTTCGGCAGCATCTATTGTCCGGCCTCTACATGTCAACGATGAAATCATACCTTTACACCACTTCCACTTTGTCCCCATCAAAGACATACCTGGAAGACCTGCCGGATCTTTTGTTGACATTCTTGGTGTTGTTCTTGTTATTTCTCCACGATCCACCATTCGCAGACGTGATCAGACAGAAACATTCAAGCGAACTGTGCAGGTTGAAGACATGTCCGGATTTAGTGTTTCCATCACTTTGTGGGGTCAACATTCAACTGTACTTGGAGAAGAGCTAGAAGAATTCCTTTCAATTCCGCAGAAACCAGTTCTTGCTCTTAAAACAGCTCGTGTTTCCAGCTTCAACGGAACATCTCTTGATACTATATCCACTACAAAATGGTTTGTCAATCCAATGATTCCTGAAAGCCTCTCTCTACAGGAATGGATTGCATCCGATGCTTTCAATGTCCCCGCACCATCTATCACAAACAGGGTTCTAGGGCCTCCATCTCGCCTTTGTCCTCTCCGTAACAATAGCTCAGTCCCGCAAATGGGTAACAGATAAAAATGAATGGGCTACAATTACAGCAAAAATCACAGACATTTCATTGGACAATTTTTATTACTTGGCATGCCCTTTAGTGAAAAATGGTACACAGTGTCGCAAGAAAGTGCAAGAACTAGAAAACGGGTCCTGGTTTTGTGGGAAATGTAATATTCCTATCCAAAAATGTGACTACAGGTATGCACTCCGTGTCACTTTAAAAGATGGCACAGGAGAACTTCAATCCGTAACTGCATTTGATGAGACTGCTGAAAATATAATGGGCGTCAAAGCTGAAGACTTGCAGTTTTTGAGCATAGATGATGGTGCAACAACTGAAATTGCAGACCAAGTCATAGGCCACGAATATCAATTTACGCTTTCCATCAAACTTGAAACATACCGTGAGAAGAAGCAGTTTAAATGTGTCATTATAAAGTCGCACAAACTTGAAGCTGCGGCTTCCTTCCCTGAATTACGTTTGCGTAACAATATACAAGCTTCACTGCATTTGTGTTCCCCCCTTGTAAAGCTCTCTTGGTCTCTTGATATGCTAGCACCCTTTCCAATAACTCTTTCTTGCACAGACGAATGTCTAGTTGTTCCTTTTTGCTCTACTTTTGCTTATGTAAACTCGGGTTCAATGGATATCGATATATATACGTTTTGTTTTGTAATTTTTGTCACACTCTCTATGTTCTTGAATATCAATAATTGGAATTCCTAAGCCTTTTCCTTTAAAAAATAAATACTAGTGATGGTCTTTTATATTGTATGGACATGTTCTTTCCTTCGAACACTTTCCTGTATTCATAACTTTCGTTGAATGAGCTTTGCTAGTGCTATGTTCCTTTACTTGCAATATACATGCGCAAAACAACTTTCGTATTCTTTTGTTTTACTCCATGTATGGCTAGATGCACACTTTTTCCTTTACTTGTCTCATACTTTTGTTCCTGCTGCAAAGCGTTGCAGGATTCCCCATGTCTGCAGAGCAATGATTAGCTCGACGAAGAGAAATCTACACCAAAAACAAAGAGCAAATAAATGCGGATCAGCGCCGCCGTTACCATGCTAGAAAAAGCACACATTGCACATCTTTCTTCCCGTCCCGCCTGCACCGCCCCCAACACTCTGCCCTTCCATCGCCCCATTCTGACTCTCGCGATGCCTCCTCATCCAACTCCACAAATGTTTTTCTCTCCCCGCCATCCGCTCCACTTTGCCCTTTCCTTTCGCAAAACACTTCCACCCTTCCCTTCTATGAGGCCCGTGTACCCTGGGATACACAACACTTCCCTTCTCGAGCGACACATTCCTCTTCCCCCCCATCAACCGCATACTCTCCAATGTCCTCCGCTTTCTCCCTTCCTGTTGATGCTCTGCCGACCTCTTCGCATTCGTTTGTGCTGCCTTCCCCAGCTTCCAATACATGCCAAAACCTTGACGGGTTTTGTTCTGCTAGAATGTTCCCTTCCGAGCCATCCGCCTCTTCTTCGTCCTCCTTCGCAGATGCACAAAGGCGTTTCCGCAAAAGGCTAGATTCCCTTTCCACTGCAAGCACATGCACTATCTGTTTGGAGAATTACCCTGGCATTCAAACTAGGTGTTGTTCAGGATCTATCCTTTGCTCCAGGTGCAGGCTTGAGAAACAAGGACACCGGTTTTCTTCTTGGAACAACATGGACCCTGGTGTCCAGCCATCTGTACTACAATCTTTGACACAAGTTGAAGAAATGTTGATTGCTAGAGTTAACCCAATTCTCCAAGTAACCCATGCACGTGGTGGACAATACAAATACTCTGGGCACACTATAAGCTTCCCCCAAGATATCTCTACCATAGCAAAGTACCTCCCTCGACGTCTCGGTGATTTGGATCTACTTCTTGTGCAAAAGGCAGGCTCCCAACAAACAAAATACGATTTCTATGTTAGTAGATCTCGTGTATGGCAGGCACTTCAATACAAAATTTTGCATGACCCGTACTACAAGGATGTTCTTGTTGACAATGAAGCCCTCAACGCTCTTCCCGTATAACAAACAAATATTTCCTCCTCCCTCAACTCCATACCGATGGACATCCCCACCTCTTCAGACGATGTCGCACCTGATTCCAGCGATGATCCTTCTCTCTGCAATTTAATTGACGCCCACTCTTCTTCTTTCGTCCCTTCTGCCCACAACTCCGGCACCGAAGACGAGCATATCTCACAGTTCCTTCTCTCCCATGATCAAAACATGCCTTCCACCATGCCTTGGCCAGACATAAGTCTTTCTCCCATAAATGAATACACCACTGAGGGTCTATTTTCCATGGCATTCCCAACTTTGTTTCCTAAAGGTAAGGCTATGTTTAGACAACCTCGCATGAAAGAGGTACTTTTTCATGAATATGCCCTCCATTTAATCCGTTTCCATGATAACCGCTTCGGTTCCCACCCCGATTTCGCTATTTTTTGCTTAACCTCATCATGCGGCATAGGAGCCAATCTACAAGCCGTTTTCATGCAACAAAACCTAGAAAATGACATACCGCCAACTATAGCTGACCTCCGAAAAAAATTGCTTGAAGACCCTGCATATTCCCTTCCGGATACCTTGATGTGGTTTGGAAATAACTCTGCGGGAACACGCTCCTTTTGGTCCAAATACAGAGGAGAGATATCAGACATGGTTGAACAATTGGGTGCACCTACGTTCTTCTTCACTCTTAGTGCTGCAGATACTAAATGGCCTGATTTGCATAGCTGTATGCCGGGTGTTCCGCCTCCTGATCATCGGTTCGCACAAAGATTTAGAACAAACAACATTATCGACCACCCCCATCGTGTTTCTGCTTACTTGCACTAGAGGTTCACAATATTCCGCGAGGAGGTCCTGCAGAAACACCTTGGAGCCAAGGACTACTGGTACAGGAAACAAAAATTAAATGGTTCGTTTGCCACTCTATTGCTTCTCTTTATTTCTAACCGCCTTTTTCCTCTAGGTACGAATGGCAACATAGAGGGTCTGCACATGTTCACGGTTTCCTTTGGCTTGAAGGCACCCCCAATGTTGACACAATAGATTGGAATGACAATGCTTCTGTTGAAACAACAAGACTGTACTTTGATCAATATGTTTCTGCATGGAACCCTAGAGCTCCTGCATGTAGACCTACATTCTTTCAAAGATCTCTCGAGGATGATCCCTGCTTGCTTTCCTCTTCAGAGGTTCTGGCTTCCAACCCTCTGCACGACCTCGAGGAACTTATAAACCGGGTTCAGCGCCACACCAAATGTTCTACACAGACATGTCTCCGAAAAAAAGGTTCCAGAACTATATGTCGTTACAGTGCTCCTTGGGAAACACAGGCTTTTTCTTCCTTGACCATTGATGCCAACAAAAGCGTTAAATACCTTCCTTTCAGGAATGATGACAGATTAAACATTCACAATAAAGCCATGCTAGCTATATGGAGAGCCAACATTGACTGTCAGCCTGTACTATCTCGGCACGCTGTTCTTAAATACATTGCAAAGTATGCCTCTAAAGCAGAGCAACGCTCTGAGACATACCACCAAATGTTGTCTAGGCTTTGTTCGCATGCTAGCCCAGATTTCCCTTCGTCTTTTGCAATACGGAAGATGCTCACAGAAAGTGTTGTTGAACATGACATAAGTGCACAAGAAGCTTGTCACTTGCTTCTCAAACTTCCTCTTGTTGTGTCCAGCCGGCAGACCGTCTATTTAAATGTGGGCAAAAAAATACTTAGGCGCCTTATCTGCATCGGCTACTCAGGAACAAGATACATCACAGCTTCTTGATGCGTACCTTGTCCGCCCACCATCAATGGAGTCCCTTTCCCTTATCCAAATTGCTCGAGAGTGGAATTACAGCAAATACCGAAAAAAAGAGAAATGGAAACAACGCACTACACCAGCAATTGTCCGCGTGTACCCAAGGTTTTCCATCATTCCACCAACTAATACAGAGGCTTTCCACCTTTTCTGTTGGTCTGAGCTCCTGCTGTACAAGCCTTTCCGGAACATTCCTTCAGATGTTGGTTCCTCGCCAGATGTTGTTACTTCCAATTGGCGCCTGTTCAAAAGCTCATACAAACCGTGGCATGTTAGAAGAATAGACACAGAAACTCTGATACATCTCCAGATGGATCATCTGAATCTGACACAGACCCAATGCAGACAAGCGAGAGAATCTATGAATGGCAACTTTTGGCAGGCCTCCGTCCGGGACATTCTGAAGGTCTTGACCATCTGGAAATGCTTGGCCTTCGAGAATATGACTCCCGCTATGATTGGTCCTCAAACAACGTTCCGGTTCACTTGGTTGACATCGCCCCCTCTTTTGTCGAGAATGGTAGGGCAAATTATTGCCCTGACCATACAAATCCATCTAGTTTGCCTTCTTTGTCGACTTTTTCCGATAACCAGCAACTAGCCTTCACTACAATACTCCACCACTTTTCCTCAACACACAGCCTACCACCCCTTCTTCTCATTATTCAAGGAACTGCAGGAACAGGCAAGTCATTCCTTATCCACTCTCTCCGGTCTGCCTTCTCCTCCCTCGCTGCCCCTGCCATTTCACCCCTTCTTTTGCTTGCCCCTCCGGTGTGGCCGCTTTTAACATTTCCGCATCGACTGCTTCATTCCAAATTTCTCCGAATTCCCATTCGAGATTTAAAACCCTCAAGGCCAAGCTTTGGCCTCCTTTCAAGACTCTTTAAAACATGTCACATACATTTTGATTGATGAAATGAGCTTCATTGGTCCTAAACTTCTTGCAAAAATTGACTTCCGCCTGCGTGAGGCCTTCCCGCACTTCCGTACTTCCCCCCTTCGGAAATAGATCAATGATTCTTGTTGAGACCTTGGTCAACTTCCACCCGTTATGGACATTCCACTATATGCCAAGCAATTCCTACGGTGGATCCCTTTGGCGCAAATTTCCAAATTCAATCTCGTTAACGTCTATATTCCGACAACAAGGCTCTGCTCCGGCTCAAGTTTCCTTTCACAATTTACTTCTCAACATCCGAAATGGTGTGGCCACCCTTCCAGATTGGGAGACTTTGATGTCTCGCACCGACTCTTGCCTCTCACAACAAGAACTTCTATACTTCCACAATGCCCCCCACCTCTTCTCAACAAATATTCTTGTTAAAAAACACAATTTACAAATGCTGAAGGAACTCAATTCTCCAGTTGCCTTGTCCATTGCTCTGAATACAAGAAGAAGTGACTACAATGATCCTGATGACGACCAGCTAGAACAAATAGTGCTCCTTTGCAAAGACCAAAAAATCATGCTCACTGCTAATTTATGGATTGCTACCGGGCTTGTTAATGGCGCAACTGGCACTATCGTTGACATTGTTTATTCCCCTTCCTCGGCTCCACCTTCTTTGCCTTCTTTTGTTATTGTCGACTTCGATCGCTATTCCGGTCCACCGTGGAATCCATCAAATCCCACCCACATCCCCATTCCCCCCATTTCAAGAGGTTCTCGTACACAGCTGCCTTTAAAAATGGCCTGGGGGTTATCGATTCACAAAGCCCAAGGACTCACCCTTGGTCATGCCACCATAGACATTGGATCCACTGAGAGACCAGGCCTTACTTTTACTGCTCTTTCGCGCGTCCCCTCCTTGGAAAAGATTCGTATCTCCCCAGCTTTCTCCTTTGACCGTTACTTGAGAATTTCTTCAGCCTCCCTCCTGCAATTCCGAAAACAAGAAGAGCTTCGCCTCCAATCCCTACCACCGTCCCCCTCCTCCTAGTTCGTCCCCTGTAACCTTCACCGTCTCTAACTACCCGCCCCCGTAACATCCTCCACGCATAGCAATCTCGCCATTTCCTATTCGCCTTTTCTCGGGCCTTCCCCTCCGCTTCTTCTTCTGCATCAAACACCTATGTACATATTTGGTTTGTTATACTAAATAATATTATCTTCTTTACCGCTCTTCATTACTCCTTACGTTCTCGCAAATGTTCTCGTTTTATAATGCATTGTTTTCTGTTCTTTTCTTCTCTTCATTTCAAACAATTCTTAGTTTGCTCTTTACCAATATCCGTTTCGGCGTTCCCATCGCACACGCTCGCTAGTGTATAAATATATGAAACCTTTAATTTCAACAATTTTTAGATATATATAGGTAGATGTACATTAAAAATTAAGGTCATCTCTTATATCTGCTTAAGTTGAAGAAGACGGCGATCTCAAACTTTTGAAAATGTATTAACTGCCAATGGCCACGAGCCATCAAAAGCGAAGCAAGTACAACGAACCATCCGATGTGACCTCATTACATCTAACTCACTTGACCATTTACCAAGTGATACGCAGGGCCGCCGGCCGCGTTCGTCATTTTGACCAGGCAATTCATTTTTCCCAATGTGCGAGGAAGGACAAACTTAACTTGGCGTCCTCTCCACGTAAAGTATATAAATCAGCACGTGGAGTCTTCAAAGTTCAAACCCCAACATTTTATTATATAGTAAAATTTCACCTGATTCATATGGTAATGGATTCGTAACCAGGCGAAGTTAATTATGTTCACAATTCACCGTAGTCCACGGCAGGGAAAAGACGAGAAAAAGTACAACGAACCATCCGATACACAAAACAAAATTGTTTGACATGCCGTCATTAGATCTAAGCCATTTTTGTGACTCTGAACATGTCACCATGTGATAGGCCGAGCCGCCGGCTGACTTCGTCCGGTTAAACAGGAAACTCGTTTTTCCCACGGGCCACAGCCCTTGCGCGAGGAAACTCGTTTTCCCACAGCCCTTGTGCGAGGAAGGACATACTTGACTTGGCGTTCACTCCACATAAGTATATAAATTAACATGTGCAGTCTGCACATTTCAAACACCAACATTTTGCCTACAGAGCCCCCAAAGACTCTGTTGTCTGAAATCCATACATCCTTCGGTAGTAAGGAAGACACAAATATCTCCAATATCTTGTCTCTTTGAGAGGACGCTATTCGATGGGAGGATTCAGATTTCTGCAGAGTTGTTTCAAATTACCTTGTACACATGAGCAAGATGTTCATCCTGAACAATACCCTTCAACAACACAAGGGCATGTTGATACTGGTAAGAAATTGAAGATGAAGAAGAAAAGCAGTAGTAAGGCTCCAATTGTGGTATCATATTTCCCTTTAGGATCCAATCTCTCACGTCTCTAATGATTGTCTATTCAACCTATTGGTTGTGGGATGACTAGCGAGCAGCATGTTTGCCTGCTCTACCTTCCCTTCTGCTCCTCTACAACGCCATGATACTGGAAAATTCTATTCATCTACCTCTAAACACATCCCTTACTACCTCAAATAGGATATGTCTCTTGGTATCTCTTGGAATTGCTTCTACGGTTTTACTTGCTCTCATAACTCCACTCGATGGTGATTGTGGTGACGATTAAATATCCAGCAATTAATTTAACACAGTAACCAAATCATCATAGTTGAATGTCCCCTAAATGTTGTAAAAAGTATTTTTGTTGTCAAGTGGGTAGGGAGCTTTAGCACAGGAGGTTAGCTGTTAAGTTAATTGCCTCTCAAAAACACTCCATACTTAAATGGCAGACTCTCTTTTTATTTTAAATAGTCACATAACTACTTTACCAGTTATTTATAGCACGAGTTCAATGATTTCAATGTAGAAATCTTGCATGTAGACCACAATCAGAAGGATGAATACATGGTCTCTGATATGTAGATCTGTGTTTTGATCGGTAGAACGAACTTGTTTTTAATCAATGTGAACATAAAGGTAAAAAACAAAAGCATTTTGACAACTACTAAAATATTTTGCTCTTTATTTAACCATCTGCGGTGATAATATTATGACTTCTCAGACATTGTGATTTTCTTGTAAGAAAATTAAGAGCTACATTCCAACTGGGATGGACAACCATTTTTTTAACTTCTATTATAACTAAGGTAACAAGTTTTGTATGGAGTGTATATTACAGTGTATTTAAATATGGAAAAAATGGTTTATTGAAAAATATGATAAATATGAAAAAAATTATATGATAAATTATATTTCAAAAATACAATAATTTTTAATAATTCAAAATAATTTTATAACAACAATTATTGCTATCATAAATGTCATATAACAGATAGATTATAAAAAAATGTTTGCAATCAAAATATATATAACTTAAACTAATAGGACCAAAAATAAATTCAATATTAACTATTAATAAATTATTTTTGTTTTCTATACAATTGTTATTAATTAAATTAAATTACAAATTTTCATAAGTTAAAAAAAAGTACAAGAAACGGTAATTATTCTTCAAACTACTGTATTTGGTAACTATGGGTTACAACTATGTTAAACACGACCACCTATACAACATATTTTTGTGAGGATTATATAACAATTGTGTTGACCACAACCATTTGTTTTATATGTGAGGGTTGCATTATAACTCCATTGAACAAAGCCATTTATGTTGGAAATATGCATGTGCAGCATATAATTTCCACCGTAACTTTAGGAAGTTAAATTTAGCTAGTCATAGCTTTGTTTGGGAAGCGATCAGCTTTTGGTTAAGTGTATGTTTGAGAATAAATCAAATAAAACAAAAGATATTTATTTTATGCATGCACAACATGCGGCAGATTTAAAGTGGAGTTTAAATTTAGAATGCTCTGCTTTTCAATGAGTTCATGATTGAGTTTAGAGGGAGAGTTATTTTCTATTTAATTAGCAACAATTGACATTGTTTAGTATACACAAGAAGAAGCACACGTGAAGTAGATGTATGAGAGTCGAATACACAACTACTTGCACAACTTGATTGGAAGATTTAATTAATGGAGAACGCAAGTGCTAGTTTGATGTTTAATCTATATTTATTTGAGTTATTTTATTATTCTCTTTATGTTGTTCGTTGTATAAGACTGCAGAGATTTTCTACAAATTGGTATTAGAGCGAGGTTATTCCAGCAGTTTATTAAATTGTAGCAAGATATGGCTTCTACATCCGGTATGCAGACACCCCAATTTAATGGAACGAATTATGAACATTGGTCGTTGACCATGAATGCATTGTTCGGATCTTAGGATGTGTGGGAAATCGTTGAGACTAGGTACACAGAGCCCACAGATGTAGCAATGTATACTTGTAATTTCGAGGCGAGAAATATACTTTCAAGGAGGTACGTAAGAAAGATGGAAAATCTCTTTTATTCATTCATAAGCAATGCATGAAAGTATCCTTCCCAGTGGCGGTAACCACCAAGCAAAGACCACATGCGACACACTACAAGTTGCATATCAAGGTAAGGAGAAAGTAAAAACCGAAGAGCTACAGATTACTTCCGAGAGATTTTGAGAATTTATTAATGAAAGATTTAGATTCCGTAGAATCGTTCTTTACTTACGTAGTTGGCTTAGTCAATGAAATCAAATCCCATGGTGATACTCTTGATCAAGACGGAAGAATTATTGAAAAATTGCTTAGGAGTTTGCCTACTAAATTTGATCCTCTAGTTGTTGCAATTGAAGAAACTAAGGATCTGAGTCAGTTTTATATTTATGAGTTGCATGCATCACTAGTCAATCATGAACAAAGGATGAATAGATCACATGCAATTTTAGATAAAGCTTTGCATATCGGACAACATGTATACGTGTAAGAGGAAGAGGAAGGTTCATCCCAAGAGGTAGAGGAAGAAGTCCATCTAGTGAATGCGGCAACGGTTCATCAAACTCAGGTGTAATTAGACAAAGTCAAGAACACAGTTATGGTTAGAGACAAGATAAGTCTCATGTCCAGTGTCATTATTGCAAGAAGTATGGGCACTATGTTTATGATTTCAAGAAAAAACAATATGATCAGGAGAGGCAAAATCAAAATCAGACTGGAAGTTCTACTCCTAAACCTATGCTTATTGCATGCACAAGGATTGTCGAAAAAATACCTTATTTATCCCCTATTGAATGTAATTTGTCAAAAGAGAGTCCTTGTGATGTATGGTATTTGGATTCAAGTTGCAGTAATCACATGATAGATAATCTAGTTAATCTAGTTTTGTTTTCTAGTTTGGATGAGTCACTTAAGAGTGATGTAACTCTTGGAAATAACAATATTGTATTTGTAAAAGAAAAAGGCACGGTTATTATTCTAACTAGACAGGGAGCAAACAAGTATGCAAGATGTTTACTATGTTGCAGGTTTGAAACATAACCTTATGAGTATTTGACAACTGGTACAAAAAGGATACCGAGTTTATATGGAGGATAATGAGTGTGTGATTGTGGACAAAGCTCCTAGCACTCAGTTGATTGAAAAAGTGAAGATGAGAAGCAATAGAATGTTTCCATTGATATTAAAACTTGGAAAAAGAAGAAATCAGATCTATTTGCAGCAAAATCAGCAAATTCGAGTTCGCCTAGCCAAGTCCTGCGCTAAGGTAAAATATTCTTGCGCCGAGGTAACAGTCCTGCGCTAATGTAAATTAGGTATGCACTAATGCAAGTAAGTCCTGTGGTGGTTTTGCGCTAATATTGTTGAGTCTTGCGCGCGGAAGGAACACAATCAACTTTTCATTTAGTCATAAAAGATGAATCATGGCTTTAACATCTAAGCTATGGACATTTAAATTTTAGAGGTTTGAATTTACTGCATAGAAGGAATATGGTTAAAGGTTTTCCATTTATTCGAAACCTAGAAAGGGTATGTGAAGGTTGTATTTTGGGGAAGCAACACAGAGATTCTTTCCCAATTGGCAAAATAACAAGAGCAAGTGCACCACTTGAAATTGTGCACTCAGATTTATGTGGACCCATGCAAAAAACTTCTATTGGAGGTTGTTCATATTTTATGACATTCATTGATGACTACACAAGGAAGACATGGGTATATTTTCTAAGACATAAATTAGATGCCTTTGATACATTTCAACAGTTCAAGGCATTAGTGGAGAAGCAAAGTGGATACTACATCAAAGTTCTAAGGATAGATAGAGGAGGTGAGTATGTTTCTAATGAATTTATGAATTTTTATAAATATCATGGTATACACAAGCATTTTACTACTAGGTATACACTGCAGCAAAATGGTGTTAATGAGAGGACGAATAGAACCATCATGGAGATGACAAGAAGCGCGTTGAAGGAAAAGCACCTTCCAAAGGTCTATTGGGCGTATAGTAAAGAACTTTTGTTTATATTTTAAATAGGTGTTGTGTCCAACAAAACTTGTTAGTAACATGGTTCCCGAACAAGCATGGACAAATAGGAAACATAATGTTTCTCATTTTAGAATTTTTGGTTGTGTAGCATATGCACATGTACCTGATGAGCTAAGAAAGAAGTTGGACAACAAAGGAGAAAAGTGTTTTTTTGTTGGGTATTCAAAGAATAGAAAAGTGTATAAGTTGTAAAATCTGGTCACCTGGAAAGGTTTTGATCGAAGGGATGTATAGTTTATTTAGAATGAAGCATGGTATGGAAGTATAGAGAAAACTGTGAGTATAGAGAAAGCAACTATTCTTCATGATGATATGGCATATGAAACTTTAGAGCAGCAAGGTACTATATTTACAAATCTTGGACATGCACCACAAGTCTGTAGCACAAGCTACACATCCTTCTACAACCAGGAGGTCTCCAAGATTTCAGCCATCTTCAGCCATGCAAGAAACACCACAGAGAACACCAGAAGCAACTCCATCACCATAAAGCAATCCATCATCAAATAGTCCTGCAAACGGAAAGCACATAGTCTTTGTGAGATTTATAATGTTGATACAACTAACTCATTTTACGTTTTTGCATTATTTTCTCAAGTTGTAGATCTAGTATATTATGAAGAGGCTATAAAGAATGAAGTTTTGGCACAAGCCATGGATGATGAGATCAATGCTATAGAGAAGAATCAGACATGGGAGCTGATGGATCTTCCAAAAGGAAAGGACATGATAGGAGTCAAGTGGGTCTACAAGACCAAATACAATGTTGATGGAAAAGTACAAAAACATAAAGCAAGGCTGGTAGCAAGAGGTTTTACGCAACAATATGGAGTTGATTACAATGAAATGTTTTCACCAGTAGCACGTTTAGATATGGTAAGAATGGTTTTAGCAATTGCAGCTCAAAACAAATGGCCTATATATTAGATGGATGTAAAATCAACATTTTTGAATGGTTTTCTTGAAGAAGAAGTTTATGTGAATCAGCCAGAAGGTTATGAGATTGAATTTCATGAAGGAAAAGTATACAGATTGAAGAAAACACTCTATGGTCTCAAGCAAGCACCTAGATCTTGGTACAACAGAATAGATTCTTATTTGATTGAGAATGGTTTCAGTAGGAGCAACAATGAGCCTACCTTATACACCAAGATAAATGAGCAAGGTAAGATTATAATTTTTGTTTATACATAGATGATTTAATCATTACTAGAAATCTATCTACATAGTCATTCAAATCAGCCATGAAGAAAGAATTTGAGATGAAATATCTTGGTCTTATGCATTACTTTTTGGGAATTGAAGTCCAACAATCAGAAGGTGAAGTTTTTATCTCACAAGCAAAGTATGCAAATGATGTTTTGAAAATATTTAACATGTTGAATTGTAAGCTAACACCAACACTAGTTGCAAGGTTTGAAGTTGAGAAAAGAGGATGAAGGATCATTTTGGATCCAACATTGTTTAAAAATTTGATTGGAAGTCTTATGTATTTGACGGACACAATGCTTGACATCGTGTATGGTGTGGGCCTCATATCAAGGTTCATGGAATATCCAAAAGATTCACATTGGCAAGCTGGAAAAATAATTTTGAGGTATGTGAATGGAACAAGAAATCATGGAATTCTATATTCAAGTTCAGATGAGTTCAAACTCATTGGTTATACAGATAGTGATAGTGTTGGAAGTATAGATGATTGGAAAAGCACATCCGGCTATACTTTTCACCTTGAAAGGGAGTGGTTTCATGGGCATCAAAGAAGTAGCCCATTGTCATGTTATCTTCAGTAGAAGTGGAGTATGTAGCATCAACAGGAGCAACATGTCAACTTGTTTGGATGAGAAGAGGTTTAAAATATTTGAGGCAAAAATAAGAGAAAGCTACGTAGATTTTTTTGTGACAACAATTCAACAATAGCGTTGTCCAAAAATCATGTTTTTCATAAGAGGAGCAAGCACATTGATACGAGGTATCATTTCATCAGAGAGTTGGTAAACAACAAAGAAATTCATCTTGAATTTTGTAGATCCGAAGATCAGTTTGCAGACATTTTTACAAAGGCTTTGACAAAGGAAGTTTTCGAATATTTGAGAGGTTGTTTAGGAGTTTGTGATCCTGAACATGGCAGATCTAGAAATACAAATGCAGCTCTAGAATAGTGAAAGCTACAGGTTTGAAATTAAGGGGGAGTGTTGGAAATATGCATGTGCAACATATAATTTCCACCATATCTTTAGGAAAGTTAAATTTAGTTAACTCACAATTTGTTTGGAAGCAGTCTGTAGCTTTTGGTTAAGTGTATGTTTAGGAATAAATCAAATAAAACAAAAGATATATGTTTTATGCATGCACAACATGCGGGAGATTTAAAGCTGGAGTTTAAATTTATAAATTTGCTCTATTTTAGATCAGTTCACAATTGAGTTTAGAGGGAGAGTTATTTTCTATTTAATTAGCAGCAATTATCATTCTTTAGTATGCACAATGAGAAGCACACAATTGAAGTTGTATGTGAATGAGATTCGAATACACATCTCGCTTGCACAACTTAATTGTAATTTGAGCCGAAGTTCGACTATGAAGATTTAATTAATCTTCTAAAATAAATAACAAATTTTCTTCTTTGTGGAGAAGTGTTTAGGTATCCAGTAGCCTATGTTTGTGGAGAGGTGCATCTAATTTTTGGAGAAGTATTTACAAGTTGAATGCTCTTCCACCATGGAAAAGAGGCCTATGGGTCTACAAATGTCCATCTATGGAAAAATTCTTCCAAGTCAAATTTTCTCCCTTAATAGAGAGAGGAATTTAGCCAAATAGCTATG
This sequence comes from Taxus wallichiana var. yunnanensis, assembly GCA_018340775.1. Classification (NCBI taxonomy): domain Eukaryota; kingdom Viridiplantae; phylum Streptophyta; class Pinopsida; order Cupressales; family Taxaceae; genus Taxus; species Taxus wallichiana. Next base: position 589,427,326 of record CM031238.1, on the reverse strand, counting down.
AAGAATTCCATTTGAAGTCAATCATCCTCCAAGCAACCATATTGTCTAATCAGCCTCCAAGCAACCACAAATCCTATACATTGCAAAATTGTTATTTATTTGCAATACGAATTTTATGAGTCTTGGCATCAATTAATGAAAACCCTACAGATATAATGATCAGAAATAGATCATATATAGCAGAAAGATCTATCATGAACGAGGTGTACATGTATTTTAAAAAAATCTCCACTTTGAAGCAGATTATTATCAAGAAAAAATTTTACATATCTGGTTTGTAGATGTGCTTTCAAATATCTTGTTAGTGTTTCCAAATTCAAATCCATCCTTCCTGTGACATTCCAAGATCTACAAAGCAAAACCATCTTTTAATGATCTGAAAGACAAAATTCATTTGACGAAACATAAATCAGAACTAAAGAACACAATAGGGAAGTAAATCTTATAGCATGTTGAGAAGAAAACCGGCTTACAGTATTTCTATAATATTTTACAAAAGAATTCTTTCCATGAAAAGAGACCTTGGTCACTATGATGCTCGTTCCACAGTGAAATGTTCAAACTTTCAATATATAATCTAGTAAGTAATTATTTTGGCTTGAGAGACGTGTTCATAAAAATATAATGAATCAACCATTTGATAAATTTAATTGGAAATTGTATTTATGACCATTGAAATATCAGGAGGAGATGGTAATCAATTTATGAAAGTAACAAACATGAAGGTTGAGATTAAGATTATCATTTAAAGCGTTAAGTTTATGGGATATGAGGTTAAGGTTAAAAATAATCGGTTAAAGTATTAAGTTAATGAGATCAAGAGGTTATGCCATCAATTCCATCCAGGGAATATTATAACTGGAAGGTCTCCACAGAGAACTAGCGATGATATAAAACATATCGTATTAAATGGCTAATCTTTGTTGGGGAAAGTGGCTAATCTAGACCACCAACCCCATTAAATGGCAACAACCATTTGGAAAATTTAAAAGAATTCTTTAAAGGTATATTTGCATTTAATTATGCCAAGAGGCATATACATTTGTATATATGGTATAAAATAAATTTGTATATATGGTGTAAAAGTGTCTGAGTGAAATTCCTGAAATAAAAACAAAAAAATTAGTGAAAATAAAAAAATTGTTACACAACTATAATAATCTATTTATGAGGTGAATAAAATATAATGTTACACGGTAATACATATGGGTTAAATAAAAAATGGGTTTAAAAATTACCAAGAATACCTAAAATATTATATTTATAATAAAATTTATATTACTTAAGAAAAGTTACTTCTATACCTAAACTATTTAATTAATTAAATAAGTTTAACATATTACTAAGGAGGTGAATATATAGATAAATGAGTAGACATGATGTTTAAATTTTGTAAAAATAATTACATAAGAAAGGATAAAATAAGGAGAGATTATTTTGGGGACGGTGAGTGGATATGATGAAATAAGCATTCAAAAACATGTCAACTTAAAAAAATGGTATTGAGCTTAAGAAAAACATTATATCGCATCTTTTTATCCATATGGAAGGATCGCTCATTCAACGTCGTTAACTTGTATGTTAATTTTAGAGTCCCAACAATAGGGTGTTACATAACTCGATGAAAGGGGAACTCTAAGAAAATGGGATTATTATTTTTTAATTTTATTTTTTATAGGGTCAAGTGTTAATATTGGACTACATTTAGTTTGTTAGATAGGAAGAAAACATGAATGGAAAGTTGGAAGGAAAAATGCAAGGAATAAATACTTTCATGTCCCACCTATTCCACAGCTTGAAATTGTTCCCACCCAAATAATATTTAATATTTGTCCTTCAATTTATCGTCTCAATCTCGTATGCCTTATTTACATGAGCGCAATTAGAACTCAAAAGATCCAAATAAAAAATAGGAAAAATCCAATAGGTTTGAGGATCATTAATTTTTTACATCTTACCAATGTTTGTGAAAGAAAGATAATTTTTTTGCAAGTTCAAAGAATTAGTGGCTTAGTTCCTAAAGACCCGGATGTATAGTATCCATTCTATCTCCTTTATATGTCAATTATGTTGAAGTGTAAATTTACACCATTTACTCGTGTCCAAGCACAAGCCTCAAAGTGGGGATTTGTGTACACTTAAACAATGTTCCATTAGTCTTTATTTAGCATTATTTTATGAATATTTACACATGCCTATGTATGAGTAATTTGGTTTAAACTTATCATATTATTTAGGTACTATTAAAATTAGGTGAACTCATATCCTTTCCCCTTTTAGGTGTCACCAAAATTTGACTTCAAAGTTCACTATAAATAGATAAGTGATGTATTATACTTGAGAAAAGAAGGAAACATTAGAGAATTTATCATTATTTGAGCAAATTATATAGTAGTGCACCATTTGAGGTTATTGTTATTATGCAATTTCTATTCATTGACATCATTGTTCGGTGTTAGTGTCTAATAGCATGACCATACAAACCTACTCAAGACCATAAAATGGTTGAAAATAAATGCACAAATTAAAGTCAAAATTTTAGTCAATTGTTCTTACTATTAATTATAAATTTCCAACTCCATATTACATAAATATATCCACAAAAATATATAAATCAAATAAAATCATTCTATTTCTTAATGTCTTTACATGATTAATAGTCATTTTGAGTGTATACATTTATCAAAGTTGAATATACATGGATATATTGTAATTAACTTACATCATCAAACCATGTTTAAAATAAAATAATATGATTTACTGCACCATGGCACCACATTTTGCAAAGAATGTGTCACATCCCACAATTTCACTGTTTCGTCGAAAGGATAAGTAGAAAAATGTTGAATGGTTTACGAAGGCGGGGGATAAGCCCTGTTACATAGCTAAGTATGCAAATTACACGTGCATATGTATATCATGAAAATGATATACACACTTATGCGTAGTTGCATGTGCAACCATGCAATAACTCTTTTTGTCCATCATTCGTAAAATACTTAACAAATCATAACTTATTCTCGCTTTGCTTTATCAGTATGAGGTTATTTTACTTTGCGGTGGGAAATGATTCACAATATCATCGGTGTGCGGTTGGATTGATGTACCTATTGAAGTGCACCTTTAAATGTTGTGTTACTTATTTTTCGAATGTGATGATTTGTGGCATTAGTGTATTGCTTAGTTGTTGTACCTTATATTGATCTTATGGTTCATCTTGTTGCTGGAAATAATGATTTGCGAATAAGATGGATTTATACATAGCTATAATGTATTATCTTGATAATCAGTAAATAATGATAAATGTTGTAAGTTACTAACTTTTCTTTATATGATGACGATCAATGATTGTAGAACAATAGAATGATCTTCAATTAGAACCGGTAAATTACAATCACAAAGGTAAAAGATATGTTGGTTTCGTAATACTTACATCTGTAAGGAGGAATAAGTTATTGTACTACAACTAAGTGTTAAAATGGTTTATTTTATTTTTACTATTTATTAAACTATTTTGTAGCTTGATCGTATTACATTTAGTTGCTATTGTTTATGTGTGGATATCATTATTCTATGGTTCGTAATTTTTTTGGTATAAAACTTGCCTTCGACCAATGAAGCTGCGTTGAGTTATTATTGATCCAGTTCGTGTAAGACCATTCTAATGAGCAATTAAATTGTTTATACTAATATTTCCTACTCCATTCATTGGTAAGTAAGGGTTTTTAGGAAATTAGTTGGCTTGGTTGGAATTTTATTGTATGGACTTCACCATACTCATTGGGCATTTTAATGTTAGCTCGAGTGGTCAAATTGACCCTACCATGCACATTGGATTAACATTAAGTTTTTTAAACAAAGTCTTCGACCGATCGACAAACACCACTTTAATATGATAATATTGGTTTTTATTGACTTTGTCATGCAAGTTGTTAATTAGTATTTGAGGATTTAATGAAGTTTAAACTGTTCAAATACCCACACAATTTGGAGGGAGAAATGGAGGACAGTGGTGGTAGTAAATTAATGCCACTACGTGGCTCTGTAGGAACTAATAGACATTGAATACCTCAAAAACTATGAAGCTTTATGGAGAAGCTAGCGGAATGTAACTCATTCCAAATTTTGTTTTGGTTGTCAAGTTCACTCTCGAGCTATGCATGATGGTTTCTATGAGAATTTTAGTGGAGCTATTTTTGGGTCTTCTTTGTTAATTTTGCAGATGCTTATATTTGGGATTCATGGGCATTCAAGTCTGTTTAAATTGATGAAATAAATTGTGACTTTTTGACTTAGCGAATTTCTTGAGTTTCTCCACTTAACCTGGTGGCTGAGTCGCTTGGGATCTTGAGGAGATTCTTTAAGAGAGTTGTAGATATATTCTAAATTTCAAGCATGGTTACACTTTTCTCCGTCTTACTTTTCATACGAATCAATAGAATAATTTCTGGGTGGTTTTAATGATAATCAAAGTTCTATGTGAATCGCATTGTGGTCGGTAAGATCATTAAAATTGGGTGTTTCCTTTTAGACGGTTTTTTCGAAAATGGGTTATATTGTAAGTTTTGTTTGATCCATGACCCTAGATACATTTTGTAGTGTCCACTCCTCTTCGAATTTTTCCTTACTATGATTTTGATCATTGATGATTAGAGACATGGAAGTTTTTATCATCAATATGCTGTGACTCATCTTGTGGATCGTGCATGGACTCTAGCAAACATAGATAGATCTTTCAATACTTGATGATGACCCAAAGATTATTTTATTTTATGCTAACATTTTGGGATGTTTGAAAATGATGATTGTACTCGGATTACTAGACTAACCATGTGATTTATTTGGTATCGTAAATTACTAATAATGTGATGATATTAGGGATCGGTAATATGTTATTGAGTGTATCTAGTAGGAATGAGTTACATTAAATGTAGGGAATTGCATGGTTGTCGTAGAATGTGAATTGGATTATTGATAATTGTAAATTATTGATTATAGTAGAATTGAAATGTTAAGAAATTATAAACAATTGATAGAATTTCCTAACTTTGGTGATGATTTAGTTACGAATATGATGATGTCAATTGGTAGATGTGTGTGTGTGTGTGTGTGTGTGTGTGTGTGTGTGTGTGTGTGTGTGTGTGTGTGTGTGTGTGTGTGTGTGTGTGTGTGTGTTTATTGCTTGATGTATGTTGAGGATTGTATGATGGATGCTTTATATGTGTTTTATTTCCATGACGTATTGATACGGCCTGGAGGCCGAAGGGGTATTGTTTGGCTATTTACAGGAATTATATCACGACAATAAGAAGGGGGTTAGGAGACCAACAATGGAGGAATATTGGGCATTGGCAACAAGGTCACCTTGGCAACTTCGTGTCATGTGTATTGTTGTGTTCTTGTTGAGTTGTTAGGAGGTTCCCATGGGGAGGATGACCTCAAAATGTGACCATGGGTTATGTGTTGCTTTTCCCTTTTCATTTTAATTATTTTGTGAGTATATGATCCATATAAATAAATACATAGATAAACAAAACAAGAGAGAGAGAGAGAGAGAGAGAGAGAGAGAGAGAGACCTATTTTTTCATATAAATATACATATACCCCAACTATGAGAAAACCCAAGTTAAAGCAAACAAACTCGTCTAGAGTCTTCTCATGGCTTCCATGGCTCCTCCCTTGAAACCTACAAAAAAAACCCAAAAAAAAAAAAAATTGAAAAGATTAGGGTAAAGAAAGGAACAAAAAGGTTCCATAAGGATTTTTAGGGCTTAAAGTGAAACCCTAAGATGTAAGGGATCATAGTGAGTCAATCTAAGGGTGGGTGTTAAATCCTACAACTGTAAGTGGTTGAATTTTTATGGGAATGGGTTGTAATTAAAATGAATGGATTAATTGGTGAATGGGGCCACTTAGAACATTAGGGAGTTAGAATAAGTTGTAACCCCTATCTTGTGGACCAACAATTAAATAAATGACACATGGTTATAGGTCAAATAATTTATATTGTGCATGGGTGTCTTAGGTTATGACCCTAGGAATTAATTTAATTAAAGGTAAATTAGATATGGCCCTTTTATAAGTTAAGTGATATTTAAATGGTTAAAGTACGGGATTAATTAGTCGATGTTATAAAATACAGACAATGTAATCCTAGAAGAGGGTTGAACTTTGAAATGAATCCTAGGACTTAATTAATAATATTTAATTATTAATTTAATTATGATTAACTTATGAATGTGTAGAAGTATAAAAATGCACAATTATCGACCATAATTAATTCTTATCACCCTTGAGACCTTGTTTTAAACAAAAAAAAATTACCATAATTTCCCTAAGTTATTAATGAGTTTTGTCTTGGGTTTTGTGTGCCACTTTTATGGGCATTACATGTTTTCAACTGTGTATTTATTTTATAAATATTTCCATCAAAACATGAAATGGGTATTTGCATTTTTATCCTTAGCAAGGTTGAAATTGATGCATGTTGTTTTTCTAATCAAACCCCATTCAAACTATTTGATTATGTGTTGTCTATTTTTCTTTTTCTTGCTGGTTAAAAAAATTATTTACTGATTTAAAACCCGTAAAGGTATTTCCTTCACCACTGGTGTATAGTTTCATGGAGTTTTGTATATATGAGCTGTCAAATTGTTGGTTGTGAACATGTGACATTTAAGTCACCATGCCTATATAGAAGATGGGTTCGTTACGAACCCTATTCACTCTTAGACCTAGACACTTTATGTCTCAATGTAAACTGATTTTGGGAAAATATGGTGTCTATTAAAAATTTGTACATCCGTACTTGAATGAATCTTGTTTAAATGCTCTCTTTGTGAGCCAAAATACGACTGTCACTACTTATATACAGTCGATAATTCTCCCTTCATTCGACGATGATACTTGTTTATAACTTACCTTAATAATTTTGGTGATATCAAGTTGTGACTTCTCAATTCTGGTAAGGTATTTCTTTTAAGAGAAATCGTGTCATTTTTATTGATCCTATTTTTGAAAGAAACAGGATTGTTGGTTTTCATCGGATACTGAATAGTGGTATGGGTAAAGGTTACTATGTAATCTTGTGCCTAAGTCGCAATGCTTTATTCAAGTAAGCATCAATACAACAGTTTACCCGTTAGATGATGTCTTGCATGTTTGTAAATTGTTTACTCATGAGTAATAAGGGAATGTTGGGAATAATGTTTCTCATTTACTATGATCATTAGTAATGTTGGATTGTTGGTTTGATGTTGGTTATATACTCAGTAGGATTATTTATTATTGATTAGTTAATAAACTTATGGCTATGTGCTTTTATATAGGGGAAGAAATATGTGCAAATGGTATTATAGATGAAAACAATAGCTAGCTATGCTAGATACTCTTGATAGGGAAAGTATGTTATGAAAATATTGTATATGAGTTAATATCTTCAAATTTTGGGTTACGAAGGAAAAATATTTTCTTCTTTATGATTTGTATCAACAAGTAAGCTTGTTGAATGACTATAATATGTTAGATACATTAGCTTTACTTTATTGATGATGAGAAGAAAGTGGTTTTGTTGGATGTGTCATGTGCTTAAGCTATAAATCTATGTTGGTAATATAAATAAGTTGTTAATGAAAGGGACTTATTTAATATATTTGATCGTTGTGTTTGAGTTTATATGTTTTTCTATATAAATTATACTTAATTTATTATCATTAAATCAAGACAGTTGTTATTCCATTACTTTGTATTGAAACAATTAGGCAGAGGATTGTGTAATCATGGCACTTCTTCTAAACTGACCATGTTTATACTATCATTTTTCAGCTTGCAAGTTGTAAAGTATTACGAAATGGATAAAGGACTGGTTTCGACATATTTTGATTATTGTGGTAATACTTCATATGAATGTAATAAATGAGTTGTACTTGATTGTAGTAAAATGAAGAAAATACTTATAATTTTCACAAGGTAGTGTGCATGTTTTATTATATGATTATCTTCGATAATCACTTGTGATTGTGTATTAATTCTATCTATTGTGATTACGAAATAAAGGTGCTTTTTCGATCATTATGACTTGTGTCTCGAGGCATTTTTATTGTTGTTAACAACAAAGTGGTCTTTGTGAATAAATACTTATTGTGATAATATAACTATTTCTAAATGATGTTACGATGAAATGAATACATAACGAAAATAGTATCACAAGCAAGAACATATGAATACGTACTTAAAGAAATTAAGTATATATGATTTACTTATAAACAAGATAGTAAATGATCGTGTATAAGCATGAAACATTAAAGAAAATGTATTGTTGCTTTTAATAGCAAAAACATACATCTTTAATATTAAGTATAAACATTATATGGACAAACTGATTCCACCGCACTACAATGTGAAAGAAGATATGATGTTATGTAACAAAGTACAAAAGTACATTGAAAACTCATGAAATGGTACATATGTACTTATCTGTCTTAAGTAAACTAAAGCAAACCTAGTATCTATTAATAGACATTAATGATGCTTAATTGATGTTTTGAAATGGATTAAGTCTTGTACTTTTCTAAACCTAAACAATGATCATGGATCGTTATAGTTGATGATCATACGAAAGAGGGTATATACATTATTTTTTGATCATTTCATACCTCTAACATGTTTGAGATAACTTAATAAGACTTTGTTAACTAAAGCATATGAAAAAATCGAAGGCAAGAATCATGACATGACCTTTGTGTCATGTGATTCATACCCATATCGATTCAAGATGGTTGCACAGGGAGAGGGACGAATGAATAATGACTTGGTCATTACGTAAACGTACCTTTTCCTATAGGGATCCCAAAGTGATGCTGACATGAACCGCATGACCAATGTTGAGTTATGATATCTGCAGCTTCGGTATTTGAACTTATTAATTAATGATTACTTAAGTTGAGTAACTGTAAACTAAAAATTTAAACAATGGAAATGAATCTAGATGACTATGTTGAGACGGTTGTGTGGTGAAGGGAAGAAAGGTTTCAAGTGGCTTATGTGCAATGGAGGTCACAAAACTAGGCTTGTTTCATGTAATGCCAAAACTATGGCCATAGTAATGCAAGTGACTGGTTGTGTCATATGTTCACCATTTCTTCTTTTAATTGTGTTTTGAGTTGGAGTGAAGTAGTTGTATACTTTATTAGCTGACACTAAGAAGATGCACATGATTCTCTATACCTATAAAAAGGTCTAACCAATGATATACAATGTATATCGGCTCATATAGAGTGATGAAGGGGGATCAAGAAGGATTTGTAAACCCTCAGTAGCTGCACATGATTATCATAGGTTGTCTAGATGGATTCTCAATATTAATTAATGCTGGAATAATTCAGTAGTTGTTGTAAATGATGATAATCATTGCAGGAAAAATAACTTAAGGGATTTTGTAAACTCTTGTATGATGGATTAATCACCGCGTGTTGATAATCCTTGAAGGCATCAAGTTAATTAAATGGTTTTTAAAAAAAATACTTAGTTTGTTGAACATAATATGGGTGTTACTGAGAATGCATGTTTTCACCCATGCTAATATCATGGTATTATTTTCAAGAAACCAAATATATAACAACCACAACTTTCTTACATATAAGATGATAACAATCATACAAATCCAAATTGTTTACAATTTAATTTGATGACAATGCATAGGCATGAAATCTTTCAAATCTAATGAACCAAACTAACATCCCATCCTTCCTAGGTCAAGTGTGAAAAGTTGGATGGAAGTTTTTCACTTTTTCAATATACTAGATAAAACTTCTTGCCTCCGAGTAAAGGTTTTGTACATCTAAAATAAAAACACAATTCTTGTTTTCATGATATTTTAAATTAAATGAAAGACAACATCAAAATGAATTATAGACACACATATTTTTAAATATTTATCATAATAGATAATAAATATAGCACAATATATTAATAGCTTTACATTTTTATATATTAATAGCAAAAAAAAACTTCTTTAAAATTCATCTAACACCTTTACATAGATTAAAATGTATTAATTTAAATTTGAGTGGATAAGAAGTGAGTAGATTGCTACCTTTCCGCAATAATGATAGGATGGACCTTCCAATTTAAAGTTTAAGCTCTTTAAAACAAAAATATTTCAAATTATTTTTGTCACAATTACGTTTAAGATAGAGCCGAAATGACAAATATGGAAAAATCCCTCTTTCCAAGAAGATTAGTATGAGTAGTATTTGAAACATTTTTTTAAATATTAGTATGCGTAGCATTTCAAACATTTTAAAACTAGCAATCGTATGTGAAATGTACGATGGAAACGCCGAAAGGGATCTATTGAGGAAGTCTAATTGGAGGGAGAGAAACAATGGGAGAGGAAGAGAGAGGGAGATGAAGGTTTCGGGAGAAGACCAAGGAAGAGGAAAGTGACTTTGTGGATAAACGGGAAAGTGTACCCTCGAATAGTGACTTGACAATAAAGACTATAGTTCAAAAAGGAGAAAATTCATGTTATGGGATATTTCTTTATAATGTACTCTCTCTCTCTCTCTCTCTTGCTTGTCAAAACGTAAAAGTTAGTTGAATCTAAAGAATGCTAGAAGTTAGACCTTCCAATGTGAAGTTTATCACCAAGAAACATGGTCAGTGTTATAGCTACGATCACTATGCCAATGGGCTTTAAAATTGCCTCATATAAATGTAATTTCTTTGCACCAAGTTTACAAGGTATAAGTACCCTTGTACCAATAATTACCTACAAGAAAGGGATTATTATATTAATTGTGAAGGTATGCTTGTTTCGAGTTTGTAGCCACCAACATGAGGATAAAGTTATTAATACTATTTCTGATTGAAAATGAAATGCTTATGACACCAATGTCCCATATTAAACTCCAAACAACTAAATTGCACTCAATAATAGATGTGAGAATGGAAAACATAAATCGTTATCTTTGGCAAACCCCGTTCATATGTGAGGATACCATTTCAAAATCAGCTGAAAACTACACATGCATGCAAAATCTGCATATAAATCAGGGTTCACAGTAGTTATGTCAGCTGCCCTAAATAGGTATTAATAATACCCATGCGAAACAGGGCTTTAATAAATACAAAATCCCAACCTGTTTCAAAGCATTACATTAAGCCCAACATGTATACAAAATTTTCCCCAAACCCTCCAAAATCATTTCAATAGCAAGTGGTTTAGGGCAGAGGAGGAGGAGAATCGATGGAAACGTGATGATCTCCTACAATGTTCTGGATCATCTTCACAACATTGTTCATCTTAGGCCTTTCATCTACTTCCTCAAGGGCTCAAGCCAATGCAATCTAAAGCATGGCCACCATTTCTTCCTCAATGTTGGGATTTCCGTGTACCATTCCTGAACGGTGCAGAAAGGCCAAACCTACTATTACATCCGATGCTATCTTCATTAGCTTGCACCATTCCAAGGGTGATCTGTTTGGACCCATGTTTGTTGTTGCAAAACACACAACATTTCTGAACATTAAAAGTTTATCTTCAATGTATGTTTAATTTACTATCTTTTTTTTAATAAATACAATTTCCATATATTCAATGTTGAATACAACACGGGCTCAAAATAATACAGCTACATGGCTTCACAGGATTCAATACTTATTAAAGGTTCTGCAACCAAAGTTGGGAAGACATTTTAATTGTAGAGGGAACTCTACTAGTGACTATCATCATCTCAAGAATGTGAGTGCTAGTGGGAAGCTCACTAAATATGGTCTCCAATAAAGACATACACAACATTAACAATGTTCCAAATGACAATAAGAGTCCATTCATGCTGCTAAGAGATGGCCTCTAATGAAGCGATAATCATTAAGAAAACATACATTCCAAATAAAGATTCCATGTTAAAATGATTCTTAGAGGCAATAGATGTAGATTCAATCTTAATAGTGATAGTTTTTGTGAACTGTTATTGATCCACTTATTGAGAGATCCAGTGATAGTGGTAACTTGTTTCATCATGTTATCCATGAAAATACAAAAGGGATGAACTCAAATAAATTTAGCAGAATGGATATCCTTCAATGCTTTCGAGCACCCAATTTAAACAACTCTAAATTACACATTCTGGATGTTTCAGCCTTCAATCAAAAAATCAAATCGTTAAAGAGTGTCTGGTGAGCCATTCAATCTTTAGGGTGATGGGTACTTCTACTAAATGAACCATTCAAACTATTTTGATTTATAAAAAAATGGTTCCTTGAGAACAACAGTGCATAGAAAAGAATGGTCTCTAACCACCATGTCTTATCATTTTTTCAAGTTAATTACTACCCCACGAAGATATAATCACTTTTCCACTGTTAACTACCATCACAAGAAGATAATCTAGCCAACTTTTAGCCAACAAAAAGGTTAGTTTTCATTTTCCATGAACAGTACTCCGCTAGAAGATCACATCTTCCTGAGTTTGAATGGCACATATTACATTGCATCGATGAAATAGTGCTATTGAAGCAAAGAAACCATTAAACTTGATGGTGATCACCTGAAATTTGCCAAGGAATAACCCATCCTAATTTATCAAACCTTAAGAAAATCAGTACACAGAGCTAAAAGCAGCCTGTAAAAAATATCAGTGTTTCAATGGAAGTGCAGACATGTGGGTGTTCACTAAAAAAGTTCCCAATCAATAAAGAGGAAACATTGAAGTTTGAGGGTAAGTAATGTGCATAACATACCATGAAGAAGAGAGCAAAGGCTACCATTGGGATGATAATCATAAACAAGCAGCTTCTCATCTTTAGCATAATAATAAGCCCTAAACATTGAAGTTTCAGGGTAAGTAATGTGCATAACATACCATGAAGAAGAAAGCAAAGGCTGCAATTGGGATGATAATCATAAACAAGCAGCTTCTCATCTTTAGCATAATAATAAGCCCTAAACATTGAAGTTTCATCCCATGAAGAAGACAAAAAGGCTGTCATTGGGATGATAATCATAAACAAGCAGCTTCTCATATTTAGCATAATAATAAGCCCTCAAGCTCACCAGATCGACATACTTAAGACACCCTAGCAGCTGCATACGCTACTCAAAATCATTCCTACTACTTACAATAGCCACTTTTACCTTCTTACGAATCCTCAAGAGCAAATCTATAGGCACTCCCAAAGCTCCCTTTCCCCAACATCTCAGCAGATGCTTGGAGAAGATCCTCCACCTCAAACTGCTTCGGCCCATGCAAGAAAACCAGTCTGCCTCGACTTTCCTCACGGATTTGCTATGAAATATTGCGGCTGTAGGCCGAAGACACCATTTTCTCTATATCAAACATCTTAGCAGCCTTTTCATCCCCCTATCTCTGCAGTATTTTCTCCAGTAATAGCAAAGAAACCCCAGGGTCATCAAAACCAATATGCCAAAATTTCCCAATATGATTATAATATCGGCATTTCGACCCAGATTGATTAGACTCTTCATAACTACACAATATTAACCGGATATGAAAATCTTGGCCCTCTGTTCTACCGCTGGAACAACCACTGTTTACAAATTTTTCCCCACTGCAGGCTATAAGTTCACATTAACTAAAACATTGCAGATGGGCAGCAATATAAATTAGTTTGTAGATAAGTACTTAGGTTATTTATTGAGGCATCCAATCTTCGTAACTAATATGACAAAAAAATGTTAGAGGACAATATCCATTGCTGCATTAATAAATACACAGACCATAACCACAACCCTCACGGCAATGGAGTTCGCAATGTTTCCATGTTTCGCCGTAAGGGATCCTAGGAGTTTTATTAGATTTTTTCCGTAATTTGCTTTACATTTACATGCGAAGAAAAACAAAACATAAATAGGATATGTTTAAGCAATTGTATATATAAGCACTTCACTATGAATATTGGGCATGCCAAAAGCTACTACTACATTGTTGATACAGGATATAAGCAACAATGAAATATGAAAGAGAAGTTTGGGCATTGCAAAATACAATCTAAATAACAATTTTGTAAAAAAGTTTCCAAATTTCGTTGTTGTCAAGTCTTACAAGTGACTTCTCCATAGTCTCTAGCGTCTCCAAGATGTGACTAAAACATGTTAATAAAACTCTGATATATTTTATTGCATCTTTATGTATTTTGCAAATCTCATTCAAGCAATTTTTTCTCAAGGAATACTTACATGCATGAAAGCACAACAAGAGGAATAACGTGAAATAAAAACCCCAACCAACATCCGAGGGATAATGGGACAATACAGTCAAGACCAAGAGTTTCCACCGAGGAGCAAAAGTACTAACCTTGTGCCGCCTGGTTCTACCGTCACAAAGAAAAACAAGGCACCAAAAAGCCATTGAAGCATATTAACAAAAATTCAAAAAAAAATTGTCAACAAACTCTTGGAACTCAAAGAGTCAACAAACTCTTGGAACATGGAAAAGCTTAGATCATCCTCTATTCTAGAGTTTCTATCTATGAAGTTAGAAACTTGTGTTAGTTCGTTAATAATACAAAGCTGATATGAAAGATAGTTAGAATTCAATAAGGGCTAGTATGTGAAAAGAATGCATGTAAAGGAAAAACTTAATAAATAAAAGTAGTGATGTTTACCTTTGACAGTTCGAAATAGAAATGAGTTAATTGAATTATTATGCAATGTTGTTGTGCCCCAACATCTATAATTGTCAAAGACAGGCTCAGGTGATACAGAATGCAATGTTGCAATTGGTTCTTGATTTTCATAGGCTCAAATTCCTCATGGTTCAATTCAACATGCATGACGCCCACACAACATGATAACAACTCTGATAAAGTTGGCTTGATCTGTTGTAGGATCTTTCTGAAATTCAGTCCAATTGCACCTGTTCAAGTAAACAAGCCCCAGAAAATAATTAGCTTAGGGAGGGTGGTAAATTTGTGCATTTGAGGATTTTGAGCTAACAACTAACAATGTCATTGCTAAGATGGAAACAATAACTACACTGTATTTGTATCTTCCGTGCTAAATTATATTTTTTATCTCTGTCATGGAATTTTTGAATCTACATCAATGTTTACAGTTGAATGTTTTGAATCAAACTGCAGGATTGAGGACAAGTTACATGCAGCTTACATTTGACACTGTTTCCTTTAGCTTTATCTGTGTTATCTATATCTCTACGTGTGATCCGTTGGAATATGAGATTGATTTTCCCCTCTTTTTAGGATAAAACAGGAAAAAAGAAGTGAATGGAATGAATATTGATTCTTCTATCAAAAGTGCTTATCCACGGAAAAAATCACAAATATAAACACGAACCTTATAAAAAAGAATGTGAAATCATAAATACAAACACAAAACTTCAAATAAATAGAAACTGTGGGAAATGAAAAATGACCTGAAGGTTGTTCTCATTGCCACTCAAAAAGCTCAGAATGGGCTTCCGTTCATAATAAATAACAGATGAAGATAAAATTTGAAACGTGTTCCACATTTCATGGCAATTCAAGTATAGAAATAACTATGATACAACCAACCTTGAGAAGAAAGATTTGAAACGTTTACATAATGTCTGTATGCTTCAATTGAGGGCGAGAAGAAAAGATCCCAAATACAGAATCACCAATGCAGGACGATTATGAAATGAATTTGAAGGAACTGTACAGGATGAGCCGGCTCCCACGAGATTCCATGGGCCCCATGTACGCAGCAATCCAATTCAATTGCCGCACGAATCACCTTACAACCGCGTAACCCATGAGGCAACCATGGTTAAGCGTTGAACCGTGGTTGGATCGATTTTTGGAACCGACAGTTGCCAGTAAAGAGTTCATGTTGAGGACCAGAGTATCATGGCGCCCTCACAAATAATGCTCTGTAGTACAGAGGCAAATCCGATTTGTCAGATTAATGGTTAAAATTGGAATTTGTAGGATTAATTGAGAAAAATGGACATTAATTAGGGCTAACACCCATTGAGATTTCTGCTGGAATTCAAATGTGAATCGATTGGATTACTTACCGGTATTGTTTCCGTGCTTCCCGTGTTTCATTTTCGCCAGCTCCACCTGCGTCTGCATGAAGAGCTGCATTCTCTGAATCTCCATTTCCCTCATGAATTCCATGCGCTGTTTTTCCAGATTGATGAAGTTTTGGAGCTTTGAACTCTCAACCCGTTCGTACACTTCACCGAAATGCATGAGAGGACTGACACGGCCCTGAGCAGGGAAAGACACCACGACCGCATGTGGTGGACGTGTCACCTAACCATAAACTATCTACTTCCTCCGTTGGATTTCAACGACGCTCTAAGGATTAATGTTATCCATTCGATTTCTGACATTTGTCAGAATAAAAGGGTTCAACTTCACTACAAGAACGCCTTACGGCGTAATAAACTCTTAGATCTTTTTTACATGGTAGAAATCACGTCGATATAGAAGTTCAATGAATTTGATAGTTTCTAACTCAAGTTAGATAACTTCTCGCTCTAATGAATAAAAAGTTTGAAATAACATATTATATCAAAAATTAGATATTTTGGCCTTCAAAAAGTTAGGAATTTTCTAAAATTTTAATTGTGAAATATTTATTTTAATTAAATAAATAATTATATGATATTTTTAATATTGATTTAAATTATTTTTATTTACCTATATTAATAATTATAATATGACGTATAACATAAATAATTTATTACAATATCTATTGATTTATATTAAAAATTTAAATAATGTAACATATAACATAAATAATTTTAATAATTTATTACAATATCTATTGATTTATATTAAAAAATTAATCTTTTTTAATTGTAACATATAATATAACATTTCTAAATAATCTATTACAACATTATATATATGTATATATATATATATATATATATATATATATATATATATACTTAAAAGGTTTTACACGGCCATACCCCACAAATTAGGTAGGTATATTATTTTTTTAATAATTATCATATTTAAATAATTTAATACCAATATTTTATAAACCATTAAAAATTTACTATTACAATTACATATGGTTTAGGCACTAGGTAAAAACAAAATAAGCAGAAATTATATGACAAGTTTAATGGAACAATTGATAATATACGGGATATCTTTTAATACAAAATATGTATTACATTAGCTAGAAACAATGAATTTACTGGTTGTCATTTTAGTATTTACTGCTACAATTTATTATAAATATCTCGAATTCTCCTTTTTATAGTTCTAATTTTACCGGTGAGGAGAACGTAGATTCGTGCTTAAGAAGGACTTCTTATGATGACGCCAATTTTTTATGTTTTTCGCAATACCGTCAACTGTGGTATTAGTTTAGGGACGTCACAGCACATCATGACAGAAACTTCACGGCCGTTAGATGAAGGCGATCGACGATCTTGGGACATCCACATGGTCTATAGAGCTTCCTGGTAGTTTTAATGCGCAATCGTAGTCGCACAGACGGTCCATGGATATTCATATTCATATTCGTATCTGACACGTGATGAAATCTGTTGCGCCACGTTGGAGTTTCCTTTATTGTAGAGATTTTCGAAAGAAGGGCACAGTGCAATTGGGCAGCAAACGGCGAAGGAGGCTCGACACAGCTGAAGGGAAATGAAAAGCTTCAAACCTTTGTTAACGAAGCAGGCTGTTTTGAAGCACATAATAAGAATTTGAGGCGGCGCGAGGAGGCGGAGACTTGAAGAAAGCCGCAAGAATTTATTTTACTTCCTTCATTTGTTTGGGCTATGGCGGAAGAAAGAGGAGGCATAACAGATGATTACAAGTCTCTCCCGTGCTTGAAATATTGTTAAACAAGGTACCCGCCGTTGGATTTCAACGCCTCTACAAGGAGGATTTTGGTCCTCTCGATTTCGACTTCCACTCGGAATCAAAAGGTTTGACTCCACTACAAGAACGCCTTCGGCGTAAACATTGATAAAGCCAATAAAAGTATGGAAAATGCCGATTAAAAGAACATGGTAAGCACTTCTTGTCAATATTTTGATGGTCCACTTGAACAATGTTTAATTATATACTTGACACAAACCATATAGTGCGGACCACCAATAATTTCACTGCTAATATAGCAAAGAGTGCATCTTTCTCACCTATTTTGTTCCATTTAACCTTTTACATGGAAGGATGTATTTTATAACCCCATCTTTGGTGTTGACTAAATGTTATCAAATATGTATAAATGTGAGAAGTGTTTCAAAATTCCAGAAAATATGTCTTGGAAAAAGCTTACTTTGTTCACATCACTCCAAAAAGAGAACCCTCTTGTAATGAGTTTCTTTTAGAGGCATGAATTCCTCAACCTGCATAACATTTTTTTTTTTGTTGATATGGTAGAGGGCTTGTACTCCACCAACTATTCCTCTGCAAGAAACACATTTTAGGCATTGATATGAGATCAATTCTACCTTCAATTTATACCCACATTGTCTATGATCTCTCAAAGTGTATGAAGCATGAGGGTACCATATCTTTATTCAGCTTTTGATTGTATTTACATAAAACATTTTAGTGTATATGTCAATTTCAATGGTGGGTAGATGAAATGAGATTAGTGTGACATTACAAAAACAAAGTGAGACTATAATAAAAAAAAATAATGTCGTACTTTCCTTACAAAACATAACAATCCCATACATTTTTTACCTAGCAAACCAATGGGTAATTTTTATTAAAAAGCTTGAACGATGTTAAATGATTTGGGACGAATTGAACAAACTTCCTTATGAGACATCTAGGAGGAGCACTACTTTCATGGCACAAGAAAAAATGTAATCCACGAAGGAAAATGGTGTAACATAACGCATTCTTCATTGTAGTGTGCTCATGATTAGAAGCTCCATTATTTGAATGGTATGGGCATAAAATATAAATCATGTAACCTCCCTCTGTCTATAGGAAAAAACATCACAACAGACTCCTCTCATTTTCACTAATGCCCACATTTTCAACACCAAAATACCATATTAAAATTATCTGAATAATTTTTTTTTACTTTAATTGCACGCTACACAACACCACCTAAGATCCAAATAAAGAAATTTGACATAACGTAGGAAACTTACATAAACATGAACCAACTCATACAATATGATAACATAGGGTCCACATCAATCTCTTACTCAAACGACGTAAACCAACACAATGACCACCGTTATCCAAAATTCACCCTCAAGGTAATTTTGATAACATGCATCAAATTATTCAGTCCTGAGCAAGTAGATTGATTCAAGGCCCAAAATCATGTTTTTTTGGGGCCCCTCGGCTTCTCTCTAACTCTCCCATCCAAGAAGAAATCCCAACGAGTTAGAAAAAAGGGGAAAAATGCAAAAAATAAGGTTGCAGGATTGTTTTAAAGCATTTCGTCTGAAGGGTTTGGGTCGTCACTTGAGGTTCGTCGTACCAAGCTTGGAGCTGAAATACAAAGAAAATCGGCTAAGTCGGACATTTTTGTCCCAGGCGGTCCGCGGGACAATTGGGATGTCGGGACGCGAGGGATGCGAAAAGCTGAAACGACCAAAAGCAAGGAAAATCGTCAAGTTTTTTGTTTCGCACGGTTTGGGACAGCCGGGAAAAAAGTACGCGTGGGACGCGAATCGGCCGATTTTCTAAAGATAGTCCATTTTGGCGATTCGAGAATTTTCGTCCGGGACAGCCGAGACAAAAGTATTACCGGACGCGTGGGGCGCGGCGAAAAGGCGCAAAAGGGACAAGGCAGGAAGCCGGCGATCGCATGGGGAGATATTCGAGAGACCGGGATGAATAGACAGAATGCGCGTGGGACGTGAATCGGCCGATTTTCTGAAATAGCTGCAACAAAGAAGAAAAGTCAACGTTTGACCCGTGAAACTTCAAACGGCCATAACTTTTGACTCCGAGCTCCGATTTTCACAAAATTGGACTTTTTGGAATGAGCACGATGTCCTCTACGCCACAAAAACTGGATTTCTTATTTTTAACAAGGGTAGATATATTTAAATAAAATAAACATATTTGGCTCCAGTCAGTTAATGCTCATTCCCGTCAAATGACAGAAAACGCCTGCTAGACCCAAAATAGCTGCCCGCACTCAGAAGGCCATAACTTTTGCATTTCTCAACGAAATCACACAAAATTGGTACCGTTGGAATCGTGGCTCCAAGTCCAAAGCACAGTAATCAAAAAATTTCAGATTTGATTAGATATTGGTGGGTATTTTTCACAAAATGTGGCCGGGTTCATAACAGTGTTTTATTTGGTGGTTGGGACTGCAATTAAGAGGCATGGTCATCATTCTTTCTCTATTGCAGCACCTGGAACAATATGGGGAGCCTTTTGCAAGTAATATATAATCATTTTACTCCATTTAATGCCTCTTACAAGTGGTTGAAGGACAGATTTCGATTTCCATTTTCCCTTCTCTCTTTCTTCTCATTTTTTCTATAAATGGGAGTGTTGGGCTCATTGTAAAAGGGGGTAGTTTTTGTAGCAAAGCTCTGCCAAAATTGATTTGTGAAGCCAATGTGTTGTAGGCCCTTGTTGTGGACTCCTTGCATGGTGATCCAGGCCCTTATCTTGTAACCGATTGAACTGTGCATACCAGGAAGCAATAAAATACAAGTTTGTGGATGTATCTTCCCCTGCTATGTTTTCTTGCATTCTTCTTGCCCCTTTAACCTTGATTACAAGAATATTGTGTCTATTATTATGTTCTTGTAGGGATCCATTATCATTGTGTATGTTTGAAATATTGTTGTAAAATGCATTTTGCTAGATTATGGAGAACTGTCATCACCCCTTCTAGTGTGCACTTTACTTCTATATCTCACGCATTTGAAGACTACTCTCACACCCTCCTTTTCTGGTGTATCACCGCCAGTAGTGTAGGATTTCATTTTATGCATTCTCTCTCCTGGTCCCTTGAAATTTAGATTAGAATAGTTAGTTTCCCTGCATTAGAGTAGATTGTGGCGGTGTAATTTAGAAGCAAGAACCAACTTTCTCTGGAGGTCTATCTCAAGTAGCAAGTCCCACAACTTGGAGATAGTACCCATGTTATCCAATCACACCATGAGTTCAAGTATATGCACTTGTATAAACATAGGGGTGTTGTGATTTGGTGATAACGAGACCCAATTACAATAAGAAACACAGGATAGGCATACTCCATGACATGGCCTTTTCATGGTTTACATATTCATTACATTTAGGTTTCCATTGTATGACCTTATAGTTTTCAACAATATTAAACACATAAGGTTTAAAATTTCCTATTTTTCAAACTTCAATTACTTTATTTTGCAACGCATTAGTCTTTAACGGAGAATGCGTGGTTGGTTCCTTTCTCCAATTCCATTAGTTATCCATAGCTCATTTGTTAAATAAATTCATTTTAAACAACTATGAGTCTCCTAATATTCAATTCTTATGTTAAAGGTTTGTTTCTCAAAAATTGTTTAGTTGACTATAATTGTCTAAAGAACAAATAACGTGGGACCCTTCGTTCCTTTACAACTAGGCTGCATGTTTTTGTTTAACATTTCACCTATAGTGGTTCCTTTAGAATTTGCTCGTTTCTCTTATGGAAATAACTTTATATAGCTTGATTGTGATTAGGAACATATATACACACATGCACCTTCTAATATTTTAATTAAGGATTTGTTTGAAAGATTTGAGTTTACTTGGTTTGGAAAAATACTCTTGTTACAAGGAGGAAAATTCACAAGATGAAAAAGGAAGGTTACTAGATCAATAGAAGACCTATCCCAAGTTCATTTCATATCATTGTTTGATACTGACAATACACTCTTTTCAACTTCAAGTTATTACAACCAACTATGTAGGTTAACTAATTAAATTGTATCTTTCTTGATTCACGATCCGTTGCTCCAATTAGGAATTCATATTTTTACAATCATATTTCACATGGAAGGGTACATTACACATGTGTTCCCATTATAGAGATTTTTCTTTGAATTCAAGTGACGAATTTCACATTTCAAACTACATTTGTTTCATCATCTTAAGGATTTACTCCTAATAGCAATGGGTTAATTTCATGTTTCGACCATAAATTCTACTTCCTGAGTGATCCTAGGTTTAATATATTCCTATCTGCACCAAGGGTTCTACTAACTTTTACAAGTCCAACTAGAGTGCAATTTCCTTAACTCACAAGACCTTGGCTACAACCAAAGGTATCTTAATCTCAAGGCTACATTTCATTATTTCATTAGCATCGTTGTTTAACCACATTCATGCATACAAAGTATGTGATCATGCATCATATTTGGTTTTCAAATTTACTAGTTTTGTATTATTCATGGAGCTCTACTTTATCACATTCATTTTATGATCACATTTGACATTTTAGTTGGTTTTGACATCGCTCAATGGTGTACCAATTTCATAGCGGTCATTCCTTAGTTTAATCTTATTTACCCTTTTTACTAACTACATTTATATGGTTACTTTGGTTCTGTATTATCATCATTTTGGAACAAATGTAATTCCTATAACACTTATGTAACACTTAGGGATTTAAGAGTACAAGGAGTATGACCTCGCACAAGACAACTTATTTCAATGCTCTTGGACATGGAAGTATAAGTGTATATTGAAAGAGAAATAACCCAAACAATCTTATGCATTTCAAAATTCTCCTAAGGACCTATTTCAATTGTTGGGTAAATATGTGAGTAATTTGAAAACATAGTGTCCACTCACATAATTTAGATCTCACAAGAGATCCATCATAGGTACAACCACCAACTATCTTGCAAGGCTTTGGCCACCCACTAGGGTACCAAGGGAAATTACGCACAAGGGGGTTAACTTATTCATGATATGGTCATACCTACAACACCTAAACATGATCACCTCACTCATCCAAAAAGATAGGTTTCACAACGTAAAAACACCACCTCTTAAAATATTCAGTAAAGGTCCTTAATAAGATGTCTTAGGTGCGAAACAAGGAGATGATTAATGAGGTCAGAGTATTTTATTAACACGATCAATGTTTTATACCTAGAAAAATACCCAAATGGGGGAAGGAAGTACAATAGGCATTATAACTCGTTCTTTTAATTTTGATAGTTTTAATGAGATGAGATTCTACCTAGCATTGGGGTGTTAAGGAAATAAACCAATAATTAACCTAGCAAAAGATTAGTTTAATATATTTATAATATAGGTACAACATTGAGTACAACTTTACATCCAATTCAAAACTATAAACTATAGCCACATTAGTATTCCCTTTTCAAAATATACAATGAATAATTCTTCAAACAACAATACATATCATTATTCTAGTGGTAATACATGTATTGCAAGATGAATATAACTTTATAGTGACAACTCATTAATTTCAACATATCACATCTAGAAAGTTCCTCGTGTTCGAGTACCTCTGAACTAACATGTTGCGTTAGTCCTAGGACTAAGTATGGAGTTCCCCTACACTTAAGCATAAATCCACACATTTATCATTTCTAACAATTTCAATTAAATAGAAGAGAGAGAGGGGGATATTTTGTTTCTCATGCATTCACGCTTTCACATTCAGTTACACTTAATATTTTAGTACTAAGAGAGAGAGAGAGTAAGGATGAGAGGGAAAGTCAAGAGACATTTTTTTCTTTCACAATATCATAGCCATTTTCATTTCATGTCCATTATCATTTCATTTCAAACCAATTCACATTTCCCAATTCATTTACGTTTTCAAATCAATCAAGTATCATAGTCGTTTCTAGAGAGAGAAGAGGGTGGAGAGAGAAAATCACCATACATTTCAAAATTCATTTATACAAGATAAAAGATCAAATAAAATTCTTAATAGCATTGCAATGGTATTATGAGGTCACATGTGTGGCTAGAAGTCAAACGAGACTCAAAAAGGTGATTCTAGCTAAGGTCGAGAAAATAGTCCAAAATAACAAAAATGCTTACAAACTGGGTCTCGAAAACACTTGGTTTAAGTTCATTCATAAAGTTTGATGATTCCTACTTACTCCCCCATATATAGAGAATTCATCATGTCTGAAAAAAAAATTGATTATGACAAGCAGAGCTCTAGTTACAAGGGAAACTTCGGGGCCAATTATCGTAATTGCGATAATAGCTCTTATCGCACAATGACCAATGGGCCCCAAAATCCACTTGCAAAATTAGCTTCCGAATGTGTTTTCATTGAACTAAAGGTAGGTTACGATCCTCTTATCAGTAATCTAGAGGTATGAGGTAGTAGTTTTAAGTTTCGCTCAAGCTAAGTGACAACCGTAAGCTAAAAATCAATCGTGTTTTATTAAGACGAACACGTCACACAAGTGACTATTAAGCTAAGAGGGTTTAGGAATACGTCTTGCAAGTGCGTTTAATAATTTCCAACAAATCGTTAAGGTTCCCTATGGTGTTACATGTTACCAAGGTCATGCAAAGAGTTTCGGTTTTGCGGTACATTTGGGTGTGGCGCTCCATGCGCATAACTTTCGAGGTCATAATTTTTTTTTATGTTTGACAATACTAAATGAAGTAACATTTTATCATTGGTTGAGTTATATTTCCTAAAAATTAATATTTAATTTCCAAATGCAATAAATGATGAAAGCGGAATTTAGTACAAGAGAAAAAAGGGAAAATCCATACCATTTTCGACGTTTGAAGAGGCATCTTCCTAGGTATTTTTTTCACGGAATTTGACCAGCGAATCACATTTGGTTGAGAGTTTCCAATTCCTTTTTCCACAAATCCATTTTGCACATATCCAGAAAACATGACATTGAATGAATCCATTTTGTGTTCTTCATTCCCACGCATTTTGTCAAATAGTCCACGTGCCTTCTCTATACTGCCACTTCAAATGGAACGGAAAATGATCTTTAGACCCACATTTTCTCCCAATTATTTTTACAAAAATAGTATGTATGCCTTGTTCTTGCATACATCTTTACCATTGCACAAACAACCATATCCTCAGGTGAAAATAAACATCTTTGATGTTATGGCGGCCAAACCATACCCTACTCCATGGTCCCCATTTTGGCACAAGCTCGAAGGATACTAGAAAATTTTACAGAGTCAGACTTTGCACCTGACACCTAGTTTTTTCCTAAAAGCTTCTACAACCAAATAAAGGAATGCATTTTGTGCATATCCGGTAATCTCGAAATTCCATGAAACAAATAAATTTTGGTACATTTCTTTGAAATACCTAATGCATCATCAAGAACACCATTTTGTGCTTATGTTGTATTCATTTGCAGTCCAAATAACCATGTTTCTTTTAGACATTTCACAATCCTTGGGAAAATACAAGCTAGTCCTCACTTTATCGATTCAATTTCATCATATTTATTTTGTGGAGCTCTAGCACACTACACAATCCATGAAGCAACATTTTTGTGTGGCAAAACAAAACATTTCAGGGATCTTTAACCTACTCATCATGTGCATTTCCTGTAACTACCGCATCCATTGAAAAAGAAGATAAAAATGCACCTTTCTAGTGCTAAGATATTACAATATGAAAACAATTAAAACTTCATCACCCAGATTTATTTCATTTCTAACAGTACCATTGCATGAATAACTTCAAACGAAAAAAAATAACTTTTCCTTGTGCTTTGGTTGGCAGTCATACTTGTTCCAAAGCTCTTATTTTGGCACAAGGAAAGTGGAAGAGACAAATCTTGAAGACATGCGTGGGATATAAGGAAGTCACTTCCAATGTCATAATAAAAACAACCACTACTTGAATTGCGGATAAAGAGCGGGTGCACTACTACATAGAGGGTGTTTAGAGACATTAATTAGAGACAAAAATATATTTTTGTCTCTAATTAATACACCCTCCTAATTTTGTCTCTAGTTAATACCTTTAATATAACATGTCTTTTGCTAATATCTTTAATATAACAAATTTTAATTAAAAATACTCTTTTTTGCAGCGGCTTGTAAAGCGGGGAAACTGCGGGAAAAATGAATGCTGCAAGCAAAATGGAAAATTGCATTGGGTGGGAGGGGATTTCATTCTCACATGCGGATCTTAGGTGAGGAGGAGGACCGCGAGTAGGTATCCGCATCCATTTCTTTTGCCTGTTTTTTTTTACCTGTTCCTCATGGTTCAATCCTGGTAATGTTTTATTGGTTACATTTATGCAAGAATCGACACTGCTTTTCAAAGAAATATACAAGGATATCAATAAAAATGTTGTTATAAAAAATCAGATTTCACTTTGGTTTGTGAGGGCACGTTTATCTCTGGTTCGTGGCTCTGGTTCATAAGGGCTCGTTCCTCTGGCTTTTTGCTACTCGTGGCTCGTATCTGTGCACGAGGCCACGTTTCTTCTTGTCGCAACTCATGTGACAGTTCTACTGGGTGTTCTTTATGCCCTCGACTGTGTTGCTTCCATCAGTCACATTTCTTACTCCATGATTGTGTTTCATGCCCCCGACTGTGTTGCTTCCATCATTGGCTTTGTCTTGCTTCCATGACTGTTCTGCTTCATGGGTAAGTTCGACTCCTCTGCCCTACGTCGTACCCTTCTCGAGGGATTCCATAAGGCGTCAAATGGTTATGAGCTATGTGCGGGATTTTTGATTAAGGGGTCGAGAGCTGGTTGAATCCCACTCAATCTTGCCACTGTGCCATTCGGATAGCTCGGTTCTAGGTTTTTTGGTTTGCCATTTTTTTCTTTTCCCAATCTGTATGCTTCTTTTGCACTTGTCTCAGCTCATCATGGTTGTATGTAATTTGAGCCCTTACTTCTTGCTACGGGAGTATTAGACAGGAAGATCAGGAAGGCAAAGAGACAATAAACAATGAATGATTTTTCTAACAGGGAGACCTTAGTTTCAGTATAGACAAGCTCTGTGTTTTATTTAATAGCTCAGCCCAATATCTGGAGTCTGATTTCTCATAAATTAAATTCATAGTAGGACTATCTTGAGAAATGTGACCACAAATAGTATCAACATGTCTTGTTCTGAATGAAATTCCAGATGGGTCACCACCAATTTCTTCAAGCAGTACTAAGGCATTGTTTGTGGGGTGTAGCCATGAGCGAGGAAGATGGTTGTTAAATTCATCAAAATGCTATTAGAAACCATTCAATAGCATAGAAAGTAAATATTCTCTAGTGGTTTCCAAGGTGCAAAGGCAGCTTCAATAATACATGTAAATCCTATTACCATTCTTGAGACGGTTTTCCACAATTAGTGGCACAGTTGGCTGGGGAATAGGTTCCTCTATAGTCGCATGAATCAGAGCACCCATCTGTAGGAGCCTTGAATGAAGGAAAATAGCGCCCAATATGGTTGCCATTTACCCATGCTTGTCCTTTACTCATGGTGCTCAAGTCCAAAGCCACTGCATTGTCTCCTTTTGGTGCATTGAACTCCGTCTACAGAATCCAATGAAATATATGTTTCAGTATTGTAAATGAGAGTGCTCGAAGAAAAAGAAGAATGAGAATCATATTTATTATTTCCAATTGAAAATTTACCTTGTACCACATTAGGGCAGTTTGATTGGGAGGATTTATTCCCGAATTTCATTGAACAACATTCGTCCCTGCATCTGAATATAGACTTTGTTGTTCGCCCTTTAAACCTATCTGTGTGAATGAAACAGAAAACAGAAAATAGAAAAGTATGTTGAGATATGTTCAGTTCATACTATTAACCAGTCTCTGATCATCAATCCTAACAATAATAGAGCAATAGATATAATTCTGTGAATGCAAGGTTAAGAAAGTGGCTGGGAAGCAACTCAATTCCAGGAGCAAGGCTACAAGAAAACCACCTGGTAATACCACTTCTGGAAAGTCAACTCTTTTGTGCCATTTTTAAGACCTAGTATCATGACAGGACCATTGATTCCAGCTTCCCACGTGTCAAAAAATGGTCCATAATTCTGTTTATTGAAGTTGACATTAAAGATGATTAGTTTTCTATGCAAACATGCATTGATATCTATTTCCTCAGGAAGCCAAAACATAAATGATTCTAGAATTTTTGGATTGCAGATATATTAGCAAGCAAAAAAACTTCCTTCCTATATTTATACTTGTCACTGTGGAGTGCAGGTTTAAGCTAACCTGCCATCCTACTGTCACGCTGAGTAGGGCTATCTCATTTGTACCAACTTTCAAGGTAATTGGAAGATGCATTGTGAATGAAGTATTGTTATAACTTCCTGTTTGAGTTCCTGTAGAACATACTACATCAGTTGTTTGCAAATCCCACCCCACTTAAGAGATAATATAGTACATAATAACCCAAAAATGTGTAATAACAGTGGAGTTGTTGCCTACCTGCAAACTTCCCATTGACAAACACATGGAGTGCATGCCCTCGTGTTTCAACATGCAAGTATACTTGCGTCTTGTTCTTTGACAAGGGTTCATCTTCATCAATATGTACACTGTATTTATACAATAGTAAATCAAGCATCATAAATCATCCCTTTGTGACTTTTATGCCTTGAAGCACATATTTTAGAAGATGTTTAAAAGTTTTAGTAAGGTCTGCTCTTAAGGTTTCAATACAAGAACAGATTTCCAAATTCCAAAAAAATCAGCAAAATCAGACAACCAAAATCAATATCTCCAATGAAGGATTCTTAACAAAATTTAGTTGTAATCAGTTGATATTTCCAATGAGATTATAGGCATGGCCCATAGGTTCATATTGAAATTTTCTAAAATGTAAGTACATCATATAAGTCTTATAGCTAATAAGGGCAGATACATACTGTTTGTATACCACAGAAAATCACTTTTATCTTTAGCTGTGTACAACTGCTCTAACAAGCCGTTGCCAGAGAAATGTTCACCACCCCAAATTCCAATAAGTTCTTTGTGCCACAACCATTTTACGAATGGTTTTGTATTTTTGGTTGATGTTTCAACAGGAAGAAGGGATTCCAGGCTAACCTTCTCCATTCCCATTGAAGAAGTCTGTACTTACCTGTATTTCATAGACAGAGACATCCTTATACAGCTCCATATGATCTGCAACTTTAATCATATTGTGATTACACAAATTCTAAAGTGAAAATATGACTAACCCTTGCTGTGTTGAAGACAGCATTCTCACAATCAGGCAATATACTGACTGACCAAGCAGGTAGGTAATATGACTTTCCATTGAATTGTACAGTTGCATCCTTCCTAGGGTGTGCATTGCTGAGAAAAGCAGCACACGTGCCAGAAGTGTTCACAGAATATATTGTTGCCTGAATATCAGATACAACGTTTTGTATTAAATGCCAGTTTTTGAACACCATAATATTTATAGTGCTAGTTCTAGAAGCATTAGCTTTAAGTAAAATCAGATATTATTCTCAAAATAATTCTAAGAGATTTGTTTCCTATAATCAATCTTTAAGAGCAGAGCAGAATTAGATCGCTTGTAAAAGATTGACGAACTCTAAAGATGAGATAGCACGAGATTAACTCGGCCTTGTTTATGTGCATGTAGTTCCAAACACCAAAGACCCGAAGCCGGTCTTAGTGATGGCACGCACCCTAGATCTATTTATTCCTATATGGGCGTTGAAATGCCACCAATGTGGGATAGATGAGATAGCACGAGATTAACTTGGCCTTGTTTATGTGCATGTAGCTCCAAACACCAAAGAGAAAATTACTTAATACAACATTCAAATAGTCTTACGCTCTTAATGAAAATACAAACCTCAAGGTCATGCCCGAGTGAAATGCTATTGATGTCTCCATTGGTTAGAGCAACTTCATTTTTCTTTAAAGCCTGGTGCAGTTCTTTTAGATGCCCCCTTTTTGGCTGCCTTATATACCCTATAATAGAAGTTGAGGTGGGCGTTGAATTTAAGATATGCACTGTTGTACAGAATCGAAGGAAATAATAACAGTAATTGAAAGAAAAGCATATTGACAAAGATTTTCATACCATATTCATCAAGAGGTGCATCATAGTCATAGCTAGTGGAAATGAATGGGCCTCCTGCTGTCCTGCCAAAGTTTGTTCCTCCATGGTACTGCAATATAAAGATTTAATGTAAGCCTAATAAACTACTCTTAGGAAAAAACTCAATCAAATATTTAACCCCAAAGTGTATGAGTTCAAGAGAATTCAAGTATATAAAACTCACCATATAATAGTTCTGGAATGTTCCCCCCTTCTGAAAAAACCGTGCTATGGAAAATGCAACATCCTCTGTAGCCCTACGAGGGACCCTCCCTCCAAATGTTAGAAACCTATCAAAATATAACACATGAGGAGATGAACACTGAGTCAACACAGAATTGGCTATATGGATTCTATAATTAAGCAATGTAAACGGATATATGAAATTTGAATTCTGTAACTGTGCAATATAGATGAAAATTACTTTTATGACTCTAAATTTCAATTATGATTTTAGGGTTATTTAATAAAATTATCTCATTGAAAGCTTTATGACATTACCAGCCAGACCAGTTCTCGGTCCACATTTTTGGCTTTTTAATGGAATTGGGTTCGAAACTATCACAATAGAAACCATTGCATGTATTAATCTGTAAAAATAATTTAGAAATGCATGAGTTTGAGCATGCAGAAGAAATGGAGCATATTGACTTCAACAAAAATGCATCATTTTGAGCACACAGAAGAAATGGACCTGCCTCCATTTGGGAGTTTTTGTTGTTTATCTCGTTGTTCTCATTGAAATCATGTGATTCATTGTGTGGTTGAGGGTCGAATTGGATCGTTGTGTCAAAATTTGGGTGAGCTCTGTTTATTTCTATTAGCTTCTATTACTCGGGTGTTATTCGGCCGTGGGGATTCTTTTGACATTGCATTCCTAAATGGGTAGATGTGCTTTCCCAATACGGTTAAACCATGGCTATGTCTGAGAGTGTGTTTAATGTATCTCACCAAGTCATGCTATGCTTGGGATCGAGCTCATCGCTGATTGGAATGGCTTGTTTCTGAGTCTTTGTAAAACTCGACCCTGTCCATTGCACAACTCGGCCGTGCTTATGATTCAACTTGCCGCTTTTTTTCGTTGTTGGCTCGCTATGAGTTTTTCTCAGAGTTATCTCTGCATTAGATGTATTATCTCTACGAGCTCACTGTTGGTCTCTATATATACTGACTTGGAGGGCTCTATATTGGTCTTGATTACACCGAAAGGAGTTTCCCCTATGGGAAAGAGCCAACCCCCCGCCACTTGTACGCGGTGGATAGGCTGCTGCAAAGGTCGTTCACGTTGCAGCTCTGAGCCGTCGATCTTAATCGGCCAAACACCAGAGGGATTGCACATAATTGACATAGAAAAAGGTTTTTATTTCATGCTTAGTACTTCATGTTGTAATTGATTCACGATGCCTGTGCTTGGTGAGAGCCTATATAGTATGGATCTGAAGCAGGTCTCTGTTGTGGCCTCTAATGTTAATATATAAGGAGGTTAACAGTAAGGCCTGGGGATTGAGTACTTTTGCAATGAGAAGATGAACCACACATGTAATTTCCAGCACCAGGATTAACAGTAAGGGCCTGGGAATTGAGTACTTTTGCACTAGTATCTCTGAGATGGACCCTGATCCCACTCACCCTAAAAAGTTCCAGATGCTGAAAAGGGACACAAAAGTGCTGATGCTTTCTTTTGGGTATTGCAGGGATTTTCCAATCTGACCCATGTTGTCTATTGCAGTAATTATAGAGCCCAAGCCACATGTTGTTGCCAAGAACAATATCCAGAAGTCTAAGCTCAACAGTGCCTGAACAACTGTATGATCTTGCCCTCTCACAGGCCATTTCTTTTCAGATTTGATCTTATAGTCTTCGCTGTTAGTAGCATCTGAAACATCCACTTACACCCCATTCCCTCAGTGTCTATGTCTATTTGTGAGAGATTGGAATTGGCATTGACCACCACCTGCAGTGCTTGGCCAAGCCAATCTGCCCCAAAACATGAAGAAGAAGAACACTCCGCCTGTTGTTCCAATCTTTGCACCTCACCTACAAGATGGTCTTGAAAAGAAGTAAGGATTGGACACTCCTACAGTCTTGAGGGCATGCTCTTTGACCACTTATGTTTATGCTTCCGAGGAGAGTGCAGGTTCACAAGAGATGAGAGAAGAGACATAGAGGGTACTGCAATGCTCATGCTCATTGTATTGATTCCTCTGATGCCGATGCTTGTTGCTTCAAGGATCTCATATGATGACTTCCTGCCTGCCTATTAATATGATTTATACAACTCAACATGATCATGATGGGGCACCCCAAGCAGACAGAAAGCATCTAATTCTGCAAAATCTGTATCATTATATCAATCATGCATTTTTCTCTTGTCCCCTGCTTTCCAATGTGAGATGGGCCACATGGTTTCCACCCCCTACCGGGAACAACTCTCAAACACCATGGCTAAGCATCATGTGGCCAACAAAATTTACATTACAAATAATCAGAATTAAAAATCTGTAATGCGAATCACCCACAATTTTCCGTTTCTCATCATTAACAATTTCTCCATGTAAATGTGCAACTGAAACACATTTGTATGGCTTGTCATGCCCACCTTCAAAAACATTTATATTTACCATACTCTGTCCCTTCTGTTAACAACAATTAATCTTTTTCTAAAGCTCTCTCCTCTACACGTGTGGATGAGCTGTTCATAATTAATTATATTGCAATTGAAATTTTTGTCCATGTTTTGGGATGCAACAGCAATATATCTACTTTTCTCGTCATCAGCCGGAGGAGAATCTTGAAAAAACAATGGCTCGAGTCTTGATCTTTGTTTATACCCCAATTCTATTAGCCTTCCAAATAGGCACTTAACTCACTGGTTGCTTCTCACTCTCAAGTAACCCCATAGTGACTTTCACAACTTAGTACACTATATATATATATGCTTGACTTCTTGCACAAATGCATGAAAGTAGACTAGCATCGATGCAAACATACAATATAGAATGTCATGCAATTGAGGTGGATCTACCAACTCTAGTATATTCTCCAGACACTATATATCTGAACACCTGCTTTATACTTGTGTGCCTTGTGTGGAGGCCACTAAAAGGGACCATGAACTTCTGTTTTGGTTGTCAAATCACCACCATTACAACTCTCCTACCCCAAAAGACAACGACTGGGTCGCTGCATTTTTGGCTGGAACATTAAATATATTATTTTATCTGCTAATTATTTCAGTTCATTCATAATCCCTCTATTTGCAGAGTTCCAGCTGGAGTTTTACACAAACAACAAACCTGGGTTCAGCACCAGTCCAGATTTAAGGTGATAGACTCATTTTTAAGTGGAAATGGAATCTGTTTAACGACTACATAGAGTTAAGGGTATTGAATCAAAACAATATAACATTTAGGTAATAGAATCTTTTGCAACTACCTCAAGGCTTCATAGGAGCTGTCAGTCACTTCATCAGTTTATAAATTTGCACAGTGCAGATCAAGATCTTGGTCCAAAAGATTTCGTGTTGTATTAGTGTGCAATCCATCTATAGCCTACTTAATATTCACGCTGAATTCCTAGTGAGATTCTGAGTGTCATTAGAAAATAGATTACATCTAAGAGAATAAAGAGATCTGGCCTGATCCCAAGACTCTCAAGGGCTGCTGCTTGTGACAGGCTTCGAGGGTAACCATCTCGTAGCCATCCCTTTTCTTGTGAATCTTCTTGTGCCAGCCACTCCTTCACCATCTATACTCCCAAAAGATCAAGGAGAGAGCATTAATAACAAATTAACACACAAAAAAATGAGATGAATGCACAAAAGATAGAAGCAGATCTACCGTGCAAACAATTTCATCAGGAACCAAAGACCCCCTTTCCATGCACTCCTTGGCTCTCTTCCCATTCTCTGTCCCTGCTGCAACTTCTGCTCTTAGCAAGTCTCTAGCAACAACATGTACCAATCCATACTACAAAAGATATGACAATTCTACCTTTTTTCTATCTTTTCCTACACAATTTACGGTTCTAATGGGTGCCAGGATATGACAAAAAACATATTTATTATATGTTTAGTTACGATGTGTTTTATATATCATAGCTTGGATATGGAACATGATTTGAGAGTGGAGATTTTGCCCAAATCCGGGAGGACGAGCTTACTGCAATTTCTCAATGTTAAATACTGAAGTTGCAATAGTTGAGTAAAAGAATGTGGCATCTCTTTTAAATCACTGCAACTAGATAGATCTAGATGTCTAAGGCTATTTAATTCCTCAAATTGAATTGGATCTCTTTTAAATAGTTGAGGTTGTGATGCAAATAATCTATCTGGTCAGGAGTGGACGAACTCCCTCCATAGTATTTGTCTGGTCAGGATGCTTTCTAGCCTGATATTTCTTGGTTTCTACAAGATTTTTCCTACTTTCTTTGGATTACTATTCTGACCCAAACTATCTTTAGGCTTGATTAATGTTCCTCCTTGTTAGTATAGTTTTAATGTTATAATACATTACAGCTGAGCACACTGTAACTTATTCTCGGGTTTGGAAAATTCTAAGATCAGAAATAAAGGCTATATTTGAAAAGATTAAGTGGAGTAACACAATAATAAAGTAGAATAATCTCTTGTCATTATAATATATAATCACAAGATACGTGCCTTGATAAGAGGCTTCTCTTGCCCTCCTTTCATTTGAGAAAGGAATTAAAATATTTCATGACTTGTACATTTGGGTAGAGAAGCCTCTTCTCAAGGCACATATTTGGTCATTAGATATTATAATGATGGAGCTTGTAGAGTATAAATTGGATTGATACTGGATACTGGACAATGAAAATCAATCTACTTTATCTCTAATGAAAACAAAGACCTATGATAAGTTCCAAGATTCAAGTTTGCTTCCAAGTTAACCTTGTAACTTATCGTAGGTCTTATTGCAACATGGTTTTGAATATGTGGACCTTCTCATGCTATTTTGTTTTCATTTTTAATAAATTAGATTGCTTTTCCTTGTCTAATTTCTTCGTCTTTTCCTTTTTCCAGTTTCATTGTCTTCTCTTGCTCTAGTTGGTGTGGAGTGGCTTTAGTGCAAGAAGGTAAGATAAGATGACATTCTAGTCCTAGATATATTGGTAAATAATTAGAACGTGCAGATACTTTTATTCATTTTTTAAAAATATTTTTCTGTATTATTATCATGAGTGTTACTTTTTTTGTAGGACATTATTACCCAATTAGCCACTATTCTTGGAAAAAATGGAAAGACAGGTACTTTCATTTTCTGCCACTTGTATTATTTTTTTAATGAATTGAATCTCAATGAAGATTAATATTATCATAGTCATGAGTTTTTTTAATAATACTCAGATCTTAAATAACACTCATAATGGACCCTATTTTAGCTTACAAAAAATGGATAAGTAAGGGCCAAGGACCATAATTTTCATGAGTATATGATTTATGCAGGAAAATAGTATATCTTCATCTATAAAAATATAAGAATGTTTAGATGAACATGTACCATCCGAATGAGACCTACTCCACTCCAGGACAAATGAATATTTTAATGAAATGATATATTGTACTTGTGAAAAGTGCAAAAATAGAAAATTAAAGAAGCACCGACTCGTTGGTATCCATAGGTTGAAGTATGGAGTTTATATAGAAGAGGTATACTACAATGAAATTTCAAAAATGTTTGTTATTAAAAATATAAACTTTTCATATCGCATTATTATTAACTATTTTAAATGATATTGTAATGTTTAGCCAATCCAAGTTCATAATAATGTTGATGAAAGGGCATATGACAATGATGATAGTGACACTCACAATGAAGGAGAAGACACATATATGGGTGATACCACTTCTCAATTAAATGAGGATGGGGTGAATGAATTTTTACAAGACTTCTACACATATGCTGAAGAAGTTGATGATTCGCCCCTAACTCAACTTGTTAGGACGCCTCTTTACCCAAATGCAAATTTGTCTGTATTGGCAACACTTATGTTATTTTTGAACTTGAAAGTTATGCATGGAATGATGAATACATGCTTCACTGATATCTTGAGGTATATTTTAAACTCCTCTAAACTATATCTCTCCATGTCATTCAAGTTTTGAATATTGTGTATAGTGAATAATATAAAGATCTTTTGTTGTTTTATGTAGACTTTTGGCAGATAAGATACTTCCAAAGGAAAATAAGATGCCTCGTTCACAAAAGGAAGTATCTTCAGCAATGAAAGACATTGGGATGGAGTACAAAACATATGATGCATGTCCAAATGACCATATCTTATACTATGGTGAAAATGAAAATTTACAAAAATGCCCAATATGTTTCACCAATAGATATCATGAAGATCAAGTGTCCAAGAAAGTTCCTTATAAGGTTCTACGCCACATTCCAATAACACCGAGGTTTGAGAGGATGTTCAAATGTAAAGATTTGGTAAAATTTATGGACTATCATGCACTAAGAAGGAGCCAAGATGGTGTCATGCGTATGGTGGCTGATAGCAAAGATTGAAAGGAGCTTGAAGAAAAATGGCCTGATTTAAGAAATGAGTCAAGGAATGCAAGACTTTCATTGGCAATGGATGGTGTCAATCCTTTCGGAGATCTTAGAACAACATACTCTATTTGGCCGGTTTTCCTTGTTAACAATAATCTTCCCCCTTGGATGGCAATGAAAAAGAGCATACAATGTTAACTCTAATAATACTAGGTATATGAACTTCTTAGTGTTATGTTCTCTTGAAGATGATGTACATTTACATGAATATATTTAAATTTTAATTCACATTTTATTCACAGGAAAACACCAGGTGAAAGATATGGACACATACATGGAGCCTCTCATTGATGAGCTATGTGAATTATGGAAGGGTGTCAACATGTATGATGTATCGAGACCTAGCAATGATAGGATATTCCTTTTTTGTGCAATACTTATGTGGACAATTCACGATGCTCCGGGGCTCTCTGTGTGTTGTGGTAATTTATTTATCATATTAATTTGTAATCATTCTATTTATGTTGCTGCCCATTAATTAAATATGGTTTCCATACTAATTTTTCAGGCCTACAGACTAAAGGGAAACATGGTTGTCCATCATGTGGGCCAAACATTGTATCTAGGCAATCAAAGGATCTTAAAAAAACCATTTACGATGAATACAGACACTTCTTACCTCAAAACCATCGTTATCGCATGATTGAGAAAAATAAGTTCAATGGAAAGGAAGAGGAAAGGAGGCGGCCAAAAGGATGAACCCTTTGAGGTGGAAATCAGCATATGACAAAAAGGAAGGGAGAGCTTATCCATTGGGAATGAAAAGACTATCTAAGTTTTATAAGTTAGATTATTACGAGCATCTCCCAATAGCTCATCTATTTGATACAATGCATATTGGAAAAAATGTGGTAGAGTGCTTATGGAAACATCTAAAGGGAACCAACAATGAAGACCAAATAAAATTAAGGAAGGACCTCAAAACCATCAATATGATGCCAAACATGTGGTTACATGAAAATAACACATATGATCCTAGCGCCATGGGTTCTTACATCAAAGGAGAAACAATATATGTTTGATACTATGTGTGCCATAAGATTTCCAACTGGTTTTGGTGCGACATTAAAAACCGTATTCACAAGAGATGGTTCAGAGTTTTCTGGAATGAAAACACATGATTGGCATAATTGGATAAAGGTAATTCATGATATCTTATATTTCTTGGTAGTATAATTGAAATTTTCAATATATTAGTAATGTAGAAGATAATATATAGTTTAAACGCTATTTTTCAATGTTGGTGTAGTATGTGCTTCCTACAACAATACAAAGCACTTTCAACCATGACATCGCACAAACAATTTACAAATTGTCCAAATATTTGAGGTATTATAAACCATCATTTGTTATTCAATAATTAATTTTTTTCCTTCTATAAATATCATTTTCAATGTCTTTATAATTTTTTTAACATATATTTTGCAAATATTATAACTGGTGATATGTTAATGCTTGTTACTAAAATTTATAGGTGGGTATCATCTAAAGAGATACATCCAGATGAGCTGAACTATTGGAAGAGGAATGTTGCTCTTTTGATGTGTGACATTCAAATGTGTTTCCCTCCAAGTTTCTTCAATTCTCAAGAGCACTACCTTATACACCTGGTAGAAGAGATTGAACAATGTGGGCCCATCCATCTCAGGACAATGTGGCTTATAGAGAGATATATGAAGGTCCTAAAACATTTTGTGAGGCAAAGAGCTTGACCTGAAGGTTCTATGGTTGAAGGGTACATGGTTTTTCAAACCATGGTTCATTTATCTGAGTACTTGCCTCAATTGCATCTGGAGGCTCCAAGATTATGGGGTGATCAACAACCTCAATCCATTGGAGATAGAAAACTAGAGGGTCAAGGAACTTCAAAGAGGATAAAAGGTAATCTTAAATGTTAGTATAGTTTTTAAATCCTAAGTATTGTATGATGCATCCTTTAAAGAATGGTTAGATCAATTATTAGTTAAATACTTTTTGTTGTAGATGCTAAGGAGTGGGAGTCATTGCATTTGTATGTTGCATACAACTCTAAATTTATGTTACAATGGATGGAGAAGTATGCTGAACAAAAGAAAATAGAAGATGAGAAGGCATGGGCTGATATATATAATAGACATGGTCAAAACTCTAATAGAGGACTTCCTGCATGCCATAAAAGAAAATGGCCAGATAGATGCTCATGGCATTGGTTAAAGACAAATGTTGAACACGAGGCAACCAAGGGAATGAAAGCAGTGACAAAAAACAAGTAGATTTCGTTAAAGGATCTATAAATGGGGAGGTAATATACAAATAAAGTATTATGATGAATATTGTTTAATCTAAAGATTTTTTATCGTTGAAACTATTTAGTTAACTTTTTGTGTCCTTGAATCTAATTGGATAATATGTACATATGCATTTAGGTAACATATTACAAAGCAATGTGGATTAGCGGTCATCATTTTCGAATCAGGAAGATCGATGAGAAGCGGAAAACTTATGATAGTGGAATTTCAGCACCATTTGAAGTGGAGTGTCATTCACATGCATATGACACAAACACAATCACGAGTACACTTCGGTATTATGGAGTGTTGGAGGATATAATAGAGCTTGATTTCACATCTTTTAAAAAAGTTATTTTTCGTGTTGAATGGTATAGGCTCATTGAAGTGGGCCTTGACAAAACTATTTTGTTGCATGAGAATGGATTCAATATGATAAATACATCGAGGTTTGAATCTACTTCTAAACCTTATGTGTTTCCAAACCAATGCAATCAAATATTTCTTGTTCCAAATTTAGAACACCTTGGCTGGTCCTTTGTGATAGATTATGATCCAAGAGGACGAAGAGTCACCTTTTCCGAAGATGTAGAAGGCCATGATGTAATTGAAGAGGTAGAAGATCCACTTGAAGACATAGATGACCAAGTGGAGGATGATGATAACATGACTATTGATGATGAATATGAACAAGATGAAGTTCCAGAAGGACAAGAACAACATTTTGGTGTTCAAATACATGAACATGATGAGTTTATTGATCATCATTTACCTATGGTGAAGGGGATGAAGATCATGAGAACCATGGTATTAATTTATTTGTGGATCTGGGGCCCATTAATTATGGTGTATTCATGCCTCTAGATGAGGAAATTGTAATGTCAGATGAAGATGATTTTATTTAATCATAATGTAAACCTTAAAATCATTGTAAGGACATAACACAATTTGATATATTTTATGAGTGGATTGCTAATGTTTTTTTCTCTCTATGTCAATGCATACATTACACATGTTTCCTTATTTCATTAAATGTTTCCTTATTGAAGATTATATGAAGATGCACACCTTTTGGTCCTTTTGAATATATATATATTTTTTTGATACATGAAATGAAATGGAAATTTAGTATTGCATATGTTATTATTCATTTGTTAGTGAAGTTGTTCAATGTTACATGCAACTTTGAAGTTTTTTTTTACTATTAATAATTTAGTTTTATGATATTTTGAAGGATCGTGGCAGCCCTCTACATATGCACTAGAAAATCCTAACATGAGAGTGCCGCCGAGAAGTAAATCCCATACCATACTTTCTACATCCAACATTGAAACATTTAGTATTCCAATTCCGTCAAGCATGCCAACACATAGTATAGCACTAGAGTTAAGGAGTAACCCTTCATGTGTGGGTTCTCTCCGAATTCACCCTCCAACACCACAACATGCTTCCTTGACAAGTATCATAGAATCACAAGCCAAAATTTTAACACTCCTACCAGATACTCCTGAATTTTATGAAGTTAGACATGAAGTAATTAAGCAAATTCATGCATTGGAGTCTACATTGCTGGAAAGTACAGGTCTTGCTGCACCTGAATAAGTATGCTTATGATAATTAATTATGTATAAAATATTCCTAACAGTCCTAATTATCATTCATGTGCTATAAAATAGTCATAACAACAATTTTTCATATTGCATGGTTTACAATAGTCCTAACAAACATTCATGCTCTATACATATAGGAAGAAAATGGCATGCCCCCTGATGTACCTATAGGGGAAGCTACTGTGACCCCTACGACTGCAACAATCTCCACAGTGAACACAAAAGGAAAGAAAGAGGTTACAATCTTGTTAACCTCGGATGGAAATGTCTTAAAAGATGAAATGGGGTTGAAATTTTTCCAATTTCTATTTCATCGCGCAGAATGCCTATTTGGAAATACCATACAAGTGGATTGGAGAAAGCAAGCCAATTCTAAGAAAGATGAACTCTTTGAAGATGTCATAAAAGAGTTTGGAAATCCCGGTTTTAACAAGGATTTCATAATGGATTATGCACGGAAATTCATTCATTCTAAAAGAGACAAAATAAGATCAAAGCTAACAAATGACCTGAGATATCCCCAACCAGCTTGGATCACTAACCAAACAACATGGGATGAGCTTATCAAAGATGCCAAATTCAAGAGAAAGTCCTTCAAAAATCCAAACTACATGCCATCTGCACGAGAAGGAGGTAAAAGACGCCTTCGAGATACAACAAAGGCTACCCAAGCTAGGTTGTCAAGTATTGGGTCCCATAAATTGGGGTCGGGTGGGTATAATAGTATTCGTGGGAGCTTGGTAAGTGAATAATTTCATTTATTTTTTTATATTTTTTCGGTGACTTGAATGTATTGGATGACAAATGATACTTGATAAATTAAAATGTCTTTGTACACTTAGGTTCACCAATTTCGAAAGGAAGCTTTAGATGAAGATTTGAAATATGCTTTAATGCATGGTTCCCAAGGCCTCCGACAACATATGATAGATCGAGGGGAGAAATTGGTCATTGAGCATGAATCTGAGGTAAGTTTATTATAGTATTTGATGACATAATAAAACATTTAAGTATCAATGTTGTGGTAATTTAATTAACTAAAGTATGTTGTTTAATAGGATGTGCAACAATCAAACTCCTTAAAGGGTGCAATTGACAGTGAACATGAAGATGCCATAGAAGGATGTGATGATTTTGTTGTTGGACAAAATGAATCGATTGACCTTCTTGCAACTCATCTGAAAACAACCCGAAAATCCAAAAGATAAGAGTTCGTGATGATTATCATGTTGCACCATCTATTATAGTTCCTCGTCAAAAGAGGACAAAAAAGAATAGACATTTTTCCTATCCGGCTAAATAGATTTAAATTGACTATTTTTTATGAATTATTGGCTATTTCATTACCAATGAACTTATTGGTTGTTTTATGATTTGAATTTTAAGTATACTAGTGAACTTGTAAAAATTTGAATTATACCTTACCAATCAAATCAATAACTTCTGCGAGGATACATTGTATGTGTCTTCAACATACCTAGTAACTTGTCTATATTGAAGACCTGCATGCACGTGAGTACAGACTGCACTTCTTGGAGATTGCACTTCAAGGCTTGCTAGTATATCTATTTCTTGAGCTTTTCTTTCTGTTTGAGTTCATTCCTATTCCTTTGATAGCCATGTACAGTAAATGTGGATAAGAAATTTTAATTTCACGTCCGATGTGTGATGAAAATCCATCCCATATTTTAATTTCACAAATGTGTGATGCAAACTCATGCGCTAGGCTTCTTCTAATCGCGGTTTTATTGATTTGTATTATTAAATTTGTAGGCTTCTTCTAATCAGATTTGTATTATTAAATTTGTAGGCTTCTTCTATGTTTGTATTATTAGATTTTGTATTTCCTTATTTCCTAACTTTGGAATCAGTTTCTTACTTGAATTGGCTATGGGAGGGGAAGGAGGAACCCCAACAAAGTCTCTGGAAAACAATCTTCTACACCACGGTGGGAGGGGAAGGAGGAACACAGAGGCAAAGATGGAAAAGCCATCTTCTACACCACAGGTAAGGATTGCTATTTTATTTGGCTAAGATCCATGTCCACCTTATTTGCATTCAAAGAATAAAAAGATAAATTTAGTATAATTTTTCTATATTTTTAGTGTTTATTCTCAATCTTTAGGAAGTATGATGTTGAAGCATTCAACTAATATTATGGAGTGGTAAATGTACTTTGGTCTTAGCCATTATTGTGTCACCTTATGTGATAGCCCCTCTCTATGTCTTTGTTGTATCCACCTGAGGGTAATTTATGGACATCCCTCTCGTGCCTCCTATAAGTTCTATTGCCTTGGATCATGTAATGCATGTCTTTTCTTTCATTGTGTTTTTCTTTCCTAGTAGGTCGATAGTGAAGGAAAGGACCACTCCCTGTGTTACCTATTGTTGAACGAGAATTTTTGGCTATATTTTTGTGGACATATACTCTATTTTACCGTCGTAACTTTTTTGAATATTGTTGTCTTGATTACAACTGTAGGGTGCACATACATTTAATCAATATGGCATTCCATCCACTAGAAATCCTACGGATGTTGTAATGGTAATTACAGAACATATTCTAGTTACCTCTGTCATGAGAAGGTGGAAGCTGTCAAACAAGTCCAACGGGGAGTGCAGCTATTACATGTGGAGACAGAGATTTCCTGTGAAGGTTGAGAACAGGGTGGAAGGAAGAGAAGAGGTGGACAATTGGGTGATAACACTCGCTTTCCGCGTGAAGAAAGAGTTACCACAACAAGGAACAAATTCAAAGGTCTTTGTATCTACGCATTTTTTCCAACGGAAATGGTGACTGGATTGCCCTTCATTATACAAGTGGACTTTTTACTAGTGTCCTCAAGGGAAAGTATCGGGTGGGATGACAAGTGGAACAAAGGGATTCTCGACCGTATTCCCTCTCGCTTTTTGTTCAACGCTTCTTTATCTTGTGAAAAGCGTGGAATCCACTCCTCCATCTTCCAAAGTCGTATTATTTTGACAAATACTTGCCAATCTATCCTCCTTTGTATGCTCGGTTGGCGGGCATTCGGGATGGTATTCAGAAACGATTCAAGTACACAAGAAATCATTGTTTGTGAGCTCCAAAATGCATACTTTTTGCACACCTTTACAAGCTCGACGAATAGTCTCCGCCTTCGAGACATACTTCAAAAAGCAACAAGAAGGTATGGAAAATCCCAATGCTCTTTGGTCCACCGGAGTATTTATAATACATTCATGCATGGACAATTTAGTTTCTTTTAATTCTTGGGTGTGCGATGTAACTAACTTATGAATGGTACTCCATTTGTATTGCGAAGACGTCTTGTTGGGTGCATGGCTTTTCTAAGATTTATATGTTCAACTTCTTTTCTTTGTTGTTGAATACCGGAGGGAAAGAGGAATTCGTGCCAACCTCCAATATTTTCACTGTTTAAGTATCATAATGAAGATTATTTATGCAACGTCGCTTGACAAGTTTATGCGACATATCTACTTCTTGTGAGAAGAGTGTATTTTTCCAACAGAGTAGAAGACATTGAATGGTTTATAAGATGGAATAAGGAGTGAGAAGCATGGCACCTTACAAATTCATACGAAAAAATACTTTAATGGCCATGAAAAATTTGGGTGCTCATCAAGTGGGCAAGGTGTCTACAACGATGGTGAACACCCATGCTAAAATTACGAACTTTCCATTTCAATGTTCATCAAGGGGCTTATTGAAGAAGTTCACGTCTCCGTAAATAAGGAATTTGTTGTATGCGTCTTTGCTCATTTCTACATTTTTCTTCGGTAAACAATTTTATTCATTCTAAACAAATGCAAGGTTTATGTTCAACATTGCTTGTGCTTAATGATTCAGGAACCATTTTGTCGTAAGGGTCAAACAAAACTTGTCCCAAAGACCCATAGGGAAGTGGGCTAAGCTAATGGGTAACAATAGATGGGCCGCACAGAGATTGTTATACTTATACGTCGAAGATTACCTACAACTTCGTCTTGCAGGCCGTTGGATTGATCTGGCGGAGGACCTAATTCTCTCAAACACTTTTTCACCAATGGTCTTAGAGTAGTAGATATTCCAGACCTACCCAAAGGTGTCATTATATATTTTATATGGTGACCAAGTTAAAAAATCAGAATGTTATATCCTCCATTGCATTTAAGTTGCACTCTCACATATCATATTTTCTTATTTTAGTTTATTAGGTGGTTTTCTCTTTTTGTTTTGTT
The DNA here is from genome assembly GCA_018340775.1 of Taxus wallichiana var. yunnanensis. NCBI lineage: Eukaryota > Viridiplantae > Streptophyta > Pinopsida > Cupressales > Taxaceae > Taxus > Taxus wallichiana. The sequence goes on along the minus strand of CM031238.1, from coordinate 589,382,689 downwards.
TCAGGAATGGAAAATATTAATAATTGTTGCAATTGGTGGATTGTTTGGGTTGAATAATAATGTGAGAGTTGTTTGAAATTATTGCAGGACTGTTGAGGTGTGGGAAGAGTTGCAGGCTGAGATGGACTAATTACCTTAGACCTGATATAAAACGAGGGAAGTTTTCCTTTGAAGAAGAGCAGACGATAATTTAGCTTCATGGAGTTATGGGAAACAAGTACGTCAAATTAGTCTGTATGCTTGTATACATGGGTGTCTAGTTCTAACATTAAGGCCATCAAAATTTTGTTGGATTATCTATTATTATTAGATTTCATTAACTGGGTTGCAGGTTGTACGTACGAATATGATTGATTGTTTAGGAATTGTGTGTAAAAAATTTCAATCAATTTTAGATAGTTTGATTGATGGTGGTGGTGCCCTGTGCAGATGGTCTGCCATTGCTGGACATCTCTCGGGGAGAACTAATAATGAAATAAAGAATTACTGGAACACCCACCTGAAAAAACGTCTCCTTCAGATGGGAATAGACCCAATGACTCACAGACCAAGAATGGATCTGTTTGATTTCTCCAGCATGAGTCCTTTTTTGGGTCCAGCTTCTCTGACCCACATGACAGCTCGGTGGGAGAATGCAAGTCTACAGGAAGCCATGACCAGAGAATATATGAGGATGTATGCAGCTATGATCCAGCAGCATAGTGCAGGAGGAGGCAGAATGGGTGCAGACCTTCTCATGAGATCCCACCTTGAAAATTCCCTATCTAGGCCAGATGTTAATGCTCTCAACAATTCAATCATGTCTCTGATTTGGGCCCAAAATCCAGAGAATCAGGTGGGCTCATTAGAATACAATACACTGCTCTCCCAGGCTCTAGAATAGTTTCAAACCCAAGCCCAAGTCATGAAAAATTTGCAGCATTCTTCACCCACATCCACCCTACATGGCCTTGACACGTCATCTAGCATAAAACTAGAAAACCAAGACATTACTAATAATGTACCCCATGATCAGGCTAGTCTTCTCCAAGACCACAACACAAATGAGGTCTATAATAATATACTGAATGCTTCTTCCTTGATGTTGCAGCATCAAATTTCCATGAAGAGCCATGACCTCAACTCACTACTGTGGCCTGAAGAAAATCCATTTGAAATGTGTAAGAATGATTCAGAGTCTATACCAGCCTCATATCCTCCACATCCTCTCCAAATATATCCAGTGACTCTGATTTGGCTCCTGACTCCTCCTCATCTATGCTAAACATTAACATGAGCAGTAACACTACTAGCTCTCCTCCTGCTACCACCAACAATGACTCATATGCATTCCCACCTGATTTTCTCTTGGATTTCCCAGATAATCCCAAGCAAAAAGAAGCTACATTAATGTCAAAACCAACATCAGCAACAACATCAGGATCTTCATCTCCATGGCCGGATATGCAGAATTCTTTTGAAGATGGCAGAGATTACTGGAGTAATATGCTCAAATTTGCTGCACAAAGTATAATTAACAACAATTCAGGATTTGGGAGTATCAGTGGGCACTAGTAAAATCAAGACCAATAAGATTTTTTATGATCTGTAGAGTATTTAATTCATGTACATGGCATTGTGTACAAGCCTGACAGTTTAATTCATTTATATATTTTTTAGAATGCAGTATTGTGTGTACAGAAATAGTTTTATTTTTGTACCCATAGCCACTAGATTTGATATTAACATAAAAGCCTGCCTTCATTGGTCTTAAATGTTTTGTATACTATTATGCTCAGTTTACGAATGGATACATGTAATCATATTTGATTACAGGAATTTTGGATGAATTCTACATTTTTGAAATTTTGGATGAGCTTAATACTATTCTGGTAGTTCGTCTTGGTTTTCTTCTTACACAAACTTTGGCAAGAATTTAGTGGAAGAGGTGTTGAAGTGTGCAGAGAGAAATCGTTGCACGGTATTGAAGTTCATCACTTTGTATTATAAATGAATCCTACTTGTTCTTTTTGTTGATTAATATTTCTCTGTTTTTGTAACAGGCGTGCTTTAAGTCTAGTTTTAATCGTGAAACCCTAAAAGTTGTTATTGATTTTTTCAAAGAAGCATCTCAGATTCACTCCCTCGCAGCAGGGTTGTGTGTTGTCGATATTTGTTGGACCAAATAGATCAAATTTCCAAAAACAGGGCTCAATGTGTACAACTCCCGAGGTACTTGTGTGCGATGGACAGCACGTGAAACAATTAGATGACCAATAAGCAGCTAAGCTGTGGCATTTCATTTTCAAAGGATGCCTTCTATGTCTCGACTAATGAAATCTCAAAGACTATCCAAGTAATACTTGGCTAATTTTCCATCGTATAAACTATCAAAAGACTATATTTATAATTGTTTATAATTAGTCTTTTCCACTGTATAAACTATCAAAAGACACATCGAGTTGAGTGGTCCTAATGAAACTTTTGTTCCCGACAGTCTTACACTGGTCGAATTATTCAAAAGAAATTCTACAATGATCAAATTCGCATGGCATCCGAACGCTTCCAATCCATAGAGATATCGTTGGACTTACTGTTTTCAATGTATAAGTCTCTTGGAGCTCGAAATATATCACAAGCAGCACAGAAACATGAGGTCTCTATTTCAAATGAAATGTCTTTGCACAAGCTTGAAGCAGGGAAGGGGTTGTTTAAAAAGGGACTCTACGAATTGTTCTTGGATATCTTGCATACCCATCCTTCAAATTACCAGTTAATAAAAGGCATCAAATAGTCGAACTCTTTGGAGGTCTGCTGCATACGAAACCTCCGAGCCCTTGATAGTTTCATACACTCTGGACAACATTGTAGCAATTGCGGCAGGAGCGTTTGTTGGTACCCATAAGGGGAAGTGCCTCTCTTATAATGCATCGGCATTACTTACTAATGTGAACATTCATATTCATTATATCACTTTGGTTCAACATTAGTGGTTCAAACTAGCTGTGCAGAATATGTATTGTTATTACTTATTAGTTCATCGATTTCTAATCATTTTCACTATTGAGCCATATCACAATCATTCATTATTTTTCTTGACTGAAATAAAAATGATGTATATTGTCTGAAAAATGTGTTCCTCTCAAAATTTTGGTTAAAAACAGGACAGCTGACTGAGACTTTCATGGTTTACCCCTCTAAATACCTTACCAAGCCTCAAAATATTAATTGATATCATTCATGTTATGCATTATTTTTTTCTCATGTTATGTTGTTGGTAATGATTAATGCAGGAGCATGCCAACATCGGCTGCACTTGATGTGGTTGCCAAAAACTTGAATCTTAAGTTTTTTGAGGTATCAAATTACTCCTACTTATATGCATATTTGCCTATTCCTACTGTTTTATGAGTCTTGTAAAAATAGGTTTATTGTTTTTTACTCATCTATTAGGTGCCCACTGGTTGGAAGTTTTTTGGAAATTTAATGGATGTTGGATTGTGCTCTGTTTTTGGTGAAGAAAGCTTTGGCACTAGTGAGTTCTATTTTTTTTAATCCTTGTGTAAAACCATTCTTTGCGTAGCTTTCTTGGTGAGTATTTAGTTTCTACTCTTAATAGTAGCTCGGTTTGTTAAAAATAAAAACGATATGCATAGCTCCTTATGTCAGGATCAAAGTCCCCTTGCTCATTTTCATAGATCTCATTGTTGTGCTTGAATTCGGTGTGCAGCTGGGGATCTATCACACGACATATGATTCTGTCTAAATAATCACAGGCCTGCACAGCTAAATCTCTGCTCCTCTCAGCAAATGAATAAACATGAGTTTGAAGAAGGTTTAGGAAAACAGAAAGAGGTAAGAAGTTGGGAAGACTAACTCCCTACGCCTCTTCCAACAAACTTATTTCTTCAACAAGAAACTTATCCGTGGAGAGTACATCTGTTGCAGCAAGGAGGTCATGCAAGTAAGCCTTGAACATTCTAGTGAGACAAGCAATACAATGCATGTCGGGCTCATCAGGAAACAACTCGATGTCTCCCTATATAATGAGCTTGTGTAGCATTCCCTTTTGTATATATTGTATATATTGTATATCAAGGGTTAACGGAATTCAGACACCCTTTTGTATCTTATCTTATTTGATATTAATAAAATATTTTTGGACCCATTTATTGGGCACAATATTTAAATCAAATTGTTAATTTATAAAATTAATTACCAGACCACTCCGACATCATAGATGATATGTAACTTCGTTGATTGCACTATATGATATTTGGTTATTGTGTAGTTTTAAAATTCATATTTTTCATTCTTTAAATTCGTATCGTCTCTAGAGAGACAATAAAAATTGAAATTAGTATTGTCTCTAGAGAGACAAAATGTTAGTATTCGGTATTGTCTCTAAGGAGACAATAATGATATTGTCTCTAGAGAGACGAAAATGATATTGTCTCTCAAGAGACAAAAATGATATTGTCTCTCAAGAGACAATATATGTATCAATCATTATTGTCTCTTAAGAGACAATAATTAGAGACAATATTAGAGACACCCGCTTTGAGACAATAATAGAGACGATATACAACTTTTTTATTGTCTCTATTTGAGACAATTTAGTCAAATTTTGTCTCTATTAATGTCTCAAATCACCCCTCCTTGTAGTAGTGGTGGGAGCCAACATCTGCCATAAGGATGTGTTGCAAAACGTTGAAGTGCATGCAGCACATGTGCTCAACAACAGATAAAGCAAAATCAACATAGCTAGACATTATTCCCAAATGGAGCGCCTCCTAATGTTGAATCTCCTTATTCTTCTGCATAAAACACAAAACAACAGAAGGCATAAGTTTCTTTTCCTCCTAGATACAACTGAACCCGATTAAGATACAGCTACAGATCCAAATCAGTCAATTTGCATGAAGTCAGGTGAGCAGGTATGCGGGTTTTGATTTGTCCCATCGTGCAAGACTGATTTAACCCATAAGGTACTGAATTTAGGATGGTATTGGAGAGATCTCCATTTAAAACAATCCCCTGTCATGTTTTTATATTTATTTATGGCGTACAAAGATTTCTTTCACTGAAACTGTCCAATTACTGCTAAATTTACAACGTTTACTTGTGTTTTACGTGGTTAGCGCTTGTAGATCCTTGTAGATCTCAAATTATGTGCTTGTTTTATTATGCAAGGAGGTGACAGGTCTGAAAAAGTGTTGTAGGATGTGTCACTCTCCTTGACTGTTGCATGCTGCCAAAGTCGGCTACTTTCCTGCCAATTGGATTTCATGAATCCAGAGGCACTACCTACATCTTCAATGTCTTGTCCTAATAAAACAGGTACATTTTAGTCATGATTTACCTACAAATCAAGGATAAGACTGCTGCTACTCTTTCATTTGGTATCAGAGCAGTAATATTTATGTGCATTGACTGGATTTGATTTGTATTACAATCATGTTCTCCTTGTAGTCTATGCATCACTCGACTACATGGATCTGCTAAAAGTTTCTGGATTTGCTATTGTTTTAAATAACTGCTTCCCTCATTTTGCATTAGCATGGCCGTATCATTTTGCATCAGATCTACACAGGTGTTTTTGGTGGTAGTGAATTGGTAACGTGATATTTTTAAAAGCGTGGACTATATCATTGACATCTTTTCCTTCAGAGAGCTCATGGGAAATTATGTAATGCAACTGTTTAATTATGTCGTGTGGGAACATCTCATTTTGACGTGTCCTAGTTTTTACAGTGTCTTCATTTCTTTGTCATCTCTATCCGTGGATATTAGTTCTTTGTCAAGGACTTGCTTCAAACTGTGATTTGTTTTATTAAGATCATGTGTCCTCGATGCCAAATGGTCTAGGGGTTGTGATCTCTACGCATGCTGCGTCCGTTCACGAGTAACACAACATCCTCTTCACATATTTTCTCGCATCTATCTATAGCGAAGTCTGCTCACTTGTTTACATTGTCGATCTATGATCTCATATGAATTGGAAATAGAAATTTCGGTGGTTCTAAAGTCCCTGGAGGTTATAACAATAACGAGGAATCCTATGGAGCAATCGCTCCGGCGATAGATTAGGGAGCTCACTTAACAATGAAAATGTTAACTTGTAAGGAGTCACTACAAAGGCATCTCAAGCCCCAATTGATTATAAAAATTAAAAATATATATTCCATGAGTAGTCACTGAAGTGACATTTTCAGGAAAAAAAAAAAAACAAATGAGGTAAAATTCAAATTTTCCTAGAGAAAAGGCCTAAATCTTGCTACAAGAGGAACTCAAAATGTGAATTTTCAAAGCAAAATTTTGACTTTTTCAAATTGAAACGGCAATTTTTAGTCCAAACAGCCGCTTCTTCAAGGAAAAATAATAATTTTCTAAAATAAATTGTTAAACACTTGTTGATGCGAGGACTCAAAATACTTTCAAAATTTCATCCCATGATCAATCTTCATTATGGCACTTAATTAAGATTCAATTATTTGCACTGGGTAAAAAAGGTAAACGGATTGGCTTCTTGATTTAACAAAAATATATAGCTTTATTAAATCCTAATTGAGAGTAATCGTGTGTAAACAATGATATACAAATGTTAAGTATAATATGACAAAAGCAAATAAGCAAGTAAATATAAAACCCTAAGCAAGAGGTATAGAAAGAATGACTTAGTTGATTTATGCTTGATCCGAAAGTGCTCTGGACTGGGAAAATTGTTGAACATGAAGTGAAAAGTGTCGCAAATGCTCAAGATAAATTTTGAGGTCCACGAACAGAGCTAGACATGGGCACCCACGGAAGGACAGGGGCGCATAGGCGCTGGATATCACTGCTACTAGGCGCTCGTAAATCGTAAATGGTCGAATCTGATTTTTACGGTGTCGCATAAATCAAGTCGCAAATATTCCATGTTGATCGTATGTGTGTCGCTCTTTGTCCCCAAGGGTTCTTGTAACCTGTAAAACAAATATCATCAACAAAAACCCACAAACCACATCAAATCCAAAAGGAAAGATGCAGAATGGGAGTCACCGACCTCAACAAAGTCACCTAGATAGTGAATTTACAACCAAGCATTGCACTACATCTCAGATTCCATGTAGTTCTGGTGAGTGTGTAAGAATCGTGCCCTAGGATGCCCTTGTGCAAGTGCACTTAATAAAGCAAGTGTAGACACAAAATCATGCACTTTAGACGATATTTAGTCCCCTGTCTCATACTACTATTTAGAGGATTTTTGAGTGAAGAAGGTACTAACTAACTCCCATCCCTTGGCCATTTTTATTTGATTTATATCGTCGTTCCCGACCTCCACCACACACATGCCCGGTCGCCATCATCTTTCGTTATTTCGAAGCTTGACTAGGGCACCCAAAGCTAGTACTAGTCCCACCATGGATGCCTCAATCCTTTTCGACTTTACCACTTTGCTTTTTGGGCTCTTTCTAGCCATCCGAGGTCTCTATCTTTTTAATGGTCAACCATTTCGGGCTTAATTACGAAACTAGTTCAAGAGAACCCTATAAATATAAAGCTATGAGACCATAATGAGGGACCAAGCACTAGTCACTACTATCATCAACTTAGAGTTGCATTCATCTATCAGCATTGAGATCACTTGATCCGCATAGCTCCATCACAAGGCACAAGGCTAGGACATTTGCATCACACACAAAGATAGGGAGGATTTTATTTTATTCCATGCACCATTCTATTACATTTTCTACTCATAGTTAGCTCACTACATCACAAAGTGTGACTGACATGAGAGCAACCTAGGGCATGTTTCACACACACACACACACACACACACACACACACACACACACACACACACACACACACACACACACAACTACATTTGGGTTTGGAATGTAGTGCAACGCTCAGTTAGTAAGACCACCGTTGTGGAAGATGAGGTCAATTTGACCCTTTCATATGTATTTTTTTAGGGATTGATGCTTGTTTAGGGTTTTGCAAGTCTTTCTATTCATCTTGGAATATCAGCACCATTTGAAGCAGGGGTAGTGAACTTAATGCGACACACAATGAGAATTTCAAACCATCTATCGAACCTATGAAAACCAGTACCGGAGCTTTTGTACAAACCAAGGCGCCCATTTTGTAGACCAAAGCACCCCTAGGCACCCGAGTCCCTTTCCAGGCACTCCAATCCATAGAATCAACTCATATCCATCCTTTTCAAGGCTCCTACATAGTCGTTCATGCTTCCAATTTCCACAATAACCTCTGTGGCACATTCCTGCGAACATCTTCTATTCAACTAAGTCCTTTCCTCTTCTCTCTTACACATTAGGGTTTTTATTTCCATTTTTTTAGTTGCTTGGGTCATTTACATACTTCTTTACTACATTTATTTACTTCATTTACAATTGTTCATAGCTTAGATTAACTAGAGGTTAATATACAATTTTAGTTAATCATTTTGGTGAACCCGATCTTCAAATCCACCTTCGTTCTAGGGATTTTCTCATCTTTTATATCATGGATTCTAATGTCTGTCAAGTCTCCTTGCTTCAATTGATTCAAATGCACCCATCTTGTAAAGATGCTCTTCAAAAAACCCTAGAGACTATGCGTCTGCCTATCAACATATTTCCTACCCAAGTCAATGCTCTTTTTGGTCATTTTTTAGGACTCCCTTGATTCTAAATCCAATCAATCTATTTGCAAATCCATTCAAGCTCTTCATTATTTATTTCAAGATAAATTTCAGTCTATGGAATCCACGATTACATCTCTCAAATCTGAAATCCAACATCTTAAGGACGCTTCTCAGGCTCACTCCTTCTACATCACATCTTGAGTCTATGTCTACTACATGTGCTCACATCAGTGAACCTCAAGTCATACCATTACCAGAGCCTCTCATCTTTGACCATACTACTAAACAACATGACATTCTTACTGAGCTCCTTAGTCATCAATTGATCACTTTACCGCCTACTCATTACTATCCTCCTTATCGGCTAGCAAAATATCAAGGTCATCCATATTGCCATTATCATCGACTCAATGGGCATAATAACAACGATTTTTATGCTTTACAACGAATAATTAAACATCTTGAGCTTTATCTCATTCATTGCACAACATTATGTTGCATGCCCATCTACAAATGTTACATCTCAATGGGTTCCTAAATCTGATTCATCTATGTCTAATGAGCATCATGCCATAATTTCTAAGGAAAGTCAAGAACCGCCTAAGCAACCACCCCTCAAAATTGACACAACACCTCTTCTCGAGTCATCTATAGTATTACCAAGTCAACCTAAGCAACCTCCTTTAAAAATTAGTGCAACTTGGCCTCCTCTCAAGTCATCCACAACATTACTAAGTGAAATTACACAACCACCTCTCAAAATCAGTCCACCTTCTTCTCCTATCAAGTCTTCTACAATGTCATCAACCCCACATAAGCTAAAACCAATCACTTTTGTCAAAGCTACTACTCCTACTGATGAACAAGACACATCTCAAATTCTGCCACCATTGCATGGTCCTATTGTTGCTTCGGCCTACCATTGTGTTGGCCCTTTCTATTATCACGACATAGAAAACATTCGCCCATAATGGTATGACACCTCTCATGTCATTTGCATATATCTCCATCATCATAGTACACTTGGGGGCATGGCACTCACACAATCCCCTCTTATCATATTAGCATAGGTGCATCTCTCCATACATTCATATCCTCGCATAGGCATACTCATCACACGTTCTAGCATCATCATTACCTGATGACACACTCTTGTACTTCAATTCACACTTGACTAATGAGGGATTACCACACATGAACCCCACACACTACATTATAGGCATTACGCTTTGTGTTTCATCACACATTGTGTGTCATACACCATCCATCATAATAGTCATCATCCTTTTATTGCTCAAAGATTACATACTATTTATCACATTCTCCATATCACACATGTCATACATTATTATATTATCTACACACATTGCATCACATTCTATGCATAGTTTTGTTACACTACATCTTGTGTCACATCCCTTACACCATATACCATACGTTTTCATGACACATCTTATACATACTATACTAGTCATCATTACATATGAGCCTAGAAACATTTCATCTCACATACTACATTATTACTCTATTTACACATATTACATTGCATACTATACACTTTACGCATTCTACACATATAACATTACATCCTACACACCATGAATTTACACATTCTATTCATCACATGGTCATCTTTCATCAATACATACACTATTACATCTTCTACGTGTTACACTCACTACCCTATGAAGCACTTTAGTCCCTCGGTCCATACTCGACCGCTAAGGGCTTACAAATCAAATGGACCTTCCATTCCTCACACGTTCATTATTCGACCTTTCCTCATGTGACATTTCTAGGCTAGTGACATACACTTTAGGCTAAATCATCACTCTTACGCTAATTTTTTCGTGATATACACTTCAGCTATAGGTTTCACACACACATCATTTCTAGGTCGCATCTCATCAATACACATACATATTCATCACAACACGTTAAACACACAACACACACTTCGACCATTTCCCGATGACTCACTCTCATTTACAGTTCATTCTTTACTACTAAGGGGGAAAACTAAATGAACCTTGTTGCATACATGTCTCCATTCACTTGGTGGGCACGCGACTCTATCACTCCATCTTGCATTCCATTTCATCCATCCACATCATAATGCATATTATAGTTGCGTGTACTCTTGCTTACTTTTTCTTGTTCATAGTTGTTTTATTACACATGCTACTTATCTTACTTGTATTTCATTTATCTATAGTCATGTCTTTTCTAGTGATGATTGTAAATACATGTCTCTTGTACGCATCATGGATGCTTGCCTTCTACCCTTCCTACATTGGTCATTGGGGCATCCACATTCATCTCTCTCAAGTGCTTTTGTTTCATTTTGTACTTAGCACTTAACATTACTTGGTTATTCATGCTTTTGACATACTAGTTTTCTTTCTAACATGTTAATGGGTGCTTCATGTACAACATTGGTTATCCAGGGATTTTTGCTTCCATACTTGTTTGTTACATTGTATGTCATTGTTTTCTCATTGTATGTTGGATTTTCCCTATGTTTGTTGTTTGCGGCCATGATGGCCTTGCGTGTCTTGCGACATCGTGAGTAATGTCCCATGTTTGCAACCTGCTTTGTGTGGCTTACTTGCGTTCTTGCTTATTTTTATTAATTTTCTTATACATTGTTTGTGTAGCTTACACATTGTCTTTATACATGCATGCTTTTTCGTATTAAAACTTGTTTTGGCTATCCATCCTTGTTTGTGTACGCCTTGGTTTCTACCAAGTGTATTTCCCCCTTGCCCCTACAGGCGAGTTACAAATTTCATGTGGTTGGTCCCCTTTGGGGGCCATATTCTCTTATCAACAATGTCACATGCACCCCCAAAGAGGGGGGCATCTTTTGGGGTTTTACAATCTACACATTGTGTTTCCATCGGTTCGATTCGAGGCAATTTTTGTCCTTGGCATTGTGGGTTTACATATAGCGGCCGATTTTAGACTAGTCTACGAATTCAATACACAAGAGATTTTATAGGACATGATTGTCCTTAGCATTCTGGGAGCAGAGTTAATGGTTGGAGGATACAGTGGAATTCCTCCCAATACTTCTTCTACCGTCAAATCGGTGTCGAGATCGCCTAAATATACCATGACAACAAAAGATATTTTCACACATAGTTCAAGGAAGCAGTTAAAGGTTGGATGACACAGAGCATTTCCTCCCTATACTTCTTCATCCTATAGCTTTGGATCACCCAAAAAAACCTAGCGAAAGACAAGATATCATATCTACACTCTTTCTCTAGACATGGATCCAGTACACATGTTCCATATACATTTTTCATTGTTGTACTTTACATTTACATACTTTTAATATATGTACACATGTGTATTTTACCTAGCATTTTTACACTTACATACATATATAGTTAACTACTTGATCGGTTTCTCCTTGTAGTTCCGAGAAGTGTGAGAAACAAGCAACAAATGGGGGCAACAAAAATAACAACAACAATGGCGTCAACAACAACACTTTGCATAGCACACCTTACATAGTAACCATGCAAGTACACACAACAACAACTACACACGCATTTCCACCCTAGGTTTTCTCTCATCACTTTTTGCATTTTTCATCTTTAGTTTCCACGCTCCATCATCTTTTTATCATTCCATGTTTTTTCTAGTCCTTGGGCATGCTTTTTCATCACCATACATCGGCATCGTGTACACAACTCTATCTACATTATGTTACCAAGATTTTCACTCACCAACATAAATTGGGGGAAAATGTAGACAAAAAAATGCACTTTAGACAATATTTATTCCCAATCTCATACTAATATTTAGAGGATTTTTGAGTGAAGAAAGTACTAAGTAACCCCTGTCTCTTGGCCATTTTTATTTGATTTCTATCTTCATTCATGACCTCCACCATACACATGCCCAGTCAGTTTTCGTCATCTTCTTATTTCAACCTTGACTGGGCACCTGTGCTAGTACTAGGTCACTCATGGGTACCCTAGTCCCACAATGGGTGCCCGGTCCTTTTGACTTTCCCACCACTTTTGAGCTCTTTCTAGCCATTTAAGGTCTCTATATTTTTAGTGGTCAACCATTTTGGGGTTAATTATGAAATTAGATCAAGATAACCCTATAAATATAAAGCTATGAGACCATAATGAGGGACCAAGAACTAGTCACTACTATCATCCACCTAGAGTTGCATCCATCTATTGCATTGGAGATCACTTGCATCTACATAGCTCCATCACAAGGCACAAGGCTAGGACATCTGCATCACACACAACATAGGGGGAGGATTCTATTATATTCCATGCACCATTCTATTACATTTTCTACACATAGTTAGCTCGCTACATCACAAAGTGTGACTGGCACAAGAGAAACCTAGGGCATGTTTCACACACACACACACACACACACACACACACACACACACACACACACACACACACACACACACACACACACACACACACACACACACACACACGTAGAGAACTACATTTGATTCTGGAATGTAGTGTAACGCTTAGTTAGTAATACCACCATTATGGTAGTTGAGGTCAGTCTGACCCTTTCATATGCATTTTTCTTTTTAGGGATTGATGTTTGTTTAGGGTTTTATAGGTCTTTCTATTCATCTTGGAATATCAATGACATCTAAATTACTGCAGCAAACTTAATGTGACACACAGTGAGGGCTTCAAACCATCTTCTAAACTCCGTGAAAATCAAGATCGAGATCTTTTACACAGACCATGGCACCTAGTTTGTAGAATAGTGTGCTTGTAGGCTCCTAGTCCCTTTTCGGGCACTCCAGTCCATAGAATCAACTCAAATTCATCTCTTTCGGCTCCTATGCAGCTTATTCATGCTTCCGATTTCCACAATCACCTTTATGGCACATCCTGCGAACATATTCTATTTAGTTGAGTCCTTTCCTCTTCTCTCTTACACATTAGGGTTTTTATTTCCATTTGTTTAGTTGTTTAGGTCATTTACATACTTCTTTACAGCATTTATTTACTTCATTTACAGTTGTTCATAGCTTAGATTAACTAGTGCTTAATATAAAATTTTAGTTAATCAAAGGGTTGTATCTACACGTAGTAATGTAAATATAATGTGTGGACAGAAAAATGAACTTCCCCTTCCTATGTTGTGTATGCAGAAAATGCAATCCCTTGTCCCTTGAATGGATGCCAAATGGATGCTTTAAAGTGTTTTAGGTGCCTTTTGAGTGCAATCTTAGGTGATAGTAATAATGCTTAGATCTTGGTACTTTATTTTGAATACATAACTATGTATTTATATGATTCCCTTGTTTGAATTTCATAATTGACAACTAGAAGGTTGACCCATAAGTGAAAAATATGCCCAAAAGATAAAAGATGCCCAAAAAGAGCGAGTAAGGTGGAAAAGGGTTAGGGGTACCCGGAGGGGACAGGGGTGCATGTGTGCTCTGTCTGGTTGGGCATTGGTGTCTGGAGCCATAAAATATAAATAATTAAAATATCAATTTGGGTTGTAGGGTGTGTAAGACCAAATAATATTGAAATAACAAACAGAGAAAAGAATCCAAAGGATGTGAGTCACGGATTACTAGTTTTCTTGCTTATGAATCATATGAATACTAGTATGTGTTTAGGACTTAGAAATATACTCAAGTTTTTGCTTTAGTGTCTACATTTGCCCCCACTTTATGTTGTTTATTGAATACTCAATAACATAAAGTAGATAAGAGATGTGTCCCCGATAATCATGTAGAGTGTGTGATGAAATGCACACCGAGTGGATAAGTGAAGCGTGGAATGAAGCAAAAATGAAGCGTGGAGACTATGAAGATAAACCGACCCTAGGGTGAAGCATATGCATTATACCATGTTATAATTGTTGTTTTTCTTATGATTTCTACTTCTTGTAAGGACGAACCTACAAAAAGAAGAGCAATAATGTAGTCAAAGTCTCGTATATGATAAATCAAATAAAAGTGTGCATAAGTATGTAAAAGTATGTAAATGTGTGTAAAAGGAAAGTGTGCACTTGATGTAGAAGAGTGTAAAAGGATAGAAAAAGTGTCCTAAAAATGTTGTGTAGAACGAGGTTTTTGGGAGATCTCATGCCAAGAGTGAGTTTTTTGGCGATCTCACGCCAAGTGTGATTTTTTGGGCGATCTCATACCAAATAACAATTTTTAGAGAAAGAGTTTTATTGTTACTCTCCTTCCATGACTCTCTAGATAAACACCATTGTAGATGGTGTGTTCGTGTTTTGTTCCTACTTTTCCCGATTTGTTCCGAATTTTACCAATTAAACTAAATTTAGGAGATAAAATGTACTTTTTGTTAGAGGATGGTGCCCGACGCTAAGCCGCTCAAGGATTATGTGAACTGCTTTTGATTTGAGAAATTGATTCTATCTTCCCCAAGGACATTAATGCCTAGGGGAGGACACAGTGCTCAAGAGCTCCTTTCTAATCCTAGGTGTTGGTGTCATGTTGTATTGAGGATCCAAGTTAGATTTTAGGTCATTATGTAACTATGTTCATGTTCTGATTTTGTGTTGTATTGTAATATGTTATAGCTCTGAGTTGTTGTATGGTGTGATTTTTTCACCCAATGTATTCCCCCTCGTTTGGGGTGTATGCGACGCCGGTAGGAGAATGTGGCCCAAAATAGTGGACCTGATGTTGATCTGAATTGTATTCCTACATGGGGAGTGGATTTGTATGGTAGAGACCAAGGCATAGTAAAACAAATTGGCTAGATATATGTTTCACTAGCAAAAGTAGCAAAGCATGTCATAGAAAAATAATGTAACAAACAAATGTGCATACAAGATAGACCACTGAAAAGTGGGTTTCAAACATGGGACATTGTTCACAATGTCACAAGACAATCAAGGCCGAAGCGGCCAAAAGCATACAAACAGTGATTAAACAAGAAATAGGCAATAGCACATGTAAATAATAGCATATAAGTAGAAAACACTGACAAGAAAAATGTATCAGACAACCATGATGACAAATAGTCCTGCAAGGAAAATGTTGCACATGAAGCACCCGTTAACATGTTAGAAAGATAAAAATTATGTCAAATCATGTATGTACCACTAGAAAGTAGTGTGTTAGGAAGTAGAAGTAGTAAATAATGAAATAATAGCACTTATAATGTGTGAGAAATAATATGCCCCGTGAGCCTCGGTGGGACTTGTAAGAGGTATAGTGCCAAGCATCATTACAATGTGTAAATACTTGTAAGAGATTTTCATTCTCTCCAAGAGATCAAGTGAACACGTAGGTGTATATAGAAAAGATATTTACATGTTGAGTATCCGACTAGCATAGGAAACAAAGTGGATATGTAAGTATAAACAAGAAATAATAAGTGCAACCAAGATATGTAATTTGTAGTTTATGAGTGAGATGCAATGGTATGTGTTATCCATTTTTACACCCCTTGCAAAATTGGTCAACTTGCAAAATCTGGACTTGGGCACTATGATGAAGTCTTGAGGAGGAAACTGGAGAAAATAGGTATTTTCCATGTTTTGGGGCACTTGAAATTGTTTTGGGGCATTCCTCTCCTTCTCTCCAGGCCTTAGAAATCCAAACACTTAGAAAAAATTGATAAATTTGAGAAATATGGGTCATTTCTAGTGTTTCATGTTACCATTTGACACTGAAGCCGACATGCTACCAAATTGACACCAGTTTAAATGCTACCATTTGACATGCTACCAAATTGATACTAGCTTAAAATGATACTTGCATGTTGTCACTTACCCGAAAAATGTGTAATTTTTCAAAAAAATAAAAATTTGGTCAAGTGACCCCTTTTTCAACATTGCTTGCCTTTGTGAATTCCTCGAGTGGAAATGATTAAAATAGTTGGTCATTATAAGTGTTTTGGGTCATTTCGTATTGTGGTGTAGGGAAAATTTTAGTGGAGAATTTTCGTAAACTCACGAATATTAGATATTTTGGAAATTGGAAATGGAAAATTTTAAACATCCAATTACCACCCGATTCGTTGAAAAGTTCGGCTGACAAGTCATTTGTATGGGTCATTTCGCCTACTATTTCTATGTAAAAATTAACTTATGTATGTATTTTTCCAACGTTTCTAATCAAAATGTGCAAACATTTGTCGAGGTATAATACATAGCTTAGGGGTTGTAAGGGGATATTTAATATAGACATCCAACAAAGGGGTGGACATCGTGCAATGGATGACCGTTCAACCGAGGTTGACGGCCATCCATTTTCTATCGCATCTGACCCAAGTTGGAAGGTTGTCCAACCCAGGTTGTCAGATGAGATTATGGACGTCCGTCCAACCTAGGTTGACGGAAGCTAATGGAAGGTCGCTAACACCCATTACAATTAGCAATGGATAGTTGTCCAACCCAAGTTGGACGGCTGTCGATTTTCTGTCATACAACCCAGGTTGGAAGGTTGTGCAACCCAGGTTGTACAACAGACAATGGACGTCCGTCCAACCTAGGTTGGATGGTAGCTAATGGGAGGTCATTAACACCCTTAAAACTATGCAAAATCCAAGAAAATTGCACCTACCAAATCGCATTTGCCACAAAACATTTTTTCAAAAATTCGGCATCGATTACGAAGTCGATTTTGGAAATTCACCACCCATTCTAAACTAATTTTTTTGGAGTGGCCTCTTAAAATGAACCCCGTTGAGGTGATTTTGGATTTTGAGGAACAAGAGGAACATGTTCCTATGGGTCTCCAGCTTCCCCACATCTCCTCTTTACCCATAATACTCTTATTTTACCTTATGCAGAATTTCAATGTCTCATGTAACTACTCTTAAGGTCCTTTGTTTTCCTAATTTCTTTGTATTACGGCATTGTCATAATTTTTCGTCCCTTGCGTCCCTTTTCCTTCGGGCCTTATGTTCTCTGGATACCCTCTTTGTCTGCATTTTAAAGTATATCCTTTGTATTACGAATACTTGGACATTTAAGGAACTTCACGACCCTTGTTCCACCCCGACCTCTACTCCCCACATCTATTTTTTATTTTCACTTGTTCTCAATCTGCAACACCCTTGGCCTTGATTTCACATTAGATTTCTTTGTATTGTGTAAATGCGAGTATTTTAAGACCACTGTGACCCTTTTTCTTTTGGATTGTGTCTTCTTCGCATCCCCGATCTATCTGCATTCCCTTGGTTTATTTGTGTTGTAGAGTTTTTGGATGTTTAAGGTAACCTAGCCCTTTGTTCCTTTCGGCACCCTATTCCCCAAAAACCCACATTTACCACACTTAAAATATTTTTTTATATATTGGGGTATTTCGGATGTTATGAGCCCTCAAGCCCTTTGTTCCTTCGGGCCTCCATTTCTCTCGCATCTCCGTCATATCTGCAATATAACGAGAAAATTCAACCAAACTATTATGCGAGCCTTTCCATTTCCCGCAATACACTATAAACCCTCAAATTGATCAATTTTCAAGTCATTTGTTGAATGCAAAGGATACAAAAAAGGTTAAGGTGATTCATTTTTACCATTCTAAGTTGAGAATTTCAACTGTGCATTATGCTCCCGTTCCCCATGCCCTCAAGGACGTTTCTAGCTATAACTCTCTCATTTTTTCTATTTTCAAAAATTCAAATTACATCAGGATCCTAGGAAAACTCCATTCTTCCCGCAACAAAGGTGAGTCATTCTAGAGCCTCTTGTTTTTTATTAGCGTTAAATTGAATTTTTCGCCCTACCATTTGTTCTTCCCGAAAGCCATTGTTAAGTCCCATTTTTTTGAGTTTATCTCCTCATCTCGCCACCATGAAATTCCAATACATGGGATACGAACACATATCTTCCTTGGAAAAATTTGTACCTAATACAGGGGACATTGATATTAGACACATTAACCTAGATGATTTTTGGGCCCATATCTCTGAAGCCACTCCTACTCCTATGGCCCAATGTATTAAGGATAGTGGAATTGCTTATGTTGTTGGCTTCCCTCTCTCTGTTCAATATACAGATATTATTTTAGCTTGTGCCTCTTGTTTTGATCTCTGTGTCCAAAGAGATTAGAGATCCCAGGGCTAGGTTATTACCAAACTTGATGTCAATTACATAAACACAACCCTAAGAATCCCTATCATTGAAGACTCTAATACTCTAACTACAACCTGTGCTCATAACCTTTTTGAGAAAGATAAAGAAAGATACAAGGAAATGATAGCCAAATCATGGCTTGAGTCCCAAAAGAGAGGAGCTTCCAAATTGCCAAAAGTCTTGTATATGTTAGACTTCAAGGAAGAGCTATCTGATATGATAACCCTACTAGATAGATTAATGGGCCTCCTTCCACCAATGAGTTTTAGTTTTGGATGTTTGTTTACATCAACATCATCTATGAGGGAAAATAAAGTCTAAATTGGAGAGAATTAATTTGTGAATAATTGTTTAATGTGCAACAAAGTAAGACATTCTACATGACTTCCTACCTCATGTACACAATTACAGCTTACAGGGTATGGGTAGGATTGTCTCCTCGGAAGATAAGAAAAATGAACCAGTTTATGAGTATTACCCTCAGCTCATCTTTCAGAATAGTAAGTTTCCCATAAAATGGGTGAATGATGTTTTTACTATGTATATAATAAGGTTGCTGGAAGGAAACACAGTGAGAGAGTTTTTTTAATCAAAACAACTGATTTCAACATATGGTAGCCTATTCATTCAATTTAGAATATTTTCTTACATCAGGTTAGCTGGATTTGAGGGTTCACCTAATAAGCTACCTATGTACTGTAATGAAAAATTGGTTTTGGTAGAAGCTCAGACAATTAGACATGTTACATAGAACATGTAGAGACAATAAGATCACAAGCATCCAATTCCCAATCTCCTAGGGAATTATACCTGCAGGACTGCTTTGGATGCTCAAAATGTGGAAAGAACAATTGTTGACTTCAAATTCTACTCATATCACAAAAGATCTTATTTTGATATAAAGGGTTTTATCTCTAATCATCTAAGAATGTCTTATTATTGTGTACCGCTCTTGAATATTATTGGGAAGATTGCTCGAGATGAATATGAGGTGAGAATAAGATATTTTAGCGACTCTCTCTTTAAAACAAGTTAGAGATTACAAGGTGTATAAAGTACTAGAGGATTTACATGATGGCGGTGAAGATATGTGCTCTGTTGATTATATCAAAACCATTCAAAGCACATGCCCCTTCTTACTATTTATTGGTCTCAAAAGGAGAGGGATGATCTCTCTCAAATAATCAATCCAATTTTAGTGAGAACAAAATTTTGGTTAAACAAGAAAATAAAAGCATATAATCCAAATGTGGCAGAATCTTCCTCCCAAGAGGCTTCTTCATCATAGAAAGGGGTTTCCATTTCTCCTCCAAAGGTACAGGCTTAATCAACCCCTTCCTCCTCACTTTTGGACTCTGCAACTAAGGTTTATGTAAAGGTTAAAGTCAAGGAGACATGGGAAATTGAAAAGACTCCTAAGAAAGATGTGGAAGAGGAAAACATTCAAAATTTAATAGAAGAAGCTACCTCTACTCCCGAGAAAGTGTCATAGTCAATGGGAGAAGAAATGAAAAAATTTGAAAAGGAAAAGGATGATACAGAAAAACCCACCCAAAACAACAAAAGAATGATCAAGAGAAAAGTGGTGATGAGGAATAAATTGAAGAGGGTGAAGAATAAGAAGATGATGTGAAGATCATAGAGCCTAACACTAGAAAAGTGAGTATCTCAAAGCCCAAATCACCAATTAAAGAAGTATCTTCTTCTATTGTTGAGGTACTTGCTCTTGAAACTCCATCTACTCAAGCTCTTAGTCCTCCTAGTGTTTTTGCATTGGCATCACCTCCTCTCTGCCATCCTTAAGTGACTATTTCACATGGGTCCAACCCATGATTGATAGCATGAAAGGAAGTTTTCTCCTAGTTTTGATGTCAGAGTTGATTTGCTTGGCACAACTCCAACTCCTCCACCAAAAAGAGCCAAGACAACCTCAAGGTTAGTTTCTAATTCAAAGGGCCAACAATTTTTGGAGATTGCAAAACCAAGGGGAGAAAAGGATGAAAAATATATCACTCTTACAGACCTAGAACTAACTAGAATTCCACTTGGTGAATCTACTCTTGAAGGGGATGTTCAGAATTTGAAGGAGACATTTTCCAGAGTAATTGAGAGTTGAGAAAGATAAACAAACACAAGAGCAACTGGAAGAACAGTTCAAGTTCTTTCCAACTTTATTAAGTATTTTCTCTCGAGTGATAAATTTCTTGATCCAAATCCTCTCTCCTCAATGCCTCCTCCCACTATTTTTCTGAAGAAGATGTCAAATCCATTAAGGAGATTCATAGACATGCTTCATATGGTAGAGATGTTGAAGCCTTAGTGGAAGGAATGTTTATTTCTAGATTTAACTTCATTGAGGAAGCTTACAAGGTATATGACAACATTTCTACAGCTCAAAATCAATTTGATACAACTATCATAGGATCAGAAAAGAACTTAAGCTATGGTTGGAGTGCATTTAGGATTTAAGGATCATGAACACTACTGATGATAAAATCCTCCTTTCTCATAAAATATTTGATGACTCCAAGAGTAATCTTTCCAAGAAGTGGGTATTCAGTGTTGAATGGAAGATCAAGGTACTTGAAGAGGCAATCACAGAACTCAAGAGCATGGTACAAAAAGGAGAATCCTTCAAATCTAAGATATTGGCTTATTTTCAAGCTCTTAGATGCCAAGTCTACAAGGAAAATTCTACAGAAACATTCAGTGGACGAAGTCAAAGAAAAATTCAGTGCACTTGTCAAGGAATATTTGTTCAAGGCTGAGACTATCAACAAAGAGAAGATGGAAGAAATCACAGAACTACACAATGTTGTTATACAGGCCATCAAGGGTTTGTTATAAAATGGAGGCGTTACTAAGGAAATGGAATATTACCTTGGCACCTTTGATTGAATGCTACAACAAACATTTTTATTCCAAAGGTCATGGAGATTGCTAATGCTTTGGAAAAATTTAGGCTTCATGTACTCAAAGTGAAGACCCCGATGCATCTCACAAGTGCTCATTCGTATAGTTCTTGAAAGTCTTTCTTTCTAGTTGTTATATTTTGAAGTTAGCTTTATCATTTTGAAAACATAAAATTGTAAATAAAGCTAACTTATGTAATTCATTAATTAAGTGTTAGCACTTAATTAAATGACAATTAGTTAGAAAGTTGGTTACAACTAGCCCTCAGCCTATATAAGGCTTCTTTCTCATTGTAATAGGGTTGGATTTTAGTGGTATAAAATTTAATGATACAAAAAATTTGAAGATCAATACAAAAGAATACTTCTCTCCTATTTTATGTTCTTTCTATTTCTATCTATTAACATTGCAAAATGTGAATCAAGTATATTTAAATACTGAAACTGTGTGTTCAATCCATTTTTGTAGTGTGAAGAACTTGGTGTCTGTTACATCTATGTATTTTGGATTCTTTTTCAAATATATAAATTCATGTGTTCTTGAAGTTCCATGCATGCATCAATAGGATATTATTTTGCAATCTATATGTCTTAAAGTGTTGCTTTCCTCACTTCATTTTTTAGAATAGTGGGTTTTCTTGTATAACAAAAATAGTATTCGTATTCTTGATGGTGAATTAGTTAGAACTTTGTGTCCCTAGTTCATCCCTCTCACTCATATAAGCTATTATTTCTTCCTCTAAAACCTTTCTCCTTAATAACCTTCTCTATTGAGAAATATCAAAATGTGGAAGCATTCTCTACATCAAAATCCTCAATTGGAATATTAGTTTGTAAATTTTTAAATAATTAGATTCCCATATTTTTGTGAATAAGGGAGCCTCCCCATAAAGAGGAGGGACTGATATCCCCTAAATCACACTTGATTTTAAAGACAAAATTTCCAACCAACATGGATGACATGCTACCGCTAAGACCAGGTTAAAATGTTACTAAATTTCATGCTACCAAATTACACATCTTCAACATTAAATAATACAATTCAAGGTAGCTCAACAACCAATTTTAATGAGGTATGGCGCCCATTCCTTCTCCTACAAGCAAAGTACCATTGGGAAATGGATTTGTAAGGTTGCCCATACCTCTTTTCTAAAATTTAATGCATCTTGTTGCTAGTTAAAAAGGGAAATCTGAATTTCTCTCTTTTATATATTGTAAAAACATCTCATTTGTGGAGGAGGATGTTCTAAATTGTAAAGGAACTTTGTCAAAATTGTTCTTGAGCAGTTGTGAGTTGCAAGCCTTAGATTTGTTCATTTGTAGGGTGATTAATTCCTTCTTCCTCCATTTTCATGATTTTTAAATCTATTTAAAGAAATAAAATACTTGTTTTGTGGCTATCATTCAGCTTTAGCTAGTGTTTCATTGCAATTCTTTACCTTTTTGTTACGCTCGCATGTATATTGTGCATGTTTTATTCTCCTTACAGGGTTTGAATCTATTTTTCTCCATGGATATGGTGTTTTAAAATGTTGCTTTGGACCGTGGCACCCATATCTGCCCGCTCCTTCATTTTCCTCCCATTTTCCCTCATTTGAGAGTGTCTTTCCCCTTATTCTTGGTGCTATCACCTCCCCTTAGTTTAGGATTTCATTTTATGCATCTCTTTCTCACCCTAGTCCCTTGGAATGATAGACTATAGTTAGATAGTTAGATCTCATTTCCTAGGAGTAGTTTTAGCATCAACAATAAGTATAAGAACTAGCCTTCTATGGATATTTGTCTCTGCTCAAGTCCCACAACTTGGAGACAGTCCCATGTTGCCTCAAATCCCTAGATCATTTTGATTTGGGACGAGTGCAATTTTGAGCTCTAGAATATGCAATGTGAATGTAATAGGATCAACGTACCCTCCAACAGATGTGGATGAGTGTGAAATGAGGTTCATTTAAAAAAAAAACCCTCAACAATCAAGAATGAACCATAGAACAAGAGTGCATCATCGAAATGGTTTGAAACTATGTGCTAGAAAGAGAGATGATGAAGCATAGAGTGTAAAGATTGAATGATGGTGAGGTTCATTTCAGATTTAGACCTTCAGTAGTCGAGTATGAGCCATGGAAATAGAGTGTGGCATAGGGTAGTGAGGATACAAGTTGTGTATCAATGTGTATAAGAAAGACTAGATGTAAAGCACGAAGCGTAATGTGTATGTGTAGAGACTAGAAAGAAGTGATAATGATTGAAGGGGGAAGAAATAAAAATTCCCCCACGTTTGATGAGGATAGAAGGTTATCCAATGATAGTGAAGGGAAAGGGCCTTCCACTTGATGTCTAAGGAGATAAATGCATGTGACAATGCCCTAATATCGGTGGTGTATGCAAAGAACGATGTACATGGGAAGGAAGCCTATGTGGTGAAAGAGGTGGTAAAAACCTATGTGAAGTAGACCTATGGTGTGAAGGAAGTGGTGAACACCAATGTGAAGTAGTCCTATGATGTGAAGGATGTGGTGACCATCTATGTGAAGTAGACATATGATGTGAAGAAGGTGGTAAACACCTATGTGAAGGGGTTTCCCGAGTAAGGGACTTATGTTGACAAGATGGACTAGTGGACCTATGAGGATGAGAACGTCATGAAGTAAGGCGTGTGTGAAAAGGATAACTAGGTGTAGAATATGCCTTAGATTTGAGAGGTATAGGATACCTAGAAGTTGAAGTTGGTGGAAGAATGTCGTCAAGAGGGGGTAGAGGCAATGGCGTGCATGGTGGAATGCTTTTAATAGTGACAAATTGGTTATTGTGTATAAACTTGAGACACATATGATTCATGGATGGGATATATTGAGTGATGTGGAGCCAAGGAGACCTAAGAACATGTCACATCCTTTGATTGAGGATGCCATAATGAATGGCACAAGCATGGTGAGAGGCCCAACTATAATGGGCAATCTAATGTAGCCAAAAGAATTAGGAATTGGATATGAAATAGCATATATTGGACATTTGATAGCCATAATAAGTGCAATAGAGAACACATTGATAGGAGCCTTTGGATAGATCATGGTATTATTAACAGTGTATGAACCAATAGAAGCATTGATGTGTAATGAATTAGAAGAAAATGTTGCATGATAATCGTGATCAGAAAATGAAATAGTCTGGTGGTGATGCATCAGCATAAGTGACAAGGAAATCAAGGGGCCTCGATGAAGGAGGGGGCACAATGCGATATGTATGATTGGAAAAAGAATCAGGGGCTTGTGTGTCATGCTTAGGTGAAGGGTCATCAATGATTTTTAGCTTTTTGTTATCATTGACTAGATTAGAAGCATATGTTACAACGAGATCAATAGAATTATTATCAATTAGATCTTGAATTAGATTCCTGAGTTTGAAAAAATGATCGTTGGAATGCCTAATACATTGATGATAATCACATTTAGCATTTTTCATAATTACGGCTAGGAGGGTGAGATGGATAAAGATTGAGAGGTGGTGGAAGAGTGATGAGATTTATTTCAAGAAGTTGAGGGATTAGAAATCGAGGCACATATGGTAATTTAGTGAATGTACACTTAAACGATTTCCATTGAAGCTTTTTAGGAGAAGTGACATTATTTATTGTCGTCTTTGCTTCAAAGGGTCTTAGGAGATGGCTGGAATGTTGATTTAGATTGAAACCGATTAGAAGATGATGAAGGAGTATCCTAATATTTGAGTTTTACCATAGATAGAAGTTTTACTTTATGCATTTTAAGCATATGGAATAATTGATTAAATGAATAAGAGGTCTAGAAGATAACACTCTCCAATAGTGGTGGTAAAAGGATTTGAACAAATAGATCTTGTGGTTCGAATTAGCGAAGACATTGGTCATCTTAGCTAGGTTGTTCTTATAATGTAATACATAGTGTAGACACCTATAATTAGGATCGGGAAATTTAAATACTTAAAATGCACCTTATCTCTTTTATCACCATTAAATAGTTACATTACGCTAACTAATTAACCCTCCTATCGCTAAAAACGCTAATTAACGACCTTCTATTAATTAGTATCCCTTTCTATCTAGATTAATTAATTATTCTTAATTAATTAACTTCCCCTTCTGTTTAATCAATAATTCGTCATTTATTGGATTAAAATCCCCTCATAACTCAGATCATGCTAACTTTCCTCTAAAAGGCTTCTATAAGCTACACCTACCTATTAATTAGTCACCCTTGATTAATTAATACACCCCCTCAACTCCCATGAATCACTAATGATATATTAATCTCTTCTAAAGCAAACTTAAAGTATGTTTATCCCTAACTAGCCTTACTTTGCTATTATCCCGCATACAATAGGATGTAAAGCTTCTTCAAACCAATGGATTATATAAGGAACTGTTATCCCAAATTCACCCCTCGAGGTAATTTGGATAACTTGCATAATTTCCTCAAGCTCGAGTAGGCAGAAATGGTAAAAGGTGAAAAAATCAGGTTTTGAAGGTCCCTTTGGCTCTTTTCTAACCCCCATCCAAGGAAAAATTCAAGGAGTTAGACAAAATGGAAAAAATCTAAAAAATGGCTTCTTTTAGTGTATTGCGGAAAAATTGACTATTTTTGTCCCGCAGACGGTCCATGGGAAGTCGTAATGGTCAGTCAGGGACTCAGATAGCCAAAATCACCACAGTAGAGGGAATCGCAAAGTCGTATTCACGACCGGACGGTCTGCAGGACGCTGGGACAAGAGTTCGCCGAAAGGCCGAAATCGCCGCACCAAGAGCAAATTGGCGAAGTCGGGTCAAAATTACAGCGTGGTCCATGGGACAATTGGGACACTGGGACGCGTGGGCTGTGAAAGGCTGAAATAGCTAACTACAAAGGAGATGCGGTGAATGTAAAGGTCAATTGCCCTCACAACCCGGTCAATGTTGGGACAAGTGAAACACCAAAAGTTGATTTGTCCGATTTGTAAAGCGGGTCAAGTGTGATGAGGGTGAAGCGGAGGTTTTAGGTCCAAGTCGCACAAGGTACATCCGAGACACTAAGACCCGAAATATCCGAAATAGCCAAAATAGCCGCATGTAAAGGAAAATTCAATGTCTGACCCTCCCGAACTTCAAACGACCATAACTTTTGACCCCGAGTTCGATTTTCATGAAATTTGAATTTCTGGAACGGGCACAATGTCCTCTACACCACAAAAATGGATTTCTTATTTTTAATGAGGGTAGGTATATGAAAATAAAGGAAATATATTCAGCCCCAGTTAATCAAATTCTCATTCCCGTTAAATGACAGAAATGTCTGGCAAACCCAAAATAGCTGCCCGCACTCAGAAGGCCATAACTTTTGCATTTCTCAACAAAAACACACAAAATTGGTACCATTGGAATCATGGTTCTAATTCCAATGCATAGAAATCAAGAAATCCAAAATTTGGTGAGAAATTGATCGTGATTTTATAGAAAACGTGCCCAGGTTCAAAATAATGATTTGATTTGGTAGCTGAGATGCATGAATTAAGCATGGGCATACATATTTCACTCGCTCCAAATTATGGAGCAGTATGGGGGACCTTTTTTAAGCAACATAACATCATTTCACTCCATTTACTACCTCTTTCAAGTTGTTGAAGGATAAATTTCAGGATTTTCATTTTCCTCTCTCTCTCTCTTCTCAAATTTCTATAAATTGGAGTGTTGGGCTCATTGAAGGGGAGATATTTTTGAGTAGCAAAACTCTATCAAAAATTATGTTGTGAATCTAATGTGTTGCAGGCCCTTATAGTGGACTCTTTGCATGGTGATCCAGCCCTTATTTTGTAATAGATTGGATTGTGCATATCAATGAAGCAATAGATACAAGTTTGTGGATACTTCTTCCCCTGCTTGTGTTTGTTTGCATTCTTCTTGCCCTTTCAAACTTATTACAAATATATTGTGTCTACCTTATACTCTACAAGGATTCATTCTCATTGTGCATGTATGGAATATTTTTGTGAATGCATTTGCTAGAATGTGGGGAACTGTTATCACCTCTTCTAGTATGCACTTTGTTTCTATTTTTCACACATTGGATACTATTCTCACACCCTCTTTTCTAGTGTATCACCACTTTAGTGTAGGCTTTGTTTTCATGCACTCTCTCTCTCCTTGGTCCCTTGGAAAGATAGATTAGGATTAGATAGTTTTTCCTGCATTAGAGTAGATTGTGGCAAGTAGTCTAGGAGCAAGAACCAACTTTCTCTGGAGGTCTATCTCAAGTAACAGTCCCACAATTTGGAGATAGTGCCCATGTTATCCAATCACCCTGTGAGCTCAAACACACACACTTGTGCAAACCATAGGGTTTTGTGATTCAATTATAACATAACCCTCCTCCTACCTTTCTTCTTACACCTTTGCATGCATATAGCATAAACTATAGGAATTTTCATCTTTGAGCATCCTCCATTAGTGTTGAGCTAGGTATCTTCATCTTGCATTTCATCCATCCAAGCTTTTGAGTCATATGGAGAGAATCAAAATGGCCTTATAGCCATGTCTTGATGAGACTCCATTCTTAAACCCTTGGGATCAAACAAACAATCACATTTTGATTGCTAAGGATCTACATAGGTCCATTTCTAGTTTAGCTTTCAAAGAGTAGAGAATAATGTTTAACATGTTAGTTTGATTTTCCTTCAAATTTCTATGCATGTTGTTGATATTTAGTCTCTTTAAGCTCTTAGCATGATGATCTATGTTTAGTTATCTTTGTTTTGGAACTATTAGGTGTTAGTTTCAATTCTCTTAGCTTAGCTAACTAATACACGGGATGAAAGCTAGTTCTTCTCTTTCTATCTTCATTTTTCTTCTATAGCATTCAACTTTATTCTTCTCATTCACTTGGGGTATACTACCCCCCATTCTTCCATCCATTTCCTTCATCTTTTCGATTGTCGATCAACCTCTTTCATCACCCCATCGACACTTGAGGGGGCATTCCTCACTCTGCTAAGTTTTCTTCTATCTCTTCAAAATTCACGTGTTTGTACTTGTTTACTATATTTGAAGTGGTGTTACTTACACCACCCCAAAGTAGGGAAAATGTACACCTATAATTTAGATCAAGTAATTTAAATACTTAAATTGCACTAATTATCTCCTTTTTGACAAATTGATGCCAAAGATATCGTCAATAACGTAACTTTTCTCTTCGTAACCGTTAAATAGTCACATTAAGCTAACTAATTAACCCTCCTATCACTCGAAATGTTGATTAATGACATTCCATTAATTAGTATCTCTTTATATCTAGATTAATTAATTATTATTAAATAATTAACTTCCCTTTGTTTAATCAATAACTCATCATTTATTGGATTAAAATCCCCCATAACTCGATCATGCTAAATTTCCTCTAAAAGGCTTTTATAAGATACACCTAGCTATTAATTAGCCACCCTTGATTAATTAATACACCCCCTTAACTCCCATGAATCACTAATGATATATTAATCTCTTCTAAAGAAAACTTAAAGTATGCTTATCCCTAACTAACCTAGCTTTTCTATTATCCCACATACAATAGGATGCAAATCTTCTTCAAACCAATGGGTTATATAAGGAACCCTCCTCCTACCTTTCTTCTTACACCTTTACATGCATATAGCATAAACTATAGGCATTTTCATCTTTGAGCATCTTCCATTAGTGTTGAGCTAGGTATCTTCATCTTGCATTTCATCCATCCAAGATTTTGAGTCATATGGAGAGAATCAAAATGGCCTTGTAGCCATGTCTTGATGAGACTCCATTCTTAAACCCTTGGGATCAAACAAACAATCACATTTTGATTGCTAAGGATCTACATAGGTCTATTTCTGATCAGGGGATATTTTTCAGTGTCAAAAGTTCCTTAAACTTCCCTAAATCATGTCAATACAATAGATCCTTTAGAGAGATTTCTAACTATAAGAACGTAAAACACGAACACTCGAGCTCAAGTTATGACCGGTCAAAGTTTAGTCAACACGGAGTCAACTTTGGTCGATAAGTGGACCAATGCAACGTGACACATGGCAATTGGTGAAAAGAAAAATTGATGGTCTTGTAAACTTTTTTAAAATCAGTTCCATGGTATAGAACTCATCACAAGGTTTCGACGCATTTTGAACGGACCAAATCTGAGTTTGTATGCGAAAGATATGCATAGTCAAAGTTGTGGTCAAATGATGACATGGCACACTCCGAGATAGACAAATGGCATATTATGGGCGTGACACTTGGCAGGTTTGTAGTGGTTATTGATTTAAAATAATAATAATAATACTTTATTTAATCCATTCCATGGGAATAAGCCTAATCCCATGGGATAATGAGGATTTTGTGGACAAAAGCTATTTAAAGGCGTATTTTATACCTTTCCCACCAAATGTGGGGTCAATGGCTAAATTGGGCACCTAAACCTATGGAAGTGATTTGAACCCAACACCTCATCTAAAAAGATAAGCGGCCTTACCAACCCGCCACCCTCTTGTAAGTGGTATAAATAAAGCTCACTTGTATTTGTAATGGACAAGTGTCAGGTCTGTGTCAAGGGAATAAGGAGGCAGTTTTGGAAAAGTACAATTTTGGGGCACTTCTGCTCACTTCCAGATCTCAAGTTATATATGAAAGTTTCTCATAATTTTGAGACGATCATAATGGTGTGATCATTTATCTGATTTGGAGCTTTTGTGATAGATTTATTTTTGTTAAAGTCACACGAAGGCATAGAACCAAAGGGAGACAACTGTTGCAAGTGGATCAGGAAGGTGAAGGACATAGGCTGAGCTCCATTAACATCCTTCAAAGGTCTGAAACACAGTTTTTTAGGTTTTTGATTCATTATTGGTTAATGTAAAGGTTATTGTATTTACATTTTTTAACATTATTAATGGATCGGTTCACCACGAACCCGGGGACGTAGGAATTCTGAACCCCATAAACAATCTGGTGTTGTGTTCTAATTTTTATTTTCAATTTCTGATATTTGAAAGTAATTTAAATTCAGAATATGAATATGGATGCAACTATAATCAGTAATTGATAAAATTGGGAAAACAATTAAATTTGAAACAATGATTTTTGGGGCTTGAGAACAATGAAATTTTGAGTAAATTCCAAACTTAATTTCAATTTCAATTCAGTCCTAATTTAGATTCTAATAATTTTTGGAAGTCTAAAATCCTTGTAAGTTGATTAAAATTGAAGATCCTTTGAAACGATTAAAAGTGTTAATTTCAAGCACCCTTTTTAGGATCAATTTCTAGTTTAGCTTTCAAAGAGTAGAGAATAATGCTTAACATGTTAGTTTCATTTTCCTTCACATGTATATGCATGTTGTTGATATTTAGTCCCTTTAATCTCTTAACATGATGATCTAGGTTTAGTTAGATTTGTTTTGGAACTATTAGGTGTTAGTTTCAATTCTCTTAGTGTAGCTAACTAATACATGGATACACATAGTCTGCTAGATGTTCATTAGATATTTTTTTTTTTCGCAAGTTGTGCATAAGAGATATTAGTCATGATATTGATTGAAAAATGAGCAAGAAAATCATCGACCAAATGGGTTAATTAAGTTATTGAGTGAACAAATAGATCGTAAAACCAACACATGGTGTAATCTTGAAGACTCCTAGAAAATAGCTTATCTAATAATGTATGATCATCCACATAATCTAGACATACCATATGAAAAGCTTGAAAATGCTCTTTAGGGTCACCATGGCCATTAAAAGTGGGAATCTTAGGAGTGACAAAGTTTGGAGGAAGTGAATAAGCAGAAATGATGGGTGCGAAAAGAATATGCAGAAGTAAGGAGGAATCAAGAGATGGAGGGGGCGCGAACTAGCTAGCTGAAGTTGATGGATTTGAACTTGTAGATCCTAATATAAAGAATCCAAATCATGGGTGTCGGAAGAAGAACTAGGTTGTGCATTAGAAGCATTGGTGTGGAGGAGGGAGCGGTAGAAATAGGAGTGGAAGTAGGAATGTTAAGAGGTTGGGTGGAGGCCATGATAGCCAAAGAAGAACCTACAAGATTTATAGAAGCGAGTGTCTCAAGAGTGTTTGGTCACAAGTAAAGCATTGAGAACATGCGGAATATGTGAAGGATTGGAACGCATAGCTTGACGAAAATTAGTAAGCTTGTCTAATTGTTTTTGATCAACATTAGTGTCTTCATCGTATGATTGTTCGTTATCAGAGGTTTCAATGTATTTTAGAGGAACATTCTGTGAGTTAGAAAAGGGGTTATTAGATTCATCCATTGACCTAGAATATTTACAAATAGAGGGAGGAAGCTCAATGTACTCAAAAGAACCAAAATGACCACTACGAGTGACATGCATAAAAGAAAACCCTATAAAGAAGGTGGGATTTAAGTGATGCATTCACCAAATGATTTAGCAAAAATATTTATTTTATCAAACCTTAATTGCAGAGTAACTGATGTAAACAATGATATACAACTGCTAAGTATAATATGGCACAAGAAAATATGCAAGTAAATATAAAACCCTAAGCAAGAGGTATAGAAAGAATGACTTTGTTGATTTACGCTTGATCTAAAATTACTCTGGACTAGGAAAACTGATGAACAAGAAGAGAAAAAGGTCACAAATGCTCAAAATAAATTCTAAGATCCATGGACAAAGCTGGACATGGGTGCCCATGAAAGGACAGAGGTGCCTGGGGGATCAAGACTGCTCACGGGAACCTATGACCTGCAAATACTATGAATCTACTTTTTACAAGTGTCACAAATATTCTTTGTTGATCACTTATGCTTTGAAGTACTTTAGGTTCCTTTTGAGTGCAAGCTTAGGTGATAATAATAATGATTAGAGCTTGGTCCTTTATTTTGAACACATAACTATGTATTTATATGATTCCCTTGTTTGAATTTTGTAATTGACAACTGAAAGGCTGAACCATAAGTGAAAAAGATGCCCAAAAGATAAAAGAGGCCCAAAAAAGTGAGTAAGGTGGAAAATGGTCAGGGCACTTGGGCACTCCTGTCCTAAATGGGCACTAGTGTCTGGAGCCATAAAAGATAAATAAGTAAAATACTAATTGGGCTATAGGGTGTGTAATACTAAATAAGAAACAAGAAACAGAGAAAAGAGGCCAAGGACAGCCTTCAATTACTAGTTTTATTTCTTAGGTATCATATGAATGCTAGTATGTGTTTAGGACCTAAAAATGTACCCAAGTGCGTGATTTAGTGTTTACACTTCTATATAGTAGCATAGTCAGCTATGTGAAACAATAAAAATATTCCTTTCCAATGGGAAATATATATATATGTCCAAAGTGCCACTTGAATTACTTCACTCAAATTTAAGTGGAGCCATGAAAACCCCCTCCATAGGTGGAAGTTTTTATTTTTGAGTTTTATTGATGATTACAATAAAAGAACATGGTATACTTAGTGAAGGACAAATCACATGTTTTTGGAATTTTCAAAAATTTAAGGCCATGGAGGAGAAACAAAGTGGTCGAGTATATGCATGTATTAACATCGACCCTTGGGGAGTATATTTCTAATGCATTCTTAAATTTTTTGCAAGGAGCTTGGCATAAAGAAGAAATTTACAACTAGATAACCACCATAGTAGAATGGTGTAGTGGAGGGAAAATTTAACCATAATGGAGATGGTCGAAGCATATCGAAGGACAAGAACTTACTAATTGAGTATTGGGAATAATCAATAGCTTATGTTG
Organism: Taxus wallichiana var. yunnanensis; assembly: GCA_018340775.1. Taxonomy (NCBI): domain Eukaryota; kingdom Viridiplantae; phylum Streptophyta; class Pinopsida; order Cupressales; family Taxaceae; genus Taxus; species Taxus wallichiana. The sequence goes on along the minus strand of CM031238.1, from coordinate 589,349,328 downwards.
CATATATCTTGAACAAATGCCCAATGAAAAGTGTCCAAAATAGAGTTCCATAAGATGCATGGAGCAAAAAAATACATATTATCTCTCACTAAGAGTATTTGGATGTGTGTCATATGAATATGTGCTAGAAATAAGAAGGAAAAATATTGATGATAAAGGAGAATAATTTTTATATATAGAGAGCAATCAAAGACATATAAGTTGTACAATATCATCACCAACCAAGCTATCATTAGCGAAGATGTAAAATTTGTTGAGAAAGAGGCATGGGATAGTAGTATTGATCCAAAAGTGACTATTATACAAGTATTACCCAAAAATTATGAACAAATAAAAGAGGTTGGTGTGTAATGCGGTCAAGCAAACCCACAAGGTCCATCTCCAATGACACCTTCCACCACACCCTCATCTCACACTCCTTCAAGGTCTCACCCCTGAGACAACTTAGGTAGATTTTCATCCACTCAAAAATTTTAGCAAGGAGAATCATCAAGCCATGTGGTCCATTATCATATTAGTGATGATCCAAATTATACATTAGCCATAATGATATCTTTCTTCATTGATAGCTCAAGAAAGACAAGAATCCTCAAGGAGATTTACGATCATTCTAAAGGTGAAGAAAATTTAGATTTATATTCTAATTTTTATGTATTCTCTCATGATCATGTATATTTTGACAAGTGGTTAAAAATGAAAATTGGATAAGTAGCTACGGATGAAGAAATTGATTCAACATAAAGAAATGATACATGGGAATTAGTTGATTTTTCGAAGGAAAAGACGTGATAGGTATAAAGTGGTTTTATAAGACCAAGTTCAATAAAAAAGGTAATATGGGTAAGTGCATCAAGTTGGGAGGCCAAAAGGGGGTCTTAAGTGAACACATTTTTCTCGAAAAATAAAAACTTCAACTTGTACGAGTTTTTGAAATAGTTACACTCAAATTGGTAGATGTTGTATAAACATGAATTGTAGAATTTTGAGTCTAGTTTCTAAGCTACTAAATTTTATTGAAAATGGATAAGTTTAAGTGGGTTAAATAACTAAAATACCCATAGATGCTCATGTTTTTGTTAAAAAAACGTAACATAGTGACTTTCGTGCCCCCCACCATTTTTTTAGCACCATTTAGTATTTTTGAAAACCCTCTTGTAGAAAGATAATTAGGAGCATCTAGTTTGTGTTAGAGTTTTTTTAGATTTTTTAGATGATTTTTATTATTTTATGATTTTTCTAGTACAGAAATTTAAAGTTTTGAAAAATAACGGAGTCCAACCGTACCCCCTAACTACCTCAAAAATTATCGAAAATTGGATTTATTTTTTGAATATGTATATAATTAGGCCTAGTTTGTGCTAGAATATTTTTTTCAATTTTGATGATCCAAAAAAAAGATACACAATAAAATATATGAATATTTAAGCTTTAAAAATAGCTATAAAAAGGCATAGTTAGAAAATAAATAATATGGAAACCTTATATTAGTTAGAAATTTTGAAAAATTATATTTTTAGAAAGAAGAAACTTTCCTCTACATCGTGGTATAATGTTTTTTAAATTAATTGATCATTTTATGTTGATTTATCATGGTGGAAATGGAATTTTTGCATTTTCCTACAAAAACATGTTGTTTGTTGTGTTTGTACAGGTCCATGCCTCAGGCTTGGGGATCCAAACCGGATCCAAGCCTTGAGGCATGGCTTGGAAAAAGTGAAAACACAAACATGTATGCGTTATAACGCGTACGTGTTCTGTATAGTATGAACATTATATGTGCTTCTAACATGCTTTTATTTACAAAAATAAATGTTTAAGTATAATTTTTTCATTTTTTATTATTTATATTTTATTATTTTTTACATGTTAAATTTATTTTAGTAAATATAAGAAATTAGGGCCACTATTCACCTTATGGAACTAGTCTCACAGCTCCATTAGTCACGATTCAGGAGATAGTTTTTTATAGTATAATCTGGTCAGTACATAGGTAATTTTCAGGATTTCAAAGATTCACCTAAAGATTTTAGCATTTAAGTTCTACAATTGAAACCCTAAACCAAAGGCCTTAAACCTAAACCCTAAACTTTAAACCATCATCCCTAAACCCTAAAACCTAATCCCTAAACCCTAATCCCTAATCCCTAAACATTAAACATTCAACCCTTACCTGTGAGCCCTAAACCCTGAACCTTAAGCCCTAAACCCTAAACCCTAAACCCTAAACCCTAAACCATGAACCATGAGCCCTAAATGCTAAACCTTAAACCCTAAAAACTAAATCCTAAACCCTAAACCCCAACCCCTAAACCCTAAACCCTAAACAATGAATCCTAAACCCTAAAGCCTAAGCCCTAAACCCTAAACCATGAACTCTACAACCTAAACCCTTAACCCTCAACCATTAACCCTAAGACCTAAACCATAAACTATAAACCCTAAACCCTAAAACCAAAATAATAAACCCTCAACCTTGAACACTAAATCCTAAACCCTAAACCCTAAACCTAAACCCTAAACCCTAAACCCTGAGCCTTAAGCCCTAAACCCTAAACACTAAATCTAGAGCCCTGAGCTCTAACCCCTAAACCTTAAACCCGTAACTCTAAACCCTAAACCTTGAGCCATAAACCCTAAACCATGAACCCTAAACCCTAAACCCTAAACCCTAAACTCTAAGCCTTAAACCCTACACCCTGATCCTTGAGCCCTAAACCCTAAACTTTAAACCCTAAGCCCTAAACCCTAAATCTAGAGCCCTGAGCTCTAACTCGTAAACCTTAAACCCGTAACTCTGAACCCTGAACCCTAAGCCATAAACCCTAAACCATGCACCCTAAACCCTAAGCTCTAAACCATAAACCCTAAACCTTAAGCCTTGAACCCTACACCTTAATCCTTGATCCCTAAACCCTAAACCATGTACCATAAGCCCTAAACCCTAAACCCTAAACCATGAGCCCTAAACCCTAAACTATGATCCTTGAATGCTAAACCCTAAAAACTACACCCTAAACCCTAAGCCCTAAACCCTAAACCCTTAACCTTAAACCTTAAATCATGAGCCCTAAACACTAAACCCTAAAATTTGAACTTTGCACTCCTAAACCCTTAACCCTCAACCCTTAACCCTTAGACCTAAACCCTAAACTATAAACCCTAAACCCTAAAACCAAAATAATAAACCCTAAACCTTGAACACTAAATCCTAAACCCTAAACCCTAAACCTTGAACCATGAGCCCTAAACCCTAAACCCTAAAAACTAAATCTAGATCCCTAATCTCTAACCTATAAACCTCATATATTTCTAGTAGGTCTTATGAGTGAGTTCATCTTTTTGAATATCAATATTAGGACCATATTTCCTAGTCTTGTGCCTAGAACCATCATTGAGTCTTCTTGTACAACTACCTTGTTTATGAGAGGTGGGACAAGAAACTAAATGGATATGACATCTACCTTCTGCCTTGCAATGCATATTACACATCTCTGCCAAACTTGTTTCTCCCCACATATACTTGCATTCTTGAATGTCAATTTCTTTACACTCTAAAACAAATTTCACATTTCTCATATTTCCATGTATGGTATTATGCAAGCCAGGATGACCCATTGGAAGCTGGAAAAAATAACCATCGCAACACAAAAATTAATCTCAAAGGAAATGGAAGAAACACAAATAGTATACCAACGCGGAGGTGTAGGATCATAACCGAATTACCTGCAGTATCCTCTCCTCTAGAGAAAGAGAAAGCTCTTCTATTACTTGGAATGGATAGTAAATTTGACAAAACTTCTTGAAGTGTTCAAAATAAGCATAAAAACTGGGGAATGGCTAAGAACACAAAGGAGTTATCAATCCCCTAGTAAATCTTTCTTGTTTAGTTCTAAATGGGAGTCAACTAGCCTATGACTTAGTGACCTTCCATTCATTGATAATTCCTTCTATGATAAACCCATGGATGCTTTCAAAAGTCGCCTTCAAAAAGATAGGGGTAGTCATCAATCCTAGTGAAGGGTGTGATGTGATTTCCAAACAACTTGAAATTCATACAGATTTAGAGGTCATAACATGAATTTACAAATATCTCTATCGTTATAAATGGAATCCAAGTAAGTGTCTCTTTATACCCAAGGATCTAGGACTACTGGGGTTTGTGGCAGGATTGGACATTTAGGAATCATTGAGTGTCTGAATCATAATGTTATTGCATCTGGAGAAAAAAATTCAAACATTGGAGTAATGCATCTTGGAAAATAAACTTGAACCTCAGAAATCCTCTCAAATTGCCAGCTTACACAAGCACTAGACATATCAAGCTTTATTCTTCAAATGAAACCTTTGTTCACGGAAGCTTGCAACTGAAATAATTATTCAAAAGAGCATCAAAAACATTTCTTTATACCAAATTTTTCCTAGATATCTGACATTTCCCTCCTTCAAAATATCAATAGATGAAAGACACCAAATTGTGATTACTCTCTTTAAATGTTTTGCCTAGGAAGCAGATGAACCCTTTTTAGTTGGATACTCTGTGTTAATACTAATGAGAATGGTTAAGACACAAGACATTACAATGATTCAAATAGTTCTCATGTGATGAGAAAAATAAGATAGATGTATTGGGTAACTATTGTCTCCTAAAACCGCTTTTTGTTTTCCAAGTTAAATTTGAAATTTCAAGCTCTTTCCCTCCTAAAGTATTTAAGCCAAGTTGAAAGTTCAAAGAAATAGCAAAATTTGTGCCCTAGTGTTGTTTAAATATTTGTTTTGCTCATGTTGAGAAATTATCCATCTCCCAATCAGCATGCAATATCCTCTTTACAATCTCCTTTTTTGATCGAAATTATTCGCTTTACTATGGCACCTCGTCAAAATCATTGTTTCACCTCCATGCCTCTAGCTCACGAAGGAAATTCAAAATTTGGACTCAAAATGATGAAGTTCTCTTCCTCTCGTATTTTTCCCACATGGGAATGATGGATGTTTTCTTCCCCATCAAATTTTTCCCCATCATCCACGGTACGTGGACGTACCTAATTAGAAGTAGGTTGGCGAAGAAATTTGTGTTTTTGAGCCTCTTTGTAAAAAATGTGAAAATTTAAAATGTGACCTACACCCCGATTTGGCTATAAAGGTAAAATTCAAATTTTGATCCCGCAGAGAAAAGTCAAAGGTGAAGCCCACAGGGAAAAACTCAAAGTTGAAGCCCGCAGGGAAAAAGTCAAAGGTGAAGCTCGTTGTTAAAAAGTCAAAGCATAACAAGCGGATTGAGGCACTTTTAGAAATTTAACCAAATTCCCAAAAGTGAAGTAAAAGTTCTAGAATGCTCCACGGCTCCACCAAGGTCTCAAGCCCATCATTGAAAAGTCAAAGTGGGAGAGCGGAATGGTGGAGAACTTTGAGTTTTTTAGCCTTTTTCCAAAAAGGTTAAAATGTTGAGAAAAGGGCCGCGACCCCATTTCCAATCAGAGGATGCCACGTGTCAAGAGTTCAATCGAACAACGGGTCAACGGAGGAATTTGAGTTTTGAGCCTTTTTCAAAAAAATATTAAAATGTTGAGAAAAGGGCCGCGACCCCATTTCCAATGAAAATGTGCCACGTGCCTAAGTTGAAAAGTCAAAGCGGGGGTGCGGGCCAATTTGTTCCAAATTTCCAAATCTCTAAAAAAATGCAAAATGCAAAGGGATTTCCCTGTACCCACTTCAATCTCTTCCTACCACGTGGACGGCCTGATTTCAAAGTTATAAGAGAAAATCAAATGGTCTATATTCAAACTGGAAAATCAAATGTAACGTTCGCGTTGCAAGATCTAGTTTTTAACCCCATGAGTGTTTTCTTTGCAATGGAGGAATTTGAAGAGGCGTAAATGATTTGTAAAGTTGTAATTGTTTTGGCAAAGGATATAATGGCTCCTCAGAGCCATTCCAAAGGGTTGGTGATTGATTTCAAAAAGACCAGAGTGCTCTGTACCTAGAAAAGAAAAAAAAATGCCATACTTCTTCTATTTTCCCTTCTCCTTAGAATTTCCTCTATTCTCAAAGCTCTGTACAAACTCTGCTTTAGCTTCAATAATAAAAGAAGGAATTTTCACCTTTTTGATTGAGGGATTGATTGGTACCTTGCGACCAATGAATTTTATTCAGTCTTATAGCTTCTCCTGCGAGATTTGTTTTTCTTCTAACTATAAATGCATGTAAATGAAATTTCTAATTAATGTGTGTGGGCATTTAATATTCTACTCACAACATTAGTTTTCTCCTACCTCCATTTTCACTCCCCTTCCCCTTTCCAAGACAAAGTTTCTTCTCTAGTGAGACATTGCTAGCTTTTTCACAGTGTCAGTGGAGTGCCCATGTTGGATCTCTGGTCTAACGGTCACCATTAAAATCCACCTTTTATGCATGCGCCTACGAAAGTTGCATCGTTCAAGTAGAGGGACTTAGATTCCCATAGCGTTGGATTGAAACCCACCAATTTGTCCACAAGACAAATTTTCTCACCAACAATAACATTTATTTGTACCAAATTTTCTTGTATATCCGACATTTCCCTCTTCAAAATATCAAGGTAGATGAAAGGCATCAAATTGTGATGAATCCATTTGAACGCTTCTACCTACAAAGTAGATGAACCATTTTTAGTTGAATACTCTATGTCAATACTTATAAGAATGGGTAAGACATAGAACATTACAATGATTGAATGGGTGAGCCTAAACCTTAAGCCTTAAACCTTAGGCCCTAAACCCTAACCCCTAAACCCTAAACCTTTAGCCTTAAACCCTAAACCATATCCCCTAAACCCTGAACCCTGACCTTTAAACCTTAAACCCTGATCCTTAAACCTTAAACCTTGAGTGCTAAACCCTAAACCATATACCCTAAGCCCTAAATCATAAACCCTCAACCCTAAAACTTAAACCCTAAGCCTCAAACCCTAAACCCTAAACCTTGAGCCCTAAACCCTAAACCCTAAGCCTTGAACCTTGAGCCCTAATCCCTAAGCCTAAGCTCAAACCCTAAACATTGAACCCTAAAACATGAACCTCAACCCTAAACCCCGAGCCCTAAACCCTCACTCCTTAACCCTAAACCATCAACCCTTAACCCTTAGCCATAAACCCTAAACTCTAAACCCTAAACCTTAAACCCTAAACCATGAACCCTAAATCCCGAGCTCTAAACCCAGGAAAATTTTAGTGGCGAATATTCGTAATATGGCGAATATTCCATTTTTGAAAATTTTGAAAAGGCAAATTTTTCGCACGGGCCGATGACCTGTTCGCCTAAAAATAACACTTTAATTTTTTTAGGGAATCGGCTTTCGCCTTTACCCTTGAAAAATATCCCCTATATAAACCTAGATTATTCGCGGGTAGAACACTTCTACTTCACATTTTTCAACAATATGATATATCTCATATTATGTACGCACGACAAGGAGAGTTTGCAAAACAAGGAGATACAGTAGATATTGACGCATAAGTACGCATGACAAAGATTTTGTTGATGAGCGACATGGAGTTTTTTTGATGAGCAAGAAGAGGGTAGAGGTTTCAGATGCGCAACAGATATTTGCGTCACGCGTCAAAAAATGTAGTGACGCCGTCAGTCAGCCCTTAGTGACGCGTGTCGGCAGTGCCTTAGTGACGCGGGTCACTAAGGCTCATTGACGCGCAGTCACTAAGGCCTGTTGACGCGTCATTACTAAGGTCTGTTGACATGCGTCAACAGGCCTTAGTGATGCGCGTGGAACAGCGAACCTTAGTGACGCGCGCCACTAAGGCCTGTCGACGCGCTGGCGTCACTAAGGCCTGTTAACACGCGTCACTAAGGCCTCGCTGATGCACGCCACTAAGGCTCGCCGACACGCGTCACTAAGGCCCGTTGATGCGCGGCGTCACTACATTTTTTTCGCACGACAAGGAGGTACAATGATATTGGCGCATGCATGCAGACGCTTACGACAAAGAGTTTTTGATGCGCGACACGAGATTTTTTCATGGGAAAGCAGAGGGAGAGGCTGCGAGATGCGCGACGAGAGATTTTGCTATCGTGCGTCAAAAAAATGTAGTGCGGACAACACCCTCGGTGACGCGCCAATAGGTCCGTGACGCCTTGCGTCACTAAGGTCTATTGACGTGCGTCACTAAGGTCTTTTGACGCCGTCACTACATTTTTTTGACGTGCGATAGCAAAATCTCCCGCCGCGCGTCTGCAGCCTTTTCATCGTTCTTGATAATCGTGTGAAATTTTTTCATACAACCCCCAAAAATTTGCCTTTTCGTGAAACCGGTTCCGGATATTCGCTGTATTCTCCACCTCCGATTTCCAGGAGGTCTCTTAAAATGAACCCCGTCTAAACCCTAAACCCTAATCCCTAAAGCCCGAGTCCTAAACCCTTAATGTGAGCCCTAAACCCTAAACCCTAAATCATAGACCCTCACACAAAGGAAATTACTATGAAGATCATTCAATGTGTTTCACCGTGTGTAGGGGAATAGTGTCTAAGATGATTGATCAACTTATTTAGATTTGATGAGAGATTACTTCCTCTCGAAGGCCTAAAAAGACCATTTTTGGTCATTTTGTAGATAATTGAACACCCTTTAGAACAAGCTAAAATGAGTTAGTAATTTCATCACGGTATCAAGGACCATCATTTGTAAAGTATTAAGGCGTCGTTTGTCTCCATGAGAGACATATGAGAAAAAACATGTGTGAGAATTGTGAATTTGATTCCATGAAAGGTGAGGGGATGATCATCTTTATATGGAGCACCATGTTTCTAAGAATGAGCAATCATCTCGAGTTTACTTGATGCAATTCACTTAGTACTATTCATAAAAACTCATTTAACTCCTAGTAGTGTGATCAAACATTAAGGAGGAGGAACATTACAATCACCTCATTTTGGCCAGAGGACAGAATCCCATTCAGGGGAGTAATCCTCTATCTACAAAGTGAGGATATCATTTTAGTAAGAAGTAGACAAGCATCATAGAGTTGATTCATGGTCACTAAAGTGACTTAGATTCCCATAGCTTTGGCTTGAAACCCAAAGGTTTGTCCACAAGACAAATTCTCTCTCCAATAGTTTTTAGTGCCCACCGTGGGGTAGATTTTACAAACATCTCGCACCTAAAACAACCTCGGTGGTCACAAAATACAAAAAAAAAAATTATTCTAGAAGAAAATTTTTTGGAGATTGAATAATCACACAAACTACATGGATGTAAATCATGGCTATTCTGGGAAATCCTCCTATTGAGTGACCTGATTTACTCTTTCACATCCAAGAAGACATTAATTTTGAACCGAGAGAAGCTATTTGGCATAATAGATGAAGTTTCAATCAATACTTCATTGCCATAAGGATTCTAGACTGGAAGAGGAATGTGTTGTCGAATTGGAAAGGAAGAGACAAATTTCAATGCACCCCAGAGAAGAGCATAAACTTTCAAGTTGGCTGATAGAAGATACACCAACAACCGAGGCAAGGAGGACAACTTGATCTCGACATTTGAAGAGCTTGAAAGAGGCAAGAGTTGAATAGGAGATAAGGGCTCAACTTACAAAAATAGAAAGACTCCAAATTGAAGCAAAAGAAAGAGCAACAATGTGAAGCAATTAGCAAGAAGACCGGGAGGCTAGAAACAGAATAGAATGGGTGATCATGAGCATGAAGTATGCAGACCTAGCATACCATGGGGAAGAAATACTAGTCCACTTGCTCTTCCACAACCACTTCATGAGCTCCCAAGAGGCTCAAGAAATAACTTCCCAAAATTCAAAGGGGATGGTTCTCAGCTCCCCGAAGAACATGTAGCAGAAGATTCAACACTACTTGTGGAGTGTTGGGAGTTGAAAATGAAAATTTTTCAGTTAGGTTCTTTGTGGAGTCACTCCAATAAAGAGCTACCAAATGGTTCTACATGTTACCCCCAAGATATGTCACATGCTGGGAAGATATAAGAAGTGTATTTGAACATAGGTTCAAGAGCACAGAAGATTGTCAGAACTGTTGGTCTAATTGGTTCGAGATGAAGGAGACCTCTCAATAAATGAGATATTTTGTAGCAAGGTGTGATAGGTTGACAAGAAGGATCCTTAAGATGTGGTACCCCCTAAAAACAACTTGAAAAGGTTCTTCATCGCGATTTTCCATCGAAGTTGGTTTCTTCCTCGAAGAGCCCAACCAAGAACATTGAGGGAAGCTCAATATTTTGCAATTGAGACTGATGATGATCTAATTCTTTCTGGAAAAGTGAAAGGACCAAATGGGAAGAAAAAAGGTCAGAGTTCAAATTTAGTCACCACTGATCCAATGTTCCAAAAAATGGCAAATGACCTAGTTGCTTTGAAGAAGCAGCTGTCACAAATCACAATGAGGAATGCTCCAAGGACACCAAATCCTCCTGATAGACCAAGAATTACTCCACCTCCTCGTAGGCTTGCTCTTGAAGCAACACCACCAATTCCATCTCGTGACACTAGGGGAATCGAAGAAGTAGCATACATTGAGGAAACTGAAGAAGAAAGCATGGATGACTATGAAAACTATCTTGAAATTGAAGAGGTTGGCATGCACAATGGCCTGATTGAATATGTTGCTAATGATGAGGAAGGTGATGAAGAAGCTCCAAGTTTTTCATGTGTTGTTTCACTCGTGCACAATCCAAGAATGGTGTTTCAGCCTCAGCAGTTGCAACTGAGAGTAGGAAGAACAAAGAAGATAGCTCTCCAAAGCCTCCACTAAACAAGATCATCAGTAGGGATCACCATTACCACCTTCCATGGAATCAGCTAGAGAGAAATCAAATTCACCAGTTGTCAAGGATCACATTGTTGTTCCAAGTAAGTTATTTGATTCTTCTCCCAACTCAAAAACAGTTAAGAACAATTATCTTCTAAATGTTGGTTCTGCAAGAACATCTAAATTTCAATCAAAGGCTACACCCCCATCTCCTTCCAAGCCAATTGCTACATTTTAAAAGGAGAACCCAACACCAAAAGTAATGACGCATCTTCCATTTAAGTCCTCATCCACTTTGGAACCTCTTCCTCATCTACCATAACTTCATTTGACTTTGTAGAGCATGCTAGCAAAACCAAAGTCCAGCTCTCTGAAATTGAATACCTACAAACACATCCTGCCCAATTTGACAGATTCATCAAGGCAGTCCGGGGTGGTAACTCTACATCCCCAATCTCTAATTCTAAAGGCTTACTTCCCACACCATCCACACCATCTTCTCAAAACATGCTAGCCCTCAGTGCCTCCACCACCAATAGAGTTGAGCCTTTTTACCTGTCACTTCTCATCAAAGGTTTCCAGCTGAACAATTACATTATAGATTCTGAGCCTTAGATAATGTGATGCTAGCAAAAGTTGCAAATTATCTTGGCCTCACTTTGACCCGGTAAATGGCACATGCTACTCAATGGAATCCAAACAAGTTCCATTGGTAGGAAGGATTAAGGATGCTCAAGTTGCACTAGCTGATTACCCTAACAAGAAGATACTCCTGACCATTTTGGTGGTAGACATCCCAACATCTTTTGGTATGTTGTTGAGTAGAAGTTTTTGTAGAGATCTAGGTGGAGAAATAAAAATGGATTGGTCATCTGCAACTATCCCAGTGAAAAGAGAAATGAAGAAGTTGTTGCCAGTTAGAAAAATAAAGTTCACAGAAGGAAGTATGATGATCCAAGAGTTGATATCCTTTTTCAAGAGTGTGGGCTTGGAAATTACCTCCTTACATCACGTAGGAATAGGACTTGCCACTTCTCATGGAGGAAGAAGAGGACCGAATCTGGATAATGGACTTTGATGGCGGTCATTCCAGAGTAAGTTTAGGAGCTGGTGCAAAAGATTAAACTCTCCCTCCAATGAGGTATATCCTTTTGCCTACAAGCTGCAATTTGACAATACAAATAATACAAACAGAGTATGAAGCATTACTCTTAGGCATGAATACAAAGAGAGGACATGGGAATCAAGAAGTTAAGATGCAAAGGTGATACAGAGGTTGTGGTAAATCAGGTCCGCATGTAGCAATACCACCCCGATTTAATAAAATCTGAATAATTTGACTAAAATCTAAAAGCAATGACTGTTATAAATGACATACAATGAAATATAAATGCTAGACAATTTATTTATTTTTAATTATGAAAGGAAATGAGAGAGATAAGAGACTTACCTTGATTTTTCTTATCCTAAAGTGTGCCTGGGATAAAGAATGTGATGAAATAGAAATACACACCATCATAACTAACCTCATAAAAATTAATAAGAGGTTGAAATGCCTGGACATGGGTGCTTCGGTAAGAACAGGGGCACTTGTGAGTGCCCAATACCTTTGTGGGGGCATTGGAGTCTGCAGAAAAGGTCAAAACTTGGTTTCGATATCGTCACTAGGATTGTCGAGGTATCTGTAAACCTACACAAAAATAATATTCCTCTAATACTCTCAAAAAGACATCAAATCCTAAAAAATAAAGATACAAAATGAAGGACCAAATTATCCTCACTATCAACTAGTGAACTTACAACCGGGCATTGAGCTACATCTCAAACCCAATGTATTTCTATGTGCTTGTGTGTGCAATAATGCTCATAGGTTGCCCTCGCGCCAACGACACCAAGATAGTGGTCAGTAGCTAGATAAAATTAAAATGTGTGTATGGAATTGAATAAAATCCCCTTCCTATGTAGTGTGTATTCGTAGAATAATGAGCCCAAGATGTAGTCCCTTTGATATGTAGATAAATAGCCCTTAATAGAAATTTCTCGCCCTTATTATGGTATGTATGTTGTGTTTATATAGGGATATCTTTCTTGAATTTTGACACTAATGACCTAACATGCTAACTAGTACCTCAGGATATGAGTGGGAAAAATGAAAATACCGGCCTCAAATGTCAAAAATAAGATCAAACATAAAGAGGACACATGCACCTAGGATGGACAGAGCGTTTGGGTATTAGTGTCCAGATCCTGGGCACAAGTATCCAAAGACAAATGATGACAAATGAGTGGAGATTGACTGATAGGGATCCCTATGATCTGACCGAATGGGTGTATGAGTGACAAGTGTGAAAGATAAAAGCAATAGAAACCAATAAGACAAATGAATGGACTAGGGAATGGGTCACCATTGAATACTTTTCTTACGCAAGATCCATATATAAAACAACATACTTGGTGGTATAAAAAATAGTAGTAAGTGTGTGATTTTGTGTCTACATTTGCACCCCCTTTATTCTATTTGAATGAAATTCAAGTAGTGTAAAGGAAGTAAGGAACATACTTGAAAGAAGTCCAGAGCATCCCATGTTGCAGAAGTACGTGCAGAATTAGAACATATAGTGTGGAAAACCATGGATCAATGTTTCAATCCATGTGGTGTAATGAGAGACATGGGACCATTATGAGGAGCACTAAGTGAGATTGATGATTTCATATTGAGTGATTGGAGATATCGATTTTGTTGATGATGGAGATGTGTTGGGGTAAGGAGTGATCAGTTCCCAACCCGATTTTTGTGTGAAAAATTGAGGATTTTGGTGTCTTGCCACCAGAGGAAGAGTGTAAGGAGAGAGGTCTAGTTTTACTCTCCAACTTTAACTACGTCCTCAAAAGGTCTAGTTGCTGCAGACGGACAAAGACCAGATTTTTATAATTTAGATCCAATTCAATTTATTTCGATCAATAGAATAACCCATATAGGAGCAAAGATAGGAAAGGCAATGGCATCTCATTTCCCCCACTCCAAGGGTATCACAAAAATTATATGAGATGGCTTCCATGTTAGGTCAACTAGAAACAATAGAAAATGTAGCATAACTTCCCATGTTAGGTCATCTGGAAAATGGTGATATAACTCCCAAGTTAGGTCATCTGGGAGGATAAATATGATGTGTTATGTCGATTGTGATGTGATTTTGAATAGTAAAATATTTTTGTTTTTGAGATTCGAATGTATGTGATTGATTTGATCGATTACTCATGGAGATATTTTTTTGCTTGTTGCCCCTAGATTAGGTCATTAGGGGGAATCACTAGAAAGTGGTGTGAAATGTCACATTGTAATGTATGAGTAACTTTTCGATAATGAGAGAGTTAGAAATGTAAAATGATCATGTAACGGTGTGAGGGGGATTATAAGATGCCCCGATTGTTGCCCCCCCTTTCGGAGAAAATGGGGAGTTATGATGAGAATGAACGTTGAGCCGAAAGTAAGTGTGTAATGATGTAATAGTAAATGCATGATAAGTATAGCAAAAGTGTGTGTATGTTGAGTTGAGATGATTTGAAGGAGGAAATTAGTGTTGTGTCGAATGTGTGTGATATAATAGTAGGAGGAATTTTGAAGATAACTACGTAAACAAGACAGAATTGGAGTAGGGATGCTCTAGATATGATTGAAACCATACGATGTTAATTAGTTTGGAGGATATGTGTAAATAATGATGATAGTGTGGTATGTAATCAAAAGTTACTATAAATAGTAATGTGAAAAGTGAATAGGAAACTCATTTGATTATTTCACGAGTGTGATTTGGAGATCTGGGTGTGTGAAGATGCCTCAAGTGAGAGCACCATAATTGATTCATTTTGAGATGGTGGTGGCAATAGTTACATGTCACATCATGACAACAACAGCTTGAGCTACTAAATGTGATTTTTTCAAAAATTGTGTTAAAATTAGTTGTTTTTGGCAAAATTTGGCAAAAAAATTGTTATTTATTTTCTATGTGTTTCAGACCTGGGAAAGAGTGGAAAAGGCGTAACGATCTTTGGGACTCCAGCACCTAAGCATGGGCATTGATGACCTGCTCCTAGGCACCATGTCCATCTCTTGAGTGTTAGCAACCCATAAGGGTAGTTCTTAGCCTAGAGTGTGAGAAATGTTAAAACTTATGTTTGATGATGTTATAGGTAGGTATATTTGCATATATATGAGATGTTAATGTTTTTTGTTGTCGTTTTGTGGTGTACATAGGGATATTCATTCATGAGAGTTCTGTGGTGGCCACCATTTGAGCACATTGTTAGGATTGGGTTTGTTAGATGATGAGTGGGATGTATTGACCATATCGTCCTCCAACATATAGCGAGGATGGGGATGTGCCCCATAATATGTCGATGATCATCGCTTTGTGTGAGAGATGGTGTGCAGATACATGCACATTTTGTTTCTACTACGAGGAAGATGACTTGTGACTTTGGAGGATGTGTATCACATGTAGTGAATTCCTATTGTTGGTGAGAGGTTTCAGTGATGGTTATATATGATACTCAGAGAGAGATGAGGTCCGCTTACGCAATACTTTACAGGACCCGAGTTCATACTAAGGTCCACATTAGTCTAGATGTTTTACTAAAGTCAAGGGTTCTGCGATTTTTCAGAATTTCATTATTTTTGTGATTGCTTCATCAATTACATGGAGGGTGGTGGTGTAGGAATCTTGTATAAGATGCATGATATTTTCTTTGAATAGAAGAGGATGGGACAAGATATTTTTTGGCATGATGTGTATTGGCCCACTTGTACATAGATCTATACATATTTATGCAGGAGGAGCAGAACGGGGTGGGATTAGAGCTACCACATTGTTACATGTATGGGCCTACGAGTATATGTGATATGAGGCCACTTAGTGGACCACGAGGAGAGTGGGTGAGGCTAGATATATTTTGTGAGAGATGGTTAGGTGTTCTTAATAGGCTAGTGGATATTGATACCTATAGATCGATGTTAGATCATATGGCATTAGAAGTCATGATATGGAGGCCATAACAAGACTACGGAGGATGGCCAGAGGATGTAGTAGAGCTACGATGTATTCGGCAGACTATGTGGCTAGAGGATCAATTTTTCGGGTGACCAATTTATTCTAGATGGAGCATGTTTCACGACAGTTTGGTATGGCCCAGATGTGTCCTCATATCCATATATGTGGGTGAGGGACATTAGGCCACCGAGGAGGGCTGGAGCTAGACCAGGGACCGACAAGAGAACAGCTAGTACCCCTGGGCCGAATGAGACAGATGCAGCTATATAGTCGATAAATGTCAATGACGCAGGGTATACCAAGGCATATAGTGTATTGTGGACATCACATAGGTTGGTGATTTTTTTCCAATTTTTATATGCAATGGGAGCACCAGCTAGGGGAGGATTAGAGGGGAAAGGATATGCCCCCAATAGTGTGGAAGCAAAGATAATAGCGAGATCATGAGTATTTGTATAGTGATATGTGTGATTTGTTATTTGGTTGTGTAATTATTGTTGTTTCCTAATGTATTGATCTATGGATGCAGGTGATGCATATTGGTCACTGATTGTGGATACGTCATTCACATTGACGTGGAATGTTCCAATCGATTTACTCATAGGTGGTAGTATGCTAGAGCGGGTGAACATTGTGGGTGATCATGCTCATTTATTCAATCCAAAGGTGCTAGTAGTAGTGGTGACATGTATCATGTTACTAAGTGAAAGGGATGAGGCACGAGAGGAGACACGGCGAGCTAGAGAGGTATGCATGATGGAGATCCCTATATCATAGATGTATTTGTGAGGTTTGTGGAGCTACAGGGTCATTTTGCGGAGAATTTGAGTGAGATTACATTACTACGTTGGCGGGTAGAGAGATATAACGGATGCGATCATCGACACAGACTAAGCGGTGAAGCATCTAGTTCTAGAGCTCCCATAGTTGTAAATAGTGATAGTGATGATGAGATATGATATATAGTGATGTAGCGATGTATGTGGGTTGCTCCCAATATTGAATTTTTTGTAACTATGATTTTGAAATATATATATATATATACTATTGGCATATTTTTCATTGTAGTTGATGTTTATTGATGTGTGATGTGATGATTGGGACTCATATCTTGATGTATGATGCATTGATTATTGTCATTATATTTGATGTGTGATGTTTTGATCATTATTTTTTTTATTTTATTTGCAATGTGTAGTTGTTGATGTTGACTAATGAATAATGATGATTAATGTGATTATAGATAGATAAATGATGAGATAGTGTATTGTATGTGTGAATAGAGTTGTGATGAATGGTAAAGTATGTATAAAATGAATGATATAAAATATTATGTGAATGGGATGGTCGTAAAAGTGTACTTAAGCATGTGTGAATATGATGAAGAGGGGGAGGAGAATAGTGATGCCCCCTAGTGTGTAGATGATAAGGTTCATTTATATAAGACCCTCAAAGAATCAAGAATGAACCGTAAAGCAAGAGTGCGTCATCGGGAAGTGATATGATAGTATATGCTAGATAAATATATTGATATAATGTGTAGCGCGGAGATATGGTGAGGTTCTTATTGTAATAGATCCTCAAATAGTCATGTAAGAACCATAAGAACACGAGTGTGTCATCATGGAGTAAGGTGATGAAAATCACCTACCAAAGACCAAGCGGGTGTGGAGCGGTGGAAGCATGTGGAATGGAGGAAGCATGAGCATATGAACCAAATTGAATGCCTGATGAAATGGTTCCAATGATGGGAGATGCAGCGATGGGAAGTGCAGATGTTGATGGCTTAGGAAGCCAATGTGTAGTAGTAGCATTATGCGGTGGATGAGATGGTGCAACAATGGATGAATGAGATGGAGAGTGCACATGAACAACAACCTATGGTGGTGGATGAATAATGACCTTAGACTAGACGAAGGAGATAATTCAACTGGAGTAATAACATGCTTGCATGGAATTGGAGACATATACCTCTCATGAGAGGAAGAGCCAAGGAAATGACACCCTTATCTTATAATTGTTGTAATCTATCATGAAGGGCACAAAATTCATTTTCGCGATGGCCATTAATATGATGATAGTTGCAAAAGGTCGATCACATTGGTGTTGTAAGTGATCAGGTGGATGATGCTGATTAGAAGGTAAATGAATCAAATGCTTGTCAAGAAAGGCACACAAAACATCATGAGGTATAGCATGATAATAAAAGTATAATGGCTCCCGTGAAGAAGATGTAGAAGTCTGAGGTGGAGCCCACAGGTGTGGAGGAGATGAAGGATGCTTATGCAATGGGGAAGATTGAACTTTCTTATGAGGTGGAGGAGATGGAGACCATGGATGAAACTCAACAGATGAAATTGGAGAAGAACTAAATGAATCCAACAATAGAAACGATAGGAGGAGGATCTATAACATGTGGAGTAGTGAGATATTTTTTCTAGGTCGATGATTTATAACATAAGAGTGTGAATGATTCACATGTGTCATATTGTAAGCGCTCTTTTAAAGTAAGAATCAAGCCATGACAAAAGATGAATTTATTTTCTAATTCAATGGGTTGAAATACTAACTGATGTATGCAAGTATTGAAGTGTAAAATGTAATCAACAATAGGTTTTGTCTTGCCTTGATGTAAGCCAGGTAAGCAGTCATGGGTGACTCTAGGGCCATTGTTAAGTATGAAGTGATGAAGAAAGACCTCTTCCATCTCACAATAGGTACTAATAGATCCAAAAGGTAAATGTGTGTACCATTAGAGAGCATCAATAGTAAGACTATGATGAAAGGATTTAAGCAATAATCGATCATTGGAGTAAGAAGCCATAAGCGAGACAATAGTGCTTGAGATGTAAATATGGGTTGTCAGTACCATCAAATAATGAAAATGTAGGCATAATGAAATCCTTGGGGAATGATGAATTGTGAATCTTCTTTGGAATATGATTGCCATGTAAATAATTGTTATCAATGGAATCATAATAAGCTTTGATTTTAAGAGTGAGATATTGGACTTGAGATCAGAATTGACCAACAACATGCATAAGTGATAAGATGTCCTGTGATGGAATAGTAGAGAGATGTAGATGGTGCATTGAGCGGTTGTATCTTTCCATTATGAGTTATCATAGGAATATCAGAAGATGAGGTGGAGGATGTTGTCCCTATAGGAAATTTAGGTGTAGGTGCGGAGGATGTAATGCATGGTGAAGAGCATGGAATATCGATAGCATCATTAGGAATATCATTGGGATAATTTTTAGGAGATGAATTAATGGATGTAGATGATTCAACATGCATGTTACTAGACACAATCTTAGAAGGAGATGAAAGTGGAGCGGGGATTCACATTCAGTAGTATGCAAAGAGGTGGAATTGTTACTATCATGTGCCTCATCAATATCAAAAAAAGATTCGTAGGAAAGGATTTCATCAAGCGTATCATCAATGTATAATGAAGAATAACTAGTATGAGATGTAACCTTAGAATCACTAGAAACATTTTCAGAAATGCAAGCAAAGATGAGATTCAATTATATAATTATCCTTAATATTATTATACGCAAGATCGTGTGTGTGTACATTATCATTATGTGGTGTATCTATACTATTGCTATCAAGGTTAAGCATATAATCAATAATATCCTCATCTAGAGTTGCAGTAGAAATAGAAGAAGATGGAGGAGGCTTATTGCTAATAGGATAGGTAAGATGACAACCCAAAAAGCTTGTTGGGTCTGAAACAATACTAAGATTAGAATGATAAAATCTAGTAGGAATATTGCATTCATTAGCCAAAATGTGTCGTTGAATCTCATCCGGAAGAGTAAGATTGTAATAGAGAGTGAAAAGATTAGCGATAGATACTTCATCATATATAGGGTTTATACTCTCATGAGGCATATCTTGGGTAGGAGGAGAAGAGATACTCTTATCCATTAGGGTTTTAGTGGATCCTAGGGTAATGATTTATAAGCTATGATTTCACCAAAGTGATTCAATAAAATATGAATAATTTTATTAAAATATGAAAGCAATGACTACTATAAATGACATACAATGAAATATAAATGCTAAGAAATTTATTTGATTTTAATTATGAAAGGAAATGAGAGAGATAAGACACTTACCTTGATTTCTCTTTTCTCAAAGTGTGCATGGGCTGAAGAATGTGATGAAATAGAAATACAAAGTGTCATAACAAACCTCAAAAAAATGCATAGGAGGTGGAAATTCCTAGACACGGGGCGTGGGACAAGTACAAGGGCACTACGGGTGCCCAAGACCTTTGAGTGGGCATTGAGTTCTGTAGAAAATTTCAAAACCTAGTTTTGATACCGTTGCTAGGGTTTTATACTTGTTCACCTTTGGTCATTTGTATGTTGCACTTGGATCACCAAGGTACCTATAAACTTGCGCACAAATATCCCCCTGCAAAACCCTAAAAAGAAATATGAAAAATGAAGGGTTATATTGTCCTCAGTTGTCAACTAGTGAGCTTACGACTGAGAAATGCACTACATATCATAACCAATGTAGTTATATGTGTTTATGTGTGCAATAGTGCTCCTAGGTCACCCTCATGCAAATGATGCCAAGATAGCGGGCGATAGCTAGATAAAATGCAAATGTGTGGATGGAATAGAATGAACTACCATTCCTATATAGTGTGCATGTAGAATAATGATTCCAAGATGCAATCCCTTTAATATGTAGATAAATAGCCCTTGATAGAAATTTCCCACCCTTATTATGTTATGTATGTTATGTTTATATAGGGATCTATTGCTTTAATTTCGACACTAATGACCCAACATGCCGACTAGTACCTCGGGATATGAGTGGGAAAAATTAAAAGACCGACCTCAAGTGTCAAAAATAAAATCAAACATAAAGAGGACACATGCGCTCGAATGGATAGGAGCGCTTGGGCGCTAGTGTCCAGAGACAAATGATGACAAATGAGTGGAGAATGACTGACAGGGATCCATGTTATTTGACCAGAACTTGGTGTATGAGTGACAAGTGTGAAAGATAAAAGTAATATAAACCAACAAGACAAGCGAATGGACTAGGAAATGGGTCACCAGTGAATACTTTTCTTATGTAAGATCCATATATAAAACAACATACTTGGCGGTATAGTGAATATTACGAAGTGTGTGATTTTGTGTCTACACACCCAGATATGAAATTGAAGGTCAAGAACATAAAGTATGCAAGTTGAAAAAGGTTGTTTATTGTCTTAACAAACACCAAGGGCATGTTATAGTTGCATACACTCATGCCCGATAAGCAATGGGTTTGGTAGAAGAAATAGTGAGCCCACTTTATACATAAAAATAAATTCACAAGGAATTGAATTCAATTAAATAGATGATGACATTTTCACATGTCGTAAAAATTTTGCAAATGATGTTTCGAATAGATTTTGAATGCTAAATAGCAAGTCAACACCAACTCTAGTTGCACAAGAGCCATGTTGGGAAAAGAGGATAAGAGATCCAATATTGATCCTACTTTGTACAAGATACTTGTAGGCAGTTTGATGTATTTGGTGGCCGTAAGGCCCGATATAATGTTTCTTGTTAATCTCATTTCAAATTTGATGGAGTCACCCAAAGACTCACACTAGTAATTTGGCTAAACAATATTAAGATATGTTGTAGGAACCATAGATCATGGAATTTTTATGATCAAACAAATGATTTTAAGTTAATTGGGTATGCTTATAGTGATTTTGTAGGTAGTTTGGATGATCAGAAGATAAATTTAGAATATGTATTCCATTTTGGATCAGGTGCAATGGCATGGGCCTCAAATAAGCATCCCATTATGATTATATCTTCTACAAAAGTAGAGTATGTGGTAGCCACATCTACAACATGTCAAAAAATTTGGATGTGTGGAGTGTTTTTAGATCTTATACATGTCAAGAGAAACTAACATGAATACTTTGTGACAATAACTTAGTCATTTCCTTCTAAAGACATATGCATTCCACAAATGGAGTAAATACATTGATACTATGCAGGGTAAATTTTAGTGGAGAATATTTGTTAATTCAAAAATATTTTTCTTTTAAATTTTGCATTTGGCAAGTTTTTAGGGTACGAATTAGGAACGGGTCGCCTAAATTTTCTAGGTACAAGTTAATTTTAGGGGTCAATTCACCCAGCGTTTACACCAATAGCCGAATTTTTTAATTCAAATCGCCATTAGTGCGAAATTGAAATTTGTAAAATTTTCCTTCATATATATAGTGATTACAAATTTATAATTTTGAATATCAAGTACACATCAAATTTTCTTCACAATTCATTTACCTACTCGTGGTCCTGTGGGCATTGACAATCGAGATCGAATGCATATCACAACCCTCCAACATTAAAGGTATTTTAACAGTTAATATTTTATTCTATTGAAGTTGCATATACTTTGATACCGATCGAAACATGCATTTATGCTACTAGTCAATAGCATAAAAAAATGCTACCGGTTGGTAGCATAAAAATTACTTCCTAATGGTAGAATGAAAAAATGATATCGGACATAGCATGAATAAATGCTACCAGCGTGTAACATGAAAAAATATCCATAACATAAAATATATGCTATTACCGATTGATAGCATAGGTAACATGAAAAATGCTACCAGTAGTACCATAAAATATATGCTACTACAAATAATAGAATGAAAAATTCCATGGTCGATAAAGATGAAAAATGCTATCGGTCGGCGGTTGCACAAGAAAATGCTACTACCGATATAGATAAAAAAATGCCACCAACCGTAGCATTTTTTCAAGTACCATCGTTAAAGGAGGAATTTTTTTGCTTATGCCATATTTTTTAAGGACAAATTTCTCATTGAGATGATCATTTAACTTCTAACATCAAAAAAATTCAATAAAAATATTTTTCCCATAAAAACTAGTGAAATTTGCATTTTTCACAAAAAATCACTTTTTTATTTTTTTATTTGTGCCATATTTTGTGAGGACAGATTTCTCGTCGAACAGTTGTTTTAACAGTTATTCTCAAAAATGATTTTTAAAAAATTACATATGTTGTTGGCCGATAACATAGACTAGCAACAAACAACATATACTAGTAGTTGACAACATATACTTGTTAGTCGAGAATTACTACCGTCTAACACCATTATCAAATGATTCGCCAAACCGTTTGAAACTCATTTCCTTCAAATTCACCATAATTTTGAAAGTCATTTTCACATATTCACCAAGTAATATCTACGAGTTTGTTTTTAGGGGGTCTTAAAATTTAACTTGATACTAGGTATCATTTCATCAAGAAGTTTTTCAACAACGAAGAAATTTATTTAGAATTTTGTACATCTAAATATCAATATGTTGATATTTTTACTAAGACGTTATTAACATATAGTTTTGAGTATTTTAGATTTTTTTAGGTGTAATAGACACGTGTGCTCTAAATTAAGGGGGAGCATTGGAAAAAGTGGCTAATCTAGCCCACCAACCCCATTAAATGGCAACAACCACTTAGGAGATTCAAAATCATTTTTGGAGGTATATTTGTATTTAATATGTTTGTCTATGAATGTGTGGAGAGTATTTATGAATCTTACAAATCCCTATGTAATTAGGGAATTTCTTGTTTTCAACCACGCCTAGGAAGCTTGCGAGAACAAGATGGAAATTCACCATCCTTCTTGTAAGCTCTATTTAAATAAGAATATTTTGTAAGCATTTTCACAATGAAAATAGAAAAAAACCATAACATTTCCAAATTTTGTTGCAACTTATCCATTTGAGCATATGATATCTTGTCGCCAATATTGATTGAAAAATGCGGAAGGAATTATTTAGACAAATGAGTAAAACTCGTATGAATGTATGGGTAATTCGTATAACCATTAAAGAGAACATTCTCGTGAGACTTCTTAGAAATAACTTAGTAAGTAATTGATCATTATCAACATAAATTAAGAAAACAACATTAAAGGAGTGAAGATGTTGTTCATGATCACTTTTTCCCTCATGGATAGGGAATTTATGTGACATAAACCTAAGAGGTAAAGGATAATATTTTATTTACGGTGCAAGAAGATTGTCAAGTAATTGAGTAAAGTCCATAACATTAGAAGGCCTAGAGAAACCTTTCTATTATTGTAAAAATTTCTTTCAAACTATAGGCAAGGAACCCGAGGGCATGTGTAGCGTAAGAGGAGTGGGAATTCACTTGTGTATGCACAAGTAAGTGCATGGAAATGGGGGCGGGGGCAAAAGGAGGTCTTTAGTGGACACTTTTTTAAGAAATAAAAACTTCAACTTGTACAAGTTATTTGAGATAGTTACACTCAAATTTGAAGATGTTATAAGAACATGAATTGTAGCATTTCGAGTCTAGTTTCTAAACTACTAATTTTTTTTAAAAATGGTTAAGTGTAAGTGGGTTAAAGATCTAAAATGTCAATAGGTGCTCTATTTTTGTAAAAAAACATAGTAGATAATCATGATGTGCCCCACCCCGCCCGCCCTCACCCCCTCACCCACCCCCACCCGCCCCCCATTTTTTTAGCACTATTTAGTATTTTTTAAAACCCTTTGGTAGAAAGATAGATAGGAGCATCTAGTTTGGGATAGATTTTTTTTAGATTTTTTTGGTGAGTATTTATTTTTTATGATTTTTCAAGTAAAAAGATTTTGAAAATTAAAAATAATGATAGTTGACCGTGTCCCCCCAACTACCTCAAAAATATCAAAAATTAGAAATTTTTTTTGAATATGTATAGAATTAGTCCTAGTTTGGGACTATATAATTTTTTTCAATTTGGAGAAGTGAAACAAAAGATACATAAAAAAGATAAGCATTTACAATCACTAAAAATAGAGGTATAAAAGACATAGTTTGAAATAAATATAAATGGAAACCTTACAATAGTAAAAAATTATATAAAAAGTATATATTTAGAAAGAGGATAGTTTTCTTGACATTGTAGGAATTTTTTTAAGAAAGATTGCAATTCATTTTTGTAGGATTTATCATGGTGAAAGGTGAGTTTTTGCATTTTTTGTCAAAAACACGTAGGTTGTGTGTATAATAGGTCCAAGGCTCAGGTTTGGGAAACCAAAGCAATTCCAAGCCTAGAAAAATCTTGGTTTGTGTGCATAATTAAAGTATGCAATATAATGCGTACATGTTCCTTAGTGTATGGGTATATATGTGTTTGTGGCAACCTTCTATTTACAAAAATAAATGTTTAAGTATAATAAATAATATATAAATAATAATAAATGAAAAAAGTATCAATAATAATAAATGAAAAACTTATAATTTAAATTTATTTTAGTAAATATAATAAATTAGGGTCACTTTGCACCTTATGGAACTAGTCTCACAACTCCATGAGTCACAGGTTTAGGAGATAGTTTTTATAATCTAATCTGGTCAAGTACATAGGTATTTTTAGGATTTCAACATTCAACCTAAATATTTTAGGGTTTAAATTCTATAATTGATGTTTATTTTGGGAAATAATATAGTCATTGTTTAGGTTTTGGGGCCTTTTGGATTGTTTAACATATTTGTATGAGTGTTAGATGTGTCAAAATTAGATTTTACAAACCTCACAACTCTCAAAAGGAAACAACAACTACTCAAATATATGGACTCATGAAATGCCTTATAATACATAACAAATCAAAACACATGTACATGTTTTTATTAATTTGAAAATCCTTGATGACATCTACAAATACTACTCCCATTATTGGGACTATTACAAAAATCAACAAAATCTTAAATTATTACAATGGTGTTTCTTCATGACCCTTGAAAAGTTTCACTTGTTTCATGTGACTCAACTCATCTCTCTACTCCTTGTCACTCTAGCCCCTCAAATGGTAGACTCGACTCACTTCATGCACACATTGTGTTCTTTCACTTTTGTAATCAATACATTATACAATTCAACTATTGCACAAAAATAATTTCATGAAATCCCTACGTAATCATCACCATCACCCAACTTTTGTGTTGCACAAGTTCCTTTCTCCATTATCCTTCTCACCATCCTTGTGTGTGCCCATGTACTTAACTAATATAGTAAAAATTATGTAAGAAATTCAATTCCCTCGTGATACTTATGCATCAAAATTGTATAGATTCAATTTCAATCGAATTGACTAATTGATTCATGCCTAGATTTTTAATTAGTCCTAGATGAAGTAAAAAATCAAATCATATAGTTCCAATAAGTTTCACATGGCTCAATTTAATCAATATTTCTTCTCTTATTGAACCAATCAACTAACTATGTAATGCATGATATAATTAGGGGTACAATTGAGTCCAAATTCACTATTGTCATGTAAAATATCTAGCATGAAAAATTGAAAATATTAAGCATGACAACTAAGCCCCTAATTGAAAATTAGGCTTCCCAATCACTGTGCATCCTTCCTTTGGCCATCCTACATTTAGTTCAACCTTCACCCCAGCTCAAAGGAAATTCATAACAAGGTTTTAAAGTTTTTTTAGTGTGCAGGGATGATTACCCAAGGTGATAAATTAATTCAGTAAGATTCAATGAAAGATAACTTCCTCCGAGGCCTAAAAGGCCATTTTGGCCATTTTACAACTAGTAAACACCCTCCGGGAATGTTCAAGGAAATTATAAAGCATTTGAGGTTATTTTGGAGAGAATTGAAGGTTTTTGAAGCAATTTAGGAAAATTTAGGAAAGAAAATCTCATTCAGGATCCATCTGTTCAACAATGGGTATTTAGGGTGTAGGGAATGAGAGCTTCAATGGTGAATGTTGTCTTCTCTAGAAGATTCTAGGAGTTCCCGAATGAGTTAAGAGGAAAAAAATATGCATAAGAAATCTATTAGAATCCTATATAAGGGGAAATATAAAATTTTATCTAAGGCTTAAGTATTTCTTAGTATGTATGTATGTATATATATATATTTCAAACTTCTTCAGCTTCCCCTCTTAGTTTAAGAAGGAATAGGCCCTAAATTTTGATTTTCAAGAAGAAATGAATTTTGGGAATGCTTATTTGATCTTTAAATGTGATTTTGAGTCAAAATCATATAATATTTTACCCCGAACCATTTTCCTAAGCTCTCGTGGTGAAAAATCAAGCTCGAAGTCTAAAAATAGACATCCAAAGCAAAAGGCTTTCTAAATCGAGACACATTCACACATTGGACACTCTTATGTCTCCTCATATGTTCCCTAGGGACAAGGGGTAATGATGGACACCAAAGTGTGACCTCATCCTCCTCCCCAAGTTACACTTTGGACACCTAGGTGTCCTAGGTGTCCCCATTGTCCCCTATGTCCCCATGGTGTAAGGGGGACAAGAGGGACCTCATTATGATTGTGGATGAAATAAATGAATGAAAAGGGACATCATGGGGATCACACTATGAAAATGAATAGATCAGGGTGTCAATGTGTACAAAATACAATCACTTGGACAACAGGTACAATCAGAGAATCATGAGTTTCATGAGGTATGTGAAGGATCTGAAACATCAAGAACCTCATTGAAATTCAAGTCATCAAGGGAATGATCATCATGATCATGATGAGAAAGGATAACCATGAGTGGTGATGGAAATCATCTCGAGCTCACAAATGGTGCATATCTCTTGAGAGTGTTTCTAAACACTTAATCAATGTTTGGCAATGTGCTCACATCTTGCAATTCAGGAGTGGATTTCACATTGCTTCAATGCATTTAGAGGTCAAGAACATGGATCTCACCCTCAAACATTCCTTCAAGTAGTTTTTAGGTGTTTTCATGTAGAAAGGTATTTTTATGAGAGAAGAATTTTTCAAACCTTTAAGAGAGAACAAAAAGAAACTAAATTGTTAACGTGTGTAAAAGTATCCTTATAGGATTTATCATTCCTTCATATATGATGGTCTCAATGCCCCAGTAGCTTAGACTATCTAATCATGGCTTGTTCCTTGAAGAAGGTTTGAACATAATGGCAAAGTCATAGTTATGGAGAAAATCGTCCATCACTCCTTGAGTCTCGCATTTCACTCACTTTCAAGACTTGATTCTTCTCGAATCTAAAAATTTAGGCCCATTTTTGTGGAAACTTCCTAATATTTTAAAATGTCATGAAACCTTCAAGCCTTAGAGAAAAATTGATGTTTTTAAAATTTAGAGGATTCACATAGATTTCCAATGCATTTTTTTTTCCTTCCTAACTCCTTAGAGCTCCCAAAATCATCTAGAGAAGTCAAGTTTCACCATTAGAGTGTTTGTTCCTTGCACCTAAAAAACCCGTTGTTGAGAATATTGTCCTTGAATGAGAAAACATTTCCTAAATCTTCCTAAATTACCTCCAACACTTAAAATATTCCACAAATCACCTCTATATGCTTAATATATTTCCTTAACTCTCCCATAGGGTGTTTGATTAGCTCCAGAATGGCCAAAATAACTAGCATGAAAATTGAAATTTTGAAGCATGACAACTAAGCCCTTAATTGAAAATTAGGCTTCTCAGTCACTGTGCATCCTTCCTTTGTCCAGCCTACCCTCAGTTAAAATTTACCCCATCTTAGAGGAAATTCCTAAGAATATCATTCAGTGTGTTTTAGTGTGCAAGGAAGAGTGTCTAAGGTGATTGATCAACTCATTCAGTTTCGATGAGAGATTACTTCCTCCAGAGGCCTAAAAGGCCATTTTTGGCCATTCTATAGCTAATTGAACACCCTCCGAAGTGTTTAGGAAAATATAAAGCATCTAAGGTTGATTTTAGAGAGAATTGAAGATGTATAAGGAAATTTAGGAAATTTTAGGAAATAAAATCTCATTTAGGAGAAATATGTTTAAGACAAGGTTTTCAGGTGCAGAGAATGAAAGCTAAAATGGTGAAAGTTGACTTCTCTGGATGATTCTAGGAGTTCCAAAAAGAGTTAGGATGAAAAAAATAGGCATTGGAAAGATATTAGAATAATATACAAGGTGGAATAATCAACATTGATTCAAGGCTCAAATACATTCTTGAGGTACTTCAAAACTCTACTTTCCCCTCTTAGTTTAAAATGAAATAGGACCTAAATTTTGAGTTACAGGAAGAATTATATTTTTAGAATAGTTTCATTGATCATAAAATGTGATTTTATTGTTTCAGTGAAGTATGGAGGTCAAGAACATGTAACTCATCCTCAATTTCATTCAAGGATTCATCCCCTATCTGGAGGAGGAAACCCATTTCCATGAGGAGAAACTTGAGCAAAAAGGTGTCCATGTACCATAAACATGCTTCCACCTATGTGTCATCTTGGTCAAGAAAGTGAATTGTGAAGGATTCATCATGTTCAAAGGTGAAATGTGGATCTCAAGGAGTGACTTGATGATCATCATATCCTAACTCTTGTCATTGTACCCAAATCTCTCCAAGGAACAAGCCAAAATGAGCTAGTCATGCCACCGAGGTATCCAGACCATCGTGTGTGAAGTATTAAGGAATCATATATCTCCATGAGAGACATATGAGAAAATATGTGTATGAGAATCATGAAG
Source organism: Taxus wallichiana var. yunnanensis (assembly GCA_018340775.1). Lineage (NCBI taxonomy): Eukaryota > Viridiplantae > Streptophyta > Pinopsida > Cupressales > Taxaceae > Taxus > Taxus wallichiana. The sequence continues at coordinate 589,319,978 of CM031238.1, read as the reverse complement.
TTTATTCCATGAAAGAAGGATTTTAGAGCCAGGAAAGGTGAGGGGATGATCTTCATATGGAGTACCATGTTTCTAAGAATGAGCAATCATCTCAGTTCACTTGATGCCATTCACTTGGTAGTGTTATTAAACACTCATTCAACACCTAGTAGTGTGATCACACCTCAAGGAGGAGGCACATTGCAATCACCTCATTTTTCCATAGGACAAGAATCCCATTCAAGGAGTCAATCCTTTATCTACAAAGTGAGGATCTCATTTCAGTAAGAAGCATACAAACATCATAGAGTTGATTTGTGGTCACTAAAGTGAATTATGGACCAAATTTCAAACTTGGTACCAATTCGAGCAAGTGGTAGGCCCTATCTCTATATGGATAAGCATAGTGAACCAATTGATATAACACCCATGCTCATCCCCTTCCTCTCCTCATATGGCGCAAAAAAACTCCATTGATAAAATCTCTTAAGATTCATCAACTTATTATCCCTAACATACCTATGATCAGTTGAAAGAACTAAGGGAGGGTGGTTATGTATTTTATATAGTCAGTTGGAACTCCCACACCCTTTCTTTATCTAGTGTTTATCCCAGATGTATGCACCCCTATATTTACTCATTATTCCCCACCCCTATCCTCAATATAGATATGGGGTAAGCACCCATGTATATAGATATGGTGTGGGATCCCTATATTTTATTTACCTAAAATCTATCTTGAGAAAGAGTGTCATTTTTTTTTTTTTGAGTATGTTTATTCATCATCAATCCCTCATCTCATATGGAAAATATCTATGGCTCCCTCTCGAGATGAATGCATGGATTAGTGTGGTGAGATAGCTAAGATCCACTTCACCTATTGGACCTATTTATATAGTTGATTAGATAGTTCCAGCTTGTAAAGTATGTACTCATCCTTAATATGATGTTACCCTTCTTCCAAGATGAAATTAAGGCTTAAACTCCACACTCATGGGGAAAATCATGAGTCCATATACTCAAACAAGTGTCATTATTTTTGGGTGTTGTGTAGTTTGTAAAATTTAATTTTGACACATCCAAAACTCCTATAAATGTTAGCAACCAATCCAAAAGGTCAAAAACAACTATATGTTTTCCCAAAAAAAAATACCGACTACAATATTTATGTCTTGAAAGCTTTAAGTCCTTGATGAAATCCTAAAAATGAGTGAGTACTTACCAAATTAGATTTTTAAAAACTATCTTCTCAGTATTATAAGTACTTTTGGAGCCATGGGACCAGCCCATCAGTGCAGAGTGACCTTAATTCTTATATTTATTAAAATAAATTGTAAGTATAAGAAATAATAATAATAAAATTATTAAGAAATAATATTATGCTTTTTATTATTTTTAATTGGTTAACAAGGGTTTATGGGTCCCTTTCCCAATGGTTCTCTATTCAAATATCTGGAGCGATAACTTCTTTGGGACATAACTAGGGGTCCCAAATCCCCCATGTCTGAGTAGGAGTCAAAACTTGGTGGGCTAGGAAACATTCAAATGACGCAACCATTGCAACCCCATCTCATCGGCAATACTTTTTTATTATTATTTCTTTATAATTTTGTTACTATTATTTCTTATACTTAACATTTATTTTAATAGCTATGCCCCCTTCCGTAATTCATAACACTAAGAACACATGAGTGTTATAATGTGTACACGTTATATCGCATACACATTTTAGGTTTGAAAATTACCAAACTCAAAAACAAAAACGTGTACGTGTTATTTGAAAACATGTTTTAGCTAATTTAAAAACGTGTTTTAGCAATAAGAGAAGAAACAATTATGGATTCAGAATATAAAATTCAAGCAAGTTCTTTAGTTCATACTTATTTATATAGAGAACAACATCAATATGTTGAGGATGTTGTGAACTTGCGATCCTCCCCTTTAATGATAGATTTACTATTTGGTTTGGATTCATCATAAGATCCTTCCCTTGAGAACATTCCCTAGAGATAGTGAAAATAATATTAGAAAAGATATATGTATTATGAACCATAACATAATAGTCTCATATGTGTCATTATATTCATATTGATAAAATACATCAAGATTGTCTATAATATACTCACACATTCCACTATGAGTTAATGACATAGATGGGGGCTCGTTAGTGTATGAATAAGAGAAAAGTGCTGAAAAGTAAGCCATGAATACATAAAGGATAACCAACCTTGCATCTAGGAAAACAATCATGCATCTCGATGTGACTAGCACAAGGGAAACCTAGCTTCAAGGGATACAATTCCACACGCACGCACGCACGCACGCACGCACAAGAACTACGTAGAGTCTAAAATGTAGTGCAACACTCGGTGAAAATAATATTGGGGTGACCACCGAGGTTAGTCCAACTCGGCATATGCATCATTTAATCCATCTAATGTTTGTATGAGCTTTGTCCAAGTAACTAAAGTTTGTTTTGTAGGAATATGTGTGATATAGGAACCCTACGACAGATCCAAAGAGACAAATAGCAAATGGAAGGAACCAAGTTCAAACCCCAAAAATACCCTAAGAAAATTTGTTGCAAAGACACTAACACCCATATCAAACACTAGCGCACAGTGGTCATGTCCTCTTGTGGGTGCTCTTGTCTCAAGAAATATCATATATCAATTTCCTAGATAGAGCTCACACAATCTAGATCTAGCTTGTTCTAGACAATTTCCAGCCCAAGATCAGTCCATATCTCCCAATACAAGTTAAGTTACTCTCATCTCTTATCTTGCATGCTTACTTGTAATTTGCATGTTATATCTTGTTTATTATTGCTATATTCATTTGATCTTAGTCTTCTCATAAGATTTATTTTTTTTTAAATCACAAACCTATAAATTAGGGTTTCTCTAATTTAGTGTTTAATAAATTGCAAGTGTCAACTATCCCATATTTCTCTTCTTTCGAATCAATCCAAATATGAACATATTTTTCGATCTTGTTTCCATCCTCCTCTTAAACTTTAAGGAAATAAAATTATTTCTAGTTCATTGACATTTTGGTTTATATGTTTTAGTACTATAATTTAGTATTTTTGTGATTATATAACTTATTTTTTTCTTGTGAAGGAGGAAGCAATGTTTCTACCACACAATGATTATGTTGAACAAATGTATGAATTCACTACATGATAATATATAACCCAAAGATCAACAAGCCATTATTCACCAATGGTAGATTTCATATAATGAATCTACAAGTTTTGTCGATCATATTGTAGACACAAAATCACGCACTTTGGGTAATTATTTAGTCCTGATTACATACTACTATTTACATGATTCCTAAGTACGAAAAGTAATGATTAACCCATGTCTTTGGCCACCTTTCTTTGCTTTATGCTTCTACTTTCAATATTGCACCTTTACGTGTTCAATTTATCTTTTCACCTTCAGAATTTTTCATTCTGACACTAGCACCCAGCTAGGATGTCGATGCCAGGTGACCCCGTTCCCTTTTGGTGCCCTTGTCCTCTTTGCACTTTGGTCACACTTTTTGGGTCTTTTCTAGTCGTTTAAACATCTTATAATTTTGGTAGTAAGCCATTTCGGGGTGAATTAGGAAATTCAAGTAAGGGAATCATATAAATATAAAGTTATGTGATCGTAATAAAGTACCAAGCATTAAGCACTACTTATCACCACCTAAGGTTGCATCCATCCAGCATCTATAGCTCCATTTTCATCCATCTAGATCCATCACAAGGGACAAAGGTTGGTTCATCTGCATCACACTTCATCGTAGGGGAGTTTATTCTATTCAATGCACACATTATTTACATTCTAAATCTAGCTACTTGCTCGCTACTTCAAGTGCGACACGCACAAGAGAAACCTTGGGCACAATTCCACACGCACACACAGAACTACATTGGGTCTGAGATGTAGTGCAGTGCTCAGTTATAAGTCCACCATTGTGGTGGTTGAGGACAGTCTGACCCCTCATTATGCATCTTTCTTTTTTAGGATGTGATGTCTATTTGAGAATTTTGCAGGTGTTTTCTTCATTGCAAGTTCACAATGACCTCGGCGATCTTACAACGAACCTTGAGGCGATCAAAGGCGAACAAGTGTGAACCTCTTACGACACCTCAAAGGAGGTTTTTCGAGCATTTATGTAGACCAAGGCATCCAAAAACCAAACCAAAGCGCCTCAGGCACCCCCATCCCTCTCCAGCACCCCACCTGCATAAAAATCATGCCGGATCTCGCATTTTCTAGGCTTATGTGCGAAGTTCTTCTATTCATGTTCGATCGGTCTCCACTATGACACAGTCCAACAACCTATTTGAATCAGCTAAGGCTCTTCTAACCCTCTTTGCAATTAGGGTTTCATATTTTTATTACTTAGTTGCTTGGGTATTATTTTAGTATTTTATTTTTCATTTATTTATTGCAAACTTGCATTAGATTAGGCTATAATATTACATTTAGCATAATCATTTTGGTGAACCTAAACTCAATCTTCACGCTCTTAATATCTTCACCCTTTACTTTGCTTTCTCCTTCTACAATCATGTCATCATGAGTATCTCAATTAAAAATTCTTGTTTATCGACCCGATTTAAGACATAGAGTCCAACATCTCCTCATTACTACTTGGATCCTTGCGACATGCATCCAAACTCCAATCACACTTCTCTTACTTTTCCCATGTCATTTAACAATTTTTCTATCGATAGTGATTCATCTCCTAGATATTCCCAAAATCTTACTCATTGGTACGCACATGGGTGTCCACCAACACTATTCACTGACAAGGAATATGCAATGACCATATACACTTTGTGTCGCAATGGATCTCTATATGATCCTCCTCATACTATTTCCTATCAAGTCTCCAACATTGCCCCAATCGACTTCAATCAGGACAATGATGATCTTCTAGACAATGGCACTTGATCTTCCTTATCAATTCACACTTGGGGGCATTACATTTATTCTCCCCCCTTCTAACATCAACACGCATCTTACATTCACCTTATCACACACCTAACTTCTCACATATACATCTTCACACACTCTAACATCGTCATTACCCAATGACACACTCTTGTGCTTTGGTTCACACTTGACTGTTGAGGGCATCCTATACACATGAACCTCACACATTGCACAATAGAAACTACACACTATGCATCATCACACATTACACGTTGTACATATCACATACTTACGACATCTTCTCATCATTACATTTATTACATATTACGCATTTTACACATCTACTTTTACGCGCTGCACTCATTATCCGATGACGCACTCTAATCTCACGGTCCATACTAGACTATTGAGGGTATACATCTCAAATGAACCACATCACACTCACACATTTAAACATTCAATATTTTTAAGGATATTACTTGTATAAATCAAAACATATACAAAGAGAATAACACGAGTGAACACCAAAATATAGATAAATGATGACAATATGCTCATATAATAGCTTTTCCACTTCGAGGGGGCAACCTACAATACCACTTCAAGGGGGTAACCTCCAAACCATACAATAACACTCCAATACTCAATATGATGATTAACTACAACCTTCTAACCCCTATATATACCATTCTAACCTATGGCCAATATTGAGGCTGACCCTAAGCATAATAAATCATAAATGAATGATATAATAAGATAAGGGGATGTGTGCCACATGCCGGCATCTCCATCAACCCATATATATTATATTATCATATCCCATGTGAACCCATACATATAACTAAGGGGATGTGTGCCACATGTCGGCATCTCCATCAACCCATATATATTATATTATCATATCCCAAGGTACATAGCATTGCCTCCCTCTTTGACATGTTTCGTCCTTGAAACATAAGAAGAAGCCATATAATGAGTGTGCTTTAAATTATTACACACTTGTCGCCAAGCTCGATCATCCAACCACCCATATGAAATCCTAGTGGGTGATGCTGCTCCAAACCTGATTCCATATTCCATTGTGCTTGTCTGATTCCATCCTGGTCCATATGTGTTCCTCCTCGGCATCCATGCATATCCATAATGATTATTCCTATGATTCCATGTCATACAATTATTGTTCCATTGATTCCATGTATAGCCAAAATTATTACTCCTCCAATTCCCTGTATATCCATATAGATTGTTGACCTCATGTGTCCGAGCATGTCTCCATGATGTTTTCCTCTCATGATGATATGGGTGTCTATATGGTGCAACCTTAGTATGTGCAACCTTATCAATATTTTCCTCTTCAAACTTGTTTGTTATTTCTTTTTTCTCTTGAGTAGAGAAATTATTTTTTTTTTTCATCATCCTCTCCTTCTGATTCATCCTTATTCCCTTCTTCACCATCTTCAAATTCATCTTCGTGATCCAATTTTACATTATTTTTTTCCTTGTTAAGTGTGATATCTTGCAATGTAATTTTCTTTCGCTTGTACCATAATTTCATGAATTTATTTTGCACATTAATATTAATTGTTCCTAATGTCTCTAACCAAGGATATCCGAGAACAATATCCATACCATCCATATCTAAAGCATAAAAATCTGAATGTAAAACATATTTATCCATAGAAAGCTTTAAATCTTCAAAAACTTGAATATGCTTACCATCCATTTGAGATTCTTTGATATGTTTTTTTACATGTAGATTTTGAGCTACATCCATATTGATGAAGTTATATTTGCTGCTAGGGTTTATGGAAACAATTACCTTTTTCTTTGAATGCACCCTTCAAACTGAAATATTGAAGCTTCCTTCCTTGGAGATGCACTATCCTGTGTAGCAGCTTCATCATCAACATCTTCTTCTTCTTCTGATGTTGCTTCTACTTCTTCTTCTTCTTCTTCTACTTCTTCTTCTTTTTATTTTTCTTCTTCTTCTTCTGCTTCGTCTTCTTCTTCTTTTGTTGCCCATCTGTCCATGAAAACTTGTTCCAGTTCCTCCAAAGACCAATTAGACTTTTCCTTTTCTAACTCAGAAAACCAAATATGTGCAGGGCCACTAATCCACAACTTGAATAAAAAAATATCTTATGGTTTAGATAATTTATCCCTAAACTTGTTCCACCATTCTCTAGCATCAATCATGTCATCTCCAAAAAAAGCTACCATCCCCATGATCCACAAAACTAGGGTTTTAGGAATTCTAAAAATATTTTGGTAGATGGATAAAAAAACAAAGAAAAAACCCTAACTAAAATTTTAAGAGCTTTCCAAAAATATAAATTTTGCTAAAAAATACCACAATTTGCTTCCTAAAAAGTGAATTTATGAAAAACCTAAAACACCAATAACATCCACAAAACAAATCCAATGGAGCTGAAATTTTTAGATATTATGAATTAGAGTGTTTCCAAATTATGATACAAAAATTGGGAAAAAATTCAATACCCTCTTCAAGATATACTCGAAACAAAAAATTAGGGTTTTGCCTAATTTTTTTGGCCGAAATCACTGCTCTGATACCACTTGTAAGGATATTACTTGTATAAATCAAAACATATACAGCAGAATAACATGAGAGAACACCAAAATATAGATAAATGATGACAATATGCTCATATAATAGCTTTTCCACTTCGAGGGGGCAACCTCCAATACCACTTCGAGGGGGTAACCTCCAAACCATACAATAACACTCCAATACTCAATATGATGATTAACTACAACCTTCTAACCCCTATATATACCATTCTAACCTATGGCCAATACTGAGGCCGACCTCCTAAGCATAATAAATCATAAATGAATGATATAATAAGATAAGGGGATGTGTGCCACATGTCGGCATCTCCATCAACCCATATATATTATATTATCATATCCCATGTGAACCCATACATATAACTAAGGGGATGTGTGCCACATGTCGGCATCTCCATCAACCCATATATATTATATTATCATATCCCAAGGTACATAGAAATATTTTTCTCATGCGAAATTCCTCGATTAGTGATATATGTTATAGGCTACATCGTCACTTTTGTTTGCCTCATTTACTGATATACGCTATAGGCTACATCATCACTTCCTCTTGCATCATTTCGTGATATACGCCTCATGTTAAATCATCACTTATCTTAGCATCCTTTAGTGATATACGCTTTAGGCTAAATCATCACTTCGTCTATCATTTTTCGCGATATACACTTTAGGCTAAATCATCACACATTTTTACACATCATCTCTATGTCGTGCATCATCATTACACATTCATCACAGCGCGTTGCATACAATATATAGTTCGACTATTTCCCGATGAAGCCCTCTCATTTACGGTTCATTATTGACTGCTAAGGGGGAATAAAAAAATGAACCTCATTACATACATACACATTCACTCGGGGCACGCTACCCCTGTCATTCACTCTACATTTTGTTCCATCCATCCAAAGCATATTGCATATCTTGGTTGCATTTACTCTTCCTTGTTCTTACTTGTACATGTTCACTTTATTACACATGCTAGATAGATATATTATATGTCATTATATTTATCACACACACACATGCGCATCACTTTATTTATAGTTGTGATCATAGATTATACAGGTCCATTACACGCAGCATGGATGTTTGGCATAGTACCTAGTATCAGTCACATAGCGGCTCATGGGAGCATCCACTTTCGTACACCACATGTGTTATTATTTCATTTTGTTTCATAGAACACTACTTTATCAGATTATACATGTTTTAACATACTTTTTTATCTTTCTAACATGTTAACGGGTGCTTCATGTGCAGCATTTTTTTCCCGTGACTATTTTTCATCATGGTTATCTGTTACATTGTTTGTACTTTCTTGTCATTGTATGTCATTTTTCTTTTCCCTTTGTCTTGTATGCGAGACTTGTTTGTTTGCAGCCACTACGGCCTTGAGTGTCTTGCGACATCATGAGTGGTGTCCCATGTTTATGACCCACTTTTGCGGCTGCATTGTCTTCTTGTGTGTTCTAGCTTACACATTGTCTCTGCATAGTTTACACTTTGTCTTACACATACATGTTTGTCTTTGCATGTACTAACACTTGTCTCCTAACCACTTATTTTCATATTCCTTGGTTTATACCAAGCACATCCCCTCACCCCCGCAAGGCACAGTTTCAGCAATCGGTCCTCATTTGGGTCGCATTCTCCTTCAGTGACGTCGCATGCACCCCAAATGAGAGGGGGCATCATTGAGGTGAATCGAGTTCACCCCATACAGAGTATACACAGACATAACACAGTTTAGTTTCAAACAGGGCTCAAAATCAAACTTGGGTCCTTAGTACACAAATGGTCTTCCCCGAGTGTCGATAATAGGGGACAATTACACAATTCTTTGACATGTCACAGAGGATTTTGACAAGGAAGAGAGTCCTTTAGCACTTGGCATTTACATTTTTGTTTGTACACACCATCTACAATGGTGTTTTATTCCGGGAGAAATTAAAGGTTAGAGGATAACACCAAACCTTCCTCTCTATACTACTTCCATGCAGTGGCATCGAGATCACCCAAAAACCAACATTTTAGAGATCTCTACAGAGTTTCAGGAAGCAGTTAAAATTTGGAGGAATACACCAAACAGTTTCTCCCTACACTTCTTTCGTTACATCGGTGTGATATTTCCCGAAAAATTTGTGCGCATTGACAACATCCACGGGATCCTTTCTACACTCTTTCCTCATCATGGATTAGGTACATATGTTCCTTTTTCACATTTTTAGCATTTTCTTTTACATACTTCTTTACATGCTTTTTATACATATACATGCATATTTGACTACTTGATTGTCTTCTCTTTTGCAAGTACGTATATATGGGAAGCAAGCAATCAACATCACTCAACACCACACATATATCGACACAAACAACATGTACATCACACACATCGGCATTTACACACACGTTTTCACCTTAGGTTTATTTTCATCACCTTTTACACTTTTTCATCTTTAGTCTCCACGCTCCATCTTTTTATCACTCCACGCTTTTGTCTAGTCCCTCGACATGCTTTCTACATCAATCTACATGGATATCAGGTAAGCATCTCTATCTAATTTATGTTATCGAGCATTCGACTACCAACATAAAGTGGGGAAAATGTAGACACAAAATCATGCACTTTCGGTAACTATTTAGTCATGATTACATATTATTATTTGCATGATTCCTAAGTACGAAAAGTAATGATTAACCCAAGTCTTTGGCCACCTTTCGTTATTTTATGCTTTTACTTTCAGTCTTGCACCTTTACTTGCTCAAGATGTCTTTTTACCTTTCGGCATTTTCATTCTAGACACTAGCGCCTAGCAAAGATGCTAGCGTCAGCGCCCCCATCCCCTATGAGTGCCCTTGTCCTCTTTGCACTTTGGTCACACTTTTTGGGTCCTTTCTAGCCGTTTGAGCATCTTATATTTTTGGTAGTTGGCCTTTTTGGGGTTAATTATGAAATTCAAGCGAGTGAATCATATAAATATAAAGTTATGTGATCATAATAAAGGACCAAGCACTAAGCACTACTTATCACCACCTAAGGTTGCATCCATCTAGCTCCATCACAAGGGACAAAGGTTGGTTCATCTGCATCAGACTTCATAAAAGGGGAGTTTATTTTATTCCATGCACACATTATTTACATTCTACATTCTACTTCAAGTGTGACACGCATAAAGAGCAACCTAGGGCACAATTCCACACACACACAAAACTACATTAGGTCTGAAATGTAGTTTAGCACTCGATATAAGTCTGCCATTGTGGTGGTTGAGGACAGATCGACCCCTCATGCATTTTTCTTTTTTAGGAGTTGATGTCTATTTGAGAGTTTTGCAGGTGCTTTACGCATTGCGGTTCACAACGACCTCAACGATCTTACAGCGACCTTGAGGTGATCAAAGGAGACCAAGTGTGAACCTCTTGTGACACCTCAAAGGAGGTTTTTCGAGCATTTACGCAGACCAAAGTGCCCGAAACAAGACCGGGCGCGCTTGGCGCCCCATCCCTCTCCAAGAATCCAAGTCAAGACAAATTTCTCGGATCTGCATTTTTCTAGGCTTCTGTGTGAAGGTCTTCCGCGCTTATTCAACCGGTCTCAATTACGACACGGTCCAACAACCTTTTGAATCAACTAAGGTTCTTCTATCCCTCTTTGTACTTAAGGTTTCATAATTTTATTGCTTAGTTGTTTGCGTATTATTTCAGTATTTTATTGTTCATTTATTTACTACAAACTTGCATTAGATAAGGCTATAACCCCTTGAATGGCCATGTCAAATATGGGTTTTCAATAGTTTCTTTTATATTGTTACTCTGTTCGAATTGAATCTAGGATCATAGAGTACAGAGGCCAACTCTCTTATAATGGTGTGAAAGGTGTGCCACTCATAATTCTCTCTTAGTTTGCCTTTCATGCCTAAAATTCCTACATGCTCATCCTCGTGTATGTCTAGAATATTCCAATCACCATATCTTCCTATAAAGGTTGATTCAAAAGCATGACTTTGGTTAATGTGAAAAACAAGCATGGTTATGTCATGGCTTATAAGATTGCTCCTTTTCCTTTAGCATGTCTCGTTATTGCGTGACATCCTATGAAAAATGCTAGATGTGCAAACCCACTAATTTCTCTTGCCTCTATAACAATGTCCTAAAGCTTATAATTACTCATATGACAATCCTACCAACATCATTACATTATCTAAATATGTCTATCTCATCAACTTCTACCCTCATTTCAATAGTAATGGAAAATTATTTAATTTTAAGCTTCACATGGTTTAAATATCTCTTGGTATTGCAATGTTATAACATTTAAGATTATTTATCGATTGATGAAAATAGAGTTGTAAGTTGCAAATAATGGTTTTGTATTGGAATATGCATTACTTTTTATCGTATTATTAGATATGCAATAAATTTTTAATATGCATTTCAATTTTGTTGCATTAACTAATGTTAACGTAAATGAAAGTATTTATCAACTTGTTTTTTTGTTTTTTTGTTGATCTAAGTACCAAAATTGTTTGTTATGTTAGATGTGTGATTTTACATGGTATTTTTTATGCAAAGATTGATTTTTTATATCATAGTATACAATTGTAATTGAGGAGAGGGGTTATTAAAAATTAAAAGAGTTCAACTCTATGTTATACTTTTTTATGATTAATCTATTTAATTGCAATATTGATTGTATTTTATTGTTTGAATAGAAGGACATAAACCAAATAATAATCCAAAACTATTTTGAATGGTGAGAAACAAGGATTGTGTACACCTCCAAATATATGTTACTCATCGTGCCTCATAAATAATATAAAAACATGGTCACTTTTTACATTTAAAAAAATCACTTTAAAATGCATATATTATGTCTAACTAGAATCTCTACAATTTGGAAGTAGAAAAATATGTAAGATGTATTTTTAAACCAATTTTGTACTCAATTTACTCATGTCAATTGAAATGCAACTATTTCTAGTAACTTTTCATCACAAAAGGGTTGAATGAATATATACCCTTCCACTTGAAATTAAGACTAGCCCTTACCACCCAATGATCTATACCTACAAATTGTGGTTAACTCTTGTATTTTCAGGGACTATTCACAACCCACCCAACAATGAGACCATATATACAACAAATATCTCTTTGTTAGAGCAAAGAACATGGATTCGAAAATAAATATTTGTTGTCCCCGGATGAGCTTGTCACAAATATGGTTTAAATTTGTGACCACCTAGCTAGTTATCCTACGTGAAATGTAGGATGTAAATGCCAAAGGGGATGCATCAAAGAAGTGAAAATGGAGGGGCTGGAATAGCATAAGAGGAAAACGGTTGATAAAGAAGGGGTAGAGGGATGAGAAGTCCAAGGATATGGAAAGTGTTGCGGGGGACTGATGCCAAACTTTTCTTTCCTACAACCACATGTCATTCTTTGTCAATTGTTAGAAGGAGAAAAGGGTTGCGGTGTTCAAGATATCAAGGCAACGTATTTTGGAGATATCTTAGAAGGCAAGGAGTGGTCAATCAATACTACTAATGTCAATAGTTGCTTGTAATTTCAGTCCTTGTGTTTTTATGGTAGTTAGAACACACATAAGTGTAAAGTGAATTCGCTTGCGCATATCGTTGGACACTATAGAGATAGGGATATGTGCTCCACTTTATCATCTTGATCTTGCTCACACTATTCATGTGAGTGTAATTTGCACTTAAAAGGGCCAAAATAAAAAAATGGGGAAAATACAATTGGTTCCAGGTTTGAAACCCAAATGGTCTACTATGTCACCTAAGTCATTAAATAAACCCAAATACTTCAGTTTCATGTTCGAAAATATTTATAGACCAAACACGTGGTCACATTAACTGCATGTGTGTGCATCGTCAAATATTGAAAAAGTAAGTATTATTTTATGTTGTTATTTAATGTAAATCATTGAAAGGTTTAGTACTCTATATCATTAAATAGAAATTTTCTAATAATAGCAGTAAAACTATTTAGTGAATGTCTATTTGTCTACCACGTTAGTAATTTTTTAATATATATTTATATATCAATGAATTTGTACATTAATTTATATGAAAAACAATGTCATGTTTAACATACGCAAGTTCTAAGAGATGGGCATTTAGAAAAATTGCATGTCGTTTACAATCAAAAACAGGGAAAACATGTAAACATTCGTTTCATTTTCTATGTTTCGAACTAAGTGAAAATTTTCTTGTTGGCTGCACTTTGGAGGCATGATTTCAAAGAAGATGTTTACAAGTTTGTTTGTTGGCTGCACTAGAGGCATGATTCAAACTAAGTGACAAATTGTACGATTGTTTTTTTTTTTTTTTTAAATTGTATGTTGTTCACCGATCCGCCACAAATACACCGAAATGCGCAACAAAAAAATTGTTTTTAGTGTTGTTGCACTTTGAACTCGCTACATGATTGTATGCATAGAAAGGAAAGTAAAACACTTTGTGAAGACTAAGCAAAAAGGGAGTTTTATTTTGCGGTGCTCCTGGGTATGAAGACTGACTAAAACTTAGTGTTTCGTATTCTCGAGCTCTTCCTTGCAACAATTTCACGCCATTGAAAAGGTTAAAAAGTTGAGAATGGTGAGGAAAATGCATCCGCATTCTAAAACATTGATTAGATGAGCACAATTAAAAATTATATGCGGTTGATTGCCCGACTCGAGATAGTATCATCCATATAGTATCGGCATAAATATCAAAAAAAAATTATATAGTAAAATTTCACCGATTGATTATTACCGGCGAAGTTTATTATGTTCACAATTCATCGTAGTCCACGGCGGGGGGAAAAGACGAGGAAAAGTACAACGAACCATCCGATACACAAAACAAAATTGTTTGACATGCCGTCATTAGATCTAAGCCATTTTGTGACTCAACATGTCACCATGTGATAGGCCGAGCCGCCGGCCTATATTTCCGGTTAAACAAGCATCTCATATTTCCCACAATGAGGAAGGGACAAACTTAACTTAGCGTCCATTCCACGTAAAGTATAAAAATCAACACGTGGAGTCTTGAAAGTTCAATCCCCAACATTTTGCCTACAATGTTGATACAAAGATCTTCTACAATACACTCAACTCTTCTTTATGAGTTGAATCCTCAAAATAATGCATGTTTAGCATTATAAAAACCATATAAACATTACATTTACATCCCTCGGGATATTTGAAACTCCTAATATATATTGATTTTAAGTTTCACTCTTAATAAATGACATACCAATGTCTACAAGGAGAATATGGTAAGGTGTCTTGCTTATAATCTTAAAATTATAGATAATTTGGATTTGGATTTATTAAATTTTGTGCAAATTTCATCAAATATACTTTCATCTAAACTTCACATTCCCAATCCTAATACCGTACCAAAGTCGAGCATCTTTACAATGTACAAAAAGGTTTCTAAACAAAACCAAATTTAACAACCAAAGATAGGTAGTTGCAATATTTTGGATTTTTTAATTGACAAATGTAAAGCCCTAAAAACCCAAAATTATTCGCTAAATCCTCCCCAACAGACGGCAAAAAAAATACAAACGCAAAATATAGATTCACACGCATCCACGTTGTGCATGGGATTAAGTTGTGTATTTATTTTGCGAATAAAGAGTTTGTATTGGTTATCTCATCAAATAAGCGACTTCATTTTTAAGATCCTAAAAGAGGGATCCGAGGAGTCGATAAATAAAGATGTTTGGTATGTAAATTTGTTTATTTGTTTGGGAGTCGACAGTCCATTTGCGTTTGGTTCTTTTCTTGTTAGCTGTTTGGTTGATTAATGGTATTGGTTTGGTTGTGTATCAAATGTTCTTTTTCCTCCTATTCTGTTTGGCCTTCTTCTTATGTACATTAGCTCTTCACAGTTAACTTTAGCACTTATGAAAGCAGAACCAATCTTTTTCGTGTATTACGTGGATGAAATTAGTTGACTGTATGGTTCAATAAAATCATACCCATGACTCTGCGCATAGCTCTTCTTGTTCGGCTCCACCAATTTCATGAGACCCTGAAAAGACCTCGTAGGAATACTACCCGACTCATCCGAGGCGGTCACCATTGCAATCTTATATTTCTTCAAACCCACAGAAGAACATAGGCTCCGTGTTTGAATCCAAAAAATGCGTTCTGGGTTTGGATGGAATTTAATCTCCAGAGAACTCGCAGTGTCTTCAAGGGAATTCTCTCTGCCAGTAACCTGTAAGCTGCGCGTGAGTTTGGATTGAATAATAAATCAAATAATGAATTCCCATATCAGGTATGTACAGTTTTTTTTAATTTTTGAGCGAATTTTACAGACCAGTAAAAAGTTTGTATTTGCAGTAAGGCCTTCATTGAAGTTTTGGCAGACCGGTGCTTCTCTATATCCATTTTGGCGATTTGTGTGTTCTTGTTCTATATTATCTATAATTCTTCCCCCATATTGGCTTTGAGCCTGCTTACTCGGAATCTAGATAGCAACCCAACTCAACGAAAAAATTGGTTGATTGAATTCGATGATCTTATAATCCTGCTTTCGGAAAATATTTCCAGTTGAGAAGCTCCCACAGTAATATCAGACGCATGTCCAGCTTTGGCTATGCAATAATTATCAGGTTGCATGTCCACCTTTTACATTTTATAGTAAAGGGTAAGTGCTTCTTCACAGAAACCGTTGCAGGAATATCCTCTGATAATATGTTCCATATGAAGCTATGTTTTTGAGATATATTGTCAAACTTTTCCCGTGCATAAACCAGTATGCCACATAGATGGCTAAGTGTGGCTTCTAAGAAGACATGCTTGTCGTACAGTCAACAAAGAAGAGGTGGGTGTGAAGTTTCCTGTGTTCTCCAAAATTCCACCTATACTACATAATTAAAATTAGAATGAAAATTCCACCTTCCTAAATTGATCTCGTCTCCCTTTTCCAACTAAGCTTCCTTTCCTTTGTTTACAGATCTGAAAGCTCACATAAAACTTAATGGTTTGCAGGTTAAGGCCTCAATTTAAACCTCATCAATGAAAGTGTATTGTCTGTCTGATATGGCATGCATCTGAATCAAGTGACAGCACAAGTTAGAAATGAGGGACTGCCAACTGCATGTCATAGCACACCCCATTCTAAGTAATGAGTGAATCATTGAATAGGAAGATGAGGATTCATTTAGATTGCAATGACGAGGGTATTAGATTGCATGAACTTTTGTAAAGCCCGGGGTTACAAAATATATCCACAATTATTGATAAGAAGTTCTGTTAAAATTTGAGTGCTACATATCCGTAACATCAATTTTTGATGACAAGTATCTCTGTCCAATAGTGAGCTCAACGTCATCCTTGTCTGATCCACAAGAAAAGTCTCATCTCTGCCTCGATATATTCACGACCATGGTGATCTATATAATTTTTTTATTTTTATAAACAATGAAGTATGAAAAAAGTATGGTGTGTACAATGCAATGTAAACACCCAACCGTATATGTTATTTGTTTTAGAGGGATAGTTATTTGTTTTAAATGTTCTATCTCTACATTTCTAACTTGTTACAAATTCATGCATATACATTTACCAATTTTATATCATGAGTGGTAGCGTTATGTAGTGAATATGACATTGGCAGTGTAGATATATTTAGTTTTATTAACTTCTTTTTCACTTTTTTGTAGGTTATTTGTGATTCTCATTCTCCCGCGGTAAAGAAGAGCGTCGTCTCTAAACAAACTTGAGGTGGGTTTTAATATTGATTCAAGTGCTTATTCATTTGTTTCGTTTATTGCATGCTATGGTTTAAAAAATTATTGTAGAGAGCTTTCATGTTATATTCTTTTGATTGTTACATTTATATTTAGACTCCAATCCTTTTTCCGAAGTGACATGTGGGGGCACGTGCCTTCGTCAATGACAGGATTCGTTATGTGCTGAGGGGTTCGTTCCCCAATGAGGCCATTTCGAAGCGTCCCAAGTTGGACGTTAGACTGATCAACGACAAGGCTTTTAAAGCTGCCCGTCATACCTAAGAACATCTTGGTG
This sequence comes from Taxus wallichiana var. yunnanensis, assembly GCA_018340775.1. Lineage (NCBI taxonomy): Eukaryota > Viridiplantae > Streptophyta > Pinopsida > Cupressales > Taxaceae > Taxus > Taxus wallichiana. The sequence continues at coordinate 589,302,416 of CM031238.1, read as the reverse complement.
GACTAACATACTTATTTTCCCTCTCCAGTTTAATATGATGCAGACTAGAAACACAATTCCCCTCCCCACAACGGGATTGACATTAACTACGCCTCACTTGCAGAGGGAGGAAAATTTTAAGCGTATTCAATGTGTTGTTAATGTTTTGCATTGTAGGCAACCGAAACCACCTAAAACAGTGATAGCTGAAATGATCAGAGATCGCCTCCACCTGATGCCAACATCCCCAATTTTTCTCTCCAAAATCCGAACGATTGCGAGATCATTCACGAGGCTTTTGCTTGATTTATGATTCGAACGAAGATGCACTGAAATATGAACCACCCCACAAATTGAGGAGAATGGGAATTCCAATCGAGGCATCTGCAACTGGACAAAACTACAAGAAACGTGCAAAGAAAATTACACAAGCAAAAAGCAAGAAATTTGATTTTAAAAAATAGCTTGTAGTGGTTAGTTTATAAGTGTTTGTTTATAAGTATTTTTGAAATAAACTGTAACTCGTTCCAAATATTCCATGTATGTATTGTCGCAGTATATATCCGACGGAGAATCAAACTTATCAAACACATGTTCAGTTTTTGTTATCCAACAACTATGCTTTCCTAATTTCTTTATCTTTGTGTTTCCATACAAATACCTATAGTCTTCTCACTTCAAGTGTACATATTGTTCTTATTGTATTCCATTCTGTTTGCTTAACATAATAATATGTAATTCATTTCAAATAAATGCATGTATATATTGCGGCGGAACATATGGGGCACAGAATCTAACTTTTCAACAAACAACAACAACAACAACACATTTTTAATGAGTTATTCATTATATCTTTCCTTTATACAATTGCTCGCTTCTTTATGTAAACCAACGACGCATTTTTAATGTGTACTTCATAATATTTGCACACAAATACATATAGTTTTAAAATGCCGACAAACAACCATACAAATTTTAGTTGTTTTCAACCAAAGCTTTGTACATTATATCACTTTTTTGCATATTGAATTGTTAAAGGGTTAGACTTCATGTTTGCACTTTTTAGAAAATATGAAATAATAAGGAAGTCAACTTTAAAGGTTCTCATTCTTTACAAATGCATGATTTCCTGAACAAATCCTTCATTTCATGATTGACTGCCCTACAAGTTTACATTTTCCACCATATATTTGCAGAATTCTCACAATCTCGAGCATCTTTTAGTTGCCATGGAAATAACTTTGACACACGAAGGCATTTCTCAATTGATTGAGGGTGGTTCCAATGTTGACCCCACATTTCAGATACTGCACTTGAGCTCTCTAAGGTCCATTCTCAACACGGGAGCCCAACATCGTGTTGACCTTTCAGATGGGATACATTTTCAGACAGCACTTCTACCCTCCAAATTTGCAAGTCGTGTAACCGACAATTCAATACAAGAAGGCTCCATCGTGTGCTTACACAAATCCCTCGTTAGAATGATCAAAAGTGAACTGTAAGCTTCATCTCTTGCTCAATTACCAATGTACATAAACTCGCTATATCAATTAAAATTTAATTCTGTTTATTTTTTCCATCCGTTGCTCAGTTCTAATTATATCATGTTTTTCTTTTCCATTGCAGCACCGTTCTTATCATTGAAATGGATGTTGTTGTTGAAACACATTTGGTAATCGGTGCTCCAATCCGACTACCAACAAATGCTCTCAAACACAGTCAGTTGCCACAAACAGATGCAAGTGCAAATCGGGTTAACAAATATTTTACGAGAACACCAACTAAAATAAGTGCTTTGAATACATCTATGCACATGTGGTCCGTAGAGGGCCGTGCCCTAGCAAAAACAACCCTTCGCCAATATCACAATGCAAGGGGAAATGGATCCGTGTTTGGGTTTGATTTTGTTGATCAGGAAGGAGGAGAAATCCACATCACTTGTTTCAACGAGGCCGCGGAAGCATTCTATGAGCAGATTGAGAATGGGAAGCTATATACAATTTCCAATGGGAGGATTGCGAGGATTGCTGATGCAAAGCTATGTTATAACCATTTGAACAATGCTTTGGAGATTTTCCTGCAACCTTCCTCAACCATATCTCCACTCATAGCAAATGAAGATACAATACCTTCCCATAACTTTCACTTCACCAAAATCAAGGAATTACCTGCAAGCGCTGAAGGTTCTACAGTTGATTTGATTGGAATTGTTGTTACGATGTCACCATGCTCAACAATTCGTCGGTATGACAAGTCTGAAACAAAGAGAAGAACACTGCAGTTAAAGGACATGTCGGGTTTCAGTGTAAGTGTCACATTGTGGGGACATCACTTAGATGATATAAGCAACGAACTTGAAGACATGCTTTCTATACCGCCTCTTCCGGTCCTCGCCTTGAAAGCTGCCCGCGTCTCCAGTTTCAATGGAAGCTCAGTGGACACTGTTTCAAGAACCAAATGTTACGTCAACCCTAAAATTTCAGAAACAAATACACTTCATGGCTGGGTTGATTCCGATGACTACTTCCTTCCAGGCCCTCTCTATCACAACCCAATTTCTAGGCCCTCCAAAAAGCATGACCTCTGTAACGACGATTTCGGAGGTACTAAATATGGGGAACACTGAGAGAAATGAATGGGCCATGGTTACTGCAGAAATCACGAATATTAGCATGGACAACTTTTTTTACAAGGCATGTCCTCTTCAAAAAGGTGACAAACAATGCAGGAAAAAGGTGAAAGAGAATGGTAATGGTTCATGGTTATGTTCAAGTTGCAACAGACAAGTGCAAAACTATGATTATAGATATGCACTCAGAATCGATCTAAAGGACCCAACAGGAGAACTTCAATCAGTTACCGCTTTTGATGAGATAGCTGAGTTAATCATGGGTGTTGCAGCTAGCGACCTCCATATATTGACTATAGACGAAGATGCGACTAGTGAAATTATAAGTAATGTCATCGGAAACGAATACTGCTTCACACTTTCACTGAAAAAAGAGACATATTGCGGAAACAACAGATTGAAATGTGTCATCCTCAGTTCAAAGAAAGCAGAAAATAGTGCAACTCCTCCATAACCTTTACGCAAGGATTTCCAACCCACCCGTCCCTTCAAACATTACACCCTCACTCATCCCATTCTATACTTTGAACTATCACTGCTATGTTTCTTATTTCATATCTATGTTTCACTTTTTTCCCTGCTTCAAAAGAAAACTGTTGAATTCCCTTATACACTGACATACTATTGTCTCCTTCTATTATGCGGATTGTTAGTACTTTTAAGAAAATAAATATAAAAATATTCAATTTTGTTATGTACGTATTTACATCCTTCTGTAGTATGTGAACACATTGTATGTTTCTATATATCTAATACTCTTTTCCTTAATAAAAAAGTAGTTTCTCAAAACTCAAATTGTTACCTCTTATGCGTATTTCCCATTGGAACTCCACATGCATTACAATTGAATTTAGTTTTACATTTTCACTTATTTCTGCATTTGTTTGTCATCAAACTATGTATCGTTCCTTGCTAACCCAAAATGATCTTTATCCAACAGGTGGTACTCCATAATCCTGTGACTTCGCAATCATGTCGACTCCTGCAAAACGAGCCCAACGAAGAGAAAACTACGCAAAAAATAAAGTACACATAACTGCTGAGCAACGGCGTCGTAAATTAGAGCATAGAACAACGAAAATCTCTAATATCTTTCAACTTACAACGACCAACAACCTACGATCCCCCAACATTCCAATCTTGCCATCAAATACAACTACTGAAGAATTGCCAACCAACATTCCGCATGTAACTTCCATGGAAAAAACCTTTCAAGAGCATGCCACTTCCTTCCGTACGAACCCATCTTTGCTAGCAACTGTCACTTTGCCCCAAATGTCTGGGATGCCACATGAAACTGTCTCAAGTACTGACCTCTCTTCAGTTCATCCCACATATACAACCGGTTTCTCCTCTCCTTCAGACTGCTTTCCACCTTGCAATCCACAAACGACTGAAACAGAACACCCCACCCCTTCTAATACACAGAGATTTCCCATATCCCGCTCTCTTCACTGAATTTAGAAGCCCAACGTCGGTTTCGCAAAAGAATAGATTTGTTGGCGAACATCCAAACTTGCTCAATCTGTTTGGAAAATTACCCTGGAATTAAAACAATTTTTTCCGAAGGCTTTCCCTCGTGTAACAGATGCAAAAGTGAAAAACAAGGCCACCGCTTCTCTTCATGGAACAACATGGACCCTGAAAAACAACCTATCGTTCTTGCGTCTTTAACCCAAATCGAGGAGATGCTTATCGCACGAGTTAATCCATTCATGCAAGTCGCCCAAGTACGTGGCGGGCAATACAAATACTCAGGACACACCATAAGCTTCCCGCAAAACATTACTTCAATAGCAAAGACCCTACCCCGCCGCCTTGGAGATTTGGACATAGTTCTCATACAAAGGGAAGGATCTAATTTAAAAAATTATGATTTCTACGTCAGTAGATCTCGTGTTTGTGCAGCCTTGCAATATAAAATCCAACACGACCCCTATTACAAAGATGTCTTAATCGACGATGACGCCCTTTCCTCACTACCATCTGAATCGTCAAATGTTTCCTCCTCTCTCAACACAGCCACAATGGAACTTCCCCAAATGCAAACTTGCTCTACAACTCATGGTAGTGGTGTTCCCACCCACTTTGATGAAACATATGAACACTCATCGTCTTTCGTGCCAACACCTCACAATACAGGAACAGAAGAAGAGGAAATCGAATAGTTCTTGCTCAACCACGATGGTAACACTCCATTTACCATGCCATGGCCAGAGCTTGGGCTTTCGCCAATAAATGAATATAATACGGAAGGCCTATTCTCAATGGCTTTCCCAACTTTATTTCCGACAGGAAAAGCAATGTGGCAACAACCCCGCATTAAAGAAGTTCCAATGCATGAATACGCACTTCATTTGATGCGTTACCATGATGGGCGTTTCGGTTCCCACCCAAGATTTCGTTACTTCCTTCTAAACCTCATAATGCGACACAGAAGCCAGTCCACGGCAGCAGTTTTTATGAAACAGAACACCGAATCTGGAATCCCTCCAACAATTAGAGAGCTACGAAGACAACTACTAGAATGCCCCAAAGACAACCTCCCAGATAGCTTAATGCGCTTTGGATCGAGCCTTCGAGGGACACGTTCATTCTGGGCAAAAAGTAGAAGCGAGCTTTCAGATATGGTGGAACAATTAGGGACACCAACCTTATTCTTCACTCTAAGTGCTGCAGACACTAAATGGCCAGATCTCCACAATATTATGTCTGGTGAATGCCCAACAGATCCTCGAGCCACCCAACGTTGGAGAACACTTAACATTGTCTCTAACCCTCATCGAGTATCAGCATACCTGCATCACAGATTCACAATATTTCGGGAAGAAATATTGCAGAAGGAACTTGGAGCAGTAGACTTTTGGTACAGGTAATCAAATCTACTTATTTTAAAGTTTTTCCCAAACTACATATCTAATATTTATGTTCCCTCGTCTCAGCAGTATGAATGGCAACATAGAGGCTCTGCACATGTCCACGGTTTATTGTGGCTCGAGAATGCACCAAAGGTAGACGAACTGGACTGGGAGGACACAACAGTTATTGAGGCGACAAAACAATACTTTGATAAGTTCGTGTCTTCCTGGAACCCCCGCCCGGCTTGCAACCGCTTGGATTTCGTTCGCAGGTCACTCCTAGATGACCCTTGCTTGCTAGATACAACACAAATTCTATCCACCTCCCCGCATGCGGACCTTGAAGAACTACTTAATCGAGTTCAGCGCCACACTAAATGTTCAGAGCAGACATGCCTGCGTAGAAAGCAATCACAGCTGCAGTGCAGGTACAACGCTCCTTGGGCCATGCAACCTACTTCTTCCTTACACATTGAAGGTGACAGGAAAATAAAGTACCTCCCTTCCAGAAACGATGACAGATTGAACATCCACAATCGAACAATGATATACATATGGAGAGCAAATGTCGATTGCCAACCGGTACTTTCCCGCCATGCCGTTCTTAAGTATATTGCAAAATATGCTTCAAAAGCCGAGCAACGTTCAGAAACATATCACCAAATGCTATCCAGAGTTTCAAGAGATGCAGACGCAGATTCTCCAGCACATATCGCGATCCGTAAAATGCTCACAGAAAGCGTTGTTGAACATGACATAAGCGCACAAGAAACATGCCACATGCTGCAAAAAATGCCACTTGTTATGTGCAGCCATCCATTCGTATCATTAAATGTTGGAAAAAAGATTCTGAGACGTGTCGTTGAAAGTGACGCCGATGCACAACAAACAACCGCTTTCTTGGATGCATATAAAGTTCATCCAACAACCATGGAACACCTACCACTTATTCAAGTTGCTCGAGATTGGAGCTACAACAAGCACCGTAAAGGTGATAAATGGAAAAAACGACCGATACAAGCAATTGTACGGGTCCACCCGAGATTTGTGGATGTCCCTGCTCAAGAATCAACGTCATATGACCTTTTCTGTTGGTCAGAACTCCTATTATACAAGCCTTTCAGAAATATCGCGTTTGAATTTGGCTCAACCCCACATGACATCAATGTCACTTGGGACATGTACAAGCACAACTACAGACCGTGGCATGTTCTACGCACTACCGCAGACACAGGACTTGCAACAGATGTTAGTTCTGACTCAGAGCCCGAATGCAGTATTCAACAAGAACCATTACAAGAATGGCAGGTCTTTGCACAACTTCACCCCGGAAACAACACGGGTCTAGACAGTCTTGAAATGTTGGGGAAACGAGATTTTGACATACACAATAATTGGACCATACACGACGTTCCCCATGATTTGCAGATAACTGGTTCATCATTCATCGAGAGAGAGAAGGCAGACACAATTAACAACAACATACATGCCACACCACCATCTTCCACACTTCCTTTGTCTCCAGAACAACAAATAGCTCTTGATACCATACTACACCATTCAACAAACAAATCCCTTCTACCTCCACTAAGATTGATAATTCAAGGAACGGCTGGCACAGGAAAATCATTTCTGATAAATAAAATCCGAATTCATTCACAACATCAACCATATCTCCCTCTCCTCTACTTGTGCTCGCCCCTACCGGTGTTTCAGCATTCAACATCTCTGCATCCACAATCCACGCAGCCATGCGTATTCCAATCAAAGAACTAAAACCCCTTGAAGGTAGTGCATTATCGTCTTTTCAAGAATCACTGAAACATATAGAATATGTTCTTATTGATGAAATGAGTTTCATCGGGCCAAAGTTGCTAAGCAAAAAATTGACAGTAGGCTCCTCGAAGCTTTCCCACACTCAAGAACATCTGAATTTGGGAACAGATCAGTCATCCTCCTCGGTGACCTCGGGCAATTACCGCCGGTTTTGGACAGTCCTCTTTACGCAAGTAATTCCTACGGAGCAACCCTTTGGAAGGGATTTCAATCTTCCATTACATTGCGAACAATATTTCGGCAACAAGGAACAACCAATGCACAGGTTTCATTCCGGAATTTACTGCTCCACATGCGAGATTCGACCCCTCTAATTGAGGATTGGGAACTCTTGATGTCTCGCACAGACACACACCTAACTCAGCAGGAGCTCAACATTTTTAAGGATGCACCACATTTGTTTGCAAAAAATGATCAAGTGGCATGCCACAACCTACAGATGTTGAAGGCATTGAACGTTCCGATCGCCCAATCCATTGCTGAAAGTAACAGTGGACTGGACCAGGAAATCCTGATGATGATCAGTTGCAACACAACGTTCTATTATGCAAACAACAAAAAATCATGCTTATTGCAAATCTATGGGTTGATGCAGGCCTCGTGAATGGTGCCACAGGAACAATCACAGACATTGTCTACGACGCATCAATGCAACCACCAGCATTACCTTTATTTGTTGTTGTAAAATTTGATAGATACAACGGCCCATGTTGGGATCCCTCCAACCCCTTACATATTCCCATACCCCCTATTTCCAGAGGGAATCGAAGACAGTTGCCGATTAAAATGGCCTGGGGATTAACTATCCACAAGTCGCAGGGACTTACTTTGCACAGAGCAACCGTCGACATTGGAACCACTGAAAGGCAGGGTCTGACATTCACAGCTTTCTCCAGAGTACCCTCGCTTGCAAATCTGCGCATTTCACCCACTTTTTCATTCGAGAGATACTCAAATATGGCGCACGTACCAGCACTCGAAGCAAGAAGAAAGGAGGAAGCAAGACTACTATCACTCAACCCATCGTAAATACTAGCTTCTGCTTTCATAGCACCTCAAATACTACTATACTCAACATTTCTTCTATCGAAAGCGGCAAGGTCGTTCAAGGGATATCAAATGTAATCAAGTTTATTGAAACTAAAATTGCCCACTAAATGCTACCACTCATGATATAAATACTGCAAACGTATACATGTCTCATTACGTGTACGTATACCTACATTTATTTTTGTTTGCAAATATGGTATGCAACTTTAAAAGTACAAACCTGTAACATAATTAAATGTACACATACAACATTACAATGTAATGTTTCAACTAAAGTCCTACACTACAACTATCAATCACACACATTATCAATTGTATAATAAATGTTTCTCCAACAAAACACCAACTGAACAACCAATGCACAACTAACAACATCAACTATAAAATTGATTAACTATCGAAAACGATATCACAAGTAATCATGTACGAATTTATAACAAGTTTGAAATGTAGTACATATTTAAAACAGAGAAGGAACGCAGACCCCATTTGAGGAATTGTTGGTGATCGAACATGAAATCCGGGTATGTAACGAATCTAAATGATAAATTTTAAGCAGATCCAAAATCAGAAAAGAAAACAACATACATATTTAAAACGGAGAAGGAATGCAGACCCCATTTGAGGAATTGTTGGTGATCAGAACATGAAATCCGGGTATGTAACGAATCTAAATGATAAATTTTAAATAGATCCAAAATCAGAAAAGAAAACAACATACATACAGTATATATCCGCACAATAAACCTCTAGATCCCCGCAATTTCAGAAAAACAAAATCAAATGAATCTGAGATCAAGGCGTGTGTACCTTGCTGAGGAGGAACCCCAACAGGCGGCTGCTGTTGATTGTAGTAACTCATTGTGTTTCTTTAGTCTCCTTTCTGAAAATCTAAGTAACGCCCTTCTTGCCCTGTGCAAAATTAATCTAGCAGCAACGACTCAGAAAAGAAGAAATGGAAAGTGTTAGGAATATTAAAGAGCGAGGAATAGACAATATATATATAGGAGTCCAGGGCGGCATACGTCCCGAGGCAAGAAATTTCCTATAACGCGTGGATGCGTGTGAACCTATATTTTGCGTTTGTATTTTTCACTGCCGTCCGTTGGGAGGATTTAGCGAATAATTTTGGGTTTTTAGGGCTTCTACATTCGTCAATTAAAAAAATCCAAAATATTGCAACTACCTATCTTTGGTTGTTAAATTTGGTTTTGTTTAGAAACCTTTTTGTACATTGTAAAGATGCTCGACTTTGGTACGGTATTAGGATTGGGAATGTGAAGTTTAGATGAAATTATATTTGATGAAATTTGCACAAAATTTAATAAATCCAAATCCAAATTATCTATAATTTTAAGATTATAAGCAAGACACCTTACCATATTCTCCTTGTAGACATTGGTATGTCATTTATTAAGAGTGAAACTTAAAATAAATATATATTAGGAGTTTCAAATATCCCGAGGGATGTAAATGTAATGTTTATATGGTTTTTATAATGCTAAACATGGATTATTTTGAGGATTCAACTCATAAAGAAGAGTTGAGTGTATTGTAGAAGATCTTTGTATCAACATTGTATTTTATTCTGGGAGAAATTAAAGGTTAGAGGATAACACTTAGCATTTACATTTTTTGTTTGTACACACCATCTACAAAGTGGTGTTTTATTCTGGGTAGAAATTAAAGGTTAGAGGATAACACCAAACCTTCCTCTCTATACTAATTACACGTGGCGTCATATCTCCCAAAACCAACACTTCGGAGATCTCTATAGTTTCGGGAGCAATTAAAAGTTGGAGGAATACACCAGCATGCTTTCCCTACACTTCTTCCATTACATTGGCGTGAGATTTCCCAAAAATTCATGCGCATCAACATCATCCACAGGATCCTTTCTACACTCTTTCCTCATCACGGATTAGGTGCACATGTTCCTTTTTCACATTTCAGCATTTTCTTTTACATACTTCCTTACATGTGTTTTATACATATACATGTGTATTTAACTATTTGATCGTCTTCTCTTTTGTAAATACGTCTGTATGGGAAACAAGCAGTCAACATCACTCAACACCACACATATTGACACCAACAATATGTACATCACACACATCGTCATTTACACACGCGTTTTTGTCTTAGGTTCATGTTATCCCAAATTCGCCCCCGGCAAAAATTTGGTCGACAAAGTCCCGCACATAAGGAAATTATGAAGGAAATGACTCAGACCCGCGAGCTCACATTCCAGGATGACAAACACGTTTAAATCTTGCAAGGTTGTAGAGGGACTCAACAATAGAGTGGCGGGGCCTACAAAAGTTTAAACGACCCTGTGCAAGAAGAAAAAGAAGAAACAACTTTGTCGAGCGAATCCGTGCTTCAAATCCAGCAAACAAACTCAGGCAGGCTCTAAAATGAAATAGCAGAATCGGAGAGCGAGGTCGAGTAGTGTCAAAGAAGCCAGAGGCTCGAGGAAAAGAGACTGCGAAGGTTCGAAGTCGTAGGTCTCTCAAACGACTCTAGAATGGTCCCAAGATTGGCCAAGTATGGAGGAGGCAGCGGAAGGAACCACGTGTCCTAACGGCGTTTCTCCAAAGATGAATCCAAAAAGGGAAGCCCAAACGAGCGCCAGGCTTCCACGTGGCCCTAGTAGGTGAAATGGAGGAAACACCTTTGGGCTTTCAATGCAGGATCTTCTTACCTCAATGACCAGATCAGATTTGATCCGTTCCATCATTTCCTCTTTCTTCAAGGCGTCGAACCAAGGATTGACGCACGCAAGAAAGACGGATTTGGGGGCGATTTTATCTGAAGCATTAACAGCAGTGGTTGAACTTCAACCTACTTTTCCCGCTTCTCCCTCTCTTCCTTCTGTCTGATCTAATCTATAAATACAAGGGCAAGATTCATTGTAAAGGGTTGTTCGTTCTTCTTCCCTACCCCTCTCTCTTTCTTCTCCGTGGTCGAATATGGAGTTTAAGCCTCCTCCCTTGGCTTTGTAATGGCATTTGCTTGCCTCTTACCCATTAATGGTGTACTTGTGTGAACTCCCCGGAGCAATAAAATATGTTTCGTGATGCGTTTTTTCCATCCTTTGCTCATTTTGTTGTCTCTTCTTGCCTCTCACCATTGCAGGGTATATTGTGCATATCTCTCGATGTCCATTGCAGGTTTTGGGAGTTGTGTTTAAGGGGTTTGAAATGGTTTTTTTTGTGTGAACTTTATCCTTGGTCCGTGATACATCCGCCCATCCTCTCCATTGCTCACCTCTCTCCATTTTAGGTAGTTGGGTTTGTGATCAGCAGCCTCCTTTTCTCGTCTGCTTATCACCTTTGTAGTGTAGGATTTCTTTATTTTCATGCTCTCTCTCCTTGGTCCCTTGGAATTGTTAGATTAGGAGTAGATAGTCGCATTTCCTTCCTTGGAAGTATTTTAGTGCAGTGTTAGGATTAGGAAGAGGAACCAGCCTTCTTTAGAGGATCATTCCCATTTTCAAGTCCCATAGCTTGGGGAATGATCCAATGTTATGCAAATCACACCAAATGAGTCTCGCTTTTAGAAAAGCATATTTTTAGAGCTCATTTGGGGGTCTTTGTGATTACACACTATCAGTTCATTTTCATCAACTTTTACACTTTTTCATCTTTAGTCTCCACATTCCATCTTTGTATCACTCCACGCTTTGTCTAGTCCCTCGGCACGCTTTCTACGTCAATCTACATGAATATCAGGTAAGCATCTCTATCTATTTTATGTTACCGAGCTTTCTGCTCACCAACATAAAGTGGGGGAAAATGTAGATACAATATCACTCATTCTCGGTAACTATTTAGTCATGATTACATATTACTATTTACATGATTCCTAAGTATGAAAAGTAATGATTAACCCATGTCTTTGGCCACCTTTCTTTTCTTTATGCTTCTACTTTCAGTCTTGCACTTTTACTTGCTCAGTTTGTCTTTTTACCTTTCGACATTTTTCATTCTCGGACACCGGCCAACCAGATACCGTGGCTAGGCGCCCCGTCTCCTATGGGTGTCATTGTCCTCTTTGCACTTTGGTACCACTTTTGGGTCCTTTCTAGCCATTTGAGCATCTTATATTTTTGGTAGTTGGCATTTTTCTAGGGTTAACTACAAAATTCAAGCAAGGGAATCATATAAATAGAAAGTTATTTGATCATAACAAAGGGCCAAGCACCGTGTGCTACTTATCACTACCTAAGTTTGCATCCATCTAGCTCCATCACAAGGGACAAATGTTGGTTCATTTGCATCACACTTCATAGGAGGGGAGTTTATTTTATTCCATGCACACATTATTTACATTCTACATCTAGCTACTTTCTCACTACTTCAAGTGTGACACGCACAAGAGCAACCTAGGTACAATTCCACACACACACAGAGAGAACTACATTGGGTCTGAGATGTAGTGCAACGCTCAATTATAAGTCCGCCATTGTGGCAATTGAGGACAGTCTAGCCCCTCATTATGCATCTTTCTTTTTTAGGATTTGATGTCTATTTGAAGGTTTTGCAGTTGTTTTCTTCATTGTAGGTTCACAACGACCTCAACGATCTTATAAATGCGACCTTGAGGCGATCAAAGGCAAACAAGTGTGAACCTCTTGCAACACCTCAAAGGAGGTTTTTGAGCATTTACATAGACCAGGGTGCCTAGAAACTAGACCAAAGCACCTCGGGCGCCCCCATCCCTCTCCAGAATCCAAGTCAAGACAAATGCATGGATCTGCATTTTTTCGGCTTTTGTGAGAAGGTCTTCCATCATTATTCAACCGGTCTCTCTTTGCGACACGCCCAAAGAACCTTTTCAAATCAACTAAGGCTCTTTTAACCCTCTTTGCACTTATGGTTTCATAGTTGTATTGCTTAGTTGCTTGGGTATTATTTCAATATTTTACTGTTCATTTATTTACTGCAAACTCGCATTATATTAGGCTATAATATTACATTTTAGCATAATCAAATAGCTCCTTTTGAATGGTCATGTCAAATATGGGGTTTAAATAGTTGCTTTTATATTGTCACTCTTTGATTGAATCTAGGATCATAAGAGTACAAAGGCCAACTCTCGTATAATGGTGTGAAAGGCGTGCCATTCACAATTCTCTCTTAGTTCACCTTTCATGCCTAAAATTCATACATGTTCATCCTCGTATATGGCTACAATATTCCAATCATCATATCTCCCTATAGAGGCTAAGTCAAGAGCATGACTTCTGTTAATGTGAAAAACAAACATGGTTATGTCATGGCTTATAAGATTGCTTCTTTTCATTTAGCATGTCTCGTTGTTACACGACATTCTATGAAAATGATAGATGTGCAAACTCACTAATTTCTCTTGCCTCTATAACAATGTCCTAAAGCTTATAATTACTTCTATGACAATCCTACCAAAGATCATTACATTATCTAAATATGTCTATCTCATCAACTTTACCCTCATTTCAATAGTAATGGAAAATTATTTAATTTTAAGCTTCACAATTTAAATATCTCTTGGTATTACAATCCTATAACATTTAAGATTATTTATCGATTGATGAAAATATAGTTGTAAGTTGCAAATAATAGTTTTGTATTGGAATATGCATTACTTTTGATCATATTATTAGATACACAATAAATTTTTATATGCATTTCAATTTCATTGCATTAACTAATGTTAACGTGAATGAAAGTATTTTTCAGCTTGTTTTTTTGTTTTTTTGTTGATCCGGGTATTGAAATTGTTTATGTTAGATTTGTGATTTTACATGGTATTGTTTATGCAAAGATTGATTTTTATATCATAGTATACAATTGTAATTGAGGAGAAGGGTTACTAAAAATTAAAAGAGTTCAACTCTATGTTATACTTTTTAATAATTAATCTATTTAATTGCAATATTGAAAATATTTTATTGTTTGAATGGAAGGACATAAACCAAATAATAATCCAAAACTATTTTGAATGGTAAGAAACAAGGATTGTGTACACCTCCAAATAGATGTTACTCATCATGCCTCATAAATAATAAAAAAACATGGTCACTTTTTTCATTTTAAAAAAAAATCACTTAGAAATGCATATACTTTGTCTAATTAGAATCTCTAAAATTTGGAAGAAGAAAAATATGTAAGATGTATTTTTAAACCAATTGTGTACTCAATTTACTCATGTTAATTGAAATGCAACTATTTCTAGTAACTTTTCATCACTAAGGGTTGGATGAATATATACCCTTCCACTTGAAATTAAGACTAGCCCTTACCACCCCAATGATCTATACCTACAAATTGTCGTAAAATCTTGTACTTTCCGGGACTATTCACAACCCACCCAACAACAGGCAATATACACAACAAATATATCTTTGTTAGAACAAAGAACATGGGTTCGAAAATAAATATTCGTTGTGCCTCGATGAGCTTGTCACAAATATGGTTTAAATTTGATGACCACCTAGCTAGCAATCATACGTGAAATGTACGATGGAAATGCCGAAGGGGATGCATCAAAGAAGTGAAAATGGAGGGACTGGAATAGCAGAAGAGGAAGAGGGTTGATAAAGAAGGGGTAGAGGGATGAGAAGTCCAAGGACAGGGAAAGTGTTGCATGGGGACCGATGCCAAACTTTTCTTTCCTACAACCACATGTCATTCTTTGTCAATTGTTAGAAGGAGAAAAGGGTTGCGGTGTTCAAGATATCAAGGCAACGTATTTTGGAGATATCTTAGAAGGCAAGGAGTGGTCAATCAATACTATTAATTTCAATAGTTACTTGTAATTTAAGTCATTGTGTTTTATGGTAGTTAGAACACACGTAAGTGTAAAGTGAATTCACTTGCGCATATCGCGGGACACTTTAGAGAGGGATATGTGTAATAGACCTGACATCCAAGGGTAGCAATTTCATGCACATTTGTGATCGGGAATCTCTCTAGCTATCAGGGTAACAATTAGGGTTTCCTCATCAACAGTCTTGATAGAGTTTTCCATCAATAACCATTGACATAAAATGGGATTTGTTATTTTTACCGTGATCCACATTATCGTCTCCATCTCGCTTGCATTTTCCATGAGAGTCCAATTTGTTCTTAAAGGGGTCAAAATAAAAATGGGGAAAATCCAATAGGTTCTAGGTTTGAAACCCAACCTCATGAATACAACATACCATGTTCCTTGTTCGTGGCTTGGGAAGAAATGGCTCCTATGTCCTTCATGCATGGGTTCTATCTATAGTGGTCACATTAACTACATGTGTGTGCATCGTCAAATATTGAAAAAAGTAAGTATTATTTTATGTTGTTATTTAATGCAAATCGGTGAAAGGTTTATTATTCTATCATTAAATAGAAATTTTTGTATAATAGCAATAAAACTATTTAGTGAATGTCTATTTGTCTACCACATAAGTAATTTTTTAATATATATTTATATATCAATGAATTTGTACATTAATTTATATGAAAAACAATGTCATGTTTAAAATACGCAAGTTATAAGAGATGGGCATTTAGAAAAATTGCATGTAGTTTACAATCAAAAACATGGAAAACATGTAAACATCCATTTCATTTTCTATGATTCGAACTAAGTGAAAAATTGCTTGTTGGCTGCACTGGAGGCATGATTTGAAAGAAGATGCATACAAGTTTGTTTGTTGGCTGCACTAGAGGCATGATTCAAACTAAGTGACAAATTGTACAGTTGTTTTTTTTTTAAATTGTATGTTGTTCACCGACTGCCACAAATACACTGAAATGCGCGACAAAAAAATTGTTTTTAGTGTTGCTGCAGTTTGAACTCGCTACTGTTGTATGCATCGAAGGAGAGTAAAACACTGTGAAGACTAAGGAAAAAGGTAGTTTTTATTTTGTGGTGCTCCTGGGTTTGAACGTGCAAGTTTTGTATGAGCGAAGGAAGTGGTAAAATTATCAGAAGACTGACTAAAACCTTTAGTGTTTGGTATTCTCTGGCTCTTCCTTGCAACAATTTTGCGCCATTGAAAAGGTTAAAAAGTTGAGAATGACCAGAGGAAAATGCATCCGCATTCCAAAACATTGATTATTTGAGCACAATTAAAAAATTATATGCCGTTGACGCTGACTCGGCGTAGTATCATCCATATACAATCTAATGGTACACGCGTTCGGCATAAATATCAAAAAAATTATATAGTAAAATTTCCCCTGATTGGTAATGGATTCGTAACCAGGCGAAGTTAATTATGTTCACAATTCACCGTAGTCCACGGCAGGGAAAAGACGAGAAAAAGTACAACGAACCATCCGATACACAAAACAAAATTGTTTGACATGCCGTCATTAGATCTAAGCCATTTTTGTGACTCTGAACATGTCACCATGTGATAGGCCGAGCCGCCGGCTGACTTCGTCCCGTTAAACAGGAAACTCGTTTTTCCCACGGGCCTTGTGCGAGGAAGGACAAACTTAACTTAGCGTCCACGCCACGTAAAGTATATAAATCAACACGTGGAGTCTTCAAAGTTCAAACCCCAACATTTTGCCTACAAAACCCCCAACTAACCGAACAGTCTCTTGTCTACAATCCATACATCCTTCGGTAGTAAGGAAGAGAAAATTATCTCCAATATCTGATATCTTTGAGAGGACGGTATTCGATGGGAGGATTCAGATTTCTGCAGAGTTGTTTCAAATTACCTTGTACACATGAGCAAAATGTTCATCCTGAACAATACCCTTGCTCTAATTCAAAAACACAAGGGCCTGGTGATACCGGTAAGACGGTGAAGATGGAAAAGAAAAGCAGTAGTAAGGCTCCAATAGTGGTTCCATATTTCCCTCTAGGATCCAATCTCTCACGTCTCTAGTGATTGTCTACTCAACTCATTGGTTGCGGGATGACTAGGGAGTAGCATGTTTACTTGCTCTACCTTCTCTTCTCCTCTTCTACAGTGTCATAATACTGGAAAATCCTATCAACTACCTATAAACACATGCCTTACTACTTCAAGTAGGATATGCCTCTTGGTATCTCTTGGAATTTGCTCCCACCATATTCCTTGCTCTCATAATTTCACTTGATGGTGGTTGTGGTGGCAATTAAGTATCCAGCAATTAATATAACACAGCAACCAAATCATCATTGCTGGATGCTCCCTTGATGTTGTAATCAGTATTTTTGTTGTCGTGTGGATATGGAATTCTAGCACAGGAGGTTAACTGTTCTGTTAGTTGCCTCTCAGAAACACTGCATACTTAATTGGCAGACTCGATATATGATTTTAAATAGTTATATAACTACTTTACCAGTTATTTATTGCAGGAGTTTAATGATCTCAAGGTAGAAATCTTGCATGTAGACCACAATCAAAAGGATGAATACATGGCAACTGATGTGTAGATTTGTCTTTTGATTCTTGTTGATTGGTAGAACCAACTTGCTAATAAATGTAAAAGACACAAAAGTGTTGTTACAACTTTTAAAATATTTTACTCTTTATTTAACCATTTGCAGTGACAATATTATGACTTCTCAGACATTGTGGCCTGCTTGTAAGAAAATTAAGAGCTGCATTACAACTGGGTTATACACAACCACTTCTTTTTTAAGAGTCGTGTTACAACTATGTTAAACACAGCCACCTATATCACATATTTTTGTAAGGGTTATATAACAATTGTGTTGAACGCCGCCTTTTGTCTTTTTGGTGAGGGCCGCACTATAGCTCCGTTGAACAGAGCCACTTTTGGTTTTGTGATGGCTTACACTTGCCCCCGACCAGTACATTTGAGGAATCAAACCTTAATGGGCGGTATATTGACGAACAATCATCCTCATCAATCAGACTCCAATCCCTTAAGCAACAACATGAATATCTAATGTTGTTCCTTGAAACTGTTGTAAATAATATAAACATATGTAGAGGTATATATCTCTGATTTTGACTTGCGATAAATATTCTGGGGCATGTTTTTGTCTTCTTTTTCTTCATATTTTCTATCTTAGAAATATAGATAAAAATCAAAGTATTCTCCATCGAACACTAAAATAAATAACTAATTTTCTTCTTTGTAGAGAAGAGTCTACATGTCCAGTAGACCAAGTTTGTGGAGAGGTGCATCTCGCCGATTAAATAGC
Source organism: Taxus wallichiana var. yunnanensis (assembly GCA_018340775.1). Taxonomy (NCBI): domain Eukaryota; kingdom Viridiplantae; phylum Streptophyta; class Pinopsida; order Cupressales; family Taxaceae; genus Taxus; species Taxus wallichiana. The sequence continues at coordinate 589,283,924 of CM031238.1, read as the reverse complement.
ATCCCTCTGTGGAGAAGTGTTTGCAGGTTGAATGCCCTCCCACCATGGAAAAAGAGGCCTATGGGTCTACAAATGTCCATCTATGTAGAAAGGTCGTCCGAGTCAAATTTCCTCACTTGGTAGAGAGGATTAGCCGAATAGCTATGAAGGAGTACCTTGAAATTAGTCAGCCTCCAAGCAACCATATTGTTTATTCAAGGGTACCTAAGGATGGGGAGTTCCTTGGAGTCCAAAATAAATGTAACATGATATCGAAACACATCAATAGACACTCTGTTACCTATATGTTTGTTGATAACCTTTACCCTTGTTAATATTCTAACTTTACTTTGTTGAACATTACTAGCCCATTTTGCAAGTTTCTTTTGAATTTGCAAGCATGCACAAGTGTCAAGAAAGGGACATGCTGAGTTAAAATTCATACGTATTTACTCTTTAAACAACATTCATTTTCCATTGTGTCGCATTACATTGTCATGTTAAGGAAAACCACATAGACCCCAATAACATCTTAAGATCAATTTGATGTGTGCATCAATTAGTTCAATTTCACCAAGGGTATACTGCTTATTATGACCTGGCTATATACCTTTTAAAATTTAAACAATGACAAGACAACGAAAACAATAAAACCAAGACAATCATTTATATATCCATCCAGAATAACAGCACATGGATATATTCATCAACATTGTAATTGACAGAGAACACGCAAATTTCATGGTTCTGTGACACAAATACCCTCACAAAATTTCAGCATGTTACCATTATTTGAAAGCAAACTAGCATTATAGTTTAAACATAACCACAAACAACTAATCAAGTGAAATTTAACTGCTGCTCAAACTGATGGCCAATTGGCAAAACTCAAATATCACATTGGGCTATGATTTGTTATTAAATATCATTTTGATTAAAGCCAAAGCAATATATCCTTTGTCGGTGTAGATTACAACCAAACAAAATCTACCACAAATCCTATACGTTGCAAGACCATTTAGAGTGCTATTTATTTGCAATACGAATTATATGAGTCTTGACATCAATTAATGAATGCCCTGCAGATATAATGATCAGAAATAGATCTTATATACCAGAATCTGTCATGAAGGAGATGTACATGTATTCATAAAGTTCCTGCTCTTTGAAGCATATGATTAACAAGCAAGTTTTTGACAGATCTGGCCCGCAGAAGTGCTTTCAAATATCTTGTCAGCATTGCCAACTTCAAATCCATCCCGCCTGTGACACTCCAAGATCTGCAGAGTAAAATTTGCTTTTAAGTATCACTGTATCTGAAAGATTAAAAATCCTATTCAACAAAACGTAAATCAGAACTAAAGGACACAATAGGGAAGTAAATCTTATAGCATGTTAAGAAGCAAATATATTCAACAGTGTGAAAGTTTTGAACCCATTCCTTCATGAGCAAGGTGGACATGACACTCAAAAACAGAAGCTTCACTCTGCACATGCCTTGGAATTGCCAAAATTTCAAATGGCTCTATCATCATTGTTGGGGACCAATATAAGGCAATGTATATTGCAGTATCTATTCTCACATGTTTGTGCTTTGCAGAAAAAACCATACATAAAAACATAATTTTATGTCCCACTTGGATATATTTAATACAAAAATTGCTCTGATATTGGCAGTAGAATTTCTGGTTGAAGATCAACTGAGTCATTTTTCATGAGTCAGCTAGTTAGATAGCATGGTAAGCTATAGCAATGGTACTTTATGTGAGACTCAATCCATAGTGATTGATCCAAAGCCCTTTTATATGATGGTAGGGTGATTCTATATATTTTCTAAGAGAAATCACACCATGAAAAGAGACCTTGGTCACCACGATGCTCGTTGCACAGTGGAATGTTCAATCTATCATCTAGTAAATAATTATTTTGGCTTAAGCCACGTGTTCATAAAAATATAATGAATTAACCATTTGATTAAATTGATTGGAGATTGTATTTATGACGATTGAAAGATCATGACGAAGGAAGGATAAGAAGGTAAGCAGTTTATGAAAGGTAACAACCATGAAGATTGAGATTAATATTATCATTTAAAGCACTAAGTTTATGGGATCATGAGGTTACGCAGTTTATGAAAGGTAACAGACATTAAGGTTAATAAGAAAATAATCATTTAAAGCATAAAGTTAATGGGATCAAGAGGCTAAGCTATGAATTCCACCCAGAAAATCTGACTAGAAGGTCTCCACAGAGCTAGCTATGATATAAACTATAATGTATTTAATGATGTATTAAATGTTAATAAATAGTTAAAGACTTAGGTGAATAAATGGGACCACAAAAGGCATACCTTCAAGGGATATAAATATATTTAACCATCTATGTATATCATCATCTTGAACCTTAGATCTATTATATAAGGTACTGAGTGGATCATACCGGATGACCCAAAGAACTTGCTAGTGAAAGAAAATTGCTTAGTGCACTAGTATTTATGTAGTTGTCGAGAAGTGACTGCTAAGAAAGAAAAAGACAAAGAACATACAAAGAATGATGCAATAAGAATTACAGCTGATGTTGGAAACCAGATAAATATTTATCAAAAGAAATGGTAAAGATATTGTATGCCTCATACCTTATCAGCAGGTAAGTTTTCATATTCAGGTGATACCAGCCTCTCAGCAAATTCAATGTATGAAGCAGGTACAGACTCGGAAGTACCCTCAGCAAAATGGAAAACCATAGAATCTGCCACTGTTGAGCTTTGTAGCAATCGACCATCAGGGCTAACTGCTTAAAGCATTCAATGAAGTTAGTAAGACTTTTTGTATTTAAACAGTCAATGAACAGAGAATAGATTTTTATCGTGATCAGAGGACCACTTCAAACATAAAATGTAAATTTTGAATATAGTGAGGCATTACAACAAAGCATCTAAAGGCCCTCAACCTATTGGTCGAGTCCCTCCCCCTTGGTCTCGAGCATGAATATTATATCGATCTGTTGGCACGATAAAAAAACAGATTGAAGAATATTTCACCTTTTAAGATACTCCCTTCTGAATTGAGTTTGAATTTATTGGATTGGATAAGCTCATTGAGCTTTTCAATTTTCCGAACATCATACTTCAATCTGTGCACATAAATAGTCAAGTGGTTCAAGGCATAGCCATTCATAAGAGTCCATGCTGCATATTCACTTTCCCTGAGAAAATGTACAGCAATTGCATATTAGTGCAAGGAGAAACGTTAATCTTATAGAACAGTAGCACAAGTTTGCCATTAAGTGAATCAGCACAAGAAGAAACATTAGTCTTCTACAAGAGTAGTACAAGCTTGTCATTCGGTACAAGAAGAAACATTAGTCTTCTAGAACAGTAACACAAGATTGTCATTCAACATGAAGCAAATGATATGTTTACTAATGAAAAATTTAAGAATTGGAAGGATATAGCAAAAGAGTGCCACCGAAAATCAAAGTTCACAAAGGGCTATCTCATATGTCTCTTCACTTTTCACCACAGTAGCAACAAGGATGGTCACTTATATCTCAGGAGTAGCAATATAAGTCAAATGGTAAAATATAACTATTAATATTAACATGTATCCCGACAACAGTTCTCCATAGCAAATGCGGAATAGCTTTATTCACAAAACCCATGTACAACAAGTAACAACAATCATAGGATTGAAAATTTAATTGGTTCCAATCACTTACTAATCCCTCCACAAGTATTGATATCTAAATTGGTTAAGTGTTAATCAAGTTTCAAACAACAAAATCCTATATTGGCAAAGTGTTAGTCAAGTTAGAAACCCCAAAATCCTTTGAAATAAGCCAACTCAAGAAGAAGCGAATCAATTTATAAAAAAGACGCATCAGAGCACTTACCTTGCTAGGAGCTGATAGTCAGAGAACAAAGGCGTTGGCCATGTTAAAGATCCTGTAACACTTGCAAGGGCAGGATATTTATTGCCATGTGCAGAGACATCTGTGTATTTCTTTATTATTACCTATCACAAAAATAGACTAGTTGAAATATCCTGCCCTTATAATAAAGAAAAAAGACTTGAACAACTGAAAAGTATTAGTTTTCTGATAAAAATTTAGCTTTATTTCAGTAAAATAATGCTACAAGGAAATTCAGTAACAAATTTTGACAATAATCTACAAATAAATTTTATTAAGTCCAAACCAATAAAGCATACAGCTATCTGCTTCTGAAGCAATTCACTTGAAGTGCCAAAAATCCAAAAATGGAAATCAAACATCCAAAGCTTAAGGGTGTCACAGAGCATACAGCCATCTGCTTCTGAAGCAATTCACTTGAATTGCCAAAAATCCAAAGATGGAAATCAAACATCCAGAAGATAGAAAAGAGATGAGATTGGATACTCAACCGTGTTGATTTACATTTCTATAGAGCATTGTACTACTTCGGAAAACATGGAAGAAAGGAAGAAACAAAATCTTCAAATCACAAACCTGAGCTTCGGGGCTCAATTTGTCAACAAGGAGCTCTGAGATAAAAATTCTTGGCAACGGCCCATTAACACCTTCCCTTTGCAATCCAAAAGATGCTCGGGAGGAGAAAACCACAATGCTCTCAAATGCTTTTTTGGAAATCTTAACTCATCACGAACAACGTAACCAAAATCAAGGAAAAACTGTGCCATAGCACTGATTCCACAACCATCAACCTTCAGGGACAAAAGGTAGAGCATCATACATACAGATCAAAATGAAGGTTTCAATTTGTTTATTCAAATATTATTATTTGACCATAAGAAAAATGTTATTCAACTGCCTGTGTAAATTCACATTAACTGACTGCTATGCATACATCAAAAGTTCTGAAGGCAAAATGATCGTAGCAAAGTTGACCACCATCATATCTGCGGACAAGATCCAGAACAGAAGTAGCTGTTGGATTCTTGTTGAGATATATATTCTCCGTTGCTTCCAATACCTTTCTGAAAAATGTTTCTGGAATCTGAAAGACAAAAATAACTATTAGTTAATTAATATATATCAAAATGCTCACTAACACCAACCAGGAACATGCAACATCATTAAATCATACAGGTCAGAAATGGTAGGTTACAAAAGAAGTAAATTCTAAACAAATAAAAAGAAGAATGGCCACTGGAATAATCTTACAACTAAAGACAGGAAAGAAAACTGTTCCAAATTCTGCAACTGAGCTGACTCTACTAGAGGATTTAGCAAGCTGCATGTTTCAAGTTTGCTAAAGAATGTTCAGAATCAGCCACCACCTTCAATGTGTATGCAGGGATTCTTATAGAGACAATTTCATCCCTGATTCAATGCAGTTCTTCTTCTTCAAGTGCATATGGGATGGACTTACTTGAGCTACAGAAAGAGTGAATCAGAGATCAATATTCGACAGTATTTGATAAGAAATGGAAAGCATCAGATAAACCTACTAGCAGAATAAATTTCGTAGGTCTGACTCCATAGGCTTTGTGATCATTTCAACATTCCCTAATGAGTTGGTATAAATGAAATGGGGTCATTTAGGAATTGTTTTTCCTCATCTCATGCTACGTTGCGGTGATACGGATACGAGTATCGGTTTGGATACGGATACGATACACGGATACGCCAATTTTAAAAACCCTTGGATACGATACGCCTTGGATACGTCCGTACATATATATATATATATTTTATTCATTTTTCTACTCATTTTTAGTCCATAAAAAACTGAAATAATAATACAAAACTTGAATCAATGTTCAAAACATTCAATATACTTAAGACTTTGCATTTTTATTGATCATGTGGCTGCCATACATATGATATACGAATATCATGTTAACATGAAATGATGAATACGAACAAAACTTGAAATTTGAAAAATATACTAGGATCCATGTTCAAATTTTCAAAACATACAATATACTTAAGATTTTACATTTCATTGTTCATGTGGCTGCCATACATATGATATAGGAATACAAACAAATCTAGAATATATCATCTAGATTTTCCTCAAAATCAAGTTCTTGTGTGCCACTTGCGCTAGCTCCACTCTCATTAACTCCACTCTCCACTCCTTGCGAACTCCTTGAGTGTCATCTTTGCCATCAAATAATGAAAGTTGGGCAAGCGTGGCTACGGAGGCATCCAAGTCTCTGGTCTCCGGAATAAGATCCCAAAGTTTGTGAGGCCCTCTAGCATACTCCTCAGACTTGTGTGACAAGAGGCGCAAATTGGAGTGCACATATACCAAATCCTCAGCTTTTTTAGATGCCAATTTGTTTCTTTTAGCTGAGTGGATAAAGCTATAAGTACTCCAATTCCGCTCTGCGGAAGAATTACTAGCCACCTATTACAACAAAGTTAGAAAATTGAAATTCAAAGACAAGTTAGTATCCTAAGTTCTAACTTAATAAAATTTAAAATATTCGAAATGATTCTAAATTTTAAAATTTATAAATGTTATACCTGTGAAAGAACTTTTATAGCAATAGGACGTAAGTACTTGGCATCATGGCCATGTACACGCCACCATGTGGTTGGAGTCAAGCTGCTCTTGTTGAAAAGAGCCTCAATCGATCCCATGTTGCCTTTTGAACCAGTAAACATGCCCATTTCACTTCTGACCACATTGGCTATAGATGGATCAGGAAAAATTCTTCTGAATGTTTCCCTGGTTCCATTTCCAACTTCGGAGTCAAAAAATGGTGCTTGCCTGTTTGGTAGCCCAAGTACATCAAAGCTATAGTACTTTGGGGTTAGTGCATAAGGAAGGAGATGTAATGAGGTGGTCATTTTATTCCACCTCTTCATGACCACAGTCTTCACCTCACCGTAGAAGGTCTCTTCTGGATCTTGCCCTTTTTTTTGTATTATATCTCGATACACTCAAGCATGGAATCTATGCCATCATATATCTCTCCCAAGCATGCTTCATCAGTATCTACATATCGGATCATGGAGAGAATGGGCTCATAAAACTCAGCAAGTACTCAACCTTGGCCCACCAATCCTCATCAAGGACCCATGATTTTACCCTTGTAGCTTTCTCTGTATTTGACTACCTCCACACTAACCAAACATTGTTGATCACCATACTGCTTAAAGCCTCTCTCACCTTCACAAGTCGTCTCAAAACAAGCGTGTGAGAGGCAAATCTAGTTTTGCAACCTTCAACAACTCTAACCTTGAGAATTTCCTGAAAATGGCTTGTGACATATGATGGTTTGTGATAAACATTTGAATGTCATTTTCCTCGAATAAATTTGCTCAATCCATGGGATTTTCCCAATCTTTTGGAGCATCAAGTTAAGGGAGTGGACAACACAAGGGGTCCAAAAAATGTGCTCATATCTACCCTCTATGATCATTCCTGCTGCTTTACAATTTTTAGCATTGTCCATGATGACTTGGACAACATTATGGGGGCCACCGACTCAATTGCCTCTATTAAAATGTCAGCAATAAATTGTGCATCCTTGACTTCCCCTTCACAATCAATGGCTTTAAGGAACATTGCCCCTTTAGGGCATACTACAACAACATTTATGAGGGGTCTATTTCTAGCATCTTTCCATCCATCTGAAATGATGGAAACCCTGTTTCCTTCCATGAGTCTCTGATTGGCTGCAAAGTCTTGTGAATGTGTTCCACTTCCTTTCCCAAGAGTGTGGTTCAAACTTTTTCGTAACTTGGGGATTTGTACCCTTGTGGAGCTTCATTAATACCCTTCACCATTTGATGCCAATATGGAGATCTCAATACATTAAAGGGCAGCCCACATGCATAAATGCATCGAGCAACAACCTCATCAACAACCTCCCTCTTTTCAATATTAAATGCTTTCTCCAATGCTCCTTTTGGCCTTTTTCGTGAGCTCTCTGGACTCTCTTCATCAAATGGTTGACTTTGAGTTTGAATGAAAGGATGAGAAGTAGGTCTAGGTGTGGGTGGTAGTGATGAAGGCCTTCTTTGCGAAGGAATTATTCTAGTTCTATTTCTTTCAGCTTGTTTATCAGCCTCCTCTTGCTCTCTTAGGTACTCTACCATTTTTTCATTTGATATTTTTGGGCACCTCTTTATCCCCACACCTCCAACAATGTCAAATGGATTTTCACTCGGCTATATGAGGATTTGTACTGAGCTTGGCAACCATGACATGTCCAAACCCGACACCCACCACCAACAATGTTGTCTACCACTGTCACATGTCTCCAAAGAGGGGAATTAGGATCATGTTTCATAGGAACTGATGTGTTTTCAACTTGGCCTTGCACTCCACCCGAAGCAGAACTTGATGCCATCCTAATCTGTTTTTGATCACCAAGATCACCATAACAACGCAAGGTGAGAGCATACACAGAGTTAGGATGTTTAAAAAATTAAAAACATTTTGCCTTAAATAAATTAGTTATGTCATCCTAATATGTTTTTGATCGCCAAGATCGCCATAAAGGCACAAGATGAGAGCATACACATGTTTAGGATGTTTAAAAAAAAAAACACGATTTTCCTTAACATAAATCAATTACTAATTAGTTATGCCATCCTAATCTGTTTTTGATAACCAAGATCGCCATAAAGGCGCGAGGTGAGAGCATACACAGATTTAGGAAGCTAAAAAAATAAAAAACAAATACATTAACATTGAACAATGCATTTAAAATTAAAAATGATTTTTTACCAATTAATAAATTAAATAACCCTAAACTATGCCATCCTAATATGTTTTTGATCACCAAGATTGCCATAAAGGCGCGAGGTGAGAGCATACACAGATTTAGGATGTGTTTAAATTATAAACTTTAAAAAAAATGCAACATAATAAATAAATAAATAACCTTAAAAAAATAAAACGAAAGGATGAATTAAAATTAAAATTAAAATTAAAATACGGTATACCTGTAGTGTAGAATCGTATATCCCTTGGTCAGCTTCCTCTAAACAAAATTACAAATGCTACCTCTTCCTCTCAAGTCTACTCTTCTAGTTTTGATTCTTGAATGAACACTAAATTTAAAATTTTAAAACAATCTCTTCCTCTCAAGTCTCAACAATGGCTTCTTCTCCTTCTCCTCCTTGCAATGGTGGACTCCAAACAATAGAAGCAATCGCTGCCCCTCCTTCAAATCTTTGCCTCCTCTAAGCTCTTTGCAAAACCTCCTTCCAATCTTTGCCTCCACTAAGCTCTTCACAACTCTTCTTTGGCTCTTTGCTCATTCACTTGCAAAAAGACAATGAAATTGTTTGTGTGATTTCAAATGAGAGGGGTGGGTGCTTTTTATAACTTTTTGTGGGGGAGAGGGTGTATTATTTTATTCATTTAGTGTTTAGGGTTCGGTTTTAGGGAGTAGAAAAGTCAAAAATTTAAAAAAATGAAATAGAACTTTTAAAAATGTATATCTGGTGATACGTTCCTGATACGTACGGGGTATGTCGGGATACGTCACGGATATGTCTGTCACTTGCAAAAAGACAATGAAATTGTTTGTGTGATTTCAAATGAGAGCGGTGGGTGCTTTTTATAACATTTTGTGGGGGAGAGGGTGTATTATTTTATTCATTTAGTGTTTAGGGTTCGGTTTTAGGGAGTAGAAAAGTCAAACATTAAAAAAATGAAATAGAACTTTAAAAAATGTATATACTGTTGGATACGTTCCTGATACGTACGGGGTATGTCAGGATACGTCACGGATACGTCAGTACGTATCCATGGCGTACTTCAGTACGTATCGGGAACGATTCAGTATCCAATACGTTTCCATGGGGATTCGGGGGGTTGGGCGTATCCATGCAACATAGATCTCATGCTATTAACTCATTGCAAAGAAAATAGATGGTGGAGAATCTTCAACCATGTTACTTGCACAGCCCCATTCATGGGCATAGACGCCCAAATATTTGTACATTCTTGTAGTTTGGCCAGTCCATCGGGTAGGAAGCCCTGTACCTTTGTGCCTAAATGAATTACAAAGGATGAAGTCTTGGGTAAATTTGATGGAAGAATTACACCTTATCCGTTGCATCTTAGCCAAAAGTGTTACTGTAACCACCGAAAAATACAACGAAAAGTAAAACATATCTGTTCATGCTTGCAGTAAAAGTGAGATTATATGATACATGTGGCTGAGTATTAGTGTCAATAGGGACTCCTAGCTTGTTGGGGCCATATCTTTGTGACCGTAGTTCAAAATGAACCTATTCAAAAACATTGAAAAGCTTAGAACACATAGACCATCATGAAAGGGTGTGGATCTCTCATTTCAATAATGCTTTCATTTACATCGTGGTATCATCTGTGTTTATTGGATTCAATTTTCCATTTTTTTGGTTTAGTGATTTTATAACACATTAAGAATCTGCAATTTAGTGTGTTGTCCACCAGATTGTCAATCAATTTCGGATGTACCATTGAACGATGTCAGACTCTAGAAAGTATGGTCTTGAGACAAGCAGCCATTCAAATTATCTTCCTTGATAGTTCAAACGATCTTAGATGGCAAACAAAGAGCGAACAAGATATACTTCAAGAATGTAGCTCAGAAAATATTTTCAGAAGAAAAGAAGTGAGATGATGGACCGATTCATAAATGTCATTTTACAAATCAATCCCAAGGCATCCAACTCTACTTCAAACAGACCCTATGGAAGTCTGACACCATATAAGGTACAAGTGAACTCTTATATCATTCTATTCAAGGCGAAATCGGTGCAGATGAAGTAGGCAAAAATCTTGACCAATTGAATCATATTTTCACGTAAATATTTTTCTAGACAATGAAAAGGTAACATTTTCACTTGTAAAATCTGCTTCCCGTGTCCAGAAATGACATGGGAATTGTGTTTCCTTCAAAATAGTCAAGAGAAGGATGAGGATAAAGCTGAGTTAACACTTGACAAGAAGGATGCCCCAGCCAAAATTTGGACAGACTTTGTAGCGGTCATTAAAGAGGCATACTACGGACTACCATATAAAGAACCATCCAGACCAGTACAGAGAGTTGCAGCATTTGTGCCTGGGATGAGAACAAATGGTGCAATATTATAGTGACTATACCACTGCATTCCGTGCTTTTTTGAAAAGGATTGGTATACATGACTGATAAATATGGGGTTCTCAAATACTGCAGCAACCTGGGATTCTATATCCAAGGAAAAACAGAATTCCTGAAGGTCAAAATATGGGAGAAGCCTACCAATATGTGGTCAACATCGAGAAGTTTAAACATAAATGATAAAAGCAATAAAAAAACTACTTTTGGCAATAATCGCATATACAGGAAATTCCATTGTTTGCACCCCAAAACGAGCACCGATCACTCTTGGAAGAAATCAACACCTAAAGGACAGTTGTTGAGCAACCTTAGTCACGCCATGGAGCAAGTTATAAAAATGCAAAAGAATTTTTCCCAGCTTGGAAACCTTATTGTTAAAAGATTATGTTGAGCAAAGAAAAAGTGCAACCAATCTATGCAGAAGCTTTATGAAGATTTTTCTGCTAAAGAAGAAACAGTCATCGATCTGTAAATAGAATGTGAAGATCTACAAACGAAGCAGGCTTCAACAAAAAGATGCTCGATTTACAAATGGAAGCATTAAGCCCTTCTTATTTCCAACCCCTTGATTATCCATCAAATTCATCAGCTTATTTTGGAATATAGATCAGAGATATTCATTTCAAAAGCTAAAGAAAATGGGGTGCACTGGTCAAGGTCTAGCAAAGATGGTCAAGAAATTCAAAAACCTCAAGGTAAAGATGAGACCCGAGGGCTTTGTTGCCTAGTATATCAGGGAATTTTCTTGAACCACAATTGTTTATTGTGGCAGAAGAGGTCGCAATTCTAATTAGCCTTTGAATCTTCACCCTTCGGAATTATGCAGGAAGTGCAACCACAACAATTCTACATGTTAGTTTGTTAGCATTCCTGCTTATAAATATTCGCAATCAATAAAAATGAATTTTGGATGGATTACCCCACCCAAGAGGAAGGGAATCACATCTGCATTGAGAAGTTCTTATGCTCATCAAAAATCAGAACTAGTAATAATTGGGCCCATTGCTTCCCGAGGAGGGACAACTGATCCATATAGCAGAGCATTGAAGTGTTAATCGGAACAACTTGCATGTCCAGGCCATAACTTTATGATCACAATTTGAGATAACCCCATTCAAAAGCCATAGTGAAAGGGAATCAAACTCTGTTCCGTTATGTTTAACCCCAAAAACCATGCCGGAAGGCCCGAAAATCACAAAATACCATTCTGACCCAAATTTGGGTAATACACACAAAATAAGTTTTCCTTATCTGCAAACCCAGCTTGTCCTTATCTATCCAAAATTGATGATTTATTGTATTCTCAAGGCGGAACACTTCATCCTCCCCTTGAAGCATCTTCGTTTCTTGGTGAACCTGGCTATATATATGGAGGTACTTTACCCAAAAGGGGAGAAAAATAGTTTTGTGATAAAACATAAGCAGAGGTTGCTACATTAGTGTAAATAACTCGCAATTAAAAAAACCGTTTATGTTACAGTATCACATGTTCATTGGAAACATTTTCTTTTGCTTCAGTTAATGGCTCCTATAACACATTAAGTTTCTGCAAATAAGTCTGTTGTCCGCCTGGTTGCCAATCAAATCCAAATCATTATATATCATGAAAAACTGAAAGTTTGTTATCTAAACTAGTATGCCGGAGATACAAATATGTTTCTCTTGCCACATGGACAGTTTTAATAGAAATTTCATTTTACACACTGAAAGTTGAAACCCTTAAAACAGCTCAAGAACAATATGAGCAAATTCCACTACATTCTCTCCACGAACATTAATTTTCTCTTAAGATTGCACCTATCTAAAACAATGTGAATAAGTGACAACAATTTGTAAATATGCCATATCTACCTGACTATCTCACAACTCAGATACGTGTGGCCGTGCATCTTGGAAGTGCTTCTATGACCCTAAAATCCTCATATCATATCATATCCGTTTATCTTTGACACAATAGAGATTAGAGCTATAAGAGGAAAATGAAAAGAAAAAAAGTGGCAGGAAATCATCTTCCAGAATCTCTCCCTAAATTAATCTCAACACATTTTATGGGGTTTCCAAACCTTTTTCCCCAAGGTGTAGAGCTTAAACACCTTTAATTATAAACAACAAGAGCTAAAATCTTGATGTTTCATGTTTCTAGCAGCCTAGAAAGAATCCTTACACAATCACTATAATGAAGTATATAGCAGAGGACCAAGTACTGAAAAAGTCAGTGGCTATAAGACCAATTGGCAATTTTTAACAATTCTTTCCCAAAAATATAGAAGCTTAGAAAGCACGTTTACGTGATCAAATGTATCAAAGGATTTAGCAGCACAAAGTAGTCAAAATTTTGGTGGTTTTGGCCCATCCTTACCAAACTGGTCATTTTACATTGCTGCGCAAAAATCTCAATTGAAAATTGAGATTTGACTCCATTACAAATCAGAGCACTTGAAATGCAGGAAACTTAAAATCGGAACACACAAGTGAAAAAAACAACTTCCTAAACCGCAAAAAACACTTCAATTCAAATCAAGCGAAATTTTACAGCGAGGAGGGGAAAAACACGTAAAAAGGGGCACCTTTGCAGTAGGCAGAGGAGAGGCGTCCATGCTTGATCGGTACGAGTTCGAAGCCCCGGAAAGCTGCCTTTTTTAAAAAAATTGGACTGCGTATTAGATTTTAAAGCTGCGGGATTTATGTTTGTGGAAAAAACTAGAGATGAAAAGGCTTTGCGTGAAAAGAGTGATTGACGAGCTTGAAGAAAAAATGGCAGGGGATTCCTCGACCTCCCACCCTTGCAAATTCTGCACATATCAATCGCTCCCATCATTTTCCAACCATTTAATTTTTCTTCTCAAATGTTACAATGAGATCCGTTTTTCTAGATCGTGGGTTCGATCCTTTACGTGACGAAAACTAAGGGAAACAATTTGTAATACGTGTTATGTGGAATCTGTATATTGAAGATAATTATCATGAATTTGTTTATAACAATTTGATGATGATATATTTAGTGGGCAAAACACCTAAAAATGCAACATTAGTTTGCATGATATTAAAGCTACTCCAATCAGTGAGGTTTGTTGTTTTCAATATATTTTTATCTAGGGTCGTGACAAATATGAAGATAGTTTTGGTATTCTCTACTTTAGTGCAAGCCCTAATTGAATTGTGTTCTTCTTAAGCTTTCGTGTATTGATACCCAATTAGGGAAAGAAGAAGAAATATGTTTTGCATGTGATCCGAGTGAAAACGGAAGTTGAGCAAGGTGTTTGGAGATCAAAACTATGTGAACATGAACTTCAAATTGTTTCATACATTTCTACACATGTTTCAATAGTGTCATAACTTTCAATACGCAACCAAGAGATTACAAAACGTCCCGAGAAGACTTTTTTCATCATCAAGTCTTTAGGTTAGATCTATGTCACTTAAAGATACACAATTCCAATGTTACATCCTAATGATTATCACTATATTACAAAATAAAAATCATATAAGCCTAAACATTGTATGTCAATTTTCTTATATGTTTTCTTAATTGATTAATTAAGATGCACTTTTGTATTACACGTATCTATTTACTATTCTAATTAAATGTATTCGTATTTGTGTCACAATTTTGTGAACCCATGCTCTGCACTGTTTAGGGTTAGATCTTTCGTTATCCTCAATTAAATGTGAATTTTATCTAAGAAAATATAATGTTTATATTATTGTGTGCTCGTAGATCCAATAACCCTAACTAAAACTTATGCTTGCTTGCAAAACACGAGTAAAAAAATCACACCTCGGGGTGGTTATACCATTTGTATGTTCAATGTTTGATCTCAATTTTGTGCAACCAAAATTGGTTAACTCTAAGGATCCAACTAAGAACAAGTGTTAGGATTAGTTGACAAACTTATTTATTTTTATTGAAATTTCTTCAATCATTTCTAGATCTAATTTAAAAAATAAAATGGAATCATAAAATATAGATTGATTTAATTTATTTTGAATTAAATTTAATTGCAAAGTAACTACTGAAATAAATGATGTACAAATGTTGTAGTATTGTAGTGACACAAGCAAACTAAGTTGTAGAATATGAAACCATATGCAAAAGAGAGAAAAAGATGACTTAGTTGATATCCGCACAATCTAGAACCTCGATCTAGATAGGGAGAAGTGATGAACATGATGCCAACAAAGTCGTAAATGACTTATGTAAATTATGAAGCTCACGAAGAAGGTGGATAGGGCGCCGCAACAGAGACGAGGGGATGCGTAGTAGGCGCTAATGACCGGTTATGGGCGCTGTGACCCCGCAACAACTTTGGATTTAATTTTTGTTGTGTCGTAAGGGTATCATAATTATTCTTTGTTGATTGCCTAATAGTCACTCTTGGATCGCCGAAGGTACCGTAACTGCAAAAGAAGAGTTCACTCTGCACAAGCCCATAAACCACATCAAACCTAATAAGGAATATGAAGAATGGGGAGTCGAATCCGACCCCGGGATCACCCCAAGAGTGAATTTACAACCGAGTGTTGCACTACATCTCGGACTGTGTAGTTCTTATGAGTGTGTGTAGAAATCTTATGCCCTAAGATGCCCTTGTGCAAGATGCACTTGATAGTAGGTTGTAGCTAGAATGTAGGAATGTAGTAGAATGTGTGAATGGAATAGAACGAACTTCCCCTTCCTATACAGTGTATGCAGAGTTGATGCAGCCCTTTTCCCCTAAATGGATGTTATATGAATGCCTTGGAGTACTTTAGGTGTCTTTTGAATGCAAGCTTAAGTGATGATAGTAATGCTTAGTGCTTGTTCCTTTATTTTGAACACATAACTATGTATTTATATGATTCCCTTGTTTGAATTTTGTAATTGACAACTGGAAGGCCAACCCATAAGTGAAAAATATGCCCAAAAGATAAAAGAGACCCAAAAGGAGTGAGTAAGGTGAGAAAGGGTCAGGGGCACCTAGAGGGGACAGGAGTGCCTAAGTGTTGTTGTCTTGGTTGGGCGCTAGTGTATGAAGCCATAAAAGATAAATAAGTAAAGTTCCAACTGGGTTGTAGGGTGTGTAAGACCAAATAGAAAGCAAGAGACAAAGAAAAGAGGCCAAAGATAGTTGTCATCACTAGTTTTCTTGCTTAGGAATCATGTAAATGCTAGCATGATTTTAAGACTTAGAAATGTACCCAAGTGCATGATTTTGTGTCTACATAGATATGTTATTCCAAATATCATACTTTATAATTGAAAATTATGGGAATGATGTTCCTCACGAATGAAAATGTTGTGAATGGATCACGAATTAATAATCGTGAATTTCGCTTAAATTTAAAGAATATAAGATTGAGAATATTACATATTTTAGAAAACATATAATGGGAAACCCGATGAGATAAATATATTGTAATGAAATTACTTGGATAAATTTGAATATCAACAACAATATAACACCAAAGAACACCAAATTGTAGATAAATGATCACAATATGCAAGTAGAATAGCTTAGCCACTTCGAGGGGGCAACCTCCAAACCATACAATAAGACTCAAGTGTTCAATATGATGATTAACTACTCCTTACTACCACCTATATATATACCATTTCTATGTTATGGCCAACACCAAGGCCGACCTACTAAACATATGAAAGCATAAATGAATAACATATGACAAGAAGAGAGATTATGTAAGCCACAATTCAACACTACATATCCAATATAAGCTATAGGACTAAGGGCGTAGCATGCCCCTCCCCTTCAAAGCAACATTTTCCCCAATGTTGGTCATCCTTGGATGTTGCTTTAGAGAAATGTTTCGTCTTCCCATGATGCATCCTCAATATTCATATTCTTCCACTTAATCGAATACTTGGTAATGACTTGGGTCCTCAATCTTTTGGTGTGTGTCTGAAGAATACCTTCGAGTTCCAATATGATCCTTCCTTCCTCATCTAGTTCAGGAAGAACTAACTAGGTTGAAATGTGTTGCCCAATGACTTTCTTCAAGAAAGAAACGTGGAAGACTAGATGTAATTTACTTCATTGAGGGAGCTCCAGCTTATATTCTATAATACCAATTTTCTGCAACACTTGGTAAGGACCATAATATTTAGGTGTAAGCTTATTATCCTTATTTTGTTGTTTTAAGGACAACTGCTTATATGATCTATAACTGCGAAAAATAAAGTCTCCCACTTCAAATTATCACTCACTATTGTGTTGATCAACTTGTTACTTCATACAATTTTGTTTCATTTCCAAATTCTCTCTAAGGCTATAGAGTACATTGTATTGGTGTTGAATGTGATCTTTGATTGATCTCACCTTAGGTTTGACCTTCAAGCTAGAGATGAGTGATGGAGGATGGTACCCATATAGTGCTAAAAATGGAGACATTTTGGATGAAGTATGAAATGAAGTATTATACCACCATTATGCAAGTGGAAACCATTACACCTAATGTTCTTGTTTATCGAAGTAAAACATCAAAGATACCCCTCCAAACATTTATTTACCACCTCAATTTTCCCATTTGACTAGGGATGATAAGATGAACTCTGAGCCAATTGGATACCCAAACAAGAGAACAAATCAGTCTAAAATTGCTCATAAATATCGGATCGTGATCACTTACTATAATTTTTGGCGTGCCATGGATCTTTTGAACTATGTCCATAAAATAGATGGAAATTGTACTAGCTATGAAAGGATGAGACAGGCACAAAAATGAGCATACTTGGTAAGTTTATCCACTACGACCATGATGACGTTTTCCCTTCTAATTTAGTCAATCTGTGATAAAATCCATAGATACCTATTTCCATCTCTTGCCAAAAATAGACATGGGTTGTGTGTGCCCTTATTACATTGACACACCAAACATTCTAAGACAAATTTTTGAACATCTCCTTTCACCCCTCACGAAAGAAATTGTGTTTAACTCTATGATAATTTTTCAAGAACCCAAAATGGCTACCTAGGGGAGAAGAATGGGGCTCCAAAGAACATGGTGTTTAAGTGTAGAGTTCTTACACAAATACAACTTGTCCTTATACCAAAATGTATCATCCTTCCATATAAAATTTTTGCATATGGTTGGATATTTATGTATTTTTGAATGAGAGTCTGGGTCTCTACATCTTTCTATCATTCTTCCCTTGCTTGATCTACCCAATCTACCTTTAGCATAGAGATGACACCTAACAATGCTTTTGTGGTCTCATCCTTCCTAGATAGTGCATTAGTGACCACATTTTCCTTCCCTTTCTTATAAATAATCTCAAATTCATAACCCAACATCTTTGTGACCCATTTTTTTGCTCTTATGAAGATAGTTATTGCTCCAAGAAGTATTTCAAACTATCATGATCAATTTTTACCTTGAAGTGTCTACCCATCAAGTATGGTCTCCATTGTTTAATTGCATGTAATATTTCCATCATTTCCTTCTCATATGTGGGCTTCAACAAATTCTTTTATTTTAGTTGTCTGCTCTCAAATGCTATGGGATGTCCTTCTTGCATGAGTACTACCCCGATCCCATTTCCTAAAGCATCGCATTCAACTATGAAGGTCTTGGAGAAATCTGGGGTTGCAATACTAGGGTGGTGCACATCGTCGCCTTCAATTTTTTAAATGTCCTAGACACTTCCTCATTCCAATGAAATGATTATTTCTTCAATGACTTTGTGAGTGGTGCTCCTATAATGCCATAGTTCCTTATAAATTTGTGATAGTACCTTGTGAGACCTAATAAACCTCGTAATTATTTAAGGGTTCTTAGAACTTCCCATTTCACCTTGGTCTTGATCTTGTGAGGGTCCACCTTAACACCATCATGAGAGACAACATGGCCCAAGTATTCCACTTATTGTACCCCAAAAGAACACTTTGAAGGCTTAACATATAGTTGATGTTTCTTGAGGGCTTCCAAGACTGTATTTACATGATTTAAATGTTTCTCCCATGATTTTTATAGATGATATCATCAAAAATATCAAGACAAACTTCCATAGGAATGGTCAAAATACATAATTCATCAAACTCTAAAATGTGGATGGTGCATTAGTAAGACCAAAATGCATCACTAGAAATTCATAATTCCCTTGATGAGTTTTGAAGGTTGTCTTATGAATATCCTCTTTCTTTACTCTAATTTGGTGATACCTGAATGAAGATCTAGTTTTGTAAAATAAACTACACCATGCAACTCATCTAACAAATCATCAATGACATGAATAGGAAACTTATCTTTGATAGTGTACTTGTTAAGTTCTTTGTAGTCTGGACACATGCGCCACCTTCCATCCTTGTGATGCACCATCACCACTGGAGTAGAATAAGCACTCTAACTATGACGAATAATACCCATTTCCAACATTTCCTCAACCATCTTCTCAATCTCACTCTTTTACACATATGGGTATCTATAAGGCCTAATGTTGGGGGGTTGGCTTCTTGGAATTAACTGAATGGCATGATCATGATCTCTTTCAAGAGGAAATCCTCTAGGATCCTCAAAGATAACTACATGTTTATCAATAACCTTTTGAAGATCAAGATGTGCTACCGTAATTGGTGGTTGAACTTCCATGGAGAACAATTGTGTTACAAATCCTTTACCCCCTTTTTAAGAATCTTTTACATTTGGTGAGAACTAACCACTGAGGAGTTTTTGTATGTAGTCCTCGAAGTTCAAATTGTCTTCCCTTAGAATGAAATCGCATGAACAACTCTTGGAAATTTAGCTCTATGGTGCCCAAATTTGTGAGCCACTTGAACACCTAAGACAATATCAGCTCTGCCCATGGGAATAGAAAACATAGTGGATTCCATTGTGTATTCACCCATCATAAGTATGATTTTATGACATTTCCTTGAATATTGGACTGTGCCACCATCTGCAATCATTACTTAAAATTTAGTTGTTGGGTAGATAAAACAATTGAGCCTTGTTACTATCTTAATATTGATGAAATTTTGTGTGCCCCGAATAAATCAATATTGTCACCTTCTACTTCTTAAGGTAACCCATGACCTAAAGGGTTTATGGAGTGTTAATACCAGATACAACATGGTATGATATATTCGGTTAGGGATCTTCAAATTATTCCTCTTGTTTTTCCACTTCATCACTTGATGTTTTCTCATCTTCTTCCTCCTCATCGGTCCCTTCAATGTAAAACAATTTCTTCTTAGCACATTTATGACCTGGTCCATATTTGTTGTCATAGTTAAAACATAACCCTTTTGCTCTTTTTTCTTCAATTTTTTGAGGTGTCAGTCAAACTGGTGAGGGTACGATGGTGGCAAGGTGTTACGATCTTTTATGTTAGTGAAAGTTTTCCTTCTTGGAGAGAAATTTTTCCTCTACCCTATGTGCCATGATAATAGAATCGAAACCTTAATTAGATTAAACATGCACACCTCATGCTCAATGTGGTCCTTAAGACCCCCAAGAAATAGGTCATTCAAATTCCCTTCCATAATATTCTCCACACGTAAGGATAGGTTTTGGAATTGATGAACATAATCATCGTGATCCGATCTGTTTGTCATAAATTTGTTAATTAGCTAAAGTAATTCTCTAATACACTAAAACTATAGTGTAATTTCAGCTCTTCGATAAAAAAATCCAAGTGACACTGAGACCATTCTTCTACCTTTGAGCACATAACCATCGATACCAAACGAATTGGTCAGGTTCGAGATACAAGGATGTCATGGTCACCTTTTGTCCCGATGGGATTTGATGTAGATCAAATAAATTATCCATTTGGTTAATCCAATTGAGTGGATCCTTTCCATAAAACTTATGCATTTCCACTTTTGACATCATGTTACGGGCCTGCAGAGTATTTGTATTTGGATTGGGCATGCTCAAGATCCACCCTGGCTAGTTTTTCCATTACTTTGACTTGAAGATCCACCTTGGTTGATATGAGTATGATTGATTTGTGGTTGATTTGGAAGAATATGATAACCCTTCATATTTGTATTGAGTTGTTGTATGAAATCATCCAATCATTGTCCAATATTTTCTACATCTTCTTTGTTGGTCATCTTAAAAGTAGGATTCACGGTAATACACAAATTGGCTTACCCGATGGTGCATGTCGAGTAAACCACGCCCTAAGGAATCCATAGTTACCCCTTCTAACTCCAACTCCTCAACTATTATCTCATCCTTGTTTATATTTGTACCAGTGTTTTATCTCATCCTTATAGGATTTAGGGATCAAGGTCAAAATGTAGGGTTTGGCACTTCATAGGAATTCGGCTAAATATGAAAAAACTTAAAGAACAAACTCATAATAATTTTTAATCCTATTTCTAAAAATGTAAATTACTTGGGAAAATGCCACAATTTTTAGTCGATAGATAAAATTTATCAAAAATCTAAAATTGATATAACTTTTTCAAAAACAAGTAAAAATATCTTGAAATTTAGAGAGGATCTTACTTGATTGATTTCGCAACAACCCAAAAACAATTGTAGAAAACTTCACTACCGATTTGGATATATAGACAAGTCTTTGCAATTAGGGTTTTAACGTAATTATGGTTGATATCAAGCTCTAATACCACTTGTAATGAAATTACTTGGATAATTATGAATATCATCAGCAATATAACTCCAAAGAACACTAAATTGTAGATAAATGATCATAATATACAAGTAGAATAGTTTAGCCATTTCAAGGGGCAACCTCCAAACCATATAATAAGACTCAAGGGTTAAAATGAATGCTTTAAAGGTCCGCATTAGAAGATCAATCCCATGAAATATATTCCTTACACCATTTTTCATGTACTTGGTGAGAATGACTTCATTATTGAGCTACCTATGTATTTGAGCATGCACCCAATCTTCAATGTTATTCTTCTCAAGCCTTACTTCTTTCCACTTCTTGAGCTAGTAATGTCATAATATCCTTCTAATTTGGATCTTAAACATTCTCACCTTGTAGATAAGTACTAGGTTATTGAAGTGATAAATACATGCACCTCTGATGGCACTCAAAGAAATTTTCCAAGTGGTTAATGTCAAGAAATTTGTTGATTAAGCCATGTATGGAACAACCTTCAACCAATTTAGGTTTGGTTCCCGCAATTGACCTCCGGTCAATGGTGACCACTCTTAAGAAATGGTGAATGATCCATATGAAACTTTGCAACTTATCTTGTAGGTTCTCAAAGCCAAGAAAGCCTTCTTACTCTTGGAAACTTAGGATCCTTTCCCTGCAACATCTTGCATTAAGAAGACAATCTTATGTTAATACATGTTACTAACCGAACTCCTCGCATCATTCCACACACCTTATTTGTTCCACATAGTTTGGGTGAAGATCAACTTCTTTTTCTTATTACGAGATTACCTTAGTGAATTTCTATTCATAATTCCTTGTGTTCCGCACACCTTATTCATAACCTACGCAATGTTTACCATCATGTGTTATCCTTGTAAGACTCTCACGGATCTTGAAGGCTTGCATAACTCAAGTTGTAGTAGTACTCATAATTTTATATCACCATGTACTCCCATGTTTCACATGTATATTCTTTTATGTTGCACAACATGGTAATAATAGTGTACAATGTATAATGTGTAATTTAAACAAGCAATTTAGTGTAAAAACTATACAAATAGGGGATGCTTAGTTTTCAAGAGAAAATTATTGTCAATGGATCCAATCAATAATTCTATGAGGTTGCCTTAAGATGTGAAAATTGAATCAATAAGATCACTAGTAACATGTATAACATGTAATGCAACCCATGAGTATGAGGATAAATTTCCATCGTCATCAAATTCATTCTTGAGTATATTCTCTATCGCATAACTATTGTCTTGTATACATTGATAGTCTTTATTGTTCTTTGTTTTCCATTGAGACGTCTTATGTGATGGATGTACCTTAACTATAATTTATTTATCTGTTTGTATCTTGTGCATACAATCTTTAGGTATTTATTTGAGTACTTGTTGAGACCCTTATTTATGTACTACTTTTATATTTTTATTACACTGGAAAATGGTGTATACCTTCAAATTGTAATTACTTGACCTTGACATTCATACGTTATAAATTGATGCACGGTAGAAGGGTTTGCTTTCATTTTTGTATCCGTATTCATCTAAGAAAAGCATTGTGTGATATAACAAAGAGGAACCATGTGAAATATATTTTGAATTGTCTTTATTCCTAATATAATAGGAAATAAATTTCCATGCACGTATATTTAAGTATGATCCATTATCAACCATTATCCCAATCTATAAACGTGTTTATAAATAGGGGTCCCACATATGAATTATTATGTGGCATATCCTCTTCATTTAACACAATTTGAATGTGCAAAGGTGCCCCATATTTGACACACCAAAACCATAACACAAGACTCAAATTTTATTTTATTTGTATGTTATTTTGTTATTAATATTTAAGTAAGGTTGGGACTATAGCCGAAGTTAATTACTACCTTTTTTATTTTCCATACTTATTACCAGGTTAACCACCCCCTTTTGTCTACATCAAGTTTAATTCGAGATTAGGTCCCCAAAGAGGCCAACCATGTTGACCCAAGCCCAATATTTATTTAAGTAATTACTTTCTTAAATTTCCAATTTATTAATTTATACTCTCCATGGATTTTAAATAATGGACCCATACCAAATATATGTTATTTAACGCATTTCTTATATCCCACCTTATTAATTCATACCCACCATGGCCACAAATAAATCCCTAGGTTACAATTTAATTTTAAAAGACTCCCTTAGGTCCCCACTTATTAAACTTACCCAATTCCCATTAAATCATTTTATTCCCACAATCTTAAGTGGTGAGGATCTAATTTGAGCCCTTAGATTCTTTTAATTTCTACCCTAGATTGTAGGTATTCTTTACAAACCCTAATCCTCCCTTATGATTTTCTTTATAACTTTTGTTTTGTTTTATGTGGCCTCCATTTCACATGTTGTTTTTCGAAAGGAGATGGTGCGAAGAAGATCATGGAGGCCAAAAGGGAGCTCCATCTCATTTTTATTTCAGATTTTAATGGAGGAAAGAAATCCTCCTCCTTATCTAGGAAAGAAATCTTCTCCTTATAGTTATAGTTTTTTTATTTTTTGTGTTTTCTATCACTATTAAACCAGGGTTTGGGAGAAAGTTTCTTTGGTGGATTTAGTTTCTTTCAGAAACTTTTTCCCCCAAAACTACCTTTGAACATGCTCGTAGGGTTAAACCCTATTATTGTCATAGTCTCAAAGATGTTCTTTGTCTGTCATCTTCTCAACGCCCGTAGGGGATCTATCACAGCTTAGAGATGCAATGCCCAAAGTGAGAAGTTGACGAGAACCAAAGGTGCCCCCTCCATCCCCTCGTTTTATTCTTTATTGGTATCTTCATTTATTTAAATTATTAGGTGTTGTGGAAAAAACATAAATGTAAAACATCTTTGTCTAATTATATTATGTGGAACACCATATAAAATTGATTTCATTTTATGTTTCTCAAGATATAATGAAAATAAATTAAGAAAGTTTTATTTATCTTGAGATTAAAACATAAATAATAAAACCATCACTTGATAGACCTAACCCATAATTTTAAAATATTAAATTTTGAATTGAGAATTAATAATGAGTTTTTTTATTCATATAATTATTAAATGATAAATAAAAAATTTGAACTATAATATTATTAATTTATTTTATCTTTATTAAATTATAAATTGAAATTTAATCATTTTAAAATGTAAACATATTATATAAAATTTATATATTATTGAGAGATTTGTTTATATATTTAAAATCAATTTATAATTGGAAATATATATGTTTTTAATTATTATATTATATATATATACACACACACACACACACACACACACACACACACACACACACACACACACACACACACACACACACACACACACACACACACACATACATACATACATACATATGTATGTGTACATACATATGTATGTATGTATGTATTTATTTATGTATGTATGTATATAATAAAAAATAAGAATATGTTAATCAAATTTTAAAAATAGGTCCATAAACATGGTATTATATATTAGTGTATATATATATATATATATATATATATATATACATTTAAAATAAATTTTTAATTAGAAATATATTATTTATTTTTGTGGTCACTATATCAAGCTTCATGCATTAAATCATATATGCTCCAAGAAAAACAAAAGGAGAATTCCATGCTTTAATTATGGACATGCAAACTGGTTCTATAATTAACAAACAAACTGAAAAAACACGGCGATGATAACAGCTTAAGTTTATTTTTGGCTTTTTTGGGGGCTTTTGATTTTAATTTTGGTGTGCAATACATAAACGCCATTGACGATCAGTAAGAGGAGAATATTCATAACAACAGAATCCCCATTTTGTTTTCTTCCAATCCCCAAAATATCATGATTTCTTACAATGAATAATTAAAAAGGGGGTGAGAAGAGGAGAAAGAATGAGGAGAGGAGACAAAAGATGCTCTAAAGCATGGATGAAGATGCCTTCGCCCTTGATGTAGATTAGCTAAGATGGTGATGAAGATGACAATTGTATCCACGATGACCCTCCACAATGATGAAATGATGAAGAGATTTGATGAAGACCTTTTGAAAACTTTGCCCCCTTTTGAAGACTCTTGAAAGGATGAACCTCTCCAACAATATCTAGACACACCGAGAAGGGGAGTGATAAACACAAGATATGTAGACCACCGAGAAAATTGAAATATGACTTTCCTCATTGATACAATCCTTATATTTCTTGAGACACTACCACATCTTTATGCACAATCATTCACATGGGGATTTTGGTGTACTTTTCTCACACAATTTAAATTTAATCATACCTATGAATTGAATGTAAATTGACAGCTTATGTGTTAGTAATCTACTTTACACATACCATCACTTCAAACCTTGGACCATGTGACATGCATTGATTTTTTTCCTTTTCTAGCATACTAGGTATGTCTCAATTTTCATTATGGTCATCTACCTTGGATGTGAAACAATGAAATACCATAACTACAACTCGTAAAATACACATGTATGTGCCACTTTCTTCTCTCAAACTGTCCAACCATTTACTGGTGGAGATGATTCTATACCACTCGCAATACACACTTTTAACTTGTAAAAACTCTTGCATGGGGAGTCTCCGGAATATTTCCAGAATGAGTTCCTCTGACATGTCCGTAATGTGATTACCCTTCCTCTTTTTATTTTTGTCTAATACCATTAATGGTTTAGTCATTATTTTCCCAAAAAAATTAAACTTGCTCAAGATGGGGATCGGAAGAAAACAAAATGGGGATTATGTTGTTATGAATATTCTCCTCTTACAATCGTCAATGGTGTTTATGTATTGGACACCAAAATTAAAATCAAAAGCCCCAAATTAAAAAAGCCAAAAAAACTTAATTGTTATCATCGCCGTGTTTTTAGTTAGTTTGTTAATTATAGAACCGGTTTGCATGTCCATAATTAAATCATGGAATTCTCCTCTTGTTTTTCTTGGAGCATATATGATTTAATGCATGAAGTTTGATATAGTGACCACAAAAATTAATAATATATTTCTAATAATAATTTATTTTAAATGTATAAATATATCTAACAATAATATATAATAACATGTTTATGGACCTATTTTTAAAATTTCATTAACATATTCGCAATATATTTATTTATTTATTTATTTATTTATTTTTCTAATTAGAAATTTAATTTAAATATATAAACAAATCTCTCAATAATATATAAATTTTATATATTATGTCTACATTTTAAAATGATTAAATTTCAATTTATAATTTAATAAAGATAAAATAAACTTAATAATATTATAGTTCAAATTTGTTATTTATCATTTAATAATTATATGAATAAAAAAACTCATTATTGATTCTCAATTCAAAATTTAATATTTTAAAATTATGGGTCGTGTGTATACAAGTGATGGTTGTATTATTTATGTTTTAATCTCAAGATAAATAAAACTTTCTTTATTTATTTTCATTATATATTGAGAAACATAAAATGAAATCAATTTTATATGGTGTTGCACATAATATAACTAGACGAAAATGTTTTACATTTATGTTTTTTTCCACAACACCTAATAATTTAAATAAATGAAGATACCAATAAAGAATAAAATAGGGGATGGAGGGGGCACCTCTGGTTCTCGTCGGTTTTTGTTGGGCATTGCATCTCTAACTCGTGATGGATCCCTACGGGCATTGAGCGGACAACGAACAAAGAACATGCTAAGACTATGGCAGTAGCAGGGGTTCACCCTATGAGCATGTTCAAAGGTAGTTTTAGGGGGGAAAGTTTCCTAAAAGAAACTAAATCCACCAGGAAACTTTCTCCCAAACTTATGGCTTCTGCTAAGATCTCTCTAGTTGTATCCTTTGGTGCAGATGTTCTTCAATTTGAATCTTACTTCAAGAGTAATGTGCTCATTTGCAGATTTAATAACCTATGCCCAAGCCTCCCTGCTCTTTATGATTGGATCTCGAATCACTGAAGCCTCTTATGGAAGGTAAACATGATATTTACCTTACATTTAGAGGTTTTTTCGTTATAATTTTTGATAAAATTTTTGATAGAGAATGTTTTATTAAGGGTAAAAGGTTTTTAACTAGAATCCTACCCGGGAACAAAAGGCCAAAATCCAAGATAAAACTATAATGACCAAATGGGACAAAACAAGAAACAAGCAGCCCATATAACAAAGAAACGGCCATAGAGAAACATCTACCCTAAAAAAACAAGGTAGTACACAAGAACAAGAGACAACCACACTACAGAAAATCCACCAAAGAGAAAACCAATAGTCAAGCATTAGCAATAGACGGTGACATGGTTTTCAAACGAGATTTAGTGGAGCCTCTTCTTTTACTTTGAACAACCATCCAATAGAGATTTTATATTTGGTAAAGTTTGGGATTTCAAATCTCATTTCCTTCTTATAAAATCGTGGTTCCCCTTGTTTAACTTGGTGATTGTAACCTTTAATGAAAAACATTTCGGATCCGATTGTCATACTTACCCCTCCATTTTTGGAGTGAAAATTGTTTAATTTCAATAGGGGGAGCCTTGGGTAAATGTTTGACCATTGACCCAAAGACATATTTATATTATTTATAGTGTGTGTGTGTGTGTGCGCGCGTGTGTGTGCATGTGTGTGTGTGTGTGCGCGTGTGTGCGTGTGTGTGTATGCATGTAAATGTATATATATGTATACGTATATATGTGTATGTATGTATGTATGTATGTATACGTGTGTGTATATAAGCGTGTGTGTACTTGTGGCATGGCCGCATAAAATAAAAATGTAGGGGTTTATGTTTAAGGTCGCACCCACTATGTTGGCACGAGGAACAAAGTAATGTGGCATGGCCATGCGGGAGGGGGAGTGTGGGGGTGGTGTGGTGTGGCACGGCCACACCACGCTTCATTGTGGTGTGGCCCTCCACATTACAATGTGGGGAGTATGGGGGACAAGTCACGGCCGGTCGCAGTTTGTCCCCCTTTTTTTTATTTACTTTATTTTACACACAGTATGCATACCAAAGGCTTTCACTTATATGTGTGTGTGTGTACGCATACACACACACGTACACATATATGTATATGTATATGTATATGTATATGTATATATGTATACATATAATATATACATTTACATACATACATATTTATATATATATACTTTATATACATGTATATATATATATATATTCACTTTATATACATTATATATATATATATAAGTCTCTCTCTCTCTCTCTCTCTCTCTCTCTCTCTCTCTCTCTCTCTCTCTCTCTCTCTCTCTCTCTCTCTCTCTCTCTCTCTCTCTCTCTCTCTCTCTCTCTCTCTCTCTCTCTCTCTCTCTCTCTCTCTCTCTCTCTCTCTCTCTCTCTCTCTCTCTCTCTCTCTCTCTCTCTCTCTCTCTCTCTCTCTCTCTCTCTCTCTCTCTCTCTCTCTCTCTCTCTCTCTCTCTCTCTCTCTCTCTCTCTCTCTCTCTCTCTCTCTCTCTCTCTCTCTCTCTCTCTCTCTCTCTCTCTCTCTCTCTCTCTCTCTCTCTCTCTCTCTCTCTCTCTCTCTCTCTCTCTCTCTCTCTCTCTCTCTCTCTCTCTCTCTCTCTCTCTCTCTCTCTCTCTCTCTCTCTCTCTCTCTCTCTCTCTCTCTCTCTCTCTCTCTCTCTCTCTCTCTCTCTCTCTCTCTCTCTCTCTCTCTCTCTCTCTCTCTCTCTCTCTCTCTCTCTCTCTCTCTCTCTCTCTCTCTCTCTCTCTCGAATATATATGTAATGACTTAAGTTTTCATATTTAACAATATAGTATCAAATTGTCAATAAATGAAGATTTACTTTAAATTTTCTCATCATTTATGTTTTTTTGTTAAGATGAACAACTCTTTTCACTAAATCACTAATAATAAAAATCATTAAGAGTATGCAACTTCTTTAAGAGAAAACGAAATGGATTCTTCCCTTTTTACAATTAAAAAATATTGAAACCCCAAAGGCATATATAGGAGAATATGTGTGTGTGTGTACATGCGCGCGCATGCGCGCATACACATACGCACGCAGCGCACGCGCAAGCCTGCACGCACACACGCACACACACACACACACACACACACACACACACACACACACACACACACACACACACACACACACACACACACACACACACACACACACACATTTATATATTTTAAAACTAAAAAGGGAACCAACAAATTTTAGCTTACTAACTAAACTTTCAAATTTCAGATTTAAAAATTTTCTTTCAAATGTATTCAAATACATGCACTTAAAGTCTCAAGCTAATAGTTTATTTAATAAGCCTCTTCTTCTTACTTTTCCCACAAATATATTTGCAGATAATGAAGTAAACCTTTAATACAAAATTTCCTTTCACATAACCATTTTTATAACACAAAGCTAAGTGCATTTTTAAGCTTAAGCATGCAAGCATTTCAACTCAAATGATACCACAATTATTGTATGTATTTACAAATTCAAACAACCTTCCTTACATTCCTTTAAAAATAGACAAGCAAAGACTCAATACAACTTTAACCAACTTTTCTTTTCTAACTTTGTCATACTCCAAAAAAGGGAGAAACAACCTTAGACCAAACTATAGGATAATGAAGAGCAACTATATTTTCCATGGCTCCAATACAATACAACATAGAAATAAAGCTTCAAAACTACTAGTTTACAAGATTACAAATCTTCTTCTCAAGAGAGAAGGAAGATACCAAGATATCCATAACCATTACAAAACAACACTTTAAAATGCAAGTGTACAAGCCTCCCCAAAATGGGGAACAACATGGCCAAATTTTGAACTTTTTCCTCCAAGCTCTAAACATATTTTTCAAGCTTCCACTCCATATGAAATTCTTCAATACACAAGAGAAAGAGGCTTGGTTTCCACCCAACCAAATGACATCATCACATGTCATCTCCACAAATGGAGGACATGTTAGCCTCCCTCCAAGCCCATGGGAGAGAGAGAATGCATGCCTCAATATTGCACAAGTATGGGGAAGACAAAGGGTGACAACACACACATAATCCAATACAAATCAACCATAAGAAACACAAAAAAAAACATAAGAGGAGAACTCCATGTTTCCTCAATGGGGAAGAGTGGCAAGGAGCCCATTATAAACCATATTGTGATCCAACCATAGGAACACCAAAAGAATATCCATACCCCAAAACTCCTTATCACTCCATCCCAAACACCAAGCCTCCTCCTTGTAAGGATTTTCAAACCAAGCATGGTTTCCTTATCAAGGATGGAAGATGAGGTTCAAACCATATGAACAGTCATCTTCCACATCAAACCATATGAGGGGAGGAAATAATAGAAAGACCATCATGGCTTGCCCATCAAGCCATGTGGTGTAAGAGGGTTTTCCTTCCTCTTCCCCTACACTTCAAAATCCACCTCAAGTGAGATGGATGAATAAAATGAAAGCAAACAAGATTCACAAGACACCCACAACAACATACAAGCATTCAAGAATCAAAACAACCATTCTTTTTCCTTTACACATTATACTATAGAAACAAAAACAAGAGGTATGAAGGCCTACCTCAAAAATATTTATCCAACTTCAAGAACAAACCAAGCTCTCCCAAGCTCCAAGCTCCTAGCTCCAAACTCTCTCCAACTCTAAAAGTAAAAATGAGAAGCAAAAGTCCATACCCCTCTCCAAGAGGAGGTATAAAAAGAAGAATCAATCACAAATCCTCACAAATGAGAGGGTGACATGTGTCACCCATCTCATTCTCCAACACAAGATTCCCAAAATCCCATTAAACATAAAACAAAACACATTTAGGAAGAAAACTCCCAAATTTCCCAAAATGACAATAAGCCAACTTACTTCAACTTTTGAGATAACACACAAATAAAACACACTTACAAGATGGTGATAAGAGAGGGGTCAAATGGGAGGGAAAATCCCATTTGACCTTGAAAAGACCCCCTACCCATAGGTAGGGTCCAAGGGGTCCATTTCAGTGTAAGGGAGACCCCAATGTGAAAAGAGGCCCTTACAAATGCCACATTTAGCCCAAATTCGAGATTGGGTAAAGTGGCTCAAAGGAAGAGGTGGTGGGGCCCACCCAAATGATGATTAGGTGGTCCCAAACCACTAACAACAAGCTTAATAACATAATAACATCACTAATGCATGTGGGGACCATTAGGTCCTTAAACTAGTTTAGTACAAGGCTTAACAAATTAAAATAACATAGGTAAATTAGGAAATCACTAAGGATGTCCAAACATGAATACGCCACATGCACAAGGTCAAACAAGGGTCATGCATGGCTAAAGGACTTGGCCTAGTCAGTCGCTTGTGCAACTTGAGGTGTAACTCTGAAACCCATGTTCTTCTCATGTGTGACCTAAAATCTGCACACTCAATTCACACATTAAACATACATGCTCGATACAATAAATCGAAAAATAATAACAATATATCGATAACTAAACCAATCATGGATATTCATTCTAACTATACAACAATCGATATCAAAATGAGATAACTATACTCTAACAACATGCATCCACAATAAATCAAGACATAATATTCATCTAGGTTATTGCATGATAACATCTAATTTACCATTATCAACCAATGATATCAAAGTACACAACAACATTAACATTCATCCATCATATATCATATAAAACTAATCAGTATCACATCCTGTTGGTATCCATAACCATATAAGTGCAAGAAACTAAGATGAAAGTCATAATGTTAGATTGGCACTATGTGCCCTAAACAACACATGTGTCACCAAATAATCCATAATGAGATCATTTAGTATCAATATAGTGCTCGATCAATGTCTATAAATCTAGTACATGAAATGGGTCAGCATGTGAAATGATGCAAGAAAGAGGTGGACACTACAAAATGTATGTTGTTTTCTTATTTCTTTAATAAAATGTTCCAACAAAACCTTCAAGTGGATGTTGTGTGTATTCTATAAATAAATGGAGATTAATATCGACTAATTTCTTATGAGTATGTGTTTATATTTTTATGTTTGAACTTGTATGTGTTCTATCAACTTGATATTGACCACTATCAATTAAGTCTTTAATATTTTGTTTCAAAGTAATGTGTTGATTTGTAGAATTTAATTTAAGTTAATAGTAATCAAAGTATGCATTAACAATAGAATATTTAGGCAATGGTGCTGAAGTATAAAATTCCCTTTTTGGTAGTAAAGCAATCATATTGTATTCAAATAACTTCTTTAAGACATGTTTTTCACTTTCACTCAACCTTGTGAATTATTCACTCCTTTTGAAATAACACAAGCTTCTTAGTTTATTTCTTTAAAAAATGACTAATTTGTTGGCATCATTCATATGATAAAACTCATGGTCATTGATTTCATCCTTGAAACTTGGTTTATTTTGGAACTTAGTATGAATGGGAGTAGTGGTCGTATATGTAAGCATATTCACCTCTAAAAGATTGATTTCAAAGGCATTAATCACATGAAAAGTTCATTGAAATATTGGTAGGTGTTGAAAACTAATTTATATGTGATAGTTGATAGCAGATTGTGAGTAAAATTACTTTGAATCTCATTATTTAGTGGTTGATTAGTCATCTTAATGATTATAGTATTGAACCTAAGCACATACTTACTAATGTATTCATTGGGTGCTTGCATGAGGTGATATAATTCCACAAATAAGATCCTACAAACATTATTAATTTGAAAATGAGCTAAGAAATTATTATGTAGAGATGTAAATGAATGTATGGAAATACATGGCAAGGGAAAAAAACAATCAAATTTGTAGTTCTTCGAGCTTCTTCGAGATAACTTAATTAGCCATTTATTATCGTGAGAGGCTCCTAAGCAAGAAGTATGAAATACTATAACATATTGAGAAGAGTCTCCTTTCTATTAAATAAAAACTTATGTGCAATGAAATTAATTTAAAAGACTAAACAAACATGTCATGTGCCAAAGGATTTGAAATTATATCATGATAAATGACCCTATTAGTAGAATATTTAGACCCTTGAAACATAATTTGAATCTCCTTCGTAAATCACCTAATGCATGCTTCATAATGGTCAATTTTGAATTTTGCTTACGTATAGGAAAAGAAGTGGTGGAAGAAATTTGAATAGAAGAGGTTAAATACGGATTAAAAATATTGAAAGGAGCTAAAGAATCCCTTTATGATTAAACTTGAGAATTTGGGAAGTTTTTTTAGTACATAAAACTTGAGAAGGAACACAATCACTTTGAACATTGATAGTAATTTCATTATGATAACGAAGGAAATAAATAGAGGCATTTTGAGCATTTGATAAAATAATGTATTGAGAAGAAGGAATAGAAATAATATTAGCAATATTTTGGCAGTGAGATCTTTTACCTCGGTCATAATTCTAGAAATATCAATAGGATTTTGCATAACAATATCAATGGAATCGTCTCTATTTTTGTCTTCTAACTCAACCTCATATGCATAATCTATATCATGCTCATTTCAATAATTGTCATAAGAGACTATAACTTTCGTAGAAGAAACATGGATTTATACACAACAAAATGCTTCTAGATCCACATTGTCCCTTTTTGTTAAGGTTTTCTTGTGTTCAAAAAGGAATCAATAGGTTATTACACACATTTAATTCCAAATTCATGTTGTTTTATCTTACTTTATGTGGGGCTCACACTTTTAGCATTGTTAATTGGTTCTCTCTATCAAAACCAAGGTTTCCATATTAATGAGGTTTTATACAAAGGTAACTATAATCTTGAAAATGAGTATCTAAGGATGAGATATTACAAGCACAAAGATGGTTTCATGTGTAAAACATGAGCTAGGGATAACATATTTTGAATGCAGTTAAAATGGAACATACCCTAGAGTAATTAGATATATCGCTAATGAAAGAAATATCTAACTCTAGAATACAACAAAACATGTAAGCTAATGCAGTCCACAAAAATGTAGATGTGGAAATCGGTTTTTCCTTAATAATCATTATAATAGCCACAACACATTGCAATTATCTCTATATTATGGTAAATCAAGAAAACAATCTTAGTTGTGGAAATTGATGTATTCTATGAACACAAAAAAATAAAAATAAGTTATATTCTTGAAAAAATAGAGAGTTAATGGTTTTGAAGTGATACATATTTATTTACAAATCCAAATATAGTTTTTAACAACATGCAAAGTGGAAAATATGTCAAGACAACAAGGAAAAACAAACCACAAAAACTCAAATGAAACAAAAACCTTGAGTGGAACCATAACCCTCATTTAGTGGCACAACTAGAACCATATGACTCCTTTTAAACTCGACAACTATATTTGTAGAAGAACATGATTCTTACAATTGTAAGATAATAAACAATTAATTTGATGAATCGATCCTCTACTCCTATGCTCTCAAAACATGCTCATTTTAATAGAATTTGATGTGTCACTAGGAAAAAACTCTCCTTCCTTGAAACCTTAATCATCCCGAAACATCTTGTGAAATAGTAAAAACATGGATGGATTCTGTGGGTCTACACCAATTAAACCCCTTTAAGGAGTAGGTCTTGAAAACAACACACAAGTATAATGCGGTTTAATAGGCACTCTAATGTAATGCAAGTGCCTCAACCATTATTCTTTAAATGGATACAAAAATAGTAAATTTTATATGCTCTTCTATAAATGCTTAAATTTTTCTTTTGGCACAAGGATGTTTCAAAAAATAAATAGACTCCCTATTTTTATAACTTAAATATATTCGCTTGTAATAAGTCATTTTGTATTTTAAATGCACTAATGCAATTGTGTATTTATACACCTCTTGAATTCAAATTAGGACCCTATTTATGTGCATGTCAACATATAATGGACGAAAAGGTTGAAAAACAAAGTAAATACCTCGATGCACCCAAGTTGTGGGTAAAGGGCCCACAAAAATGGGTGTCAAAATTGTGTTGCTCCATTTCTAAAGAAATAACCAAAAAGTCAAGAAACATGAGGAGAGAAACTTAGGCTCTAGAAAACAGGGGAACAATAGTATACAAGTTTAATTTGTGATGATAAAAGGTCAACGAGAGAAATATATACTTGAAAGTGTCAAAATTCAAGTGTAATACAAGAAACACAAAGAAATTCAAAGAGTATGCACCATTGAGAGCCTAATTTGGACAAATAATCAATAAACAAACAAATATGCTAACATATTAGTAGTTAATTAGTCTCATAACAAATTAGGTATCTACAACTTCAAGTGTTATATTTTTTCATCATTGGTTTATTTGTTTTATTATAATATTGTGCACACAAAGGATCCATAAGGTTGATGCCCACCCAAAGTGTTATAGGTGTGTCCTTTTATTCAACTACGCCCTGTTTTTTTAAGAATAAAATTGTTGCCTTTTGGTAAAATATCAATTGTGAAGAGATGTATTTTATGAGCCTAATGATTTAGAAGAAAAATTTGGAAAACAAGTTTTGGGGTTGATGTATTTGCATCCTCACTTTATCTTTGGGTTGATATGTTAAAATTGACGCTCTCAATATTAACTCCTAAATTTGAGTGTGTGTTCTTCTCTCTCGCACTAATGTGTTGTAATCTTTCTCCTCTCAAACATTAACATTGACAATAGTTTTATCGTCAAGTCTTGTGACCCCTCTATTGTGGTTATTTTCTAAGTGGTTATTTGCTATATGGTGCTCTCCCTCTCCTTTCGTACTTCTAGCAAGCACCCTCTGGATCTTCAAGTTTTTTCCTTTAAATCTCTTAGTTTGAGTCCTTTAAACCTATCATAGGAAATTAAAGCTATTATAGAAAACAATATAGAGTAAGTTGTATCAAAATTCATGTTGGGGATACTTTTCTACTATCCCACATTCAATTTCATATATTTCATCCAATTTACAAATCCTATATTAAAGTGTCAATCCTATGTTTTATCTTGTTTCTCATTGGCCTAGTATTTTTAATGTGACCAAGTGATAGAAAATGTTATTGTGAGCATAGCTTAGAGTATGCTTGTAGAGCATTGAGCAATATGAAACACACCAAATAATCTAGATGATGAAACAATAATTAATTACACTAAAGGCGTTGTTTAAATTGGATCGAGGGTAGTATTGGTTGACACACAAGGGGGGATTAACCCCTAGGCAATCTAAGCAATTGCCTAGGGCACCAACATTTAGGCGGCACCAAAACTCAAGATTTTCCTTATTGGTTATTTTTATAACTTAGTATTAAAATAATTTTTCTGAAGATTCAATAGTTATTGACCCATTTTATAATATTATTATGTAGTAATATAAATTGCACCTATACACAAAAATGTATTATAATATTTTTGCAAGTAAAAACAAATATGTCATATTTCTAAGCTCATATGATTGTGTTGGTATTGTTACTCTTTATCTAGTTGTAGATATGCATGTGTGTATTTTTCTAGGGAAAGGTTTATTTAGTTTTAATAATGTCATTGGTGTAGCAAATAAAGGTGAGTATAATTGAAGGAAAGAAGTATCTAATTCTCTATTATTAACTTTTTGAGGGGAAATGTCTTTTTTATGGAGGAGTTAATCAACCTAGTTCAAATACCACTCTTCTCAAAACCATGGGAGCTACATAAGCATTGTTATTGTTTTACAAAATAATGTCGATCTATTTACGTTTGAGTTTCATCACCCACTTGATATTTATAATTCAAACCTACAAGAAACCTTGTATTAAAATATATATATATTGCATTCGAGCACCTCCTACAATTAATTTCGTCCCATTCATGTAATATTTCTTGGCTTTCTAAGATAATTTTATAGGATATTTTTTTGTGTATATAACAGCTTTCTCTAAATTTGTGATTTATTATGACCCTGATGCAAATTTCAAAATATGATAATGCAAAAAGCTTTTATTTATTTATTCAATGGGGAAAAATCTTAAATGAGATTTTGGAAAGGCCATCCACTCCAATTATTTCCTAGGGTGTTCCCAACCTTTAGTTTGGCTCTATTGGCACACATTATTAAAACGGAGCCCGAGGATTAAATTAATACATGGTCATCAATGAAAATCATTTGGGTCATCGGTTTACTAACAACGTGGTTGAACAGGGGTCATGTTTTTCACTCGTCACCGGCATTGACCGCATTACCAAAGTGATGTTGTTTTAGGGGTCATGAAGATGACATTAGTGAGGTGGATTGGTTGCCACCACTTTTGTAGAGACCCACACATGACATACAACGACCATCTAGGAAAATGCAAAATACAACGAACTTACAAGTGGCATCTTTTAGACCTAGAAATTACATAGTACACTTTCACAATTTTATTAATAAAAAATAAGGAATTTCTTTCAGAATTGTAGTTTGCACGATACACTTTGATTGTTTTAATAATAAAAATCTCTCCGCGTAAATGAGAGATCAATTTGCACTAAACAATGTAATAAATCATATATAGTTTAAGTCTAAATTTTCAATCGGGTAAATAAAATCTACCTATCACTCATATGACCAACAATTCAGGGGCTCTCACTATCAATGATTGTTCACACATATCTTGTTTTCCTAAGTTTCCTCAAGCTTAAAATTAAATTTGAGGCTTTTTAGTGCTACAAGAAGAAAACATTGTGGTTGGGTTTCGAGCCGAAAGCACACAAAGGCCTTTCGTGTGTAATCAACTCCTCATGGGTCAAGTGATGCAATCAAAATTTTGATGATATAGAAATATAGATGGTGGATGATAGAGAAGGTGATAGGGAATGTGAAAATCTAAATGATCGAGGTGAGGATGGATTATCCTCTACCAATGGGCTCACGAGAGAGCAACTTGCTCTTCTAAGGTAGTGAAGCTTCTTCCTACTCATTCGGGATGAATGCTATAGTTAAGGATGTTGGCGGTGTGTAACTCCCGAGTCTATATCGTAATCAACAAATGGTGGAATGTTCAACAGCTACATGTATGAAACGATTTTTTAATGAAGCCTGACTCTAGTCAAACAAGGTCACGTAAAGAATGGAGAAAAATGAGACATGCTAGACCCAAGGATGAGAGAGAACTCAAATCTCTAGGGAAAACAATTGTCTCCTATGAAGGCGGATGGAACAATCGTCATATGGAAGTGGCAAGGATTCACCATCAAAATGATTAGTCGTGGTGACAATGAGTGTGAGTATGGGTGTGGAATGAAAGACCTCACATCTCATCTCGAGAGAATATCATAATGAATTCTATTGTGCTTGAGAGGAGCAAGAATAAGTAGGTAACATCCATCTCTACTAGGAAAAACATGGCTATCCAAAGTCATTCATAGGTGTTAGGGATTATTCGTTATGTGGCGTTAGTTTGACCTAGAGTGTAAGCACGCTTATAACATGAACGGTGTGGATGTGATGGCTAGAAATGGAGCTTTACTTATGGACTATGGCTAGGAAAGGAGCCATGTGAATGAGTTGTGGCTTGAATTAGAGCCATATGCAGGGCCGAATTAAGATTTTTGACTGCCCTAGTAGTACTCGAAGTGTTCGCCCCCTCCCACCCGGGACCAACGACCCACCTTTGTATGTGAATGTTTTTAAATAATTATAGTATAACTCTTGACACATTTTATTATCACAATCATTGCCTTAGCCTTTGCATTTGAAAAGAACTAGATTCTCATTCAACTTTCAAGGTAACCGTAAGTTGTAACCGTAACTCACAGACTACAGCAGCTCAAATGTAGGGAACAACTATTGAGTAATGAGTGGAACTCGATCAGGGTGAATGATTTCCAACGGGCCAACAATAGTGGAAGCCTAAAGAAA
The DNA here is from genome assembly GCA_018340775.1 of Taxus wallichiana var. yunnanensis. Lineage (NCBI taxonomy): Eukaryota > Viridiplantae > Streptophyta > Pinopsida > Cupressales > Taxaceae > Taxus > Taxus wallichiana. The sequence goes on along the minus strand of CM031238.1, from coordinate 589,244,462 downwards.
CATGAATGTGGACGGGACCGTGGTGAGTGTCAAACCCAAAGGGGAGATACACCTTGAGGCTCGAGGCCCGAGGGGAGTAGCAATGAGTTCCAACATAGTTTGTATCCTCGTAGGTCGCTGGACCACGGTTGATGCATGACTCAAGAACAAAAAAATGAACAAGGGACCACTGTACTCACGCCACCACGGAGGAGTTTTTAGTGATTTGTGAAACCGAAAGTCCGAAAGTTGAAACTGTAATTTGTAAATAGTGATTGAGATTTGTGATTCACAAATGCACAATGCACTGAAAGTTTGAATGGTTATGGGCTTTAGCCTATAGGCTGTGGCAGTTTAATATCTTTTTCTTTTGTAAAATTTTAACCAAGTAGCAAGCTAACTACCTAGTCGCCGACCTAGAGACTGGAAGTTTTTTTTTTTGAAAATGTGGCGCCCTCCTTTTTGTGTGCCCTAGGCAACTACCTAGGTTGCCTAGGGTAAGACACGCCCGGCCATATGGGAGTTTTTGAGAAATGTTTTGGAAAGTGACATCTTGATGCCCTATAGATCAACAAGTCGTTTTACATGGTTTGGTTGTGTTCTGAGTGTTGAAATGGTGTTATGGTTTGGGAGTGTTGCATACTTGTATGGGGAGGTGTTATGAAATGTTTGAGGTGGAAAATAGTGTGTTTGTTGTGTATGGTTGGTAGTTTCAATCTCTTATTTTTTTCCGAATGAATGCTTATTTGTTTGTATGAGTTAGATGGTTTGTTTGTTCGTTTGCATTGAATGAATTGAATTGAAACCGAAAGTAAATGACTTCGAAATGAAAGTGTGATTACTAATTAGCTATATGCTAAGCGGTATGTGCAATGATGGAATATTAACATAATACTCTTCCTCTAATCTAAAAATGACATGAAAACACAATACTTTTTTTTGTTTCTTTTTAATGTTTCTAAAATGATACGAGATAGAACATAATATATGATCTACATCTGAAAATAAATGGTTTTTAATGGTCTAAACAACACACTAATAGTATAAAATTGAATTTAAACTTCCCTAAGTGTGATTTGTAGTTTCATATCTAAGCTAGATGTGAGAATAATATGTCATTCCTACTCTATAATGCTCTTTTAATATCAAGAAAAAAAATCTAAATCCTAAATGAAAATGGACTAATTTATAATTAAACACACAGTTGAAACCCAATCTCTGATTGAAATAGAGCTCAACAAATGATATGATCTACATTAATAATGCATTTTCTAAACAAATCTTGAGGCTAAACTACTTGTTTTTGGTATTTTATTGGGATAAGACGTATAACAAATGCAATTACAAAATATTCATAACCCTAGATGCGGACAAATGGATAGAGAAAGACAGATATGAGGATATAACCCAAAAGTAGGAATAGCTCAAAGTAAAAGGTTTAAATCTAAGAATAACAACAATTATTATATGAATAATGATATAAACTAAACTCTTCTTTTCCTTTTATATTTCAATAGCTTTCAAAATGAAATTGCAATAGATAAACTCAACAACGTGATTTAAACTATGATAAAACTAAGTATTAAAAATAAGATCCAACCTTTCTCCAATGATGGAAAAGGTTAAATTGAATGTATCTTAATACACCCTCATAAAACTCTCTCCTTGTGTGCTTGATTTGGTCGGTATGACAACAACAGTGGTGAAGCAAGAGGAGATGGAGGCATCTTGGACGAATAATAAAGGAAGGATGGCAATGTCGTTAGTATCGTAGAATATAGAAGGTTGGTCTAGAGTTCTCTATATCCTCCTTGTCATAGTAGTGACAAGCTTAAGAAAGGTCCTTGAAAGTTCTTTGTATGGGAAGCAATCTTTGTGGACTTTGGCTCTCTACTTGTCTCTCTCTAATTTAAAAGTTGCAAAATTTTAAGTCTATGGAAATCCAATTTTTGGGGAGTGATGAAAATAATCACGTATTCAATCAATGTATATCTTAACCGGAGATCAAAATTTGATTGATGGTCAAGATTGGATCGAGGAGTGAATCGGAGAGAAGTGGAGAGGTGTCGAGAAGTGAATTGGGTTCAAACAAAGCAAGACATGTCCATTCTTAAAAATTTGAGCCAAAAATCACACACAAATGAAGAGGGAAAAGGCATGTAAAACGTGATGTAATCGTAGTGTCAACAGGATATGAATCCACAAATCGCTACGGCGGGAACAAAACTGTTAATAAGCAATAGAGAACCACCACAACATGAAACAAAACCGTTGCAATGTGGATTAGAACAGCAAAGTGGTGGGATACAAAATTGTCATGGCGCTTTCGTGTCAAATAGCCAAGGGGCGAAAAAGAAGGGCATAGTGCAAAAATTTGTCTTCCTGACAAGGAGGGCAAGCTAGAAAGAGATAAGCTTGGGTATAATAAGCAAAATGGGAAAGAGAAGGTGTGTGTGGGTGTTACGAGAAATTTAAAACACTTGGTCATGTTTTGGAGGTCCTCCTTATTATCATTGGGTGTTTCCAACATATTGCATCGTGCAAAAATGGGTGCGTACAACACCTATTGGATTTTCCCCTTTTTGGCCCCATATAAAAATAACACAAACTATCAAGGAAAAAGCATTCTTATTATTAGATGTGGGAATTCCGCAATGGAGATTGGCCTCAACCTTTGCAATCACAATGTCAACCCCTCCATGGCCGTACACAACGCTATGATTCATTATGTCTTATCTCCATTGCCACCATCTTGATGACCTTTCCCCATACACCTTTCAAGTTCTTTGTGTTGGTTTCTAAATCACTTCGACCTCATCACTTCCATGCCTAGGTCTATTTTGGCTTCATTCACTAGTATGTTCCTCCATTGGCCTCAATCACAAATTGAGCTCTTTGGCTCACTTCGCACGCACCTCCATCAAGTTATCAACTTGTTCACTCTACAATATCTCCAACTCGCGCTTGAAATATTTAGATCATCGCCATATGGGAAACTCACATTATTTTCCATCAATGTTGACAAGATTTACACCACCATGATTATCTAACTTTTAACCAAGCATCTATGTTAATTCTAAGCATCATTAAGAAATGAAAGGTGTGTTTGTTGCATATTGTGACAACATTGCTTCATATCAACTCATGAGATACTAACTTTTCATAGGATTGGAACTCATTTGAGCTCATTCAAAAAAACCCTTAAGCTCATTAGTTCTAAAATTCCCAATGCATGATTTGCCCTTGTTAAAGTGGGTCGTGGTCAAAATAGTGCTAAACCTTGAAGCACAGAGGAAAGTGTGGGATGGGTTGGAGGGCATTGTGGGCATGGGCGTAAGTGTGAGGGATTCCAACGTGAAGCTTCCTAATCCTAACACTTGTCAGATTGTGGACGTTAGCGATGTATTTGGTCATTGATATAAGGTCGCATTGCAACCGTCCACATGGATGAGTAGGTGAAGCATGGGAATGTCGACAACATTTCATAAATATGACATTTCAATCCACCAAAGTTTTTATATAATATCTTTGTTGTAATTATTTGTTGCTTCATTTCTAGTGGGTCTAAGCACTTGCATTGCTCGGCTTGATGCGTGTTGGGTTTCAGATTTGCACTTGGAATGAAACCACAGTCAGGGGACAAGCAAGTCCCTCCTCTTTAATGGGAGAGGTTCCTTTATTGAAAGCAGGGCAAAACCTATGTACAAATACACAATATTTCATTCAATGGTGGTTTCCCGATATCTTGAAATGTGTTTTATGCCTAGAAAGTTATCAATACATGAGGATAGAAGAATTGAAGAGAGGAGAGAGGCAGAAGAATACAATACTTTCAAGGAAAAGAGATGGCAGAGAAAACCCTTATATGTATTGATCAAATGAGATATAGAGTAGAACCATTCACGTTTATAACGGGCACAATCCGCAAACTCAAAGTTCTTGAGATTGTGTAAACTAGAACACAAAGTTTCTAAGCATGCAAGGATTAAATGATTCACAGATCAGAGCAAGAAGGAAAGAGAAAACAGAGGAAAAAGGGGAAAACCCTTGTATTGATTTCTTCCAATTCGAAATTACAGTTTCAAAATATCAAAATTCCCAACCTTGTATAATGGCTTTGAAATCCCATGATATAGCTCGCAAGAGACGGTTACAACTTCCTCGAGCAAGCAAGAAACAATTATAACTTATTCCAATCATTTGCGCCCTTTCGAATTCTTGATTTGCAAAGAAACGTTAATGGCGAAAAAACCAAGTTTTTTAAATATACGGCCATTTCATTATTTCGCCAATTAAAACATGGGCCATTCGATTTGCTTTTACAACTTTAAATTTGGGCCGCCCACATGGAAGGAATTGATTGGAGCGGGCCTACGGACGCCTTTTGCATTTTTTGCCTTTGAAGTTGCGCCAGGCTGACACGTGGAGAGCTCTGTCGGTTCCTTTATACTTAGTCGATTCAGCCTATTTCCTGCTTGACCTATGTTGACCCCTAGACACGTGGAGAGCTAGCGCTCATTTGAGTTTCTGTTTTGGAAACGCCTCCTGAAATTACGCCGAGTTGACACGTGTCTCCTTCCGCCGGTCTTGGACTTTTCAATGGCCAACTCGCCTCTCCATTGACTTTAACCACGTGGTGAGTCGCTCATTTGAAGATTGACCCTTTGATTTCACTTCGAAATTACGCCATTAAGGCACGTGGAGACTTCCGCCAACCCACCCATACTTAGTCAATTTTAACGATCGGCTCCTCTTTTTGGACTTGGGACACGTGGAGGACTAGTGCAAGTTTGAGAACTACCCCGGCTTTGACTCTTGAAGTTGCGCCGATGAGGCACGTGGCACCGTTCGTTGAACCTTCCATACTTAGCCATTTTGAGTTTGTTCTGCCTTCATTTTGAACCTGGGACACGCAGAAATCCTACGCTTATTTGAGGATTGTCCCTTGACCCTGCCCCTGAAGTTGCGTCGTTTGGACACGTGGAGGCTTCCGTTGTCACTTGAAACATGGCCAAACCACATCCAATCATAGATGCCCACGTACTACCCATGGATTATGGGGCAAAAATTAACAAGGAAGATACGCCTGTCATTCCCGACTATGGGAAGAAAAAAAAAAAAGAAGGGAAGAAACTTCACCATTATGCCCGACTTTCAAATTGTTCTCCATGAATGGGAAAACTACAAACAATGCCAAGCTCAATGCGATCCAATACTCCAAGGTACAAACTCAAAATTTTGAAACTTGACTTCAAAAGAGGGGAATTTTGAGGGTGACAACAATGCGAATGAAGTAGAGGTAATTATATTTAATTGATGGGAGTGAAGAAAGGGGCTTAAGTTCAAGCAAGGGGAGATTGAGTTCTTTTGTCAAAAACGGTGAGCCCTACAAAAATATAAATACACTTGCGACCTTTATTGCAATCTAGATGTATTTATTTTTCCTTTTTGCTTTTACTTTGCACTATAACTTTTAATTAATTAGGGTTTGGGGGATAGGAAGGTTGTGTTAATGTAGGAACATGGTGGCATGTATGGTTTCATTCGACATCTACACTAGTAGGGTTGACTATTCTAAAGCTACCTTACACCTTTTACGACATGGGACAACCACTCATGATGTTGTTTCTCTCCACTATAGCAAGAGAATCACACTATACTCGCTTTTCCTCATGTCGAAGTGCTAGACAATCGCTAGAAGTAGTTGATCTCGTCAAAGCAAATAACTCTCTCATCATTGCCTTTGAACTTATGCAATCATCGGCCTATTAAATTGTTGTTCCCAACCTATCGAAATCATTTGAACGTGAAGAAATTCCCATCCATATATGCATTCCCAAAGTAACCACAAAATTAGAGAGGATATCAAGGTCATTTACCTTGGTCACCATTACAAGATTACTAATAAGTATGTAAAGAGAAAAAATTGGTGTGGATAGTGATCAGGAAAACGTATTTATACTCATGCTCTACTCTATTTTTGGTTGGCTTTTCTTTTAGCATTTTACTTGTTGGGTTCATCATGATCGGTGCCACCTCTATTCCACCATGTGTACAGGCATCTGCACCATGATGAATACGCTTCTAACGACCATATATACTCCACATATTGATTTATTTCGAATAAATTACAAGCTAATTAGTGTGTTCCTTTCTTGAACCTCTCGACCTTGCTAAATCTTTTTGAAAGGCTATTTTAAGATTCAATAGTTCATAAATGCTCAAACATGCGCTTTACGTTGTGTCCACTTCTTAAAACTAAAAAAATCACTTTCACCTAAAACAAAACAAAAAAATCAATGTTAATGGGATCCATGCAATACACCAATGAGTGCCACTCTAAGACTAATTTGTGTTATCGTCTATTTGTCAACTAATCACTATAAGAGCAATGTCAAGCCACGTGTTCAAACATTTACAATAACATTGCTAGCAATAGAAAGTCAACGAAAGAGCCATGGTCATGAAAACCTTGCCTCATATAGACACGAGATGAAAATGCTTCAAATAATGAGTGTTAAGCACCTAAAATGTTGAGAAAGCGATGTCAACTACAAATCCCTAAGAAAACTCTTACTCGTGTGTGTGTGTGTGTGTGTGTGTGTGTGTGTGTGTGTATTGTTACACTGGCAAATGTGGAGAATGGCCCATGATAATGGTCTATAAATATGGGGCAAAACCACCTAACTAGCAATGTTTTTTGTGATTATCAAATCCAACTACTAATCAACTTGACATGGGATGCGACTCTACTCCACATATCCCAATATTTATGGTGTCCTAGGACATGCACAAGCGAATTGCCCTTACAATTGAGGTGTGTTTTAAATACCCAAAAATCACAAGGACTAACATTATAAACACCAAATTGCACTGCACCCCATTTTTCCTTCAAGCGACTGACAAAATGGCATGTGGTCCATTTCCTTAGTCATAAGAAAGAAAAGTTTCGCATGGGTTTCCCAAACATTTTCCCAACCCCTACACTTCTTTTCCCTCAAACCTCTTCTTCCTCGCCTCTCTTCCTCCTATAATGATTCACTCCCTCAAGTTTAACTTCTCTTCGCATCCCCTTTGACGTCTCATTTGCATTGTTCACGTGCAATTGTTGGTTTAGTTAAATATTGATGTTGAACCTCTATATTTGAACACCACAATTTGAGCATAATGTATAGCATGTTGCATGAGATAAGTTTAAATCTCATTTGAATAATGATTCATAAACAAGCATGTAACAATGACGATGCCATGTGCGAGAGGGCAGCCATTAGTGCGGGAATTAGACTAGCAAAAGCATCCATAGGTGCTTGTGAGAGGTCGATAGGCATATAGAAAGATTTATTAAAAGTATTACATTGCTAATAATTGTACTTAATATGTACTTTATTAAATTAAACTTTAATTTCAATTTTATTGTAAACAAATAATAGTAGCTACTATAGATTGATTCATTCATTTGTGACAATGGATTTACATGTAGAAAAATAATTATTTATTCATAGCAACATCATCCATGAGTGCTTGTGGTAGGAGAATACAAAAATATTTTTTGGTGTAAAATAAACAATGCATGAAAAAAGAACGCACAAGTCTCGAGAGCATATTCACAGGCACATGTTGGGAGAATGACAGAATGGATCCATACTACACATGTTCGTGTCCTTAAAAATTTGTAATGGATCAAAACAATATCCATTCTGTGCATAGCCTGAAATCATAACACTCCACATAACTACATTCCCCACAGACATTTTGTTAAAGACATGACATGCATCACTGATAACCCAACATTCAAAATACATGTCTATTAGTGTACTAGCCACAAAATGATCAGACACAAATTCGTTTCTAATTTCAAAACCATGGATTTCCTTCCCCGTTGTAAATTTGAGAAATGTGCACACACCCGAGAATACTAGCAATGGTGACCAACTTCAATTTCAAGCCTAAAAGTTGCATTTCTGAAAGAGGTCCAAGACATGATCGTAATGTTTACCCCACGGGCACAATCATTGCATTTCATGAAACCACATCTTTATCTTTGTGGGACATTTCGTCAAATGCTTGGTGTGCTTCAACCAACATTCCACATTTTGAATACATGTGTGTGAGAGCACTCCCCATGAAAGCATCCTCCTGATATCCACCTCTAACAAGAAAGCCATGTATCTCCCTTCCCAATTTGAGGTTTTCCAAGTGAGCACAAGCCTTAAGAATGCTGGCAGTGGAAACAAAGTCAGGTGTCACACCTTGCAATTGCATCTCACAAAAATACTTACAGGTCATATCACATTGACCATTTTGGGCATACCCAACAATCAAGGCATTCCAGGAAACAACATCTCTCTCAGACATTTTGTTAAACACTTAAATAGCATTGTCTATAACCGAATATTTATCCTCTAATAACACTACACCCATTGACCATAAATAAAAATTCCCACTCATCAAAATGTTTATCCTACAATCAAAAAATTAAAAAAACCAACAGCCATTAATTCAATGTCAACCTAAGGAATGGGGATTGCATGTGCAGAGGTAATAGAATTCATTATTTTTAATTATATAACACAAGAGCACACCTGTGAATACAAGTCCTTAATGGCACACTCTAGCGCCTCCCAGTAGAAGCCAGTGGATCCCTATTTTCTTCTATCTGCAGTTAATTGACGTTTACTACCAGAAACTTCTAACCCCCGCCAACATTTATATTTCCTATACTATCATAAATGCATTGAAATTCTTTTGAAATTGTGCAAGATAAGCATTTGCAACCCCACCTGAAGAGAGAATTGAAATCGGTAGAAAGAAGATCAAGAAAATATCAAAGAAAATTTATTTTAAAATCACCGTTTATTCATTTTATACACATGACGACTAAGACAATTAGGTTGGCCGTTATCAAGAAACTTGACTCTAGTAAGGCCTATCGGCCAAACATAAGAATATATTACACCTAGTGTACTTCCAAATATCAAGAAGCCTTTAAATCATATAATCAGGGCCTCCGATGCATTGTTTTGTCCACAAACCATGTAGTTTGGGACATAAAGCCCATAAACCATGCATTAAAGATAAAATTGTAAGGTCGTAGTGCTCTATTACACAAATTCAAGCCTTTCGATAACAAATTTGGAACTTTGGATTTTGTCATGGAAATTAGCATCAAAGTTTCGAGTTTTGTGTGCTAACATTGAATATGAGGTTGACAGTAGAAATGGTACCAAAGCAAAATTATTTCAAGTATAAAGGAATGGCAGAAATAGGTAAAGAAAAAAGATCGTGTCCCCTCCCTTTTCCAACATGTAGTAGAGCTTATTGCTTTATGGAGAACTGATTTGGCAATGGAGGGGGCGTCAAAGATGAATCTGAAATACACAACAGAGAAGGTTTTAAACCATTGATCACTTTACAAAATAAAGTTACAGAGTTCTGTCTCCCAACTTGAACTTTTAGTTTACAGGGAATTCTTTATAATGGTTCACATCTCATCTTGAAGCTTTATTTTCCAATAGCATCTTTAAAATTGATAGATTCGAGATGATAGCTTTTACATTGATCTTCCATGCCATATTTGGCATATGGTCTGTTGTAATTGAAAGATTGCTCCAATGTACTTGAAACCACTGTGCTGTGTGATGATCCAGACAAGGAAATGTTGGTTTAAGAAGCCGAAGGTGTTGAATACTAGACACAAATAGTGCTGCAGCATGATCTAGTTATGCCAAGGAAATCCAAAAATTTTTGTCCTAAAAATAATTGGGTACATTAACATCCAAAGGTTGAAGATCTAGTCTACTTAACAAACTTAGTGTAGTAGATGCCACGGTTAAAAAAGCAAATACCAACTCAACAATTGAGCTTTATATATTCCACAAAAGTTCATGAAACCTACAGATCTCTGTTTTACATATCTGCATTTTCAACTCTTACAAGCAGATCTCCCTTTCTTAGAGCATAGAAGAGCCGGTACTTAAAAATATGTTTAAATGGGATACTGTGTGCCTATGCTCTTTTGTGAACAGCATTTTTGAATGTGAATGTTTTCATTTTCTTTTCTTGTTATCATGTAAGTTTTCATGCCATTCCGTTTTATCAGTTTTATATTAACCGACTGACAAGTTAACAAATAATCACTGTTGGGAGGCAGAAAAGGCTCAAGCATACCCTGAACATTTGCAGTTGCAAATATAGAATCAGAAGTAGGTTTCAGCAGCTGTTTTTTCTTTGGCTCGGCCGCCATATTCAGACCAAACATTCTCTTCCTCTGAAATTGTATATCTATTCTGCTAATTAATACTAGGAATTTTATTTTGGAATATGATGAAGTGATCAAATATACGAAGAGTAAATGCAAGATTAAGTCTGTATTTTGTTTTTTAAGAATTGAGAGGTTGGAATTAATGCCTTGCAACCTTTGGAAAAGAGGGCCTGTTTTCTGAAGAGAAAAAGTATGAATAGAAGCTAACCTTGATATCAGCATATCAAAGGCTACTGTTTCTGGCATCATTTCTGGAAATGTTTTTAAAAATCTCTAATCTCCATAACTCAAAGTGGCTTTACCCTTGAGTACGTTAAATTTTATTTTACTTCTAAACAATGGAGCATTTGTTTTTCAAAGGTTAATTTTACCCCATACGATAGTGGACAAATGAAACTCGTCAGATAAATGATAGTGGATATGACCCTCCACTAATTTGGACAACCTAGGAAAAAGAAAACATAGAAGCTAACCTTGATATAAGCATATCAAAGGCTACTGTTTTTGGCATCATTTCCGGAAATGCTTTTAAAAAATCTCTAATCTACATCACTCAAAAAGGCTTTACCCTTGGGTACGTTAAATTTTATTTTACTTCTAAACAATACAGCATTTGTTTCCCAGCGGTTATTTTTACCCCATATGATAGTGGACAAATGAAACCAATGGTGTAAATGATAGTGGATATGACCCTCCACTAATTTAAACAGTTGATGGAGACTCATTAGCCCTTAGAGCATCCATCAGAAGCAACAGTTGATCAGAAATATACCAATCAAATGAGCAATTTTGATATAAACATATATCATCATGCTTCCTAGGTTGGCCTCACTTTAAATATGCAATAACTGATTCTGACTGACGCTTTATTTACAACCTTGTTATGTGCTACAGATACAAAATCATTTCTGACTGAATACATCATCTTTGGATAGAACTAATCCGAAGAAGAATCTATGTTTGCTTTAGCTTTGGTATCTTGAGAGCAATTTTCCAGTTTAGGAATCAGGGTCCTCCAAGCTTCCGCAATATTATTTGCCAGTTGTGCCTGACCTTTTGCAAATTCGTGAAAAACAAAACCTAGATCCAGAGTTTTCTCTTCCTGGAACCTTTTCATCTCCTGATTCATTAGTTTTATGATCAACTCTAATCGTTTAGTTGCTTCCTCACTCTGAACCTTAACCTGCAAAAAATGGACATAAGCAAAAAGAGGACAGCTCAATTCTACATCCCCAGTAATATCCAAAAATAGGATTCCTTACATCTCTGTACTCTGCTTCTGCCTCTGGCACTTTGTTCTCCTGTCGAGTAGCTCTCAATCTCTCTCTGAAACATGATAAAACCAAAAATTTATCAGCACATCAAATTCAAGAATAATTTATTACAAAAAAATTGTACAAGCCTAATGGACTGTAAAAAAGTAAAAATGGGATGCATACACATTGATCTCTTTCAACTTGGCTGACTCTACCAATTCACACTGCTGTCTGAAAGCTTGAGCTCTATCTACCATAGTTGCCTGTTTTGATAAACCATGTGAAGGGCAGATTTTAGGAAAAACATAAATACTACTCATCCTATAGAATATAGATCAAAATAATAATAGATATGGAAATATCATCTTAAATAAGTAAAAACTAGAATGCATATTTCTCAGAAGTCAATCCAAAAGCTAAATCTTGCCTTGATAGACTGCACGGTACGCACATAGTCCTTTAGTGGTTCTTCAAAGTTCAATAAAAGATCCTGTGCCTGGTTCAAGTTTTATTCAAAATGCATAATTATATCACATTTCTCCATGATGAAAATCAAATATGTGCTGCTTCACTTTCTTTGTTTTGATTTCAAATAGTTCCAACACATACTGAAAAAATGATATGCAGACTGAATACCTCTTCCTGCAATTTGAATGACAGCATTTCTGACTGAGACCCAAGCGCTGCAAATGCTTTTCCAAGTGAACCTCCTTCACAGGTACCAAGTAGTTTGACTGCTTTCCCAAAATCAACCAAGGACTGCCCCAATTCTGCAAGTATTTTTAAATTTTCCCATAAAAGTGGACACAAAAAGTCAATGCCCAAAAAAAGCCAAAAGTAAATAGCAAAACACGAAAGGCTCATTCATCGATTACATGAGTATGCAAACAACCAGAAAATATAACCACTGCCAATGACACATTTACCTCTATGCCTTTTCACCAAGCGGAAAGCTTGTTTTTGGGCCTCTGACAAGTGATCTTCCAGTTCAAAAATGTAATGTTTAAGCCTTTCATAATCAGAGTCAGTCTCTTCAACTGGCTTTTCCTTCCCAAGCACAGCATCACTTACCCTTGATTGTACATCCTGGTACACATCCAACTATAAGTTAGATCCATTCCCAAAACTATGAATCTTAAATATCATATATGGTCTTTGAAAATTATGATGCCCATTGATGCACATCTGAAGGAGCAAAAATTATTATAATTAAAAATTGCATTGCCAAGCACAGGGGCAAACACACTGTAATGAAGGCCAAAAGCATACCATCTAATTATTACGCCAATCTTGCATGGATACAGATACAAATGCGGATACAGATAAGAATACAAATACAGATACGGCTAATTTTTAACACCCCGTAATGTATATATATGTATATATATGCGTATATATATATATATATATATATATATATATACCGTTGGACCGTTGGATACGGCATATATATATATATATATATACACACACGCATATATACCATTGGACCACTCATATATACCATTGGACCGTTGGATACGGCATATATATATATATATATATATATATAAAAAAACGGTATATATATATGCCATATCCAACGGTATATATATATGCCGTATCCAACGGTATCCACATTACGGGGTGTTAAAAATTAGCCGCATCTGTATCTGTATTCTTATCTGTATCCGCATATATATATAAAAACAAATTTATACATTCGATTAAAATTACATGCAAATTGCACACTCCAAGCTCACGAGAAAGTAGGAAGTTGGGTATTCAATGGATAAAAACAAAACAGCAGGTTGTGTAAACCAATCGAATAGGAACAATGATAGAAAAGAATCTGCAGACCCATGAAGCATCAACTGTCAGCGCATTTGATTCAATTTTTGGGCATTTATCTTCCATCGTAGGCCAAAAGAAACAAATCAAGATGATTGCAGGTTAATCAAAGTCAATGTGAAAGTTTGAGGTAAACAAGCAAATTAACACTTGCACCTCCATATCCTCAATTGTTGCTCTGCTATAGTACATTATAGAAGATCATTTGCAGTTTTTTAGCATCTTTTTAGCCTTTTGAAGGGGTTTTTGTTAAAAAAAAATTGGTAATTTTTTTTATCTTTTAAATCAGACATGGCTATAGTTGTCCTGCATAGCATATCCAACTGTACCTGAGACAGCCTAATTACAGGTCTGTGTCTAGATGTGGCTGGGTACAGTATCCAAATTGTACCCAAGCCCCATATCCGGCATGCGGATATGAGTGCCCTAGCAGTAGGGGTGGCGTATCTGGCAACACTGCCAGCCTGATAGCCCTTCTACAATGGCAGCAAGGGGTGGGATGTAATAGAGTGAGTGTGTTCACTGTATTCTCAATCTTAAATTTGACATGTCCATTTGACCGTCACAGGGCAATTTCGTCCTTGAATTTGACATCCATTTGACAGTCGCCTAAAAATTTTGCTTGGAGAAGTCCATCAGAAAATACTAATAGTAATATCTTGGCCATACGGTAGAGTTTGGGACCCTTTTTTCCCAAAAAGATTTTTTCTGAGCCCAATACAATGGTGAAGCTAGATTGATTCCATATGTCACCAATCAGTGGGAAATTGGATAGAATATAATGTAGTTATTCATAAATGTGGTATATGAAAAATTTCAGATAAGAACCTTGAAATTGATCTCTCTCGGCATATACGTATTTAAAATATATGTACTAGTTATTAATTATTATTAACAACATACTCAGAATGCCATTAAATAATTACTTTCAAAATGTATTATAAATTATAATAAGGGAATACCACTTTCTGTTCCCTGAAAATTACCCATGTGATCAAAAAGGTGTTAAAGCCCACTGTGCTTGAAAGTTTTTCAATTTATTCGGGAAAAAATAGTCTAGCCTCAACTAGTCATAAAAACAAAGCTGTCAGAGATGTCAGGACAGGTATATATATTAGCTTCGTTGCCGCATTTTAGGAAATTGAAGTAGAAAATTTACCAAATACCAAATATGCCTAAAATAATCATTGAAATTTGTTTAGAACTGTTAAAATTCGTTGAAATTCATATATTTAATCTGAATACAAGTATAATATTTCCTTTGGCCGAATTTAATCACAAATTTTAAGGCTGCTTTTTCCACAACGAATTTTTTACAAATTTTATCCTCCGCGAATTTGAACATGGCAACTTATAATATTAGTACAAGAACAGCAGCATCTACATGAAACGAAGGACCCAAAAATTATCTGAAAATATAAAAGAAGAGCATTTTATTATTTTGCAACACGATGGACCAACAAGGTAAATCTGTGTCTGAACATTCAACAAATACAATATATCAGCACATAAAGAGGTATTTTAGAATGTTATGTATGCCATTAAACGAGTCAGGTACTTTCTATAGTTACATCTTAGGCAAATCGATATACAATAACCCTTTCTAATTTAATAAGCTAGTCTGGTGGTTATAATTTTATTGTTGTACCTTAAATATCCAAATAAAGTCCCACCTTAAATATCTGAATAAAGTCACTTGGCTTCTTTCCAAAGATAGTACTCTCTACAGATCTAGTTCGGTCCATTGCCTGCAAAAAGAAGTGAAAGAAATTGGCAACTGCCAAGATTAACTTGCTTTCAAAAATAACAAACATTATACAAGGAAACCCATATAAAAAATTCAACCATTGAACTTGGATAAGCAAGAGAAGAAAACAAGCATCCCAAAGCTATGCTGGAAACTGAGATTATATTTGAATTCTTTTCAATTACATTATCAAAACCAACTGAGCAAACTGAGATCACATTCATGCTCAATAGAAATGATATATAACTTCCGACCTGCATCTAATCTGTAAAATCCAGTTTGATTTTCGATGAACAAGCTATTTTGATAATATAGGCATGACATTATTTGTCCATGATCAATAGCTTACATGATAATTTTCTACTCAGTAAAACCTAACCAAGTATATTAGAAGCGATTTTGCAATTATACATCACATTTCAATATAATTACATATATATGGAGTACCATCTACATATCTACGTATTCAATCAAAACCTCTATTCCTGATGACTTCATATCATCTGATACCAATATTTTCCTGATTAAAAAGTCAAACATGTTATTATCTTAACACATGCAAAGGAATGAGGTTGACAGTCACTGGTTGGCAGTGCAGGGCATGGAAAGTCAAAAAGTCGACAGGTACAGTATTCAGCTACTAATGATCTCTATTGTTGCCACAAAAAATGGTTAGCTTGCTCAAATTGCACATACAATGTGGCCATGGAGAAAGAAAGGCTCAATCTCAAGCAATCAAGCCTTCTCACCTGTAGAAGCAGGCAGAAGACCAACTAAATCATGACTTAGATGCGCAGAAACAACCAAAGGAATTGGTTTCACAGGTCTCAACATCAGCATCACATTTGAAAGATAAAACAACCCCAGTCTCTTCACTGCTTACAAATGAAGGAAGCTCTACCCCTGCAGTGCTGCAAACAAAGCATCCCCTGACGAAGATCCTTTTCTTCAATCAGCTAACAGGTGATATTTTTTTCTAATGGCAGCATGATTTTCTTTCAGGAACCCTTACCAAATAATCTTCGCTGTCACTGTATACAAGAACTGTTCATAGGAAAGCTTGAACCCAAGCCAGAAAGTCAAGTAAATCCATAGCTATTCATTGGAAGTAAATAGCAAAGCTCTCATTATAGCAATGATTCCCTAAGTAAACATCAATGTAATTCACTAAACATCGAATCAAAGATGGCAGAATTCGTCTACACAAGAAACCTAGATGACATCATCAAGCAGGCTTTAATAGTCACTATAGTTTTCCTCTAGTCCCCAAGGCAAGGCACTACTAAAGAAGACAGTCTCTCTATTCTTCCCAAGGTTTAACAGCCCCAAACAAATTGCAATAACCAATTGTGGCGGGGTGGTTCCTGAATGTCTCCTTTTGGTTAGGGCTGGATCTAGAAGGTTGGAGTTGGCCAGAACAGGGAGGTTGGTTATGCAATTTTTAATTCTCTCCTAGTATCAGCCCTTACCAACAGGTGCCACCACTCTGCCCATCAGTTATTTTGTTAATTCTTATATCTATGCCAAGTATGTACATGCATGAACTTTCCATTGATGCTTGCACATGCTTTAGGTGACACTTTATTACCCACAAATTGTATGAATCGTAGATTATATAATAAACTGACAGTGAACCAAAGACCTCCAAAGTGCCTTGCATACTTCATCTACCATGCTCAAAACAAAGCACACTCACAAATAATAATACTTTTATTGGAAAATTAAGTTGGTACATGAAATCAAAGCTTCAAAAAATCTGCTACGTGTCTTTAACATGCCATCCACTCCAGCTTATTCATGAAACACTAACCTGAAAGTAGAATACAGAATATCCACTAAATCTGCTAAGTGCTAACAAACATTTGATAAGATAAACTACCAGGAACACATCAATGCTGATACATCTGCTAACAAACATTTTACAAGATGAACTGTTAATACTTATTTCTTAATCTTTCCTTTAACTTGCAAAATACAGAGTCTACCAGAACTTCTGTAACAGTCATTTTACCTCTTCATTCACTTGTAAGAAGAACTTTAAATCTTCACTTTGTCGCAGTTGTGGATGAGAAGCTATTCTATTTAAAAAAACATCTAATCCACGACGCCTCAGCTCAATAAACTCTGCACTAAACCGAAACTTCTCTGCATTGCAAAACAGTTGAAATAAGAACAGGAAGTAAAGCAAATGCAACTATCACTCACCTACTTCACTGCCTGCCTTTCACTACCCAAGAAAACAACCAGGTGCATATAAACATTAACTATTATCTGAATTGCAGTCATGATATAGCACTTAAGGACAACGTTAACCAAACAATTGTCAGGTTTCATAGCTCAGATTGCTACCAATAGAACTAGAAAAATTCCTCAAATTTGACTCTGGGATGATCACTCTCTATGAAAATCCAAGAGGAACTGATGGACATGGGAAAAATTACACAAGAATCCCAGAATAAGAGAAACTATACACATTAGACGAGAAAAGAAGCACCCAAACCCAAACAAACTTACCTACAGCACTTTTTTTCTGGAAGAGGTGGGATAAAAATTCCCTTGTTCTTTTCAGCCAGCCGCTCGTGCAACCAGACAAAATCACTGTATCTTCTAATTACATGAAATTCTGGGGCTTGATACTCTGGCATGTTTGTCTGCTTAAAATACATACAAGTCCCAAGAAATAAATGGAGTTAGCAATGCATATATACAACCCTCCTGTAATCAATTGTCACGGTATAAATCATATACCATACACTTCTAAAATGTATTTGCAGAAGAATGAAGTTCAGAAACTTTTTATAATGTTAACAAAACATATGCAAAATTTGAATAGTAAATCAATCAGTCCAAATTACAAAGACATCTCAAAACCAATATGCATTTGAATTCAAGATTTCTTTCTTGAATGTTAGCAGCTAAACCTAATAACTTAAATTTCACAATCATGCTAGATGAAAAATAAAACCAAAAGCAAGCACATTCAACATGTTGCGAAACTCAGAATTGTTTCACAACTAAAACAAAAAAATCAACTTGGCAATCGAGCAAAGAGAAATGGATTAAGAAACGCGATTTACGTGAGGAGGTTGAAATTGAGGAGTTTCTTTGTGCTCCATCATGTAAGACCTGGGAAATAGTATCGATCTAATATGAATCACACACTGTATTCATCGAGTATCGACCAAGTATGCATTAAATGGAATAACTCCTCTCCAATCCGCTTTCACTTGACACTGCCGAAGGGGTCTTGATTTCCTTTCCGCTAACTATTTAGCCAGGTAGAAAAAGAAGGGATCATAACCAACTACCTCAGGTGATTTTCTATATTCCATAGCTTGAACTAAGAATGTGCTTAATTGAAATGAAACTCTAGTGTCAAATATGTGTGTCCAGACATTGCAGTTTAAAATGAGGAACCCAATGAATTTCCTACAGGTTTATAGTGGCCATTCAAACAATTGCCTGCTTGAGATCTATCAAAAATCCAAAAGCGCTCAAACCAAGCATGGTTTGTACTCTTTCTAGTGGTTCTAGTTCTCTCCAGCATACTAGGCCAAGTTTTTTCAAGTTGTCTATCCTTTTCAAACCCACCCATTGTAAAATATTATTTAAGAAAGTTTTTCTAGTCATTGTAACACTTTCTCATTCATATTTTGTGTGTTCAAGATATATGAGAATTTCCTTTCCATAAAAAAATTGGGGAAGTCGCATAACAATTCATTTCTACAAGCAAAATAGATGCCTTCTGTTATGAACCATATCTGAGCTGATGAAAACAAAACAGAGCTGCGGTAAAAAGTTCACAAAATTTAGATAAGAAGATATGAAATTGTTTTTTCTATTTTTTTCTTTTTAACTGAAATCTGAATTTTCTGGGAAGGAACTACAATATTTAGAGGTTAAAGAAAACACACCAAAACTAGAATGAAAACCACACAGGACTAAATCATATTCTGCAAAACATTTACAGAGTGTAGATAGAATAAGGAGAACTTTCCTGAGAAGGTATGGGTACCACTCAGGCCTAATCTGCAGAATGCGTGCTACATTTGGACATAAAATCCTCCAGAATCCTGCTCAATGTCTTTTCCAGCCAAATAAAACTTTTTCCTTCAGGCTAAATGTGTTTTTATAGCTCCTGTCAGCCTCATGCTAAGATACTGGTACAGGGATATGCTTTTGTTTTGGACCAGGGGTTCAACTACGGATTGGGTCCTTCCGTACAAAAAATAATAAAGAAAATCAACCACAATATAATGTTATATATATATATATAATAAACAAAAAAGCTGTCTGTAATTTATAATCCAAAATACTAAATGTCTCATAACATGTGACATATTGCATAGGTTTATATTATTTGTCCAAAATAGGAGAATATTCAGTGGTCATAATCAGGCTTATGGACTACACTTTCAAATCATCATATTGCTCTTAATCAAGAGCATCCAAATCAGAAATGTGCCGAACAATGAGCAATCAACAGCATAACTAGTTAGAAGCTGATGTAATAACCAAGCAACTGATTACTGCAGCAGGACGTAACTAACATAATCCTGCATAACTGATTTAGTCTACATACGTGAACTATTTTGGCATAGTTGATTTATTCCTCAAGTAATTTATTTCTGCATAACTGACTATTTCTGCACAAATAATTTGTTTTTCTGCACATCTGTCCATGCCTACACAACTTTTAACTTTTTCTGCAAAATAGATTATACCTGCACAACAAGATAAAGACACTTACACTTGACACAAGGGTAGTGGTGCCCCCTTTGGGCACCATGACATTATCCTCGAGGAGAGTACTTGCTGAAATCTCTACTATGTCATCCTCGTTATTTGCATCCTACTATCAAACATGTAAAGTGTTGGGTGCTGTCAAATTACACCCTCCAAATAAACTATTTGCTGCTGTTGAAATCCAACCTTTTCTACATCCGTGAAGTTTTAAATGCTTCCATAAATTATTTCCTTCAGTAACAAAATAGATCAACTTGAGTAACAAATACTTATCAAAACATAAAATATTAGGGGACCCAAAGAAACAAGTAATCCATGCCACCCAGTCCAATGATATCACTTCCCAGGTTCTAAATAGAATTAAAGGGATAGATGGCTACAACTGTTTACAGTTGTCTGAATAGTGAACACAAAGCTACAGATCGCTAATAAGTAATAACATATACTCACATTGAAAAGAAGGTAAAAGAAAAATAAAACCATGTCATCAATGGGAAGAATCGAAAGATAACCCAGGATCTCATAAAGGGGAAAAAATGCAATTTACCTGGAGGGAACTTAAACTGGCTGCAGAACAATAAGCTGACTACATTGGAAAACCATTACAATGCAGATAAAAACCCAACATATTATACCAGCACCTTCTATGTCAGCAATATTAAATACCCCTAATGCTTCAACACCTAAAAATTATCACACAATTAAAAAATTATGCAAGGAAATGTTGATATGCCAACTACATCAGACAGGTAAGTATTGAATTATAGTATAATTGATAAGAAATGCAAAAGCAACATTTCCACTCTGTACTATCTTCATTGTCCCTACGTCGGGCAGGATCTTTGCACTCTCTATACAAAAAAATTTGCCTAATTTTTACACCCATTCACCACGCTTTTTGTTTTTCCAATGTTTTAAATGGCCCTGCATTTTTAATTTTTAAACATAGGTCATTTTTAGACTTAATTTATCAAACAACTGCTGACTTCAAAGGCATTAACAGATACATAACATTTAGAAAAGCAAAAAAAGACCACAGAACGAAATTACAACCACATAATCACAGAAGGATCGGCAGAATTCACTTTTTTAATCTTCCATAAAGGAAAGAGAGATCAAGTTTATGAACTGACCTTGGTAATAACACGATATGACACATAAGCCTGGACTCCATTGCCCATCTTAACAGGATCAGATACTGTAACTGACATAAAGGACTGTCCCATCAGGGCTGTTGAAGATCCCGCAGAACTCTGTTGCTGTATCATAATGCCATTCCAACATAAATGTGGATACAGTTCAATTTAAACCAATCATTGAACAAAATAAATCCAGCCCGTTCTCCTTCAAACCCAGATTAAAAAAATCTTGCATTTTTCGATAGACCTACGTATCGGCAATTTCCAGCTCATTTTCATCCCACCCATGAATCAACAACCCCGCCTTACATCATACTCCCAATAAAGATTGCCACATTTTACTAAATTGTTACTCAAATTCGCAAAAAAATGTAACACAATTTTTCTGCCTTTAATCCCCAAAAAAAGTGAACCTAGCAGATTTTCATTGAAGCTAATGACAAAGGAATTCATCCGAGTGAGTTCAAATCTGAAAAGTTGTACCACCCCAATCACAATTTGAACTCAATTTTCCATTCAAACCTCAAACAAGGACTGCCAAACTTTGCCAATTTTTCACTCCAAACCTTAAAAATTCTACCACATTGTGTCAAATTTTTAATAAACAGATTCAACCTATTTCAATCTATGTTCTAGTCCCAAACGAGTAAACATAACTCATTTTCACTGAGCCTACATACATGGCAATCCATCCATCCATCCCTTACTGTTCAAATCTCAAACATGACCAGCCCAATCAGAAAATTAATTCAATTTTTCACCCAACCCTCAAACAAGTACAATTTTCCGATTTCTCACTCATTTATGAAATGAAACATCCAACCCATTTCATTGGCCAAACAAAAAGCAAACTGAACTCATTTTCATTAGAACTACTGATAATCACATCCCTCCTGTTAACGTTTAAATCTCAAACTTGCATGCTGTAGTCAAATACTCATTAAAAACCCATCCCATTTTCATTTTAAACTCAAACATGTAAACACTAATCAGAATCTGGACTCAATTTTCCATCCAAGCTTCAAACAAAGACTCCCACATTTTGCCAATTTTTAACTCAAAATTCAAATGAACAAAACAAATTCATCTCATTCTCCATTCTAATAACCACCCTTCCATCCCCCAAAGAAATGGTAAACCCGCATTATTTTCACTGAAGCTACAGAGAGAAACACATGATGATGAGAGAGATTATTAATGTCGAGCGAAATCCCATCATTGTAAATTAACAGACATCACATTAATATCTTTTAACAGTCGCACGTCAGAAACGACCCACAAGACAAGACCAAAACCACCAACAATGTTAGTACCAGATAGATGGACGATGCAGACAAGTCAAACCGAGGACACATTTCTCATGCCTGCTTCCAGACTGACAAAGTTTTTGGTGCAATAGCGCCTCACAAACCACCTCTTGCTTTTAATTGTTATCCACGACGAATAATGGGATCATTCACGACACGTGCAATCGGAGAAACTCATCCATGTACACCCTAATCAGAATCTAAACTCGATCAAAGGAAACTCCCTTAGAATCTTATCCAGTGTTAAACTCCCGCTCCCCCTCTGCCCCTCCATAAAACGATGCACACTATCACCTAAAACTTTTAAACATTCCGAACAGGTATGCACAAAGAAACGTATACAAAATCGCAAATTCAGAAAATTAATTCTCGTCTCTATGAGGTGATAGGTCAAGCTATTTCATCGCTACCCTACACACCTTGCAAGGCTTAATTATTGGGTACATAAGAATTTTATCTCATGATTTTAAATCCCAAAAGATGCCCTAATCAGAAAATTAAGAAAAACCAATGCCCACAAAAATTCAACCCAAGACCCGCATCTCAATCATAGCAACGCTTGCAACAAATCTCAACTAAGAGGAGAAAAACATGGAGTAAGCAATATAGTATTTCATTGTCAAGATTTGCCCTTGAAATCCATATCGAAAATAGCTAAGGATCAACAAAATCTCTCTAAAAGACCCATAATTTGCGCTGAAACCATTTCAAACCCAATGAAGAAAAAAAAAGTTCGAACTTACCTTAGAGATCATGGTGTTGGGTGCCTATTTTTTCTGCACTTTCGCAGACCAGTAAAGGATCCAAAATGGCCGAGATACCTCTAGCTTCCTTGCAAAGACATCTAAGAAAAATTGCTGTAAGAACAGTTATGATCTGATTAGCGATAACAATGTAGTGTGCTTTACGGATAAATATTTAGAGTAGGCGTACTTAGAACAAATTTTTTTATTTATGGGGAGTGTGAATTGTTTGTAAGTAGGCACTTCAATTTTGTTTTGGTTTTAAAATTTGGTGGGGGATTTTCTCATAATCTATGAAATGAGAATAAATTGAAATACTTTTGGTTTTATGGAAGGGTAGGTTTATGACATGGTTTGTCTTCACTTATGGTGTGTAGTGGAGTGAGTGAGTGCATGTATTTTGAGTCTGACTTTTCTTTTGTATTATTTTCGCTTCTCTCTTTGTTGTTTGCAAGTGTATTTTTAGTAAAGAAAACAAAGTTTACCTTCAGATGGGATGGTCAAGGGGTAATGAGGGAACTCTACTCTATCCTCTCTTTTTTTTAATTGAAGAATAAATATTTTAATCTTTCAAAATTAATTGTATTGATAGTATTATGTGTACCGATTAACTTGTTTTTTAGTGTTAAGGATCGAGGGTTATTCATTGCACCAAATTTGTTTGGAGTACGATTCTAAGCTTGTCCCTTTTAGTATGGGGGCCTTTGAACTCGACACAAATTGATCCTCGGTGGGCTCTTTTCCGAGCCAAGCAACTTTACCAATACACCAACAACCAAAGACACATATCCTCATTTTGACATTGACTATCATAACAATATAATTACATTTAGAGGCATTCTAAAATGGTATCCGAGTGGTGATGGTGAATTGTAATGTATGTGAGTTGTTCACAATTAATGACCGACAATAATTTTGATGTCCATTTGATCATTTTAGGGTAATTTCAACCTTAAATTTGATGTCTATTTGACTATCATTTAGGAGTTTTTCTCTTCTTAAGGCGAGTCATAAAATCATAATATACTAGACATACCATGAAGTTTGGAGTTGTTTCTAATTTTTTAGAAAGATATTTTCAAGATCAACGTGATGATGCAACTATATTGAGGCCATTTCTAAGAATCGGCGAAAAATCACGAGAAGGTAATTAAGTTATTAATAAATGTGGTCTATAAGAAATCGAAGATAGGTGTCCGAGATCGATATCTCTCAAGTATTTTCAACTTGAATTACTTAAGATATTTTTACTTGGGTCATATATGTTATAGAGATTAATTATGGTAGGGAACTTGATATAAGTATCTAGTACATTTTACACATATGGATAAGAGTTATAATCGAGTTCTACTTTGTAATTATAAATATGCATTATGAGGAATGTTTAGAAATGTGTGTTAGCAAAAGTTTTCGCAATGCCCAATTTGCATTTATTGATGGTTTATTGACCTCCATAAAAATGTGTATCAGTATCCTTGTCGAACCTAGTTTAATTGCTTTGCATCCTCTTGCTCACATTTTCTACCTCTTTGTTCTTGATTTGACATTTTTTCAATTCCCTTAGCCTCTTTAATGTCATGTGTTGGGTTCGCTCTTTTTTTTTAACCCTTGAGTTTGCAAAATTGTCATTTTTACTAGGCGGCAAGTGCGTAATTGACATTGCTTGCTAAAGTAGTAAATGTGTCTTGTTTAAAGTGGTCATGTTTCCATTGTCATCTTTAGGGTCAAACAAAGGATTAGACCTCAATCATGAAGTGTTTCCTTTATCTTTGACACTTTGTTTTCCATTTTAAATCTTTCACTCAAAAGCTCAAATGGGTCCCTTCTTGACTTATATGTACACATGATTTTTTGAAGTTTTAAGGGCATTACAAAACCATAAGAACAACATGATCTTTGTTTCGTGTGGCATACAACCTCATTCGTATTGCTTGTGTGACTTAAGATAGTTTATAAGTTTAGTTAGTAGTTTGGATTTATTACTTATGTATAATTATAATTTAGAACACCAAGATACAAATCGACAATCCTAAATTATGTGAGAAGATTAGATCACACAATACACAATAGATCCGAGAGTATATAACTAGCATAGATATCTTAAATACATCTATCTAAAATATGTTGAGAGATATCACTCTCAAGGTACCTATCTAGTTATGTTACTGTAGTATAAATATACCAAAAAATAAAAACAAATATATTATAATTAATGCATTTATATGAAATACATCAATACATATCAATTTCAAGGTTTTTAGCTTAGATTTTTCACATACCACATTAATCAATAACTTCATTAAATTCTCTATCAATTTCCCATTGATTTGTGGCAAATGGAATCAATTTAGCTACACCAATATGTCAATCTCAAAAAGGGCCCAAACATTACTATATGGTAAAGATATTGTTTATGGATGAATTTTCACGTGATGGTCAAATGGATGTCAAATTTAATGTCAAGAATAAAAGTGAACAAGTCGCCCATTACAACCTTGATCAAGTGTTATTGTAGGAATGCCTCTTGGTGTAATTACAATTAAGTTTTAGGAAGAAGTCATTGTTCTTCTTACTTAGATTGTGTGACACTCGAGCAAAAACTAGATGAGGGAGTTGTGCAGAGTGTCATACATGATATCTCGCAAAATATGGGGATCTAAAACTAGGCACGAGAAGGTTTATTTGGTAGGGAACAAGTTTGTGGTTGAACCTATCCAAGTATCCAAAAATTTGTCATATGGGGTTTTGATCTATAATTTGGCTCTAAAACCTACTTCTCCTATGTATCCGGACCTAAATATTTATGATGATGCTTTTCTACATGTATATAGCTTCTCCTCACTGCTTCTAAAAAGGTGTTACTTCGATTTGTGCTAGATTGACCTCGTCCCACCCACAATGTTGTGATGAGTATTACACTATGTATCAATACCCTAAAGAGGGATCAAGTCGTTGTAGTTCTCTCGATCATATGATGATGTGGAGGTTAGAGAAAGTAAAAAAGGTGGAAACCTTTCTTTTGTTGACAATTAACACTTGGCTTGATTGTAGTGCATGGATTTTTAATTTAGGGCAACAATATAGGCAGATTAATATTTGTGTAGCTTACAATCCATTTGCATTTACAAAAAGACCAAACTAGCCAACATGGTTACGACTTCCTAAATACATACGAGAAGCATAATAAAATTGCAATACAAACAAATATATGTCAGCACAGTGCAACAAAAAACCTACGTGAATACAATATAACATATATGGTTATAACAATACAATAATATTAATAACCAATATTTACCCAAGTAACTACTAACTATTTACCAATAGTGAATGTAACAAACTATTACCTCATGCGATAAATAGTAAATGCATAAATTAACCTAGTAAACTATGTTTTACCTAACATTCCCCCTTAATTTTGTATCGTGCCTCGAGGGATGAGCAAAGGAACCCTCTAAACAACTCAAATTTGTCACGTGTAAGTGACTTTATGAAAATATTTTCTCGTTGTTCAATTGTTGTGCAAAACTAAAGCTATATGTTGTGTTTCAAGACATGCTCGCGTAAGAAATGAACTTATACCTCAATATGTTTGGTTCTCTCATGAAATAATGGATTGCAAATGCATCCACAAAATCATGCACATTAGACATTATTTAGCCCGGTCTCATACTAATATTTAGTTCTTGAGTGAAGAAAGTACTAATTAATCCCACCTTTTTGGCCATCTTGTTTTACTTTTATTTCGTCATTCCCACACATTTTTAGATACATGCCCAGTCTATTTCACCACTTTCCCATCATTTTAGCCTAAATCAAGGGCGTCAAGCCGAGTATTGGGGTGCCTGGTCCTACTGGGCGCTCCGGTCTTTTTTCTACTTTCCCGCCTCTTTTGGGCCTCTTCTAGTCATTTTTCATCCTTATCTTTTTCCTAGTCAACCATGTCGGGGTTAATTATGAAATTAGAGCAAGAGAACCCTATAAATATAAATTTATGAGACCATAATGAGGGCCCTAAAGCATCACTTACTACTATCACTCCATTTAGAGTTGCATCCATTGCATTACTTGCATCCACATAGTTTCATGCATCAAGGCTAGGAGATATGTATCAACACATGCTTCATAGGGGGAGGGATTATATTCTATTCCACGCACACATACTACTATATTTTCTACCTTTAGTTATAGCTCACTACTTCACAAAGTGCAACTGACATAAGAGCACCTAGGCCATGACATGCATACACACACACTAGAACTACATTTGGGTCTAAAATGTAGTGCATCACTCAGTTTAGTAAGCCCAATGTTGTGGCAATTGAGGTCATTTGACCCATTCATTTGCATATTTTATTTTTTAGGGTTTTGATACTTCTTTTGTCTCTTGCGTAGTCTTCATAACATCTTGCTATATTCGATACATTCAAGACAGTCCAGAAATCAAGTGCGACAGACAACAAAGGTTACAACGTATCTTTTGACCTAGAAAATATCAACTTCCGAGCTTTTACAGAGACTAGGTGTCTCAACACCTCTTGGGCGCTTGATCTACTCAGAACTTCTAGATCCACCCTTTTTGGGACCCATGTGCAGTCGTTCTCATGCTTCTAGAATTTCCTCTCATACCGCAACACTTTGTGATACCACATGTAATATGCTTGAGTTCTTTCCTGAACTTACTCTTGCACTTTAGGGTTTTATTTCCATTAGTTTAATTATTTAATTACTCTATATTACTTTAGTGCATTTATTTACAACATTTATGTCCTCCTAGATTAGATTAACTATCATTATACTTTCCATTAGTTTAGTTAATCATTTTGGTAAACCGGCCTCTTATTATGGCTAAGAATAATCCTTCTGAATCTCCACTTGTTCTCCAATTTGATAGCTTTGGTCATGCCTTTGTTGATACTCTTATTGATCCCTCTGGTTATAGACCTTGTCCTTCGTTTATTCAGCTACCATCTTCTGATATGGATCCTAAAGCTATAAATGACATTGTTGTCGCTTATTTGTGTACTATTAACCCTTTATGCATACTTTAGCATAACTCCTCGATGAGGTTCAACCTCCTCTACCTAATCCCATCATTGCATCTTTTTCCATAACCGAACAACATAATGATTCGTCTTCGCCTATTAGTTCTCCCATAGCGACTCTCCGATACATTGTTGTCCCTACCTCTCCATCTTCTACTTTTGGCCCACAATCTCTCCACACTCCACATGACTTGGTCCCTACTATTTGTATGGTTGATGGTCCCCCTTGATTCGTCATTAACTCTTGATGTTACAAATGTTATGATACTTTATACTAGCTCTACTCCACACTAATCTTGTACTTTACCTATTCCTTCACTTCATCCACTTATCAATGAACAACCATTTGAGGATGACATTTGCATGATAGATGTAGTTCCTTCCCCACCACCTATTACTACCACGACTATCATTCCATATCAAGGGCCTCTCTAGTCCACTTAACGCCGTTCTATCATCTCCACCTTCCCCAACATCATCCCCTTCAGTATACCCACCATTCACTTATACTCTCTTCATGAATAATTCTTATTGGGAGAATATACGCTTGATATTTCCTGTAACGCTATTGTATGTTCACACGATGGTCTCCTTCAACTTGGTTTTTCCTTCAAGACCTCCATTTGCCTTTATATGATCCACATTTATATCATGGATCTGTTATTCTCACCATTGTGTATGGGCTTCATGTTTTCATCTTGTTGTCCACCTTGCACGTTACCCTACTCTCTCTCCACTTACTCTTGGCCAGTCTTGGTTAGATTATATTGGAGGCACACTCGATCCTAATCACATTGATATAGCATTTCCCATGCCCTTTGGTACTGTGCACATTTGTAACAACTCCTTTCTTTGTTATTCACCCAACTTCACTATTTGGTATGCTCATGGATGTCCATTACCTCCCTTTACTAATGAACAATACGCCATGGCAATGTATATATTACGCATTCATGGTTATTTGGATGACCAACCTCACACCTTTGCTTATCAGGTTTCCCACGTTGTTCAATATGACTTTGACAATGATAATAATGATCCTTTCAATGCTTTGACTTATCCATTGTCTTCCTTTATTGATGACCATCTACCACCACACCAAATAAGTCTCATATTAGCCCATTTAATGCGATACAACTTTGGCCCTCACAATCACCCAACTAATACATCTTTATCGAACTCCATTCTTTCTTTATATACCTTATTCCAAGAACAGTTTCACGCTATGGAATCCATGATTTCCTCTCTTACCATTGAAATTCAACAACTTAAGGATGTTTTCCAATCACATGTTTGTGTTAATTCTACATCTCATATGTACTTTATGTCCGATACCTACCAC
Source organism: Taxus wallichiana var. yunnanensis (assembly GCA_018340775.1). Taxonomy (NCBI): domain Eukaryota; kingdom Viridiplantae; phylum Streptophyta; class Pinopsida; order Cupressales; family Taxaceae; genus Taxus; species Taxus wallichiana. The sequence goes on along the minus strand of CM031238.1, from coordinate 589,215,067 downwards.
TTAACCGAAACTCAAAGCATACCATTACCTAAACCTCTCATATTTGAACATAATACCCCAGTCTATGACATTCTTATTCAATTTCTTAAACATCAATTGATCACTCTACCGCTTTATTCACCATCCTTCTCGGCTAAAGACAAAGATTGTGGTTGTCCATATTGTTGTTATCATCGAATTTATGGACATCATGATAATGCTTTCCGTGCCTTGTCACGAATAATTAAAGATCTTGAACATTGGGGTCTTCTTTCATTTGATACACAACATTATAATACTAATAGTAACACCCATCGACTCGCCTATCTCATGAATATCCAAACTACTATTGCTCAACCACCTCATAAGAAACGCTCTTTTCAAAGATCTCACCATCTCTTTCTCTACACCCTTCTCTCGACATCGCCAAGTTGATCCTCTACCAAATTTGGCTCACTATTTCTTTTAATTATTCAACAATCATATCACCACACCCACCCCCACTAGCTTCATCACCACCACATGTTGATACACCACATTCTTCATCTTACATTCATCCTTAAAATGCATATAGATTTCATTCACAGCTTTACGTTTATCTACCATACTATCACTTTTAGATTTTGGCTCTCTACTTTCCTCCTCGCAGCATGTCGATGGAGGACATTCGGCTTTCACTATCGTTGGTTAGTTTACCTACTTAGGGGGTAGAGCATCCTATACCCCCACTCGCCGACGCATCTATCATCTTTGCATTCTTGTATAGGCATACCATATCACACATCATAACATCGTCGTTACCCGATGACGCACTCTTGTGCTTCGGTTCACACTTGATTGTTGAGGGATTACCATTACACTGAACCCCACACACTACACTATAGGCACTACACATTTACATTTTATCACACACATCGTGCATCATACACCGTCCATTCTACACTTAGTCTACATTCTACATTATACTACATTCTCATCATGCACATATTAGTCATTCTACGTATTACATATGCCATTAGGCTATTTCACACGGCACATTTATACATCATCTATATTCTACATACTACGCTAGTCTACATTATATATGAGCCTAGCTTTACATTTCATCCATACATTCTACATTATCACACATTACATTGCATATTATACACATTACATGTTACACATCCTACACACCTTACATCTCCTACATTCCATTATACATATCGTGCATTTACATACCCTATTCATCACTTGGTTGTCTATACTACATTGTCTTCTACGCGCTGCACTCACTACCCTATGACATACTTTAGTTCCTCGGTCCATACTCGACTACCAAGGGTTTACAAATCAAATGGACCTTACATTCATCCAGCGACATTCCTAGGATAGTGGCATACGCTTTAGGCTAAATTTTCACCCATCTCCATCATTTCCTCTAGTAGTGACATACACTTTAGGCTAAATCGTCACCCACTTTTGTCATTTCCTCTAGTAATGGTATACGCTTTATGCTAAATCACCACCTCCATTATTGCATCTTGTAGTGGCATACACCTTAGGTTACATCACCACTCCTTACATTTCATCATATAGTGATATACGCTTAGTATTAAATCATCACCCATTCCTTCATCATATAGTGACATACATTTAGGGCTAAATCATCACTCATCGTAATTCATTCGTCATATCATGATATACGCTTAGGGCTACATCATCACTCATCTTAATCCTTTCATTATATAGTGATATATGCTTAGTGCTAAATCATCACTCTTTCATTCAAACAAGTCATGATATATGCTTCAACTATAAGGTTCACACACATCCTTTCTACATGTCGCATCTCATCACTACTACACATACACACTCATCACAAGGCATGCCTGCATACACAAGAAACACTACTCGACCATTTCTCGATGATGCACTCTCACGTATGGTTCATTCTTGACTGCTGAGGGGGAAAACAAAATGAGCCTCATTACATACACTTCCATCCATTCGGGGGGCATGTGGCTCCTATCATTCCATTTTGCATTCCATTCCATCCATCCACAACATATTGCATTGTCTTTGGGGCATTTACTCTTGTTTGCTTGTGTTTTACATGATCACTTTACTACACATGTTATATTGATTTCTTATATGTCATTATCTATTTCATCCACACATACACATTCACTCCTTTGTTTAGTGTGATCGTGGAAACACGACTCCTACACACGGCATGGATGCTCGCTTTCTACCCTTCCTATACTAGTCGTTAGGGGCATCCACATTCGTGTCATCCAGGTGCTACTATTTCATTTGTACTTAACATCTTACATTACTTGATCATACATGCTTTGAATTGTTAGTTATTGCTCTAACATGCTAACGGGTGTTCCATGTGTAGCACTTGTTTTACAGGATTACATGTTTCCATGACTACTTGTTTGCTTGTCTTTACTTGTTTGCTATTATTTTCCATTGTATGCGGGCTTTGCCCTATGTTTGTGTGCACACTTGTTTGTTGTTTGTGGCCACGATGGCATTGTGTGTCTTGCGACATCATGAGTGATGTCTTGTTTTTATGGCCCGCCTTGTGCGGCTTACTTGTTTTCTTACATGTTTACATTTACTACATTGTCTACGTAGCTTACACATGTTTTCTATATGCATGCATTGTTTGCTTTACACTTGTCTTTGGCTAGCCTTCTTGTTTATGTGTGCCTTGGTTTCTACCAAGAACTTTCTAGGGTACACATTTCGAGTGTGGTTGGTCCTCTTTTGGGGCCACATTCTCCTATCAATGAACATTACATGCACCCCCAAAGAGGGGGGCATCATTTGGGGGTTTACATACTAACACAACGCAGCTACACCGGTTTAGTATAATGCACTTTCTGCCCTTGGCATTGTGGGTTTACATACAACGAGTGGGTTCGCACCCGATCCTACGAACCCCATACACAATGAATTTATAGGACATGGTGTCCTTAGCATTTCTAGGAAATAATTACAGGCTTGGAGGTTACATTGGGTGTGCCTCGCTACACTACTCCTGGCCGGTGGTGTCGATCTCCCAAAAAAACCAAGACATCATAAAGATATCTTCACACACATTTCAGCAGAAGCGGTTAAAGTTTGAGGACACAAAGCATTTCCTCCCTACACTTCTTCAACCATGGTGGCGTGAGATCGCCCAAAAAACTCGTAGTAGTACAGATATCCTTCTACACCCTTTCTCTCGACATGGATCAAGTGCACATGTTCCATTTACACTTTTCATTTCATTTATTTTACATTTGTGTATTTTAATATTTCTATACACATGCGTATTTTACATAGCATTTTTACGTACATACATATTTTGACTACTAGATCTTTTTCTCCTTACAGGTTCGACCGTATGAGAAACAAACAGTCAAATTGGGGGCAACAACAACGATTTACGACAATGAAAAAAACATTCTCATGATAGGCACACAACTTAGTAACCATACAGGTACACTACACACTGCAACAACTACACACGCGTTTCACCCTAGGTTCACTCTCATCACTTTTTCTATGCGCATTTTTCAAATATAGTTCCCATGTTCCTGCATATTTTTTATCTTTCTACACTTTTGTCTAGTCCTTCTAAGACGTTTTCTTCTACACTCTACATGGACATCGGGTACACATCTCTACCTACTTTATGTTACCAAACTTTTGTTCACCAACATAAAGTGGGGGAAAAATGTAGTCACAAAATCATGCACATTATAAATTATTTAGCTCATTCTCATACTACTATTTAGAGGGTTTTTGAGTGAAGAAAGTACTAATTCATCCCACCTTTTTGGCCATCTTGTTTTACTTTTATTTCGTCATACCCACACATTTTTAAATACATACCTAGTCTATTTCGGTACTTTCCTGTCATTTTAGCCTAAACAGGCACACAGTTGTCTTAGGGCGCCTCGGCGCCCGGTACCACCTGGGAACCCCGATCTTGTTTACTACTTTTCTACCTCTTTTTAGGCCTCTTCTAGTCATTTTTCATCCTTATCTTTTTCCTAGTCGGCCATGTTGGGTTAATTACAAAATTAGAGTAAGAGAACCCTATAAATATAAAGTTATGAGACCATAATGAGGGTCCTAGTGTCACTTACTACTATCACTCCATCTAGAGTTGTATCCATCGCTTCACTCAGCATCCACATAGTTCCATGCATCATTGTTAAGAGATCTGCATCAACACACACTTCCTAAGAGGGAGGGATTCTATTCTATTCCATGCACACATACTATTACATTTTCTACATTTAGTTATTGCTCACTACTTCACAAAGTGCGACTGACACAAGAGCACCTAGGGCACGACATGCACACACACCAACTACATTCGTGTCTCAAACGTAGTGCAACGCTCGCTTTAAAGCCCATTGTTATGGCAATGAGGCCAAGATGACCCATTCATTTGCAATTTGTTTTAGGGTTTTGATACTTATTTTATCTTTTACAGGTCTTCAATATCATATTGTTATATTCAAAGACATTTGGCATAGTCCAGAAATCAAGTGTGACAGAAAACGAAGGTTACATCGTATCTTTTGACCTAGAAAGAATCAACTTATGAGCTTTTTCAAAGACCGTGAGCGCTTATTCTCCATACCAGTGGCACACCTGGGTGCCCTAGTACCCTTCCGGGTGCTTCATTCTACTCAAAACTTCCAAATCCACCCTTTTCGAGACTCCTATGTAGTTGTTCCCCTTGTGGAATTTCATGTCATACCCGCGACACTTTGTGACACTCACCCGTAATCAATTGAGTTCTTTCCTCAACTCACTCTTGCACTTTAGGGTTTTATTCCCATTAGTTTAATTATTTAATTACTCTATATTTCTTTAATGCACTTATTTATAGTGTTTATTTCCTCCTAAATTAGATTAACTATCAATATACTTTCCCCGAGTTTAGTTAATTTTAGTTAATTAACAAACAAGTTTGAGAACACCCTCGTTGTCAACATACAAGGTAGTAGATTTCTCATGTGATACTCCAAGTCTCTCAAGTATGCGACATAGCCATATCACTTCGAGCTCCAACTCCAACATGATATTCGACCTCTATAGAAGAGCGAGAAATAAAGTTGTGTTTCTTGTTTCCCCATGATATTGGTGTTTAAGGTAGTTTTCGGGTTAGTGCTATCAAATGCATAAAGTACCTAAAAGTTAAATGAGTAGTGTTTACCGATACATGTGTCGATCGTCGCAATGTCGATGACAGGATGTGGACAATGTGAGAATGTTCCTCCTGCATCAGCCGAATGAAGTGACTCGCAAACAAAGACAACACAAAAGATCTTAGATAAATATAATAACGAGTTGCTTTAAGAAAGGCCTATCCCATGAATCCAAAGGGACTTCCTTAAGGGTGTCAACTCATTTTGATACAATTAAGTTGTGTTGATAAAGATAATAAGATAAATGATGACAAAGATAAAACTCAAGGGGAATAGTAAGACCCTGTTCAACTTCGTAAGTGGGTGAGGAAAGGGTCATGTGCAAGCTCAAGTCTTTAAAGTAATTATTACAAAACTCCTTGGTCACTTTTCATATTTCTTGGATGATCTCAAACTGCTCTTTAATGTCCTCAAAGTTGGGTGTGAACGCAACAACACACAAGGTGAGCTTTTGAGGATGTCGATGGTTTTTGAATGATTGGTAGATCATAAATATTGGTGATTGGGTGAGATGAACCTAGAGCAATCATCTACAAAATAGACATGCTTCGCAGACATAATTTGATTAGGCTATAATAGATTTGATAAAAAAGGTTAATTATGAAAATAATTGATAAATTATTGAAATTTGATAGAGATCGTCGATGATCTAGGGGGATCATGGGAAATCAGACAAATCGTTAGCAATCAGACAGATCATTAGTGATCCTTGTGAAAAGTTGATATATTTGACAGAAACAAAGACTATAATTGAGTGTTTTGATTCCTATCCGATACGCAAGGGGAATGAAAAAAACTCAATGATAATGTACTTACTTTTAACATGATAATGAAGTGATAAGACCTACAGTGTTGGGAGGAAGTCTCGTAAGATATATGTTAGCTTGACAAAGGTGGTGCGAGGACGCTTGGAGGTTGGTGATGATGTCGCTTCAATCTATGACGCAACATGGCTTCAATACAACCTTTTTGGATCCCGAAATAGGAGCTCTGTGGTTTTATTTATAATCACTGGTGATCGGTTAGGATCACCGACAATCTAAATTTTTTGGGGAAAGTAGCTTGAAGTGGTTTTAACCACTTCTAACTTAGGTTTCCATGGGTGGGGATGCGAGGTGAAGAGGTTAAGATGTTAGGGAGTTGGGTAAAAATGTGTTTAGATGGGTGGTAGATGGTTAGGGAGGTTAAAGGGATGTTAGAGTAGGTTTACGGGGGGTAAAAGTATGATTTTACGGGATGAGGGTAGTGACTTAGGTTATGTTAGAATAATAGATTTTAATGATTTAATTGTTTGTGCGGGGTGTAGGCGGGTTACCTAAGGTGATGAAAACCCAACGGTGTCTACATTTTCCCCTTTTTTTCAAGTGGTTTGTGATGGACAAACTGCTGGACAAAAACAAGTGAGATAATTTGATTTGTGTTTGGATGGGTGCCCCCCCTCAAATCGGGGGTGATTGTGATGAAGTGCAATAATCACCAGTTTGAAATGTTTGTTGGATGAGATAGGTTTGTATGATATTTTTGTTTCAATTTAAGTTTCCCTAATACTAGGCATGGAAACAATATTGCCACAAAGGTGGACTTATGTTATCATGGAGTCAAATGATAAGGGAACCAAGGGGTTCCTAACCTATCGACATATGAATCATAGGAAACAATCGTGGGAAGTGATCCTACTGGATATGTGATTCACGTAGGCTTGATAAATGATGTTGCCACAAAGGTGGGCTTCTAAATCAAGGAAGTCAAGTGATAGAGGAACCAATGGGTTCACGTCCTATAGACAAATGACTTACTAAGTTGATAGGCTTGCGAGACGCAAGATGGATTTTGATAAGGGCAAGATTTGCATTGATTGATGTTGCCACAAAGGTGGGCTTATGCAACTAAGAAGTCAATTAATAGGCAAACCAATGGGTTCTCGGCCTATAGACATGTGACTTTATAGACACAACGGGAAAGGTTCTGGAAGCTACAAAATCCATGATGTGTCAGAAATGCAAGTTTGATATAAAGCATGTTTCCAAAAAGGTGGGCTTATGTGGCCAGTAAGTCAAGTGATAGGGGAACCAATGGGTTTGTGTTCTATAGGCATATGACTTAACGACTATAAGGGAAAATGTTTTCCAGATAACTATAAAATATCAAATGGGTTTGATAAAGGCAAACACTTGCATTGATTGATATTGCCACAAAGGTGGGCATACACGACTAGGAACTCAAGTGATAAGGGAACTAATGGGTTCTTTATCTATGGACATATGACTTGTAAGAGGAGATGGAAAGAGGTTTTGAAAGAATGTAAATTCCAAGATTAGATAAATACAAGATTCGTAAGATGAATCTAGATAGGGTAGCAATGTTGAGGCTACCCTAACTCGTTTAGAGGATGAGAAGGCCACATTGGTAATGAGAGAGATGGATCTGGTCAAGAACATGCCACTATACGTAAAGCTTACTCAAAGCTATAGTTGATCGTGATTGGTATGAGTCCGTGACGAGAGGTCTTGTAAAATCCTTCTGAGTCACCGGTACTTCTATTTCAAGAGTTGCGCTTGACAGTAGCAAGAGCTCAAAGCTAGCGGTAAGATGGGGCCATCTCGGTAGTGTGAGTCTCGGCCAACTACCAATCATTATATGAGGAGCTCAACTATTATGAGGAGATAGTACAACAAAGGCTACCCGATAAGCCTCACTATGTAGTGTATCGGGCATGGAGGCAGGTGGCACCGACTGCGTAGTGATGTGAGTGTTGGTCGTGTTAACGTGCCCGATAGGGGACCCGATAGAGGCACCGGTGGTGAGCAGGGGAGAAGTTCCCGAGGGAGTACACAGTTCACCGATGTTCAACTTACTCGTTAGATATGGATGTGATGATGTTTTTGATGTATGTGGCTTTCGAAGCCTTTATGTTAATATATATTTATGATATATGGGATTTTTGAGACTCGTGATGATTTATTTTGTTATATCAATATATGTGTTTATGATTTTGACTCATGTGTTGTTGATTTATTTTTATGTTTGATGTGATGTTGAGATATTTTCGATGTGATGTTTAGATGTGATGTTTAGATGTGATGTTGTTGATTATGATGTTTGACATGATGTTTATATGATGTGACTTAAAGTATAGTGATCTTGATATATGTTTTAAAAATGCACTTCATATTCATGGTTAGCAATAAACATGGAACGATTGCTTTTAGTCTGGATTTGATACATATGTAATCTGATGGTAAAGTATATATGACAATGCACTTAAGGCCTTGTGACAAATGTTAACATATAACTAACAATAATTAGTCATACGTAGGGTCGTGGATGTAGATGGGAATGTTCTTGTGCACCTTCGCAACATAAGAAGGGGTGATGTGTAGTTCAGATAAGAGATTAGCTTCTCCTGTTGATGGTTTGGTAGGCTTATGCCCCAACTATATTTTTATTTGCGCAAATTGATCAATGTGGGAAGTTTTTTTGGATGGGAAAGTTGATCGATGCGGGAAGCTTTCCTAAGATGATTTCGATATCTTAACTTTGATATGAAGGTTGATCAATTCGAAAGCCTTTTTATAGTGACATAAGTATCCATCCTTCGAGGGAGTGGTCTACTATTTTGATTTTCATGAAATTTGATTTTAGATAGTCGTCCTTCGAGGGAACAATCTATTTTTTTGATAACATGGTTAATAGTTGTCCTTTGAGGGATCAATCTATGTTTTATTCGATGTGTGTGCATCCATATGTATATTTTGATTTTGAAGGTGAGGGTAGGCCTAATAGACCACGCAAGGAGGGGAAGGATGTGTGTACAAACTACACATGTGTACCTCGTAACATGTTTTCAGTTGGTATATAAAAGGTAAATGGAAGTAATGATTGTGGGGTTCCTATTAAGGAGGAACTTGTCCATGTGGAAAATGTGATGAACAAAGTCATGGTGCTCATCTTTAAGGTCGAAAATGGAGCATAGAGATGAGGACCACATAATTCCAAATCATTACTATAGTGAATGATAGGTTTGGTGGCGGAATGATATATTTGATGTGACTAATGTCATGATGGTAGATATGTTAACATTAGAAAGGTCATACGTGCAAAGCATTCAAAGGTTCCTTTTCAAGTTTACCATCAAGGGAGGCTAAATGATAGGCTCCCGACCCATATTTGTGAGTGATGACATATGGACCAATCCAGTTAGGGGAAAAATTTCTACATTTACTCCTTTCCAGAGTAGTGAAATTTTGAATCTCTTTGAGGACAACATCACCAATGTTGAAGTCACACTCTTTGACATGATTTTTATATGCTATTTTCACACATTTTTGATAGAGATGATGATGTTTGAGAGTCATTAGGTGACATTCATCTAACAATTCAAGTTGTGTTAGACGTTCTTGATGATAATCCTCATCAGAGATAAAATATTTGAGGGACACATAGAGAGATGGGATTTGAAATTCAAGGGGCAGGACCTCCTCGAGCCATAGACTTAAGAGAAGGACATAGTACTGTAGGAGTACGGATACTACTTTGGTAAGCCCAGAGAAAAATGAGATTTGGAGATGTCAATCCCTACCTACCGGTCAATGATTTTCAAGAATCTTGTTAAGTGGTGTGTAATAAGGGGATGAAAAGCTTAGTTTGATATTGAAAGTGTCACATAATTTCTTAACTTCCTTGTTCTTGAAATATTTTCCATTATTAATGATTATTTTGTGAGGGATGTCAAGTGACATATGATATGTTGATAGATGAAGTCGATGATTTTGTTTTCTTTAGTAGAGACCAGGGGAATAGCCTCCACCCATTTAGTGAAATATTTAGTAGTAGTGATGATAGAGTGGTGTCATTGTGATGAACGAGGGTTGATGAGACCAATGAGGTCAAGTCCCCATTGTGAGAAGGGCCATATATCTTGAGTGGGTTATAGAGCTTGACTAGGAATGTGAGTGAGATTGGAATGTTGTTGACATTTAACACATTTATTGATGTATGTGCAACAATCTTGATTGAGAGTAGGCCAACAATAACCAATCAGCAAGATGCTTTTAGTGAAAACTATACCATTAAAATGTCCACCACATATACCGTTGGACTTCTTAGATAACTTTAGTGGATTCGTGAGATTTGAGACATCGTAGCAAGAAGTCATCAAATCCACATTTGTAGAGAACACCACCAACGATGACCTATTGGGTAACACGTTAAAGAAAATATCACTTAGTGTTTTTAAATAGGTTGGGGGAATTTTAGATTTTGAGAGATAGTCATAAGTTTGAGTCTCAGTAGACACATAATCACGCGCTTGGGTAATTTTTTAGGTTTTGAAAGCATACTTACATTTACATGATTCCTAAGTAAGAAAACTAGTGGTTCACAACTATCTTTGGCCTCTTTTCTTTGTCTCTTATTTTCTATTTGGTCTTACACACCCTACAACCCAGTCAAAACTTTACTTGTTTATCTTTTATGGCTTCGACACCAGTGCACATCCTAGATAGTAGCGCTCATGCGCTCTTATCCCTTATAGGTGCTCCTAACCCTTTCTTATCTTACTCGCTCCTTTTTGTCTCTTTTATCTTTTAGGCATAGTTTTCACTTACTGGTTGGCCTTCTACTTGTCAATTATGAAATTAAAACAAGGGAATCATATAAATACATAGTTATGTGTTCAAAATAAGGGACCAAACACTAAGCATTACTAATCACCTAATCTTGCATTCAAAAGGCACCTAAAGCACTTCAAAGAATCCATCTAGCATCCATTCAAGGGACAAGGGATGACATACTCGCATATATAATATAGGAAGGGGAAGTTCGTTTTTCCATCCACACATTCTACTACATCACTACATTCTAAATTTGTAACACGATAATAAGTGCAACTTGCACAAAAAGGCATCCTAGGGCACAATTTTCTACACACTCACAAGAAGAATTGCACGAAGTCCGGGACATAGTGCAATTGGTTATAAGTTCACTCTCGTGGTGACTTTCGTGGTCGGGCTGAATCCCTATTCGCATTTTTCTTTTTAGGTCCGATGCAGCCAGTGGGTCTCTTCTTGCCGTTTGGGAATCTTTCTTTTTACTAGTTAGCCTTTTAGTGGTTAATTACAAAATTGGAGCAAGGGAATCATATAAATATAAAGCTATGTGGTAATAATAAAGGACCAAGCACTAATCATTTACTATCACTACCTAAGGTTACATCCAAAGGCATTTACAAGAGCATTCAAACATCCATCTAAGCATCCACACAAGGGAAAGGGAATGCATTATTCTGCATACACTTCATAGGAGGGGAAGTTCATTTTTCCATGCACACATCTACTTACATCTTTTACATCTAGTTACTTGCTTGTTATCAAGTGTGACTCACACAAAAGCCACACAGGGAACGATTCTTCACACACACACACATAGAACTACATTGGGTCAAAGATGTAGTGCATTGCTAGTCATAAGTTCACTTGTTTGACAGAATAAGTACGACCCCTCATTTACATTATTTTCTTTTTGGGAGTTGATGCACTTTTGGGGTTTTACAGATTATTTCTTCATCAGCAGGTTATAGGCAATATCTACGAACTTGGTGTGACATAAAGGTGACAACTAACAAACATCTCGTGAGCTTGTAAAATCGGATTCACAACTTTTGAGCAGATCACAGTGCCCAAAGGAGGTCTACATGCCCTTGACCCAATCCGTACTCCACTCTAGCTTATTCCGACACTTCTACATTTTTTTGGGCTTCGTGCGACACTTCCCTTCTCCTATTCACAAGATAGACACCCAAGATTATTTGTGAATAAACTAAGTTCTTATATCTCCTCATTTACAACTAGGGTTTTATATTATATTAGCTTACTTGCTTCGGGTAAAAATCTATACTTAATTGTTTATATCATTTGTGTTGGTACATATTTAGATTTGGCATCTATTTATTTCAATATTTGCTTGATCATTGACATACTTGATTATATTATTCAAGATGCATTCATTCATTTATAAAGACATACATACATATATATATATATATATATATATATATATATATATATATATATATATATATATATATATATATATATATATATCTGATGAACTCTATTGATGGTGTTATATAAGTTATATGGGGTGATCGTATAAGAACTATTGTCAATAAGGATGGATATTTATGCTTGCCAAAAAGGATGAAATTGTAGACACAAAATAATGCACTTTACACATTATTTAGCCTAGTCTTATACTACTCTTTAGAAGGTTCTCAAGTGAATAAAGTACTAATTAATCCCACCTTTTGGCCATCTTTATTTTATATTTTATTTCATAGTTTCGTATATATTTTCTAAGCACTTATCTCTGTCCATTTCACAACTACCCCATCCCCCAAAATCGGGGTGTCGAGCCTATATTGGGGCGCCATGTCCCACCCTGGGTGCCCCAATCTATGCACATCCTTTCTCGCTTCTTTTTAGGGCCTTTCTAGCCATTTTTCATCCTTATCTTTTCCTAGTCAACCTTGTTGGGATTAATTATGAAATTAAGCTTGAGAGCCCTATAAATATAAAGTTATAAGACCATAATGAGGGTCATAGCGTCACATACTACTATCACTCCATCTAGAGTTGCATCACTTGCATCCACATAGTGTCATGCATCAAGGCTAGGAGATTTGCATCACACACACTATATAGGGGGAGGGATTCTATTTTATTCCATGCACACATACTATTTACATTTTCTATAGTTATTATTGCTCACTACTTCACAAAGTGCGACTGACACGAGAGCACCTAGGGCACGACATACACACACTCACCAAAACTACATTCGGTCTCGAAATGTAGTGCAACGTTCAGCGATAAGTCCACTAGTTTGGCGACAGAGGTCAGTTTGACTCATTCATTTGCATCTTTTATTTTTCTAGGGTTTGATACTTCCTTTTGTATTACAGGACATTAAGCATTTGAAGACACCTTATAATCATACCAGAAGTATTTTCTAAGCATTTACAGATATCAGAGCACCTAGATTGCAGACTAGGGTGTCTCAAGGAACCCCAAGACCACCCCAAGCGCCTCGAGACACTTCGGATCTTCCGGATCCGGTCTTCGTAGGGTCCTTGAGTGACCATCTCGTACTTTCAAATTTTATTTTCGATCTCGCAACAACTTGTGATAGTCACTTGAAGTAGTTAAGCCACTTCTCTCCCTTCTCTTGCATATTTAGGGTTTCATTTCACTTAGAGTAATTAATTACATTTGTTCTTTATTGTTTTAGTCTTTTATTACAACATTTTAGTCCTCCTAATTAGATTAACTAGGGTTACTATTTCTTATCCTATAGCTCTATTTTAGTTAATCATTTTGGTGAACCCGACCATATACGTTTCTCGCTTCCTCTTTCTCACTTTATTAGGATTTACCCCCTTTTTCTATAGCTCGATCTCATGTGGAATTTATCAAGCTCACCTTAAAGCCATCAATGACCACCTTTCCAAACACCCATAGGATTTAGATTTACTTTTGCATGTGGCTCGTGAAGAAGCTACTAACTTGCCAGAACTCAATTCTTCTATAGCTTTGCCCACTTCCGTCACCACTCAACCCCTACTTCTACACTCCCACCTATCTCCATTATTCGATTACGGTTCCCACTCCTACTAATCATTTCACACCTCCTTTGGTCTCGCATCAACGACAAACCTCCTCTATAGGTAATCAAGATTTAACCTCTTTATATCATGATCTCCATGCTCAAATTCACAAATTGCAATAGGCCACTACGTCTCCCTCTTTAGATTCTACCGTGTTATTACATACTCCATTTGCACCTATCATTTCCACCTACCCCCTCCCTCCTAACTTTTTCACCCCTAAATTGCCCACTTTCAATGGACATGGTGACCCATTGAGCACCTTTGTGCCTTCCATGTTGCTTGTCTCGATTTTTTTGATGATCACCTTCTCTTAGCCAAACTCTTTCCTCGTAGTCTCCATGACTACGCCATGCGCACCGGTTCTATGATTTACCTGTTCATTCCATACCTTCTTTCACCCATTTAGCCAACACCTTTCTCACACACTTCTCCTTCAACATAGATAGTTCTAAGATAACCTACACCCAAATTAGCACAACTCAAGCAAGGACCCAACGAACACTTCGCTAATTATGTTTTACGATATAAAAATAATCTTGCTCAAATGACTAATGTTTGGACTGATTCGAACTCGCAAAATTTGTTTATACAAAGTCTCTTACCACCTCTCCAAGAAAGTGTTCTCTTCGAGACCTTTTCTTCCTTTGATCAACTTTTTCATACTCTTAAACTCTGTGAATCTAAGCTCCTATCCATTGGCAAACTTAAGTATCAGGAAAAACCTTCCTCCTCTACTCGTTTTCCAAACAAGACACCATTTAAACCCTCTACATCTAAGCCAACTGATAATAAGCTCATTGTTAACACTATTACCCCTTCCAAGGAAATTCAATCTCAATCATCTAGGCATACGTTCACCAACCTTAATATGGTGCCACATCTTATTTTAAAACAAATCCTTAACAACAATCTCATTACCCTCCCTCCACCACTCAAATTAGACCCATCACGACCTAAAGGACGCAATTACAATGAAAATTTCCGTTGTGATTATCATCATTGTGTGGGACACTCTACCAACCAGTGTCTAAATCTTCACACGATTATCCAAGACATCCTCGACAATGACAAACTTGAATTTCCAGAACCTACTTGCCCTCCTCCCTCTAAGGATAAGGGTAAAATTAAAAAAATAACATTGATTCCCACCAACATGACAAAAAGATCACAAATTCTTCCGCTAATCATACGTAGCACGCGGTACCACCTCCAGATGTGGGTGCACTCAACTTATTAGTCACTAACACTGACCCGACCCCACCTATTATCTCTTTTTCTCATGCCGACTACCACTACATTTGTGTCTAACCATTTATATATATCTGCCTCTATAGGTTCAACCTCTATTAACAACACTAAGGTTGATCCCTCTTGCCCCATTAGTACATGTTTCATGTCCTTCTTGTGCTTTATCAGCTTACCCTTCATCACAAATTGACTACCCGTTGAACAAACCCTATTGTGTTGTCAAGTTACATATCATAGTTGGGCATCTCACTCTTCTCCTCCCTTGCCTTGTAATTCAAATCATTAACGGATGCAACTTACTTCTTGGCCTCAATTGGATTCGTAAATCCCAAGCTAGTATTTCTATGAACCATTTGCACCTTAAATTTGTTTACAATAATCAAGTTATTTCCATTGACGACATCCCTCCTTCACCTCCACTATCGTCACTTTCTCGTTCCGCTCCTCATGTGTCACCCCCTCTTACTTACACAACTCCCGATGTTACCCACAATGCATCCTATCTCTACTTCACCGCCTCGATTAACCTTACGCAGTCCACACCGCTCCATTAGTCCCACTCATAATCATAAGCCTCTCCCTAAGACCACTATCACATCTCACCATCGTTCACCACCTCACTTTATTCCACATGGCTTGTCTTCTCCCTTACACATGACACCTCCTCGATCTCCATCACCCACACACTTTACTACGCCATGACATTCATCTTATATACACCCATCACATGCATATCGACTTCATTCCCATGCACAACATTTTTCTACCATACCACCATTACTCGAGCATCACCCTCCCCTTTCATCATCACAGGCACCATTTGACGGACCTTCAACCTTCAACCTTATCAGGTGATTTATCCTTCATGACCACTTGGGGGGCATAGCCATTACACAACCCCCTTCCTCATACTAGCATAGTTGCACCTCTACTCTTTTCATTCTCCTTCGCATATATGTATACTTCTTACACGTTATAACACCCTCGTTACCCGATGACACACTCTTGTGCTTTGATTCACACCTGCTTCACAGGGATTACCATTATGAAACCCCACACACTTTAACTATAGGTTCTACACACTTATCCTATCACATACATTTCACATCCTACACTATCCATTCAACACTTAGTCTACATCCTACATTATACCACATCCCTCTCATGCACATATTAGTCATTTATACATCATCTATATTATACATACTACACTAGTCGTCATTTCATCTACATCTAGTTTTGCATCCCTTTCTTACATTCTATATTTACGCTAGGTCACATTATACATGGGTCTAGCTTTACATGTCATCACTACATACTCTATCTACACCTACTTCTACCTCTTACATCATCTATACACCCTACATTTCCTACATTGTATGATTTACATAGCGCATCTATTCATCATGTACATTCTACATACTACACTAGGTTCCATTACATATGGGTCTAGTTTCATCTTATCATCCTTATACATTCCATTTCTATATACCATCACTATTGCATCTCACACATCACATATTCTATACACACTACCTATCTTACATTGCATTGTTTACACCGCACGTTTACATCCCATATTCATTACTTGGTCGCTTAAACTATGTTGTTTTCTATGTGTTGCACTCACCACCCTATGACACACTTTAGTTCCTTGGTCCATACTCGACTACCGAGGGTTTACCAATCAAATGGACCTTACATTCACCAATGCAACATTTTCCTCATCCAACATTTCCCGTGTTAGTGACATACACCTTCGGTTAAATTATCACCCCTTTTTATCATCTTATAATGGTATACGCTTTAGGCTAAATCACCACCCCCATTATCATGTTATAGTGGCCTCCACCATAGGTTACATCACCACTCCTTCTTATCCATCCCATACTAACATACGCTTTAGGCTAAATCGTAACCCATATTCATTCTTTTCATCTTATAGGGATATACACTTAGGGATAAATCATCACTCCTTGGTTCAACAAGTCGTGGTATACGTTTATGTTAGGAAATAAGGGATAAAATATGCGGAATAATCACTCACAGAATCGCAACAGTAGAGACTAATATGTAGAAAATATTAAAGATCTCAAATAAAAGTGCAGAATAAAATAACACAACACAAAGAGACAATATTTAACATGGTTCACCCAATTTGGGCTACGTCCACCAAGAATCACTTGCTCATATTTTATTACAAGCCACCACTCTCTCAATACTGATACCCAGATTTGTTTGGAGCTATGCTCAACAAACTCTACAAAATTCACACTTGAATTCAAAGCACATCTGCAATGTTTTTCATACATCTATCATATGCATAAAACCATATAAATAGACAACTGCTTAAGCAATTTTACAAAACCATGGGAAAAAACCGTCCCATAAACCTATGGGTCAAAATCCCACCCATATGAGAAAATCACGTTTCTTGATATATCGGGCATGTTTTAAGGCCCAATTTTTTTTTCATGGCTACGCCCCAAACCCAAACGAGGATACATGAAAAGTGTACAATACTCTTAGTGTACAGTCTTCAACACTTTCACACATGAAAATAGGCTCCACAACCTAACAATCTCCCACTTGGAGACTAGTTTTCCTCTGAGAAAACTTCTCAACCCTTCACTAGTTTCCATGAAGACCAACCAAAGCTAAACACAACTTTAGTTTTTCCCTTATGACCACCTTGGTCATCATGTCTATAGGATTCTGACTGGTATGAATCTTCTCCAGCTTCAACTTCTCTTCCTCCAAAGCTATACTTGATGAAATGGCACCTTAATCGTATATGTTTTGTCCTAGAGTGGAAAGCGAGTCATTAGCTAGGTGTATAACACTTTGACTATCACTATGTAGCTTTCCTTCCTCCTGCTTATGCTGAACTCTTCAAACACTTGTTGTAACCAAATCATTTCTTTGCTTTGCCTTTGTGGCGAAACATACTCGACCTCTCCTGTGGTTGTACAAGCCACCAACTTCTATAGTCATGAAATCTAGCTCACTTTGTTGTCCCACCTACAAAGTGTAAACATAACTGTCTTGTTGCTCTTCTTTGCCTACATCTCCAACGATATCTAAATATACATAACCACACAAAGTGGTGTCTCGATCCATTATAACACAAAATTGTCTCCATGGTCCCTCTCAAATACCGAAGGATCCACTTTACGCTTGTCATCGTGATCTCTGCTGGATCAATCATAAATCTACTCACCGCTCCCACTGCATGGGCAATATCAGGCCTGGTACACACCATGGCATACATCAAACTACCAACTGCTGATGAGTAAGGTACCTTGGACATTTGGTTTCTCTCCTACTTTGGCTTGGGAAACTACTCCTTTGATAACTTGAAATGGCCTGCCAAAGGAGTCCTAACCGGTTTAGCATCCTGCATATTAAACCTCTTTAAGACTTTCTTAATGTACTCTTCCTGAGATAAAGTCAGCTTTTCCTTCCTATCCCGAGATATCCTCATACCAAGGATTTGTTTGGCTACCCCCAAATCCTTCATAGCAAAGGATTCACTTAGTCGCTTCTTGAGTACTTTTATTTCCTGCATGTTTTTACCTGCAACCAACATGTCATCCACATATAGACACAGGATAATATAACTGCCATCCTCAAATTTCTTTGTATATACGCAATGGTCAGAATGACATCTAATATAACCTTGCTCCATCATGAAGCTATCAAATTTCTTATACCATTGACATGGAGCTTGTTTCAAGCCACACAAGCTCTTCTTCGGTTTGTACACCATCTCCTCTTTACCTTTGACCTTGTAACCCTCTGGTTCTTTACATATATAGTTCCTCCTCCAAATCACCATGGAGAAATGCGGTCTTTACGTCAAGCTATTCTAAGTGCAAGTCTTCTGCTGCAACTATTCCTAGAACAATTCTAATAAAAGTCATTTCTACTACAGAGAAAAATCTCATCAAAATCTATACCTTTTTTTCTCATGCAAACCCTCGACCACCAACCAGCCTTGTATCTTTTCTTGCCTCCTTCTTCTCTTTGACTCTAAACACCCACTTGTTCCTTAATGCTCTTTTGCCTTCGGGTAGCTTCACCAAATCCCATGTCTCGTTCTCCATGAGAGCTTAATGCTCCTCATCCATTCCCACTTCTTGAAGGCATCTACGTGCATTACTTCATCAAAGCTCTCTCGGTTCTCCACTATCGGTGAGTAATAAATAATAAAGAGAAGGAGAAAAATGTTTAGGTTCTCTTCTTACCCTAGAAGACCTCCTCATATAGGAGTTTGGGGTTCTGTTGAGGATGTTCTGAACCGATTCATGTGTCACTTTTCCATTCGGAAGATCCTCTGCCGATTGCATATTCTTTCTTGGATTCTTTCTTGTTTTCCTGTAACTCTCATTGTTTATACATGACTTTCTCATTAAAGACCACATCCCTAGATCAAATGATTTTCTTATCCTTAATACTCCAACATTTATATCCAAAGTCATCACCACCATAACCAATGAAAGTACATTTTTCCTCGACTTAGCCTCTAGATTGGTCCTATCATCCTTGCATATATGAACAAACACCTCACATCCAAAGACTCTAAGAAATGAATAATCAACTTTCTTACCATACCAAGCCTCCTCAGGTATGCCTCCATCCAAGGCACTTGAGGGTCCTTTGTTTATCAAGTACACAAACAGGCTCACCACTTACGCCCGAAAAGAAAAGAGGCGATCTTGCATGTAACCTCATGCTCCTAAAGACGTTCCAAAGATTGTTACGTTCATCCTTTCGATACCCCATTCTGCTACGGAGTTCTTGGAACCATCTTTTGCCCGCAAATTCCATTCTTAGAATAGTAATTATCAAATTCATTGTTCTTGCAATACTCCCTCCATTATCTCGACCTAAGACATTTTAGCTTAAGACATGTTTCATTCTCTACAAGGCTTTCCATTTAACAAAAGTGTCAAATACATCGATTTCTTTTCTAATACAATTAACCCAAACTTTCATTGTTGCATCATCAATAAAAGTAACATAAAAACTTGAACCCCTAAGAGGTGATACAGCCGACCCCCACACATCGAATGCACCAACTCTAACTTACTCTCTTTCTTTGTAGGTCCAACCTTGAGAAACCTTACTCGCTTTTGTTTCCCATATATGCAGTCCTCACGCGAACTCCAAACATGTTTCGTATATCCAGGCAAATCCTTCTTTATGATCTCTATGCCATTATGGCTCATGTGACCGAGCCTATAGTGCCACAATGTTGTATCTACTTATGAAGCCACAAGATTACAAACATTAGTGTTATAAGTGGTTAAATACAAGGTTACAACCTTCTTACCTCTTGCCACTTTGTTAGGAAATAAGGGATAAAATATGCGGAATAATCCCTCAAATAATCACAACAAGATGAAACTAATATGCGTAAATTATTACGGATCTCAAATAAAATTACGAGAATAAAATAACACAACACAAAGAGACAATATTTAACGTGGTTCACCCAATTTGGGCTACGTCCACCAAGAATCACTTGCTAAGATTTTATTACAAGCCATCGCTCTCTCAATACAATACCTAGATCCGTTTGGAGCTATGCTCAACAAACTCTCACAAATTCACAAACCCAATTCAAAACACATCTGCAATACATTTGCTTGTACATCTATCATATGCATAAGACCATATAAATAGACAACTGCTTAAGCAGTTTGATACAAAACCGTGGGTATCAAAACCAAGGGCAAAAAACCGTGGGTATCAAAACAATGGGCAAAAGACCGAAAAACCATGGGCCCAAAAATCAGCCCATAATGGTTACCCATTACCCATGGGTTAATAAACCACCCATGAAAATTTGCTTCGGGGGCTTCGCCCCGAACCCCCCTGACCCGCTCACCGGCGAGCGGGACCGCCGTAAAAATACCCGAGTGTAACACATGGAAGGTGTACCATACTCTAACATGAAAATAGGCTCCACAAACATAACAAATGCCACCACAAGAGCACCCTTGGTAACCTTCCAAGAGTCCGTTGTAAATATCACAGTACAACCATCACTTCCCAACTGCCCTGCCGATATCAAATTTTGTCTTAATGTAGGCACATGTCTGACATCCTTCAATAGCCAAGTATTCTCATTCTGCATCTTAAATTGAATAGAACCTTTTCCAACTATGCTACAAGGCTCATCATCACCAAGAAAAACATGCCCAAAATCTCCTTGAACATAATCAACAAAATAATGCCTATGTGGAGAAGCATGGAAAGAAGCCCCCGAATCTAAAACCCAAGATTCGATGTATATCTGCAAAAGAAAGAATCAAAGCATCCTGACATACATTACCCGTTGCCACATTTGCCTCCTTGTTTTCTTCCTGTTGTTTCTTCTTGTCTCGAAGCTCCCAACAGTCCTTATTTGCATGCCCAAACTTTCCACAGTGCTAGCATACTATCTTGCTTTTTGATTTTGACCTTGCCCGATCCTTTGATTTTCCATGGTTTCCTCTATTCTTGTCTCCCTCTAGTTTCCATTGTCAAAGCATTCCACTGAAGTGGAAGATTCACAGCTTTTTCTTCACATTTCCTCGCTTAGAATCGAGTTAGGTGGAATTGAGTTACTTACTTTGCCATTACTGTGCTATTCCACTCTCGGAGTAAAGAGCACGAACTAATAAAGCCCTAATTTCTTCATCAAATTCTATTATAACCAAAGCTAGCATATTTACAACCGTATTAAAATCATTTAGATGATCTCATTTCTTGAACCATTCTCGACATCTTCATATCAAACAAATTTTTCATTGAAAATATGTTATTAGAGGCGAGAGGGTTTTTCATAGAACTTCCTAATGCATCCATCGGTTATTTTGTAGTCTTTTCCTTTGAAACATTAAATAATACCGAAGTTGCAAGACACAACCGTTGGATTGTCCCAAGTGCCTTCTTATCCAAAAATCCCATTCTCGCATCTATCATGCTCGAGGGTTTGTTCACCTTCTCGAGAAGCGGAGTATAAAGATCCTTCTGATAAAGGTAATCTTCCATCTGCATCTTCCAAAGATTGAAATTATGCCCGTTGAATTTATCAACCCTAGATCTTCCATCAGCTGTCATAGCTCCCACTCAAGATAAAAATTTCCCTGTGATTCAACACTTGAAAAAACCAAACCAGGCTCGATACCAATTGTTAGGAAATAAGGGATAAAATATGCGGAATAATCCCTCACAAAATCGCAACAGTAAAGACTAATATGCAGAAAATATTAAAGATCTCAAATAAAAGTGCAGAATAAAATAACACAACACAAAGATATAATATTTAACGTGGTTCGTCCAATTTGGGCTACGTCCACTAAGAATCACTTGCTCAAATTTTATTACAAGCCACCACTCTCTCAATATAATACCCAGATCTGTTTGGAGCTATGCTCAACAAACTCTACAAAATTCACACCGAATTCAAAGCACATCTACAATGTTTTTCATACATCTATCATATGCATAAAACCATATAAATAGACAAGCTTAAGCGAGTTTTACAAAATAGTGGGTATCAAAACCATGGGAAAAAACCGTCCCATAAACTCCGTGGGTCAAAATCCCACCCATATGAGAAAATCACGTTTCCCGAATATATTGGGCACGTTTTAGGCCCAAAAAAAAAATCGGGGCTATGCCCGAGCCCCTGCTGCTTAGGGCTCACGCCTCGGACCTCACTCGGGGCCCACCCGACCACGAACCACGACGAGGATACATGAAAAGTGTGTACACAGATACTCTTAGTGTACAGTCTTGAACACTTTCACACATGAAAATAAGCTCCACAACCTAATAGTTTAGGCTATAGGGTCCATGCACATCTTTCCATATGTCTCTTCACCATCTACTCATTCTATAGTGATATACGCTTAGGGCTAAATCATCACTCTTCCATTCAACAAGTCGTGGTATACACTTAGGCTATAGGGTCCACACACATTTTTCCATATATCTCATCCCCATACACTCATTCCATAGTGATATACGCTTAGGGCTAAATCATCACTCCTCCATTCAACAAGTCATGATATACGCTTCGGCTATAAGGTTCACACACATCCCTCCACATGTTGCATTTCATCACCATTACATATACACACTCATCACAGTGTGTTAGATACAACCAACACTACTTGACCATTTCCGATGATGCACTCTCGTTTACGGTTCATTCTTGACTACTAAGGGGGAAAACAAAATGAACCTTATTGCATACACATTCCATCCACTTGGGGGCATGTTGCTCCTATCATTCCATTTTGCATTTCATTCCATCCATCCACAACATATTGCATTGTCTTGGCGCATTTACTCTTGCTTATTAGTGTTTTACATGATCACTTTACTACACATGTTAGATTACTTTCTTATATGTCATTATCATACACACATGCGTGTTCATGCCTTTGTTTAGTGTGATCGCAGATACAAGACTCTACACGTGGCATGGATGCTCACCTTCTACCCTTCCTATATTGGTTCTTTGGGGGCATCAACATTCATCTTAGCCAGGTTTTATTGTTTCATTTTGTACTTAGCATCTTATACTACTTGTTTATACACGCTTTGACATATTGGTTATCACTCTAACATGCTAACGGGTATTACATGTACAACACTTATTTTGCAGGATTACATGTTTCCATGACTACTTGTTTGTTTCTACTTGTCTACTTTGTTTGTCATTGTATGTGGATTTTTCCATTTGCTTGTGTGCACACTTGTCTATTGTTTATGGTCATGATGGCCTTGCATGTCTTGCGACATTGTGAGTGATGTCCCATGTTTGAAACCCACTTTTTGCAATCTGCTTGTTTTCTTGTGTGTTTACACTACTCACTGCATTTCATAGTTTCTATTTTCCACTTATTGCATGTACGTGTTTTGGACTAACACTTGTTTTAGCTAGCCATCCCCTTTTGTGTGTGCCTTGGTATCTACCAAGTGTTTCCCTTTCCCCTACAAAATAGAGTTCTATAGGTCAAAGTGCGGTTAGTCCTCTTTTGGGGCTGCATTCTCCTTTCAATCGATGCCACATGTACCCCCAAAGAGGGCGCATCATTGAGGGTTTTCTACTAACACAATGTATTTACACCGGTTCACACACAACGAGTGAGTTCAGACCAGTCTACGAACTCCATACATAGTGGCCTCAACAGACATGGTGTCCTTCGGCAATTTTGTAGAGCGATTCTGAGGCTTGGGGGTTATAGTGGGTGTGCCTCTCTCAACTTCTTCATCCAAAGTGGTGTCGGATCAACCAAAAATATAGGATAGTACAAAGATCTCTTCACATATTTCAATAGAAGTGGTTAAAGTTGGAGCATACAACACATCTCCTCCTGTAATTCTTCGATTAGGGTGGCGTGAGATCACCGAGAAAACTCGTGAGAGTACAAGATATCGTTCTACACCCTTATTCCGACATGGATCGGGTACACGTGTTTCGTTCACATTTTTTTCTAGTGTATTTAACATTTGCATACTTTAAATATTTCTATATGCATGTGTATTTTACACAATTTTTTTACATACATACATATTTGACTACTTGATCGTTTTCTCCTTACAGTCGATGTATGAGAAACAAGCAGTCAAATTGGGGGAAACAACAACAACAAAAGTGACAACAACAACACATTGTTCTGAAAGAATTTACCTTTACTAACCATGCAGGTACACTACACACAGCGTTAAAGCCCTCGGATCACTCTCATCACTTTTTATGTGCATTTTCATCTTTAGAATCCATGTTCCTCCAAATTTTCTTTTTGTCATTCCACACTTGAGTCTAGTCCATCGACACATCTTCTTCTACACTCTACATGGATATCAAGTACGCATCTCTATCTACTTTATGTTACTGAGCTTTCCACTCACCAACATAAAGTGGGGGAAAATGTAGACACAAAATTATGCACTTTAGACATTATTTAGCTCGGTCTTATACTACTATTTAGAAGGTTCTCAAGTGAATAAAGTACTAATTAATCCCACCTTTTGGCCATCTTTATTTTATATTTTATTTCATAGTTCTCATATATTTTCTAGCACTTATCCTGTCCATTTTGCAACTACCCCATCATTCTAGCCCAAAATCAGGGTGCCCTGTCCCATCCTGGGTGCCCGATCTATGCACATCCTTTCCTCGCTTCTTTTTGGGGCCTTTCTAGCCATTTTTCATCCTTATCCTTTTCCCAGTCGGTCTTTTTCGGGATTAATTACAAAATTAAGCTTGAGATCCCTATAAATATAAAGTTATAAGATGATAATGAGGGTCCTAACATCACATATTATTATCACTCCATCTAGAGTTGCATCCATTGCATCACTTGCATCCACATAGTGTCATACATCAAGGCTAGGAGATCTGCATCACACACACTGCATAAGGGGAGGGATTCTATTCTATTCCATGCACACATGCTATTTACATTTTTTATAGTTCTTGTGCACACTACTTCACAAAGTTTTACTGACACGATAACACCTAGGGCACGACATGCACACACTCACCAGAACTACATCCGGGTCTGAAATGTAGTGCAACGCTCAGTGATAAGTCCACTAGTTTGGTGGTTGAGGTCAGTCTGACCCATTCATTTGCATCTTTTATTTTTCTAG
The DNA here is from genome assembly GCA_018340775.1 of Taxus wallichiana var. yunnanensis. Taxonomy (NCBI): domain Eukaryota; kingdom Viridiplantae; phylum Streptophyta; class Pinopsida; order Cupressales; family Taxaceae; genus Taxus; species Taxus wallichiana. Next base: position 589,189,315 of record CM031238.1, on the reverse strand, counting down.
GGTTTGATACTTCCTTTTGTATTACAGGTCATTATACAACTCATCCGGCAAATCCAGTGTGATAGACAAGAAGCATTTGAAGACACCTTGTGATCATATTGGAAGTAGTTTATGAGCATTTACAGAGATCAAACTACCCAGATTGTAGACTAGGGCACCCCAGGGTGCCCCAGTACCATCCCAGGCACCTCAGTCACTTCAAATCTTCTAGATCTGGTCTTCACAGGGTCCTTGAGTGATCGTCTGCACTTCCGATTTTATTTCCTGATCTGCAACAACTTACGACCGTCACTTCAATTAGCTAAGCCACTTCTCTGCTTTCTCTTCCACATTTAGGGATTCATTTCACTTAGAGTAATTAACTATATTTCTTATTTTTTATTTGTCTTTTATTACATTTTTTTAATCCTCCTAATTAGATTAACTAGGGTTCTTTATTTATTAGCCTATAGCTTTATTTTAGTTGATCAAAAAGTTCTTGTCAAATGGGATGTTAAGATGGCATGGGCAAGCTATGCAACATAAAGGTGGGCTTAACATAGTTGAGGCCTTCTTTATAAAAAAATTCAATAAAATTTCTTTATCAAATTGTTGTTTTTCGAGGCTTTTTCTTTAACTTTATCGAGCATGAATTCTTAGTGTAAATGTAATTCATTGTGATTGATGGTGTAAAAAGTTTATCTTTGTATATTGGAAATAAGTACCTTATGGACATATCGGGCTCACTTTAACCCAGTGAGTGTTTATTATCGTTATTGTACTTATAAATAGTAAATGTTTTTTTATTGTGTTTAATGGATTCAATTTATCCATCATCATCTAATTTTTTTTTTATGATGGTTTGTTCCTCGAGGTACTTGTGAAATTTTTTGTAGAAGGCCTCAACCCTTCAAAGAAGTAATTAGTTTATGCCATGGAGAGCCATTTGCATAATTGTTATTATATTTTCAAAGCTTTATGGATATTTTATGTTGATGTTCGATTAAAATGTATTTGATCATTTTATGATATGTTTTGAGAATTCAATAACCATAGTGTATAAGTGCAATGTATCGAGGTGACAAGTATGGTACATGTAAAGTGTATCAAATGAGGTGAGACAATGAGATTAAATCTTCCAATGTTTGTTTAGTGGCAGATATGTGACATGAATGTTGTTAACAAATATCTTAATGTGGATCTTGTCATGTTAGAGTTGGATAAGACATCATTATGGGTAAGCCCAAGGTGACTTGTAAACTTGTTATAATGTTGATGAGATCCTTTTATTACTATTTTCATCTCATCTGTTGTGTATCTTGTATACCATGTACTTGTTATCTTTGTCATCCTATCGGACATTTCTAGTTGAAACTAAAACTTATGGCACTTATATATTAATTAGTATAATTATTACTAAGTTACTTTATTTCATGGATTTTAAATGTGCATTTTAATCTCTTTGATGCAATGAATGATTATTAGTGTTTTATCTGAATTCCATACTTATTGCAAGGAGTTGTTATGTATTTTCACTAACATGCAACTAAAGAAACTCTGTCACAAATCGAGGAGGACTCCTCTCGAACAAGCCGGGACTCATCCGCAGCAAGGCACCTACGGCCATAGGAAAATAATCACATATACAAAAATGTGATGGTGGGAAACGTGATCAATAAGAATGCTTCACCCGAGCTCGCTTTGCTAGTAAATAAGTAGTTATGAAAACAAGAGTGGATCTCATGCCAATGCCTAATTATTCTTTGCAACTACAACTTGGAACTAGTTGATTTAATTTTACAACTGGTTGTTTGAATGAACAATTAGTTATGTTGATGTATTAGAACACTTTTCTTTAGTTCTGATTGCATGCATAAGAATCTACAAATTTCTTGGGAATGATCTAGTACTTAATCAAAATGTAACTACTAGTTGAAGGAGTCTCTTCACGTCTCTGTTGAATATAAAGAGAATGATAAGACTATAGTAGATATCGATCCATAGTAAGGAAATTGTTGTAAGTTGTATTATGTAATCTTCATGCTGGTGAATAAAAATATGGGTTCTATCATTTTGTTGTAGACACAAGCCTTAGGAAGGGATAACACCCAAGGTAGGGCCCACTTGTGGTTCGCTAAACCCTTTTCTTTTTCTTTGTTGTTTTAAATTCTATGCATGAGTAGATAAGAGTTACAACAAATATTTTTTTACTTATCGATCATTTTTACCTTTTTGTTAATTAGTTGTAGTATCTCCTTTCATCTGCAACGTAGTTTTTCTCTTTAGCATTATGTTTCTCATTATTGTGACAACAATATTTTAGTTATACCTTGTAAGCACTTGTAACTATGTATACAACACTTTGGTAGATTTGAAAGTTTAAGTCCCTAGGCCTAATGAATAAATGATTGTAGATTAGTGAACAACATGCTAATTGCTTGCTAATTAATTTGCACCACCATTTTTGGTGCCGTTGTTGGGGACACTACCAAGTTACTCAATTTTTGTGAGGGTTTTCATTCTTTAGAAGTAGTCTAGGTTTTAGGAATTTACCTCAAATTAAACCCCCAACTAATTACCGTTGAATGAGTTGAGTAGTTGATGCATGCACCATCCAAGGGATTCCCATGATAGATTTTTACCTAATCCTCAACTAGCACAAATCTCTTCATTTACCTCTAAATATTGTAAGGAATAAACCTCTACACTCCATTTGTTTTTTTAGGACAATCCTCCAAGTGACAGTTTTGTAGCTGCTCTGAACTACTAGGGATGACAGAAGAAGTAGATTAGAATGCTCAAAATCGGGCAACCACTTTCGAGTTCCCCATCACTGAACACAATGCAACTGCTGGGATGAATAATCTTTCTCCATTAGCCTTTCTAAATTTCCATGGATCCATGTAAGAAGATTCAAACACCTTTCTTTTTGAGTTTCATGTTTTGTGCAGAAGCTATGATTATACCACTGATGCACATAAGTTGAAATTGTTTCCTACAACACTCAAATATGTTGCTTTAAGTGGTTCATGGGATTGGGAAGGAATGTTGTTACTACATGGGCACAGATGAAGGAGAAATTCCTCAATAAGTATCAAGACTATTGCAGACCAAGCAATAGAGGAGGAGATGAAATCTACAGAATGCAACAAAAAGAGGATGAACTGTTAGAGGATTATTTGGAATGGTTCTGTTATGTGTTCAGAAGTCAAAACATACCACTAATATACCACTTGACTCCCTCAAATTTCTCTTTTTAAAGGGGCTCAGTGATGAAGACATGGATGCTCTGGACCTGATAGGAGCAAGAGACATTTCAAAGGCTAGTTTTGGAGATATTTGTGATGCATGTAAGAACTATTCAAGATCTACCATGAAGAGAGTAAGGAATGTAAGATCAAGAGGTGGAGTATCTACCAAAACAATGGGGGACATATCTAAGTCTGAGATTGTTAGCATGTTAAAAAATATGAAGCAAGAGATTGTTAATGACATGGCTAATCAATTAGATGCTCTACATGCCAAAAAGAAGAAAGAAGATGCAGAAGCAACACTCATAGAGTATTGTCATGCATGTAGAAGGAATAAATCAAACTATAGATGTAGAGAATTAGCTAGCATTGCTCAAGAAAGAGAGGCTTCACCTGATTTCAAAATGTTGGAGACAAAAGATGGGTCAAGTTTTCTATGTTGCTCAAAGGAAACCATGGCCACCAAGCAAGGAGGTATGACACAAGACCCTATGCATTCATTTAAAAATTGGTCTAATAATTCATATATGCAGCCCCCACCTTGGGCTAACCCTCAAGGTTGGGCCCCATATCCTAACCAATACCAACAACAATGGCACAACCTCCATACCAAGGCTAACCACAACAACAATGGCAACAACCTCCCCAATCATGGAAAAAAACCATGGAGGGGACAATAGTGGAATAACCCACCTCCTAATTACTAGAAAAATTATCAACAACCTCCTTATCAGTAGCAGCAGCAAGCTCTGATGCCTAATCCCCAATCATGCTCTCAACTAAAAGCTACACAACTACCTGCTCAACCAACGCCTAATCCTAACAATAAAGCTGCTCAATCACCTATTCCACTGAACTAGATTCAATACCCTACTTATTCTGTTGATATCAACAATATCCATCTTCGCTCAGGAAGAGCACTTCCTTCACTAGCTGGACCAACCATTACTAAAATTACAAAGGAACCACAGTTGCTGCATGATGACCCGCAAGAAAGGATAGAAGATGTTGCAGGCTAACCTACAACAACTTGTGCGTAACTCTGTAGCAAGTGTAAAACACAGGACAATGAGCCACCATTTCTTGAAAGATTACAAGAAAAAGATTGACCTTGTATCATAATCTAATTCTAACTTTGTCAATCAACTTAAGGACATTTGTGTCAAGATACCATTGATACAAGCTATCAAGGACGTGCCTATCTATAATAAGCTAGTTAAGGACCTATGCATTAAGAAGCCATGTAAAAAAAGGAAAGACCCATCTACTTGTATATGTCATTGGGAAATTAGTTGATATTATGCTTGGGAACTCAATTCTACCCAAGTATATTGATCTAGGTAGCCCTTTAGTGAATGTCACAATCAATGGTACAATGATAAAAAACACATTGATTGATCTAGAGCAACAATAAATGTAATGACAAAACAAATCATGGATGATTTGAAATTGGAAGGATTAAGACCAATAACCACAATATTGCAGCTTGTAGACAGATCCATAGTAAATCCTGAAGGAGTTTTAGAGGATGTGGTAGTAGTGGTAGACTCTTGGGAGTACCCTACTAACTTCATTGTTCTCCAGCCAAAAGCAAGCTTAGGAGGATATCCTATTATCCTAGGAAGACCATGGTTAGCAACTGTTGATGCATTCATTAGATGTAGATCTGCAATATGATCATCTCTAATGGAAGTGGTACCAAAAATATTATGCTCTACCCCCCTTGCACAACCATTTAATGAAGAAGACCAAACTGTTTGGGTGGAGGAACTAGAAGAAGACCAGAGTTCAGTTCAACAACTCATGATGCTGGAGAAGTCATGCATAATAGAAGGATAAGAGGAGGATGTTGTTCTTTCAAACATTCTCAGAGAACAATTATGGCAAGAGTGAAGAAGAAGATGACAAGTTGCAATGCATAAGCTGCCCTAAAAATCAAATCTTGCCTTAAGGAAATACTAACAATGTTTCGGGGTAAGAACTACATCCTTCTTCCACATGATTGTATCTTGAATTCTGTAAGTAGTAGCATATGCTCCATGACTGATCTTTCCAAGCAAGTGGATATTACACTGGAAATCCACTCAATGTGAACAAAACATTAAGCATGTAGTAGGAGTAGTTGTTAGTTACACTTCTCAAAAGCACAGGACAACATTTACATGGGATTATGGAGACATGCATGGAATCCATCCTAAACTCTGTACTCATAAGATATACATCAAGATACAGGTTCTAAGCCAATAAGGCAACCACAAAGGAGAATGAACCCAACAATAAGGGACATAGTGAAGGAGGAATTAAAGAAATTGTTGGATGTTGGATTCATATATCCAATTTCAGACAGTCAATGGGTGTCACCCCTTGTTATTGTACCAAAAAGAATGGAAAATAGAGGATTTACATGGATTATAGGGAGTTGAACGTAACAACGAAAAAAAGGATCATTTCCCACTTCCTTTTATTGATCAGGTACTTGACACTCTTGCTGGAAAAAAGTATTTTCTTTCCTAGATGGTTATAGTGGCTACTAATAAAATTCAGATTACACCAGAGGATCAGGACAAGACAACATTCACATGCTCATGGGGAAATTTTGCATACTATATTCTTCCCTTTGTCATGTAATGCACCTGCCACATTTCAAAGGGCAGTACTTAACATCTTCTCATATTTAACCAATGATTGCATGGAGGTATACATGGATGATTTTACAGTCCATGGCAACACTTTTGATGAAGCAATGAAGAACTTAGAAAAAGTTCTCAAGAGATGCAAGGAGCATAACTTGTCCTTAAGCAACGAAAAAATGTTATATGATGATGTCTGAAGGGATAGTGTTAGGTCATTACCTATTATTGGTACCCAAATTGATTCTCCCTCGTGGTTTGAGCATCATCACAGGTTTAGCAGGAAGCTTAGAGACAAGCATAGCATGTAGTGTATCGTTTTGTAGCCGGGGATGAAATGTAGCTTGCTCTTTATCACTCAAATGTGGAGAAATGGGTAGCACCCTCAAGAGGATTTAACCTATCCTCACTACTTTATGGTTGTGCCTTTCAACTAGGGTGAGAGGACCCCTTTTGTAGCCTGTTGTTTATGGAGGAGATGGAGATGTCCTTCCTTGTGAAATATTAAGAAAACCTTGAAGAAAATATGATCAATGCAAAAAACCTAACTCTCATGACTTGTCACTCTAGAAAATGGAGATATTTTCTAAGCAAGGTTCAAGCCACTAAAGACAATGAAAACTTGATTGTTTCTACATGTTTTGGTAGTAAAAATTATGCATTTGTATACATATATGACAAATAGGGGTAGTATGGGTATGATTAATTATTTTTAAGTGAATTTTTGGTGGGAGGTGAAGTAGGATAAAGTTGATTATACCAGATCTTTGGAGGGACTTTACAATAATGAGCAACTTCACAACAAAAGCTTTAGAAAAGTCCAGACATTCCTTCAACTAGAAGGTGTGCTTCAATGGAGGCCCAAATCAACACATTTTCACATAATCTTTAAGACTCCAATACGAAGGCTCAAATTAGAAGACTCAATTAAACACTATAGTTTCTGATTAACCACGCCTAAGGTACACCCGAAGACTTATAGACAATATTTATCAATAAATGATAGTGAATTGATTTTAAATTTGTTTATCTCATCCAAGATGAAGGCTCTTCTTGAAATGAAATTGCAAATACCATTAAACTATCACAGGGATGAGATCCTGTGTGATTTCACAAAAAAATTAGTATAAGATTACAATAGGAATGAATAGAACTATTTATAGACATTTTGAAACAAAGCAGACACTAATTGCTCAGAGTCAACACAAAATAACTCAAATTTGATTAAACTTATCAAGAGGGAAAGTTTCTAGAACAATCTCAGAGCTTGTCAATGGTTGTACACTCGCAACCACCTTGACACGATCGATTTTAACACAAAAGAGATATACATGTTTCTCAAATAGTCCCTCAGAAAGACGGCTCTATCAAGCTTTTCTCTTAGAAAATCAATTTTGACCTCTAACACTCCAACCTTCTAACCTCCAACCCCTTACCAAGAGCAAAGCTCTTGTATTTATATCAGAAGTGACCAAAACAGAGGAAAACAAGGAAAATCTGATGACAAATCGACCACTAGTCATTAATGCTCCCGTAAATTGTCAAGTGCCACAATCTAGAAATTTTTCTTTTAAAATCCTCCATGCTTTCTTCTATTTCATGTTTTAATCCTTTTGCAACAAGAGGTAAAAATCAAGTTGTTTATGATGGTCTGCTTCCCAGTCCTTTGTCCTTTCAAACTACCACGCATCGCATGGTGCATTATCAACATAGAGACCCAAAGTGGAGATCCTAAATGAGCGCGGGCTCACCACATGTCCCTGTTCTCCGCAAAAACTTACCCAAATTGCATAAAATTTTGTCTAAGTCTAGGCAAAGTAGCGGAAACCTCCATGTGGACTAGTTTTGGGTCAAGGAAACCCATAGAATTTTTAGAGTGCCCCGGCCGAAAAAACCAACCAACAGAGACCACGTTTCCTGTTGATGCAAAGATGTAAATTTGATCGGGAAAAATGTCTGACAAACCGTAAAATGCGGAAAAACGACCATTTGAGTCCAGAGATGAAATTTTCTCCAAGGAAAAAGAATTTAGAAATGTTATAAGGCTCAAATACATTCCTCTAAGCTACATTCATTCATTTTTCTCAAGCATTTAGGGCAAAAAATGACAAGGACAACAAATCCCACATCATGCTCCCGGAAAGAACGGAGAGCACGAGTTTTTAGATGAATAGAGAATGGGGACCCCATTTTGATGATTTCCGGATAAACATAGAAACAAGGAAACAACTATGGATCCATACGTGATCCTCACCCAGGAAGGATTGGTTATGGCAACAAAGGAAGGCAGAGACTTCTCGGAAAAACAACATGGGGATGAAAAATGGCAGAGGCCGTAAATTGATAGATTTTAATGGCAAAATGGGGCGAGACTATTTTGAGCACCAACATCTCAAACTCCTACTTATCGGGGATGGGCACTCTTGAGTGCCCAAGAAAAGTAGACCAAGTGCCAAAATATCCATCAAAAGGAGTGGTTTCATAAAGCTTCACAAAACTATAACTATCCCAAAAAGAACCAAGAAACTTCCAAAAATTTTACTCATGGGCCAAAACAAACAAAAACATGAAAAATAGAAAACAAACCAACAAACTATACACTGTACAAATGATGTTCACCTTGGTTATGGGGAATCAATCCAATAAATGTTTCAAATTCCTACCATTAACAAGAAATTCAAGCCATTCTCCATCTAAATCCTTTAAGAAGAAGGTATGCTCACTAATCTGAATGTCTATGGAGTAAGGGCCCATCCACAATGCATCAAATTTACCATGCTTGCCCTTATCTTCATGCCTGCTATCCCATAACAACACGAGATCTCTAACATTGAAAGCTCTTAGGGTGACCTTCTTATCGAACAAATTCTTCAACTTCTCTCTAAACTTTACATGTGTTGGGAATACGGCATTGCGGAATAGTGCTATGATTTAATAACAAACAAAATCATGTACATCAAATTGTTTCACACGATTCTTAGATCATTTATTTGAATCGTTGATGAAACAAATAGGATAACAAATTTTTTGGAGGAATACAAGTGAATCATCAAATGTCTTTTGATGGGTTTGGATTTTCAAAGGCATGACTTCCGAAACAACCGATCGTGAGAGCTTCCTTTTGGCTAGAGGAACTACCCGTAAAAAACAAGACCACCAAGGAATTAAACAATATGGGTATTTAAGCGCCTAATGTATGCTTAGATCAAAGGGAAGTGTGATACTTCCTAGATGGTTGTCAGTCCACTCTTTTAAACAATTTAATGTTGTAAACAAAGTAAATCCTATTGTAGTTTGAAATGATTTAGGTATCTCACTTAAAAACACAATAAGAAATAGATCTAATCTAACAGTGCTAAGGTAAAATAGAATCCAAAGGTCGAATGGTTGGTTACGGGTTCTCCCGCAGGTTTGATAGAGGTCTCGGGTAGATCACGGGTGAATGAGGGTAAAATGAAATTTGGTGGGTAGGTCTTTGTTCTAGGTTGTGGACCATCCAAATACGAGAGAAACCAGCGTCGATCGGGGTGACCGACGACGGTTAGGTGTAACCGGTGCGAACATTCGTGAGATCTAAAATGTCACGAAACAAACAAGTCTCCTTTGTGATTGCGCATGATGGAATTTGGTGGGTCAAGATGAGGTATCCTTGACCGGAGTAGGCTTTGGTGAGGTTTTAATGGGTATATGGAGGTGAAAACGTTGGAGAAGGTCTATAGGGGGTAAGATAAACAATGGATGATAAAATGATGATGAAATGAAATAAACCAGAAAGTATGATGTTATACTTACTTGGATTTTGTTCTGAATGCTTGTGTGTGAGGGATGGAGGTGTTGATGAGGGATTTGAACTCTACAAGTGATCACCGGATGAAAGAAAGCTTTTTAACCATGGGCTTATGGATGTACACTCCTCTTTCTTGATAGATCGTTCATGGAGACCTTGGGATGGCTATCAATGCAGAGAAGATGCTAATCCCCTTCCTTGTATGCGGGTTTTCACTAGAATTTTCTCTCAAGATGAGTTATCTCTCCGAGATGTGTTCTTTCATCAACTTTCTCTCAATGTTTGCCAATTTTGCCACCTTGAGAATAAGGTAGTTTAGGGGTTAAAAGGGGTAACCAACGGTGGTCCTAATTTTGAATGGCGATTAGGGGGTAACCGAAGCGTCGGATAAAGGCGGGATTTCCAGGTTTACTTTTAAACTAGGGAGATCCTCCTGATTTCCTTAGATCTCATGTTGTTATCCTGCGGATTAGACTAGGAGCTTCTTGTGAGCATGCGGGAATGTGGTTAGAGGGAATGTAGGCATTGATTTTTAGGGTTTGGGTAAGTCTTAGTTAGTTATGGCAACTTACTAAGAATAGGTCTTAGGTTGAGTTGGCTTGGTGAGGTGTCTAAGTGAACTATATGTGTGGATATTATTAAAATAATAAATATAGTGAGGATAATGAATTAATTTAATTAGATTAGTTAAATTAATACTAGTGGGGTGAAGGGGGTTATGGCTAAGTAAATGTAATAAAGGGAGCTTATTGGTCGAGGTACGGAAGGGGAGTGTGACCTAATTTTAGTGTCTACATGACAAGATCTAAACAATTTCCCACAAAATCTATAATACATTCGGAAGTATAAACTAGAATAATCCAAATCACACAAAAGTACACACACATATAACAAACATGTACCGTGGTTCACCCAATGTGGGCTACGTCCACCAAAGATAGAGATCTCATATATATATATATATATATATATATATATATATATAATATAAATATAAAAGAGATTACAAACCAACTCTTCTTTTCAAAAGACAAGAGTACATGTATCTCTACAAGAGTATCTCCTCCTCCCAAATCTCCATCCGGATCTACTTAAGTGCACTCAACTATGCCTCAAACTCCACTAGACCCACCGATCTCACATAACCAAGAACTACTACATCTACCGAATCTGAATCAAATTCTCTCGTGGATCCAAACAAAACCTCTCGCATGGGTCTACCAAATGTGCAAAAAGCGTGCACCAAGAAGTAAGTTTGTCTCTCCATCACTACATAACCTATGCAAACATGAAGACGACCCTCCTCTCCGACAATAACTAGATCTCATGGATCTAGAGAAAAGACTAGATCTACATAGATCTATAATACAAGACCTCACCAACATGTGGATCTACAAGGACAGAGAAGAAATGCTATGTACTTTGCATACTTCTCAGAGACCATTACATTTTTTTCTTCATGAGACAATAAATATACAAAGGAAATACAATAAAATATGTTACCCTCTTCTCACCATTCGAGATGTACCCAAATTATTTCCTTCTATCCAGCTCCTCTCCAATGACGGAGCAAAGAAACAAGAGTCTTTGTCTTCATGTAACATGTTCTTTCTTTTTCTTCTTCTTATTCGTCTTCATCCTCTCAATCTCGAGAGAATCAAGAATCTGATCGAATCCTTCTCTTCCTTCATCTAACCCTCTCAACCCTTGTTTTCTAGCATATATAAGCTTAGACAAACTTAGGGCAAATTAGTCATGAAATTGCATCTAATAGATTTGCTTTAAAAGAAAAATGCAATATTAAAACCCATGACTTAAAAGTAAAGTGCTTCATAACCACATGGTGCATCAAACCTACCGGCCGTTCCCCTTTTTCATGATTGACATCGGTCCTACGATCGATGTAGGTTCCACTTTTATTTCTAGTCACTTTCCATTTCATCTAAGCTGTGAAGTAATCTAGCTCCTCAAACAACATGCCTTTGGTGGGATGTCCTCTTTTCTTCATCAAGTTCAACAATCTGCAGTTAATGCGAGCATCATATGGACTTACTTCTTGATATTTCGGTTGTTACATGAACTAATATGAAGATAATTGAATATGCAGGGGCAACAGGGCCTGAGTTCCATACACCAACTCAAATGGACTCTTTCTAGTGGCTCTTTTAATATTAATTCGGTCTTCCTCCCAGAAACAAACTTCAACTACTCACCCCATTTTCTCTTGTTCAACTCCAAGGTTCTTCCGATAATCTTCAGCAATTTTTTTATTCTAGACTAGCTTGTCCATTTCCTTGGGATCGTAATTAGAAGCATATGTTAAATTGATCCCATATTCTTTGCACATTGCCACCAAGGGTTTAGCTTTGAAGCTCATGGCATTGTCAGCAACAATTTTGACTGACACCCCAAACTTGCAAATGATATGGTTCAACATAAAATCCATGACAATTTGGTGTGTTTCTCTTTTGGTGGGATTGCCTCCACCCACTTGGTGAAGTAATTAGTGGCTACAAGAATCCACTTATGGCCAGCACTTGAAGGGTCTAAAATCTCACTAATGAAATCCATTCCCCATTGCTTGAATGGAGCTTCAATTGATACATGCTGCAAAGGAAGGGAGCCTGAAGCTTTTAGTCTTCCAGAGAAGCACTGACAACTCTCACATCTTCTAACCAAAAGAGTTGCATCCTTGAAGAGATTTGGCCACCAATAACCAACCCTTAAGATCTTGTGTGTTATGACCCTTCCAACAAAATGCCCCCCACAAAATCCTCCATGGAGATCAACAATTATCTTGGGGGCTTCATCTTTAGTAATGCACCATAAGAGGACTCCTCGGGTTCTTCCAAGCTAACCCATAATCAGTAATGAAATATTTCTAGCAAGTCAACTTAAGGGCCCTTTTCTAGTTCTTACTTAAATACTTAGGGTAGTATAAATGTCTAAGATAAAAAATCACATCCTTGTACCAATCAGAACTCATTAGTTTCTCAAAGACATCTACCCTTCCTTCTCCTACCTCATTCACCTCAACAGTTTGCGAGTTGCTCTTAGCCATAAGCTTAGCCAAGCCCAAACCTCTTACCAACTTCATGGTTTGGATATCCATGTCATATTCTTGCAACTTGTTCACCCATCTACATCTTTTGCTTGAGACTTCCATCTCTGACAAGATATCTTTGACCATGGTGTGGGGAACATAAGCAACAATTTTAGAGCTCAAAATGTAAAGCCTAAAAACCTTTGTTGCATTTACCAAGGAAAATGCTTGTTTCTCCATAATAGTATATTTCTTAGCTCAACCCCTGCAATGCCTTACTTGAAAAGGCAATTGGCCTCTCAAATTTCCCCTTCATCATCTTTTTGCAGGACAGATGCAATAGTGTTCTCTGAAGAAAAAGAGAACAGTTGAAAGGGCTTCTCATAATCTGGAGTGCTACTAAATAGGTGCATCCTTTAATGCCTCTTTAATCCCATTGACATCTTGAATGACATCCTCCTCCCACTTGATGACCTAGTCCTTCTTTAACATGGAAGTGATTGAATGGTCAACTCAACAAATTTTGATATAAATCTTCGATGAAGTTTATCTTGGAATTGGAACATTGTTCTTGATGGCCTCTACCGTTTCTAAATCAATCATTACCCCCTCTTATGACACAATGTGACCAAGTAATTTTACCTTTTGTACTCCAAAATGGCACTTCTTTGGATTGAGTGAAATGCCATATTCTCTACATCTTATCAGCATTTTCTCCAAGTGTAGCAAGTTATCACTTCTCTTTATTGAAACACAATCATTACATCATCTTGGTAGACAACAATAAAATCATTGATGTAACCAGCAAAAGCAACATCCATTGCTCTTTGAAAGGTTGCTCCAGCATTCATTAGACCAAAGGGCATCCTAACATATACATATGTTCCCCAAGGGGTGGTAAAGGTTGTTTTAATTCTTTCGATTCCTTCACCACAACTTGGTTATAACCAGAGAAACCATCCAAGGTAGAAAGTAGCTCAGAACCAGTCACTAGCTGCAACATGTTTTCCATGTTTGGTAAAGGATAATTATCCTTCATTGATGCTCTATTCAAATTTTTGAAATCCACACATAGCTTGATGTCACCATTCTTCTTTCTGACTGGTACTAGGTTTGCAACCCAAGAAGAATACCTTGTGAAATGAATAATAACCCATCCCTCTGTTTCTTCGATTCTTCTTGCATTCTAAGAGACAGGAGTGGGTTGATTGGCCTCTGTTTCTGCCTGAATGGTTTTGCATTAGATTCCAAAGGAATCTCATGTTGAAACAGATCCTCTTTGTATGCCTTTGGTTCAGAATAAGTCCAAGCCATGCAATCTTGATTTTTTTAGCAATTAGACGTAAGATTGTTTTTCCTCCTTGCGAGATTACTTTCCCAACCAAATCTTCCTTGGTTTTCCTTTGTGCCAAGATCATGCTCCTCAATATCCCTTGAGGCTGCCATGTATCTGTTAATAATGTGATGAACATTATCAAAGTTGGATTCAAGAGCAACCAACCCTCTAGGAATGGTATTAGTCTTTAGCTAGATGATGTCTTTGCCAAACAAGGTTTCCTTACCCTTTGTTATGCACACCAATGGCTCCCAATCAATATTTTGATAAAAAAACTCCTTTTTGCTCGCATAAATCTTCTAACTAAGCATCATCATCAAAAACTTGCCAATGTTTAATGTTGTCAAGGTATGATGGCCTGTTAACACCTCAACATCATATTCACAATATGGGGATACTACACAGTTATCAAACTGAGATCCCAATACTGCAAGCTTGTCTAACAAATCATTTAACTTCCTATCATGATGCACAATATTGAATGAGTCAAACATCTCCATGGGATCTCAAGCTGCATGCTTGTATTGTTTCATTCGCTGATTTTTTGTTGCATAAAATTTTCTCGACTTGCTTTACAATTAATTCCAAATCTCCCCGACAATGATGTCTTTAACACCATATTTCCAAGTAATCCTCAAACCTAACAACAGTGCCTCATACTCAGCAATTTTATTAGTGCACTCAAAGTTGAGTTTGAAGGAAAAGATAAACTCTTCCTGACTTAGAGAGATCATAACAACACCAAGCACCATTTCTGAACTTGGAGCAAGCTCCATCAAATAATAAAGTCCATGAAGAGCTTGCCTGTTCAAGACACTCACATTCTTCAATCTTGTGCTCTTTTCCATCAACAAATCCTACAAAGTTATCAATGATCAACACTTGTGTACAATACTTCATAAGATGCATTGTTGGGATCTTCAATAAGGTGCAACATCTTCTTTTCCCATACAACTTGACAAGGTTGCCCTCAATTGGGATGGTGGCATAGGACATATCCATTTGAACACTCCCACCAACACTTGCAGCCCATTTTCTAGACAACAACATACCCCACTTGGTTGGGTAGTCAACAATAACTACATCAAGCTTCAAGTTTCTACCCGGATAGGTCAGCAAGTTGTACCACCAGACCTTTCACACATCCCACCACTGGCACCTCTCTGGAATCCATGGCAGTGCACTTCCCATATGTTGTTGTTACCTTGATGTTCAGTTCATTCATAACTTCCAAAGGCATAACATTACATGATGCCCCGAATCAAACATACAACAGCAATATCTATCCTTAATGATCAGAGTGGTGAAGAATGGATCCACATTTAGCTAGGAATCTACCAAGGATGTCCCCAAATAAACCTCAGGTGGTTCATCTAGCTCTTCTGATGCTGGTGGTGCTTCTAGTTCTTCGATGATTGGAGGAGTCTCCACAATATTTACGTTTCTACCTAGGGCACTCTTCTCTTCTTTCAATCCAAAATACTCCAATGCCCTCCTCTTGTGCTTAGGAATCCTAAGCAACTCAACAATTGGAACTAAGATCTTGATCTGACTCAAGACTTGGGCAATATCATAAGGGACAGACTTTGGCAAGGCAACATTGGAAGGAAAGGTTGACACACTCATTAGATGGCACATGATTTTTGACAACTTGGGCATGAGGAGGGGTATGAGTTTTGTTTGGGATAACAAGGCCCTTGGTAGATGCATCTTTCTTAGGGGCCTCTTTAGGAATATTTGAAAGCAATGGAGTTTTTGGCTTGGCCTGAGGCCCTATACCTTTGACAACCCTACTTCTTGTGTTGTACTCCTTCTCTTGGGCAATAACAACGTTCATCAACAATTCTGTCCTCCTCAGATGGGATTCCTCCATCATACTTCTTTATCATCAAAGCTCTTAAATATTCAAAGTCATTATTGGGCAATTCAAAAGCTTGTACAATATCTACTTCTAAAGCATGAGAGGGAGGAAGAAGAGGTACTCGGTGGATGCAATCCCAAAATTTAGCAACAGTTCTAGCACTTATTACCTCAGTTGAAGTTGCCCCTTGTTGTGAGCTCATGGAGCAACCCATCATGCAAACATCATCATCATTATCACCATCAGCTTCTTCTTCTTCTTGTTGATCTTCCTCACATGGAGCATGGGGCATGAAACATCTGTCACACTAATCAATGACATCTATCTCCTCCACAACAACTACTCTATGACCCAAAGGATTAGGTACCATTCTATTTTCCCCAACTAGCTTGGGACTATTTATTTCCAAATCCAACAGTCCCTTGCCTCTATCATCAAATCATTTGGTGATTTGTAAACTGTCTTGGCCTGTTGCTTGTGTTGACCTTGTGAACTCTGCCCAATCCCTTTTTCTTCCTCCCCGGCTAATTTGTATGATATTTCTTTGATAAATTTCCTACCAATTTTTCACAACTTCCTCCAAATCAAGAAATTTTACTTGTTTAAGGCTTTTCTCGAGTTAATTATTTTACACCCTCCCTTTTTGGAGGCTTTCCAATTTCCTTGATGTTGTTCTCTATTTGCAGAGCCATGGTGAATTCCTACCTCAAATTAGTAGGGTTTTGTCCCTCAAGTAGTAAACAACCTTTTTATCAAATGCATCTGAATATTTGATCAAACATGACTCATCACATGGCCTTAAGCTAACAGAAATCTCCTCAAGGTCTTGTTAAACCTTGTGTTGAAATCATGTACTAACTCATTAGGATTCTTCTTGATGTTTTCAAATTCTGACAGAAGAAACCTAGGGTCAATTCTATCACCATACTGCAATCTAAATGCATTGTTCATCTCTGTCCAAGAATCAATGGAATTATCTGGCAAAGATTTATACTAGTCCCTTGCATCCTCTTCCAAAGTATGGATAAACAATTTGATATATACATCTTCATGTTCAATCTCAAAGTCTTCCATCATATTGATAAAAAGCTTTAGATGTTGATCACCAATTATAGCGTTGTTTCCTTGGAACTTTGGTAATCTATTTCTTACATCCTGGGGAACTGCATTTGGATAACCAACCATCCCTGTAAAATTTATGGGACCAAAGGTTTTTATAAAAATGGAGTTCTAAGTGGAGGCTAAGCCATATTAATTTTTTGAGGAGGTGATCTTACGGGAGAAAAGAGTGATGAGGAGTGAGGGTCATCTGATGCGGTACAGGATATAATTTTCAAATGACAATCCCCTAATGGCTCCTTTTCACGGAAATCCCTATCAACACTGATCGCAAACTTTTCAAAATATAGGGGTAGAGTGAAGGCCTCTCTCCAGATGGAGAATTCAAATTTACAAAGAGACTACCTGATTCGGAAGTAGTTGAGGAAGCATTGCAGTATTTAATCATATGCCGATCAATTTCACCAATGGAGGCCTCTTTTCTTGAGGTTTGATCTCCAACAACCCTCTAAATTCTTCCTCCTTATGAATTAGACTTTCCAAACTCTAGAAATAACCTTCTACTAGGGTCTTTGGCGAAGAAAGATCTTCTTCCTTCCAACTTTGCAAAGATTAGTAACAATTTTCAATTTATAGAGGTTAAGACACTGGCATTTATCAAAATCAAATCAACTCGGAGTCACCACTAAGGATTTTCCCCCTAGTTGTGCAAATGCACTAAAATAATCATCAAATATCTGTCAGCACTAAAAATCATACAAATCTTTATAAATCAAACCTTCCTTCACCCAAATTTATCAATGGTGAGGCAAACCTAAAACAATAATGCTGAAATAATTGGACAAACATCATGCAGAACCTATAACTTTGTTTAATCCTTACAGATCTGATTAGAGAATGATGTTTTCAAATCGTATTTGCACATAGAGTGCGAAGAAACATCACCGGGTCTAAAAACTTTAAATTCTTCAAAACATCCCGTGACAACGGTGCAGATAGTAAGTGTTGGTACCCAAATTGATTCTCCCTCAGAAGTTGAGCAACATCACATGTTTTAGCGGAAAGCTTAGAGACAAGCATAGCATGTAGTGTCTCATTTTGTAGCGGGGATGAAATGTAACTTGCTCTTTGTCACTCAGATGTGGAGAAATGGGTAGCACCCTCAAGAGGATTTGACCTATCCTCACTACTTTATGGTTGTGCCTTTCAACCAAGGTGAGAGGACCCTTTTATAGCCTGTTGTTTATGGAGGAGATGGAGATGTCCTTCCTTGTGAAATATTAAGAAAACCTTGAAGAAAATATGATCAATGCAACAAAACCTAACTCTCACAAGTTGTCACTCTAGATAATGGAGATATTTTCTAAGCAAGGTTCAAGCCACTAAAGACAATGAAAACCTGATTGTTTCTACATGTTTTGGTAGTAAAAATTATGCATTTGTATACATACATGAAAAACAAGGGTAGTATGGGTATGATTAATTGTTTTTAAGTGAATTTTTGGTGGGAGGTGAAGTAGGATAAAGTTGATTATACCATACCTTTGGAGGGACTTTACAATAATGAGCAACTTCACAACATAAAGCTTTAGAAAAGTCCAGATGTTCCTTCAACCAGAAAGGTGTGCTTCAATGGAGGCCCAAATCAGCACGTTTTCACATAATCTTTAAGACTCCAATACGAAGGATCGAATTAGAAGACTCAATTAAACACTATGGTTTTTGATTAACCACGCCTAAGGTACACCCAAGACTTACAGACAATATTTATCAACAAATGACAGTGAATTGATTTTAATTTTTTTATCTCATCCAAGATGAAGGCTCTTCTTGAAATGAAATTACAAATACCATTAAACTATCACAGGGACGAGATCCTGTGTGATTTCACAAAAAAATTAGTGTAAGATTGCAATAGGAACAAATAGAACTATCTGCAGACATTTTGAAACAAAGTAGACATTAATTGCTCAGAGTCAACACAAAATAACTCAAATTTGATTAAACTTATTAGCAGGGGAAATTTTCTAGAAACAGTCTTATTAGAGCTTGTCAATGGCTATACACTCGTAACCACCTTGACACGATCAAGTTTAACACAAAAGAGATATACATGTTTCTCAAACAGTCCCTCAAAAAGACAGGCTCTATCAAGCTTTTCTCTTAGAAAATCAGTTCTGACCTCTAACACTCCAACCTTCCAACCTCCAACCCCTTACCAAGAGCAGAGCTCTTGTATTTATATCAGAAGTGACCAAAATAGAGGAAAAAAGGAAAATCTGATGACAGCTCGACCACCAGTCATTAATGCTCCTGCAAATCTGTCCACAATCTGGAAAAATTTCTTTTAAAATCCTCCATGCTTGCTTTGGCATATTAGAGGAGGAAGAATGGCAAATAATATCAAAAACGGGTAGTGGAAGCAACCAAATCCACTTTAATGGCGTGAAAGCCATTTTTTAGTTTTTTGCCCATCAAGGCCTGTTGAAAGTAATATTTTATGCTCCCATGGTGTAGTGGAGGTCCAGAGCTTTCCAACGGTGTCAGATTTGCAATATTTCAAGCTCTAAGTCGAAAGATATGCCCCTTCGCAGCTTGTATCGAATCCGTACAAATGGGCGGGAAAACAGTTTGAAAAATGGGTCCCCTTTTCTCTTTACAACTTTTGAAAAGATGTAGAAATTTCACATTTTGCTCCACACCTCCGCCCTTGAGAAATGAGCTTGACATGTGTCCTAAGGTGGGGCCCAAAAGAATGCAAGGCCAAATTCTACTAATTCACCTCCTTTTTGGAAAAGGGAAAATTTTCCAAATTTCCCCCAGAAGTCCACACCTCCGCCGTTGACCAGGGAAAATTTTTGACTATTTTATGTCGGGTCTGTGGGCCATTTTGATGTTTTAATCCTTTTGGCAACAAGAGGCAAAAAATCCAAGTTGCCTCCGATGGTCCGCTTCCCCGCCCTTTGACCTTTCAAACTGCTACGCGTCACAATGGCGCATCTTCAACATAGAGACCCAAAGCAGAGATCCTGAACGAGCGCGGGCTCACCACGTGTCCATGTTCTGCCAAACTATACCAGCTGCATAAAAATTTGTCTAAATCCAAGAAAAAGCAATGAAACCTCCACGTGGACTAGTTTTGGGTCAAGGAAATCCATAGAATTTTTAGAGTGCCCCACTGAGCCGCGTCCAACCAACAGAGACCACATTTCCTGTTGATGCAAAGATGTAAATTTGACCGGGAAAAATGCCCGTCAAACCGTAAAATGCGGAAAAATGACCATTTGAGCCGGAGATGAAATTTTCTCCAAGGACAGAATTTAGAAATGTTATAAGGCTCAAATATATTCCTCTGAGCTACATCCATTCATTTTTCTCAAGCATTTAGGGAAAAAAATGACAAGGACAACAAATCCCAACTGTGGAAAATGGAAAGAACGGGAGAGCCTGAGTTTTTAGATGAATAGAGAACGGGGGACCCTAATTACAGACCCTTTCCAGATAAATAGAGAAACAAGGAAACAACTATGGATCCATACGTGATCCTCGGCCCGGAAGGACTGGTTATGGCAACAAAGGAAGGCAGAGACTTCTCAGGCACAACACAGGGGGATGAAATATGGTAGAGGCCGTAAATTGATAGATTTTAATGGCAAAATGGGGCGAGACTATTTTGAGCACCAACACTTTTTGTCATCTCTTTGGGATCTAGGTAGATCTAGCAAAAATATTAGTAATTATAAATTTTCTAACACCCAAAAAGCATAAGGATGTAAGGAGCTTCTTGGGCCATGTTGGGTATTACCGAAGATTCATCCAAGATTTTAGAAAAATTACAGCACCATTGTTTGGTTTATTAAGGAAGGATGTTGCATTCGTATGGAAAAAAATGTGAAGTTGTGTTCCAGGCATTGAAACAAATGTTGACCTTTGCACCAGTTTGGAGAGGGCCAAACCGGATTTTACCATTTCATATACATATAGATGCTTTGGATCATGCAACTGGATTTGTTCTAAGCCGAAACATGGGATACTCAATTATGAAACATGCCGAGGTTAACTACACGGTCACTGAGAAGGAATTCTTAGCCGTTGTATATGCCATCAACAAGTTCATGAACTATGCCACGGGATATCCAGTTTTTATCCATACAAATCATGTTGCAATTAAATATTTGATCAACAAACTAGTTGTAAGTAGCAGGATAATTAGATGGTTGTTGCTCTTACAAGAGTTTGATGTAAAAATTGTTGATAAGCCTGGGAAAGATAATGTTGTAGAATTTCTCTCAAGAATGGAAAATAATAATGAGGAAGTAGTAGTGGATGACTCTTTCCCAGATGAGCACTTGTTTTCCATTTCCACCAAGACACCATGGTATCTTTGATATAGCCAACTATTTGGTTTCAGGTAAGACACCTCCACACTATCTATATTCGAAAATAAATATATTGTAGAGAAAAGTGTGAATTTCTCTTGGATAGTTGGTTTCCTATTCCACACATGGTAGGATAATGTTATGAGAAGATGTATTGATGATGAGGAAATTTATGATGTCCTCAAAGCCTACCATAGTGAGCCATGTGGAGGACACTTCACTGCAAAAGAACAACATAAAAGGTATTAACAACAGGGTATTATTGGCCTACATTGCACAAGGATGCAACATTGTATGCAAGAAGATGTGATAAGTGCCAAAGAATGGGAAGGCCTACCAAATCAGATGAAATGTCATTGCAGCCTCAGATAGTATTATAACCATTTGATAAATGGGGATTGGACTTTATTGGTCCCATTGATCCTAAGTCTCAACAAAAAGAATACATCCTAGTATGCACAGACTACCTCACCAAATGGACAGAAGTAAAGGCATTACCAAATCAAAAGAGTGAAAGAGTTACAAAATTCATATATGACCATATCTTTACAAGATATGGAGTGTGAAACAAGATTGTCACAGATCAAGGTACCCACTTCACTGCTGAAGTTATTATTGATTTAGCTACAGAATATGAAATCAGGCATATGAAGTCCACACCTTATCATCCACAATCCAATGGCCAAGATGAAGTAACAAACAGAGAAATTGAGGCCATCTTGACAAAGACTATTGCGCTACATAGAAAGGATTGGTCAGAAAGACTTCTGAGGTAGTTTGGGCATTCAATACCACATGGAAGACAACAACTAGGTGATACACCAAAGAAAGGAAGCGAGATATTATGTTGAGGAGAAAGAAATAGAGAAATGAAGATGAGGGAGGTCATACGAAGTGACACGACCCAAATCTTCAAATCTACCATTAAACTCCATGAAACACAACATCCCGCACTGCAAATGTGAAATACATGCACAAAAAAAAATCTAGAAGGGAGCGGCATGGAGAAACAACAAAACGATGCAAAGGGTTGAAGAACACCACAAAACATGCTTTTATTGCTCGAGAAGGTGCACTGAGACCATTACATTTATGGAATAGAGGCAAAAATACATTTGTCGGGCGTAGGAGAAGGTTCGCTGCTCAAAAATGGTGTCGAGAAACAAATTTGACAGAGTTTCTCTATGCCCAGAATGTCTCTCTTCTCAAACGAGAAGTGTTACAATGTATATAGAAAGAAAAGAGAGAAGAGGGAAAAGTCGAATCCTGCTTTGAAAGTTCAACCACTTGAATATCAATGCCTTCTGCAAATCCGCCCATAATATGTCGTTTCTGGTTCCCCATGTTTGCTTGTCGTATGAGAGAAGATGGCAGACCAAAATCTTAATATCCGGGTAGTGGAAGCCATCGGATCCCGCACTAATGGACGGGAAAATAGTTTGAAAAATTGGGTCCCCTTTAATATGGGACACGTGATAGCCAGATTAGGGAAAAATTGGGTTTGTGGGTCCGTAATTTATCTTTTCCCCTTTTTCCACAAGAATCACGAAATCCAGAAAACTCCCGCGGCCCCGAAGCTCTGCTTGGACACGTGGCACTCTTTGGTTGGCTTGGGGAGATGCACTTCCATCTTTTCCTTTGTGCCCCTTTATTTTCTTTTATTTTAGAGCACACCAAGTTTGTCAAATAGATTTAAGACACAGATTCACGCGACAAAGTCATTTCTTCTCTTTCTTCTCGCACAGGGTCATTTAAACTTTCACAGGCCCCACCATTCCATTGTAGAGTCCCTCTGTAACCAATTTTGTCATCCTGGAATGTGAGCTCACGGGTCTAAGTCGTTTCCTTCATAATTTCTGATGTGCAGGAGTTGTCTTGACCAAATTTTTTGGGGGTGAATTTGGGATACCAATTTGGCGATTCATAGGGACATCTGCTGCTTTAGATGAAAAGACCAAGTGGCCTCAAGCATCCATTGGGCATGGAGTTTGCCTGATAAACATGAAACTGATATGAACTTTTAAGATCTAATCCCTGAATCACTTGGAAACCCATTGAGACTTGAAGTTGAACTTCACCAAAAGCCAATTGAATGCACTATGCAAGAGCAATACAACAACGACCAAAAATTATGTACAAACTGAAAATTGTACATGCTACAAATGGAACATGCAGAGTGTGTAAAAGCACTTCTTTTGCTGAAAATAAACCTACCTAATCTACTTAAACCAAGAGCAAATGGAACTCAAACAAAACCTACAACCGATAGGGAGAAATAACTTCCCTTTCTCAAAAATTACAAACATGCAACGATTTGTGCATCGAACATGGCTGGTTGGATGAGTGAAAAACTAACTACAAGTGATCTTTCACCCAAATCACCAAAGTATCACTGGAGACAAATCAAATACCTCTTTTAGTTGCTCCTAATTTGGATTCAAGAGGTATGGCGGTGATCCTTGGTGCTTTGCATATCATCCTCATGCCCTGAAGTAGGCATGACTGGTTTTAGTTTCTCCTTGCTCCAATGAAGCCAAGTACACGATTGAACACGATTTGATCCTTTGGATGTGCCCATTTCTATGAAATTCAACTCCAAAATGAAGTCTTCTTGTGGACCTTCTTGGGTGGATGGTGTGAGAGAGATGAGGATTTGCGCTTCCTTCCTCCTCCTGAGAAGAAGATGGAAGATTAAATTCCTCTAACCTTGGTTCCTAAGGGCCATTGTGAGATGTAGGTTGTTGTCCTTGGATGTTATCCTCCGTGGCAGCAGACTCGTGTTTTGGAAGGCAGAAGATGGAGGAGTAAATGATGTGATCTCCTCGGGATCCTCTCCATCAAGACAATCCTCCAAGTCAGACAGATAATCTACCTCCTCGTTTTCCTACTGCGTGTGTTTGACCTCCTCCATGGTGTCCTTCAAATCTGCCATGGTTCCCCTCATCTTCAAACATGAAGTTTGAAAGCTCAAACTCTTCTTTGACATTAGAGTTTGAAGGGGATGAAGTGGGAGGAAGAACTGAAGGTTCTTCTATGGCTTGCTCTACACTTGTTGCCTCTGAAACCGTATGGTTCTCCTCCAGAACCACGCCCTCTGGAGCTAACTGATTTTCATCTAGAACAGGCACCTGTATGATTTCCTCTTCCCAATCGGAGTCGTATGAGTCACACCATTCTTCAACTATCCTGCAGTCGTCGAACATGATGACGTTGGCTGGGAAGGTGCATTGGTAGGGGGTTGTTCATTTATGGTACAACTAGGCAGAGGGGACTTGGAAGAAAATGGGAGGATGGACGCAGAAGGGATGGAAGGCACGCTAGATTTTTGAGCCTCCATTCCTTCCACCCACTCTGTAATCTGGGGCAACATCTCAGTGATGAGGTGCAGCTTGTGTTGGGCGCTAAACTAGCACAGGTACATGGCCGACCCATGGACAAGGGGCCTTGTAGCCAACTTCAGCTACCATTATGGAGCACTTGACTCTGAGCTGCATCATGTCCATCTCAATCTTTTGCATCTGCCTCTCAAAATCAGCTTCGGCCAAGGAGTTTCCACCATCATTTGCATAAACTTGTTCTTCATAAACATTTTGGTTAGAAAAAAGGGGTTGTATGCATTTTCAAGATAATGGGGCTTATAAAACTGATTTGGAGGAGGATTTTGAAACTGTGGGGATGGAGGGAAATAAGTTTGTTCTTTGCAAATGAGAATTCCATGGTGGGAAAGAAGTCATGATTGCACAACTTCATGGGATTGAAGAAGATGAAGGAGATGGAAGAAATAATGGGTGGAAATGGATGGGAAGAAGGTATGCAACTCAGAGGATGGGTTGTTGACCAGATGGAGTCACCAGATGTGCTTGAAAGTGCCTCCAAAGGCTGAAATCTTCACCAAGAGCACATTGAACCTGATGAAGTGAAGTGGTAAGGTGCTTGGACTGTCCCCACGGCATGCCAAAAATATTAGTGTGAAATCATAGCACCCCTAAATGAGTTATGGAAATATTCTTTTCTAAGGTAGAATCATCTGGTGTGATTGCATAACATTGAACTTTCCCCAAGGTGTGGGACCTTGCAAAAGTGGGAAAGATCTCCAGAGAAGGTTGGTTCCTCTTCCTAAACTACCTGCCACAAGCTATTCCAGTGCAGCAAGCTAATCTAATCCTAATCTAACTTCCAAGGAGACAAGGAGAGAAAGAAAATTGGAAAAAATAGATCCTACACTAAAACGGTGATACACCAGCAAAGGAAGCGAGATATTCTGTTGAGGGAGAAAGAAATAGAGAAAATGGAGATGAGGGAGGTCAGATAGAAGTGACACGACCTAGATCTTCAAATCCGCCATTAAACTCCATGAAACACAACATCCTGCACCTACAAATGTGAAATACATGCACAAAAAAACAAATTTGGAAGGGAGAGGCACGAAGAAACAACAAAACGATGCAAAGGGTTGAAGAACACCACAAAAACACGTTTTATTACTCTAGAAGGTGCACAGACCATTACATTTATGGAATAGAGGCACAAATACATTTTTCAGGCGTAGGAGAAGGTTCACTGCTCAAAAATGGCGTCGAGAAACAAATTTGACAGAGTTTCTCTATGCCCAAAATGTCTCTTTTCTCAAACAAGAAGTGTTACAATATATATAGAAAGAAAAGAGAGAGAAGAGGGAAAAGTCGAATCTGCTTTGAAAGTTTAACCATTTGAATATCAACGCCTTATACTGCAAATCCACCCATAATATGTCATTTCTGGTTCCCCATGTTTGTTTTTCGTATGAGAGAAGATGGCAGACCAAAATCTCAATATCCGGGTAGTGGAAGCCATCGGATCCCACACTAATGGATGGGAAAACAAGAGTTTGAAAAGCCGGGTCCCCTTTAATATGGGACATGTGGCAGCCAAATTAGGGCAAAATTGGGTTTGTGGGTCCATAATTTATCCTTTTTCTGCAAGAATCACAAAATCGAGAAAAACTCCCATAGCCTTGAAGCTCCGCTTGGACATGTGGCACTCTTTGGTTGGCTGGGGAGATGCACTTCTAACTTTTCTTTTGTGCCCATTTTTTTCTTTTATTTTAGAGCCTGCCCGAGTCTGTCAAATATATTTAAGACACAAATTCATGCGACAGAGCCATTTCTTCTCTTTCTCCTCGCACAGAGTCGTTTAAACTTTTGCACGCCCCGCCATTCCATTGTAGAGTCCCTCTACAACCGGTTTTTTTTGGTCCTGGAATGTGAGCTCATGGGTTTGAGTCGTTTCCTTCATAATTTCCTTATGTGCAAGAGTTATCTTGACCAAATTTGTCGGGGGGTGAATTTGGGATAACAGGTTGGTCGAAATTTGGAAAATTCAAACATTGAAGTTCTTCAAGTTCACTCAAAATTTTGTGTAATCACTTCCGATCGAAGGACTTCTTGCCTCGCAATTTCGAGATCCGAACAATTGATGGAGACTTGATAAAGAATGAGCCAACAGACTATTCGAAGTTGCGGAACCAACCACAAATTCTTTAGTATTTTCACAATAATGGCTAGATGGATTATATCAAAAAGTTCCAAGGGTTAAACGAGTCAATTGTCACGAGTTCACCACTATGTTAAACAACGAATAGGAAAAAGTCAAGGGTTTACAAGTTAAGGTTGATGAGGAAATACATGCTATAGTCACTGGTCTGCCAACAAAAGGTGAAATGTATCATGTGAAAGCCAATCCTAAAGAAGCTCGAGTAGAATTTGTAGATGAAGATGAAAACTTCATGGCGGATAGACAAGGTACATTGTGTACTTCTTTAAAACCTTTATGGGAAGATGTTTCCAATTATATCATAAAATATTTCACCTGTGAGGGTAGATATTCCCGATTGAACACATCCATTTTAAACTGTTAAATCATTTGAAGAAAGATAGACATGTGAATGTACCAAATTTCTTGCATGAAAGTTTAAATAAGATGAGTAGAGAGTCACAAGAGGGGAAGGTATGCCCTTTCTCACCATTGTCTTGTCACTCTAGTTGTAAAGCATGCATTGGTGACTGAGCATCTTGCATTGAATTGGGGATATTTCACAAGAGCAAATCATATTAATGATCTATTGGGGAAGGGTAAGAACAAGAGAAAAAGCTTAGCTAGTTCCTCTATGCCTCCACCAGAACCCTTAGTTTCAGAAAACCCTACTCCTACAGAAACCCCAATTCCTACTGAAGCTTCCATACCTTCTGAAACACCTATCAATGAAGAAACATTATTTCCAGAGCAAGGCCCTAGACCTATATCTCCAGATAGGGTCCTAGTTGTTGAGGCATTATTAAATATCTCAACCCCATAATCATCTTCCTACAAAGGAAAGAGGATGTCTTCCCACCAAACTTTTGAGCTGCAAAGATTATCGTGCATAGACTCAAAACTAAAAAGCCAAAAACTTCAAGTCTAGGAAAAATATTCAAATATCCTTAGACAGTGACGAGGAGAGGATAGATAGGAATGATGAAGCCATTCCAATGGAAATTGAACAAGAAGTTCCCATAGTCACAGATGCAGACATAATCATGGAGGAACAAACCAATGAAGTTGAAAAGAGAAAGGAGGAAGAATTAGGTGAACAACCTAATAATGAGTGCCCTACTAAACCAATTGAGGTTCAAACAGAGGTCGTTCATGCTAGGGAATCCCAAATTCAGCATGAAGAGGTGACAGTTGAAGAAATTGAAGTTTTAACTAATGATCATAGAATCCCCGAGAGAAACAGAGACTGTTCATGTGCGCATGAATATGATTTAGTAACTAAGGAAAGTAAGGAAGCAACAACTATAGCTACAGATGATGAAGAGAAACCTAAGGAAGTGTCATCGAAACAATACTTGTAACTCAACCCAAAGTGTCATGGATACACGAAGCTAGTTTACTGGTGGATATAAAGGATATAATTGACAACATTGTCCATAACCTTGAGCCAGAGATTTCCCAAGAATCTTGTACACCAATGCACATAAATAACCCCCCAATTACTCATATATCCTCAAAACACGTGTCCCAACCTTGCACATGCACCACATGTTATCATACAAGAAGTCTTTAGAGAGCCTCCTAGGCCAACCTGTAACAATATGGCAACACAAACCAATTCAGAATATTGGGTGCAAAATTTTGAGAACTATTGTAATAAACTATAGAGAAGATGGGAAAGAGAAAAGGAAGAATTACTCTTCCAGCACCAACAAGATTTGGAAGAAAAGGATAGGCAACTAAGGGAAAAAGACAATGAGATTGCACGGTTGAAAAAGAAACAAGCAGATACAATACAAGTAACCAATGAAATTTTCAAGTGTAGACCACCATCAAGCATTTATTTTGTATTTCTAAAGGAACAAATGTTGCAATTAAAATACACTTGTATCAACAATGATATACCCTTTGATATCAGTGGAGCTAGGTCATTTTTCGAATATATCTAAAAATGCCCCATGAAATACAATTACTTCTTTGTGAATTGTATATGTTTAATTATGCTTTAGAATATGACAGAGACTGGATCCATGTTCGTACATTAGGGATGTGTAAGTTCGGTCATTGTGTTCTTATTTCAATAATGGGCTCTACAAACAAAAACATATGATCGAATACAAACAATTGTGCAAAGAGCAACCATTAATGATTAGGGTAGAGGCAAACAATACAAAGGCTATGATTGAAGAGTATGGAAAGTTCATGAAAGAACAAAAATCAAGTAGAGGGTATATAGGATGTGAGAAGAAGTCCAAAATGTGGCCAGAGATCACATTAAGTACAATGGTGCAGAAATAGTACAAGCATGCAGAAGGAGATGGGAAGAAATGCCACCATAGTTGAAGAGAAAAGAAATGCATTCATATCCAAACATTATCCCAACTCTCCAACGAATCAATCCATATATTTAGGTAGTAAAGGGATGTGGAAAAACTTGGTTCCCAATTGGATATTATCCACCTATTTTCCACTATCCAATACCTCATTGGTTTGGGGATAGAGAACTCAATGAGGAAGTGAAAGAAAGGATAATGGAATGCTACAGGAGGAATGCAGGTTACTTCTTTACTGAACCTGAGGGAACATCCATGCCAACTAACTTCAGGAAACTATGCAGCATCATCTAGGCGGACCCCAAGAAAGAAAAGGATAAATACAGTAAAATCTTGAATGAGGCCATTCAAGAAGCTAAGTTTGAGGGTGTGATGAGACCCTTTTATTACTATTTTGGTCTCATTTTTTGTGTATATTGTATACCCCGTACTTGTTATCTTTGTGATCCTATCAGACATTTCCACTTGAACCTAAAACTTGTGGCACTTATATATTAATTAGTATAATTATTACTAAGTTACTTTATTTCATGGATTTTGAATGTGCATTTTAATCTCTTTGATGCAATGAATGATTATTAGTGCTTTATCTGAATTCCATACTTATTACGAAGGATTTTTATGTATTGTCACTAACATATAGCCGAAGAAACTCATCACAAATCAAGGAAGAATTGTCCGCAAAGCATGCGCATGCAAAGAATCGACTTGTCCGCAGCAAGGAACCTACAACCATAGGAAAACAAACACATATACAAAACTATGATGGTGGGAAATGTGATCAACAAGAATGCTTCACATGAGCTCACACATGCTAATAAAGAAGTAGTCATGACAACAAGAGTTGATCTCACGCTAATGCCTAATTATTCTCTACAACTACAACGTGGAACTAGTTGATTTAATTTTACAACTGGTTGTTGAATGAACAATTAGTTATGTTGACGCATTAGAACACTTTTCTTCAGTTCGGATTGCATGCATAAGAATATATGGATTTCTTGGGAATGATCTGATACTTAATCAAAATGTAACTACTAGTTGAAGAAGTCTCTTCACGTCTCTGTTGAATATAAAGAGAATGATTTTTAAGTTCATTAATACCATC
This sequence comes from Taxus wallichiana var. yunnanensis, assembly GCA_018340775.1. NCBI lineage: Eukaryota > Viridiplantae > Streptophyta > Pinopsida > Cupressales > Taxaceae > Taxus > Taxus wallichiana. The sequence continues at coordinate 589,159,038 of CM031238.1, read as the reverse complement.
CTTCACAACATCATCCTCAGTTTTGTTGACAAAAATTTCAGCAACATTTAACAAATCCTTACAACTATTTTGAAGATGGATCCAGGTGGCATCCGTAGTGATTTTCCAATTCCTAATGACATTAAAAACAATGGTAATGTTACCAAGAATGCCATGAATCAGTTCCCACGCAGCTTCCGCACACTTGTCAAAGACCAAAGACCGGGTTCTAAATCGCTTTACGGGTGGGCACGTCCTCAACAAAGATCCTCTCTGCGCGCCCCACAACAGCTTCTTTCTCGGTAACATCTTCGGTAATTTCCTCAATGACATCCTCAACGACATCCTCCTCTACATAGTCTTCTTCTTCCATAATAGCTTCCTCAGCTTCAAAACCAGAATCCTCTTCCATCTCCTCAAAAACTTCCAATTTTCCTCCAGAGCCATAAATATTTGGGGATTCAAGGTAGGCATTTGTTAGTTCGAGCAAAATTTGGGGAATTGGGTCATCTTTAACAGTATCTGAAGCATCCAAACTAGGAGGAACAAAATTCCTAGAAACAAGAGTGGGGGAGGCAAGAGAGGAAGGAGCAGAGGTAAAGAGGCAACATCACAAAGGGCTGTAATTTCCACTTTCGAGTCACAGGAAGGTAGGGGATTCAGCGCGGCGGAGGTGGCGAGTGACAGGGCGGGGAGGAGGCGGAGGAGGGGGTGGCGGCGAAGTCGATCCAATGACAATGGGAAAGTGATTTAGGGCACAAGCATCCACAACATGCTTAAAGAGAAGATAAATAAGACCTTGGTGAAGTAAATTACCTTCACCTGCTCTTGCCTTTTATATGGATAAAACCAGAGATTGATAAAGGAAGTTGACAAGATTAACCTTACCCCCATTACGAAAGTGAGCCAGGATGAAGAGTTGGGGCCCGTAAACCAATTTGTATTTTCCCTCCAAAGTAATGTACCGATAATGCATTCGATTCCGTGATTCTAAGGCTCCTCCAGAGGTTCTTCATAGCCCAACTTATAAATGAAGAATTTCTCTTTCCTTTTGGCCAAAAACCACCATTTCAACTTTTAGAGACCTCTTAAAATAAATATCCCCTTCGTTGGGAAGCCCAGTTGCTTCGGCAATGCTCTCCACCATAATTTCAAACTTTAACTTTACCACACGAACATTTCCCTGCTTCCAGGAGGACATAACACTACTAGAAACCACCACAGAGTGCCCTAAGAGTCTTTCAATGAAAGTCGCCACCCCTTTTTCCACCAGATCTTCTAGACATCTTCATCTTGTTTAAGATCATCATTGTTCCCGAGCTCAAGTTGAACCAGAGAACCCCCATATTTTCCAGAATCGAGAAACAAAGATAACAACTAGAACAAATGGTATGAAATGAAGTTTTAATGTGGGTATAAATAAACAAACCCAAACCTCTATTGACATGTGCCCATGAGAGAAAAGATTGCTTGCAATTATTTTTGAAAATCTGCATTAATGATTCAAATTTTGTTTGCTCACTTCACACGCGCGATGAAGGTAATCAATAAAATAAACTTTCCAATCATCATAAATGTGATCATCATCGGTGGTGAGGGAAGCATATGGCCAAAGGAAACGAAATCCCAAGTAATCATGATAAGAGGTGCCAACCTTATACATGCAAAACTTAGCAATGTTTATGATAGTCATCCTTAACTACTTTTAGAATTAATTTAGGAATATTCCCTATCCATTGTTGTTGATTCTGCTGTGAGACTCCAAGATTAGCAAGCAGATTGGCCACTTTGTTTCCTTCCCTGAAAACATGTTGATATTGAACGTTGCTAAATTGAGATTGGAGGAGTCTTATGTCTAATATGATGTTGTTGATAGTCTAGTTGGTGACACCCTTGTTATTTAGAAGATTAATCAAGTTTAGTGAGTCACTTTCCACAATTATGTTAATCTTGCCAAAATTAGTGGCCAAGACCCTTTAAAATAGCCAAAGCTTCAGCTCTATGGTTAGTGCCCAAATCAAAAAGGAGGCAGAAGTTGCCATCGGTTGTCCCAATTCATCCCTAATAGCAACGCCCCCACCAGAGAGGCCCAAATTACCTTTAGCAGCCCCATCAGTATTTACTTTAAGCCATCTAGCAGGGGAGGGGTCCAGGTAGTAGTAGCCCTTAGAGCAACAGAGTTGGGAGGCTGGAGGGGAACCATGAGTTGTTGTAACCACTGTCTTTCCATGTTGAGAACAATTTTACACTTGTGTTGTTTCCAAATGCTGCAATTCAGATTTTCTTGAAGACCAGCTGTTACCAAAGTGAAGACCTGTTGGGGTACTTTGTTGATCCTTAAAGATTCTCCTATTTCATTCTTTCCATATGTTCCATAGGGTGTGTGGGAGAAGTAATTTCCAGGCAAGATTGACAATTTGATGATGAAAGAAGGGAATCCATTGATCGATAACTTCTGGGATTGTTTTAGGAAAAACCCAAGACACTCCAAAAATATTAAACAGAAGACTCCAAATAGAGGAGTAATTACAATGAAAGAGTAAATGGGCCAAAGATTCAAGAGCATTAAGACAAAGCACACACCTGGTAGGTAATGAGTATCCCCTCCTTTTTAGGTTTTCTCCCGATAGGAATGCATCTCTAGAAGCGAGCCAAGTGAAAAACCCAGTTTAGGGATCACCTGAGGCATCCAGATCGATGTAATGTAGGGCCCTCCGAGATGTGTGGAAGGGAGAGGTAGGCAACCTTGACAGAAAAGGAGCCCGAAACCGAAAGAGGCCATATTCTAGCATCCTCCACAGAAGAAGCAGGTAAAAATTGTTGCACCAATAAGAGCTTCAATTTTTCTATCAATTACATTTGAAGATAGCTAGCACCTTCCCAAATAGGTATAGACCAACTTGGGTGTAATGATGATCTATCGACATAATTTGCGACATAAGGACCACAAGTTCTAATAAGTCTAGCTCTTATAGGATCCCATAAGGGGTCATCAGATAACACCTTGTCTCCCATCCATTTTTCGCTCCGCATAAGGCGACCACGTGACCATTGCTAATTTTCCATCTAGTGCATGCCTGAATCAAATTTTTGGTGCTCTTAATGGAATTCCAAATAGCCAAGCCATTTGGGGTATTTTCATCATAGAAGTCCTCAACCAAAGAAATATATTTAGAGATCATCATCTGAGTCCAAGAGCTCTTCCATTGTTAGCAATTTCCCAACCTAATTTGGCAAGCATGGCAACATTCATATCAACAATTTTGCGCAAACCCAATCCCCCTAAAGTCAGTAGGTTTACAAACCACCTTCCAAGAAACTAAGTGAATTCTCTTTCTTTCTTCAGATCCCGACCAAAGGAACTTTTTCTGTATTTGTTCAATAGCGGTAGCCACAAAGGTAGGTATTTTCAAAGAAGGATATAAAGCGAGATCGGAAAAATTTGCGGTGTAGCCTTAACTAGTTGCAACTTACTTGCCTAACTGAGGAGGGAGCCTTTCCAACCCGCTAGTTTCTTTTTGAATATGTCGATAACAGAATTCCAGAGGCACTTAGTTTGTCTTCCCAAAAAGAGCGAAAGACCAAGGTATGAAGAGGGGAGATCCATAATCCTGTAGCCAAAGATGTCAACAATCTTTCTGTCTTCTAGCTAGGGTATTAATGAAAGCAATGCTACTCTTCCCAAAGTTTATCTTTTGACCCGAAGCCGATTGATAACAATCCAAAATATGTTTCAAAACTTTTTCCTCTTGGATTGAAGCTAAACCCAACAGAAGGGTGTCATCATGAATTGGTCTGTGAGTGGAAGTTGGGACCCTAGAAGTGGTATAGTGATACCTTTGATGTTGCCTTCACCTTTAGTTGCTTCCAAAGCTCGTTGAGAGTATACAACCATAAGTATAAACAAGAAGGGGGATAAAGGATCCCCTTGCCTGATTCCCCGACTTGAGTTAAAATAGCCTTGAGGGATATCGTTAATGAGAATGGAGAATTTAGGCATTGAAATACAATTATAAATCCAGGATCTCCATTTTCCCCAAAACCAAATTTCTTAAGGACCTGAAGTAAGAAAGGCCAGCTAACTCTATCAAACGCCTTTTGCATGTCAAGTTTAAGGATCATACTAGCCGATTTTTTGAGTGAAGTCGAGTGCATCACCTCATGAACAGTAATGATGCCTCCTTGGATCAACCTACCTCCAATGAACCCATTTTGTTGTTCCGAAATTAAACTTGCCATAATTGGTTTGAGTCTGGAGGCAAACATTTTACTAATAATCTTATAAGAGGTGTTACATAGGCTAATGGGCCTATAATTAGTGATCAATTTAGATCCCATTGACTTAGGCACAAGGGCAATAAAGGTATTATTCCATTCCTTTAATAGAAGGTATTTTTGTTGAAACTCAAAAATAGTTGCATGTAGGTCAAATTCTATGATGTGCTAGAAAGATTGAAAAAAGCCACAAAGAATCCATCAGGGCCAGACAATTTATCACCCTTCAAATTGAAGATAACTTTCCTTATTTCATCAATAGAGAATGGTTGGGTGAGTCTAAAATTCATATCATCATTAATTAAATTAGGAATATGACTGAGCATTTCCTAACAATCCTCTTCATTCGGGGAGGGCCCTCATGTAAAAGGTTAACATAGTAGTTGATAAGTTCAACAACTACATCATCTTTGTTAATGTAGGTATCATCCACTGTGAATCTTTTATTTTGTCCCTACTCTTGTGTTTCATAGCAGTCATATGGAAGAATTTCATGTTTCGATCTCCCTGCTGAAGCCAGGTGGCTCATGATCTTTGACGCCAATAGATTTCTTCCTCAACCAAAGTGTTGTGATAGTCACTAAGTAGGGAAAGTTCCTTATGATGAAGCTGAGGGGATCTTCCTTTCGAATCAATCTCCTCTGAAATAACAACAAGCTTTAGAGATAACAAATCCTTTCTTCTATGGATAACCCCAAAAACTTGAGTTTTCCAATTCTTCAGCTTATTCTTGACATAGCTAAGCTTCTTAAATAACTTGTACATAGTCGTGCCGTGAATATCCATTTGCCACCAATCCTTGATAAGATCTTCTAATTGATGATTTTGCAACCAAGCCACTAAAAACGAAAGGGAGGATGTTTCAAATTTTGAGCTTGTGAGGTGGTAAGAAGTAAAGGGCAATGATCAAAGGCTATCTTAGGCAAATCCTTGCAAATAGAAATCATTATAGTGAGCCATCCAATCCATAGAAATAAGGAATCTATCCAATTTACATTGAATGTGATTGTTTCCCAACCTTCTGTTAGACCAAGTAAAATTGGCTCCATGCAGATCAATATCAAAAAATTCCCCCATTTTGATAAAGTCGAAAGAGCTTCCGTGCTTAGAAGTGTTGACGCTAGTTCCACCTTGCTTCTCAAAAAGATATAAAGGAGTATTAAAATCTCTAGCTATCAACCAAGGAAGATGCTTGCAGGTATAATGAAAATCCAGCAGTCAGCCCAAAGTTTTTTTTTGAGACTCAGTGTTAGGCGCATATATATTAACAACAATCCAACCCAAATTAGACCCAATTTCTTGGAAGAACATTCCTAAGAAATGGGGGATTTGATGATACATTCCCCAAAGAGAATCTTCGGATTCCAAAATGCATAAACCTCCAACGATTATCACCGACTCTTGGGAAACCACAGAGGCATTGGGCCAAAGCTTATTAAGCATATTCTCCTCTTTCAATTTAGTTTCTTGAAGCATCAAAATATCTGGAAAATGTTTGAGTCTAAAATCCTTAAGGATTCTTTTTTTTCGTGGAGCGTTCAGTCCCCAAACATTCCAAGAGAAAATCTTCATTTCTTTGTTTTTGGCTTACCTCCACTTGGGATGGCAAGGAGTCCCTGTGTTCCTTGAGCTATATTGAGAAATGCTTCCTCCTAAAGCTTTGCTTGATTTGTGAGTCTCCCTTTGGTTTTCTTAGTGCCCACATCAATCTTTGCCTTAGTGTTGTTTTGGTATTCTTAGTGGGACTACTATTAATAAATAACAAAGCAGAAGGAGAGATGATGGCGTTCACATGCAGAGGGGAACGAGTAAAAACAATTCTAGAAGATCAAACAAAAGGAACACTAAGAAAGGATAGGCTCCAAAAAGTCACAAAGAGAAGGGGAGGAAGGAGGAGAGGAGGCAAAAGGGGAGGATCCAAAAAGAGGAAAGGTGAGAGGAAGATTGAAGGAGGGGGAGGAAGCCAAAGAGGAGCAGAGGGAGAAGGCAAAGCAAAAGAAGGGAGGGAAGGAGCGGAACAAGAAGGGGAGGAGGTAGAGGAAAGCAAAACAGAACAAACGTGCTACAAGGAGGAAACCTCTAACGGGGAAGAGGAAGCAGGAGGGGCGGAGTGGACAGAGTCAAAGTCTCCAAAGGAGACGAGGAAGGAAAGGGAAGCAAGGCAGAAGTAAAAGGGAGAAAATATCCTCCGAAAGAACATCAAAAGGATTAGAATTACTAACAACATTAGAGTTTTTGGGAATGTACTTGCCTTTGTTCAATGGTGACCGAGCTCTTTCTTTGGAAGATTGGGTTGGCTTAGTTGGGCAAGCCATAGCCCAATGTCCAATGCTTTTACAATTGGAGCAAGCTTGAGGAATATATTCATATTCAATGGGTTGAACCCAAGTTCCCAGCTCAGAGTGAAGATCAATAGAGGATGACAGAGGTGAGCTTATGTCAGCATTGACATAGAATCGCTTGAATGAATTTGGATTCGCCTTAGTAGATTGATCAATTGATATTAGAGTACCAATGGAGCTAGTGATGCCTTCAATGACTGCAGAGTGCCAAAACTCTAAGGGGAGGTCGGAAGACAAACCCAGACTGGAGCTTGAGTCATTGTTATAGTCTTCGCATTGAACCCGGGAGTCCAAATGACAAATATAAAAGCCTTTCCTTCGAAAACCAAGGTCCACCCAGAAGAGCCCAAGCAAAGTCTTCTTTGTGAGAGAAAGTGAACAACATGAACCCATTGGAAAGAGCAACAATATCTACCGGACCACAGGGGGCATTTAATACGTACCCATTTGTGTATCTCCTCCAAAGGTGGCCTCGGGACCCATGAGCTTTCTATCGGCCGACAATTCCCTAAAGGCTTGTGTCGCTATGGTGATCGAGGCAAGGATTTGAAGAGATAAAGTCTCATCAATGCTCTGAGGTTGCAGTTTTCCAAGGTCCGTAGGTTTCGAAGAGCCAATAATGATGTCCTTCAAGGAGCCAACAAAGACGTCAACAAATTCGGGAGGGGGTCGGTGTTGGACCAGATGGATCCACCATCGAAGCAAAAGGTAGTCACAATAGAAATTCAAAAGTTACAGAGCGGGAAAAAAGGTTAATTTTTGGTGCCAAACATCTTTTTTTTATTTCATGAGTTGTTATTACAACAAATGTAAAAATATGTATTGTTACCTAACAAATATTAATATTGACTAATAACTTCAAATATAACACTAACAATATAATTTCCTAACAACAAGACCCTATGCTTTTGCTTCTTTTTCGATCGCTATCTTTTTGGACGAGGAATGTTTTAAACATTTCATTTTAATTTCATTGTAATTAAATGACACAAAAGAACTTGTTAATGTCCATGGTAGATAGATTTTTTTAATGGTATGATTAAAGCGTGTTTATATAGTATCATATTATCATTATTGGTGTTTGTTTTATGACAGATATGTGACATGATTCCCATGTCAAGGTATTTTAATGTGACTCTTCTTGTGCGGACTCCAAGGTGAGTTATAAAAACGTGTTATAATGTAGATTCATCTCAATGTACGGTCATACTTCAAATACAATGTCTTTTTGTGTGAATAAATGAGCAACAAGTAATCATACACACTTCTCTTTTATGTGAATAATGTGTGGTAGGGAATTATATGGCCCAAAATAAATTGATCATAGTTAATTGATAGTTGAATTTCTATTTGGGTAGTGAATTCAAAGATATATTTGATGTAAATAACTTCATTACATCTATGAGTGGCGAGTTCAAACAATCAAAGAGCTTCCTCCAAGGTTAAAGATGAAAGTACATCATGGTATATTGATGGCAATACCTCTTGTTAATCGGTTAAACATATCCCATCTTGCCTTGATCAACGAAATCAAGGGTACCGTGTTAATTCATAGGTCACCTTTAATACTTTTAGTTGTTGCAATTGTGATTAAATTTAACATTTACCTTTTGAAGTGGAACTCTTAGATTATACGTATTCTGATTTACTACTCTGTCGATACTTCCATTAACATATAAGTACAAAGTTCTACATTTGAATAAGACAAATGCACGACTAGTTAACAATGGCATGTCCTTAGATATCAAAATTTATGATGTCGTGTAAATCACAATACCATCTCGCTTTACTTCACAAAGGTTGAATAGTTAGGACAACTTTTGCAAATGTTGTTTGAAAATGGCCCATTCTTGCTTTTACATCTTCATTATGAAATGCATATGTTGGATTTTCCTAGTTGTACTCATGAGTGTATTGAAGTGACGAGAATTTTTTCTAGAATTAGGTGACTTGTGTGCAATGATGAAATATCATTTCCTTATCAAGTTATTTCCATCGCTGTATTTTTTTCGGCATGATTTGTAATTTATTTTTGTCATGCCATTATTTTCTAGATTGGTCTTCACTATCATGGTCTGACATTTCCTTTCTCAGGTATGCATATCCATAATGGAAAGAAAATTTCATAAATTTTGATCTAAAATGACTAGATCGGTTATGTCTTTTTGCCCTTTCACTATCATGGTCCGACATTTCCTTTCTCAAGTATGCATATCCATAATGGAAAGAAAAATTCATAAATTTTGATCTAAAATGACTAGATCGGTTATGTCTTTTACCCTTGAAAAGACTATACTTTGGTTTTAAAAACACTTGATATTACATTAAACATTTAAATTTATAATTGACACAAAAGAACTTATTAATGTCCACGGTAGATTGAAATTTGTAATTATATAATTAATGACATGTTTATATAGTCATATCGTAATTGATGTTTATTTTACGATAGATATGTGACGTGATTGTCATTGCAGAAGGTATCTTAAAGTGACTCTTCTTATGGCAAAGCTAGACAAGACATCATTCTAGGCAGACTTAAGTTGACTTATAAAAACACTTGTTATAATGTAGATTCTTCGCAATGCATGATCATATTTCAATGTCAATGTCTATTTATGTGAATAATTGAGCTATGGGTAATCATATATAGTTTCTCTTTTTATAACTCACTTCTCTAATTTTACAAGCACTTAATATTAAAGAAAACATATCAATTTATATCAGAATGGTGATTTTTTGAGAGAGGAGAATTCTCCTTGTCATAGTTTATCCCAAGATAGTGTGTAGTATAACAAAACAATGTTTTGTCTTGTATGGTGTTTGAAGATATTTCCTTGAGCTTTTCTAGGGTTTTTCATAATGGGAAAAGTGTGACAAAGTTAGAAAGGAAATGCTTCTTCATCATGAGTATTTGAGACCTCTCCAAAATCATTCATCTCGATGACCACTTTGGATTACTTGGTATCTCTCGAGAGTGGTGCCTTTATTCCAATGTATGATGGAAATACAAAAAAAAGTTGTTAAAGGTCATTACGCAAGTAATGTTAGATAACATGCTATTATGTAAATGCAAAAATATGCTACAATTAAGTCCGTAACTAGATAATTATGGGAAAATTTTGATGTAATTTTTAATTTGTCACTATTAAAATCAAAACTCCATTATTAATATGTAAACATTTGTTTGGAATATACCTTATTTTGAGTTTTTGGTTTAGTTAAAAATTTCTGTCTTTTATTTAAATTTTGACAAACAATTCACGTGGCTTTAGCATTTAATATTTAATAGTACATATTGTCACTTTAAAAAAATTGTCAACAAATCATTGTCGTGATTAGAGAACAAATATGCGGAAACAATTCCTCAAATCACAGTAGTAGGAAACTATTTAGCAAAATTGTACTTGCAGAAATATAACAACATATATAAATAATGCACAAAATAAGACAAGACAAGATTTAATGTGGTTCACCCAATGTGGGCTACGTCCACCAAGAACTTGCTCAGATTTTATTATCAACAAGAGTAAAACCAACTCTCACAGTCTTCTCTCAGTTACAATTGCACAACAATCACTCATGAACTCACAACAGAATTCCCAAAGATGTTAAACCACATCTAAGACACAATTGACACCCAATTGCTCAACCTTGATCACTCTTGATCACCTCTTGATGTTCTAAGACTCAAGATCTCTTGATCACTCAAGATGCATTAGGACGCCCTAACACCTCTATTTATAAGATTACAATCCTTCTAGGAAGTTCTATAACCGACCCTAGAAGTTTGAAAGTCATGACCTTTCAACTTCTCATGGATGGAAAATTTGTCACTATGACAACAACAAAACTACAACAAATACGCATCATGTGATTGCATAATGCTCCTAAAGTCTCCAAACTTAACCGTTTGAACTCCAACACTTTAATGTTGGTTCTAGAAGACTGAAAACAAGCTCCACACCCCAACAATCTCCCACTTGGAGATTGTTCCCACTGAGCAAAGTTATCAACCCTTCGTTATCATCCACGAAGGCCAACCAAAGTTGAACACAAATTCAACTTCTCCCTTGTGATCACCTTAGTCACCATATCCGCATGATTCTTTGATTGTGAATTTTTTCTAGGTTTAACTTATCTTCTTCCAAAGTTTCCCGATGAAATTACATGTCAACTTGAATGTGCTTCATCCTAGAGTGGAAAGTGGAGTTCTTCACCAAATTAATAGTGCTCGACTATCACTTTGTAATCTCCCAACTTCCTGCTTATGCCCCAACTCATCAAGTAACTACTGTAGCCAAATCATCTCCTTGTTTGCCTCTGTGGTAGCAACATACTCAACCTCTATGGTTGACAAAGTCACAACCTTTGTAATCGTGAAATCTATCTCACAATTGTGTCACCAATCGTAAAATACATAACTCGATGTGTTCCTCCTGCTATCCAATTCTTTTTCCATGTTCGAATTTACATATCCACGTAATGTAGTGTCCGATCCACTAGAACACAATACTACTCCCATGGTCCCTCTCAAATACTAAAGGATCCACTTCATTTCCCCGTCGTGCTCTCTACCTCGGACCATCCATAAACTCCTCATTGCTCCCACTACATGGGTAATATCGGGCCTAGTGCATACCATAGCATACATCAAGCTTCCAACCACTGATGAGTATGGTACCCTAGACATCTAGATTCTATCCTCCTCAGTCTCGGGACTCTACTCCTTTGATAATTTAAAGTGACTCGTCAAAGGAGTACCAACCGATTTAGCATCCTGATACTAAACTTCTCCAAGCCCTTCTTTATGTACTCTTCTTGACATAATACCAACTTCCTCTCCTTCCTATTCCAAGGTATTCTCATACCAATGATTCGCTTTATCGCCCCCAAATCCTTAATAGCAAAGGAGTCACCTAGTTGCTTCTTAAGTACCTTTACTTCATGCATGTTCTTCCCTATCATCCACATACATGCATAAAATGATATAACGCCATCAATAAACATCTTGATGTACACGCAATGGTCTAAGTGACATCTGGAGTAGCCTTGCTCTGTATAAAACTCACAAACTTCTTGTACCACTGTCATGGAGCTTGTTTCAGGCCATACAAGCTCTTCTTCAATTTACACACTAACCTCTCCTTCCCTTTGACCTCATAACCATATGGCTACTACATATACAATTCCTCCTCCAACTCACCATGAAGGAATGTAATCTTCACATCCAACTCGCTCTAAGTGCAAGTCTTCTACTACTACTAAACCAAGAACAATCCTAATAGAAGTCATTTTAACAACAAGAGAAAAAATTTCATCAAAGTTTATACCTTTCTTCTATGTAAATCCCTTAACCACCAACCGAGCCTTGTACCTTTTTCTACCTCCATCTTCCTCTTTGATTCTATACACCCACTTATTCTCGTAATGCTCTCTAGCCCTCGAGTAGCTCCACCGGTTCCCAAGTCCAATTTTCCATAAGAGATCTATGCTCTTCATCCATGGCCTGCTCCCACTTCTTCCTGACATCCACCTGCACTGCTTCCTCAAAGCACTTTGGCTCTCCACTGTCAGTGAGCAATAAATAATTCAAAGACGGAGTAAAACGTTTAGGTTCCCTTCTTACCCTAGAAGACCTTCTCACCTATGGAGTCTCGGGATTCTGATGAGTAGGTTCTGAATCTAGCTATGCGCGAACATACTACACCGAACCCAGCCCCTTGGACACCTTGCCATCCACAATGTCCTCTAACACTGTGTATTATTTCTTTGATTCCTCTTTCTATTCCTACAATTGATCTTTATACATGACCTTTTCATTAAATACAATATCTTTAGACCGAAACATTTTCTTGTCCTTAAGAATCCAAACACAAAAACCAAAGTCATCCCGACCATATCCAACAAAGGTGCATTTCTCAAAGTTAGCCTCTAAGTTGGTCCTATCAGCTTTATCAATGTGAACAAATACCTCACATCCAAATACTCTAAGAAATGAGTAACTAATTTTCTTATCAGACCAAGCCTCTTCGGGTATATCTCCATCCAAGGCCATAGAGGGTCCTCTATTAATGAGATAAACATATGTGTTCACCGCTTCCACCCAAAATATGAGTGGCACCTGCTTGTAACCTCATGCACCTAGCATGAGCCATGATTATCCTATTCATTCTCTCTCGACACTCCATTTCTTATGGAGTCTTTGGAACTGTCCTTTGCCTCGCATATCCCATTTACCAAATAGTAATCAAGAAATTCATTATTGCAATACTCCCCTCCATTATCCAACCTGAGACATTTCAACTCGAGACCTATTTCATTCTCAACCAAGGCTTTCCATCTTTTGAAAGTTTCAAACACATCATATTTATTTCTAATGCTATATACCCAAACTTTTCTAGTTGCATCATCAATGAAAGTGACATAATAACATGAACCGTCAATAGAGTTTACCTTAGTCGGTCCCCATACATATTTATGCACCAACTCCAACTTACCCTCCTTCCTGGCGGCAGTCCAACGCTAAGGAATCTTAACGAATTTTATTTCTCATAAACACAAATCCTAACTAATGTCCAAATCTAACTCCTTTAATCCAGCAACCTATCCTTAGAATTTACATGCCCTTTTGACTCATATGACCGAGTCTTGGTGCCACAAAGTTTCACCTCCATTTCGCAGCAACTAAATTACAATAATTAACACCACTTTGGTTAAGTACAAAGTACCAATTTTCTTACCTCTTGTAACCACAAAAGCTCCTTTGGTAACCTTCCAAGAATCTGGTGTAAAATTGACCGTGCAACCATCACTACCTAGTTGACCCGATAATATCAAGTTCCACCTCAACTTAGGCACATGCATGACATCCTTAAGTAGCCATGTGTTCCCATTTTACATTTTCACCTTAAAAAAACCTTTCCCTACTATGTTGCATGGTTCGTCATCACCAAGATATACATGTCCAAAATCACCTTGAACAAACTCAATAAAGTAATGTCTATGTGGGGTGGCATGGAAAGAAGCCCCTGAATCTAACACCCAAGACTCAACAATATTATCTAAAGAAAGAATTAAGGCATCCTGACAAACATCACCTGTTGCCACATTTACCTCCTTAGTTTCCTCCTTCTTGTTCTTCTTATCCCAAGAGCCCAACAATATTTCTTAGCATGACCAACCTTCCCATAGTGCCAACATTCCAACTTGCTCTTGGAATTTGACCTTCCACGATCATTCAACTTCCCACAGTTACCTTTCCCTATGTTATTTTGTCTCCCTCTGCTCTCCACCGTCAAAGCGTTTCCAGAAGCAGAAGAATCCTTGGAGCTCTTCCTTCGCATTTCCTTGCTCAGGATCACACCTATCACATCTTCAAACTTAAACTTTGAATTATTAGAGACCGAATTACTTACAGCCATAACCAAGTTGTCTCAGTTATCTGACAAGGAGCACAAAATCAACAAAGCCCTGACCTCATCATCAAAGTCAAATTTCACCGAGTTTAACATACAACTTTATTATCTTCATTCAAATGATCAACAATAGAACTACTCTTAGACATCTTTATATTAAATACCTTTTTCATCAAAAATATTTTATTAGAGGTAGAGGGTTTTTCACTTAACTTCCCAAAGCATTCATGAGACCTTCCGTGGTATTCTCCTGTGATATGTTGAAAGCAACCAAAGATGAAAGACATAACCGAATTTCCCCAAGTGCCTTTCTATCTAGCAACTCCCAATTCTCATCCGACATGGTTGTAGGTTTCTTTACTTTTCTAGCCAAAGGAACATGGAGGACCTTCTTATATAAGTAATCCTCCATCTACATCTTCCATAAATCAAAGTTCTACCCATTGAACTTCTCAACCCTCAATTTTCCCTCATCCTGTCATAGCTCCCACTCAAAGCAAACTTTCCCAGCGATTCACCACTTCAGCAAAAAATCACCAAAGCACTGATACTAGTTGTTAGGAAATAGAGAAAAAATATGTGGAAACAATTCCTCAAATCACAACAGTGGGAAACTATTTAGCAGAATTGTACTTGCAAAAATATAACATCATATATAAACAATGCACAAAACAAGATTTAATGTGGTTCACCCAAGCGGGCTACGTCCACCAAGAACTTGCTTAAATTTTATTACCAACAAGATTAAAACCAACTCTCAGAGTCTTCTTTCAATTACAATTGCACAATAATCACTCGCGAAGTCACATCAAAATTCCCAAAGATGTTAAACCACATCTAAGACACAATTGACACCCAATTGCTCAACCTTGATCACTCTTGATCACCTCTTGATGTTCTAAGACTCAAGATATCTTGATCACTCAAGATGCATTAAGATGCCATAATACCTCTATTTATAAGATTACAATCCTTCTAGGAAGTTCTATAGTCGACCCTAGAAGTTTTAAAGTTGTGACCTTTCAAATTCTCATGGATGGAAAATCCATCACCGTGACAACAACAAAACTCAAGCAAGAAATACGCAATCGGAGCATTTTGCAGCAAGTAAATTATCCAGAATGCTCCTAAAGTATCCAAACTTAATTGTTCAAACTCTAAAACTTTAATGATGATTCTAAAAGACTAAAAACATGCTCCACACCCCAATAATCATGTGACCACTTTCTTGGAAAAAAACATCCTATTAGTAGGCATGGAAGCTCCAAATAATGTTGATGATAATCACTCGACTAGTTTTTGTATTCTAAATTGCATTGGAGTAATAATAGTGTTCTCAACTGTTATTTGTAGGATATCAATCAACATGAAAAATCTACATGTGATGAAACTTTAATTCCAATAAATGTAAAATATGAGGTTATTGATGATGTTGAAAACTCTAATGGTGTGTATTAGTAGAAGGTAAATTTACACTATTTAGAAGAGAGTAAGGTTTTTCAATGACTATAAATGAATATGGACTGAAACTTCTTGTCGATTACGCATGGAAAAAGAATTTGTTTGACAATTTGGTGTACTAATAATATTTAATGTGATTCATTTTAGATGCGATGTTTTAGTTCACAACATGTGTTGTATGGTTTATGATTTGTGTAGATAAGGATTCAACCATGAAATGGTTGTATCCATCACGATGGTTATCTCATTATTGATGCCTTACATTTATTTTCTTGTTGTTTTATTTATTTTAACATTTATTGTTTGCATCCCATTCTCTATTGGTGATATATCAAATACCATTGGCAAAATAGACTCATTGGATGTTGAATCGCCAACACTCTTCATGCTTGTAACTTGTCTTTGGTAATTCTCTTAGATAGATTCACAAACCTCGAAAAGTTCATATTAAATTAACGACCCTCGCAAAGTTCAATTTGTCTCTTTTTCAAAACTTACCGACAATTATGTCTTCTATAACATAGCGAGTTTTATATCTCGGTTCTATTTTTTATATTGAATGGTATACCTACCATATTGATGTCCTTAAATTCATAAAACTTGTGCTAGTACTTATCACACTTTGTTATCAAATGGATTTGCATGCATGCAAATGACATGCATAATCAGGGGACAAAGTCCCTCCTCAATGAAGGTGAGGTTGCCTTTATTGAAAACCAAAACTATATTTACATCTATACATTCAAAATTGTATGTGGGGGTGTTTTGGGACATCGAATGGAAATATGTGTTAATGAGGGAAATGAAATGGAATGAAGGAAAGAAATGGAAAGGAATGGATGGAAGGAGCATACAATAGTTAGGTAAAAACAAAGCCTAATATTGCATATAGAAGAAGCATAATAATGAATAACTAACTCAAATAAAATGGAGTTTGAATCAGCTAAACAAGAATAAATGAAAGGGAACACACATGAGTAAGTAAATATCAAAGCTTAATCACTGTGAACAAGAACAATAAATTAATAATGTTGATAATGAGATCAAAGATAGTATTCACATGAAAGATTTAAACACTAACAAATAATGAACATAAGAGCATCAAAAGCTACAAGAGGTAATGAATGGGACACAAAATTCATATTTCATTAACTTTCCAAAATGTCTTCACAAAAGAACACAAAGTTTCTTTCTTGAAATAAAGCTTGCATAAAAGTATTTATTCTCCTCTCTCAAAGTCACATGTACAAATGAGCCCCTAACTTCCTTTTATAGCCCAAAGTTGGTTACAAGGTAGTTAGGGTTCACATGAACATTAAATGAGGGTACCTTAAGTGACTTTGAATTTTTCAACTAGCTTTTAAAAAGAAACTTGAAAATAAAAATCACTTAAGTGATCAAAAGTCTATTGAAATGAGTTTAACAATAACAACACTTTAAAATATAAAACAAGACCCGTTGCCTTATCCATTAAAGTGGGAGTGCCTTTATCTATATCGTATGAGAAATGGACTCTCCCACTTTGTTAGATACCGAGATGTTATCTCCTCATCCACTTGGTGAAAATAAGATCTTCCACATTTTCCAATTGAAAAGATATGAACCTTTCCAATATCTCGAACATCTTATCTTATTTAGGAGGTTCACTCGGTTGAAGCATAGCCTCACAAAACACCCGCAATTCCAAAATCCTACATGGCATGTTATTTAGGTTAATTATTTTTTGATTGAGCATCCTCAAATAGGTTCCTCAATTTGACACAACGTCTATTGAAGTAAATGAGAAGTTGATGACATGAATGTACATGTCCTTAAACAATTGTGAGAATTGTTCCTCAACATGTTCTCGATGAATGCCTTTAATTATGCTCATCCATGAAATCACAAGGGATTCCAGTGCGAACTTATGAATCGAGGAGAGTGAAGTGAAGGCCTCACTACATATGCTCTTGTAATAAATCATGGAATCTTTGAGAAGTGTCTTCCATGACTTGATATGTAAACACCATAGAAAGCAAGCCCGTCTGCATTCAAATTCAAGGATCCCTTCAATGGCTAGAATTGTAGACTCCATGCTCATCATCTCTTGTAGACTAGGAAATATCTCATCTAGATTTGATATGCTAGAAGCAAAATATTCCTTAAAAGAAAGGATTGGATCTAGATATGCACTAATGTCTTCATGGAGCTTTACGGCCGCTTTGATTGTCTTTCTCCCAAAGGTGAGAATTTTCGAAAGCCAGGATTTAGTGACATGACCGAAAGTGTTTACCTCCTTTGATAGATTCAGTGTTTCTTCGTAGGCGGTAGCCATTGCATCAGTCTTAGGAAAGTGAAGGATATTGGATTTATCAAATGTTGAACATAATTCACTAACTGATTCTTTTCGACCTTGAGTTGAGAATTTTGAGATTTATATTTCTCAAGCCTTCTTAACACAATATCCATGGAATCTCGGCCATTGCCATGTCACTTTCCAATGTAGACTTCCCAAGTCCAAGCCTGGATACTTCATAGTCAGTAGGCGTTATGGCATTACGCTCCTTCTCGACTTGTGGAATGGAAAGATCTGTAAATTTGTTTCCATCTCCATCCACCATTATTCTCGAGAACACTTTAGGCTTCTTGGGGATGACATCATTTGAAAGCTTAGAAAGGGCATCAAAGTCAATATTGATCACCTTGACAACCCTCTTTATTTTCTTGACTTCAAAGTCAACCCAAGAAGGGGTCTCTTGACAATTTCTGTACGCATACGAATCCTCGGAGTCCGTAGTGACATTCACACTTGACATCATTATATTCTACAAGAGTTATTTCTTGGACTTCAATCCTCAAGGAAGTAATCGTAACATCAACCTCTTGAACCTCGGGAGACCTTGATAAAACATCTTCTTGAACTAGGGGTTCAGGAGCGTTTGGTATTTGGACCACTTGTGCTTGAGTAAACTCTTGTGCATGATATGACTAAGGAATTTTTATGATGAGCTTCCTCGCACTATCGTAACATGATTAGATGAGTCTCTACTCGAAGTGGAAAACCATGAGACATGTTCACTTCCTTCAACAGGGCTAAGACCTTTGCATGTTTCTCCTTGTGACATATTCTTTGGAGAATTGGATTTGGTCAACCATTCTCTCCTTGTTTGATGTGTATGGGATGATGGCATATAGGTTGACTGAGAAGAGGTTTTAGTCAAATGGAGACCTCCTCGTGTTGGCAATTTTTGTGATCTCGGGGTATTAACTTGGATGGATGGTAACTTTACAAGCTCTCGTTCATACCAGTGCTATGCTCCTTTCTAGAATTGGTGATTCTTTCCATCAAGAGAGAATTCATCTCTCTTGGTCCAATCAACTTGAGGAAATGGAGTGAAGGTAACAACATCATATGAGGGATTAATCAAATTGTCACCATCATTTACTAATGAATATGGAGGATCTCTAATGCGGAAGGCCTTGATTTGAGCAAGGGTCAGGCAGGAGAATTCTCGCCTTCTTACTTCGTGTTCATCCGAGTAGACAAAAACCAAAAGTCTTCCATGGTGGGTTGTGTTGGTACTTCACTCTAAGATCCTTTTACATGAATCCATTTATGTCAAATTGGGATCTCTTTACAAATAGATGTATGGTAATGAGAGCAAACTCCTTCTCCATGAGTTGTGCATTGAAGAGATTCGAGCATTGGTATTCCCCAATTTGGATTGGGAAGTGGATGACTGAATGGTGTTTGTCACTGAGAAGACAATGAACTTGGAAAAGTTTTCATGTAAGCTCCATCAATGCCCACTTATCACTAACATACTTGGGAAGCTTCCATGGAGTGCCTACAAATCCACTCACGTGAATGTAGGAAAAGGATGGGAACTGAATGAACCATGTTCCCCACTAAGAAATGACCATCATGACATCCTTGGAGAATATTTCTTTCGGATTCCTATTCAGAGTTTATGATCACGCGGAAGATAAAAGCATCATTAACTCTCTTGAAGTGATGGGAGATATTCATGAAACTCAATTGCAGATAATAGTGGAAGACACTAATTAAAGGACCCATGATGCCTTTCGTCTCTAACCCCGATAATAACTTCCTTTTAGCCACCGCATATGTTAGGTACAATGTCATGCATAAATGCCCAGTCATCTTCACCTCGATCAACTACTTGTGGAGAGTGTCACTAATGATGGTGGCCCAATCTACAAATTCTCTCTTTGCAAGGATGATGTAGATGAATTGATACATCCATGGGTGAAAAGCCTTGTAGAGGGGAGACCAAAGACTCGGCTTAGAAGAGTGATCATATCACCGATTTCCTCCACAAATTCAATGTGGTACAATTCCTTGGGAAATCGGTCAACATGAGTCCTCTTGGTCACTATCCAATTGTTGTTGACCATCTTGGTCCACCTGAGGGGTTCTTCATCCCAAAACTCTTGCTGACTGACTTTCAAGTGATGTCAACATTCTCGGGAAATCGGGGATGTTGAGCAATTCTTTGATGTGCTCTGGTGTGATCAAAAGGAAAGGCTCATGATTATCCTTGAAGATTCCTCGCCTTTCGGGATCATAATGTTTCGCGTAGGTAATGACTAGCTCAGGGCATTGCACTGAAACAAGGAAAGTTGTTGCTTGAGGTAGACCACTATGATAGAGTCTATCTAAGAAGATAGTTTTCCCCTCGGCTTTCACCCAATCACAAAATTGTGTTACATTGATGTGGCTAAGATTGGTGTCGATGATATTGTCATATGTAGATTTGATGGAAGTGGGAGGAATGATCCCTTGGAATTCATATTTGAGTGCGTACTTGTTTGACCTTTCTACGGGTTTCTTTGAATTTCTCATATTTGTTAGGTTTTTCGGCCATTATGAATTTTGAAAGAAAAACAAATCAAACACGCAAAACGGTGTTAGATCTTAGTCTCTAGACCACCATAACCGCAAGAAAAAATATGACTCTTTATTTATTATTATTATTATTTTTAAAGTCGAGCAATTTCCGGGTTACAATTTTTACAAATGGCAATATGAGCTCGAGTTTAGTTCGAGGTGAAACCCGATTTTGGAGGCAATAAAAATATTTCGTTTTGATTTTCCTCACGAGTTTGATCATGCATGATCTCTCCTTTACATCAATGTTTTTGCATGTAACATAAACCGATTCCCGAGGCAATCTTTGATCCTCGTTCAAAAGGTCAGTCTTGAATACAACAAAACTCATGCACTAAAATACTATCACCATAGCTTGGTTTTTCGCTAGTTCTTTGTCTTGCTAAGGAGGAGGATAACATGTTAGACTGTTCTTTTTGATTGCGTTCCCTTATTTTTTTCTCTCTTGGTGATGCGTGGACTTTACTTTTGGGCATATGATGAATGTGTGACCATGTCTAAGGTAAATGCATTGACAATTGATTGATAACCCTTTGCCTTCTTCCTTTCTCTAGCATGGACTTTCCCTTTTGGTCTACGTGAGCCTCTTCTCCTCCTTTTGCGTCGTTGCCTTCTTCCTACCCAAGTGTCGGCAATCTTTTCTCTTTTAAACCTGTGTGGTGCTTTATTTCTCCTTGTTTTGGCATGTGTTGCCTTGCCTACGTGGACAATCGCTCTCTACTCCCTTACATGACCCGCCCAAGTAAATGTGTGGCCTTTTAATTTTTGACTCGGCGTTTTGGATAACCATTTTAACCTTTGGTTGCGTGATGGAGCTGTGTTTCCCAATGCGTGGAGGATCTTTGTGTTGATTCTGAGGATCTTTGTGTTGGTTGTCTTTGAGAAATAACAAGGGAATTTCCCACAAGTGGGGGATATTGAAAGGTTTGCCGAAAAGGAAAAAAGCGGAAGTGGAGAGCCAATTTGACATTCATGACAATTGGAAGTGGATTTATAATTGCCCACGGCAATGGGGAAAATGAGAAAAGTTCTTCAAAATTTGTCGATCAACTTTTATGAGGATTAAATTAATATTTATTAATTAAAAAACCCTAAAATTTAATAAAATTAATTTTATTAAATAAAAGGTAAAATATTAATTAATTAATTAAAACACGGTTTGTGACATAGCGGGAGAAGTACTTATCCGAAATAGACGAAATGAAGGCCAAAACGATCAGGAGAATAAAATGATCATGATGAAGGTGATAAATCACGAGAAAGGACAATTCTGATTTTTAAAAAAATTTCACGTTATAATTTTGCGAAGTCAAAACTAGCTAATAACACACATTTATATTCATGAACAAAGTGACATAGTTCATATAATATTTATGGCTAGGAAAGTTACATTCTATCTCCAACTAAAGTTGTTGGCGATATTATTCAAACTAACAGGTTGTCTTTGGAAAAATAATAATAATACTAATGGCATGGAAGGCCTTCCTCATGCTTCACAAATGTTAAAGTTGCTTGTGTCTCAAATTGGTGATTGTAATCTTTGTAAACCTTATTTGGAGGCAATAGAATCATTGCCAAAATAACATCCGAATGACTTACATGAGTAGCGAGCCTTTATTTTGAGAGGTATGTTGTTATTTCCCACATTGTGAAGTTAATCAAATTTGATGTATCATTTCACCTACTAATTTACTTTGCTAGCGGTATGTAGACATGTATTTACTTAATGAACTCTTGGCTTCTCGCTCTGTCACTCAATTCCAAACATGTATCTCGCTTAATGAACTCTTGGCTTCTTTTGTCACTTGATTACAAACATGTATCTACTTCTCACTCTTATATCTTATTTATTACTATATCAATTATGTCAAATAAATACGAGTCTTCTCATGTGGGAAAAGTAGAGAAGGAAGAGCTTATATATTAGGTAAGTTTGTAACTACCATAACTAAAAATGACAAAAATTAAATTGCATTGCCTCACATGTACATTCATAATGAACAAAAGAAAGGAACTATAATAATTTTTAAATTGAAAATGCATTTTATGTTATTCAATAGAAATTATCAAATTTACATAAGATCTTTAAAAACATGTTAACGTTACGTTGAGTTACATTTTCTTTCTTATTGATTTTTTTAAATTATTAAAAATATCTAAATTATATTGAATATTTTAATGTATGAAATAAAAATTATTTTTTTAAAATTAAAAATACATTTTATATTATTTTTAAAAATATGTAAATTGTATTGATTTTTCAATACAAAAAAATACATGATTTTCTTTTTTCGATTACAATTATATTATTTAATAGAAAATAATTGCATTTAATAATTAAAAGATAATCAATTGCGTTTCTCCTCAAACAAACAATAAATTTATTTTATTTTAATTACAAAAACAATTTATATTTTAATTACAAAAACAATTTATATTGTTGAAGATAAAAGTTCAAGTTGCATTATATATACATGTATAAAAGTAAGGAAGTATGAGTTAGCTTTTTTGAGGAAACCAAAAAAACAGAATCATCATGGCTATGAATTACTAATGTAATTGCCACAAACAATATTTATTGATGTAATTGCCACAAACAATTTTTTTCCCCTAAAAAGAACAATCCAACCATAAGATCTCATCAAGAAGGACATAACGTGTAAAAGTATTTTACTTATTTAATATTTTAGATAGAGAATTTGATCAGAGTTCCCTAGTTTTGGGTGATTGGGCAAACTTAGATTTTTTCAATCATATGTATGATGTCATGAGAGCAGAGGGACGATATGTTTATTGTCTACTACGAACAAAATATTTATAAAAACTAGGAATCTCAATGAATTAGTAAAAAAATTGGCGTAGTTTGAAAACATTTTGGTGCATGATGGTTAGGATCCTCCTAGATACCGAGAGCAAAAAGCATTTGCAATTTCATCTTTGCACAAGAAACTTAAAATTTTAAGTTTTCATCTTATTTTTATATGGTTGGACATTATCTATCTCATCATTTTTACAAGGAAAAACTATTTTCATACAAAAAATATGTCAAAAGTTTCCTCTATATATTTTTAGTTATATTTAAACTTTATAAATATTAACAAGTTAAAATTGTTAACCAACTATTCAAAAATACTACATAACGCATTAATTTGTCATATTTTAACCAAGCGAACCTATATAATACATACTCTTCCTTTTTTACTTCTATCTCTTAATGTCATTCTTGTTTTCTAATCTTAAGTTATAACTAAATACTTGTTTTTGATTTGTCAATATTTCTAATAGTGAGCACTTACAATTATTTTTGCGAAGATGAATGGACAGTTCACGGGCATTGTAGTTGGAGCAATGATTTCACATTATCATGTATAAAATAAAATCCCCTTCATTTTCTTTCCATCTTAAAGATTGTGAACAGGGTTTTGTTCTTTTCGTGTATAAATGTAGACCCATATTAGGAGGATTGATGAACCAACACGGTCATTCGGGTTGCTGTAGTATCTAAAGATTATGAAGATGTTTGGTTGTATTTGCTGGCTCATATTGTTAGAGCATTGGGAGGTGCATTTCTTTACAAATTTATCCACATTCACCACCAACAAATTCTTCCAACTCCTGTATGATCAGATATGATTATATGAGGCGAACCAACCATGTTTTTTCTGAATGCAGATATGAATGTACATGAAACTACTATTATCACTATACTAAACATAAATAGCTCACGATATTCTCGTATCAACATTTCCCATTACACATTCACACACAATTGCTAATGTGTAATTACTAATTTGTGATACATCACTAGTTTCATAAACCATTATGATTCACAAGACTTGATTAAAATCAAACCATTTCATTTGATAAGCCCATTATTTGCTTTAATTCATTCTTGTGATAGCTCTCATTTCTCTCTCTCCTTTTTTTGGTCCCTGCCAAAAAAAAACATTGATTTTGACGGTGAAAAACATTTTATGGCTATTCATAAACCGTCACGATCCCCCAGTACTTCCTCCTCCACGTGTCACGCGATCATCACATCCTGATGAAGCTCCTTAAACATCGAGTATCCGTCCACGCCTTTACATTCCGTGGCACATACACACTGTGTATCCTCCCATTAAATAGATGTTTGCTTCTCTCCAGCCCACATACACGCCGAATATTCTTTCCACCTATCTCATTCCGTTTCTGTTTGCGTTTCATGGCGTGTGCACCCTGAGTATCCATCCACCCATTCTCATTTCACGGCGTATACACACTAAATATCCGTCCATCCATTTTCGTTCGAAATCCATTAACAAGAACGGGGGTTTTGAGAACGGCAAGAGCATTCTATTCAAAATGAATAATAAATTGCAAGGGAAAACGGCGGCCTGTGGGAATGGAACCTGCGCAATGGCAGGGTCCATGGTTGAGCAATTGGTTCCTGAAATAGCATTACATGTCATGAGTTATTTGGATTACGCGAGTCTCTGCAGACTTTCCATGACTAATTCTGCAATGCGTCGTGTTGCAAACGATGACAGAGCTTGGAAAGCCCTATACCATAAGGTACTCGAATTATTTCATGTTCTTTAAACTGTTTTTTTTTCTTTTTCTTTTGTTTGCATTATATGATTGAAACAGGGGACGGTCTGTAATGATTTTGATGATATGTATTTGTTTTTAAAAACCCAATTAGGTTGTTTGGAATGACCAATGTAGTAAACCTAATCCTTGCTGTGGATTGAGGGAAGTATGCAAACATTTCTAGTACTACTATGTGCACATATATTATCTAGGGTTTTCAGTTTTTAAATGACTTTTTCCTTGTTAAATGTGGGGAGGTTATGGACTGCTTTTGATGTGGGGTGTGCTTGGGCTACATTGGTAAGATTTGTGCGCATATGACACACGCTCGAATGCATATTACACCACAATGTAGCCACAAGTTTGCTGGGGTTATGGGCCGCCTTATTGTAGGCGCAGGGGGATTCCCGTAAGTCCCCTCCATTCCTATTTCACCTTGATCCCGTGCACATTTGCCAGGCTGGGTTTAATCTCTTAGCGAACAACTAGCTTTTTAAAAACTGTCTCTAGTGGTAAGGCAGGGCCAAGCCATTACTCTGAATTGGTTTTAAACCGAACTGAACCCCACTAGGTGATCCATTCGGTAGCTCAAGCTGAGAGGTTCTACATTGCGATCTATTGTTTTCCTTCAAAGTAATGTTCCATTCTTCTCAGATTAATGGCTTGGCTCTGCCTTGCCTCTAGACCATGGCTGGACAGTGTAATGTCCCCACTTTGACTGCAAACCCTTTGCTGGAAAGAAGTGGACAGGATTGGGTTTTGACTTAATCTTTGTCAGCAGCAAGACTTGGTTGGTCTGTCAGTTATAGCGGGTGATGGAGCCTTGCTAATAAAATGTTTAAGTCAGTTAGTTGTTACCCGCAGTTGTCATCAGTAAACAAGGTGCCGTTGTCATCAACAAATAATGTCAGATCTGGTCAGTTAATTGCTAGAATTTGTGGAGAATGGTGGTCAGTTAAATTCAGTGAATACTCTGTTTATTTCAGTTGAATCCTCCAATGATGGAATAACTTACATTAATTGCGGATTGGTGGAGTTGGTGTTAGAGTTTTGTACATACCACAACTACACAGGCAGCGCTGGGGAGAAAGAGAATATTTTTGATCAACAAAACAAAAACAAATTTCATTTTGTTTACAGAAAACTGGACGCTGGTTCAGCAGCCTTTTCTTGTTTGGGACGAAACCCTCAGGCATTTTCTGATCAGTTCTCACGAGTACGGAAACCCTCTGACATGTTCCATAGGCTAGGACAGCAGCAAGGTCATTCGGAGGTCTTCATTATTACCAGGCGTTAGCACAGATTATACAGGAGGATTGGTGTTTGTGAGTAGTTTAATTTGCTGTATTGTTTCTTGAATATCCGTACTTTCAGAAAAAGACCAATATATATATATATATATCTGCTGTCAGAATATTGTCTGGATTTATTTTTGCATGTGATTAGTATAGATCATTTCAGTGGGTATCAGAGCTTTGATCTTGTCAGCCTGTGAAAAACTTAAAAAAGCCAAATCTACTGGATGTCAGAAAGTGACAGGAAAACAAGGTATCATCACAGGGAACAGAGAAAGCAGAAGATGCCAATTGCCAAATGAGGATAAAGAGGAAAGAGGAGGAATATTTCCAAGTAATCAGGTCTTTGAAGGACATTACGAGACATTACAATGGTATTAAGGGATGGGCAGCAACAGCTCATTGAGCTGTTCACTCAGAGCAAGCAGGGTAAGGAAATCTGTCAGGCGACTACACCTATGGGCAATGGTACACAAGAGCATCGTCATCTGTGGAAGTCAACCAGAACATCCCAACAAATACAGTCACGGGTATGGGTCTACCCAGGGACATTCTTGCAGAAAGAAGCCGTGATGCAAGATGAAGATATGGACAATCAGCATGAGGAAGATTTGGACATCCTTCATGCAGAATACGGGGCAAAGAGTGCAGAATTCAGGGCAGATATTTCCTTCATGAATTTTTGCACTATGAAGTCAAAACCCAGGACAAGGAATGCAAGTAAAATCCCTCCAAATAGGCCTCATAAAGACCTGCAAAACAGATTGGGAAAGCTTACTGCCCCCTCATTTGATGGATCCAACAAAATTTCAGCTTGAGCTTGGATCCAGCAACTGAACACATACTTTTCATTGAGCCTGATGTATGAGGAGGCAATAAAATTTTCTGTCCTTCACTTGGAAGGAATTGCGCATGAATGGTGGTACTGCGACCTAGTTACTCAAGGGTGCAACCATGTCACCACCTATGAGGAGTTTTGTAGGAGGTTGATAGATAGACCGTAAGGAGCATTTCAAAGAGCTTGCACAACTTTGTCACCACAGTTTAGTAGAAGCTTACATGGCTGCTTTTCAAAGAATAGCAGTAATGGTACCTGACTGTAATGCCCACTTCTCCAAGCTAGTTCATTTTGGAGACTTCTAGCCCATTCCACTTCCCGTGGGCAAGAAGGAAGTGAACAAGGGAAGTGTTTGTCATATTTTTCAGTCATTTTCGTGAGCATTTGCATTTTCTTTCATAGTTTCTCTCATAAGTCAGGTCGGCTGGGTTGAAGAGGAAAAGCCAAAGATAAAATTAAAAGCAATCATCATTATGAGGTTGGTCATGGGGAAAACTCCCTAATTGGTTTTGGCGCCACCAAAAGGGTATAAAAGGGGTCGCTTGGACTCATTTGTGGATCATCTCTTGTCATAAAATTATACTTTGCTTGGTTTTGGGCTGATTGCTCAAATTCCTTCCACTAAGGGGCGAAAATCCTTTGGTGTGGCTACACAAGGAGGACGAAACCCTTGTTGATTGAAGAACGAAAACTCTTCAATTGATTGTTCCTAGTGCTTCAAGAAGGTGGATATTGCAGATTTTCAGCTAGGGTTTGATCCTATAGTGATTTTCAGCCCCTCTCCTAGGGAGCGACCCACCTTGAGGAAGTGTTGGGTGGTTTCTAGGGCACGATGACACTCAACTCAGCCATCATTGCATTCTTCATATTTTTGGCAGCCGGAATCTATATTGTACTATATTTTTGGGCTTGGAATCATTCATTTTCAGCCACTTTGTAAGGGTTTACAAGCTGATTTCTTGGTTATTGTTGGCTCTAAAATATTTCTAAGTGCCACTGCATATTTTGGATGGTGCTAATGGTGCAATTTTCATGAATTATTGCTTTTTCCTTGCTGCTGTTATAATTTTCAGTTGGTAATAATCACATTGCTTTCAGTTTGGGTTTGTGCTATTTCCTTGTTTTTCAGTTTCAGCCCTTAAAAGGGACATTACACTGACATATTGGAAAGGCGCTTGGTATTTATTTTTATGGAAGGACTGAAATAACTCCTTAGAGGCCTAGTTAAGGCTCTTGAACCCAACTCGCTGCAAGCTGCCATAAAAAGGTCCCTAACCTTGGAAACCACTACACCTAGTAGACCATTTCAAGGGCCAACTTTAAGGTAGCAAATCTAGGGGCAGTACAACAACAACAACAGCAACAAGAAACACCATATAAATCTTTTATGTAGATACCTTGCACACCTCGAGAGCGATTAGGTTACAGAAAAGTACCTCTATGAGGAAGCCCCTCTCTACCCAATGGAACCCAAGAAATAGGGCACAAATTTAGGAATTGCTCAATAGGAGACATGACCCACAATGAATTACAAAGGAAACAACTATGCTTCAACTGTATGGATTACCGCATATTGTGGTCAACAATAGAGATGCTTGCTACATGATTACCTTTTGGAAAGAGTTATTCAAGTTGTTTGGAGTGGAATTGACACCCAACACCAGCTAACACCCCTGACATTTGGACGGGCTAACGGAGATGGTGAACAAATGGGTTGAAGGGTATTTGAATAGTTTTGTGACCGATCACCAATTAGCTTAGGTGTGATGGATATACACCTAGGATAGTATTGCAACAATACTAACTACCACATGCCCATTAGAATTTACTTGGCCGATCACCAATTAGCTTGGGTGTGATGGATATACACCTAGGATAGTATTGTTACAATACTAACTACCACATGTCCATCAGAATGCCCCCTTTCACGGCATTATACGGGTATGATGCACCAACTTTTGCAGAATTGACAATTTCGAAGATAGGGGTTCCCGCAGCATGATACTTTGTTGAGCAGAGTAGGTAGATTTTAACAAGTTTACACGATCAACTCTGTGCACAAAATCAACAAAAGATTTCCGCTAATATACATCATACTGAAAGGTGTTTTGAAGTGTGAGACATGGTTTTTCTTCAGTTATAGCCCCATAGACCGTCTACATAAAAAAGAAGTGGGGCCGAAAAATTGAAGCCCCAATTCTACGGTCCCCACAAAATTGTACGTGTGGGAGAGGTGGCTCATGAGTTCGAGCTACCCCCTACTAGTCGAATTCACAATGTCTTTTACGTGTCCTGTTTGAAAAAAGCTTTGGGGCAGCAGGTTGCACCGTCAACTGAGCTTCTACCAAGAGATGAAGGTAAGTTGTTAGTACCAAAGCAAATATTGGGTACTCGAGAGAACTAGTTGAGAAATCGTGTATGGACTGAAGTTTTGGTGCAGTGGAAAGGTTTGTCACAAGAAGATGTTACTTGGGAGACTGCTGCTATACTAGATCAACCAACACTATCTTGCTTGAGGGCAAGTGGATTCATGGACGACGGTCTTGTAATGTCTCCTTTTTGACTACAAACCCTGTGTTGGATGGAAGTGGACAGGATTGGATTTTGACTTAATCTTTGTCAGCAGTTAGACTTAGTTGGTCTGTTAGTTATAGTGGGCGATTCAGTCATTTTAATAAAATGTTTAAGTCAATTAGTTGTTAGTTGTAAAATAAATAAGGGTCGCTGCTTTTGGGGATTAATTCCCTAGCTGGATGTACATGCAGTTGTCATTACACCGAAGGTGTTTTTCGAAATGAGAATAAGGGGGCAGAGGCTTGCGAAATCTGACAAGGTGCAAAAATTTGACGGATTTGGTGAAGGCCAAACATCAACGTCCAAAAAGATCCTTACCCTTCACGTTGTAGTTGTCCGTTACCTCCAACATTGTGCTGTTGATGCATCTGGCTATTGCCCAAGCCGTGACTTTTGCGGTTCTCGATGAGAAATACAGTGAAGAGGTATATTATTTAGCAGGTTTATTAATTATATTTAAATATATAATGAAGTTGTGGAAATTTAGTGTTTTTGATGTGATGCAGATAAATGCCGTGGTGGTTTTTCAGGAAGGCGTGATCGTGAATGAAAATGATATAATTTCATACTGCGAAATATATTTGGTGACGTTCAAGATTCCGAAGAAGGTTTTGTGATGAGTTGTGGCCTAAAATGGCAAGTGGTAAAATCCAATGATAGGTTATGGTCGGACATTTTGGTGTTGCCGTTCATCCCAATAGGCTCGGTGCCTAACTCCATAAAACACATCTGTAACTCCTACTTAACTGCTATTTTTTAAAAGCAGGCCCCACTGATTTTGAAAGTTGGGCCCACGATGTGGATGATTTGTCAGATGGTTCTGTTGCATGATGGATGGCCTTTGTACCATCTACATATATAAATGTGATATTTGTTGCCGACAACTTCTCCATTCTTTGGCTTCTATTCATTGTAAATTTTTAAGCGTAATAGAACATTTAATATATTTGTTTGTACATTTGTTATTTTTATTGTCTTTCTCATTATTGGAAATTCGAATATTAGATCGATGCAATTCAGAATAGTGTTTGAAAAAGATTTCATTAAGATATATTGATTAGTGGCATTTGTCTTGTAGTAAAGTCTCGCTCCTTGAAGTATTCAGTATGGTTGATTGTTTTAGATCACCAAAAAATTAAAAATTATTAATTTGGAAGAGATATGAGCATTTTCTTCTTTGGAGCATGTGTGAAAACCATGAAAGTGCAGGTTTAGAGCTTCAAGAACACAAAAATTTCATTGGAAGCAAAGGAGGAAGTCAATTCATGTTTGTTCCTTCATTGTTGGGGAATTTTCATGGGGATGCTTGTGAGATACAATTGCACTTGAGAGAGGGAGCAAAATTGAAGTTCTTTGAATTTTTCCAATGGAGATGGCAGAATATGATGAAAAACACAGTCATCCATATCTACTAAAATACTCCACCTCACCATGCAAGAGATGGATCAAATGAAAGGTGTTTTCAAGAGGAAGCTATGCTCCAAATTTCAAGTCATTTGGTCTGTTGAGTCACCGGGAAAAAGCAAAAGGATTTTGGGCAAGCTAGAGCACCATCTGGTTTCCATGGCTGGAAAATACTTTTGGTGATTAAAAATAAATCAGTCCATGACAACCCATGAGGTTTGGATCATCTTGAAGGCGTTTTGGAGAGGAGTACTTGTGTAAATTTTGATGGGGTTTTGCCCATGGAATCAACGGGGGTGAGCAAAATGAGTTTTTGACAAGCTAGGGCATGGAGCTGGTTTTCATGGTGTTTGTAGGCAAGAAATGACTGTTATGTCATGTTTCTCCTTGCACTTTTTCTATTTTGCTGTTGGGGAGTTTTGAAGGGAAAGCAGGAGTTTGAAAAATGACTTAAGTGGAGGGGGAGTGGAGTTTGCAAATGTAAAGTGAGAAATGCGTTCACTTTGCATCTCCCTCCTCCAAAGTGCGCTCCAATAGGAAGAGTGCACACTTTTGGCATGCAACAAGCATTCCAAAGTGCGTTTTGCATGAGGGGCCTCCAAAATGTGTCTAGGGCCTTGGGGAATGAGCCAAAACATGCCAAAACAAGGATGTTCTAATTTGAGGTTACTTTTTGAGCAATAGGATGAATCAATCCGGTGAGGACGCACTTATGGGAGTGGGGAATCACTTTAGGCAATGTAAAACTTTGCATTTGACCTCGCAAAAGCCCGCCACCCTCCATAAGTCCGCCTAAGTTGACATCATTAACCCAATGAAGAAATAGAACGTAAAGTAATGTTTTGGGCCAAAAACCAAAACATGGAGTTTTGGGGGGTATAATATATGATTTTGACTGGAAATGAGCCAACAAGTCCAATGAGACAACTTCTAAGACCTGAGAATGCCTCCTTTTTGAATTTTGAGCCAACTAGTGTAAGAAGGAGCAACAATGAGTTGGAACAAAACCAATGATTGGGCCATGTAGAGGATTCCATGAGCTTTCTTTTGACTGCTTGCAAAGCTTCTAAATCCATCCGGAGCTCCTGTAACCTTCTGTACAAGATCACTTCTTCATTAGGACCAAGACACCTTAGCGCTCGAAAGGTTTTCGTTCCTAGAACATATCTAATGCTTCCAAAATCTTACTCTGAGTATACCAGTGTCTAGTATACTCCAAGTACTTTCCTGTGACTGTACACAAGACATCTGAAACCACATAGAACTCTGACAGGGCCTGTCACAAGTAGACACTCATCAAGGGGCAAGACCTACAATTTTGGCTAACTTTCTCAAAGGAAAGGCAAGTTTTTAGGGGTTGTCGAGCAAAATGACTACCAACATTTTGCATGTCAACAGAACCAAAGCATCGATGCAACCTTTATTGTTGATCTGGTGATGTCACTATTAATGACGTTTACTGATTAGCTATGTAATTTTGTGTTAAAGTATTGCTGTTTTTCTTCTTTGATCCAACCAAAATCAATCTTTATTGGAGTCTATCTTCGCTGATGTATTGCCTTGTAAAAGACCTTATCTTGGTGCCAATTATAATCATTTCTTTGCCAATTTGATCAGCGATAAACCTTGTTGCGTACTTGTTTCTTTGCCTCCAAGGATTTTTTTGGTCAACATGAATCATATTACCAACTTCTTGTATTGCAGATGTTTAATACACTTGATATTATTTTTTGTTTTTGAATTTCGTGATGTTTGTGTCTATAGATTAGCTTGGTTGATCTATTGTCTACCAGCAAGATGTTTTCATCAAGCGCAAGACCTGTTGAATTTCATGATGCTTGTGTCTATAGATAAGCTTTGGTTTTTCTTTGCTTCAAAGGAACTGTGATACCTTGCTCCTCTTTCCAAGACCTTTCTCTTTGTTTCCCATTTTTGTAACATCTTTCTTCCAATGCTTTCTATTTTCTCCTCATCTTCTTTGTGGTTTTCACTGTTCAAATTTGTTTTTGCATGTAGGCCTTAGACAATTTTCTTTTTTATTTCTCAAGAGTTTCGCCACATCAAGAAAAATTTAGTTATTATTTCTTAGTCTTGGAATCTCTTATTTTGTTCTGCCATGTCTTCAAGACTTGGCTCCAATTGCCCTAACTTGTTTAACATTGCAATATTTACTTTGGAATCTGGATACTTTCACAACTAGGAATTGGTTGATATCCTGAAATTCGAATATATCTTCGAATGTTTTTGTCAAATCTCTTTTACAAGCTCCCTGTTCCTCCACAATGGATTTCAATTCTGGTTTGTTGTTAGCATTGAAATTCTTTGACGTATGTATGATTCAAGTATTGCATTATTGTGCTTTTTTTGTTTTCTTAGCCGAATTTCTTTTTAGCTCTTCAATTTCTTGTTTTTGTTTCTTGAGCTCTCCATGAATGTGAGGCACAGTTCTTTTTGGTGGTAAATGAGATTTATTATATCATAAAATATTCAACAATTACATGTTTCATCAAGATTTCAATCAAACCAGACAGCCAACTAAGACATCTCCTATACTGCGAGACAACCACTTGACTCAAATAACTTTACCCTTGGATACTGATACGGCAGTAGACAGGGTTGGATATGGCTGGATACGTCTGCAGGCATACCTGGCCGTATCCAAACCGTCCCGGCGGTATCCAGGGCCAAAACTAAGTTTTTAATTTTTTTCTAATTTTGTATAACATTAAAACATAAAATGGCCCAGTTTAAAAAAAAAACTATGGAACTCTCAAAAAACAGCAGGGTCTGATCTTGGGAACAAATCTGACCAGGAGGGAACAAGCACAATCGACCCAAATACTCTTTATCTGATCACTTATAGGCAGATTCAATTCTGGACAAGGAACGATTGTGACAGTAAATCTAAATCCCACCACAAATCTGATTTTCAGTTTTGTGCTGCAATAAAACCAGAAAATAAGATCAGTAGCTCTTGATATACATGCATCTTCTGTTTTAATGATCACGTGAAGATTCAGACCCTGCTGCATTTTTATGTAATAATAAAATTTAATATTTATTATGACATTTGTGACATTTCATTTGGCATTATATAGATTATCAGTAGTGTTTTGTGGTTATTTTTATGCATATAATGTGGTTAATTCTTATTTATCAGGCTTATATATACACATTCTGTACAACTGTATCCGTGGGTGAAGGGGGTGAGGGTGGAGGAGAATTTTGCCCCTTCCATGTATTGGATTCTTTGTCTTTGAAACGTATCAGCTATTTAGACTATGCCCATTATGTGTTTTAAAAACTGATCGAATGAGGACCAAAACCGACCGATTTGACCGGTTTAACAAAAAAATTACGAACCGCTTGAAGAATCGGATCGGTGGCGATTCCTTACGTCAACAATGCATCTTTTGTTTTAATGATCATGTGAAGATTCAAACCTTGCTGCATTTTTATGTCATAATAAAAGTTAATATTTATTATGACATTTCATTTGGCATTATATAGATTATCAGTGGTGTTTTGTGGTTATTTTTTAATGCATATTATGTGGTTAGTTCATGTTTATCGGGCTTATAATTATTTTGTACAACTATATCCGGGGTGAGGGTGAATGAGAATTTGCGGTATCCACATATCGGATTCTTCGTAATTGTATGTATTTGAAACGTATCGGCTATTTAGACTATGCCCATTACTAATAATCAATGGTTTAAAAACTGGTTGAATAGTAATCGGAACCGGCTGGTTTGACCGGTTTAACACAAAAATTTGCGAACCACTTGAAGAACTAGATCGGTGACTGGATCCTTACAGAACCAGCTAGTTCAGTAGTGCACCTTTTGTTTTAATGATCATGTGAAGATTCAGACCATGCTACATTTTTATGTAATAACAAAATTTTATATTTATTATGGCATTTGTGACATTTCATTTGGCATTATATAGATTATCAATAGTGTTTTGTGGTTATTTTTAATGCATATTATGTGGTTAACTCTTGTTTATTAGGCTTATATATATATTTTGTACAACTGTATCTGGGAATTTGGCTGTATCCATGTGTTAGAATCTTTGTATTTGTACCGTATTTGAAACCTATGTTGCCAAGATATGGGTACGTACCGGTTGGGGACGGGTTCGATACGCGGATACGTCAATTTTAAAAAACCCTTGGGTACGATATGTCTTGGATACATCCGTACATACATACATACATACATACATATATATATATATTTACTCATTTCACTCATTTTTTAGTCCATAAAAAACTGAAATAGTAATACAAAACTTGAATCAATGTTCAAAACATTCAATACAGTCATATATTACAGGCAGGGTTGGGTAGCCTAGAGATGATGAAAATAGACTATAACTTGAAGAAAATTATAGAAGCTATTCTGGATAGACATTTCATTTTTGTAATCATGAAGGAGTTGCTAATCAACAACATGAATATACATCCCAAATGTCAATGCAAAAAAGTATAGATATCGGTCGAGATTGATGGACAACTGTGTGTACTGTTTTTGCCCAAAATTCCATAGGCATACTCTTACAGTTACCCCTTAACATACATCGAGTCTCATCAACACCCAATTCCTCATTTCTGCAACTCTACTGCAGTGTAAAGGGGTAGAAAATTGTCTTTGCACTCCTTTTGCACAGAAATTAGCAATTGCTTTGCTACAAAACTCACCACCATTATTAGTACATATAAACGTATCTTGTTATCTGGATTCAACCTCTACAACAACCTTAAATTTTTAATGCTTAAAAAGACGTTTTTAGTGCAGGATACCTCGCGGTACGTCTAGGGTATGTTTAGACATACCCGTGGCATACCTGGACGTACCCCCACGTATCCTGGGCGAACTCAAGCCGTACCCTCACGTATTCGTGCACCGGATACATATCGTGCGGGTTCGGGGGTTTGGGGCAAATGCTTGACATTATAGTTTGAAACATATCAACTATTTAGACTATACCCATTACT
Source organism: Taxus wallichiana var. yunnanensis (assembly GCA_018340775.1). NCBI lineage: Eukaryota > Viridiplantae > Streptophyta > Pinopsida > Cupressales > Taxaceae > Taxus > Taxus wallichiana. Next base: position 589,122,987 of record CM031238.1, on the reverse strand, counting down.
AAGAATCAATGTTTTAAAACCGATCGAATCGGGACTGAAATCAAGTGGTTCAACCGTTTTAACAAAAAACATTGCAAACCGCCAAGAACCGGATCGGTGACTGCTTTCCCTTTGCGTAATCGGCCGGGCCAGGTTTAAATCGGAACCGATCAATTCCATTCGGAACCGGTCAAACCGCTAGTTCTATATTGGACCGGTTTGGACTAGGTTGTGCCAAATAAGGGGTGGTTTTGGCTTTAAAACTTGTTTCTCTTTTCAAATTTAACTCAAGTTGTTTTTCCCAACCCTAACCCTAAAATTATGTTATATAGACACCCCCTCTATTTGCTTCACACCTCTCATTGAGCATTTGTGAGCATTTGGAGTTTGTGGAGTTGCATTGAAGAGTTGTGATTTGGAGTGAGTTTGGAGCTTGGTTGGCATTCCTTGTGGGCTATTTGTGGTGGATTTGGCATCTACATTAGGAGAGGCTACAACCCATCTACAATCTTGGAGGATTTCTTGACCGGATTCTTGTGCCCATTGATCCTCATAGTTCATCTCATTGAAAGGTATGTTAAAAACATAAATCTGCCCCTATTTTTCTCTCTCATAATATTGCAAATCTGAAATATATTTCTTTTGTTGCAAAAAAATATTAAGATAGGTTTGCATATTTTTATTTTCAGATTTGTTTGCATTTACCATGCCTCCCTGAGTCAAAGACCCTACATGGAGCCATGTTGATGTTGTTGATAATCAAGTGTTTTGCAAATATTGTAAGAAACACATAAAATGGGGGCATTTATAGGTTGAAACAACACTTGGCTGGTCAAAGAGGCCAAGTTTTCCCATGCGATGCACCAAACATTGAACCCATTAGATTCGAAATATAATGCATGATTGAGAAATGTAATGAAGAGAAGGCTAGGCAAAAACAAATAGAGGCTGAAATAGGGACAAAAGCTTGCCATGTCCCAAACAAACACTAGTGTCGAAGGCTCTTGCTCTAACCCTTCTATTAATGTTAGAGACCCTTTTCGGTATTTTCCTCACATTCATGAAAACCGGCCTCAAAGGAGGAAGTCAAAGACCATTCAAAGCTTTTTGGCTTCCACCTCCACCCTTGTCAATGCCTTTAGGCCGAGTGAGAATCAACCTACTTTAGATAGCCATTGGAAGAAGCAATACAAAGACTTTGCTTTTGAATACATAGCTAGATGGTGGTATGATGTAGATATCCCCTTCAATGCTGCCCGCTCACCTTATTACCAACCTATGTGGGATTCCATTGTTCTGTTGGTAAGGGCTTCAAAGGCCCTAGTATGCATGACTTGAGGGGATCTCTTTTGCAGAAAGAAGTTGGGTCAATAGACGAATGCTTGAAGGGTTGTAAATAGTCATGGGGCAAAACAAGACGCACCATTATGTCAGATGGATGGAGTGACAGATTTAATTGTACCATAATAAATTTCCTTCCCTCTTACCCACAAGAGCACTATGTTTTTGAAATCAATTGATACATCCGAGAGGGTGAAAGATGTAGATTTGTTGTTTCAACCTTTGGATTAGGTTGTTGTAGAGGTGGGGGTAGAAAATGTTGTCAAAGAATCATAGATAATGCCTCTATGTTCTTCTTTGGTAAGATGTGAATAAATACAAAACCATATTTTGGATTCCATGTGTTGCACATTGCATAGACCTCATGCTTGAGGATACAGGAAAAGAGGATTGGATCACGAACACTATTGATGATGCTAAGAGCATTACAAAATACATCTATAACCACTCATGTCTATTGAAGTTTGAGAGGAAAAACACCGACGATAGGGAACTTGTTAGTCGACCATTATAAGAGATGCAACAAACTTCCTCCCATTACAATCTCTCCTTTCTCAGGGACAAAACTTGAAAATATGTTTTCAAGTGATGAGTGGAATGCATCTTAGTGGAGCTGCAAACAAGATGGGAAAGACACCAAAAAGAAAGTTTTTGACAAATTCATTTTGGAAAAAAATAGGAGAGGTCGTGAAAATTGTTGAGCCCCTTGTTAAGGTGTTGCAATTTGTGGATGGGGAAAAATTCGCAACGAGTTACATTTATGAGGCTATGAATTAGGCAAAGGAGCAAATAAGGGTAACATACAAGGATAGAGTAGCAAAGTATGGGCTTGTATGGCATATCATTGTTAATAGATGAAATAATCTACTTCATCGCGCTATACATGCAGATTGGTTGGTTATTTCTTAAACCCAAGTTATCATTACAAAGCTCACTGGAGAAGATCAAACTGTGGAGGGGAAGGAGATTCGATTCCTCTCCACCGAGGTTGAATGCTACTGCAGGTACATGTGAAGAAATGATGAAAAGAGCAGTATTCGCCAGAGAATTGGGAGTTCCTATCGTCATGCATGACTATTTGACTGGAGGTTTCACGGCAAATACTACGTTTGCACGGTGAATGTGAAGTAGGCCAACCAAGTATTTTCCGTAAAACCTCCATTCAAATAGTCATGTATGACGATAAGAACTATAACGCCGCTAAAACGACCACCCGAGACCCAAGAACAACCAAAGTTTAGATAGAAAAATTCTGGAATAATTTTTTTTTTTTTTGAAAAGCATAACCACTACCAAGCTTCAAGCAACATTTGTCACAAGGATTCAAGTCAATTATAATTAAATTAACACTATAGTTAAATATTCCTTAATTAATTTTAGAGGGTCAAAGGGGCCAAAGCAATTAAATGCCCAAGGTTTTTAATTTCACTAGGTCTAAACAATAACCAAGGTTCTTATTTACATGGGTTAGAAAAACATTCTCTTATCCCCTAACGTGACCCCTTAAAAAAGTCAACCCATGCTTTAGAGTTACACATTTAAGTTAAAAAGGGGTAATTTCCCACTTACCCACTCTCAGACTCATCTTTGCACTTCAACCTAATTTTTCACATATTTAACGCACTTAAGGTTTCTTGAAAACATTTCCATTAGATAGGAAATTTCTTTTACAACTTCCTTTTTCATTCATCAAATACAACTTACAGAATATACATCTTTCACATTCGAATGTAGATTCCATTTCCAAAATAGAGCAACTTTCCACCACAAATAATATTACAATGCCATCCACTTGAAGTGGGAAATTTTTACAACAAGGAAACCCCAAGGGGACTACGAAATTTGTCTTCATCCTCAACTCTAGAACAACAACAAGAAGATCCACCATATATCTTTTGATCACAACAAAAAGGAGGAGAGGCAACACTCTCCACCCAACCAAGAATTCCAATGAAGAGGAGAAGTCGTCCTCCTCATTGGCCCCGAGCCCCAACCACAAAGCAATAAGAAATGTATTTCAACTCATGGCAACAAACAAGCTTCCACAACACAAAAACAATTTTCACAAACAAAACACAGTCAAATACATACTGCAGTTTGCAACCACAAGAAGAACAACAAACAATACTCAGGCTTCATCATGCACAAGCCAAAGGAGCAAGACCTATGGGGAAGCTGCTTATACCTCCCAATGGGGAAATGGGTGTCCACCTTAAAATAAACCCGCCAATATATATATATATATATCATTTCAAAACCCCTACATGCCCTTATGCCTCCCCAAGTACCCCTTATACCTCCCATTCTCTTATGCCTCCCCACACTCTTATGGCACCCCATAACGAGTAAAGAAATGCAAGCTATTTATTTTACAAGGTGGAACCCAATCCCAAACTCCCTCCACAATAACACTTATACCTCCCCAAAACTCTTATGCCTCCCCACAATAGATCCCCATAGTCTTCTCCTACACCATACCTAGGCAATCTACCCAACCAGCCAACAACATACCAAAATATTCAAAGCATTCACATATGCATAAATAAAAGAACATTTTAAAGAGCCAAGCTCCTACCTCTCCATGGTAGAGTTTGCTCCAAAAGTTCAACAACAAGATTTTTCCAATCCAAACAGTCCAAAAGCTCCAAAGAATCCACAAGCATTCAACAAAAATCTCTAACTCTCTTCAAAATTACAAGAGCTCAAAACCAAAAGAAGTAACCAAAATGAAGTCACCAAATGAAGTAACCCCAAAACAAGCCAAGGAATTCGAATAAATAGAAGAGGGAGAGAGGAGGATGAGGTGGATCCATGTAGGATGCCACATCACACATCCTCAACTCCACCTCACAAGTCAACTTCAAACTCCAAAGCATAATAAAAAAGTGGGTGAATAAAATGACAGATTACTTACACACACAATCCAAGCCCACACCCCTTAAGGACCAAAATTAATTTCATGTAAGATAGTGCAATTAAAACTTACAACTTGTCTTCCCAAAAATACATAATAATGCCTAATTTTGACTCTCCAACCATAGGTAAGGTTGGTATATAAATTTAAGAGGTGTGGGACAAGTTTAACTTGTCCCACAAGCCTCCAAAATCAGCCCCTAAGGATAGATCCGAATTTCAAAAGGAAGGTGGAGTGTTTCACACTCAAATTTACTTACACATTACTTACAACACTTAATCCAAGAGCCATCAACTCTAATAAATGCATTCTTTTGACCCAATTTAATTAATTTAACAACATGATTACTCACAAATCTAGACACAATTTAATGAATAATAAAGGGGAAATACATCACTAATTAAACACATACTAAAATTAAACAAAGGAACTAAATAAAATAATACACATAACCCCTTGGTCACATTTGAAGGTGATCCCCCCATGGGGATCCCTAACAACAATCACACACAAACATACATAACAAAAACACATTGCCATGGTGACCCTTGTTGAATTCACCTAGAATTCCAATGTGGTTGGTCTCCAATCCCCGATGTTTGTTGTGACATGTTTACCTGCAAAACACAAATACCTCCTTCGGCCTCGTGGCCACATCAAAACATCCAAAATAAATATAAAATATAGCTCCAAAATCATCTATATATAAATCAAGCATCATCAAGGCAAATAACAATGTCATTTACAATTTTCCTCAACAACCATATGATCATAAGATTAATTCAATTTTCTAGGTCTACTCAATATGACGAAACAACACATGTATATATAACCATGTCAACATCCTAACAACATCAGTATAAAATGTCTCCAATACCACATGCATCATATATGAATCAACATCAACAATAGTCCATGATCTCTAACATCTAACATCATATCAAACTAAAAGCTACAATAATGTCCATAAGTATAATCAACAGTATCATAATCAATATCAAAAGGTGTCGAAGGGAAGTGGACACCACAAGAACTCCCACTTACGTGGCGAATACTGCTCTTTTCATCATTTCTTCACATGTACCTGCAGTAGCATTCAAGTAATGTCCCTTAATCTCACCCTATCTATATATGGGCCCGATGACATCTATATGTTGATTAGATCCCGGATAGGGGAAGAGACCCATTATCCATATCCATATCCATATATAGGGGAACTATTGATTTATGCACTTAGGACACTTCGAGCTGTCCTATCCTAACTGGGTCGAGCAATCGCTGAACCATTAATCTCACCGCCAATCGGAGGAGAGGAATCGAATCTCCTTCCCCTCTAGATCTATAAAGAGGGGGGTGACTATCGCCATCATTTTGTCGGCTCTCGGCGTAGAACTACTATCGAGAGTGAGATTGAGAGACCCATACTAACACATTAAAAAAACAATGTGTGTTCAAGCAGAGTCAGCCGATGGCAATGCCAATTTTAACATCCTTCGAAGCCAAATTGGACCAAGGACCTATAAAGTGAATCTATTTAGATAGAAGATTTTTGTATGATAAATTCTCCAAGCTTTGATTGTTCATCTATATTTAAGCTTTTATACACTAATTTATAATCGGAAATGTATGTGTAATTGAGCCTAATATGGTTGTAAAATGAACAAGTTAGTAGAAAAGTGGTTATCCCTCTACTTTTAAGAAATTCCATACCTTACAAATTCTTTTTTCTTGTAGAGTCTTTGGGTGACTCCTATTGATTTCACTATGCAAATCATTTGAGTTCATTCATAGTTTAGTAATCACCATTTCTTTTTGACACTAACGACCTTGTGAGGGTAAGCGGGACATATCGGTTTAGGGTTGATAGAGTTCTTATAGTACCAATTTTTTTTTTTTTTTTTTTTGATTTTGTTATCCCGCCAAATAATCTCGGTAATTTTGGTTTGCATGTTTGATTTTAGGTTGTCCAAATCATTTGGTAACATGTATTCATAAATGTCCCAATATAACCAATTATACAAGTCTCTTTGCCAAACTTTAAAAGTCAAAGATAGGTTGAGCACAATTGGTGGGCAATTGCAGGTAGTCTATCTTGACTTATTTTAGATAGTTTATGTTTAAAATTTATACATACATGATACATACATACACATTTATTTGTGCGTGTGCATATATTAGCATCTTTAATACATATGTCGAGTCTAGACTTGTAACTAACATAGATATCTTAAATACATCTTTATAAAGTATTACGAGAGATATCAATCTCGATGTGTCTATCTAGCTATGCTAGTGCAATTTAAGTATACCAAAAAAAAATAAAATACAAATATAATATAATAAATATATTATAATAAATGTATATATATGAAATACATAAATACATATAAATTTCATGGTTCTTAGCTTAAATTTGTCACACGTGACATTAATCACTAAGCTATCAATTTCCCATTGATTTGTGGCAAATGGAATCAATTTACTTGTGCCATTGTGTTGGTCTCAAAAAAATATATTCAAGAAAAAGGGCCCAAACATTACTATATGGCCAAGATATTATTATTTTTTAATTGACTTCTCCAAGAAAAAGGAAAAATAACATTTAAGTGACAGTCCAATGGAAGTCAAATTTATGGATGAATTATCACATGACGGTCAAATGGACGTCAAATTTAATGTTGAGAATAAAAGTGAACAACTCACTCCATTACAGCCCTGGATGCCATTGTAGGAACGCCTCTCGGCATAACAAAAACATAGTATTATGTATGTGTATTTTTTTATTTTGACAATGTCAAGTAAGGACTACAGCCACAGTACTATAATATTAACATAATAAAAATCCCGAGTAAATTAGGAAAGTTCATACAGAAATAAGAGCCACCTTTCAACTTACGTAACAGTTAATACAAATGATAAGGAAACTAGTCCTCCACATCATCTCACTAGAATCCAGAACTATGATAGTAATGCCACACTTCGGTTCCTCATCCTCCAAGGTCAGCGCCTTAAGATTTGCAGAATGCTGGGAAGGCACAAATGGCATAAATGAATCAATCTTCCATCCCTAAAGAATATCATCAGCAGTAACTTCTTTCGGTGAACTTTTAGACTGGCTCCAACCTACTCATAGGCAAAATTCTAAGTACTGATGTCTTTGTGGATAGCAAGAGAATTTCTGGCCCCAAACAAGCTGACAATCTACATCCCAATGAGTTGCACCACCTTGAGGGTGTCAAGCCTCGGAGTTTATTGGGTAGGTTCCTTCATAGCCTGAAAGATGCAGTCAAGAGAAGCTCCTCTCCCAATCTTGCCAATAATTGGGCCCTGAATAAATTAGTGTCCCCATTTCAAAAACTTTTAATCTTTGATACCTTCCAACAATGCATTTTGTCTAAATCTACAGCCTGCTCTGCCTTCATCCTTGTTGATTTGTCAAATAAGACCCCACTTTTCAGCAGTTGTCCGAGCTTGAGGTTTTCAACTGAGCTAAAGAAAGAGGTATGAATGAACATCACCAATCACTCCGCCTTTATCCTGGTCGATTTGTCCAATAAGACCCCATTTTTCAGTAGTTGCCTGATCTGAGGTCTTCAACCAAGCCAAAGAAAGAGGAATGAACATCATCAGCCGTGTATTTGCTTATAATTTTCCCGTTCTGCTCCTTGGTAATGCTCTCCGAAGAAGCTTTACCCTTAGACTGTGTGAAGGGGAACCATTGCCACCCATTTCAGAATCTTTACCAGCCATTAAAATTCTCAGAGCCCCTGCACACACTACTTACCAAGGAGAGGAGTTCTCTTAGAGAGTATGCCATTTAGAAGCTGGGGACAAGGAAAAACCAACAACATCCAAGAAGACTGCATAATGATAAAATCATCTTTACAGAATGAATCAAAGGCCCCTTGAAGTGATCAAAACCAGTGGGGAAAAAGTGAGTCACTAATTCAGAAGCATGACAAGCGATGGCACTCAAAAATAAAATCAAATGAGATACCATCCTCAATCTCAATGGCATGGAGCTTAATACTCCACTGAAAAAGGAAATTTTGAAATAAGAAGCAATTGCAGACCACCCAAAGCAGAGAAGACAAAAGCTTTCATGCTCACATATCTAGAAGATGTGGAGAGGAGAAAGGAGGAGATGCATACATGTAGATGACCTTTATCGCTGTCGTTGCTGCCACTGCATGCACCGATGCCGATTGCAGGAGAGGGGCAAGGGATATAAATGCCTCCACATGCATCAACCGCCACCTCCCGTTTGTACCCTAAATCAATTGAATGCATTGCACGAAAACCATAGATGGAAAACTGCTAAAACTCGCCGAGTTTTAAAAAACTCCCAAAAAAGCGATGAAATGGTTAAATCGCACAAAAACTCGCCGATTTCAGGAAAAAAAAACTCGCAAGCCTGCAAAAAACTCGCCATATGCTTAACTCGGCGAGTACTCGCCAAAACTCGGCGAGCCAGTGCAAAAAACTCGCCATACGGTGGTAAAAAGCGCGAAATGCGGTTTCAAAGGCAAAAACACTGCTTTTTTACCTCGGAGTACTCGCCAAAAACTCGGCAAGCCATGCAAAAACTTGCCATACGCTTAACTTTCGTAGTACTCGCCAAAACTTGGCGAGCCCGTGCAAAAAACTCGCCATACGCTGGTAAAACGCGGAAATGCGGATTTCAAAGGCAAAAAACACTGTTTTTACGCGGTTTTGGCTCTTTAATAAGGCCCTCTACTCCCTCATTGTCACTCACACAACCATTTGAGCTTGCATTGCTTGTGTTGAGTGGATTTTGGAGCGAATTCGAGGAGAGAATTTGGAGATTTGCATTTGGAGGTAGGTTTTTTTTTTTTTTTAATTCTTTGAAGTTTTTCCAAATTTTGTGTATATTATTTAGGTTTTATAGATTCCTATTGTGATTCTAAATACATGTAATGTAAAATCGAATGCTTGTAATTTTTTTATACTCATTTGCAGTCAGAGGTATGTATTTTTTTTTTTTTTTTTTGTGAATTCATTGTAAATTAATTAAATTTTATGTATGTGTATTGTAATCGATTCGTTGTGTAATTCTAAATACATGTAATGTAAAATCGAATGCTTGTAATTTTTTTATACTCATTTTACGTTAAGAGGTATGTATTTTTTTTTTTTTGACGCAAATTCATTGTAAATTAATTAAATTTTATGTATGTGTATTGTAATCGATTCGTTGTGTAATTCTAAATACATGTAATGTAAAATCGAATGCTTGTAATTTTTTATACTCATTTGCAGCCAGAGGTATGTAATTTTTTTAACGCAAATTCATTGTAAATTAGTTAAATTTTATGTATGTGTATTGTAATCGATTCATTGTGTAATTCTAAATACATGTAATGTAAAATTGAATGCTTGTAATGTATTTTTTTTATTTACGCAAATTTGTTATTCGACACGTTTTGTTTTTAAAATTAAATTAAGTTTACGTTTTCTAATTTTTTAAATGTGCATTGTGTTGCAGATTAGAGCTTAACAATGGCATCGTTCGGCATCTGAATCACTAGCAGGGACCATTCCTCCGAATGCCCGTTCCATAGCATGGAAATATGCTGTACGTGGAACTTGTGCGGGCGAAGTTTTTGCACTTTCAGAATGAAAATGAATGGAGGCATCAATCGTTTGAAATATCACCTTTCAACTATTGTTTGTCGAGATGTTACAGTTTGCCCCAACGTGTCGGAAGAGGCAAAGCGAGAGATTAGAGCAGAGCTGACAGAGTTAGAGGAGAAGAAACTAGAGAAGGCAAGGCTGAAGGCAGCCATAGCACAAGCTATTAGACTTGGGGCTGCAATGGAAGAGGATTTAGACGATGATGCGGCAACAATTGTGGGCTCTACTTGTGGTCCACGCATACGAAGAGGAAGAGCCGGAAGAGGCACATCTTCATTGAGTTCAAGCAAAGGCATACCGAGTTTTTTTGTGGCAAGGAACACACCTGGAGCACAACCTTCATTGGAAGGTACAGCCTGGAACAAAGATATGCACGAGGAAGTGGATAAAGTTTGTGCAAATTTTTGGTACAACAACTTGTCGTTCAATGTGGCAAAGAGCCCATACTGGGAGTACTTGGCGACAACGTTGATAGTTGCAGGGAAAGGGTACAAGACACCCTCTCCAAAAGATTTGAGCGGGAAATTACTTGAGGGTGCAATTGCAGATGCCACTACTATGCTAGAAGAGCACAAGAAACAATGGAAAAAATTCGGATGCACCATTCTTTCAGATGGGTGGACGGATGGAAGGAACCGCACCCTTGTTAATTTTTAGCAACTTCAAACGGTGAGATGGTGTTTTTAAAATCTATTGATGCCTCTAACATAATAAAAATGCAAAAATTTGAGTGTTATGTTAGAGATAGTTGTATTAGAGGTTGGTGTACAGAATGTTGTGCAAATTGTCACGCATAATGCGGCAGCACATATGTGGCGGTGGGAGACTATCATAGGACTCCTTGGCAAATCATTGCATTGACCTTCTTTTGGAGGACATAGGCAAAATTGATTGGGTGAGGCCGGTTGTAGAAGATGCAAGATCTATAACGAAGTACATATACAATCACCCTTGAGTTCCGAGCTTGATGAGAGTACACACTGAGGGAAAGAACTTGTCGAGCCGGTGTCACAAGGTTTCTGCAACTAACTTCGACGTTGCAAAGTATTTGTAGTTTGTTGACACCTTCAAACAAATATTTGTGAGTCGAGCATGGCTAGACTCACAATATTCAAAAAAGTTGACGGAGAGAGGGTTGTAAAGATAGTTTTTGATGATATCTTTGCGAGAGCTATAGAGATCATCGGGTAATTTTAAACTTTGATTTATATTTCATTCCTTTATTTTAATTTGTTAAATTATAAATATTAAATATATTGTTCTACTTTTCACTTTTTTATTTCATTTCTAATATGTATCAGTAACTTGTAAGTTTGCAATCTTACAATTAAATTTGTGTGTAGGTGTCAGAGCCGTTGGTGAGAGTTTTGCGTTTGGTTGATGGGAGCAAAACACCATGGGGTTTGTATATGAGGCCATGGATAGGACCAAAGAGTCTATCCAAAACTATTACGAGGGGGATATCGTCGGATATGGTCCCTTTTGGGAGATTATTGATCGGAGGTGGAACAATCAACTCCACCAACCTATTCATGCAAAGCGTGGTATTTCTACTCCGATACGGCTTCACAGATGTGAACGGAGAGGTTATGGAGGGCCTTTCAACATGTATTGAGAGGATGATACCGAATGTTGAGACGAGGGACCTTGTCATTTTAGAGTGCCGCAGAGTTCTGAAACATGGTAGGGGAGACTCATTTCTTCGGTCTTTAGCTATTCGAGGCAAAACCACACAATCACCGGGTAATAATAAAAATTAGAATGTTTACCAAGTTACTTATTAGTTACATATTTGATTTTATTAATTAATTATAAATTTTTGATTATCTTGTTTGTAGGTTCTTGGTGGGAGGATTGGGGAGGGAATACCCCAAATCTTCAAAAGTTAGCCCTCAAAATTCTATCTCAACCTTGTAGCGCTTTTGGATGTGAACGCAACTGGAGTTTGTTTGAGGCCATTCACATGAAGAAGCGCAACAAGTTGACTCAAAAAAGGCTCAACGACTTGGTTTTTGTGCAATACAATCTCCGGCTTCGCACAAAAAAAGTTGAGGCCACATCAGAGGAGCTCATTGATTTGGATGAGATAGATCCATACAGTGAGTGGACTGGGCAAGAAGAGGAAAACCCTGCATTCACAGCGGACGAGATTGCTTCTTTTAGAGGGGACGCTATGGAGGGAGAAGCACTAGTAGGACTCCGAGGAGATATTGGACTGGATGACATCTTTGGAGGTGATCTCCAACATGCAGCAGAGGAGCCACCAGCACCACCATCTAGTTCTATGATCGAGCCAGATTCGCAGCCTTCTAGGAGGAGCGTGGAGACGCAACCGAGTGTGGGGACTAGTAGAGGCACTAGACCCTCTCCCCAATTTTTCTCTAGATTGGGGAAGAGGAAAATGTAATTTATTGTATATTGTAACTTGCATAGATATGAAATTTATGATGATATTTTTCAATGTCAATCATCATAAATTCATATTACTTATCAGCCGGTTGTCGTATTCGCATGATGATGCGATTTTGTATTGTATTTGTATTCAAATCTAATAGAAAACACTTCTCCAACATTTTATGGGCTCATTTGATACATTTTGTAGCTATGTGTTGCTTAAAATTTATGTTTTTTAAAGAAATTTGAGTATTTTTAAGTCATTAGTATTCCCGAGTATTGGCCGAATATTGGCGAGTTTTTTTTTGGGGGTCTGGCGAGATTTTGGATTTGGCGAGTTTTCCTATTATGTTGCAAACGACAAACATAAATAAATGATTATCACTTAATTCCATGGTTTAATTCATTGAGGTCATGATCTAATACCGCATTGGGCTTTGAATCAATGATGTGGGAAGGGGGACAAAGTAAGAAATGAATCAAGTTGCTATATGACAGGATCGAGTCCTAAAAACAAGTGTTGGCCATTTGACCCTTTGTTTCCTTCTTGTCTGGTATGGGAGATATTAAGCTTTGAAAACCACTTTGGCAACTCGTAACTGAACACAATCCTCAATGATGGGAGCTAGTTGCCAAACAACAATGATGGGAGCTAGTTGCCAATGCTTGCTTGAGTTGCTTTTAAAGGCCTCTCTGATTTACTTTGAATCCACCTCAATCCAAATTAGTCAATTTTGTCTTTTGTCGAGAAGGCCTCTCCAAAGAGCCTTAGCTTCTGCAAAATTGTTAGAAACTTTGCCAATGGCTTCGAGAAAGCAAGGAAAATATTGTGTATTTGTACATTTTTTTTTCTGTTGTTACTTAATAGATTTGTTGCTCCCTTGGTTGATTTTCCATACACAATATGAAATGGGGTCATTCCAACTGACCCATTCACTGAATCGTTATAGGTGAATTCTGCTTGAGTTAACTTCATATCCCAATGTGTTGGCATACTCCTAACCAAATATCTAAGTTAATTACCTATCATTATGTTCACAACCTTGGTTTGTCCATCCATTTGCGGGTAGTATGTTGAGCTATATTGCAGCTTTGGTGCTTAAAGTATTCCAAATGGTTCTCCAAAAGTGACCCAAGAATTTGGTATCTCTATCTAAATTAATACTCTGTGGCAATCTATGCTTTCTAACGACTTACTTGAAAAATAAATTTGAAACATTCAAGCATCACTAATCTTCTTGCAAGAAATAAAATGTTCCATCTTTTTGAAAATCTATCAAACACAACAGACATGTTTGTTGGCAGGTGTTTTGTGCACACCCACAACATATAAAAAGAGGAATTAAATCCCCACTCGTTTTAGAACCTAGCTGGAATGGTGGTTCTAGGTATGAAATACTTAAGACTTATAACTTCAATTGGAGGCTATTTGGCTTGATGTTAACTTGCAAAGGGTTGGTGTGTTTGGGCAAACCACCAAGTAGATTGCATTCAAATCCAAGTGACTCGATCAGCACTAAGACTAACCCAATGATATTTACAGTGACTTGGAATGGATCTGGATCAAAGTAAACTTCAAAAAAAGGAAAGAAGGGAGGCATAACAGAGAACTAGGCTATATTTTCCAATCACTAAGTGTAATAAGCACCTTAAAGTAATTAAATATCACAAAACTAGAGTTAACAAGAAATAGTTGAACTCATTCCTATATCAACTCCAGGCAACCAGTCTAAGGGAATTCAGAACCAAGAATACAAAGCGATTATTCATTAACACTATCTCCAAACACTTGGATAACCAAGACTGCTTTGGCACATCTAAGAAACCAAGTTTTTAGAAACAATAATCCATGAAGATAGATTAGCTAGGCTCAACCTACTCACTCTGCCAATTTTAATCAAAGATGAAGGTGCAAACTCAGTAACTAAAAATTGATCTATTGCTTAGGCATCAAGACACAAATCCAAACATCGAAACAATTCAGACATATAGAGCTCCAAATTTCCTCCTCGCATTGAATTGTTTTTGTCAAGATGATATTTACAATGCAGACTGAGGTATTTATAGACAAATGCAGTCTAGGCAAGCCTCTACAATCTCTGGAATCCCCAATTTGCAAAAGAGAGGAAAAAAACCATCTCCCAAATCGCCAAGAATAACAATCGAGACTTTTGGAAGCTTTTGTGGAGGTATATCCTAAATTTTCAGCTGAAGAAATGATGATTCATCACTACGTGTGAGCAATTATTTGTTAGAAAACCGATCCACGTGAGAGGAATCTAATGATCCCACGAGATCAAGAGGCTAGATGGAATTCTGGCCGACACTTGTCATAAGATTGCCTCTGTAACTGAATTTTGATCTAAAATTCCCTTTTCTATGTTGTAATGGGGTCTGAGAAGGAATATCCTGCCTCGGGGAATCTCTACAAATGAAAAGATCAACCAAAAGCATATAACAAATGTTTTGAGATCACTAAATTGAGAGGAATGAAGCTTAAGGCGGTAAAAACTGTCCTAAAAATATTGGAGATCTCTTCATCATTCTTCCCCAAACTGGTCTCAACTGAAACCATGGACTTTGAATCAATTGGTTCATCATTGGTTTCATCTCTAATCATCTCTTCTTGTTCATCCACGTTAACCACATCAAAAGGCTGTACTAAATCTGCAAAGGAAAACTCCAACATGTCCCATTGCTGTTTCCCCTCAAAACCTCCTCCAAATCTGCAAGAACAAAAACATCAACAACATTCTCTTCAAAGGAATGTGAATGGTCACTAATAATAAATTAATTTTTAAAGTAAATTCAGACTCTAATTCAAAGAAGGGTAGTGTTTCTTCCCAATTTTCTTGCTCCTCTTCATGAAGCTTGTGGTTCTATGTATCATCTTTAAAATTGGAATTATCAGTATAAACAAAACTTTGAACACATTCACTATCATCCACAACATAAGCATTGGCAGGTTCTACAATTTGATTATGCACAAAGTTCTGGTTTAAAAGAGGATTCAGATATGATTTAATATTGGAAGTATTTGAGAGAATATTAAAAGAGGGAACAATGTTGGTTGTAAGGGAAGATAACTATCTAACGAGAGTAATTGCTTCTGCATAATTTGATACTAATGAATTCGCATTAAAGGTCTTAACAAATGTGGTCAAGAGTGGATCCAAAGGGTTTATGTAAATATCTACAAGTGCTGCCTCTCGAGGTAAGTGGCTTGTTGGGGTGCCTCTTAAAATCCCCGAAATTTGATGTTAAAATCTCTAAGTGCTTTATGTGGTTTCCTTTTAATAGGGACCAATTGATTTATGACTATGATTGGATTTATGATTTGTCTGAAGTTTGCAACAAAAACATCTTCTAACTCCTTCCAAAAAGAAATTGAACCAGGGGTTAGACTTATGAACCATCCATATTCAAGATCATTTAACGTGAAAGTAAACAATCTGCAAGCCACATCTTCATGTTGCACATTTAAAATATTGAAAGCAGTCTTAAAAGCGAGAACATGCTTCTTAACGGTTTCCCGTAGCCAAGCCATCATTTAGTTGTGAGATTTTCCATCAGTTGGAAGAATAACTAAAATGGAGCACAAGTTAGACACGACATTAGCTGGTTTTAGTAAATAGATCTCAGAGTCAAACAAATTTAAAGACAATTCTCAAAATCAGACCTCATATTCATTTCCATCTACCATTTTCAAAGAGGCCCTCCTGTTAGTGCCATTTTTATGTGTTGTTGTGTGGAATACACACAAGACAAGGGTGACAAATCTAAATGAAGCACAAAGAATCAACCTCCAAACTCTTCAAAACTGAAACCACGTGTCAGGTCCTCCTTCTAGTGCCATTTTAGTGTGTTGTTGGGCATTTTGTGTACACCTTGAAAACACACATAAAAAGAAAGGCCAAGGAGTTTTAATCTTCCCCCCGCACTTGTTTTAGAACCTAGCTGGAATTATGGTTCAAGGTATGGAATACTCAACACATATAACTTCAATTGGGAGACTATATGGCTTAGTGTTAACTTCGGAGGGACTGGTGTGTCTTGGTAAACCACCTATTAGATTGTGGGTTGAATGGATCTGAATTATCCCGATTTTGTATGAAGTTCAATCTACCGGTTCTTTACAATAGTTCTAAGGTAATTTGGGTTTCTATCAAAAACTCAAAAGGGAGAAGGGTTGGGCGAAAAAGATACTAGACTCTCTCTCTCTCTTATCAAGCATGACGAGCACCGTAATCTCAGCCAAATCTCACACAAGAAACCAACAATTGCATTGGCACATTTCTAAATAGACTCCAAGCAATCAAATGTCGAGCATAGAACCACAACCCACGCATAAACCCAAAATTGCATTGGCACATTTCTAAATAGACTCCAAGAATCGATCGAGCATAGAACCACAACCCTGCATAAACCCAAGCAAATAACTATTGTACATTCACCTAGATCATGACAAGGGTTAGTCAACCTAGCATTGGCTCAAGCTAACTAGATTCAACACAAAACAAAGTAATTATCCATAAACTAACATCTCCAAACATTTAATCACTAAGACTGCATTGACACATCCCAAAACCCATTGCGAAAAGCATCAATTCATGAAAATGAGACTAGCCAGGCTTAATCTCTTACCTTACAAACATAACCGAAACTAGAAGTACAAACTCTACTTAATAAACAAAAAGAGATTTGAATGTATAGGACTCTCAAACATAAATTCTCAATTGGAAGTGACTTGACAACCCACAAACACAATGTGAAGCTCCAAATCCTTTCCTTTGTATTGAACTCAGTCCAAAATGAATTTTACAATGTGATTACATCAATTTATAGGCTAGGGACTAAGCCACTACCTTTGTAAACTTTGAAGCTTCTAGAAAAGCCAAAACTACACTAACAAACTAGAACTGGAAAAAACCACCGTAAACAAGCTCCTATAAAAGTTGCAATAATTGCCCCCCAAACTAGGCTTCTCTTTGTGTAATGTCCCCTTTTCAGAATTAATTAATTTTGTATATCTGAAGCTTATTTTTATTATTTTCCGTAGGCTAAGGGGTGATTAAAGAGGGAAATAAATTAATTAAGTGGTCTAAGGGTATTTTTATATTTTATTTGGAAAAGGGACACTTAAATTATATTTAAATAGCTGAAATAGAATAAAATAATAATAGAAACATGTACTTCTATTATTAGGCGCCAAAGTCAAAGTTTCTAATTAAATAAAGCATTCTATAATGGGGGCGCCAAGTATAGAATGGGTTGCATGAGGAACAAATCCCATTTTTAGGATGAAGTGAAGATCAAGCTTTTAAATTTGCATATTCTTGTTATTAGGATGGGGCACCAACTTGAGGGGAATAAAGTAATTATTTTAATTGTTTTTGGGAGCATGCATGTAAACCAGAAGGGGGCACCCACTTTGGAAGAAGGAAGGGAAGTTATAAAGGCAGATTTAGGGATCATTGTAAATACATCTTGGAAATTTATGAGTTATTTTCTTTGTTTGCAAGTAGCATATGCTTCTGCAAACAACAACAGAGGACGAAAACCCTCATTTTCATACAGATTTGGGGACGGAATCCCTCACTTCTCAGCTGCGCAATTCCATTCAGGGGTTGTAGTGGTCATTCAAGGTGCAAGTGTTCTGCCAGTTTAGCTCCAGGCAATTGTATTCGACAATCGGTATTAGTTTATTGTAGTTGATTGAATTTAATTAAATAAAAGATTGGTTTTTATGCATTATGTTCTTTGATTTTTATTTATAAAAATCAGATTTTCGCTGCTGTTCTAAAAGTTAATTTTATCAATACTGCTGCCCTAGTATTTAACAAAAATATCTAGATGTGTTAGAAGTTTAGTTTTCCAAGGATATTACATTTTGATTACAATTACATTGGATAAAAACAATTGGTAGTTTAGAGGTCCATAATATTGAAAGATGCCGACAAAACACTCAATTTGATCAATGTGATCCCCAGAGATCATGAAAACAAACGAGTTTAGAGTTGCCACTTGTCCAAAACAGATCATGATGTGTTTTGACATCTTACTTCTTGATCGAACTCCTTTGAAAATGGAATATCCATTTGAAGGGCATCTTTGCAAAGCAAAAGAAATTATTTGGGCGCCAACAATTTGAAGAAATGAATGAAAAAGGCCCAAACTTCTGTCACTAAAATATCCCCAACCACTCAACTATTTTCTGCAAAACCGGTCTTTGTGTGTTGCGCTTTAAATTACGTACCCAATTGTTCAAGTCTTATGAGAAATGGTGGCTCCAGTCAAAGATATGATAAAAAAACTGGGCCCACATTCGCTTTTTTGTGTGACGTCTTGAGCTCAATTTTACATAGGAGCAAATTGTCAAATTTAGGCTAGGAAACAATGCATTGTCGCGGATTACTAGGCCTTGCCATGTGTCTACCAAGTGCCATGTGTTAGTCTGTCTGAAACTAGGGGTTTCGGGCTTCCTCGAGCTCATTGCTAGGAATATATAAATTAGTGCTTCACATATAAGTTGTTAAGTTGTTGTATGGTTGGGTAACTGTAGAGTTATATTGGGTTGTATATGTGAAGTTGTTTGGGTGTTATAACAACTCACGTAATTGGCATGAGTTGCTTATAACCATCCTATTATTTAGGAAGGAGTCCCTATATAATTGTGTAATGGTACAAATGAAATATACATAGAGAAATCATTTTTTGTTTATTTTCTTTAAACCTGTTGCCCTGCAATCATTTGGTATTAGAGCAATCTGTTTTTGTCTGTGATGGAGTAATAGTGTACGGGCAGAGCCATTATAATTCTTGGTTGCCCCAGATGAAGAGAGTTCTTGTGTAAGATAATTAGTGAATATTAGTTTTGTTAGCATCATTTGCGGTGCTGTTAGTGATTGATGTTTGGAGGAGGAAGGGCAATTTGTTGATAAACTTTTATAGCCTATGAGCTTGTAGACCTATGTGCTTGTAAATCTGGTTAAACCATTTTATTGGGTTCCTGTTTCAGAGGTAATTGTGCGCTGCAGATATATTAGGGCATCTCTACTACCATATCTTTGACATATCTTCTCACGCAAGTTACAATTTTTAAAAAGTGGGATTCCAACTTCAAGTCAAGTAGTCTACCATCGTCCCATGCACAACTGCCCCATTTATTGGCCACCATCCAGTATGAATCCAAGAAAGAGTTGGAGTTTGAAAGGCAGCCACCAAAACTAATGTGCCATCGACAACGAATAGAGAAGAGATTTACATTGGGAAATTGAATCCCGAGCTCTTCCCATGAAACAAAATGTGAGGAGAAAATACAAATTAGCCGTGAGTCATTTCCATAAAAATTTGCCTTCTGCACAACCATTTTTGATTGGTTGATTCTTATTTGTTTTGCAAAGACTACAGTGTTAAAAATTTAATTTTCTATAGTTTTTGCTAAAATAATTGCCCTCTCGAGGGCAGTTAATGCATTTTTGGCCAAATTAATATTTTTGGTGCCAGTTCTTCAGGCCATTGACATTTTTGGAATCTTCATTTCCTCTTGGTTCCAACGAGTGGTCACATGATAAATTTGCTCTCCATCTTGAGCAAATTTTTAATTGTTGAGCCAATTTTAATTAAATTGTGCCTTTTACGGAAATTGAAACTTCAATAACTTTTGCCTGATGAAGAATTGAAATTGAGTTTTGCTTTTTGCAAAAGTGCTTATTTTTTCATTCTCGTTGCATTGGTTTTAATTTCATTGAAAAATACCAAGTTTGAAAAATACCCTCTTTTTTGGCCATCCTATGGGCATCTCCTTGTTCTGGGCTTGTGTATACTTTTGGAGATTTTGCAGCCCCTTTTAGTCAACAATGCCAAAATTCAAAATTGTTAAGGACGTAGTATTGCTTGTGCTGACGTCCAATTTGTGTAGGGGTATTTTTTGAGCTTCATGATCACATTCGGTTGAACTAGTAGGATGGCACTTTGGAGGAAGGAAGCACAAGAGGATGGTGGTCAATCAACAACCTCTTGTTAGTCACTAACGACGGGGCCACATAGAATCTTTGTGGTGACATTTTTGTGGTGTGTGTATTTGATTTTTAGTTGTGCAGTTTGTTTCTATTTTCTGCTTTGAGTTGTATGAATTGTGGATGTTGGAAAATAATTGTATAGGAAGGCAATTAATTGCGGAGATCCTCCGATTGCCGTACTTCTTTGGAAAATGATCGACCGGTGAATATGTTCATTGGCAATGGTGATCATGTGCATCAAGATCCGAGACATCAAAACCCAAACATCGGTGTGTAGTACAATACAATTGTCTTTTCAGTGTTCCTAAGTGGAAATTTCACATTGTGGGGGAACATGACACCAATGTTCCATTTCCATTCTGCGCCAAACCGGCTAAAGTCAAGGGCAACTTCCATGGCGATGGGCGCTTTCTATGCTGTTTGAAATCGAGTGGTAGCGATCGACAATAGTTGCTTGCAATTAAGAACGTTTTGTTCTTATGGATGTAATGTGAAATCTTTTCTAGTGTGAGTTTTCTTATTCAATTTGGTAATAGTGAGCAATGATTCCTATGTTATTCCTTGATGTAAAAACATAGTGGAGAACAAAAGCACCAAAGTAAGCTAGTTCATGGATCTTGAAAAGGTTTGTGGGAGATCCAAAACCACACGAGGTGGATAGTTGATGGGGCCTGTTCAAGGTTTGTGGTAAGCCTGTTTAAAACCATGGAAGGAGAGATCCTTTCTTTTGTATCAAGGTCATGAGTCACATAGTTGGACATGCCACATGGGTGAGCATACTACGAGATGAGTGTGTGAATGTTTTTCTACCATGTTCGCACTAAGGGGGAATGTTAGGAATATATAAATTAGTGCTTCACATATAAGTTGTTAAGTTGTTGTATGGTTGGGTAACCATAGAGTTATATTGGGTTGTATACGTGAAGTTGTTTGGGTGTTATAACAACTCACGTAATTGGCATGAGTTGCTTATAACCATCCTATTATTTAGGAGAGGAATCTCCTATATAATTGTGTAATGGTACCAATGAATTATACAAAGAGAAATCATTTTGTGTTTATTTTCTTTAAACCTATTGCTTTGCAATCACTCATTGAGTCTTTTGCCTTGCCTTGATCAATCTTCGGGACCTACGGATTACCGTCATTGGTCCACGTGGCATCATGACTTGCCACTCTCAACTCGTGCATTAATTGCTTTTCCTACCTTTAGTTTGGGTTCTCGATTTCTCGAAGTCTCGGGATTTCTTGGGGATTCCATTTGATTTCTCTTCCGTGAAACTCCCATGACCACGTGGCTCTATTTGATTTGATTTGGGCCTTAAAAGCTTTTGGTGACTCAACTTTAACAAAAGCTAAATCCACATGTTCACTTCTCTGTATCTCGGGGTCTTGAGACTCTCGGGTTCTTAGGCTTCCCTTTCTTCCTTTAATCCTTCTTCGTGAAATCTCTCGGAACACGTGGCTCGAGGTGGACCAACCACCGAGTCTTGGAACTCTCGGGTTCTTGGGAACTCAAATAATCTCCTCGATTATTATTGCAAAATTTCCGGGAACCAATCTTGGGATGTCAAGGGTCTCAAACATTTCTTTTGGGCTCTTTGATATTTTCGTGGGCTCTTGGAACTTTCGGTTCATGGGATCTCGGGTTCTCGGGGTTTGGGACTTTAAACTTTGCTTTGAACTTCTAAGTTTCCTTGGATGCTTGATAGGATACAACACATGTCCTTTAAACTTGCCAAACAATTTAGAACGGCATTAAATTTGACTATGGAAACAATGGAAAACTTCAAATTAAGCTGTCTTTTGAATGTATTAAGCCTATTTTGACTCCAAAAAGTGTCTAACTTTTGGGTTTTGATTCCTTTTCACAAATCAAACATAATAAACATTAAATGAAACCAGTGAAGGCATGGATGGTGATAAAATCAAAAGTGAATCAAAGATCTAAACTATAAGGATATAAAAAAGTTTAAACCAAGTCAAACTCTGTCATTTTAAACTAGTTTGATCCCAATGCAAAACCAAATACATTCAAACATTTCAAAGAGGTTTAAAACCAAGTTTTAACATTTTATGAATAAAGGTTGGGCTGTAGTCTCTTGTCAAAAGGGAATGGGGTTGTGTTGGTCACAACAATGTTGTCATTATTTTACCAGCCTTTAGGTGTTACAAGTTATTTGTAGCCTCTAGTTAGCACACCTATGTACATGAGCATGTGTAATGTCCCCAATGGACATTATTTTACCCCTAAACGGATTTTAGGCAATCCCACTTTAAATATGCAAAATACGAGACAAGTTGCAGCCAAACAAAAAAATCTGATTTTTGCAGAAAATTAAATCTAGGGCAGCGAACAGAAAATAACGGATAACTCCAAAAATACTTGCTCAAATCTCTTGAAATTTTAAATGGAGCTTGCTAATACAATAACAAATATTATAGAACTGTTTTTGGAATTTTTCGAATACCAGAATGCTGCCAGAAATTTACAGCGTGCCCTAAACAACTGAAAACTTCTAAAATTAATATCTTTTGCTAGAGAAGTCCAAATGAGCTGAAACTTTGGATCTTGGGCAACAAAAATATGAAGAAAAATATTCCAAAATTAGTTTTCGCACAGCAAACACGAAACCCTAATTTTGCCCTAAAAAGTAGGTCGCCCTGCACATTTAAGGCATTAATTCAACTCCAAAATTGACAAGCTAGGGTAGATCTCTCACTACCGAAGAATGCCCTGCTAGCTAGGGATGGATCTCTCACCACCGAAGCTGGTTCCCGTGGGATCTTACTCCACAAGTGGATATTTGCAAACAACAATAATTTGCACATGAAAGAACATGCATAAGCGACAAGCTTAAGACACAAATTAGAAAATATCAAATGGTATGGAATATCCTTCCCTTCAAGTCGACTTCTCCTTATAAAGGAAGAAGAGACCCAAAACAACCTCTACAATATCTAATTAGTTCCTAAGTATTTTCCCTATGCAAGCATTTAATATTTTCCCATATTAAATGTTTTTCCAACAACATTTTCCCTCTAATGCAAGTCGCATTTTTCTAGGGAAATACATAGTAAAATGGGCATTTATCCTTCTATGTTCCCATTCCCCTTCTAAGGCAAGTCGCCTTTTCACCTAGGATGGATAACAATTTATATTTGGGCCTTTTCCATCATTGATTTAATAATTATTAAGTCATATAAATTATTATAAGTGCTCTATATATATTTTTTTCTTTTATTAATGGCACTTTATAATAATTAAATATAAAACTTAAGCCACTCTTATATTTTTCCTTTGGCAGTCGGGTTGACAAAATAGGCCAAAGGTCTTCGAATGGGAAGGGGATATTACAATTCTCCCTTCCCAAAATTGCTTGCCCTCAAGCGATTCGATCTTGTTTTGTCTAAGTGTCATGCACAAGAGACAAAACATGCTTTGAAAATGATCCATGAAGCCCTGCACTGTTCTGTCAAGTGAACTAAAACTTGCCACCATATATCATCCACAAGATGCTCACATACATATACTTGGAGCAATGGTTCATCAAACTCCATAATGTAAACTTTGGCATGCATCTCATGATGAAAATAAATAGGCAACAATAAATAAGACACGTTAGTATGCTCTTTATACCTTGGAATATCACCAACATCCTCGCCAATCTTGGTCTTCAAAATGTCTTGACTTTGCTGCCCCAAAATCTGAGTATTCGTGTCTCTGATGGGCTGAAATTCTTCATAAATCAGCTCTGCAAAAAATGAGATGGCATACTTTCTTCCACACCAACTTTAATCAGCAATCAGCCCTCCTTTGAAAGGTATTTCCATGCTCTCGGCTGCCCTCTCTTGAGAAATGGCATTCCTCATACCTTGCTGCCCACTAAGTGAAGACATCTTTTCCTTGAACTCTTGTAGGTGTTGTCTTGCTTGAGCGGCTATCAATTTGGCAGCTCTAGCTCTGCTATTCCACTCACACCTTTTTAGAGTTTCCATTACATCCTCCTTACTTGCATATACAAATTTCTTCTCTTGAGCTGGAATAATTTCTCTAACAAGCAAAGTTTCATTAATGCAATTATTTTTCTCAATGGAAATCATACATTTTTCTCTATAAGCTTCTTCTTCTTCTTCAAATGAGTTCTTTTGTAATTGTGTACCGCATACGATGACCTCGCTTGGGCTTCTACCAATCTTCATCATGCAATAACTGGAAATGGCATATTATCTCTGAAACCCTTACTCAAAGATTGGTATTTCCTCCAACAAGAATCCTCATCAATCACCTCTATTGGATGCCCTTTATTATTGTTCTCACCTTTTTCCTGATTGTCCCAAGACCTGCTTTGATTTAAATTCTGAGTGAGCTGGCTCAAATAAAGGTTAGTGGTTTCCTGTTGTTTCACCATGTTGGTGAACATTTCCTTCATAAAACCCATATTGAAATCTTTCCAATTTGCCATATTTAACCCACACAGGCTGGAGGAACAACTCTGATACCATTTGTAATGTCCCCAATGGACATTATTTTGGAGCTGAATTGATGCCCTAAATGTGCAGGGCGACCTACTTTTAGGTCAAAATTAGGGTTTCGTGTTTCATTTAATGCGAAAACTAATTTTGGAATATTTTTTTCATATTTTTGTTGCCCAAGATCCAAAGTTTCAGCTCATTTGCACTTCTCTAGCAAAAGATATTAATTTTAGAAGTTTTCAGTTGTTTAGGGCATGCTGTAAATTTCTGGCACCATTCTGTTATTCGAAAAATTCCAAAAATAGTGCTATAATATTTGTTATTGTATTAGCAAGCTCCATTTAAAATTTCAAGAGATTTGAGCAAGTATTTTTGGAGTTATCCATTATTTTCTGTTCGCTGCCCTAGATTTAATTTTCTGCAAAAATCAGATTTCTGTTTGGCTGCCATTTGTCTGTATTTTGCATATTTAAAGTTGGGATTGCCTAAAATCCGTTTAGGGGTAAAATAATGTCCATTGGGAACATTACAAATGGTATCAGAGTTGTTGTTCCTCTAGCCTGTGTGGGTTAAATATGACAAATTGGAAAGATTTCAATATGGGTTTTATGAAGGAAATGTTCACCAACATGGTGAAACAACAGAAAACCACTAACCTTTATTTGAGCCAGCTCACTCAGAATTTAAATCAAAGCAGGTCTTGGGACAATCAGAAAAAGGTGAGAACAATAATAAAGGGCATCCAATAGAGGTGATTGATGAGGATTCTTGTTGGAGGAAATACCAATCTTTGAGTAAGGGTTTAGAGATAATATGCCATTTCCGTTATTATCGCATGATGAAGATTGGTAAGCAAGCCCAAGCGAGGTAATCGTATGCCGTACACGAATTACAAAAGAACTCATTTGAAGAAGAAGAAGCTTATAGAGAAAAATGTATGATTTCCATTGAGAAAAATAATTGCATTAATGAAACTTTGCTTGTTAGAGAAATTATTCCAGCTCAAGAGAAGAAATTTGTATATGCAAGTAAGGAGGATGTAATGGAAACTCTAAAAAGGTGTGAGGAGTGGAATAACAGAGCTAGAGCTGCTAAATTGATAGCCGCTCAAGCAAGACAACACCTACAAGAGTTCAAGGAAAAGATGTCTTCACTTAGTGGGCAGCAGGGTATGAGGAATGCCATTTCTCAAGAGAGGGCAGCCGGGAGCATGGAAATACCTTTCAAAGGAGGGCTGATTGCACAAATTAAAAATGGCGTGGAAGAAAGTATGTCATATCATTTATTGCGGTAGCTGATTTGTGAAGAAGAATTTCAGCCCATCAGAGACACGAATACTCGGATTTTGGTGCAGCAAGTCAAGACATTTGGAAGACCAAGATTGGCGAGGATGTTGGTGATATTCCAAGGTATAAAGAGCATACTAACGTGTCTTATTTATTGTTGCCTATTTATTTTCATCATGAGATGCATGCCAAAGTTTACATTATGGAGTTTGATGAACCATTGCTCCAAGTGTAGGTATGTGAGCATCTTGTGGATGATATATGGTGGTGAGTTTTAGCCCACTTGACAGGATAGGTGCCAGGCTTGCAGATCACTTCAACATGTTTTGTCTCTTGTGCATGACACTTGACAAAACAAGGTCGAATTGCTTGAGAATAAACAATTTTGGGAAGGGAGGATTGTAATATCCCCTTCCCATTCAAGACCTTTGGCCTATTTTGTCAACCCGACGGCCAAAGGAAAAATATAAGAGTGGCTTAAGTTATATTTAATTATTATAAAGTGCCATTAATAAAAGAAAAAAAATATATAGAGCACTTATAATAATTTATATGACTTAATAATTATTAAATCAAGGATGGAAAATGCCCAAATATAAATTGTTATCCATCCTAGGTGAAAAGGTGACTTGCCTTAGAAGGGGGAATGGGAACATAGAAAGGATAAATGCCCATTTTACTATGTATTTCCCCTAGAAAAATGCGACTTGCATTAGGAGGGAAAAAGTTGTTGGAAAAAACATTTAATATGGAAAAATATTAAATGTTTGCATAGGGAAAATCCTTGTGAACTAATTGGATATTGTAGAGGTTGTTTTGGGTCTCTTCTTCCTTTATAAGGAGAAGTCGACTTGAGGGGAAGGATATTCCATAACCATTTGATATTTTCTGATTTGTGTCTTAAGCTTGTAGCTTATGCATATTCTTTCATGTGCAACTGTTGTTTGCAAATATCCAAATTGTGGAGTAAGATCCCACGGGAACCCTAGCTTCGGTGGTGAGAGATCCATCCCTAGCTAGCAGGGCATTCTTCGGTAGTGAGAGATCTACCCTAGCTTGTCAATTTTGGAGTTGAATTGATGCCTTAAATGTGCAGGGCGACCTACTTTTTAGGGCAAAATTAGGGTTTCGTGTTTGCTATGTGAAAACTAATTTTGGAATATTTTTCTTCATATTTTTGCTGCCCAAGATCCAAAGTTTCAGCTCATTTAGACTTCTCTAGCAAAAGATATTAATTTTAGAAGTTTTCAGTTGTTTAGGGCACACTGTAAATTTCTGGCAGCATTCTGTTATTCAAAAATTCCAAAAACAGTTATATAATATTTGTTATTGTATTAGCAAGCTCCATTTAAAATTTCAAGAGATTTGAGCAAGTATTTTTGGAGTTATCCATTATTTTTTGTTCGCTGCCCTATATTTAATTTTCTGCAAAAATCAGATTTCTGTTTGGCTGCAATTTGTCTGTATTTTGCATATTTAAAGTTGGGATTGCCTAAAATCCGTTTAGGGGTAAAATAATGTCCATTGGGGACATTACAGCTTGCTTTTTGATGTTTACGTGGTAATAATCTGTAATGAAACGTGTAAGGTTTCAATTTTTCTAAAATTTTTGTTTTAAATTTTTAATCAGTGTTCGGAAGGGCTGCATCCTTGTGGGTCAGGAATAACTTGTTTTTACCAATATCTAATTTATCATATCCATAGTAATGAGACTTACATTTGTCTTGGACTTGGTAGGCTGATTTGGGATGCAATCTCAGGTTTAGAAAAAAACTTGGCAATTGAATGTATATAAAAGAATTGTTTTTATTGTTATTTTTCTTATTCTTGGGAGGCTCAGTGAGTATGCCTGCGGGTCTGCAGACTTGCCTGAGATGGCTTGGCGAGTACTTGCCAAGTTTCATAACCATGATCACAACGGATTCTACTCGGTTCATGATTGATATTAGTTAATGTGCAAATGTTAAATACTCTGCTTATCCATGTACATTTCATATACTTTTCCAATTGTAGTTTTTAGTGATGTAAATGAAAAGTTTGTAAGTGTAACATGGAAAAGAGAAACATAACAGTACTCACACAAGTAAACAACACAAGATATACCCTATAGAGAAAGTTAGCAGGAAAAAAACACTCCAGTAAGTGGGGTTGTGCCTCCTTGCACTATCTCACTAGAAGGCAAGGTTACAAGCTCTTGAGGCTATTGTAGCTGATATCAGGCAGCTAGGACAACCTATATGTTTGTTCTGCAATTCTCTACGGTCTTTGCAAAATTTAAAACTTTCTACAACTCTCTGCAACTAATGAACTTCACTCTAGATTATCTCCAAGTTTGTGTATTTAACATACCAACACATTACTGAAGTTCGACACAAAGTTTTGGGTACATGTAAAGCCAACATACAGATAATTCAAGTGTATTTCTTCTTTGTGACAGTTCTGCTTTCCTTTTGTCTATTACAGATAGTGACAGATTTGGCTTGGGGTGAACTTGTACGTGACGTATTCGGCCTGGGGCGAACTCGTAAGTGACAGATTCGGCTTGGGACAAACCCTTAAGCAACAGATTTGGCCTGGGACGAACTTGTGATAGATTTGGCTTGGGGTGAACCTGCAAGTGACAGATTTGGCCTGGAGTGAACATCTAATAAGTCAGTGAACATCAGAGTAGATTTAACCATGGATGACACCTGTAAGTGACAGATTCTGTCCTGGCTGAATGTGTCATTTTTACAGCTATCCACAAAACCCCCAGAAACCCCTATGGGCCGGTGGGGTCCACGTGGTACTTTCCCATCTTTCTGCATTGGTTCCTATGCATCTGTTTTCAATTTATGACGATATCTGTCTTGCCTTAAGGTGTTGATTTGATACTAAGTACCAATTTTCCATAGAAGGGATCAAATGCTACAACATATAATGATGTGTTTTACGGATTACAAGTGATTCATCTTTGGATCTAGCATACCCTGCATTTCCTGTGTCTTTGGGATGGGGGATTCCCAAATGCCCCTGATCAATTAGGTACCTGTGGACATTCTCGCTATCCTGTTATTTTTTTAGCAATTTTTTTGTTGGGATTGCGTGGAGCCCCTTAAACCTGCTACAAAAACTGATTTGACTGCTGTTTTGAACATGTACAGTTGGACATCAGGAAAACAAGTATGTTTGAGCATTTGATTTTCTTTCATGCCATTTTGATTTTCTTTCATATGACTGCTAGAAATGGTGACTGGAATTTAAATATAGTATTGTTGAGTGCAAAAATCTGAATTTTGACGGTCATAGATATTGCAAACTCCTGTGACCATTGCTTCTATACTCCAGAGGTAATCTTACTTGTTTGGGGTTCCTTGAAGTTGTTGGTGTAAATCGCGACAGTCAATTCCTCAATCCATTTTGGTGTATTGTGAATCCCGTTTGTGTGGCCTGATCTAGATTCTTTCAGTTATGCTTTATTTTACTGTGGATCCATGTCTTCTTGTTATGTCACTGCACTGCTTCTGCACTTTGTCTTGTTGAGCCATTATTGATAGTGAGTTGTGTGACATTGTTCTGATGTATTATGTAACATAAGAGGGCTTGTGAGTAAACTTTGGACCAAGCTTCATGGAGAGGCATGCATGAAATCAGTTAGACAGTAGCATGATTTCTGGGTGCTTCCTTGCCCCATATGATTTTCATATGATATCCATTAGGCAGGTTTTAAATGATAATAGAGTTGGTGTCTGGGGTATCAAGTTCTTTAAGACTGAAAAATACGAATGTTGAACACTGGGTCAATTAACTTGTAAAAGTAAGTCCACACCAAAACACCAAAAGGGGTGCTTTGCAAGGCATTTACAATTTTTTTGACTTATTGTAGCCTCTTTCAAGCGAAGGTTATATACATGACATTTCCCAGTGGGATTTTATCTCGGATCAATTAACTTGTAAATGTTAGTCCACACCAAAACACCAAGCTGGGGTGCTTGGCAAGTCACTTACAGTTTTTTGGGGTGCTTGGCAAGGCACTTACAATTTTTTAACTTATTGTAGCCTCTCTCAAGCGGATGTTTAAGCTTGATTGGCATAGACATGCCATAAGAGGGATTTTGTTGATTTGGGCTTGAGATTTAGCTGAGTATTTTGTATCTGATTTCTGCACAGTTGGATATGACAAACTATAATGGATAGTTCTAGGACCTTTTAAAAGTCAGTTGCATTCTGTATGTTGTATTTGGCTCGTGTATTTCACATGGGCATGGATTGCACATTCAGGAAGCAGTTCAAATTTTTATGATTTCCGACTTGCTTTATAGAGGGCTCACTATGTTTTATTGTACACAGATGTTAGTAAAATTCTCACTTCCTCTCATAGAAGCACCATACTCACAGAAAAGACTAATATTAGCCAAAACCTAACAAGATGATGCTTTAAGCAACTATAAATATGACAAGGAAAGCAAAGTTTATATGGGTGAGTGAGAAAATGGTTTATAGTTTATGTTGCTAATATAATTCAAAATTTCCCGTGTCTTCAACTAATCAATATTATTACAGGACTTCACAACAGAGCAGGGAGCAGTATTGCCACCCAATGGTTGGAAAGCATATTATGCAGCAACAAAAGCTGTAATTGGTGTAAATGAGGAGTGGTATCATGTATGCAAGTCAAAATCATTGCGGGCAATGGGTCGTCTCTGGCTTAATGCTGATTATGTTAAGTGCATACACCCAGGTAGTGCAGTTTTTACAGGGTAAGCGTTTTTACTTAGACTATTGTAAGATATCTGTAGACTTTCATCATCTTTCCCATTCATATGCAAAGCAATTACCAAGGGAATGTTTTAGCTAAAACTTCTCTTTACTTATCGGTTTATCCTTTATTTAATGAATATATCATTTTGCAGCTCAGGAGTTTGGCCAACTGTTAAAAACCGTAATCATGTTGTAACATAGATTTCTTATGTTCTATGAACAAACAAAATTTATAGGTATGATGAAGTGTTGCAGAGCTGGGAAATTACCTTCCATTGGGATCAGCATCGAGATGCCCAGCTCCGAGATGTTCAGGCGAGAGTGTTCGGTGATATGGCATGGGTGACATTTAAAGAATTTTTCAATACAGCCATGGGACCTTTTCTGGCTACTAACATATTTGAGTTTCATAATGGACAGTGGTTAATGGTTCATCATCATAGTTCACCTATGGTTGAGGTTGGCATTGCTGACCCCATGGTGCTTGTATAAATATAAACAAATTATAATGAAACACTTGATCATCCTTTTCTTAAAGAGGATAATTTCTTGTGTGCTTTGTTTCTGACAGTTTCCTGGTATAATCCATCTACCTTTTTGGTGTAATATGACATGAATTTTTCTTCTGTTTTTTTAGTTTTGTGAGTCTTTTAGGATGTAGTTCTTTACATGCAGGCAAAAATGGCCATCTCTATTTCACAGAGAATCTAATATAAAGGCTTTTTTCGGTCTGAGCTGGGATTGTGCTAAGATTTGTCGAGTTTCTGGTTTTCATCAAAATGCCGGACATTCAAAGATTTCTAAATGTTGCAACCCGTGTTTCATCGCAGGTTTTCAAAGTATTTTTGGTTTCTGAATATTCATATAGAAATCCATTTATCGCACGTGCATGGATTTCTGAAATGCCATGCATTATGCAATGTCAATATTGCAATCTGCTAGTGAATGCCAATAATGCAATCTGAGATCTTTCGGTAGCAACTTCAGAAATGCGTGATACCTGTGAGTTTACAAGTCTATACACCGCATACAATTTGTAGTCCCAACTTTCTAAGCCGAGAATCATTATGCAGGTATAACTACCATTACACAGGTGGTTAATCATCCCA
This sequence comes from Taxus wallichiana var. yunnanensis, assembly GCA_018340775.1. Taxonomy (NCBI): domain Eukaryota; kingdom Viridiplantae; phylum Streptophyta; class Pinopsida; order Cupressales; family Taxaceae; genus Taxus; species Taxus wallichiana. The sequence goes on along the minus strand of CM031238.1, from coordinate 589,091,072 downwards.
AATTTCTGGTAGATGATACATGTATGATCTGAGTTTTGCAACTAGATTTATGTTGGCTGACTACCCGTTTCACTGGTTGATTAAATTTTTAATATAATTCCCTAACCTTCTTTGAGAGAGACTCTGGTCACTTGATAAACAATATCAAGTGCATTGGAATAAAAGTATTTCACATTTAAATTCTATAACATTGTGCTTATTTTTTAGTCAGTTAAAAATCTTGAGTGAGGTTTTGGTCTGTTTTTAATGCGGCATCAGGTATGCTTGGACAACATTCTTAAGATGCCCCATTATCATTACGCCATAACCTCACCTATATTCTAAAAATTTTGTGGCCTTCTTAATGTGGGGCCCATTATTACGCCACGAGGCATTCTCTAATGGTAGCACGGAGTGGAGGACTCCTATATTGTGTTTGTGAAAGAAAAATTAAGGCCAACATTATTTTACATATTTAGTTTAATTTGTAAAAGTTATACATTTGTATTAGCGGATTCACATTTTGAAAATCAAAACAAATAAATAAGGTATCTTCTTGCTTGCTGCACTTTTAAATAATTACATATGATTTATTATTTTAGGGTTTGTGTGAATAATTAGTTTTGACCAATTAAATAAGATGACTTCTTCCTTGCTTCACTATTAAATGATTATATATAATTTATTATTTTAAGATTTTCATGAATTATGAATTTAATTTTACCATTATATTTCAATTTGTTTCTTCTACATTATTTTATAATTGTTATGTTATAGTTTTTATTATTACCTTCCAAGCATTTTAAGTTTCTCATGAATAATGAATTTAATTTTTACCATAATATTTAGATTTGTTTCCTCTACATTATTTTCTAAAGTTAATGATAACATTTGGTATTGTTATGTTATAGTTTTTACTATTACTTTCCAAGTATTTTTATCTAGGTAAATATAATTTATTATAATTATGAATTTAGATTTACAAATTTTTAGTGTAAACTAGGTACAAAGTATTTATTTATCTTAAAAATAATAAGATAAATAAGGTACTTAATTTAAATAATAAAATGAATATAGGTGAATTTTTTTGCTTATATTACTTAGGGAAAGGGTCCTAGTTTGCAAAAATTACAATGAAGCTGCCAAAGATAGCATAGCTCATCTCAAATGCGAATGAATACATATAATCATGTAGAGTTGTCTAAGTATGGCGGTGAGAAATTGCCCAATTAGCCAACCTATTCCTACAAAAAATAGCCTAGTTGTATACAATTCGATAGATACATATAGCTAAAAAGCATTTAGATTACTATGGCTAGCTTTCATATCTACCAAAAACGCCATTGCTTTGGCCAAGATACACCACATCAAAATCCACAAAGATAGCCTACCTAGACTCACTTTGAAAGAGTCGCCACATGGGAAATTGACACCGGCTTCGTGGGGAAGCACAAATTCCGGTGATTTGCGATTGTCTTTTGTCCAACCACCAAGACTGTAGGGCTCGAGAATTGCATGTGAATGAAATGTTGCTTCCGCAACCCTCATGTCTCTGCTTGTTCCAACTCTGTGTGGTCCATGTGTAGAAGGAATTGCCACAAGTATTTGACAAGATGTTGCCACCACTGATTCCTCGGGCCACATCAAATACATTGCGCCGCCTGACAGTTTGCCGAGGGTTGATCATGAGCCCATGCAAATGATCCCGGATTTCCTCCTCGATCATGTCTAATTCTTTTGTGACCGTCCAAGCTCCAGAAAGAAATTGCTGCATAACAGGGTTGCAGACCTTGACTTCCATCCAGTCTTGGATTGAAACTTCAACCGAGCCCCAACAGAATGGGGAGCGACGACCACCCCATTTTGATGTTATAAAAGTGTTCATAAATTATGTAAGTTTTGACTAAGTTTGGTTATAAATAATAATTATAAGGTTTAACTCCAACAACAAAAGGAAATAGAGAGTGTCTTCCTCGCTATCCGAGATGCAATAGGAAAAAAAACGTTCTTGAAATATGCAAGAAAGAATATGATACTTGTTAAAGTAATTTATTAGGTTACCACCAAAGCTATTGTTTTTATATGTAGAAGAATTGTTGAGTTTAAAAAGTAACTTAGTAAGGTACAACCAAAGTGGTTGTTGCTATATGTAAAAGGATTGCTACCATCAAAGTTGACATTGACTAGGTATCTAGATTTTAAAAAAATGCAATACACAACAAAATTTGGTTTTTAGGTCATTTGGCTTATGAAGCCTCTCTTATAGAAACCCACAAGAGAATATCTTTACATTTACCTTATTTTTATTTAAATATTCCATTTTGTAGTTTTGACATTAGGAGTAAGTTCAAGTCTAAATTGGACTTGTCAATCCAAACTTAGTTAGAAATGATCTTTGCTTATCCAAGCCAAGGATGTATTATTTAATAATTTATGTTTTTACAACCATAATTAGACATCTTAAACTTGAGCTTTGCTAGTCCAAACTTTGATGTATTGTTATTAATTCTCTCCCCATGACCATAATTAGGTTAGTAAATATTAAGTTTTCTCAAGTATTTACAATATTGGAAAATCATAGATGATTAAATTAGGTCACATTATTGTGGCATTTGTTGTCAAGTTGATAGAAAACTTTGACCAAAATATGGAGAAGTGATTGTTTGGGAAGTCTTGTTATGGTTAGAAAGTTTGGTGATGGTGATTGTCTCCAATTGCAAGTCTAGTTTCTATAGGGGTGAGCTTTAACTACAAGGTGTTTACTAAATATGGATATGAAAAAACCAAGATGTTCAAAGGAGTAGTCTTTTTGCCTATCATTGATACTTTGAGTTGTAAAGTTGGTGGGCAATTTAGATAAGACATGTTGGTAATGTGTCTACTATGGGTCCCACAGGGTTCGTGGTTGGCATGTGTCGAGCCTCGAACCTCCTTGATGGTTGACATAGGGGCCGTTTGATGATGCTTAAAAATAGTATTGAGATGGAAGGGGAGACCTAACTTTACTTTGTAATTTCTAAAAAAATGTCCGGGTTGCATGAAACTAATCAAACATAACACACATTGTTATTATAATTCTTAATCTTTTGAGACGAACAATGATCCACTTCACAATAAACAACACATAATTAATTATGCCATTAAAAATAATCCTTGAAATTAATTTCTTCTAATTAAACATCCATAATATATATATATATATATATATATATATATATATATATATATATATATCACAATAAATAGTGTGTAGTTAATTTTGTTTTCCCCTTTTATGTCTTAAGTCCATGCTCTACAACACTTGTGATGCTTAAAGAAGGAATTGCATTAAGGTTAGTGACTAGTGTGGGACTAGCTACGTGTTTAATTGTTAGGGCCACGATGATAACAAGGATGCCTATAACTAGAAGTTTCATAGCCTAAGTAATTCTTAGCTTGCGTGTCGAACGTGTTCTAGTATATAATTTTAGCTTAGATGCTCGATCCTTGCCTTTTGTGATTAAAGGCGAATAACACTTGTCTATATATAGATGACATTGAATTTTAAATTAAACAATATTAACACTAATGTTGACTTCAAACGACTAGGATTTAGAAAAAGGAAACAAGGGGACAAGAATTAGACTTCAAGGGAGTCTCAAGCACAAAGTAAAATAAAGATAAGATAGGAGATGCACAAGATACAAATAAGATATGGGAAGTGGAAGTTAACAAGTGGGCATATATTCCCCAATTTGGACCGAATTACTCATAATAAACAAGTGTGTTAAATTCACACACATGTACCATAGCCATCCAAGCGGCCAACCAAAACCTTTAAAGTACAAATGTGATATATATATATAGTTCCACATATGGATCTATGAGGTCATAGTGCCACCATGTCTTGTAACCAACAAAACCACTTTGATTTTATGCACAAATTAGTTAAAAATTATAAAACTTCGTGTGAGGAGCTCTGCTAGGGTTTAATGCATGTCACCATTGTTTTGATTCACATAGCGCCCTGCCCTATATAATGGCATCTCATGTTGATAAAGCAATTGTTTATACCATGTTCGAGGATAGTGAAGTTGTTTGAAATGGAACCCTAGGTCAATAAGCCTTAAAAGTTTGTCTCAAAGGTTTTTAGGAGGTAAGGATTCCGATTCTTCACCTAAAATGGTTTTGACTATTTCTAAATTTGATAATGGATGTAAGTGGTTAGATCATTTTATTTTAATAATGTATTTTGTTGGGAGAATTCTTTGTGAAGGTATGCTAAAAAAATAGGTCCAAACCTCTTGGCTCTCCATGGTATCAAGTTGGAGATAATCTAAGAAATGACCAATGTTTTTTTTTCTAATTTTTGGTGTGTTGACTGTAAACACGCACTTGAAAATTTGTAAAATGTTCCTTTGTATATTCGTAACTGCTTGCTTATTTTATCCTTGTGGATGCAGGATTTCTTCATTTTCTGAATAGAATACCCTTAAATTCTCAGTTTAATAGGAATTCCTTGGCTTCCCTTGCCTTGTTGGAACTTCCTCGACCATTTGATTGCATCCTTCAACCTAGCTGTTTTCCATGAGTTGGCTAAGTTTGCCCGACCCATCCTCAAATAAAGGTTTGTATCTAGGTTGGACTTTACAACCACCTTCAGGAAACCATTGGTATTTAGATAGGGAGTACTCAACATACTCAACACATGTCATATATTAGCTTATCTAATACTTGTTTTCGATGCCAATCCTCTAAATACAAAATCAAAGATTTCCCTTTAGTATATGCTTGTAACAAAATGGCCTCAAAGCCTATGATCGAGACTACCAAAACTAATGGGGAACACAATTGGATCACTGTTGGTGGTTGCAATGCCTGATGAAACAAGGGCGCTGTAACAAACCTGAATTCAGGGATGTCTGATGTAAAAAATTGATTTTTCAAGCCCCAATTTCAAAACTCATACCAAGGATTTATCTAAGACAACCATGAAGGCAACTCAACCCTCTTAGGTTCTTTTTCATAACCACGATGATTCCTCCAAAGGCACAGGTAAGGAAAGAACTCTAGTTCACCTTTGACTGCCAATGTTCACACAGGTACTCAAGCGATTACTCAAGATTCTCATGGTGTTTCTCCTCAAAGTACACACCGCCACTTGGAGGATGGATAATATGTGCTCGATAAACGACAATCATTTCAACTTTAGTGACTTCCTGCAAATTAATAAATAACAATTTTGGCATAATAGCTATGGAGGCCTTCAAGGGTTAAACTTTGAGTATGTGTCCTTAGTATGACAATTTTTTCATGGAATGTATGCGGTCTCACAGATCCAAATCACAAGTAAATATAAATATCATGATTTTTGCTAATAAATCAAAACTTGGACATGTTTTCGCTGAAAAAAATTATGGTTGCTTGATTTTTGCTTACATTTGTCACTAAAGTGAATTTGACGATAGTATTTTTCTAACTAGTAATCATGATCTAGAGTGTGGAGTAATTACTTTTATTTCTCCAAAACTGTAGTTGTATTATGTTGATCAAGGGTGTGATTCCTCAAGCACGATCCTATGGGTTTTATTAATTACTTAAAACTACTCTTTTGGCATCATTAATGTTTATGTTTCAAATGATCGATGGAATGTGTTGTCATTTGGTTTTGGCTTGTTGATAAGTTTCGAGATGAGAAATGGTCCCTATGTAGAATTCAATATGGTTGAGATGGTGATTACAAATCTTGGCTAACACTCGATGTGTTGGCCGATTTTGTAATGTTTTGGGTTTTATGACCCCATTTTTCATGTCATTCCATCTCTTCAATTTTCTACACGTGGTCAAATATTTTCCATAAAGATGAGCAAGTGTTAAAATGTATTTGATAGGGATATGATTCCAATTCAAATCTATTTCTCCTTTACCAACCATTTTTCATTGCTTATGGAGGTGTTGCGAATGGTATCTTCTCTCGATTACTTGTTGATATAGTTCTATAATGATTAGCATTTTAAAAGGACAAAAGTTCAAAAGACACATTTTTTCTCAATATTAATTTAATTCGTCATGGCCCCACTCATGCTCATATCAAGTGGGTTTAGAAGCTTGTGCTATGTATGTCAAGGAAGTCCTTTACATATATGGTCGTTAGCTTGTGTGCATCCACCGCACATCTTACTCCACCACCATTTCTAAGTCGAGTCTACCACACTATGGATGCCTTAGAGCATGGACCTTTATATGAACTCTTTCAATTGAAGGTTGTGAAGCTTCAGAAATGCATCCGAATCACATATGCTTACAATGTTTGGGGTGCAAAATCCAAATCTAGGTTGCATTGGAGCAAAATTGGTGATAAAGTTTCTAAGGAATTCTTCTAAATGCTTATAGTCAAACACTCAACTCAATAAATCAAATCCATTAGGGATGCTACCCGCCGACTTACTAAGTTAGTCAACTATGGTTTAAATATTTGTTCTTCATCATCAAGTTTTTAAAGATTAGGATTTTTCTCTTGAATGAGATCAAGCCCCCAATAATGTGTTTTGGTGGTCCCATGTAATATTTATTATCTATAACGAGTAGCTTGTGTTCGGTTACTTACTATAGAAGACTTGCATGAGAATGTCACATATATTGCTAATGATAAAGCTCATGGTTGTGATCATTATTTTTTGAAGTATAGAAAGTGATTTGAGGTTGGAGAGGACCTTTTACACACATATATAAAAGCCTACAAAACCAAAACCCTTGGTCAACTAATTAATGAATGACATCAAATTCATACCTAAGTCTCGATGATCTTGAGAAGATATATAATTAAGGTCCATAACATTGTCAATGTCTTGTATAAAAATATTGCTAAGGCCCTTGCTCTTTGCATCTGAACCTTTTCCCTTTGATTGTTAAACCTAAAAACATGATTTATTCAAAGTACACACTCGTGCCCACACACACACACACAGTATGAGAAGTAATGATGTGGGTATGCATGTCTAATCAACAAGTGTCGTTCATCAAAATTGATCTTGAGAAACCCCTATGACTGTAATGGCCTTTTATACTTGCCATGGCACATGGGGATTTCGTCCTAAAATTACCTAGTAGATTGAAATGTTGTTTGTAAATGCCTCAACATGTCTTTGAATAAATGGAATGTGCTCATAGAAATTTGGTTTGTTCCTCTATAGGAAAGACTAACCTTGATCACCTATGCACTTCATGTTCTCGGGGTGACTAGAATTTAGTAATATGTTGGTAACACAATGGCTCAAGGTCCGTTAAAAGATTTTGTCTTCTCGTGGAAGCTTCTTCCTAGCTTTTTCATGGTCACTTTGTTTCTATATGCTTCCTCATACTTGTTGAAGAAGAGGAAAATATCAAATAAGCTATGTAATGTTTAGATTTTTTCTACCTTATCTCAAATTCTGGTAGTCGATGGTCTAATACTCAATGGTGTAGGCATTATCTCAATCTCCCTCCTCCTTGCTTGCATAATTATGATTGGAAGTGGATTCACCATGGAAATTTTTTTAGGTTTATTTGTATTACCTTTGACTTTCAAGCCAACCCTTCCCAACTCGCGGTATTTCAATTGAGCGGGTAGAGAAAAAAATCTAATGCTTTGGATCATTAAGATGATTTCCTTAGCATGTAAATTTTAAATATTCTTTCAATGTTCTCACTGCAACTCATTTTTACTACTCATTGTGTTGGGTTCCTTCCAAAGTCTCGTGCGAAAAACTTGAAAAACTATTTAGGGATTATCTTTGGACTAGTTCTTAGCATGAGAAGAGTTTTCATCATGTATCTTGGGAACACTAGTGTCTTCCCAAAGAAGCGGGGGATTGTGTCTTCTTGAAATTCATTTTAAAGAATTTCTCTATGTGCAAAATGGATTATCCATGTCATTGAAAGAAACAAGGCTTGAAATTTTTTTCTTCACAATCGTACTTATGAAGGTTCTACCTGTGGTTGGGTGACCTAGAAGGGTTTAGGTTATCCCATTCTTGTTATCTTGTGTGCTCCAATCAAATTTGTGTTTTTGGTCAAGAGAATTTGGAAAGCTTGGGATATAATAAAATTATGGCTTCTTTGGAGCGAGGATGTGTTTAATGATGAATCTATTAACCATAACTCTCTATGGTGGTCTCTTGTCATCAATTTCTATGATCTTCCTTCTCGTAAAGGTGCCCTAGGTTTATGCTTTAAATATTTTTAGAAGTAGCATGTGCAAAATGTAATATTTTTTTCCAAAGCCTCTAGGGCTTGGATTTCTTGGTATGAAGCTAAACCTAAGTTTCATTTGAACAAAAATGACCCAAAATCGTTTCAAGAGGTCATTGATGTGGTTACCATGGAAATGCTTCATAAAATTGTAGTTACCTCTCCTCACACATGGTGGAAGGATTGGAAACAATATGTTGAAAACCCCTTCATGCATTATTCTACTAGAAGAATATGGCCGAATTTCACCTTAGTTTCCTTTAGTTGATGATGTAGATGTAGTCATGGAATCCCAATTAAGGGTAGCCTTCAACCACACAACCTTAAGAGTTAATTCACAATGCATAACATACAAGACATAAAGACATCAAATTTATTTTTGATTTATGGAATATCACATAAACATAGATGGATTGCCAACCATACAACCTCAACAATCTCTTAGAGCTACATAGAATCACAATTGGGTAATATCACTTAGAGATTCTATGCCATCACCAAATGTATAGTAACATGAATAACATAATCTCTTGTCACCAACTCTACTACCTTCCTCAAGGTTCATGGGTTTGTTTATAAGGGTATGCAAAGCCACCTAAAGGGATTTCTTGAACTTAGTTATATGCTACCTATCAAGACTCCTAAAATTACAGAATGCTACAAAAACAAGGGCCAACATACCAATACAAAGTGAGCCGACTTGAGCCCAAACTTTCATGGACCACACACTTCCATTTGTGGCTTTGCCCAATGTTGATAAACCATCATGGATTTGGTAGACCTCCACAACGTCAACAAACCATTAGGGATTTGGTAGGATTTTGTGGCATTGATAAAATATTGTGACATGGATTAGACATTCACAACATGACTGTGACCTCCCAACATGACTTAGAAATTTGCAAAACACATAAAACATAAAATCTAGTCTAACTATTTTGGTTAATACATGTTTTTTGTGAACTGAATTATCCTTCATCATAAGCACTTGGTAAATTTGAAAACATTATCCCTTGATCATGCACACTCTTCCTCTAGAATTACATTGTTTATAACTTCAACAACATTGATCCTAGTTGCATCTTCTATCTTTCTTCCCTCATGCTTTACCATGCATTCTCTGTATTCCTTATTGCACGTCTTCTTGATCTTGGTGTTGCTTACCATTTTTGCTTACCTTCTCTAACATTTGATGTTTTTAGTCAATTTCTTCACCTTCGCATTGTTCTTCCCTTTGTGCTATGGGTATAGGTCTCTTTGCATTAAATATTTTTGAGATATTTATGCCTTATAGCAATTCAATCTCATAAGCGTAGTTGCAAACTTCCTCAATACTTTGTATGACCTGTTTTTCTTCCACTTTAACTTATTATATGTCCCTCTAGGAATTTTCCAATCTAAAATCTAACTTCCTCTCTTCTTCACATTTACATGTTGTTTGAATTGTGTGTTTGTTTCCTCCAATAAACTGTGCACTTTTTGTTGCACATTTCTTCTACAAAAATTTCATCCTCCATGGTGTGGCTTGTGTAATTACTAATGTTACTAAATTTGCAACTCCCCACCGGCTACTACTATATACAATTCGAAACCACATTTTCTGGCGATCATATCAATGGAGTTATTATATGTGAATTCTTCTTGTTCCAATACCAAATCCCATGTTCCTCACTTATCCCCCATTAAATGTCCGAGTAAATCCCTAAGACTTCTATTCACCACAAATTTAAGAACATCCACACTCATTAATGACCAAAAAAACTCTTTCCCAATTCGCTAAAGTCTCATCCACTCCAAAATGTCTTTCCCATTATCTAATATGTTTTTTATTTTCCCGTATTCTCCCACATCGATCTTCTACAAATGCAAAAATATTTTCCTTTGCACAATATACCTTCAGTACAAAATGCTACAACTAAGGTGCCTTGCCAAAAATAACTTGTTCCACACATGCCTCCCACGGCCTCCCACGCTTAGATTTATCAATCCTTTGCTGCAACAAAAATGATTAGCCTTGAAAGTACTCTACCCACTTCATATGCCTTTGATTCAACATTCCTTCACTATTTATGAATTATAGTGCCTAATGATCAATATAGAAAAAAACTCTTTTGGCAATAGGTAATACCTCCACTTCTTGAGTGCATGCACAATTGCATAGAAATCTTGATCATACATATTATACCTCCTTTTAATGCCATTCAAATTTTCACTAGAATATATTATGGGTCTACCTTCCGGACTTAACATTGCACCAATGGATATGCCGCTAAAAATGATAATTATTATTCTTATTTTACTTAATCACTCTAGAATATCTGTAAGTGCTTTATAGAATGCCGACAATATTATGTGTAATCTCTAAATACTATTTAAGTTCCAAATGAATTACAATCTTTGTGTATTTATAGACAAATGAATTGAAATTAGTACCTTAATTACACGTAAATGCTTAATCAAGTGGTTAAAAACAGACAAACGGGATGAGTGCACGACCACAATTGGAGCTGGGAAATTATAACAGAATGAACATCATGGTCCTATCTATGAATGCTTTCAAAATATACTTGCTATTCTCATCCACCAAAAAGAAAAGCATCCAAAACCATCCAATTAAAAATAAAAGTCTAACAAAAACCAAAAGATAAACACCATGCGAATGACAAGAGAAAATCAGTATTATTATTAAAACCAAGATTTTTATACTAAATATTTATTTATTACAAATTGTCAATGATTGTACAAATGCTAAACTTCTTCGCCTTTGTGTCTTCTAACATAACAAGAAGAAGACGACAACAATAATCATCATAACATAACATAAGATTCATCGATCCTCTGATATTTCCTCCTCTGTATATTGAGGAAGCATGCATTTGATTTGAAAATCCTTTGTGAAAAATTCGAGGGGGAAGGAGCAATGTTTTGAAGAACAAACAGGTGAGGCAAGGCTTATGAAATCAGAACCAGATTCATCAAATATCTCAATGAATTTTTACAAATTAAGGACTGCTCCTGGTGTCAAGCTGGGCATCTCTTTTGATGAGTCTGATCAATCAAATTGGGACAAAAGCACAAAGTTGAACGCACCAACACACCAACACTTAGCCTCAAATCAACCAATGAGTTGAAGAGAGTGTGACTAGAGGCGTGAGAGATTAGATCCCACAGGAAAATATGACACCACAATTGGAGCCTTACTACTACTGCTTCTCTTCTTTGACTTGATTTCCAATGTGTATTGTTCACCTGTAAAACATAATTTTATGCAGCTCAGAAGAAATCTGAAACCCTGCAGAAATATGAATCCTCCCATCGAATACAGTCCTCTAAATATTTCTCTTCCTTTGATTTCGGATAAATGAGTGGGGTTTGAAGTGTGGAGAATATTAATTGTTCCCGTTGTGTAAATGTATATAATATTAATTATTTGGAGTGGAAGGCAAGTTAAGTCAGTCAACCCGTGTTTATTTAACAACAGGGTCAAAGATACCCACACACGACAAGTGTTTATTTAACAACAGGGTCAAAGATACCATTTAGACTTGTAATGTTTCGTGTAATAGAATGAGACGGGTATATTAAAAAATGAAAATAATAATTACGCCGAACAAAAAGAATCATTCGCTGGTAGGTGTCTATGTTTTAAGTTGTTTTTGTTGGAAAGTGTCAAAATCAGATAATATTTTTCGAGCAGACTTTTTTCGACAATATTATTTTCTTCTATACCAAATTTTCACCGATCACCGATGTAGTTTCAATCTTCGCCCACCGCATAAATCTCTCATCATTGTTGTGTTTCCCTTCGCAACGGCTTTGTGCAAAGTCATCTTGACCTTGGTGTCTCGTGAATAGATTGTGCTTTGTGCATGCACACTTCATCTAGTTGACACAAGTAGTTGACAAACTCGGTGTTATTTACATTTCTTTGCTAAGTGCGGTGTGTTCTCTCCATTTTGATCATTTTCATCGACTTTTAATTTTCAATCGTAGATGAGGAATTCGCACAACCGTAGATGCCCATGTAAAGCCGCAAAATGAAGCACGGTCCCCCCGTATTTATCTCCGGCTTTCACGAATTTTGGTTCTCCTCCTCATGGTAGGCAATGTCGGGAAGCTCTGTGAAGCAGATGTCAAGGGAGGAAGAGGCCAACAACCGGGTGTAACTCACTTGCTTCGCATCGTTGCATCCGCTTTGTGGTTATTATGGTTACAGAGAAGCCATGGTATGCAAAAAGCTGCTTTGCAAATTCATTCGCAAGGATGAAATTTCCATCTCTGGTGTAGATTGCAACTCATGTGCAATTTCTAGTGATACACACATTTACAAGTGCTCTCACAATCTCTATAAAATATCTACCAACATTTGGAAGAACCATTTTAAAGCTTAGTCTAAATATATCGTTGCTTTATTTGGTTTAAAATTTTCAATGTTAAAATTTAATTAATAGGTACTTGCAAATAGGAAAATAAATGTATTTATGAGGCAAATGTATTAAAGTGAGATAAGGGCTCTACCTTGAAGATGTATTGAGGATGTTATTAACAACCCATACGTCCTTGTGGTCGATCATTCTCATCATAAGTGTGATGTTTATATTGTGTAGATTGAAGCCAAATCTTTTTGGATGCACCGTAATTTTGAACATGATGAAATACCATGCAGATTGAAGGTAAATCTTTTTGGTGCATGTAACTTTTAAACATAATGAATTATGAAAATGTAGGCAACAATGAAATAATGAACAATGACGCTATCCCTTTCACCACACTTATCATTTCTTTTTATTCTGCATCTTTTATCTATGAATAAATAAAAAACTACAATGTATATCCTTCCCTTTTCCCCTTTATTTGAGATCAATACATTTATTTGAAATCAATACTAAACAATTATCTTTCCCTTTTCTTCCACATCTTTTTCTTTATGGATCAATACAAAACTCAAATGCATGACATTTATTTGGGATCAATACAAACAATTTATAAGCCTCTTCTCCGTAGATAGACGTGTAGACACCAATTTTGGGTATCTCTTGTTCCTCACCCCGCGTTTGCTTCCCTTCGTCGTCATTATTCACATACACATCTCTCTTCCCATTTAAATCCCCCTTTCCCTCCTAAAAATCTATTAATCTCATCTTGATCATACCATTAGTTTATCTTCCCTAAACATCCCTAATCACCATTAATTAATCCTAAATCCCCATCTAATCCATTTATCCTCCCTAAATGCTCCCTTTTGTCCTCCACAGGCCTTCATTTAATAATTTTTCTCTCCCCTTGACTTTATCTTTTTCTACCTCTCACCTACCCATTTATCCTTCCTAAGCAACCCTAGCTCACATTTACCTCCCGAAACCCTAATCCCGCTTCATAAGGGGTCTTTGTCTCGTCTTTAGTCAATGCCACCGCCCAAATCAACAAATCACCGCAGTCATCCGATCTGAGGATCCTCACGAGAAACACCGATCTAAGATCTTCTCGAAATTGTGCGAGTCATTTTTAAAGCGTGGGGAAAAATTATACGACTCGACGATACTGACTTGTTTTTGCGGGAAACGGAGCTCGTTTGCAAAAGTTATAGCCATTGAAATTTTTGGGCAACTGGCGAAATTTGGAGTTTTGTGCAGGTTGGACGTGTGCACGCTCGCCAAGTGTTTCGATCATATTGCGACACGTGGATGAATTGTGTGACGTATTAAAAATGGGTTTTGGAACGCCGGTCTTGGACACTCGTTCTCGGACAAATGGACCCGCTATTTACTGGCTAGGGGCCCTCAGCCAAGTTTGACACACTCGATTATGGAGGGGTGCCTTGGCCTCCTTCTCATTTAATCATTAAACCAACTTGTGTATATAAACCTCTATATTTGCCTTTGCGCCATGCATGTGGGACATTGGGCATGTATTATTTAAATTATCCACGCCTTATAACCTATTTGCAATTTTCCACGCCATATTTCTCAAACTATTCAACGCATTATCTATTCCACTTTCCACGCATTAGTCTAAACTGTCCAAACTGTACATGCATATATTAAGGGATTTGGTGCCTAAAATTAAACAATGCGCCATCCCCAATGTAATGCGCCAAATGTAAAGCGCCCTCCACATAGGCTTAGGCGGCTATTAAGCCACTCAAAACCCGCGCCCACCTACCATATAAAGCCTTGACCAAGTTTTAATGTGCCAAATGTGGGATTATAATCCCAAAAGGATAAGCCAAAAAGCAAGGGAGGAGAATGGAACTCGGGTGGGCCGAGTAAAATGATAAGCGCCCAGCCGGCATGCTAGGAGGCGTATAAACAATATAAAAGGGTGATATTCTATTTGTATATTCATTCGGGACTGTGTAGTAATATTGTAATGCTCATATCTTGAGCTAGGAGTGGAGTTTGAAGGAGATGTAAAAAGCAACCCCTGTTATTTTCGATAGAGGAAGACTGTGAGAAGGTCAGAATTTTGTAGAATTCTTTGTAAAGAATTATTTTCAAGATTTTAATAGATCGGTCCCATTCAACCGGACCTGGAGACGTAGGCCTCAAGCGCCGAACTCCGTTATCAATTCTTGCGTCACATTGCTGGTGAATCCTCTTCATTTCTTTCAATATTTGCACAGTACTTGCAGTTTTTATTCTTTTATTAAAAATACAAAAAGAAATACAAAACATCAAATCAATACAAAGCAAGAAAATGTGTGTACACAATTGCTAGTTAAATTTGGTTTTCAGATCATTGGTATCAGAGCTGGTTTTGACTGATTTTTGGTTCAGTTTAACGTGTTTTGGATTGCAAGTTGTGTGTTGGATGTTAACAAGGTCTCGATCTAAGAAGGGTGAAGGAGAATTAGTTGAAGGAGATCCCAAAATTGGTACCAGACGATCTCGAAGTCCTACAATGGCGGATCGAGAGGAAGTGGAACAAAACTTTCGTCAATCCTTCCAACAGATGAAGGAAATGGTGGAAGAAATGAAAAGGGAAAAGGGAAAAGGGACTAGAGAAGGTAAGAAAGAAGAAAGCTCTAGTTCGACATTCCAAAAGAGACTCTTTAAAATCTAATTTTCTTTCATTAAAGTTAGATATCAAGTTTGAATTGCCTATGTATCTTTGAGAGCTAAATGCGAGAAGTTGGATAAGCTGGGTCAAGCAAATAGAAGTATATTGCAGGGTTCAGAGAATTGTTGATGATGAAGCAAAGATTCATCTGGCAACTCTTCGAGATGGGTGGAACAACACTCATTTGGTGGGAGAGTAAGCTTCAGGAAGTGGAAGAAAACAAAGGTATAGAAATCACTTCTTGGTCTGAATTTGTTTCAAATCTTAGGAAACAATTTTATCCTCTTGGTTATAAGCAACAAGCTATGATGGATTGGCAAACATTAAGACAAACTAAGGGACAAAGTGTTCAAGAATACACACAAGAATTTAGGAAAAGGGCTCTAATTCTAGGAATTTCCCTAAACATAGAAGAAACACTGCTCAAATATATTGGTGGATTGCATAGTTATCTAAGGCATATGATACTTGTTTTAGGTCCTACTAATCTTGATGCAGTATGTGTTCAAGCAACCCATCTGGAAGCACGAGGGAAAATGACAAAGGAGTCCTCTTTCTCTTCTTTTTAATCGAAGAACAAGCAATCAAGGAAAATGTTCGAAAGAACAAGGAAAAGGAAAGGGTAAGCATAAAACAAACTCTACTATTAAGAAGGAAGATGAAAAACCATTTTGTAATCATTGTAAAAAAAACCATGATGAGTCTAAATGTTGGAAATTACATCCTGAAAAGAAGCCTAAATGGATGGTTAAGAAAGGAAAAGAAAAGAAAACAAACACCGTAGTGCATGATCTTGGTTCTGATTCAGGTGATGAAACCAAAATCACAGCTATGGGTTTACAAGGTAAATCAACTCTTTCAATTTCCAACAATAGCACTACAGATGTTGCATCTTCTTCTAGTAAACAAACTATACCTGATGATAAGAAAAGAAATGAGCTTTTCCACATTAGAGTAATTTCAAAGCATACGAAAATTGATACTCTTTTTGATAGTGGATCTCAAGCTAATCTAATTTCTGAGGAGGTTGTTAAGAAACTAGGACTCAAAACTAAACCACATCCCAAGCCTTATCCTTTGGGCTGGGTTTGTGATGATGCAAAACTACAGGTAACTAAAACTTGTACTTTCAGATTTGCCATTACAGACAAGTTTATTGATGAGGTTGAATTGGATGTAGTTCCTTTGGATATTTGTGGGGTGGTTTTGGGAAGTCCTTATTTGTATGATCGTAAAGCAATCTTCTATAGGGAAGAAAATAAATATTTGCTTGTAAAGGATGGAATTGAGTTTATTATTAGAGCTCACCGTGAAAAGAATAATCTATCCTTGGTAACTGCAGGTCAAATGAAAAGGCTTGTAAACTCAAGCAAAAGTTTTGTGCTCATGGTGGTCAAAGCCAAGGAAAAAGAAAATGAGATGGCTTTTGAGACTTGCGATCTAAAACATAAGGATGAATTGGTAGAAATTATTTCTCATTTTGATGATGTTTTTCAGGATCCACAAGGTCTACCTCCCAAAAGAGGGGTTCAACATGAGATACAATTGCTTGAGGATGCACCTCTTCCCAATATCGGAATGTACAGGTTGTCAGTAGTAGAGAACGAGGAAATCAAGAGACAGGTAATGGAACTTTTGGCTCAAGGTATAATTCATCCAAGTACATCCCCATGTGGTTCACCAATTATATTGGTTCCTAAGAAGGATGGCACTTGGCGAATGTGTGTTGATTTCCGTGCTTTAAACAAGATTACTATAAAGAATCGTTACCCTCTTCCTAGAATAGATGATTTACTGGATCAATTAAGGAATGCAATTTATTTCACTAAGTTAGACTTAAGAAGTGGTTATCACCAAGTAAGAATTGCAGAAGGTGATGTTTGGAAAACTACTTTTAAAACGAAACAAGGATTGTTTGAATGGTTAGTGATGCCTTTTGGTTTGTGCAATGCACCGAAAACATTCATGAGAGTTATGAATGAAATTTTTAGACCATTCATTGATAATTTTGTTATTGTCTACTTAGATGATATTCTTATTTTCAATAAATCATGGGATGAACATATTAAACACATCCAGAAAGTCTTAGATGCACTAAGGAAAGAGAAATTGTATTTGAAGATGTCAAAATGTGAATTTGGAAAAACATCTTTAATTTACTTGGGGTATATTGTAGGAAATGGAGAATTGAAAATTGATCCTGCAAAAATAGAGGTTATTGTGAAATGGCCTAGACCCACAAATGTGACGGAAGTTAGAAGTTTTCTAGGTGCAGTTCAGTACTGGAGGAAATTTATTGCTAACTTCTCATATATTGCATCTCCTTTGCATGCTTTGACAAGTATTAAACAGGTCTTTCAGTGGGGAGGAAAACAACAAAAAGCATTTGATACACTGAAAGAGAAGATAAGTACCGCTCCGATCTTGGCACTTCCGGATTTACAACATTCATTTGAGATTGAGACGGATGCTAGTGACTACGCAATGGGGCGATTTTGATGCGAAACAAACGACCAGTGTGTTACCATTCAGAAACCTTTACAAGTGCGGTAAGAAACTATCCAACTTATGATAAAGAGTTGTATGCTTTGGTTCAAAGTGTTAAAAAATGGAAGCATTATTTAATGGGAAAAGAAACAATTATCCATACTGACCATCAACCGCTTCAATATTTACAAACACAAACCAAATTGCAACAGTCTAGACATTTCAGGTGGATGGGATTTTTGCAACAATTTCATCTTGTAATCGGGTATAAAAAGGTATTCAAAACAAGGTTGCTGACATGTTATCCAGACCACCAGTGGTAGTAGCATCTATCCTTTTACAACATAGTTCTTTGGCTCATGTTAGTTACAAGGAACAATATGCAAATGATGTTGATTTTAGAGAAGTGTATGAGGATTTAGTAAGTGGGAAACAAGTAGGAGAAAAAGATTATCATTTGCATGAAGGATTGTTATATCATTCTGGAAAACTTTGTATTCCAGAAAATGAGCGTGTGCATATGATTAGGGAAGCACATACTTCTCTTATTTCAGGGCATTTTGGTGTAAGTAAGATAGTTGCACATTTACAAAAATATTGCTATTGGCCTAGAATGCATGAACATGTAAACCGATATATTAAGGGATGTGTTCTTTGTGCCACAAGCAAGCCAAGTAACAGGAAATTAGGACTTTACACTCCTCTTCCTGTTCCAACACGGCCTTGGGAAAGTGTTTCCATGGACTTTGTAGGAGGCTTGCCCATGACACGAGAGAAAACATGATTACTTATATGTGGTAGTGGACAGATTTAGCAAAATGTGTGTGTTGGTTCCATGTACTAAACAAATAACTGGTGAGGGAACTGCACATTTATTCTTTCAGTTTGTTTGGGTTCATTTTGGTTTACCTACTTCAATCATATCTGATCGGGATTCTAGATTTCTTGGGGAATTTTGGTCAACATTGTGGGGGTTAATGGACACAAAACTGAAAAAGAGCACTGCTTTTCATCCACAGACTGATGGTCAAACAGAGGTTGTAAACCGCACAGTGGTACAATTACTTAGGGGCTATAGTAACAAACATCCTAAATTGTGGGATGAACATCTTTATTATGTGCAACATGCTTATAATCGTGCCTTACATTCTTCTACTTTAAAGTCTCCATTTGAGACTTGTTATGGATATCTGCCTAATTCTCCATTAGATATATATTATGGACATGAAACTGTTGTTAATGGTGCAAGTGATTCTGACAAGGCTAAAAGATTTGTGCAAAGAATACAACAGGTTCATCAGTATGTCCATGAACAATTGGAGAAAAGCCAGGCTAAGTACAAAGCTAGGCATGATAAACATAGAATTGATCACAAGTTCAAAGTTGGTGATTCAGTTTGGCTTTGCATCAGCAAGGAAAGACCGAAGTGAAGGTAAAATTGAAACCTATACGGTATGGTCCGTTCCAAATATTGGAAAAAATTGGTAACAA
Source organism: Taxus wallichiana var. yunnanensis (assembly GCA_018340775.1). Lineage (NCBI taxonomy): Eukaryota > Viridiplantae > Streptophyta > Pinopsida > Cupressales > Taxaceae > Taxus > Taxus wallichiana. The sequence goes on along the minus strand of CM031238.1, from coordinate 589,071,848 downwards.
CGCTTTCCGGTTAGATTTACCTCCATATATGCAAATCTACTCAGTTGTAAATGTTGAGAATTTAAGATTGTATGAACCGCCTATGATTGTTGATCATGATGATTCTAACATTATGCCTTCCATTGATGATTTTGCTCCTGAGTATCTTGATGAGTTGCAGGAAGACATCATTTTGGACAGGAAAGTAAGAACTTCGAAGGGGTGATATTGAGTATCTTCGTGTTGGGTTCAAAGGCATGCATCCGAACAAGGAAAAATGGATGGAAACCGGAAAGGTGAGGGAGAAATACCCTCACCTATTCACCAATTAGGTTGACTTTTGGGGTCCAAAAGTTTCTCAGTGGGGAGGAATGATCTAGAGGATCCTCACAGAGAAACACCGATCTAAGATCTTCTTAGAAATTGTTGCAGTCATTTTTAAAGCGTGGGGAAAAATTATACGACTCCGACGACATCTTGTTTGTAGGAAACGAGCTCGTTTGCAAAAGTTATAGCCCGCTGAAATTTTTGGGCAACTGGCGAAATTTGGAGTTTTGTGCAGGTTGGACGTGTGCACGCTCGCCAAGTGTTTCGATCATATTGCGACACGTGGACGAATTGTGTGACGTACTAAAAAAATGGGTTTTGGAATGCCGGTCTTGGACACTCGTTCTCGGACAAATGGACCCCGCTATTTACTGGCTGGGGGCCCTCAGCCAGGTTCGACACACTCGATTATGGAGGGGTGCCTTGGCCTCCTTCTCATTTAATCATTAAACCAACTTGTGTATATAAACCTCTATATTTCCTTTTGTGCCATGCATGTGGGACATTGGGCATGTATTATTTAAATTACCCACGCCTTATAACCTATTTGCAATTTTCCACGCATATTTCTCAAACTATTCAACGCATTATCTATTCCACTTTCCACGCATTAGTCTAAACTGTCCAAACTATACATGCATATATTATGGGATTTGGTGCCTAAAATTAAACAATGCGCCATCCCCAATGCAATGCGCCCCAAGTAAAGCGCCCTCCACATAGGCTTAGGCGGCTCTTAAGCCACTCAAAACCGCGCCCACCTACCATATAAAGCCTTGACCAAGTTTTCATGCGCCAAATGTGGGATTATAATCCCAAAAGGATAAGCCAAAAGCAAGGGAGGAGAATGGAACTTGGGTGGGCCGAGTAAAATGATAAGCGCCCAGCCGGCATGCTAGGAGGCGCATAAACAATATAAAAAGGGTGATATTCTATTTGTATATTCATTCGGGGACTGTGTAGTAATATTGTAATGCTCATATCTTGAGCTAGGAGTGGAGTTTGAAGGAGATGTAAAAAGCAACCCCTATTATTTTTGACAGAGGAAGACTGTGAGAAGGTCAGAATTTTGTAGAATTCTTTGTAAAGAATTATTTTCAAGATTTAATAGATCGGTCCCATTCAACCGGACCCGGAGACGTAGGCCTCAAGCGCCGAACTCCGTTATCAATTCTTGCGTCACATTGCTGGTGAATCCTCTTCATTTCTTTCAATATTTGCACAGTACTTGTAGTTTTTATTCTTTTATTAAAAATACAAAAAGAAATAATGCACAATTTTTACATCGAAAATCAATACAAAGCAAGAAAATGTGTGTACACAATTGCTAGTTAAATTTGGTTTTCGATCATCATCATTGACCCATCCGTGTCGTCGTCGTCCTATAAGTATGACCATACCCCTCCTTCCAGGATGTAACTTTGGAGACTTCGAGCTTTCTTGTGATCTTGCCTTCATTTCTCACTCTTATTTGTAGATTTTATCACAACTTTGGAGATATTTTACACCACCCTTGGAGATTTGAAGTTTTTCCTTTGCTTGGTACCACATATTTGCATGCTTAGAATCTCCATTACCATCCCATCATCATTGGTTTTCATTTTGGCAAGTTCCTTGACCATATTGGAGCTCTGCCTTCGCTTAATCATTTTCCATCCCTTTATGTAGATCGTTATTTCTATGCATCAAACCCTAGATCTCTCCTGGTCGCCATCGACCCTACCCGCTTTTGTTAACCATATGGATTTACATTTGAATTTCTGTCATCCATCATGTCCCTTATATGCTTTCTGTTCTCATAGTTCCTCGAGTTTATCAATCTTTCCATTCTTGACACTGCAACTTCGAGATCTCATTGTCATCAAATCCAGTCACCACCGATCGGGACCAATCGTCGACCCTTCTATTAGTATTTCATATTTTCATCAATTTTCTTGCATCCTTTCTATTGCTCTCAAATTTAGATTCGTTTCCTCATCTTTGCATCGGTCTCGAGTTCAGACCACCTTCAATAGTTCTTTCATATCTATCTTTTCAGCATCTATCTTTTGGCCTACTCTGTCTTAGTCGTTTAGTCATTGTGTTTGAAAATCTCAGGTCACCATCGACCCACTCAGGTTTAGTTTAGATTAACATTTTCTATAATTAGATCTCGTATCCTACCTTTTCTTATACATCTATGATTTTTGTATTAATTCAGATTACGTTATCGCTTATCCAAGCTATCTTATTTTATCTATCTTTTATCAAAAAGTGGGTTGACATCCATCTTAGGAAGTTTTCACTTCTTGGGACCAGCTTTGTCGGGTAACCCACCATCCTATCTACTAATCCATTTTTCATGTTTTAGTTCTCTTTTGTGTGCAGTAATCAAGTTTGCTATGAGGAAGATATTTTGCGCTCGTATTCATCATCATTTTATCTAGAGGTGGCTTTAAACCCTCTCATATTGGATTTTGTTTTCTTGTCACCATTTCACTAACTTGAAACTAGAGCAAGAAAATTCGATCAACAAGATGGGCCCTAGTTATCACTTGGCCAACCACCTCTACTAACCTTGACCTCACATGGTAGGGTCGGGGAAATCCTCTATCTATATTGATCAATACAAAACTATAATGTATATCCTTGCAAACATTTATTTGAGATCAATACAAACAATTATATTGTATATCCTCCAACCATCTATTTAAGGAGCTTTAATTGGATGGTGATTTTCCATGTGACCATAATGTTTTCGTGTTGAAATTTAAAATTACCAAAGTTGTTGCTACCTTTGTGTAGAATTATCGAAGTTGTTGCTATTGTTGTTTTGGTGTTGAAACATTTTCACTTCTTTCTTGACGACTTTCATTGAATTAATGCAAGGCAAGGAACACATCCATTATACTATCGTGTTCTCACATAACCCAAGAAGAAAAAATCATAAATTCTAGGTTATTGGTATTATTTTGAAAAACCATTCCATACAATTTGAGGTTCCACTTTGGAACACCAACTCGATATAGTTTCAAGTTCCATATTGGAAACAACTTTGTTCAATTTTGGATTTCATATCTTAAAGAAAACACGTCTCATGTATAACCCGACCCTCATGAATATAAAGTATCCAAACCATAATTTTCAAATAATCATATTCATATTGGTTTTTTTGCAGAAGAAGTGGAAAAGCCTCACGTCTTATCAATATACTAGGAAGGAAAATTAATATGATGTAGCATCAATATGGATTACGTTAAAAAATTTCAGCATATGATTTGATTGATTTTTAATGTTGGTTTGGTTAAACACACACTACTTTATTATCAATATAATTTTGTTGATTTGATTTGCTTGTCACTAAATATTCTATTTATAAGTTTATACATTCATGCGTGCATGTTGTATTCGATAGATAGTGGAGGGATTTGAGTTGTTGGATGCTTTCAAATGAGGTGACCAACTCCCTTGACTTCATCTATGGGTAAGTGCACCAAAATGGGGGTCCAAAAGTGGACAAAAGCAAAAATTCAACTAAAGCGCGTACACATTATAAATAAGCATACACATTCTTAGTGTTCTAAATTTTGGAAGGGGGAAGGGGGCATATTTACTAAAATAAGAAATAATAAAAGTATAAATAAATAATAAAAGAAATCTTATACTATAAATTTATTTTAGTAAATATAAGAAATTAAGGTCACCCCGCACTGATGGAACTGGTCTCGTAGCTCCAACAATTATAATCTAGAAGATGGTTTTTCAAAATCTAATCTAGTCAGTACTTACTCATTTTCAATATTGTAGTTGGTCTTTGTTTTGGGAAAACATATAGTTGTTTTGTAGGTTTTTGACCTTCTGGATTGGTTGCTAACATTTATAGGAGTTTTGGATGTGTCAAAATTAAATTTTACAAACTACACAACACCCAAATATAATGACACTTGCTTGAGTATATGGACTCATGATTTTCCCCATGAGTATGGAGTTGAAGCCTTAATTTCATCTTGGAAGCAAGGTAGCATCATATTAGGAATGAGTACATACTTTACAAGTCTAGAACTATCTAATCAACTATATAAATAGGTCTAATATGTGAAGTGGATCTTAGCTATCTCACCATACTAATCCATGCATTCATCTCGGGGGAGGCGTAGATATTTTCCATATGAGGCGAGGATTGACGATGAATAAACATACTCAAAACCAAAAAATGACACTCTTTCTCGATAGAGATTTCAGTAAATACAATATACAGAGCCCACACCATATTTATATACATGGGTGCTTACCCCATATCTATATTGAGGATAGGGGTGGGGAATAATGAGAAAATATATGGGTGCATACATCTAGGCCAAACACGAGATAGAGAGAGAGAGAGAGCGAGAGAGAGGGAGAGAGAGAGAGAGGGAGGGAGGGAGAGAGGGAGGGAGGGAGAGAGGGAGGGAGGGAGGGAGGGAGGGAGAGAGAGAGAGAGAGAGAGAGAGAGAGAGAGAGAGAGAGAGAGAGAGAGAGAGAGAGAGAGAGAGAGAGAGAGAGAGTGCCCACACTTTCTATAGCTCAGTAGCTTGTTGTTTATTTGCTCATAGACATGTTTTGACAGTGATTGGTGATATCTTGGACATTATATTTAGATATTGATTATATTAGACATGTGTGACATTCAGGCGTATAGCGCCAATTTAGCCTAATTTCTTCATTGTCGTTTTTTCTTATTATGACATGGAAACAAATGAATATGATGTGGTTGGAACCTAATTATAGTGATGGATATTTGTTGCATGGTGAGACTATATGTCACTTTATCATCTTGTCTAACTTTTGGAATATAATTGTGCACGTTGTCGCAGCTTGATTTCAGTAGGATGTTAGGTTAGTTTAGCATGCATTGATATCTTACTATGTCATTTAATTATATTGTATTGGACAGGTGCAGTTAATGTGTGCAATGAGTGTGCAGGTGACAGGTTTACAGGAGAACGTGGGATTCAGGCCAGCTACTCAAAACTTGCACAAGCAGCCCACGGGCTGAGTCCTAGCCATGTTCACTGTGTGAAGCCCTAGGATAGATGATTATTAATTTTGGGCACTATGAGTGACCCCAATGTATGTAAAGTATTTTGCTTTGAATTATTAATTTTTGTTTAGGGTTGTTAGTAAAGTTGTAAACTTGCTTTGGGAGTTAATAATCCCACTTTCTTTTAAATTGTTGATTTTTGTTAATAAGTCTCTTAATCACAAGGGTTTAGGGTCACATGTGAGACCCTTGGGTGGTCCCCACACCCTCTACCCTTGTGCCAAAATGCAAAACCCGAAATTAGGGTATTTTGGGCATTTTTGGGGACCCCTTTGTAGCTTGGGAGTCCCCCTATCACAAAAATGAGCCCTTGGACCCTACCTAATGGGTAGGGGGGCTTGTTTTCAAGGCTAGAAGGAGTTTTCCCTCCCTTTCTACCCTTGTTTTGTCACATCCATGTAAGGGATGTGGATTTGTGTGTTTATCAAAAGTGCAACTAGTTTTGTCTTGCTAACATTTAAGGGAATTTGGGAGAAGAGGGCAAAAAGATAATTTTACCCTTTCTCTCTTTTGTTTTGGCATCTTTGACCATGAGGAGGGAGAGGGGTGACACATGTCACCCCCTCATTTGTGAGGATGCTTGTTTGCTCCTCTTCAAATTCTCATTCATGGGAAAGGAAAGGGACTTTTTTTGGGGATTTTCTTGCTTGGATGCTTGGGTGATTTGGAGCTTGGGATTTGCTTGGAGCTAAGAGTGGAAAACTTGAAGTTAGGAAGCTTTTTGGAGAGCTTTCCTTGAGGTAGGCTCTTAGATCTTATTGTTGTGTTGCTTTATTGTAGTTGATAGATTGATTGCTTGAAATTGTTTTGTTGAATGTAGCTTGTAGTGTTGTTTGTGTGTTTTTACTCCCTCCATCATATGGCATGATGGAGTTTTGGAGTGTGGGGGAAGAGAGAGGGAATTTTCCCTCTCAATCCTCAAGGCTTGATGGCCAAGCCTTGTAGGAGCTTATTGTTTTTCCCCTCAATGGTTGAGGTGGGGAAGTTGATTCATTTGGCTTGAATCTTCTTCCCCATTCTTGGTAAGGAAACCCCTTTTGGGGTTTGAAAATCCTTCCAAGGAGGACTAGGAGAAAGGGGGAGGAATAAGGAGGGTCTTGTTTTGAATAAGGAGCAATAAGGAGGTTAAGAAGATGTGTTCAATGTGCAAATAATATTGATGCTTAATTTTGGAGAACTTTCTCCTCTCTTCCCCATTTTTGGAGGATGAACATGGGTTCTCCTCCTTGTAAGTTGGAGTCTTGTGTTGTTTTGAATTTTGTGTTTGTGTGTTTGTATCTTTGTTGTTTTACCCTTCACCTTGTGCAAGTCTTGGTTAGCTATCCTCTTTCCCATGGGCTTGGGGGAGGCTAGCATGCATCCCAACCTTGGGATAGGCATGTGATGATGCCTATGGTTGGGTGGTAAACAAGCTCTTTTCTTTCTCCTTGCATGGTTTTGGGAAGACATAGAAGATGGCTCTCAAGTTGGATTGGTGGCATTATGGGCTCTTATTGTTCTTATCCTTCCTTGTGATACTTCCTTGAAATGTAATCCTCTTTTAGAACATAGTATGTGAGAGTTCACATCTCCTTGTAAATACTCCATTTTGCACATTTTGTATCACTTGTATATATGATTTGATGCTACTTGGGTTTTAACATGCTTGTAGCCCAAGCTTGTGAATGTGAAGTATTGAAGCAAATGATATATCTACTTAAATCTCAATGTAAATCTTGCACAAAAGAAAAAGAAACAAAGTGGGTTGAAGGTGTTGGTTGCCATAATCTTTGTCTCCTTGCCCACATGGATAGGACTATGTTAAGAAAAGGAATCATTATATTCTTGCACTTTCTTGCTTGTGAAATCTAAATGAATACTTGTATTTGAAAACCAATTTCAAAATATGTATTTATTGTAGCATCTTCTTTGTTATACTTCCAAGTTTCCTCTCTTGGTTGGGTTACCTTGTCACCTCTTACATTTGCAATAAAGAAATATTATTGGTTGGACATAGATTTGATAAAGTGAAATAAATATACACTTTAAACTCATTCTTTTTTTAAACTTACAACAAAGTTTCCTTTGGTTTTAGCCTAGTTTGTGAAATGGATATGTAATAATTCCTTTTTAGTTTTATCTTAAAACATGGCTTGGTAAGATGCACAAGGAAATTTCTCATTTGATAACCATAAGAATATGGCAGATTGGTATATTAAAAAAAAAAAATGATTTCTAAAATGTTTCATCCTGTGATATTCTCTTCTATCCCTTTCTATTGAAGTTTACAACAGATGTATGTGTGTATATATATATATATATATATATATATATATATATATACTATAATTTGTATTAATAGATATATATTATATATTATTTTAAACATATATATATATATATATATATATATATATGTAGGTTTTAAGTTTTAATAAAAATAAACTAGACAAAATAATAACAATTTTGTTTATAAGGGTTCGGCCCTCATGTGCATCAGCTACCACATAATACAAAACAAAAAAAAAAAAATGGGGTGGGGGGAAGTGCGCCCCCCACCGACCCCCCACTGAACCGCGCGCCCGCCTGCACTCCAGACCCACGCCGCGCCCGCCCCCTGTCGCTGCTTTGCGGCCTTCTGCTGCGCCTTCCCATATTGTTCTACCCCCAATCCTCCTCCGCCGGCCGCTCTGCCTTGCCAGCAGCCACCCCCACGCTCTCTGCGTGCCCAAACCAGCCTGGCCGTCTCCCACGTGCTGTCCCCCGCCGCTCCCCCGACTCGTTGTCCCGCGCGCCTGTCTTTCCCCTCCGCCACGCCAGTTCTCTTCACTCGCCTGCACCTAATCCGCCCAACGACAAATAAAATAAATAACCCAAGAATTAAATGCATAAACATAGAAACATGTATAATAAAACAAACCAAAATAAATGAGTATAAATATGTATATGCATTTCATACAAGGAAAAATATAACAAGAAGAATAAGAATGGAAGGAAACAAAGAGAAAAGAAAAGGGAACATTCTAGGGCATCCTAGGGCAACTAGATCAAGAGTTGAAATTGTCTAATCCTAGGGTCATTAATAAACCTTGCATTTTTTTTTATCATGGGGTCTTAATGGAAAAAAATATCATTAGGGAGGGTGTTGAACCTAAGAAGAGGGTGAATAGGTTAAAAGTGGTGCGGGGTTATTCTTTTGGGCACTAGTAAAATTTAAAATATAATTAAGTAATTAATTTTCGAGTTAGGGTTAGTGAACAATTTAGATTGGAGAAATTAAATGGTGTAAAATTAGTAATCAAGAAAGAAGTTAAGGGATGTATTAGTGTTAATTTAAACACTTTAAAAAAAAAAAAATTACACCGAAAATTTAGCCTATTTGGTGCTTTTTCGGTGTCCCAGGATGGGGCAGAGAGAGAGAGAGAGAGAGAGAGAGAGAGAGAGAGAGAGAGAGAGAGAGAGAGAGAGAGAGAGAGAGAGAGATATAAAATACATAATCGCCCCCCCTCGATTCTTTCAACTGATCATGTGTACGTTAGGGATAACAGGTTGATGAATCCTAAGAGCTTTTATTAATGGAGTTGTTTTGCGCCATATGAGGAGAGGAAGGGGACGAGCATGAGTTCACTATGCTTATCCATATAGTGATAGGGGCCATACCACTACTTGAATTGGTACTAAGTTTGAAATTTGGTCTACTATTCAGTTTAGTGACCACAAATCAAATGTATGATGCTTGTTTGCTTCTTACTGAAATGAGATCCTCACTTTGTAGATAAAGGATTACTCCCTGAATGGAATTCTTATCTTGTGGCCAAAATGAGGTGATTGCAATGTGCCTCCTCCTTGAGGTGTGATCACACTACTAGGTGTTGAATGAGTGTTTAAGAACACTACCAAGTGAATGACATCAAGTGAACTGAGATGATTGCTCATTTTTGAAAACAAGGTACTCCATATGAAGATCATCCCCTCACCTTTCCTAGCTCTAAAATCCCCTTTCATGGAATAAACTTCATGATTCTCATGATTCTCATACCAAGATGACACCTAGGTGGAAGCATGTTTATGGTACCTGGACATTATTTTGCTCAAGTTGCTCCTCATGGAAATGGGTTTCCTCCTCCATATAGGGATGAATCCTTGAATGAAAATTGAGGATGGGTTACATTTTCTTGACCTCCATAATTCACTGAAACACTGCAAATCACATTTTACGATCAATGAAACTATTCTAAAAATATAATTCTTCATGCAACTCAAAATTTAGGTCCTATTTAATTTTAAACTAAGAGGGGCAACTGCAGAGTTTTGAAGTACCTCAAGAAGTATTTGAGCCTTGAATCAATGTTGATTATTCCACCTTATAGATTATTCTAATAGATTTACAATTACTATTTTTTTCATCCTAACTCTTTTTGGAACTCCTCGAATCATCCAGAAAGACATCTTTCACGCTTTTAGCTTTCATTCCTTGCACCTGAAAACTCGATCTTAAACATATTGCTCCTAAATGAGATTTTATTTCCTAGACTTTTCTAAATTTATGTAGAAATATTTAGAGCTCTATGAAATCACCCCGATATGTTGTATATTTTCCCGAACACTTCCGTAGGGTGTTCAATTAGGTACTGAGAATGGCCAAAAATTTGCATTTTAGGCTTGCGAAGGAAGTATTTTCTCATCAAAATTGAATGAGTTGATCAATCACTCCGCACTCTCTTCCCGCACACCGAAACACAATGAATGATATTATTAGGACTTTCCTCTAAGATGTGGTAAAGGCTGAAGTGAGGGTAAGTGGCCATAGGAAGGATGCATAGTGACTTAGAAGCCTAATTTTCTATTAAGGGCTTAATTGTCATGCTTCAAAATTTTCAATTTTCAATTTTCATGCTAGTTATTTTGTCCATTCTGGAGCTAATCAATCGCCCTCTAGGAGATTTTAGGAAATATCTTGAGCATCCGGAGGTGATTTCGTGAGTATTTGAAGTGTTGGAGGTAATTTAGGAAGATTTAGGAAAGGTTTTTTCATTCAAGGAAAATCTTCTCAACAACGGATTTTCTAGGTGCAGGGAACAAACACTCTAATGGTGAAACCTAAATTCTTTGGATGATTCCCGAGATCCATAAGGAATTAGGAGGAGAAAATAGGAATTAAAAGATATCCAAATTCTCTAAATTTTGGAAACATCCATTTTCTCTAAGGCTTGAAGGTTTCATGAAAAATTTCAAAATAGTGCAGTTGCCCCTTTTGGTTCCAAACAAAAATGTGACTCAATTTTTAGGTTAAGGAAAAATCAATTCTTGAAAGTTCTTCTATTAATATTATAATGTGTTGTTCCATTGATATTATAATGTTTCCACTCATGGTCAGGAAAGTGAGTGAAATGTGAGACTCAAGGAGTGAGTTGATGATCTCCATATCCTGACTCCGCCATTATTGTGAGAAGCACTTGATGAATGGACCATTGAGATCAATGAATAATGCCCTCTTTCACTTGAACCAATCCATGAAACACTGCCATGCCTTTTTGACCCTCTTGCACTTGATGAGAACTTGAAACAATTACACACATAATGCAACCATGATGATCCTTCCACCTGGGAAACACAATGACTAATGAAATGTGAGACCAAAAACCTTCCGACCTTGAGATGGGTGAAGGTAGGAGATTGAATGAAGAATGATTTAGTATTTTGATCAACCCATCCAATGAGATGAGAAACACACTGAGACCAAAATATAATTTGAGACCAAAATTAGGAACCGAGAGGGCTTCCCTTCCACCTGAGTCATAATTCAACTACCAATCCTTCGTAAGCATGAATTTGTCCTTACCATTCCTATGAGGAAATCTCCAGAGAGATGGTCACCACATAGTCATAGGTGGAGATTTGCAAATGTTGAGAAGTACCTCTCAGAATGGGGACTTTCATAAATAGATTGTTGTTTACTAGGGGTGAGGATCTCATGAGGATGGGGAAAAATTACGTGAGTTAAAAACACCTTCCTAACACCCCAAGATGTGTTTTTGAGTGAAGAAACTTATCCTCCATAGGGAACACATTTTTGTGTCCTTGATTTAATTTAAATTGGATTAAATCTAATAGCGAAGTAACTATTACTCCTAATGATATAGAAAATGATAATGTACAATAAGATTCAAGAAATAATGTAAAGACCTAAGTAAAAATGAGAGATACGAAGACATAATTTATATCTGAATGGAAAAGAAGTGATCTCAGGAAGGTGCGATTGATGAACAGTCATGCAAACAGGTCATCACTAGTCATTGAAAAATCTAGAACTTGAGAGTAATGTCGACAGGGGGTACTCGAGCGGGATAGAGATGCACGGGTGTGGTAATCGCTTGCAGGGCATTGGTGATCTGCGGAGGCGTAGAATCTAATTTCTTTTTTGTGTCGCTAGGGGTTTGTAATTTATCTATGTTAATCACCCGATGTTCACACTATGATCGCTAATGATACCCGTAATTTGTAAAATAGAAATTCACTTGTACAAGCCCACAAACCACATCAAACCTAAAAAGGAAAATTCATAATGGGGAGTCGACTAACCCTAAGAATGAACTTACGATCGAAAGTGCTTACACTACATCTCATAATCCATGTATTTCTTGTGAGTGTGTGTAGAAATTGTGCCCTAGGATGCCCTTGTGCAAGTTGCACTTGATAACGGGTTGTAGCTAGAATGTAGCAATGTAGTAGAATGTGTGATGAAATAAAATGAACTTCCCATTCCTATACAAAGTGTATATAGAGTTGATGTAAGCCTTGTTCCTTGAATGTATACTAGATGGATGCCTTTTGAGTGCTTTAATGCCTTTGAATGCAAGCTTAGGTGATGATAGTAATGCTTAGTGCTTGACCCTTCATTTTGAAATAATAATTATGTATTTATATGATTCCATTGTTTGAATTTTGTAATTGAAAAATGGAAGGCCGAACCATAGGTGAAACAGATGACCAAAAGATAAAAGATACCAAAAGAGCGAGTGAGGTTAAAAAGGGCTAGGGCACCCGTAGAGGGATAGAGTGCTTAGCACTACTTTTGTCTTGGCCATTGGTGTCTCAAGCGATGGAAGATAAATGACTTAAGTTCCAACTAGGATGTAGGGTGTGTAAAACCAAAGAGAAAGTAAGAAACCAAGAAAAGAGGCCAAAGATAGTTGTCAACTACTAGTTTTATTGCTTAGGAATCATGTAAATGCTAGCATGCTTTTAGGACCTATAAATGTACCCAAGTGCATGATTTTATGTCTACATTTTCCCCCAATTTATGTTGTTGAGTGAATACTCGATAACATAAAGTAGATAAAAGATGTGTACCTTATGATCCTGTAGAGTGTGTGACGAATAGCATGTTGAGTGGACAAGTGAAGCATGGAGACTAGGAAAGGAAAGTGACCCTAGGGGTGAAGTGTATGTGTTGCATTGTACTTATAGTTGTGTTTGTGTTTGCTTTTGTAGGTTGCTTCTTGTTGCATATTAAGGATGAAATTGCAAAAAAGAAGAGAGAAATAGTAGTCAAAGTCATGTATATGAAAAATATACGTAAAGTATGTAAAAGTGTGTAAAAGTAGTAGTAAAGGAAAGTGTGCACTGATGTAGAAGAGTGTAAATAGATATAAAAGTGTCCTAAAATGCTGTGATGAGCGAGTTTTTTAGGCAATCTCACGTTAATAACGAGTTTTTGGGTGATCTCACACCAAGAGCGAGTTTTTGGATGATCTCACGCCAAAGAGCAAGTGTTGGGGAGAGAGGTCTAGTGTTACTCTCCATCCATGACTCTTCCCAATAAGCACTACTGCAAATAGTACGTATCGATTTGTTCCTGTTGTCCCGATTGTTCTGAATTAGTTTTGAGTTGTACCAATTGAAGGAGATAAAATGCATTCTGTGACTAGAGGTTTGTGCCTTTGTGAATTGTGATGATATGAGAAGATGATTGTATTTTCCCCTAAGACATTACCACCTAAGGGAGGACACAAGTTCCCAGGAGTTGCTATCTCGATTACTGGGTGCCAAGTTCGCATGCGCTATTATCAAATTTTGGGTGCGGGTGTCTTCTCTGTGTTTCTAACCCAAGTCGATTCTAAGCCAAATCTATGATTGTAACTTTTCTTTTTAGTACTCAAGATTTGTACTATAGTTCGAGCTTTTGTAGGGGTGATTTGTTCACCCAATGTATTCCCCCTCATTTGGGGTGCATACGACAACTGTAGGAGTATGCGGCCCAAAAGAGAGGACTTGATGTTGATATGAAGCTAATACCTACAGGGGGTAGGGGATGTGCATGGTAGAAACCAAGACACATGCAAACAAAGTGGCTAGTAACATGTGTTAATAGAAAAATTAGCAAGCATACAATAGAAGAATAATGTAACAAGCAAGTGTGCAAACAAAGTGGACCACGAAAAGTGGGTTTCAAACATGGGACATCACTCACAATGTCACAAGAAAATCAGGGCTGAAGCGGCCAAAATAATACAATGAGCATACAAGACAAAGGGCATAACCCACAAATAATAGCATACAATAACAAATAATGGAAAGCAAAGTGTATCAGATAACCATGGTGGCAAATAGTCTTGCAAGGAAAATGCTTGCACATGAAGCACCTGTTAGCATGTTAGAAAGATAAAAAAGTATGTCAAGGCATATATGTATCAATGGAAAGTAATGTGCTAGTAAGAATAAGAAGTAGTAAATGATGAAATAATAACACCTGTAATGTGTGAGAGTAGGAAAGGTAGATGCCCCAAGAGCCTTAGTGGGACTAGAAAAGGATATAGTGTCGAGCATCATTATAATGTGTAAAAACCTGTAAGAGATCTGAATTCATCTCAAAATACCAAGTGAACGCGCATGTGTATTTATATAGAAAGATGATGACATACTAAGAATCCGTCTAGCATGGAAAACAAAGTGTAACATGTAGATAGAAGAAGCTAGCAAGAGTAAATGCAACCAAGATATGAAAATGCTGTGTATGGGTGTGATGGTATGGTACACAAAATGTGAAGATTATAGGATCAATGTGCCCCCTAGTGGATGTATATGAGATGAGGTTCATTTATAAAGGCTCCTCAATGATCAAGAATAAACCATAGAATAAGAGTGCGTCATCGGGTAATGGTTGGAGAATGTGTGCTAGAAATATATATCATGAAACATAGAGCTCAAAAAGTGAATGTGGTGAGGTTCATTTCAGATTTAGACCCTCAACAATTGAGTATGAACCATGGAAGTAGGGTGCATCATAGGGTAATGACGATATAATGCGTGCATCAAGGGTTTGAAAGTGCATAGAAAGACGAGTCATGAAGTGTGAAGTGTTGAGTGTGAGAATAGATACTAAAGATAGTTTGTAGGAATGGAGGGGGAGAAAGAAAGTGTGATGCCTCTGAGTGTATGATGTAGAGATGAATCATGTAAACTCATATAAAGATCACCAGCTTTAGGGTCGTAACCAATAGGATCTGGATTAAAGACTTGGTAGGCAATAATATGGGGTTGATCATGTAAAGAGCTCACGCGACATAAATTGTACATACCCATATCAGTATATTCTTCATTAGTAAAATAAGGTTGAGGAAAATTTGTGCACACACCAAAGAGTTATATTTTAAGGATAGCCCAAGAATGAGTCATTACAAATAGAGATGCGGCCAAAAGGCATGGGAAATGTAATATCAGTATGATTGGGATCCAATGTGCCACCAATGTAATCAAGCCAATATTATCCAAGTGTGAGTGGGTAGGAACGAGGAGTGCGTGTAAGGAAAAATGATAAATGGAACATGTTAAGGCCATAAGAAGAAATAATGAGTACACATCCGTGATAAAGGTGAGGAGAGTGAGGTGGAGGGATTAGATTAAAAGTGTGAATCCTAGTTGAGCCAAACTGTTATGCATGAAAATAATGTCGAGTAAGTAGGGTCGAATGGAATGTGAGGAAAATAAGAGTCATGTATGAAAAAAGTGCATGTAAAGGGGTGAGCTATGGTGCGAAATGAACTTGGGGTGATGAAAGAGGTGGTATGATGTCCAATATATGGACAATCCCTAAAAGGTATCATGGCATTAGTGGAAGGAGGAGGTATTTTGACCTGATATTCACTAGGGCCAATAGCAACAAAATTATTCGAAGTAGGATTCATCTATTTCAATAGCATTAAAGTTAAGATTGTACAATGTGTTATCGTTAAGCTCTACGAAATCAGCCTCATCATCAGAATCATCGGTGCTAACATTATCATGTTGGACGAGATGATCAAGGACATTATTAGGGGTGGATCCAGGATGTAGTGTTGAGGGAGCCATGACAGGTGAAGAAGTAGTAGGTAGACATGATGGGTGATAGGATATCAATAGAATGAGTAGGAATGGACAAAATGCATGTAGAAGTAGCAGAGGAATTAGGAGTTCTAGATTGACCAACATCATATGTACTAATATTGCAATATGGAATAGGATTTGAAGGAGGAATGGGCATGGCAAAGTGATATGGTCTATATGAAAAAAACATTGAAGGGGTTAGAGTTAGTAACAATGGTATGTTCATAGCCATCATGTAATAATTTAATGCACCGATGAAATGTAGAGGGAACAACATGCGTTGCATGAATCCAAGGTCTGCCAAGTAAGCAATTGAATTGAATGTGGCATCGATAACAAAGAATACAATAGGAAAAATTTTAGGCCCAACTTGTAGAGGTAGGGTGATAGTGCCCATGCATGTGCGAGTAGTGGAATCATATCCATGAAATAACTTAGGAGGATTTATTAATTAAATCATTAGTAATGCCAATTTTCTTGAGGAGGGAGAAAACACATAGATTTATAGCAGAGCCATTGTCAATGAGTACATGCTTAATAAAGATGGCGCTAATAGTAGCTATGATAAGCAAAGATGCAAAGGAATTGTCAAGCAATGGAGGGAGGGATATTCATCTTCACTAAAATATATAACACGTGGTAGATTTTTTAGGAATTGAGTAAAGGCAACATGTGAATTATTACTTTCAATATGGATGGAATGAAGGGAGACCTCTAATGCATGATGAAAATTGGGTGCACTATGCAAGATATCATAAAGAGAGATTTTCATTGGTGTATTTTATGTCGATCAATGATGTCATAACCCTTAGAGGTGGTGGTAGGAACAATATAAGTAATAGGTGGTGGAACAGAGATAGGTGGAGCAGTAGGAGGACGAGTGCGGCAGGTGGTGACTACATTGATAGTTGGATTAGGCATAAGAGTGATGAAGCGAGGAGGATGTTGAGTACATACTTGCATAAAATCAGTAGTAGTGGTAGCCCACGCCAAAAACCTTTTCGTAGTGAAAGAGGGATAAAAAGATTGATCCATGAATTCAAAAGAATGAGATAAATTTTGATGCATTTTCATAAGGTAGGGTTAGAGTGAGTGGGTTAACCAAATGATTTAATTTAATTTGGATTAAATATAATTACAAAGTAACTATTGTTCCTAATGATATACAAACTGATAATATACAATAAGATCCAAGCAATAAATAAGCAATAATGTAAATCCCCAAGAAACAAGGAGATATAAAAAGACTTAACTGATTTCTAATGGACAGAAGTGATCTCGGGCATCTGCAGAATCGATGAACAAATCAGAACAAAGCCTCATCAATGGTCACCTTTGAAAAATATGGAATATGAGAATAATGCCGTAATGGGTGCCTAGTGCGTGACAGAGATGCCAGGTGATGGTACAGAGGGCTCGAAATCTACTTTCTTTTGTGTTCTTAGGATTTTGTAATTTCTCTCTTTTGATTTTAGATGTTTGTACTATGATTGATCGCGACCGATACCTGTAACATGCAAAAGAGAAATTTACCTATACAAGCCCACAAACTACATCAAAACTAAAAAGGAAAATGTAGAATGGGGAGTCAGAAAGACCTCGACGATCACCTCGAGAGTGAACTTACAACCAAGCGCTACACTACATCTCATACTCCATGTAGTTCTTGTGAGTGTTTGTAGAAATTGTGCCCTAGGATGCCCTTGTGCAAGTTCCACTTGATAACGAGCTGTAATGCGAGAATGTAATAATGTAGTAGAATGTGTGGATGAAATAGAATGAACTTCCCCTTCATATGAAGTGTATGCAGAGTTGATGTAACCCTTTTCCCTTGAATGGATGCATTTTGAGTGCTTTAGTGCCTTTGGATGCATGCTTAGGTGATGATAGTAATACTTAGTGCTCGGTCCTTCATTTTGAAAACATAAGTATGTATTTATATGATTCCCTTGTTTGAATTTTGTAATTGATAACTAGAAGGCTGACCCATAAGTGAAAAAGATTCCCAAAAGATAAAAGACACCCAAAAAGAGTGAGTGAGGTAGAAAAGGGTCAGGGGCACCCAGAGGGGATAAGAGTGCTTGGGCGTTGGTGTCTTGACTTGGAGCTAGTGTCTAAAGCCATGAAAGATAAATGAGTTAAGTTTCAAATGGGCTTAGGGTGTGCAAGACTAAATAAAAAGAAATAATTCAAGAAAAGAGGCCAAAGATAGTTGTCAACTACTAGTTTTCTTGCTTAGGAATCATGTAAATGCTAGCACGCTTTTAGGACCTAGAATTGTACCCAAGTGCGTGATCTTGTGTCTATAGTCCCCCCTGTTCCCTTGCTATTGGAAAAAAGGGACAATGGGACATCAGACCTCCAAAAGCCGCCATGGGTCCATTCATCATGAAAAAGTGGTAAAAAATGAGTTACCATGAGTTGAAAGCATGCTTCTAACACCTCAAGTGATGGCTTATGTGACACAAATGTTTTTAACTTCACAATTCACTTCCCTGACCAAGATGTCACCTGAATGGAAACATGCTTATAGTATCTAGACACCTCTTTGCTCGATTTCTCCTCATGGAAATAGGTTTCCTCCTCCAAATGGAAGGATTGATCCCTGAATGATACTTGAAGGAATGTTTGAGGGTGAAATTCATGTTATTAACCTCCAAATGCTATGAAGTAATGTGAAATCCACTCCATGAATTGTAAGATGTGAACACATCGCTAAACATTGATTAAGTGTTTAATAACACTCTCAAGAGATATGCACCGTTTTGTGAGCTCGAGATGATTGCCACCACCACTCATGGTTATCCTTTCTCATCATGCTCATGATGATCATTACCTTGATGAATTGAATTTCAATGATGTTCTCGATGTTTCAGATCTTTTACAAACCTAATGATTCTCCTCATTGAACCTGTTGCCCAAGTGGCTATATTTTATACATATTGACACCTTGATTTGTTCATTGTCATAGTGGAATCCCCATGATGTCCCTTTTAATTAATTACTTCAACTAAGATGAATCCCTTACGCCACAATCGGGATGATGTCCCTCTTGTCCCCTTTGCACCATAGGGATATAGGGAGAGTGGGGACACCTAGGACACCCGAATGTCACACTTTGGTGTCCATAATGTCCCCCTTGTCCCCAGGGGAAAAAGGGGACACAAGAGTGTCTAATATGTGATTGTGCTTGATTTGGAAATCCAATTTTGCCTTGGATGTCTTTTTCTAACTCTAAGCTTGAATTTTTCACCACGTGAGCTTAGGAAAATGGGTCGGCATCAAATATTATTTTATTTTGACTCAAAATCACATTTACGATCAATGGAAGAATTCCCAAAATTCATTTATTCATGATACTCAAAATTTAGGGTTTATTCCTTCTTAAAATAAGAGGGGAAGTTGATGACATTTGAAATATATTAGGTTAATCCTTAGATAAAATTTGATATTTCCAGGTGATAGTCAACAAAAATATATTGCTTTATTCCATGAAACATCGACATTTTAGCCTCAACGCAACATATGAGTTGAGTGCCACTAGAGGTGTGAGATATTAGTTCGTATAGGGAAGTGTGACACCACAATTGGAGCCTTACTTCTCCTTTTCTTTTTCTTATTGGCCTTTGATTTGATTTCCACTATCTTACCATTTTCACTATGACTTTGTTTTTGTAAATGGTATTGTTTAGGTGAACATCTTGCTCATGGGTACAACGAGAAAAATGTTCACTCTGAGAATGAACATACCTTGCACTATCCTATGTAGACACATTTCCAACAATTACTTGTTGACAAAGTGTTTTTAATCAATCACAATTACATAATAAGAATTGAACTTTTTTCATTTTTATTAGTAACTTTTTTTTTTCCATTAGTAAATCGGTGTTCTTCTTTTTTATTATCCTTTCTTTATTATGTTAGTCTTATGTTCTCCCAATTCGTTACACTAAAAGTATTATTCTTTCTTTATTGTTAAAAAAATGAATTGTCATGATATTTGTCAAAATAAATTGTAATGATATTTGCCACAAGTGCGAAGTTTTTTATGTTATGCTAATCTCATCAATGTAGTAAAAAAATCTTCCCCTTCATTTCATATCTACTCCTAATGTAAAAAACATTTTAACAACACTTTAATCTTTGTTTCTAAATGATTACTCATGTGAAACATTTCTAATGTACCATCCACACTTATATAGAGAGATGGATTAGATAAGGAGGTGTCTTGGGTCTCTCAAATAGACCGGGGCATAAGATAGGCATGATGAATATGATGACACTCAAATGTGTAATTTAATCGAAAAGAGCTTTAATAACCCCTTGCATTTGAGCACGAAAATAACAAAATATTTTAGACAATTCCATGGAAAATAATAAATAAAAATATTATAAACTAAATTTTTGATTGAAAAGTGCATTTTTATTGATAAAACAAAAATTACAATGCAATCACACCCCGTAATGCCAATCAAATCGTTCCATTAGGCCTCGAGAAAGAGGCCAATTGAAAAGCGTAACCCTCAATCTGTGGTGCATTTTACACCGGACTTCCCAGTAGGGGATCTACTTTAGCATGTGGGTGTGAATCCCACTTTCTCCGTTTACCACCACCTAAGACTATCAAGCACATCTTTTGGTTTTGTCTGCTCGCTTAATTGACTTGGGAAATGGATTCAATCCCTTTTTCAACCCTTCTCCCTATATTTTTACCTATGGTTCTTTTGGGGACTCAACTCTGTTAATTTATTTCAAAATAGAAATAATGCCATATTTAACCATTTTTGTTGTTCCTAATAAAGTGGCTATTTTCTCCATTGTGTTGCTTGATTCGACCGAGTTCGGCATGAGGTTGAACACCTCCAACACTTGCTTGACCATTGGGCCACCGCCCTTACGCGCGGCCAGCCATGTTCTCAGTTTGATGCTCCCACTCCCCCTCTCTCCCCCTCCTCCCATGGACGAGGATTTCACGGACACACCGCTCACCGTAGTTGGTGGAGCTCTTCTCGTGAGAACCCTCATCCCCACGCTCGTGGGATTTTCGTCCGACTTGGTGGTTCTGATATAAACTAAATTTCAAAACATATCAAGAGGTAAAAATGGTTAAGTGAAACTAATTATAAGAAAAATTTCTATAAACATCCATCGTAATTTTTTTTTAACAACAATTATCTCTTTGAACAAGAGCCGCAAAGAGGCCAGTTCTTGCCTTTAAATTGTAATTGTTGGTTGTAGTAATTGAAGATATGAAGATGAGGAGATTGTAATAGGAAAGAATGTGGTTTTCGCTGTATTAGTTTTCCATTATCTTCAAATATTAAAAATAAATAATTAACAAGGAAAGTGAAATGTGAAGGAAGTTGAAAGCAATTTGCAAATGGAAATTTAGAAGGGAAAGACGACTACAATTTCAAAAGTGGAAAAATATTTAATAGAGATTTGATGTCTATGAAATACCTATAGTTAGCCAAAGGATGTCTATAAATAACTTACGTCATATACAATTTTTCCATGTAGGGCAATAAAAGTAGAAATTATAAGTTACTCTTCCATAAAAAAAGTTTTATACAAACCACTGAATCAAAGGTAAAACGAATTTTTCTTTCAATTTGGAATTTTCTACTTTGTTATGGAGTACAATAAGATCATTTTGATACTTCAAAAATAATATTCTAAAGTCAATATCCCATGTCAGTTGTTTATATGTCTATTTCCTGCTCTACAGCTCCCATTTCGACATAGGATGGAAGTATCCTGGCAAATGTTTTGGAGTGTATATTTACACCTATAAATTGCATATGCTCGAAAGTTTCCAAGGCCTTTTCAACAAACCCATTTTGAGCATATGTTGTAATCATGTACTCCGTAAGACCAAATTTCTTTCAGCCATTTTGTGAAACAGTTCACATGCCCTTGTGCATGCTTCCACATTTGGATATACATCTACCTTGGAAATTGCAAGCAAAACATCTAACAAATGTCTATGTTCGGTAAATGTCCATACCTAGTTTCAAAGCTCCAAATTAGAGACAGGCTGGGAGTATGCTAGCAAAGGGGAATTGATTAGTTGGACACCTGTTGGTTGCATTTGGTGAAACAATGTCAACAATTCATGAGAATGCCTGTGTCTTCTGTTAGATGTGATTATCATATTCCATGATGAAACGAACATGAGAGGATAACAAACTGCACACAAATGATGCTAGGTTGTACAAGACAACATTTCGTTAGATAGACTAAATTAAAAAGTAAATGCCAATCTGAAACCTAATTGAAATAGTGAGAGAGAGCACTTCTAAATATTTGTTTAATCTATATATTGTGGTAAATGGGAAAAGTTTGACAAAATGTGATCAGTACATTTTTTTTGTAAATTTTTTGCCTGAATATGGGAGGCCTTTACATAGCTTGAAATTTGATACAACAGTACCAAGTTCTGTAATGTGGGAAGTACAAAGGAAAATTATATATTTAGGATGTAAACAATATACAACAGTCTTTGATTTCAAAATCTGACAACATTTGGAAGAGGTACGCGCCAAGTTCAAAATATTATGGCTCTATACAATGGGTGGTTTGTTGGAGTAGCATATTTTCTCTAATATGTCAGTTGCTTTTCTCTATTCCCGAGAAAATCAAGAATAGAGTATGAGTGACAAGAAATTGAAAGCGGAGGAGATTACAGGAAACTTGTTATGCAAAGAGTAGTTGAAAGAGTCACCTTAGTTGTTTTCCAGTTGAAGCCCCATAATGGCATTTGTCTGGTCCAGAGTGAATGTCCCTGTTGCTTGAAATCCCCGCAATAAATAAATGATAGCAATCTTATTCTTAAAGTATTCCTCATGTGAAACCCTTGCCAGTGTAGGAAGCAACATTTGCAGCAGTTCACCGGTCAGTATGCATTGGATATTTTTGTTTTTGCTAGATTTCAGGTTACAAATTAGCCGGTGTTTGAAGCTGTAAGGACATTTCTTTGTTGGTAAAGTGACATTGCAACAATTGTTTGTCTCTTTGAAGGTTTCCAATGATGAGCTACATTTATTGCAAATGATCTCAAATGGTATGGAGTAGATGTTGGTGATAGTCAATGTACCCTGCACTTGCATGATGAGAAATTGTAAATGAGCAAATGTAGAGGTAGAATATTTGAAAGAAAAGATGATATAAAAAGATGATGTTGAAAACTATTATTTATTGCTCATATAGAACTCACCTCAGTAGTTGTGTTTAACATTTATTTTAAGTCTTGTAGTGATTTTTCCATCCTCAATGGCATGTGATGAATGTCGATTGAGTAGTCTTCAAGGCTTTGTCATTATCATTTCCACCATGCCTTGCAACATTTTTGAACAGATAAAATGTGTGTTTTTGTTTTTGTAGTTGTTCCTCTATTGCTGTAAATAGAGGTGCAAACGTTCCAAATAGGTATAGCTGCAATTAGAGAAGAAAATGTTTAGTATTATGCAATGAAGAGCATGTAGAATATGAACTTTGTGGAATACTAGGAGTTTACCCTTGTTGTGTCTTCTTCTGTTGGCCCATCTTTAATTTCTAGGATAAGTTGGAGGCCAATTTGTTTAGCAGAGGTTACAATTGCAACAATTGTTCCAACTGCATATGGCTCTGTATTGTTTAACAATTGCTTGACAGTCGTGTTTGGAATGAATTTATATTCTATTGAAAGCGGCAGAGTGCTTTTTTACAAGTGCTAGATTTGTTGAGGAGTAAGATCACATCACAGTCTCCATGGTCATAACTGGTTTTAGGCGCAATGCTGAAATTTGTGATTCGTATCCCTTTTCCAGCCACAACTTTGTCTTCATGCATTGGGATAAATTTGTGGGCAACATTTAGAGTAACTGTCAGTTCAGCTTTCTCATCAGTAAGATCTGCTCGCAGGAGTTGTTTTCCCTGATCTTTTTGCACAATAGTTTTATACACCACGAGCACATCACCTTGGAAAATGTTGCCAATTGTGAAACTGTTAATGTCATCAATGGATGTGAGGGATGGAGTTGATGTTGCTTGCTGCGCAATGAATGTAGAATATTTTAGCGTATGTCGATGAAATCATATATAAAGTTGATGTAGTTTGTTTTGTACATACCTTTTTGGCCAGATCTTGTCTTCTTCTTGACCTTTTATGTTGTCAAAGGCTCGTTTCATGGCTCATGCGACAACAAGGTATATAGTGCAATATGAGAACAACTTAGTTTGTTGTTATAATTGGACAAAGAGTGTAAATTTTTATAGAAGAAACAATAATATTGAATTGATTATAATTGTACTTTTGGATGTTAATATTACATACCTTATAGTGGCGTATAGTTTCAATGGAGAGAAGTGCATTGTACAAGGTGTTGATGACATTGCGTAGTATTTACATTTTGATTTAACAGAAATTGGATAGTGAAAAGTATAATGTATCATGGTCACTCCAATATGTATCTATTCTAACAATGAAATGCCTTCGAGGATTTGTTTTAGACCATATGTGGTTGATAATTAGTATTGAAGTTGAAATTTGGTTTTACATGATGAAGTGCATTTGGTGAGTTCGCATATGATGTATGAGCGTTGTCTCGTTCATTGATTTCTTGTTGATGTCAATATTGAAATCACCTATTATGTGCACGTTGTTTCTTGTTTGTGTATCTACCAAGGCTTTGTCAATTGCATGAAGAATATCTGAAATATATGTAGTTGGCACTGCATAAAAGTTTACTATGGATATTTCTTGGTATGAATGGTAACGGTTACAAGTAGCGCTTCTACCTTATTTTCTCGGTATTCAATTGTTTCAATATTTGAAATATGCTTTTTTATGTAAATCATTATTCCATGTACGTGTTGCATAGAAATGCAATTGAAATGTTGTTGTAGTGTGTGTGTTTGTGTGGTCGGGGTATGCGTTTCTTGCAAACATAGTATGTCTACTTGCATTAAATCACAGTCATTGAGTATGTCTTCAATGTGCTTTGAGGCTTCTTGTGTTCAAAGATGCAATGAGGAGCTCAGATTGGGATATAATTGTTTGCAAATCATTTTGTAATTGCCATCTCAAATTTTCTGTGAGACGCATCATCTCTGTTGTTATCTCTTCTTTCACCTTAAAATTCTTCATTTTCAATGGTGTTAGTAAGTACAAAGACTCAATATTTGTAACTCGGGATAATGCTGTGTATGTTAGTCCATGTTGTGTGACACCAACTGGGTTAAATGCAAGTCCTTCCATTGTGAGGCCTTGGGATCTATGTATTGTTCGTGCACACGCTAATTGTATTGGAAATTATTTCCGCATTGTTAGGCGTCTTCGAGCTTGGCAATTCGGCGTTGGTCTAGTAATACGTAGGATTGGTATCCAACTCCTGTCTATCATTTTTTCATACAAGTGAGTGAGTTTATTTGCTGCATATGCCCGATATGAGGGTCATTAAATTTTATCCATACTACGTCCATTTCATTTACAACGTGTATGCTTTGAATATTCCATCGGATCCATTGACTAACCCATCTTGAATGTCATAATTACCAGCAAATATTTCTACAAGCATATCAATTTTGAGTATGATAGTTGATGGTAGAGTGGCGGTGTGTCGATGTGGATGGTATACATTGTACTTGTTGTCCTCTTTGTCTATAGCGTGTAGCGTAATTTGTTGTCCAGGAGAAATGGATAACATTTGATTGTTGTGTTTTTTGACATCGTCATTTTTGTAGAAGAGACATGGAAATTTTGGATTGATAAGAGCTGTTCACCAAAGCATGATTCGTTCACATAAGATTAGTCGACTTCATTTAATTTCCTATCCGCATACTGATTTAGGACCGAAATGAATTTTTCATTTTTTTGACACATTGTTTTGTTTAGTTGGTAGATTTTCACATCATCTCTCCAAAAATAATATGGAATTTGTTGATCATTGAATGTAGGATACTAAAATATGAGGGAGTCATGTATGGGTTGTGCTTGGTAAAAGTCTCCACAAAAGAGCATATCGATATTGCCAAAGTGTTTTGTGGGAGTATGCATTATATCTTGCAGTCGTTTGTCTATAAAATACAAGGATCTACAACCCACCAATGATATTTCGTCAATAAGAATGATTCGTACTTATTGATATTGCTTTGATAATGTGTCTAATGATTTAGAAGTTAATGGTATCAAGTTTGATCGATTGAATGGTAGTAGGAATGCAGAGTGTATTGTCACTCCACCAACATTGTATGTAGCCTTTCCTATATATGTTAGTATCAATCCTTTTGGTTTTAGTGGATCATTGTCTACGAAATTGTCGTAGAAGTGTACAAGTGTCTCATATATTAATTTAGTTGTAAATGTTTTTCCTGTACCTGCACCTCCTGTGAGAAAGAGGTGGAATGGATTTGATGGGTTGAGTCACTTTTTTGTTGCTATGTCTTTAATGATTGCTTGTTGTTCCTTGTTTAGCATTCTTCTCTTTTTGTAGTAGTCAATGGTTGAAGATATGAAGGGATGCTTCCCAATTTCAAATTTGTTTTTCATGTATTTGTTTTTGTTGAAATGATCTGTAAATTACAAATCAGATTTTAAGTCATATTGTTCGTCGACATAATCATTTTGTTCGGTTTGTTTTCTCATGTTGTCAGGAATATCATTGTTTAGCTCTTGTTCTCTAGTCACGTCATCGATGTCACCCCATGTAGGAAATTATGTTGGAAAGTGAATTTAGATTCGTTGTGTTTGATAGTTTGTTCATGATATGCATATGCTTGTTTCTAAGTCGCAAATCCTTGTTGCAGTGTTTTCTCATCGATGACGAAAGGAACTTATAGCAACAACTTTTCACGACAGTAGTTTTCAATGTCAACTTCTTTGTTGTATCTGATATATCGAATGATGTTTTCCTTTCTTTTTTAAATTTTTTTGCTGTTTCTTTGGTATTCTGATACAAATTTAGATAGGCAAATATGTGTCAGTGTAGCTGATTGCTTGATGTAGTGATCTACAATCGATTGACACATTATGTTATCTGATTCATCAGCTCTTTATTCAAAATTGTTGGTGGCTTGAGGACAAGTGTGCGTTGATTTGATGGACTCGTGTCTATGAAGACACATTTTTGAGAGAAACTATGCAATGGTAATGACAGAACGATGTGAACCGTTTGCTTGAGAAGAAATTTATTGGGTGTTGAGCAATGTGTTGCCTAGTTGTCGCACCATTTCAATTGCATCGATATTTCTTTCTTGATGGAATTTTCTAATTTTTTGAAATGATTTTGTTGTTGACTTGTCGAGTTTAGTCATATACGATGTACAATAATGCGTTGCTGCATGTGCATTGAGCACATATTGGGCATCCGTGTTAGCTCTCCATAGTTGAGGAACTTTTTTAGAAAAGCTATTGGTCCATGTATGTGAAGGTTTTCATGTCAAAAAAATCCTTGGTTGTTTTAGTGTGCTTTTTATTGCTGTATATATTCGAGCTCATTGATTTTTAATTCTTCCAGGAACACGTCAAAGGTGTCTTCTTTTTATATTGTTTTTCTCTAACATAGCAAAAATGTCCTTTGCATTTCAAATTTCCAATTCCGTTGGTTGGTTGGAAGGCTCAAGAATCATGGTTCTTCTCATCGGAGGTATATGGAAATTATATCTATAATTTAATTTCAACTTTCTATAGCATCTTTTGGTGTGGTGATGTTCATGTAGTCTTGCAATATCATTTTGTAGGTTGTCCGTGTGTTGCAAGATATGTATTTGTTTACAAAAGATTCAATTTCATTATTCTTGTTTTGTCCATAAATTGGTGTGAATTTGGTCCATACCAAGAAGTGTGTATGTTGATTTCCTTGGTTTTGGAATTATGTTATAGAGAAGTGATCTTGTATTGGTCCAAAAATGATTCATCTTTGTATATCATCTGTACCAATGCTTTCAATCTGTAGTTGTAGTACCGTGTACAAGTTACATGGTCCTTTCTTATTAGGAAGTCATTGTCTACAGTGAGAAAGTGATGGTTTTGAGTAGATTTAAATTTCTTTTCTTGTCTATAATACTATTCAGACAATGTTAATGTGAGTGGTTTCCAATTCTGCTCAACACTTATAAATGTCAAAAAGAAGGTTGGTGGTCCTAACTATCGTATCATTGCAAATGTGTTTCTTCGTAATTACAGTAAATAATATGGAGATGTGCATATTTGTTTGAAGTCCATTATCCAATATTTGATTCCAACAATTTGTCCAAGTTTGGTTTGTATTTAACATCTCTTGCAAGTAACTTTCTACCTTTCAATTGTGCTTTTCTTATCCTCACCCACATGGTTCTTGACACCTGGCCTATGATAATATTTAGTGCTTTGAAGAAAATGTTTGTTGTATGATAAGCAAAAGCACGATTTGCATGTTGCAATTCCCAATGTGCAATTTGAAGATATGAAAATGAATTCGTTATATTGTCAGGTCGAGGATCACCGTAAAAAAGCGTTGGGAAATTCATTTCTTTAGCAAATTTGTCTTTGAAAATACCAAGTGGATGTTGTCCTTCTGCAAGAGCAACTTGTATTAATTTATTTTGCAAATCACGAATGCAATGTGACTCTGTGAATCCATACACCATGGTTTCATTCGGTGCGTCTTCTTCATCTCCAATGCTTTTGCTATCAATGTATTGGAGCTCATCTCGAGTGTGGTTTTTTGTGTCAATATCATGAAATAGTCTCTTCCAATCCTTTTTGACGCGTATTTTTTCCATTTGATATAAGTTTCTCTTACATAATTGTTGCAAAGCACGCATGATAATGTATGCTCGTACTTTGCCTTCTTTGAAAGGGTTTTTGTATTGAAGTCTTCTTTTAAGTTCCACTCCAATTGTATGTGTCTCATCTAAGGATCATGGTAAGGCCTTTTGTATTATATTGGTATTGGAAGGGACGTTGATGATTGCCTAATCATTCCTATTTGTGGTTTTTTGTATCCTAGCTCTCTTATTTGTGCAAATGCAATTCGAAGTGAAACAAGTCACTCTTCAAGTTCCATAAGCATTTTGACATATGACAAGGACTTGTTTAGTTTGATGTTGTCTGGTGATGTAATTTTTGGCATCTTTCCAGTTTTCAAGGACTATTTACACTTCTTACATATTTCCTTAGACATTATAGCTTTGTCCTTTTTTGCCAAAGTCATGTATGTCTGTTTTTCTAATTGAGTAAATTGCACCATACTATGTAGCTAAAATGCAATTGCTTGCAGATGGGACATGCATGTTTTGGTGTGTCTTGGATTTTTTTGTTAAATTTTTCAATGGGCGTATTTACATTGTGTTGCGTGCTTATTATTGTAGTTTTTTTGTTTCTAGCAATAGACTTGAAATGACGAAGTGATGGTTTAATTGTCCTCGAATTACATATTCTAGTTGAGTATATGGTTTTGAATTGGCTTGTTGTGGTTGTTCTTTGATTATTGTTGAATTACTACATCGAGCAATATACTTGGTATAACAGATGGATGTTTTACTTGGCGGTGTTGTCAAAGACAATCGTTGAGTATTTTGTTTAGTAATTGACTCTTTTTGATGATTCATAGTTAGCGGTTCAAAGTGGACGTGTGTTGTTTCTGTTTCAAAATATATTATATTAAAAGTTGCTTTGGGTTGTGCACAATTGGAATATGTGGTTAGAAAACATTTTTCACTCGATGACCACAAATTAATTGTTACATTGAGTAATAGAGATATCCATTCCAGGAAAGAATTCTTTCCCCTTGATTTTCCCTTGTTGGAAAAGTGTTCCCAAGTTCACAATGTAATCTTGCCAATTTAAAATTTTTGGTTTTTTTCGAATGAAGTTGACTGTTAAGTGTTTTTCCAAGAGACGAAATGCTTTAGGATTTCTAGAAAGTATTTCTTTGCAAAATGATTGAGCGATGTAACGACGTAAGCATTGTATGTCATATTCTCCATTCGTCAAGAGGCAAATTGAGCTGAATAAGCTCTCACGACAATCACAGGGGTGTGTAACTAGTCTAGACAAGCCATACTTATTTAATTCATTTGAAATGGTAGAGCAATTCAATTCGATCTCGCCACAAGAGCACGCTAGTTGCACATGTGTCACACGAGAAAAATTGTAGTTGTCATTTTTTTGCAATATAATGGTTCATAGTGGCCTACTAATGGATTTGTGTCGTGGAATAAGATGTAGTATGGAAGTTGAGGACTATTTACATTAAATCGAAGGTAATTCATTTTTGTTGTAAAATATCAAACACATATTTGTATATTCAACCATCTAGATAGCCAATTAATGCAAAAAGTGTCACCCCATAGTCATGTTTCATTTGTTTCGGAACAATGCAATGCAGACAATCACATTCTGCATAAATATGTTTCTATGTCATGTATTCCATGCATAATCTGCAATTGCATTGGGTCTAATTCCAGTTGATAAGATTTTAGTGCATCAGGTTCACCTCTTTTTAAACAATTCAGGAAATGATTGGTGATGCTATTACATAGTTCTAAAGATGTATATTTGAAGTGTAGAAGCACTTGAAATGCGTCGAACAGAAATCCCCACATGGTAAGAAAATGTTGGTTCTCTTAGTAATTTTTCTGCACTTAAAGCATCATCGATGGAAGCGTATTGCACTCTATGCATTCATTTGCAGTCTTCTACAATTATTGGCTCGTCGCATGTTTGATTGGTTGTTGTTCTATATTGATCTATTGTTCGTTTACATTTTTTGTTAACAAACTCCATTGAGTACGTAAAGTAATAAACAAGTAATGTTTAGAATCTGTACCTTTGCGTAAGGTCTGCAATTATTTTTTTGTAATAAATCACTTAGTCGTGAACACTTGCAATACATAGACAACACAATAACACAAAATTAGATATTAAAAAATCACACATTTTTATAAGATTCGCTTTCAATTAAGATTGAAAAGATAATACACTCGATTATAAATTTAAATAGGAAAAATAGTTGTAATTTTGATTCTATAAAACTCCATATGTACAATTTATAAAGAAAAACAAATAATTATTTTACGGATCCAAAAAAAACATTTATGTTAATATAAAATAAGTGTAATACAATATTTATCATACATTATGCCAAACATTTAGACAATACTAAATCACTAAATTAATTAATGAATCATAGAAAATGAAAGTAGTCTCCATCTCAGCATTAATTTATTATTATATTATAAAGAATTATAAAGTGAAGTATAATTCTTATTTTTAATGAAATTATTACATATGATTTTGTAAACAGAACTAATTTTCCAACCGTAACAAATATCGGTCCCATGACTTGAATACTTGACTTCACTTTTCAACTTAACAACTTCACAAATGAGTATTGGTATTGGTGCCTTTCAAAGCTAACAAGTAGTGGTTAAACTCATGTATGAAATGTCTAATTCTGAACTACATATGCCACGTGACACGTGAAGGCGGTGGTGTCAACTAGCCGTGATGCCAGGGAAAGTTGTAGGACACTAAGTGTTAGGTTTCTCGTAGGAGCACAAATTTGGCTTTCACTATAGTGATGTTTTCCACTTTACGCCAATTATTCGCCTGGCCTTCTCTACCCAGTGCATTTTACAATCCACAAACTGGTTTTCTAGCGGTAGAGTGGCTTGTAGGTAGCGCAAATGTGATGGGCTAGTTGACTTCTAAGGGAAAAACCACCCGGACTCGGGAAGCCAAATGCAACTGCATACACAACTTTTCATTTTTCGGTATGTAATTACTCAAGACTAGTCCTCCAAAGTGTGAATGTAGGAAGTAATGGTTAAGCCAAATTAATCAATGGCTACCAAATAATACACCAAGGACAATTTGGCATTTTTTTGAATGGTATGGGAAATTTCCAGAGTTTAAAGATGTAGATTTTTATATAACAGGGGAAAGCTATGGAGGTATAGTCGAGGTCTCTCTGCCTCTGTCTTTTTAAACTCATTGTTTGTTGCATAAACCATGTAATCATGTAACCTTAATGCTAATTACTTTTATCTTGCGGACACTATGTGCCTCAATTAGCAACACTTGTTACTGATTACAACAAAAGGCCAAACATCACACCTATCAAGTTTGAAAAGAATAGTTTGTATGTATGTATATACTTTAATTACTATTTGAGATAGTTTTTATCAAATTTTAACAAAAAATCTATACAAATACACTTATATTACACTAGTTTACCCCATGTTTTAAGTATAAACCTTCAAAGTAATGATGCCAAGTATGAAATGTTATCCTGGTAGATTGGTAATCCATTTTGGAGATAGAAATGAGCATAAACAATGGAAAATTTTTGTGGTGACATGGCTTGATCTCAAATGAAAGTTACCATCTGGAACAAAGTGTCCATAACACTTCCAGGTTTGGACAGAAGCTTATGTTATGGGCCAAGAATCTCAAGCTTGTACATATGTATTTAACAAGATAGATGGTGAAATTGGAGATGTGAATTCCTATGATGTTATATTAGGTAATTGTCTATCCGATCATGCATTGCAGACAACAACATCTAGAAAGCTAGGAAGCTTCAAAAGAAAGTAAGCACTTCTACTTGAATGAAATGAAAAGCTATCTCTAATATTGGCTTAACTCTAATCATATATTGACATCCAGAATTGAATAGATTCTGCAAAAGTTCAACCGGAATGATCGAGTGTATTATAGATGAGATATATTCATACTTGAATAGAGACGATGTGTCTTTGTAGATGAGATTGGATTCCAAATGCCCATTTCATTTTTTTGAACACCCACTTAATTTTTATGAACAATCGTCTTTTTGATACCCTTAAACATTTTTGTGGATATGCTTTAAAAGTTTTTGGATAACCATTTAACCATTAATTTTTTTATACAGAGTCTTGTCATTCTCAAACCTCCATCGATGGTCAGAAGAACATGTAGATTTTTATCGTGTTCCAACCTTCATTATTAGGCCTGATAACTAACCTATTTTTTCTCAATTTGTCCTCTATTGGACTCAACTAGACATATATAATTGGTTGGTCTATAATTGAGGTTATGTCGTTGTCATTTGAAGATGCCGACATGGCTGCAAATATATGACATGTAATTCTTTGGCATTAGCTTCTTTACCATTGGTCATTTATAGGGGAGGAGCCAGTCATGGTGCATTACCCAGTAGTGGTGAGGGTAGTTGACATATTTGACTCCAGTTTTTGCACAGTAAAATATTAATAATTGAATGAATACTATCCTATAATTGTACAAACACTCTTCAAAACTGATGTGTCTGTCACTTTTCATGTACAGCCATGAATCTATCAACAATAGAATAGTCAATATCATTTTTAAACATAAAATAACATATATTGTACTCCCATGTTTGCCAAATTTAAAGTCAATATGTATTTAATACAAGGATATATAATTGTATTTCATCCCTATACAAAATTGATAGCACATCATCATATCAATTTGATGTCAATTTTCATATAATTTAAGTTCCCATTTTACAGTATAAAAAGTCTTGTCATACACACACTTTGGGCCAGGTTCTCACAAGAAGAAGTCCAAAGTGCACCATTTTCAAATACAAGTTGTCTTTTAAGCATTAACTTTCTCACCCTTTTCTGTACCAGCTACTCCCATAAATGACATACCTGCATTTTTTTAACAAATGTGAGGCTCAAGAAACAAAGACTGAATTGAAATGAGAAATCAAATCAAATTGAACTTCAAATATGAGTATTGAAATAAAATATCATAAATCTTGATCCACCCCTATCAGTTTCACCCAATCAAAAACAATCACAAGGATCAACCAATTTTACCCAATCAAAAAAAAGCACAAGGATCACTCAACTACAACACTTTTCATATCTCCTATAAATCCAGTTCCTCAACTGCTCTAAAATTTTATTCAGTTAAGAGTTATTTTGCTAGTGCATGACAATTACAGTTCCAAGCTGCAGTAATCAACTGGTATTCCACATCATAGTGCTACATAGTAAGTTCTTACCTCTGTTGTTATATTGATGCACATTCAATTAATTTTAATTTTTTTTGTCAATCTATATATGGGAGGGGAGCCTGTAAAAATCCTGGTAATCCCAAAAATCTGTCAAAAGAAGCGCTTGAGAATTCTCTACAGCCCAATCTACTTTGCAAACAAATCTGACATGTAACCCACCGTGCATACTTTATGCAGCCTTTTCATGTAAGATGTATATTAACAAGTAATTCCAGACTATATTAATGAAATCTGTATTTCATATTTCCAAGTAGATGTATGTTCCCCTTGGGTTCATATTTTATGCTGCCTTTTCATGTAGATGTATATTAACAAGTAATTCCAGACTATATTAATGAAATCTGTATTTCATATTTCCAAGTAGATGTATGTTCCCCTTGTTGGTTCATATTTTATGCTGCCTTTTCATGTAGATGTATATTAACAAGTAATTCCAGACTATATTAATGAAATCTGTATTTCATATTTACAAGTAACTGTATGCTCTGTACACGTATATTTACAAGAAATTCCAGGCTAAATTAAGGAATGGCTCTATATTTACAAATAGATATATACGAAATATACATCTACTTGTAAAAATACATCTACAGAATATACAACGACAGGAAAAAGCAGCATTAAATATACAGTTACATGAAAATGAAGCATAAAATATACAACTACATGAAAAGGCAGCATAAACCATACATCTAACATGTAATTACTTGTAAGTATACATATACATATTTCTTCAATTTATCCTGGAATTACTTGTAAATATAAATCTACATGTACACATACATCTACAACTTTCATTAATTTAGCTCGGAATTACTTGTGAATATTCATCTACACTAAAAGGAAGCTTACAACTATATTGCATGCTGCCTTTTCATGTAGATGTACATTTGGTCATAATTTCAAATTTGTATTTCTTTCTATAACATTGCCATCCTCTGTACTAGACACATTTTCACCTTTGATCTTTGAAGTTTCCATTGCTCAGAACATAGGCACTCATATCAAATGGCTGCACTTCTTTTACGTTAGTTGATTCAATATTCTAAAAATCTCATTGTTGTAAGTTACATCGGTTTGGTAAATTTATCTATCTTAGCAGGTTATTATTGACATCATGAGGAGAAGGCAGCTTCCCAAAAGAGTAAGACCAGCATGTGCCAAAATTAGGGGAGCAAGATTTCCGCCAAGTGAAGAACATGAAGAAGAGGCTATCAATACCCCGCCTCAAGATGCCAATGACACACCACATGAAGAAGTAAATGTCCAAGCAATAAGCGTGAGCCCTTCAACACTAAAAGTGTCAAAGCCAAGATCTGATTGGAACAAGTCTGATATGAATAATGCCATGAAAGATGTTGAAGATTATGGATACTCTACACGTGCTGCTGCAAAAAAATGGGGTATACCAGCGACCACCCTTACTTCTTGGCTGATGGGCATTACCACCACTAAAAGAAAGGGTCCACCAACAATTCTAACAGATGAAGAAGAGATGGAGATAGTGAGTTGGTGTCATGAAATGGCTGACATGGGACACGGGTTAGAAATTATACAACTTAAGACATGTGTGGCACAAATGTGAAACAAGGTCTAACCCATTCACGGATGGTTTTCCGGGTAAGTCATGGTGGGCAGGTTTTAAAAAAAGACACCCGGATCTAACATTAAGGACAGCTGAAGGGCTTGATAAGGATCGAGCAGTGTGTTTGAGGCCATCAATTGTCAGTTCCTTCTACATTAATTTGTCTAAAGCTTATGAGGCCAACCCATATGGACCAAACCGAATATGGAATTGTGATGAAACTGGATTACAAGGAAGGAACTGCGGTGTATGAGAGTGCTTGCTAAAAGGGGTAGTAGGAGTGTGCCATATATCATCCCAAAAAGCAGAGAATGGATTACCATATTGTGTTGTGTAAATGCTGTTGGACAAAGCATTCCAGGATTCTATCTTTTTAAGGGGAAGAGCCATTTAGAAAATTATATTGCAGGTTGTGAGCCTGGAGCTTGCATGGCAACACAATCACATGCATGGATGACAAAAGATTTATTCATGAACTGGTTACATCACTTTGCATCATCTGTACCTGGTGGAGTTTCTCCTACCAATAGGCATTTACTAATTTTTGATGGCCATGGTTCACATGTTGCTTTGGGGACAATTCAAGAAGCCAGGAGTTTGGGGATTGATTTGTTAACATTTCCTGCACACACCTCTCATAAATTACAGCCATTGGATGTGAGTGTCTTTGCTCCATTCAAAACATACTTCAAGGAGGAGAGGCGCAAATGGATAGTTGCAAACCATGGGATAGATGTGAAAAGGGCTGAATTAGCCGAGTTAGGGAGCAAAGCATTCAAAAGGGCTCTTACACCTAGCAACATTAAAGCAGGATTCAAAAGAACAGGTATATGGCCTCTTAATCCCAATGCCTTGGATGAAGACATGGGACCAAGCAGAACATTTGACACATCTTCTCAAGATGATGCTGGTGCAGCAAAAAATATGCTTCATCTATCTAGGGTTGATTTACAGCAAAGTGAAGATGTTCAGATGGTGCCTAACACACAATTGGAGAAAGAATCAGAACCTCAACAGAAGGAGATAAATATAAATGAATGTGTTGCTCAACAATTGGAAACTCCAAATGAATTAATCAAATCGATGAATCACTATCTCTGCCCACAGAAGATAGCCCTCCTGATTGGATGAAAGAAGCAGCTCTTAATCTTGGTGTAAACTTGAACTTCAATAATGAAGAGGTCAGCCTCTCTTTACCCTCTCATCCAACACTACTTCATGACTCAGATTTGGTGCACTACTATGTTGGTAGAAATCAAGTCAAGATAATGATGCGATTCACATTAGAGGCAAAACAGGGTATTAGGAGCAAATTCAAACCAAACTTGTGAGGCAAACCAAGGACAAAAACTCTTGGTAGATTCTTGAAACTCCCCGTGGAAAGGTTAGAGAATCATCAAGGTCAAATAGTGCTTCAGTATAAGATTGAGTAGGGAATCTCTACTAATCACCGCAGATCAGTACATGGAGCTTCTGGTTGAGAAAGAGAAAAGAAAAAAGAAATAGATGAATTGAAGCAAAGAAAAAAGGAACAAATCCAGAGAAGAAGGTTGAACGAATTGTTGAAAGGGAAAGGAAGGAGTAGGAAAAGATTGAAAAAGAATATAGAAGGAAAACAAAGGAGCACCAAAAGTTGATTGAAAGGCAAGAAAGGGAACAGAAAGGAACAGAAAGGATTCAAAGGGATCAAGAGATAAAGGAGAAGGAGTTCGAGAAGGCAAGAAGAGAGTTAGAAAGGAAAAGGAGATTGAGTAGTCCAATTAATCCTTTTCCTGATCAACACCCAATGTTAAGAGAATTAATGGGCATACATTGCCCTTTATCAGTTTCAACACATAATATTGCAGTTGGAGTGAATGCTTCTCCAAGTTCTGATCCATTCCCAACTACGCCTGTGAGGGATGTCAACATAGGGAGGCAATTGCAAAGTAACACCCCAGCTTCAACCTCGACTGCAGATTCAACACCGCCTTTCCTCGGATTTTGGAAATGATATTATCGAAAGTAAATATTTAATTTTGAGGGCTGAATTTTTGATGTGTGGAATTGGCCTTTCGATTTAAAAACTACAATATAGTAATAGTAGTTATATGGCCCAAGTATATTGTATGGCCATGTTTTTGTAATGGACAATGGAAATGTTTACTGAATGAATATATGTCTTCCAAGTTATGTGATACCCTTTTTCAAAGATTTAAACTCCTATTGTTTCTGAAAATTACACTGAGTAACAAAAAATAGTAAATGACATTAATGTAACAGCCAGAAGCCAATATCACAATCTACCAGTAGAAAAGAGAAATATGCAATAGTTTCTATCACTGCCTCAATGAGGGTAAAAACCTCACCTATTAGAACTGTATGGACTATAGATATTCAAAGAGAATCAAACAATTTCCAAACTAAAAAATGTGTTGATAACAACAAGCATCTGCACTTCCATTCTCAGTCACTCCAACAAGCATTACAACACCACTGCGAGACATGTACAAATTATACTATCAGTTTTTAATTTGTAAAATCACCAAATTATACAAATCAGTTACTAATAATAGGGGTTACCATTGGTATTGACAAATCAGCCTCTTGGACTTTCTTGTAACATACTAAGGCTTTCATCAACTATCATTTATTGCTCAAGGAGCCTAAACCCTTGATTAGCTTCAAATATGAACAATTTTCCAAACTTCACGTTTAAACAACTAAGTTTTCGTTACCATAAAAGAACAAAACGAATAAGAACATAACAGTGTACAGAAGGAAGGAAGCAATCAATATTATTGCTGAAGAAAGAAATCAGAAGTACCTTCTACTCTCTGCATGTGCTGTTATAACGAATAGCCAGGTAATACACTGCTAAGTATCACTAGCTCCCAACGCAGAGGTGGTCTGTATAAACGACCGAGAACAAAATTATGAGGCCAAAACAGTAAGGTTAAGGACGTACTGAGATTCAAGGACTAGGTTAATTTTGTTGGCAAAGGAGATGGGGCTGTAGAGAATTCTCACGCGCTTCTTTTGATGATTTTTGTGATTACCTGGTTTTTTTTAACGTTCAGTATAGTGTCCCAAAGTTTGGGTGCACCATGACTGGCTCCCCTCCCATACAATGGACACTAACCTTATTCTCTGTGATGTTTAAACATAAATATATATAAATACTCATATGGCCGGGCTGACGTTACTTTGGATCTCAGTACGTCCTTAACGTTACATAGATACAAGAATGGAAACGTCCATGTACAAGGAAATATCAAAAGAAGACGCAGTTGGCATTGAATGTACCCACTGAAGAGTCTAGTCAGAAATGATGTTGCCCTTCTTCTACCCCTTGTCTTTCACCCAGAATTGATAGTCCTCTGTATAGAGATATGAGTGGACCTTTGGAGATTGTTGGTGGTTTAAGTTGCCATTCGAAGATGAAGAATTTGATAAAGTAGGTAGTCAACGCAATTGATTACATTCTGACTGCAAGCAAAAGCCCAAAAAATTAAACTAAACATTATTACAGCAGTATGTTGAACATGATTTTGATGCCAATGAGGAAGCGAATGAGTTGGAATTAGTTTGTTTGGAGGCCAAATTTGAGGCTGATAAACTAGTGTCCTGTGCAGATAGCGAGTTAATTATGAATCTGACTGAAGTGCCCTCTGAAGACAAGCATTTTGTAGATGATCACTCGGAGATTGATTTGCCTGGGAAGGAGCATTTGATGGATCAATTTCAGTTTGATATCCAGGATGGGCCAAGAAATCTAAACGTATCTCAAGGTACCAACGTATCTCCATGAGTGATATTCATGGCGATCCTTAAAAGAGATTTACAGAACAGAGTTCAACCTATCTTTAAATATAAATTAGTGTCCATACATTCTCAAATGCCCGTCTTAAAATGTAGATAGTTCGTAAGGCATCATATGGATTATGACACACAGGGTTGTACACATAATCATCAAATTAGCTCAAATATCAGCACACGAAGAATGAAGGCGTTTAGGTAAAAGAATTTCCTTTGATAGAATAGAAATGGTATTTGCAGCAGAACGATAGGTACCTTCAGGTGAAAATCGAGAACCTGCTATAACTAAAAAGAGGTTCAATATACAAATATCTTGGTTCCTCCAAAAGGGTACATAGGTTACATAGCTCGCCGAAGATTAATGGAGTAAAGGACTATTTAAATCTGGCCAAGTAGCAAACCAAATAAACCAATTCTTAGAGAAGCAACAATCATACAAAATACCGAATCTTATTCACAATGCATGCGCGGTATAATGCAAAATAGATCAAATATTGTAAAGGACAGTGTTTACAAATTGTTGGTATTTTCCCTTTATGATTGAGATCTTATATTAATTCAACAAGTAAAATGATACAATTCTCACGAGCTTCTTTTGACAGATTTTTGGGAATACCTAGTTTTTTTTAATGTTCAGAGTAATGTAATTTTCAGAAACAGTAGGAGTTAAAAAATATGAAAAAAGGAATCACATAACTTGGAAGACATATAACACAATCTACCAGTAGAAAAGAGAAATATGCAATAGTTTCTATCACTGCCTCAGTGAGGGTAAAAACCTCACCTATTAGAACCCTAAGGACTGTAGATATTCAAAGAGAATCAAACAATTTCCAAACTTGTTTGATGTGTTGATAAACACAGTTGAAATCACGCTCCGCATCTGCACTTCCATACTGGGTCGATTGAACAAGCTCCTCCCCACCACTGCAAGACATGTTCACATAATACTATCGATTTCGTAATATGTACAAGCACCAAATAATACAAATCGTTTTTAAAGAACTAAACGACTTAGAACAGAACAATGTACAGAACGTAGGAAGAAATCAATATTATTGCTGAAGAAAGAAATCAGAAGTACCTTCCACTCTCTGCATCTGCTGTTAACACGAATAGCCAGGCAATAAACTGAGAACAAATATACCAGGTGAAAACTGTATCCAAGTCACGAAGTCGCAGTCGCAGCATTCGGCGGAGGGTTGAGCGGGAAACTGGAACCAGCGGTGGATGGTGGTGACGGATTTTAGAACCGTATGGACACACTAACTTCGGAGTGGTTGGCGCATTGAATACCATTAAACAGCCATGAATGCCACGCAAATATCTACTGCTCTGCTGCCACGACATGGTCCTTCGGATTTGTATCAATACCATATCCTTTCTCGCCGATTTGGACGTCCTCGTAAATAGCGGCATTTAAACCAACGGGTGGCAGCGAAAATAGTAATAGGTGGGGCTCAGCGTTAACATGTATTGGTCCGCACTCCGAAAACGTGTTTATTGTGACACCTCCCACTCCAGCTGGTATGTACGGCGGGTTACGTGTCAAGTTTGTTGGCAAAGGAGATGAGGCTGTAGAGAATTCTCGCGCGCTTCTGTTGACAGATTTTTGTGATTACCCGGTTATTTTTCATGTTCGGTATAGTGTCCCGAAGTTTGGGTGCACCATGACTGGCTCCCTCCCCTATTATTGTAGTAACACAGTTTGGATGTTCATATGTAAGAGATCCACTGTTATATTCTTTTTTTTCTGCACAATCCGTGTGAGATTTTCATTATTTTTTTGAGAAAATCTGGAACAGGATTGGTATGCGGAGACGGGCTTTGGCAGAGAGGGAAAGATAGATAATTGAAGATCCACCTGAAGATTGGGGGATTCCAAATGTGTAGTAATAACCATGTTATTTTGGTTTGATTTATGGAAACAAGGAGGCCCCTAGCTACAAGAAAGGCTAATTGCCAATGGATTTTGAACATTTGATATGTCTTCACCCTGCAATGTTTTTGTGACTATTTTCTTGTTGCAAGTTGACTCATCCCTTACCTTTCTCAGGCACCACCAAGTTCCAATTTATGTGGCTTTTATGATGTTTGAACAGAGAGCAATATGAATTAGCGACGAGCCTCTAAAAAATTATAAATTCCGCATATATGAATGGCAATTTTTACACTCCCTAATTGTTTTTCCTTGTCTTTTTGTCATTGTTTATGACGTTTTCAGTTTCGGTTTCTTGTTTGTGGAAACATAGATGAGGCCCATGACCTATTTCATATATTTTGAATTGTCTAGCACCCATATCATATTTTTCATTTATACGTGCACTGATGGTATCTTTTTTTTCTTAGTTTTTGGGAAGGAGCCGAGTGTAGTGGGAACTACTGTTTAAATCTTAATGAACCAGTTCATGCAACAAACATAAGAAGAGAATTTAAGAAGGTGTGGTTGCCAAATCAGGACAAAACATCTCCAAGAAAACTATGGCTTCTGTAAGTTCTCTGGAGTGAAATCTGCTTAGGTGGCTGCAGGGAAAAATAAAAATGAAATCTTCACTAAACTTCTGCAGTGGGCATGTTTTAGGAAGGAAGTTTTAGCTAAGAGCTTATATGCCTAAGGCATATGCTATCAAGTTAGTTTAGAGGGTAATTTTCCTGAAGTGACTACAACTGAGTTATCCATAAAGAGGTCATTTCCATGATGTTTATAAACAGAGGGTTATTTTCCAAAATATATTCTGTCACATGTTTGAGGAGGATCATTGCTCAGGATATTCTCTAACACAAATATAGGGATGGTTACTTCTGTGCTTCCCGTATTATGCTATATTAAAAGTTACTCCATAGAGTTCTTGTAGGGTTTTAGGTCACTGTAATTGGCAGCCATTTTCTCTTTGCAAAGGTTTGACAGGTAGACTGCATAGTTCAGAGTTAGACTGTGTTGTTGAAGTATTTCCTAGAAAAAGAAACAAAAAGGGTTCACATGCATGGTTGTGTGTTTGAAATTATTCTTTCTGGAAACAGGTGCATTTCACAATTTTTGTGTACACATTATGTTGCCACAGTATCTCCCAAAGGATGAGTAAAGAAAGAACCAGTGGAATTAAAGAGAAAACCAACGAAGGATCAATGCAAATAGTAATGATCCTTTGTCACTTGATCCAACAAAGTCTCGTTGCAACCATTGAAGCAATGCAAATTCAGTAGATTCTGACTAGATAACCGGGGTTTGTGAGATTTCATCCTCTTTCAACACAGTGCGGTGGTGGCTATGGCTGAAGAGATACGACATACCCTTCGATATGAACAATTCCAGAAAACAAGGCGGGAACTAAGAAAAGTATGTCTTTTAAACATTCGTGCAATAACAAATAGCATAAAAATTACACTAAAAATTAACACTACCATCTCATGTGGGGAATATACACACACAAAACTGCTAGATCTATTGCAATTTAAACAAACAGATTACAGATAAATTTCACACAAATCATTTTCGAGAAAAACTCTATTAATAAAACGTATGAAGCGAACCTGAAAATAATGCCTCACAAGCACAAACACAGAAGCCCATTGTACACAAAGGATGGATATGGACAAAATAATTGCGGACACAACAAAATAAATATGTTCACGATATAGCCGCTGGTAGAGATAGGATGAATACACAAAAACAATTGGTGGTGTAGCAAATCTACATAAAAAGTGAGGGTTTGGAGATTTAAGTTGCATGCAACAAGAAGCTTCAAGAAGTATGGTGCTGGAGTCCAATGTCAAGTACAATAAACAATAAAATAATGTTCAATCTTTTCATGTTAAGACTGATTTTTTCCATGTACTGAATTGAATTAATGATTCTCATAAATAGTGTCAAAATCTGATATAAATGATAGGACACTTGTCACTTTAAAATTTTATTATTTTAAAATGTTAGAAAATTGCTTTGGCAATAAGACTCAAAAATAGTCACATCACCCTTGAACACCAATCAATTGGCTAGAAAAATAAATATGTTAATTTTAAAAATGTTTGAAAGTAATCATAACTTTTAAATATGCCAAAGTTGGAAATAACAATCAACCAAATTCCCTATGTTAAATGCTTATCAACAACTTATATTAATTAAATTTTCCTTCTAACAGCCTAAAGAGGAAAAACAAATATTTTGATGACGCTCCACGCACGCTTACGCCAAATGATTGTAGTCACCACCCACAGGACGCCAGCAACAAGTTGGTCTTAATTATTTTCATGTAAGTTGTATAAATAGTATTATATTGTGCAATTAAGAGATGGTTGTAAATGATGCAGCCACTGTCACCACGGGTTCTTCAATAAGCATAACCTGAAGTTTTCCCTCAAACATCAGCAGACAACAATCACAATTGTGACTCCACCTAAAATTCTAAAACAACAGCACAAGCTCCACAAATGCTTGGGTGATTTGTCGCCAACAGGTTGTCCCGTCTCCCTGAATTACCTTGGCATTCCAAACTGTGCTTCCCTTCACTTGTTTTGCCACTTCTGCTACTTTGTCAGATGACTTTGGCAAAGACTCCTTCCGGTCGCTCTCATCTTCTACTAAAGCATCGTGCTCGAAGCTGTTGCATCCCATTTCAGAC
Source organism: Taxus wallichiana var. yunnanensis (assembly GCA_018340775.1). Classification (NCBI taxonomy): domain Eukaryota; kingdom Viridiplantae; phylum Streptophyta; class Pinopsida; order Cupressales; family Taxaceae; genus Taxus; species Taxus wallichiana. The sequence continues at coordinate 589,028,126 of CM031238.1, read as the reverse complement.
CAAGAGTTGATAATAGTTATTTAATCAACTTAAACAATGATTGTCATGTGCAAGGTCAGGCTGCAAAAGACCTAGCACTTTCAATACTAACTTTGTAAATGTAAATCATACAAAAAATTTAAAAAAAGAATCTTGTAGAGCAACATTGGCTCCTACCAACACAAAAACAGGCACCTTAAGAATCTAGACCCCTACTCTATGAATGTACAAACAACACCATATCATATTGATTTCCACTTTGTACTTTGTAATTACTCAATGTTCCTGCAAACTTACACTGCATGCTCATAATAAGACTTGCAAATTCCACTAATTTCATGGTGAACAAAAATGGTAAATACAAAATACCTGACTGGCGTGTGAAAAGAGACATTGAGTTCTTCCTTTAACCAATTAACAACTAGCTGCAAACATGAGAAAGAGATAGACCATTCAAAATAGAGCAATCATGAATATTGACAACCTCAAGACAATGTTGAAATATACTGTACATAAATATACTAGATATTTGGTTAACCTTTGAAAACTCGGGCACTACATAAAGTCTTGAATAGCGTTTGCTGACAGATGGGAAGTCCCTTTCAACCTCAGTCAGACTGTATGGATCAATCTGCACAATGCAGTGAGCCACTTGAAATATTTAGATAGTTTATCCACGTAAAGTGCCATATGCCATAGACCCATCCACAATAAAATAAAGATTCATCAAATTGGACAGGCAAAATGACAATAATCCAGAACCCATCTTACCCTACAAATATATTCTCGCCTTCGTTCTTTGACAGGGGATGCATGCCTAAAATCCATACAGACATTCTAAGAAAATAGTAAAACAAACCCTCATTAGAATAAATTCCGCATTAACAAGCTGCAACATAATCAACTCATAAAAAGGGTTTAATCTTACCTATGCAATAACTCCCGGCGAGGGGGACTTCTCCTCATGACTCTTTTTTCTTCTTTCCTGGGGAAAGATGGCTCTCTGCAAACCCTTGGAGGAGGTCTGACAGGTCGGAGCAAGTCTCTGTCATCTTGGAGATCATCCAAACGACTAGACCCAATACTTGGGCGATCCATTCGACTTGCAACACTGCTTGCATAGCCTACATTCCAAGAAGAAACACCAACAGCACCAACAACCCCTTTACCAGAACTATAATCCCGTCCAGGAGGCAAACTGACACCATACAGATCTTCAAGACCTCTCCCTCCACTACCTGCAAGAACAGAAGCAGCACTACCAGCAGCACCACGGGAACCTAGTAACCTCACATCTGCATCAATCCTTGAAGCATAAGAACTTCCTAAGAGGTCCCTCATAGAGGCTCCATATTCCTGTGATGCCGAGTGCATTGCACTTCCCCTTCCTAAGAGATAATCTGTAGGTCTGGAAATAACATAACAAAAAAACATGAATAATAATAGCCTGAAATATTGCAGGGGCTATTTCTACTGTGTTAACTAGCTGCTAGTTACAATTGCCTGAACTCAGAGAGATTACCCTTCATACAACAAAAGAATGATACCTTAGAATAGCCCACGTGTCTTAGAACTAAAGTAGATCTATTCCCTTACCAGAAGCAGATGGCGCTAAACAACATGCTTGAAGCAAATTTGTGGAAGTAAAATCCAATGTCAGTCACCATTCACAACACAAGGAACTGTGCAGTCTAACTACAACTACATCAAGATACTTATGAAGCACAGAATCAAATACAACATCTTTTTCTGATGCACTACGTACATCAACTTCTACTTCTCCTATGTGGACCCTTTGATGTCTAAGATTAGGACTGGTGAGAGACAAAGGAACAAGTTGAAGACCTGCAGAGAGGGCTGCTTCTCCCGCTTCTCTGCCCATGTTTCCAGCACAGCCATTAACCTGCCCAAAAATCATACCAATACAAGTATTTAGGAACCAATAACCATATCAGGATTTCAATTTAGAAACCCTGCAAACATACTGTAGAAAAATTAACTCAATTACTCCCCTCCTGAAATCACAGCAATCGTCCCAAAAACGCCCTTTGTTTATCGTTTTCTCTGTCGCCATTATTTGAGCCTGAAGCTCTGGTTTTCTGAGTGGCCAAACCGGATGATAAGGATGATGAAGACTGCAGATTAAGATTTGTAAAAAAATCATACAAAAATCATACTTGGCCTTGAGCCACACAAAACCATCCGAATCTGCAGGATGCACAGTAAATGCATTTAAGCTTGAACAGTAAATGCATTTAATCATCAGGAGTACATCCCCTTTTTCCCTCAATAGTAGCAAATAAAGGGGATGACCAATAGAATCCTTCCAAAAACAAAAAATCAAAGGATGGAACTTTAGCTCTAGCCAGTTAAATACAAATGACAAAATTTGATTGGACAAAATGCAAATAACTAATTGCAATGGTGAAAACAATATCCTAGCCTTCGGCAGGATAATAAAAGCATCTTATTGGTCAGTTTTGCAAAATTAATAGATAGTATTCCCGCTTAGGCAAAGAACATGCTTTGAAAAATTAAACAATTGTCATCATTTGCACCATAAGTCTTTGCGAAATTTAACAATTGTCATCATTTGCACCATAAGTCTTTGTGAAGTCGTTTTCATTCTATTTTTTAAGCTTGACAAAGGTAACTCGCCGTTCACTCCACTAACAAATCTGTATATAAATGCAACATGTGCATTCCTCAAAGTTCAATAAACCCCAACATTTTGCCTAATTCAAACCCCAACATCCGTTGTATTCTCCATAATAATATCTCATCTCTTTCGATGGAGGCGTTCAGATTTCTGCAGAGTTGCTTCAGATTACCATATACACATGAGCAAGATGTTTACCTCGAACAACTCCCTCGTTTTGATTCACAAAAACAAGGGCATGGTGATAAGGGTAAGACAATGAAGATGAAATCTAAGGCCAGTGAGAAGAAGAGAAGCAGTAGTAGTAAGGCTCCACTTGTGGTGTCATATTTTCTGCGGGATCCAATCTCTCACGCCTCTAGTCACACTTTATTCAACTCATTGGTTGAGATTAGAGTGTAGGAGTGTTAGGGAATAAACAACATATTCTTGTTGACTGTCCATGAGTTAAATATGCCATGTCTTATTGTTGTCACTTCATCACGCCTTGGAATTGCTTCTACAACTCTAAAATTTTGCTGTCATACCTTCACTTGCCAAACTGGTTGGTGTGACGGTGAAAGATTCAACAGATTAATATAACACAAAGCAACCAAATCATCATTGTTGGATGCTCCCTTGATGCTTGTAATAAGTATTTTTGTTGTCACAAGTTGATTTGCAATTCTAGTACAGGAGGTTAATTGTTATGTTACCAACCTCGTTGAAAACTAACTGTTTGATCTTAAATAGTTATGTATCTACTTTCCCGAGTTATTTATAGCAGCGGATTAATGTGCTTGCTTTGTAGATCAGCGTATGTCTTAGGCTATGTCGAGCCATTCTAATGTCTTTGATACCTATCAAAATCGTATAAACAATCGTAGTCCTTTTTGTTCTAACTTGGCCAGGGTTCATCCCTCCCCTTTGTTCCATCTTTTTCATTTTTAATTATTTAAAGTCGGTTTTTGTGCAGAATTGTATTCATAATATGAATTTAATTATCCATTAACACACAAGGATGCATAAAGCATTATTCACATATTGCAACATGATTTGGTTTTGTATATATCACTAAAATTGTTTTCATTTATGACAAATTCACTCTTTTCAACATACTTATTATTGAGTGATTTCTTCAAGATTATAATAATTAAATGGTACTTATAATATATAATCAAACTTTACTATATATATATTTTCATTTTCATTATAATTCAATAAGTATGCAATTCTACATTTAATGGATAAAATCATTATTTCTATAAATTTTATGAGTTAAAGAGTGTATAAATATGAAAGAATACCTAAATGCAACATAAAATTATTTTCAATGTCATTAAAATTAACATTTTTTTCTATCTTCTCTATGACATAACTCATATATATATATATGATTTAATAGGATCTCTTCTTGTTGTACTTGAAAATGTTAAATCTATTTGATCATTTTCAAGCATTATATTTTCTTCTTCTTTTGATTGAAAATCACACTGTTATTAATATAGAAGATATGAAACTACGCTAATTATACAGATAATAGGTGGAAGATGTCATACCCCAAAATGCGCTAAACCGAGGCAAAAAAGGCCATCTCAACTCATGAGGGCATCAAAATACAATAATATTTATAAAAGCATGATTTTTAACAAAAAAGGAGTAGGAAACAAAAAGGCTCTAGAAAATATGGAGGCCCACAAAACATTATGCCATGGCAACAAACATGGAGGTCAGAGGAAAAAGTGGTGGGCTATTTGGCTCGACTCCCCAACCAAAGGTGGCCAGAGGTGTGTCGTGTGAGGGATGGGTTACCACCCGTTGTGCTACTATTGCTGCTCTTCTTCTTCTTCAGGTTTGTGGCAGGGAGAGATCATAAGTGCCAACTGTGAGAATTTCTCCTAAGAATGGGAGCCTCACCCACCGAGCGGTCAAAGACACCTCCGATGCGGGCAAAGGAAGGGTTCTAGGATCGAGGAGGATAGCAACAATGTTAGGGAGATAAGCTCTGCCACCTTCTAGAGAGGTGCTTAAGGAAACCCCGTCCCTAAGAGGGAGAGCGGTGGCGTGGAAAATCTGGAGGAACACAGGTAACGACAAGCATGGCATTGCCCCAATGTGCAAGCGGGACCGTGAAATGTTCCACCTCGACGAAGGATTTCTCTACCCGCACCTTTGAACCTAGAGCATCACATTGGAGATCACATTAATTTTGTTAGTTATAGGGAAGTCTCTTTCCATAGTAGTGTTGTTAAAGCATGCAAAATTTATATCTTTCTATATGTAAAAAAGAATAACATCCCTATTTTTTCAAAAAAATGTTGAATTGTTTAGGAAGCTTGGTGAATCCCCCAATAGAAACATTTTCTAGGTGAAGAAATTGTTAGGAAATAATTATATTAGTGCTCCATTATGTTAATGTGTGAGCAATGTTATATTTTGTATATTGTTTATATGAGTTGTTATTATAACAACTCATGTTATTTGTATTGTATTAGTTTTGGAGTTGTTACGAGTTGTTAAAACAACTCGTATAGTTTAGGTGAGTGGTTTCCTATATTTTAGGAAAGATATTTCCTATATAATCAATTGTATGTAATATGAAGAATATACAGAGGAAATACATAAATATTATTGTGTAAATTTGTTGCTGCACTTTCATTTGGCATCAGAGCGATTATGGATTCCTGAGCATTATGTGGGGTGGATCCAAGTTATTCATGGTCGCCCTTGTTATGGTAGTGATTTTATTGCATTGTTATTTTACCTGTAGGCGTGCTCTTTATTGGATTCATTGCATTTCAAACTGACCTGCATCATCTGTTCTATTCTTTCAAAGATTATTGTTTAGACCGTGTAATCAGGAAAAATCGAAGGTGTTTGAAAGGTCCCCATATTGGCTTTGAGCCTGCTTACTTGGCATCCAGATAGCAACCCAACTCAACAACAAAATTGCTCGATTGAATTCAGTGATCTTCTTTGCATTTCATCAGGGCGGTTGTTATTGAAACTACAGAATAGTGTTTCCACACGTATTACTTCTTGCAGTTGTCAAAAAAAAAAGAAAGCATGATTTTTAGCCGGTTTAGGCGTCAAACTCAGTCAAGAACAGCTTTCATATCATGCAATGAAATAAAACAAAATGAGTACCATTGCAAAACTCTGAAATAAGCTTTCCGACGCATTAAACGGTTTGCAAATCGGAGCTCTGGTTCTCAAGTTATGAACAAATCATTGTTGGTCACTTCAAAAATCAGCCGTGAGTTTCTTGCCTTACCACAGCCATTTCTGATTGGCTAATTATTTTATAGTTTTGCAAAACTATAGTTTGAAAATATTTATTTTTCTATAGTTTTTGCTTAAATAATTGCAAATTGAGGGAAAATAATACATTTTTGGCCAAATTAATACTTGTTTGGCACCAGTTCTTGAGGTTATAAATATTTTTGGAATCTACATTTCCTCTCGGTTCCAACGAGTGGTCACACGATAAATTTTCTCTCCATCTTGAGTAAATTTTTAATCGTTGAGCCAATTTTAATTAAATTGGGTCTTTTTACGGGAAATTGAAACCTTAATAACTTTTGCACGGTAACTCAAAATAGAGTGCCGATTTTTACAAAAGTGCTTGTTTTTTCATTCCGTCACATTGGTTTCAATTTCGTTGAAAAATTCCAAGTTCAAAAAATACCCTCTTTTTTGTACCCTTTTTGAGCCTTATTGAGTAATAAATGTCAAACATTAAAAATTGTAAAGGACGCATTATCGCTAGAATGCGACGTCCAATTTGTGGGGGGTTCTTCTTAAGCTCCGTGATCAAATCTAGCTAACCTAGCAGTATGACATCGGAGGATGGAGGCATCGGAGGTTGGAGGTCATTCAACGACCTCTCGTCAGTTGCCAACGATGGGGCCGCATATCAGCTTTGGTGACATGTGTGTGTGTGTGTGTGTGTGTGTGTGTGTGTGTGTGTTTGATTTTAGTGCTTTAGTGCTTCCAGGTGAGTACAATGTGCAGTGTTCCTGTTTTAAATAAGTGGAAATTTCACATTGAGGGGGAACATGATCCAATGTTCCATTTCCAGTTTTTAGCTTGTGTGTATGAGCAACAACATTCTACAGATTTTCCTATGTTATTCCTTGCAGTGAGATAGTGATGAGAGCCAATGATACTACTGCAACATCATGATATTGTGGTTGTTAGTTATCCACTAGAAAAACTATCCAGAGGTTGTTGGTACTGTCCTCAAAACCATATGTTGTGTGGTTGTTGGTCAACTTGGAAAACCATCCGACGTTTGTTGGTATTGTCCTTGAAACCATCCAGATCATGAGCAGCCTACGTAGCGGCAACGTTGTAGTACAAAGCAAGTTTTCTCCCATGTTTGCACTAAGGGGGGAATGTTAGGAAATAATTATATTAGTGCTCCATTATGTTAATGTGTGAGCAATGTTATATTTTGTATATTGTTTATATGAGTTGTTATTATAACAACTCATGTTATTTGTATTGTATTAGTTTTGGAGTTGTTACGAGTTGTTAAAACAACTCGTACAGTTTAGGTGAGTGGTTTCCTATATTTTAGGAAAGATATTTCCTATATAATCAATTGTATGTAATATGAAGAATATAAAGAGGAAATACATAAATATTATTGTGTAAATCAGTTGATGCACTTTTAAAAATAAGGGATGAAGGGTTGGAAACAGGTGTACATTAGTTTCCAATCAGATTGAGCATATGGGAAAAACTAGAAAAGGTGCTTGACAAACTCTGGTTGTTGGCAAGTAGAGCACATTGGATTAACAACTCCCAAGTTCTTGAGCCTGTCTCCAATAGGGAGCCCCTGATAAAGAAGGAACCATAGAAAATGTGTTTTTTAGGCTCAATATGAGCTTTCCAAATGCTGTCAAACCTTCTCGCCTATCCCATTTTGGACTTGAGATTCCAAGAATGATTTAGAAATTCACCTATAATAAATTTCTGTGGCAAGGAGGTGGTATCTGATGTGGGGTTTGTAACGATAAAAGGAGTCGCCAAAGGCTAATACCAATTTCTCCCCTAAGAAATACTAGAGGAGATTCCTATTTTGTGTGGATAGTATCATGCATGGAATTTTTAATCTTTGAAAGAGACTCTACATCCTCTTATTTGAGTTTAAATTGAGCTTTGAGCAAGTCCCATGGTAGCCAATCCTGAAACCTTGAAGAATAGGTCACTGAATTACTTTAATGCCCTTTTGAAAGAGCATGAGGCTTTTTATCTAGGGGACCATAACAAAGGGGACATTATGAAAATAAGAATGGGGGACCACCAAAGGGAGACAAATTTGATTGAAAGTCCCACCCTGAAGCTATCCCCTACCCAAATGAGTTTGGGTTTGAGCGATTCTAAAGCTTTCCATATGATTTTAACAACAAGGGTGCCACAAACCTTCATCGACACAAGTGAAAGGAGAAGGCTTTGACATCCCAATCCTTGCCAAGTTTTTTGAACCAGAGGGGTCCCTTGGCTAATACAATGTCTGAGATGAATTTTCCAAGCTTTAGATCCTTCAAGGAGTCGAATTATCCATTTGATGCTAAGGGCAGAGCCTTGGAGTTTGACATCCAACAACCCCAATCCTCTTGCTTCTTTGGGATTGCAACAAATTTCCCAAACAACTCTATGGAATCCTTTGTGGCCTTCAGAGTTGGCCCATTAGAAGTCTCTAAGAAGCTTTTCTAGCTTGTTGTAAGTGGCTTTAGATGGAGCCTAGTAAGAAGAGTAATATACATGAGTGACTTCTAAAACTTTGGAATGGATTTGAAATTTCCCAAAGAAGAGAAAGGGGTTTAGTTATCCAATAGGAAATTATTTTTTCCACTCATTGAATAACATAGGACCATAACTCGAAGGAGAAGCTCGAAAGGAAATGGTATACTAATAATTTTAAATTGAACATGTGAGGTTGTATCCATTGCCATTGAAATTTTGCTAGCCAGGAAGGTTTGGGAGCAATTTATTGTTTATAGCATTGGGTCTTTTTCCATTAGATGGCGAAGCCAGAAGTAAAGAAAAATATATTTAGACATTTCATGGCTTTAGAGATCGACGCCTCTTCCTCAAGTAGGGTGAGAAATGAGTCACGTGTAAGAGGTCATTGATGAGATGATGATCAAATTGAGGAAGCTAAATGCCTTTAATTAAGCCTCTAGCAGAATAATTGGTCAACAAGTAATTGAACCCTTCTACCACAAAGATATACATATATGGGGCTAGAGGGAAGCCTTGTCTTAGTTAAAAGAGGCCAAATATGGAATATTGAGCTTCATTTATGGTGATACAAGCTCTAACTTCCTAAAAGAACATTTGGATAGAATGCACAAAGTGAGGCCCAAATCTAAGGGCTAGGAGAATAACAATGATGCAAGACCATTTTATCAATAATAAGCTTTCTCAAAATAAAATTTCACAAAAAGAGCCTTTTGATCATAGACCCTGGTCCATTCCATGCCTTCCCAAACAACAATAACATTGTTAAGAATGTATTTGTGCTTGAAGACATTATGCTCATCACAGATAATGAGAAGGAAGGTGGTGAAGCCTAATTGCAAGGGCTTTGACAATGACCTTGTAGAGAGACATTAAGTAGCGTGATAGGCCTCCATTTGGCAATTTGTTCTAGGTCTCCAGACTTAGGAATAAACTTGATGTTACCTTGATTGATGAGCTTTCCTAAGGAGTTGGAGGCCATAGCTTCAAGATAAAAGTTTTTTGCAGATTAGGGCCAACAGTGTCCCATATGATTTGATAAAATAATGAGGGAAATCTATCAATTCTAGGTTATTTTTCTACAATTATTTGCATATAATCTTTTTTGATGTCGTTGAGAGAGAGAGAGAGGGGTTTGTTACAAGAAACTCTTTGGGCTTGATACAAGCTTGTAAGGGACCACTTGGTGGAATTTCAAAGATCATCCTCTCTTTTCGGAGATGAAGGTTGTGAGGCAAATACATCATGGTAGTGATGAACAAAAGCTTGCAGAAAGTCAGGTAGATTGATAAGTCTGACATTAGAACTGATTATATAGCTTTAATTCCATCAAAATTGTGTCTAGAACGAGAAGAGAAAAGAATTCTTTAGATGCTCTTTCTCCAATATCAAGCCCATGTAGTCTCTCAAAATTTCTAGTTGAATTTGAAATGCATATATACTATAGGAAGAATTCATACATTTGGTAATTTAGCTTGGTTAAATATCTTGCATATTAATTCTTTTTATTATTAATTTCAATTAACATATGAACAATCAACAAGAATATATTATTTTATTCTCCATTGCAAAGGTTGTTTATGTTCAAGAGCATAGAGACATATGGTTAGAGAGAAGAAGAGATCACAAAAATTTGTACAAACCAACGAAGACAATAATTGGTCACATGGTTGGAAGGTTGGCTACAAGTATTCAAAGAGGTGTTTCAAGAATTCAAAGAATGCCACTTAAGAATCAAATCCCCATCAATAAAAAATAATTAAACATTGATCTACATGTCAGAGGTCATGTATTCAAACCTTCTGATTCTATATTGAGCCTATTAATCTGCTACTATAAATAATTGGTAAAGAAGCTATATAACTATTTAAGATCAAATAGTTAGTTTCCCAAGAGGCTAGTAACAAAATGGCTGACCTCTTGTACTAGAGCTGCATGTCAACATGTGACAACAAAAAGTACTTATTACAACATCAAGGGAGCATCCAACAATGATGATTTGGTTGTGGTACATTAATTGCTGAATAATTCAGTGTCACCCTAATCAAGTTTGGTAAGTGAAGTTATGAAAGTAAAATTTTAGAGTTGTAGAAGCAATTCCAAGGTGTAGCGAACATGCAACAAAAAGACGTGACATAATGATCTCATAGATAAAAAAAAAATAGTATTTTATTCTTGGAAACTCACATGCACTCTGATCTCAACCAATGAGTTGAATAGAATTTCACTAGAGGCGTGAGAGATTTGATTGTATAGGGAAGTATGACACCACGATTGGAGCCTTACTAGTGTTTTTCTTCTTCTCACTGGTATTTGACTTGATCTCCAATATCTTACCCTTTTAGCACACCCCTATTTTTGTGAATTAAAACAAGGGGGTTGTTTAGTGTAAACATCTTGCTCATGTGTAAAACATAATTTTAAGCAGCTCACAAGAAATCTGAAAATCTGTAGAAATATGAATCCTCCCATCGAATACAGTCCTCCAAATAGATCAAATATTTCCCTTCCTTACTACGAAAGGAGTTTTTGATTTTTATACGACAGAATGTTGGGGCTTGATTTCAGAAAAATGTTTGGGGATTAATATTATATGGGACTAAAAACATGTTGGGGAGTGGAAGGCAAGTTAAATAAAAAATGGGACTAAAAACACTCGTTTCTAAGACATGTCATAAATGTTGGGACCTTTTTTGGCATGGAACTTGAGACAAGAAGGAAAAAGAGAGATGAAGAGTTAAAAGGGGGTGAGAAAAAGAACGTGGCTGATTTAAAATAAGCAAATGTAATAACTAGAAATTATACATGAATTGTAATATATGTCGGATGGGATTCAAATTGAATGTTCTCATTTAACAATATAGTTTAATGTTAGTGTGTTTTTAATATCAATGACAATTCTCCATATAAGCAATGTCTGAAAATCAACAAAACTTTGACAAACTAAAACTATAAAGGAGTAAAGTTTCCATGTCTTGTGTATGATCTAAACACAAGTGTCTGTGTGTATGATCCCACATTGTACTATAAACAGTATACATATATCTACCAAAGTATTTAAAATTGTAACATCTATAAAAATCCCTACCCATTCTTCTTTGATGGATTTGCACACCCATTTTAAAATTATGTTTGTTTGAAAGTTTGAAGGTTTTTCAACAAACCTAAGTTTTGCATATTCTGTGATAATTGCAGCCCATGAAACCACATATCTTTCAGGCATTTTGTTGAACAATTCACATGCTTCCACATTTTCACATGTATATTGCCACGGCTAGAAACTGTGTTAATCTTACAATGCTGGAGTTTGCAGAATCCAACATTTGTGGATGGATCCCTACATTCTTTGGAGGTTTGGAAAGTCCGAAAACATGTATTGCTCTTGAGAATTTCTATTTGTATGGCAGTTGTCTTTCAATATCCATGCCTCACGAGCTTGGTAAGCTTCATAATTCTTTTAATATAATAATATTGTGGGAAGTATACTGATGGAGCTGAGAAATTGTAACAAAATGAGTGTCATGATCCTATCTATGAATGGTGTCAAAATGTACTTCCTATTCTCATCCACCAAAAAAATCATCCAATTAAAAATAAGAGTCTAACAAAAACCAAAAGATAAACACAATGCAAATGACCAGAAGAAATCAACATTATTATTAAAACCAACATTTTTATACTTGATATTTATTTATTACAAATTGCCAATGATTTGTACAAATGGTAAACTTGTTAGCCTTGTGTCTTCTAACATAAGAAGAAGAATAAGACAACAAAAAACAACAGAATATAACATAAGATTCATCGAGCCTCTGGTATTTCCTCCTCTGTATATTAAAAATTAGAGTCATTTTGAAAAACGTAAGCTCGATGGGCAGAATCTTTTTACACCATGATAGTTTTTGTTGGGATATGTTTTCTCGCAAGGAAGATCTATTTGTCTATGCGTAGTAATAAGAGGATTTAGAGGAAGCATGCATTTCATTTGAAAATTCAACTCCTTTATGAAAAATTCGAGGAAGAAGCAAATCAGATGTGCAGGTATGGACCAATGTTTTGAAGAACGGAACTAGATCTATCAAATATCTAAAAAATTAAGGGTTGCTCCTGGTGTCAAGCTGGGCATCTCTTTTGATCAGCCTGATCAATCAAATTGGGACAAAAAGCACAAAGTTGAACGCACCAACACACCAACACTTAGCCTCAAATCAACCAATGAGTTGAAGAGAGTGTGACTAGAGGCGTGAGAGATTAGATCCCACAGGAAAATATGACACCACAATTGGAGCCTTACTACTACTGCTTCTCTTCTTCTCACTGGCCTTAGATTTCATCTTCAGTGTCTTACCCTTATCACCATGCCCTTGTTTTTGTGAATCAAAACAAGGGAGTTGTTCAGGGTAAACATCTTGCTCATGTGTACATGGTAATTTGAAGCAACTCTGCACAAATCTGAACCCCCCCATGACTCCAAAGAGATCATATAATATTACTGATTTCTGGATTTTATATGTTAAAACAGAATGCTTGAATAGAAAATATTGCGGATGTTGGGGCTTGTATTAGGCAAAATGTTGGGGCTTAAAATTTTCAGATGTTTGGGGCTATATATATATATAGAGTTTATAGTTATCAGTGGAGTGAAGGGCAAGTTACCGTAGTCGTCAACAACACGGCGGCCGGGAGAAAAATGGGTTCAACGACCTCACAAAGAAAGTGACTTCACAAAGACTAGTGAAATGAAATCAAACAAACATGTTTTAAAATGATGCTTCGTTGTGCTTGCGAGAGGCACTAAGAACATGTTTATTTTTCTACATGTTCTTTGCTTTTTACGAAGAGATAAAGTTTACTTATTTGGTGTGTTGGTTAATAATATTTCAATATTTCGATTTTAAGTTTATATGCAGTTTTTCAAGTGGGGTATTTGTGCCTTGTTTAATGGTTATAGGGGTTTGTCTTGTTAAAACTGTATCAAAAAGATTGTGCTAGATTACTAGATCAAAAATTCTATAGGTTAATCAAAACGAAAAAAATATATCTCAAAAAGTAATAGAGGCATCCAACATGGTGGACCTTACAAGGATTTCCCCTCTCTATTTAGGTATATATCATATGGGCTAGGTGCAACTGTTCAAAATTCAAAATCGCACACACACACACACACAGGCACATTAGAAATACACCATAATAATAGAGGGAATGAATGTTAAAATGTTGTAATTTTCGTTGTTTGATGTAAAAACTCAATGAAGTTTATGAAGGGATGAGGTACAAATAAAATTACATCTAATAAAATATTGTTAATCAGTGCAAGTTTTGTTATCAGTAAGTTTTATTAGGTTTCAATATTGAATATATTTTCTTACTTTAATGACAAAGTTCAAATATTATTAATATTGGGATTCAATTATTTGTAAAAATAAGAGAAGTGAAAATATTTAAACAACTTATCAAGCAAATGGCATTTGTATATACCAAGAATGCATAAAAGGTAGAAAAATACAAATCAATGTATTGATCTATATTTTAATGCTTTGAGACAAATCCATCATATCATAAACCCATAAAATTCAAACAGACCAATATGTTCACGAGTTCTTCTAAATTGTTTGTTGAAAGCAAATGAAATTGATGTACCTAAAAACAAATTCTAAATTTGCTATATTTAATGCTTTACTGTCTGGTCCTCTTCTAGGTCATCTACTTATTAATAAGGAATGATAATACACTATATGCCTTAAATCAAACCATCCAAAAAATTGAAGTGCAAACGAGTACATTCTTTCACCATACACATTAAGAGGTGCATGCACATGCACGTGCACGTACACGTACACACATTCACACAAATGTTAAGCTGGGATTTTTGTTACATTTGTACTAAGAAAAAAATTCAATATCTAATAACTTTCTGAATTACAAAATTGATAAAGTCTATCTTGTAAAATGTATTTAATGTAACCTTTGAAGTGTCAAAAATTTAGGGTCATGCACAATAAGTAAACATAAAGAAGAGATACTTTGTAGTGTAATCTAAATAGTATATAGAAATCACACACAAGATATCGACATAATAATTCACCTAGGAAAACCCTTTCGAGATAAAATACCAAGCACAAAAAACTTATTTTATTGGATTAAGTTAAATTGGAATACAAATACAATAAAGAACCTTCAAGTCAAAGTAAAAATCATATATTAGTTCACAAATTTACAAAATACAACTACGATAAGATATAATCAATATTGGTTATGCACTCAACCATTTAACAATATATTTAGCCATGTCCTCACAAAAAACATTGTCCAACTTCATACTTTAAACTTGACCATCTAACCACAATTAACAATCTCTCATATTATTACAACCATTTCCAATATTCACTCCTTAGAGTCAACAAACATTTAAGATTTCTCACTACTTTGTAAACTCTATACACTAGAGACTTTGCAATTTCCTCATTGACTATTGAGCTAAGTCATCATTACATAATGATTCTTTACTTTAAAAGTTGGAGTATTATCAACAAGTTTCTATGCACTTCTAGATGACAATTTTATTAGACAAGTGTTGAAAACACATCATACATTGTAGTCCCATGGTGTAGTGCATCCACTCAATATTTACTACTCCTCTTATTATTTGGCTGGACCATATTAAACATGTATAAACCTCTGATAGGGGTAGTGAGTCCTCACTATGCTTTCTCGGTGGGTTTTGACCACCCAATTGATCATCTCATATGTATACTTTCGCTACATTGATCACTTTGCCATCAATCACTAAGAGATAATAAAAAGAAGAGGGATAGGTGGAAGTAAACATATCACATGCATTTCACAATTTTTTTACAAAAGATCAAAAAAAAAAATGGAAGGGTAACTACAAGTGTTTATCGGTGTTTCAAGAACCAAAAGTATACCACTTCACTAAAAGGTACAACAAAAAATTAACTAGCATAAAATTTAGATTTTGTTTACCTTAAATAGCTCTATATACAATCCATTTAAGAGTCAAATGAAGTAAATAATAAATCAAAAAATTTCTTAGCCCAATAAATATTATACCAAGTAAATATTCAGGTGGCTTTCTAGTAGTCATTCTTCTAAAGAAGGACATGACATAGAGGATGAGTATAGAATATGTAACATTGAATAAAATTCCCATCGAGATATAGTATACATTACAAAAGGATAGATGATTTGTTGCCTCGATGTAATAAAATACAATGTATTTATCCAAATTGGAATTCAAATCATGGTTTCATCAAGCAAGAGTGAAAGAATAATACACTTGGTAGAACACTTGCAAGACAAGACAAAGACTCATATAATTATTAGTAATGTCTTTTGGTTTGTGCAATGTATATTTTGCATTGCGCCTATTTACTAATTCATTTGTAATGGTAGATTTGAATCTTGTATTACTTCTCAACAAAACTTCATAAGAACATATTTTACAAGTATGGTGATTTTGATTATTAGTGTGAATGAAGTAACGATGATGGCGATTTTGTTTTTTTCAAAGAATCCAAAACTTCTTTGGCTACACCATGTGGGCATCTTCATTCTTGGAAATCTATATAAAACCATGAGTATATAATTCCATTTAGTCAAAGTTAGCTACATGGAACTTTTGAAAGTGATTTTACTATGGAATAATCTAGTGTGGACTCATTTATTACGGTTAAATAATTGTTTGATTGCTTGTATTTTATTTTTTGAAGTATTAATTTTGGATGTATGGGGTAACATCGGGGAACCTGAAATTTTCAGCTTGCATGTTGATGCTTTTGTAAATTTTCAAAAAAATAGGATGAGGAGACTAAATAAAGTCTTCTTGATGGACATGCTTATAGTTTTGGACTTGAGAGTTCCAAACTTTGGTTAATTTGTATTATATGATTTCTAAGTAATTATATCATAAAATGAGTGGTTTTATTCGGAATACTCATTTGTTGTAATAAAATAATGCTTTGATTCCTTGTATTTAATTTTTGAGGTATTAATTTTGGGATCTATGGGGTAGCATCATCTTGTACATGTTGATGCCTTGTTGAATTTCATCTTGTATCCAAAAAAAAAGACGAGGAGACTAAAAAAAGTCTTTTTGGTGGATATGATTATACTATTTGGACTTGAGTGTTCTTAACATGTCTAGCTTTGCACCGCTATGATTTCTAGAGTAAGGACTTATTTCATTACATGAAATAACATAGATATGACATAAAGTAATTTTGCTTTCATATACATTAAAAACTAAAACTTGTTACTTTAGTTGTTTTATGATTAATTATTTATAAATTTGAGTTTTCAAATGTCAATTAAACATTAAACATGTATTCTAAAAAAAGTATAGTGTATGGAAAATGATCGAATAAATTTAATAGTTTAAGGTACAACACAAATAGATCCTGGTGGAAGGCAAATATATTTAAGTCATGTCACAGAGAGAAACTCAACAAAAAATTGTTTGGAGTGGAAGGCACGTTGCTGTGAGAAATATGGTCTTTGCTGCTGTTGCTGTGGAAGGCACGTTGCTGTGAGAAATATCCGACAAATGTTTATTTTCAAACACACGTTGCTGCTGACATTTATCAAATGAATCAACAAAGAAAGCGACATCACAAAGACTAGTCAAATGAAATCAAACAAACATGTTTTAACATGATGCTTCGTTGTGCTTTCAGAACATGTTTATTTATCAGAACATGTTTACCTATTTTTCTACGTGTTCTTTGCTTTTTACGAAGAGATAAAGTTCACTTATATGGTGTGTTGGTTAATAATATTTCAATATTTCGATTTTTAGTTTATTTATAGTTTTTCGAGTGGGGCATTTGTGCGTTGTTTAATGGTTATATGGGTTTGCCTCGTTAAAACTGTATCAAAAGATTGTGCTAGATTACTAGATCAAAAATTCTATAGGTTAATCAAAACGAAAAAAAAAATCTCAAAAAGTAATAGAGGCATCCAACATGGTGGACCTTACAAAGATTTCCCCCGTCCATATTTTAATGCTGAGACAGATCCATCATATCATAAACCCATAAAATTCAAACATAACAATATGTTCGTGAGTTCTTCTAAATTGTTTGTTGAAAGCAACTGAAATTGATGTACCTAAAAACAAATTCTAAATTTGCTATATTTAATGCTTTATTGTCTGTCCTCTTTTAGATTTTGTTTGCCAAAAATAACTCTATATATACAATCAATTTCATAGTCAAATGAAGTGAATAAGCAATCAGAAATTTTCTTAGCCCAACAAATATTTATGTGGTTTTTCAGTTGTCATTCTTCTAGAGAAGGACATGACATAGAGGATGAGTATATAATATGTAAAATTGAATAAAATTCCCATAGAGATATAATATACATTTCGAAAAGATGGATGACTTGTTGCCTCAGGAATAAAATACAATGTATTTATCCAAATTGGAGTTCAAATCATGATTTCATCAAGCAAGAGTGAAAGAATAAGACACTTGGTAGAACACTTGCAAGACAAGAAAAAGATTCATATAATTATTAGTAATGTCTTTTGGTTTGTGCAATGTTTTTGCATTGTGCATATTTACTAATTCATTTGTAATGGTACATTTGGATAGTGTATTACTTCTCAACAAAACTTCATAAGAACATATTTTACAAGTCCTGGTGATTTTGATTAGTGCAATGAATAAATAACAATGATTTTGCATTTCTCAATGAATCCAAAACTTTTTGGCTACTCCATGTGGCATCTTCATTCATGGAAATCTATATGAAACCATGAGTATGTAATTCCGTTTGGTCAAAGTCAACTACATGGAACTTTTGAAAATGATTTTACTATGGAATAATCTAGTGCGGACTCATTTGTTACAATAAAACAATTTTTTGATTAGTTGTATTTTATTTTTTGAGGTATTAATTTTGGGATGTACGGGGTAACACTAGGGAAACTTGAAATTTTCATCTTGCATGTTGATGCTTTTTTAAATTTTCAAAAAAATAGGATGAGGAGACTAAATAAAGTCTTCTTGATGGATATGCTTATAGTTTTGGACTTGAGAGTTCCAAACTTTGGTTGATTCGTATCGATATGATTTCTAAATAATTATATCATAAAATGGGTGGCTTTATTCTGGAATACTCATTTGTTGCAATAAAATAATGGTTTGATTCCTTGTATTTAATTTTTGAGGTATTAATTTTGGGATGTACGGGGTAGTTCATCATCTTGCATGTTGATGCCTTGTTGAATTTCACCTTGTATCTAAAAAGAGAAGACATGGAGGCTAAAAAGATCTTTTTGATGGATATTATTATAGTGTTTGGACTTGAGTGTTCTTAACTTGTCTATCTTGCACCGATATGATTTCTAGAGTAAGAACTTATTTCATTACATGAAATAACATAAATACGACATGAAGTAATTTTACTTTGACATACATTAAAAATGAAATCTTGTTACTTTACTCGTCTTATAACTAATTATTTATAACTTTGAGTTTTCAAATGTCAATTAAACATTAAACATGTATTCTAAAAGAAAATATAATGCACGGAAAATGATAAAAAATGTTTAGTAGTTTGAGGTACAACACAAAGAGACTCTAGACATTGAAGCATATATACATATTTGAGTCATAGAGATAAACTCAACAAAAAAAGTATGGAGCGATGTTTAGAAGAAAGGGGTCCCTGAAGCAAAGCTTATGAAAATGGAACAAGATCTTATATCAAATATTTCATATCTCAATGATATTTTAATAAATTAAGGGCTGATGTTTGTATCGGGATTGACATTTCTTTTGATAAACTTGAGTATTCAGAAGATAAAAATAAGGTGAATGGAAAAAATAAAAGAGAACAAAATTGAATAATGCTAAAGTATTACATCTTTACAACCACCATTCAAGGTTGAAGCCAAGTTATAGTATGTACATCCAACCTTATGAAGGTTAACTGGTTGAAATCAAAGTAAAACATTGGTTACTGAACAATTGGAGGTTTATTTTAATATTTATTAAGCAAGTGAAAAAAGTAGAAAATATCATTTTTCTAGTTGAAATTGAATGAATATACGATTAAGAAAACTATGGAATAATTCCTAATTTGATTGCTATTATAGCGGTAAATGATTAATCAATTAAGTA
Organism: Taxus wallichiana var. yunnanensis; assembly: GCA_018340775.1. Classification (NCBI taxonomy): domain Eukaryota; kingdom Viridiplantae; phylum Streptophyta; class Pinopsida; order Cupressales; family Taxaceae; genus Taxus; species Taxus wallichiana. The sequence goes on along the minus strand of CM031238.1, from coordinate 589,008,611 downwards.
CGGATAATAACTCAAGTAAACCCAAATAGAAAATGTGAAACCCTGGTTGCAAAGGAGGGATAAAATGACTTAGATTGTTTCACAGAGATCTCAAAGGTACACAAAGCTAGAAAAATAGAAATTTTGAAGCACAGACTGTCACATCGAAGCTCAAATAATTGCAGATCTGGAGTAATATGTTGGACAGGGCGCCTGCTAGTGGTACAGACCAAATGTAGGTGCCTCGTGGATGTAAAAATGCTTAGAAAACCATATTTACTAGCCGCAAGGTATTCGTTGTCCTAATTTTTTCACTAGCAGGTCACATAATGATTGACGAGGTCGCTGGAAACCTACAAAGAAATTATGACCTGTAAAACACTCAACGAGACATCAAATCCTAAAAAATAAATATGTAAAATGAGGGGCCAGATTGTCCTCAGTTGTCAAACATGTGATCCTATGACTAAGCGATGCACTACATTTCATACCCAATGTAGTTCTATGTGTGTATGTGTGGAATTGTGCCCTAGGTGGCTCTTATGCGTGTCACACTTGATAACAAACAAGTAGTTACATGTAAAATATGTAAATAAATGTGTGCATGGAAACAATAGACTTCCCTCCTATGAAGTGTATGAAAAATAATGCGCATACCATGCCCTTGAATGGACACTAGAATGGATGCTTAAAAGCTCTTGAATAGCCTTTGGATGCAAACCCGTAGGTGGTGATAAATAATGATTAGTGCTTGTCCTTTATTATGATCAAATAAATTTATATTTATATGATTCACTTAGTTGAATTTCGTAATTAATCACTAAAAGTTTGACTAGTAAGAAAATAAGATGCCCAAACAGCCGAGAAAGAACCCAAAATATGTGAGAAAAATACAAAGAGGTCAGGGGCGTGCAGAGGGGATGGGGGCACCTAGGTGTTGGCGTCTGGTGGTGCTGTGTCAAGAGTGAGAAATGACGAAGTATGAATAGACAGAGCTCACTGGAAGGAGTGTAAGACTAAAAGAGGAAAGAGAGAGCAAACAAAGGTGGCAAAACCAATGATCAATTAGAAATTTAATCGCTTAGGAATCATATGAATAGTAGTATGCTATCATGACTAGATAGATACCCAAAGTTGTGATTTATTATATAAATTTTCCCCAATTTATGTTTTTAGAGATTGATCAATCACATAAAGTAGATAAGATATTTGTAGTTGATAACCCTGTAGATCGATTCCAAAAAGCATGCCGAGAGACAAGAAAAAGCGTGGAGTGATAAAAATGTAAAGCATGGAAACTAGAGAGGACAAAGTAAAAAGAAATGATGATGATGACCCTAGGGCGAGAGCGTATGTGTATTTGTCATGTTTGTACTGTTGTTGTTGTCACTTGATTGTGTTCTTGATGTGTGATTGATGAGTGATGATGTGACTACTACTTCACATAAGGAGGTACAAAAAGAAGAATGAACAAGTAGTCAAATACGTGTATATGATGAATTCGATCAAAACGAGTAACAAGTAATTAAAAATGTGAAAATAAACATGTGCACTTGATTCGTGATGAGGAAAAAGGATAGAAAGGATCCTAAAGATTGTGTAGAAGAACAATTTTTTTGGGCGATCTCGGGGTAGTTGCATACTTGAATACGAGTTTTTTTGGGCAATATCACACCAAGAATGAAATAATTATAGGGAGAAAAGTTCAGTGCCATCCTCCAACATTTAAATGCTTCCCATGAATGTGAAAACCATCAGTAGATGGTGTGTAAAAATCCGATCTATTTCGAGAAATTTCGATCAAACGCGAAAGTAGAAAAGATCTTCACTAAAAGATATAACACGTGGTAGATTTTTTAGGAATTGAATGAGGTGAGTAAAGGCAACATGTGAATTATTACTTTCAATATGGATGGAACAAATGAAGACCTCTAATGCATGATGAAAATCAGGTGTACTACGCAAGATATCATAAAGAGAGATTTTATTTGGTGTATTTTATGCTTTGGTCAATGATGTCATAACCCTTAGAGGTGGTGGTAGGAGCATGGTAATAGGTGGTTGAACGGAGATAGTAAGTGGTAGGAGGACGAGTAACTACATTGGTTGGAGCGAGACATAGGTGAGCGGTAGGATGTTGGTACGGAGGTAGGGTAAGTGCACCAAGTTGGGGGACAATTAAGTGGACATGGTGACTACATCAAATAGTTGGATCGGACATAGGAGTGATGAAGCGAGGAGGATGTTGAGTACGGACTTGCATAAAATCGTAGGTCTTTAGTGGTAGCCATGCCGTAAAATTTGTTTCCTTGGTCGAGTGAAATAGGGATAAGAATATTGATCCATGAATTCGGCGAAGGAGATAGATTTTAATGCATTCTCAGAAGGTAGGGTTCCCAAGTGAGTGGGTTCACCAAATAATTTAATTTAATTTGGATTAAATATAATTGTAGAGTAACTATTGTTCCTAATGATATACAAACTGATAATATACAATAAGATCTAAGCAATAAGCAAGTGATAATGTAAAGCCCCAAGAAACAATGAGAGATAAAAATTGACTTAGCTGATTTCTGAATGGATAGGAAGTGATTTTGACTTGTGCGACTGATGAACAATCTGCAAATAGGGTCAATAAGATCACTGGTCACTTAAAAAGCCCCAAGAACATGAGAATAATGTCGATTTCGAATGGACATGGGCGCCATGAACAATCTCTGCGGGACAGACGTCATGAGATAATGTCTTGGGTGCCAAAGTCGGGCAGATGCTCGAGATGCTCGAATCTAGTTTCTTTTGTGTTGCTTTAGGATTTTGTAATTTCTCTCTTTGATTGTCTGATGTTTGTACTATGATTGATTGCCAATGATACTTGTAACATGCAAAAGAGAAATTCACTTGCACAAGCCCATAAACCGCATCAAACCTAAAAAGGAAAATGTAGAATGGGGAGTCGAATGACCTTGACGATCACCCCGAGAGTGAACTTACAACCAAGCGCTACACTACATCTCATACTCCATGTTGTTATTGTGAGTGTGTGTAGAAATTTTGCCCTAGGATGCCCTTGTGCAAGATTCACTTGATAATGAGTTATAGCTAGAATGTAATAATGTAGTAGAATGTGTGGATGAAATATAATGAACTTCCCCTTCATATGCAGTGTATGCAGAGTTGATGCAGCCCTTGTCCCTTGAATGGATGCTAGATGGATTCCTTTTGAATGCTTTAGTGCCTTTGGATGCAAGCTTAGGTGATGATAGTAATGCTTAGTGCTTGGTCCTTCATTTTGAAAACATAACTATGTATTTATATGATTCCTTTGTTTGAATTTTGTAATTGACAACTAGAAGGCTGACTCATAAGTGAAAAATATTCCCAAAAATAAAAGGCACCCAAAAAGAGCGAGTGAGGTAGAAAAGGGTCGGAGTACACCCGTGAGGGGATATGAGCACCTTGCACCGGCCTCTTGAATGGGTCTTTGGCGACTAAAGCCATGAAATATAAATGAGTTAAGGTTTGAATGGGCTTAGGGTGTGCAAGACTAAAGAAAAAGAAAGAATTCAAGAAAAGAAGCCAAAGATAGTTTTCAACTACTAGTTTTATTGCTTGAATCATGTAAATGCTAGCACGCTTTTAGGACCTAGAAATGTACCCAAGTGCGTGATTTTCTGTCTACATTCCCCATGTTCCCTTATTGTTGGCAAAAAGGGACAAGTGGACATCAGACCTCCAAATGGCTACCATGGGTCCATTCATCATGAAAAAGTGGTAAAAATGAGTTACCATGAGTTGAAAGCATGTTTCTAACACCTCAAGTGATGACTTAAGTGACACAAATGTTTTTAACTTCACAATTCACTTCCCTAACCAAGATGTCACCTGAGTGGAAACATGCTTATAGTATCTAGACACCTCTTTGCTTGATTTCTCCTCATGGAAATAGGTTTCCTCCTCCAAATGGAAGGATTGATCCCTGAATGATACTTGAAGGAATGTTTGAGGGTGAGATCCATGTTCTTGACCTCCAAATGCATTGAAGCAATGCAAAATCCACTCCTGAATTGTAAGATGTGAAAACATTGCCAAACATTGATTAAGTGTTTAACAACACTCTCAAGAGATATGCACCGTCTGTGAGCTCAAGATGATTGCCACCACCACTCATGGTTATCCTTTCTCATCATGCACATGATGATTATTACCTTGCTGAATTAAATTTAAATAATGTTCTAGATGTTTTAGATCTTTTACAAACCTCATGATTCTCCTCATTGCACCCGTTGTCAAAGTGGCTATATTTTATACACATTGACACCCTGATTTGTTCATTGTCATAGTGTGATCCCCATGATGTCCCTTTTCATTAATTTCTTCAACCAAGATGAATCCCTTCTGACACAATCAAGATGAGGTCCCTTTTGTCCCCCTTGCACGATAGGGACATAGGGGAGAGTGGGGACACCTAGGACACCTGAATGTCCAAAGTGAAACTTGGGGAGGAGGATGAGGTCACACTTTGGTGTCCATCATGCTCCCCTTTTCCCCTGGGGGACAAAGGGGACACAAGAGTGTATAATGTGTGATTGTGCCTGATTTGGAAAGCCAATTTTGCCTTAGATGTCTATTTTTAGACACCGAGCTTGAATTTTTCACCATGGGAGCTTAGGAAAATGGGTCGACGTCAAATCTTAGGTTATTTTGACTCAAAATCACATTTACAAGATCAATGGAAGAATTCTCAAAATTCATTTCTTCATGATACTCAAAATTTAGGGTTTATTCCTTCTTAAAATAAGCGGAGAAGTTGAAGAAGTTTGAAATATATCAGGAAATAATTAATCCTTAGATAAAATTTGATATTTCTAGGTGATAGTCAACAAGAATATATTGTTTTATTCCATGAAACATTGACATTTTAGCCTCAACACAACATATGAGTTGAGTGTCACTAGAGGCATGCGAGATTAGTTCCTATAGGGAAGTGTGACACCACAATTGGAGCCTTACTACACCTTTTCTTTTTGTTATTGGCCTTTGACTTGATTTCCACTATCTTACCATTTTCACCATGCCTTTGTTTTTGTAAATGGTATTGTTTAGGGTGAACATCTTGCTCATGGGTACAACGAGAAATTTTTTCACCCTACAGAATGAACGTACCTTGCACTATCCTATGCAATGTAGACACATTGCCAACAAATACTTGTTGACGAAGTGTTTTTAATCAATCACAATTTTGTAATAGTAATTTTGAACTTTTTTTCATTTTTTAGTAGTAGCTTTTCTTTATCTTTTTCCATTAGTAAATCGGTGTTCTTCTTTTTTATTAACCTTTCTTTATCGTGTTAGTCTTTTGTTCTCCCAATTCGTTACACTAAAAGTATTATTCTTTCTTTATTGGTAAAAAAAAGAACTGTCATGATATTTGTCAAAATGAATTGTAATGATATTTGTCACAAGTGCGAAGTTTTTTTATGCTATGCTAATCTCATCAATGTATTAAAAAAAACTTGCCCCTTCATTTCATATCTACTCCTAGTATAAAACACATTTTAACAACACTTTAATCTTTGTTTCTAAATGATTACCATGAAACATTTCTAATGTACCATCCACACTTATATAGAGAGATGGATTAGATAAGGAGGTGTCTTGGTTATCTCAAATAGACCGGGGCATAATGCGGGCATGATGAATATGATGACACTCAAATGCGGGCATGACGACACTCAAATGTCCAATTTAACTAGAAAAGATCTTCAACAACCCTTGCATTTGAGCATGGAAATAACAAGATATTTTTGACAATTCCATGGAAAATAATAAATCAAAATATTATGAACTAAATTTTTTTATTGAAAAGTGCATTTTTAATGATAAAACAAAAAATTTCAACGCAATCACACCCTAGAATGCCAATCAAATCGAGCCAGTAGGCCTCGAGAAAGAGGCCAATCAAAAAGAGCTACCCTCAATCTTTGGTGCATTTTACACTGGGGACTTCTGTGGGGATCTACTTTAGCGTATAGGTGTGAATCCCACTTGCTCAGTTTGCCACCACCCTGAGACTATCAAGCACATCTTTTGGTTTTGTCTGTGTGCTCAATCGACTGGAAATGGATTCAATCCCTTTTTCAACCCTTCTCCCCAGATTTTTACTTGATGGCTCTTTTGGGGACTCAACTCATTATTTTATTTAAAAATAGAAATAATGCCATATTTAACAATTTTTGTTGTTACTAATAAAGTGGTTATTTTCTCCACCGTGTTGCTTGATTCGATCCAATTTGGTGGAAGTTGAACACCTCCAACACTTGCTCGACCTTTGGGCCGCCACCCCCTATGCGGTCAGCCATGTTCCGCTTGATGCTCTCGCCGCCCTCTCTCCCCCTCCTCCTTGTGGGATGAGGGTTTCACGGACACCGCTCCCATAGTCAACAGATCTTCTCATGACAACCCTCCTCCCCACGCTAATGGTGGAATTTTTGGCCAGCTTGGTGGTCTTGATATAAACTAAATTTCAAAACATATGAAGAGGCAAAAATGGTTAAGTGAAACTAATTATAAGAAAAATTTCTCTAAACATCCATCGTAAATTTTTTTACAACAATTATCTCTTTGAATAAGAACAAAGAACATGCGTTGTAAAATTAAACAATTGTCATCACTTGCACCATCATTGTCAATTGTCAATTGTCAATTGTCATCATCGTTTGAAAAATTAAACAATTGTCATCATTTTCTTTGCGAAGTCGTTTTCTAGTTTTTTGAGCTCGACCACGCAACTCGTTTTTCAGCTTGACTAAGGTAACTTGTCGTTCACTCCTCTAACAAATAATGTATATAAATGCAACCGGTGGTATTCTCCATAATAATATCTCATCTCTTTCGATGGGGGCGTTCAGATTTCTGCAGAGTTGCTTCAAATTATCATATACACAAGAGCAAGATGTTTACACTGAACAACTCCCTCGTTTTGATTCACAAAAACAAGGGCATGGTGATAAGGGTAAGACAGTGAAGATGAAATCTAAGGCCAGTGAGAAGAAGAGAAGCAGTAGTAATAAGGCTCCAATTGTGGTGTCATATTTTTCTGTGGGATCCAATCTCTCACGCCTCTAGTCACACTTTATTCAACTCATTGGTTGAGATTAGAGTGCAGGAGTGTTAGGGAATAAACAACATATTCTTGTTGACTGTCCTTGAGTTAAATATGCCATGTCTTATTGTTGCCGCTTCATCACGCCTTGAAATTGCTTCTTCAACTCTAAAATTTTGCTGTCATACCTTCACTTGCCAAACTGGTTGGTGTGACGGTGAAAGATTCAGCAATTAATATAACACAGCAACCAAATCATCATTGTTGGATGCTCCCTTGATGCTGTAATAAGTATTTTTTGTTGTCACAAGTTGATTTGCAATTCTAGTACAGGAGGTTAACTGTTATGTTACCAGCCTCGTGGAAAACTAACTGTTTGATCTTAAATAGTTATGTAGCTACTTTCCCAGTTATTTATAGCAGCGGATTAATGTGCTTGCTGTAGATCAGCGTATGTCTTAGGCTATGTCAGAGCCATTCTAATGTCTTTGATACCTATCAAAATCGTATAAACAACTGTAGTCCTTTTTGTTCTAACTTGGCCAGGGTTCATCCCTCCCCTCTGTTCCATCTTTTTCATTTTTTAATTATTTAAAGTCAGTTTTTGTGCAGAATTGAATTCATAATATGAATTTAATTATCCATTAACACACAAGGATGCATAAAGCATTATTCACATATTGCAACATGATTTGGTTTTGTATATATCACTAACATTATGAAAGAATACAAAAATGCAACATAAAATTATTTTCAATGTCATTAAAATTAATTTTTTTTTATCTTCTCTATGACATAACTCATATATATATATATATATATATATATTTAATAGGATCTCTTCTTGTTGTACTTGAAAATATTAAATCTATTTGATCATTTTCAAGCATTATATTTTCTTCTTCTTTTGATTGAAAATCACCTGTTATTAATATAGAAGATATGATACTATGCTAATTATACGAGATAATAGGTGGAAGACGTCATACCCCAAAATGCACTAAACCGAGGCAAAAAGGCCATCTCAACTCATGAGGGCATCAAAATACAATAATATTTATAAAAGCATGTTTTTAACAAAAAAGGAGCAAGAAACAAAAATGCTCTAGAAAACATGGAGGCCCACAAAACATTATGCCATGGCAACAAACATGGAGGTTAGAGGAAAAAGTGGTGGGCTATTTGGCTTGACTCCCCAACCAAAGGTGGCCGAGGTGTGCCGTGTGAGGGATGGGTTACCACCGTCGTGCTACTATTGCTGCTCTTCTTCTTCTTCAGGTTGGTGGTAGGGAGAGATCATAAGTGCCAATTGTGAGAATTTCTCCTGAGAATGGGAGCCTCACCCACTACCATCGCTGCCATAAACACTCTTGAGCCGGTCAAAGACACCTTCGGCTGCAGCAGGGGGGAAGGGTTCTAGGATTGGGGAGGATAGCGACAATGTTAAGGAGATAAGCTCTGCCGCCTTCTAGAGAGGTGCTTAAGGAAACCCCGTCCCTACGAGGGAGAGCGGAGGCGTGGAAAATTTGGAGGAACCTAGGTAATGACAAGCATGGCATTGCCCCAATGTGCAAGCAGGGACTGCAAATGTTCCACCTCGAGGAAGGATTTCTCTACCGCACTCCGAACCTGGAGCATCACATTGGAGATCACATTAATTTTGTTAGTCACAGGGAAGTCTCTTTCCATAGTAGTGTTGTTAAAGCATGCAAAATTTATATCTTTCTATATGTAAAAAGAATAACATCCCTATTTTTTTCAAAAAAATGTTGAATTATTCAGGAGGCTTAGCTGAATCCCCCAATAGAAACATTTTCTAGGTGAAGAAATAAGGGATGAAGGGTTGGAAAATGGTGTACATTAGTTTGTAAGCAGATTGAGCATATGGGAAAAACTAGAAAAGGTGCTTGACAAACTCTCAGCTCAGCAGAAGTAGAGCACATTGGATTAGCAACTCCCAAGTTCTTGAGCCTGTCTCCAATAGGGAGCCCTTGATAAAGAAGGCACTATAGAAAATGTGTTTTTAGGCTCAATATGAGCTTTCCAAATGCTTTCAAACCTTCTCGCCTATCCCATTTTGGACTTGAGATTCCAAGAATGATTTAGAAATTCACCTATAATAAATTTTATGGCAAGGAGGTGGTATCGATGTGGGGTTTGTAACAATAAAAGGAGTTGCCAAAGGCTAATGCCAATTTCTCCCCTAAGAAATACTAGAGGAGATTCCTATTTTGTGCGGACAACTATCATGCATGGAATTTTTAATCTTTGAAAGAGACTCTACATCCTCTTATTTTAGTTTAAATTTAGCTTTGAGCAAGTCCCATGGTAGCCAATCCTTGGAAACCTTGCAGAATAGGTCACCTAAATTACTTTAATGCCCTTTCGAAAGAGCATGAGGCTTTTTATCTAGGGGACCATAACAAAGGGGACATAATGAAAATAAAAATGGGGGACCACCAAAGGGAGACAAATTTGATTGAAAGTTTCACCTGAATCTATCCCCTACCCAACCGAGTTTGGGTTTGAGTGATTCTAAAGCTTTCCATATGATTTTAACAACACATGTGCCACAAACCTTCATTGACACAGCTGAAAGGAGAAGGCTTTGAAATCCCAATCCTTGCCAAGTTTTTTTGAACCGAGAGGGGTCCCTTGGCTAATACAATGTCTGAGAAGATTTTTCCAGGATTTAGATCCTTCAAGGCTTCGAATTATCCATTTGATGCTAAGGGTAGAGCCTTGGAGTTTGACATCCAACAACCCCAATCCTCTTGCTTCTTTGGGATTGCAACACATTTCCCAAACAACTATGTGGAATCCTTTGTGGTCTTCGAGTTGGCCCATTAGAAGTCTCTAAGAAGCCTTTCTAGCTTGTTGTAAGTGGCTTTAGATGGAGCCCAATAAGAAGAGTAATAGACATGAGTGACTTCTAAAACTTTGGAACAGATTTGAAATTTCCCAGCAAGAGAAAGGGGTTTAGTTATCCAATAGGAAATTATTTTTTCCACTCACTAAATAACATAGGACCATAACTCAGAAGGAGAAACTCTGAAAGGAAATGGTATACTAATAACTTTAAATTGAATATGCGAGGTTGTATCCATTGCCATTGAAATTTTGCTAGCCAAGAAGGTTTGGGAGCAAGTTATTGTTTATAGCATTGGGTCTTTTTCCATTAGATGGCGAAGCTAGAAGTAAAGAAAAAAATATTTAGACATTTCATGGCATTAGAGATCGACGCCTCTTCCTCATGTAGGGTGAGAAATGAGTCACATGTAAGAGGTCATTGATGAGATGATGATCAAACCGAGGAAGCTAAATGCCTTTAATTAGGCCTCTAGTAGAATAACTGGTCAACAAGTAATTGGACCCTTCTACCACAAAGATATAAATATATGGGGCTAGAGGGAAGGCTTGTCTTAGTTAAAAGAGGCCAAATATGGAATATTGGGCTTCATTTATGGTGATACAAGCTCTAACATCCTAAAAGAACATTTTGATAGAATGCACAAAGTGAGGCGCAAATCTAAGGGCTTGGAGCATAACAATGATTCAAGACCATTTTATCAATAATAAGATTTCTCAAAATAAAATTTCACAAAAAGAGCCTTTTGATCATAGACCCTGGTCCATTCCATGCCTTCCCAAACAACAATAACATTGTTAAGAATGTATTTGTGCTTGAAGACATTATGCTCATCACAGAAAATGAGAGGAAGGTGGTGCTTTGAAGCCTAATTGCAAGGGCTTTGACAATGAGCTTGTAGAAGACATTAAGTAGTGTGATAGGCCTCCATTTGGCAATTTGTTCTAGGTCTCCAGAATTAGGAATAAACTTGATGTTGCCTTGATTACTGAGCTTTCCTAAGGAGTTGGAGGCCATAGCTTCAAGGTAAAAGTTTTTGCAGAGATCAGGGCCAATAGTGTCCCATATGATTTGATAAAATAATGAGGGAAATCTATCAATTCTAAGTTATTTTTCTACAACTATTTGCATATAATATTTTTGATGTCATTGAGAGAGAGAGAGAGAGGGGTTTGTTACAAGAAACTCTTTGGGCTTGGGAAAGCTTGCAAGGGACCACTTGGAGGCATTTCATAAGATCATCCTCTCTTTTGGGGATGAAGGTTGTGAGGCAAACACATCATGATAGTGATGAACAAAAGCTTGAGAATGTGAGGTAGATTGATAAGTCGACATTAGAACTGATTATATAGCTTTAATTCCATCAACATTGTGTCTAGAACGGAGAAGAGAAAAGAATTCTTTAGATGCTCTTTCTCCAATTTCAAGCCCATGTAGATTCTCAAAATTTCTAGTTGAATTTGAAATGCATATACTTTAGGAAGAATTCATACATTTGGTAATTTAGCTTGGTTAAATATCTTGCATATTAATTCTTTTTATTATTAATTTCAATTAACATATGAACAATCAACAAGAATATATTATTTTATTCTCCATTGCAAAGGTTGTTTATGTTCAAGAGCATAGAGACACATAGTTAGAGAGAAGAAGATATCAAAAAAGTTGTACAAAACAACGAAGACAAGAATTGGTCACATGGTTGGAAGGTTGGCTACAAGTATTCAAAGAGGTGTTTCAAGAATTCAAAGAATGCCACTTAAGAATCAAATCCCCATCAATAAAAAATAATTAAACATTGATCTAAATGTCGAGGTCATGTATTCAAACCTTCGATTCTATATTGAGCCTATTAATGCTACTATAAATAATTGGTAAAGAAGCTATATAACTATTTAAGATCAAATAGTTAGTTTCCCAAGAGGCTAGTAACAAAATGGTTGACCTCTTGTACTAGAGCTGCATGTCAACATGTGACAACAAAAAGTACTTATTACAACATCAAGGGAGCATCCAACAATGATGATTTGGTTGTGGTACATTAATTGCTGAATAATTCAGTGTCACCCTAACCAAGTTTGGTAAGTGAATTTATGAAAGTAAAATTTTAGAGTTGTAGAAGCAATTCCAAGGTGTAGCGAAGAGGCAACAAAAAGACGTGACATACTTATCTCATAGACAATAAAAAAAGTAGTATTTCATTCCTGGCAACTCACATGCACTCTGATCTCAACCAATGAGTTGAATAGAATTTCACTAGAGGCGTGAGAGATTTGTTTGTATAGGGAAGTATGACACCATGATTGGAGCCTTACTAGTGTCTTTCTTCTTCTCACTGGTATTTGACTTGATCTCCAATATCTTACCCTTATTAGCACACCCTTGTTTTTGTGAATTAAAACAAGGGGGTTGTTTTTAGTAAACATCTTGCTCATGTGTAAAACATAATTTTAAGCAGCTCACAAGAAATCTGAAAATCTGTAGAAATATGAATCCTCCCATCGAATACGAGTCCTCGAAATAGATCAAATATTTCCCTTCCTTACTATGAAAGGAGTTTTTGATTTTTATACGACAGAATGTTTGGGCTTGGTTTTGAGAAAAATGGTTGGGGATTAATATTAAATGGGACTAAAGAAATGTTGGGGAGTGGAAGGCAAGTTAAATAAAAAATGGGACTAAAAACACTCATTTCTAAGACATGTCATAAATGTTGGGACCTTTTTGGCATGGAACTTGAGACAAGAAGGAAAAAGAGAGATGAAGAGTTAAAAGGGGGTGAGAAAAAGAACGTGGCTGATTTAAAATAAGCAAATGTAATAACTAGAAATTATACATGAATTGTAATATATGTCGGATGGGATTCAAATAGAATGTTCTCATTTAACGATATAGTTTAATGTTAGTGTGTTTTTAATATCAATGAAAATTCTCCATACAAGCAATGTCTTAAAATCAACAAAACTTTGAAAAACTAAAACTATAAAGGAGTAAAGTTTCAGTGTGTTGTGTATGATCCCACATTGTACACAGTACATACATATCTACCAAAGTATTTAAAATTGTAACATCTATAAAAATAAAAATCCCCTACCCATTCTTCTTTGATGGATTCGCACACCCATTTTTGAAGCTCCCATTTTAAAATTATGTTTGTTTGAAAGGTTCAAGGGTTTTTCAACAAACCTAAGTTTTGCTTATTCTGTGATAATTGCAGCCCATGAAACCACATATCTTTCAGGCCCATTTTGTTGAACAATTCACTTTCTTCCACATTTTTCACATGTATATTGCCATGACTAGGGAACTGTGTTAATCTTACAATGCTGGAGTTTGCAGAGTCCAACATTTGTGGATGGATCCCTACATTCTTTGGATGTTTTGAAAAGTCCCGAAAACATGTATTGCTCTTGAGAATTTCTATTTGTATGGCAGTAGTCTTTCAATATCCATGCCTCACGAGCTTGGTAAGCTTCATAATTCTTTTAATAGAATAATCTTGTGGGAAGTATCTTGATGGAGCCGAGAAATTGTAACAAAATGAGTGTCATGATCCTATCTATGAATGGTGTCAAAATGTACTTCCTATTCTCATCCACCAAAAAAATCATCCAATTAAAAATAAGAGTCTAACAAAACCAAAAGATAAACGCAATGCAAATGACCGGAAGAAATCAACATTATTATTAAAACCAACATTTTTATACTTGATATTTATTTATTACAAATTGCCAATGATTTGTACAAATGGTAAACTTGTTAGGCTTGTGTCTTCTAACATAAGAAGAAGAATAAGACAACAAAAAACAACAGAACATGACATGAGATTCATCGAGCCTCTGGTATTTCCTACTCTCTATATTAAAAATTAGAGTCATTTTGATAAAGGTAAGCTCGATGGGCAGAATCTTTTTTACACCATGATAGTTTTTGTTGGGATATGTTTTCTCAAGGAAGATCTATTTGTCTATGCGTAGTAATAAGAGAATTTAGAGGAAGCATGTATTTCATTTGAAAATTCAACTCCTTTATGAAAAATTTGTGGAAGAAGCAAATCGATGTGCAAGTATGGACCAATGTTTTGAAGAACGGAACTAGATCTATCAAATATTTAAAAATTAAGGGTTGCTCCCGGTGTCAAGTCAGGCATTTCTTTTGATCAACCTGATCAATCAAATTGGGACAAAATGCACAAAGTTGAACGCACCAACACACCAACACTTAGCCTTCAAATCAACCAATGAGTTGAAGAGAGTGTGAGTGGAGGCATGAGAGATTAGATCCCACAGGAAAATATGACACCACAATTGGAGCCTTAGTACTACTTTGCTTCTCTTCTTCTCACTAGCCTTAGATTTCATCTTCGATGTCTTACCCTTATCACCATGCCCTTGTTTTTGTGAATCAAAACAAGGGAGTTGTTTAGGTAAACATCTTGCTCATGTGTACATGGTAATTTGAAGCAACTATGCACAAATCAACCCCCATGACTCCAAAGAGATCAAATAATATTACTAATTTCTGGTTTTATATGTTAAAACAAAATGTTTGAATAGAGAATATTGCGGATGTTGGGGCTTTTATTAGGTAAAATGTTGGGGCTTAAACTTTGCAAATGTTTGGGGCTACAACTATAACCATATATATATAGTTTATAGTTATATATGGAGTGAAGGGCAAGTTACCTTGAGTCAAGTTACCTTAGTAAATCAAACAACACGGCAGCCGGGAGAAAAATGGGTTCAATGACCTCACAAAGAAAGCGACTTCACAAAGACTAGTGAAATGAAATCAAACAAACATGTTTTAAAATGATGCTTCGTTGTGCTTGCGAGAGAGGCACTAAGAACATGTTTATTTTTCTACATGTTCTTTGCTTTTTACGAAGAGATAAAGTTTACTTATTTGGTGTGTTGGTTAATAATATTTCAATATTTCGATTTTAAGTTTATATGCAGTTTTTCAAGTGGGGTATTTGTGCCTTGTTTAATGGTTATAGGGGTTTGTCTTGTTAAAAGCGTATCAAAAAGATTGTGCTAGATTACTAGATAAAAATTCTATAGGTTAATCAAAACGAAAAAATATATCTCAAAAATTAATAGAGGCATCCAACATGGTGGACCTTACAAGGATTTCCACTCTCCATATAGGTATATATCATATGGGCTCGGTGTAACTGTTCAAAATAGACACACACACACACACACACACACACACACACACACACACACACACACACACACACACACACACACACACACAAAGGCACATTAGAAATACATCATAATAATAGAGGAAATGAATGTTAAAATGTTGTAATTTTCGTTGTTTGATTTAAAAACTCAATGAAGTTTATGAAGGGATGAGGTACAACTAAAATTACATCTAATAAAATATTGTTAATCGGTCAAGTTTTGTTATCATTAAAGTTTTATTAGGTTTCAATATTGAATATATTTTCTTACTTTAATGACAAAGTTCAAATATTATTAATATTGGGATTCAATTATTTGTAAAAATAAGAGAAGATAAAATATTTAATCAACTTATCAAGCGAGATGGCATTTGTATATACCAAGAATGCATAAAAGGTAGAAAAAGACAAATTAATGTATTGATCTATATTTTAATGCTTGAGATAGATCCATCATATCTTAAACCCATAAAATTCAAACATAGCAATATGTTCGAGTTCTTCTAAATTGTTTGTTGAGAGCAAATGAAATTGATGTACCTAAAAACAAATTCTATATTTGTTATATTTAATGCTTTACTTATCTGGTTCTCTTCTAGGTCATCTACTTATTAATAAGGAATGATAATACACTATATGCCTTAAATCAAACCATCCAAAAAATTGAAGTGCAAATGAGTACATTCTTTCACCATACACATTAAGAGGTGCATGCACATGCACGTGCACATACATGCATTCACACAAATGTTAAGTCTGGGATTTTGTTACATTTGTACTAAGAAAAAAATTCAATATCTAATAACTTTCTAATTACAAAATTGATAAAGTCTATCTTGTAAAATATATTTAATGTAACCTTTGAAGTGTCAAAAATTTAGGGTCATGCACAATAAGTAAACATAAGTAAGAGATACTTTGTAGTGTAATCTAAATAGTATATAGAAATCACACACTAGATATCGACATAATAATTCACCTAGGAAACCCTTTAAGATAAAAGACCAAGCACAAAAACTTATTTTATTGGATTAAGTTAAATTGGAATACAAATACAATAAACAACCTTCAAGTCAAAGTAAAAATCATATATTAGTTGACAAATTTACAAAATACAACTACGATAAGATATAATCAATATTGGTTATGCAGTCAACCATATAACAATATCTTTAGCCATGTTCTCACAAAGAACATTTTCCAACTTCATACTTAAACTTGACCATCTAACCACAATTAACAATCTCTCATATTATTGCAACCATTTCCAATATTCACTCCTTAGAGTCAACAAACATTTAAGATTTCTCACTACTTTGTAAACTCTATACACTAGAGACTCTGCAATTTCCTCATTGACTATTGAGCTAAGTCATCATTGCATAATGATTCTTTACTTTAAAAGTTGGAGTATTATCAACAAGTTTCTATGCACTTCTAGATGACAATTTTATTAGACAAGTGTTGAAAAGACATCATACATTGTAGTCCCATGGTGTAGTGCATCCAATCAATATTTACTACTCCACTTATTATTTGGCTGGACCATATTAAACATGTATAAACCTACAATAGGGGTAGTGAGTCCTCACTATGCTTTCTCAGTGGGTTTTGACCACCCAATTGATCATCTCATATGTATCTGCTACAGTTGATCACTGCCATCAAACACTAAGAGCTAATAAAAAAGAAGAGGGATAGGTGGAAGTAAACATATCACATGCATTTCACAATTTTTTTACAAAAGATCAAAAACAAAAAATGGAAGGGTAACTACAAGTGTTTAAATCGGTGTTTCAAGAACCAAAAGTATACCACTTCACTAAAAGGTACAACAAAAAAATTAAGTAGCATAAAATTTAGATTTTGTTTACCTTAAATAGCTCTATATACATCCATTTTAGAGTCCAATGAAGTAAATAATAAATAAAAAAATTTCTTAGCCCATAAATATTTATACTTGAGTAAATATTCACTTGGCTTTCTAGTAGTCATTCTTCTAAAGAAGGACTGACGTAGAGGATGAGTATAGAATATGTAACATTGAATAAAATTCCCATCGAGATATAGTATACATTACAAAAGGATAGATGATTTGTTGCCTTAGTAATAAAATACAATGTATTTATCCAAATTGGAATTCAAATCATGGTTTCATGAAGCACAAGTGAAAGAATAATACACTTGGTAGAACACTTGCAAGACAAGACAAAGACTCATATAATTATTAGTAATGTCTTTTTGTTTGTGCAATGTATTTGCATTGCGCCTATTTACTAATTCATTTGTAATGGTAGATTTGGATACTGTATTACTTCTCAACAAAACTTCATAAGAACATATTTTACAAGTATGGTGATTTTGATTAGTGCAATGAATAAGTAACGATGATGGTGATTTTGTTTCTTTTAGTGAATCCAAAACTTCTTTGGCTACTCCATGTGGGCATCTTCATTCTTGGAAATCTATATAAAACCATGAGTATATAATTCCGTTTGGTCAAAGTCAGCTACCTAGAACTTTTGAAAGTGATTTTACTATGGAATAATCTAGTGCGGACTCTTTTGTTAAAGTTAAATAATTGTTTGATTACTTGTATTTTATTTTTTGAAGTATTAATTTTTGGATGTATGGGGTAACATCAGGGGAACCTGAAATTTTCAGTTTGCATGTTGATGCTTTTTTAAATTTTCAAAAAAAGGATGAGGAGACTAAATAAAGTCTTCTTGATGGACATGCTTATAGTTTTTGGACTTGAGAGTTCCAAACTTTGGTTAATTTGTATTATATGATTTCTAAGTAATTATATCATAAAATGAGTGGTTTTATTCTAGGAATACTCATTTGTTGTAATAAAATAATGCTTTGATTCCTTGTATTTAATTTTTGATGTATTAATTTTGGGATGTATGGGGTAGCATCATGTTGTACATGTTGATGCCTTGTTGAATTTCACCTTGTATCCAAAATAAGAAGATGAGGAGACTAAAAAAGTCTTTTTGTGGATATGATTATAGTATTTGGACTTGAGTGTTCTTAACATGTCTAACTCGCACCGATATGATTTCTAGAGTAAGGACTTATTTCATTGCATGAAATAACATAAATATGACAAAGTAATTTTGCTTTCATATACATTAAAAACTAAAACTTGTCACTTTAGTTGTTTTATGATTAATTATTTATAAATTTGAGTTTTCAAATGTCCATTAAACATTAAACATGTATTCTAAAAAAAGTACGGTGTATGGAAAATGATCAAATAAATTCAATAGTTTGATGTACAACACAAATAGATCCTGGTGGACATTGAAGCACATATATTTAAGTCATGTCGGAGAGAGAAACTCAACAAAAATGTAGAAAATATTCATTAAGCAAGTGAAAAGTAATTTGAATGCATATACTTTAGAAATAACTCATAAATTTGGTAATTTAACTTGGTTAAAGATCTTGCATATTAATTCTTTTTATTATGAATTTTAATTATCTATGGACAATCAACAAGAATATATTATTTTATCCTACAACACAAAGGTTGTTTATGTGAGAGCATACTGATACATGGGGTTTGAATGTTTCCATCGTGTATAGTATTAATTGTTTGGAGTGGAAGGCACGTTGCTATGAGAAATATGTTGAAGTCAAGCCGACAAATGTTTATTTTCAAACACACGTTCCTTCCTTGCTCTTACAAAGATACGTAAACACATAATTATTTTCAAAATGGGTTCAAGCGACCTCACAAAGAAAGCGACTTCACAAAGACTAGTCAAATGAAATCAAACAAACATGTTTTAAAATGATGCTTCGTTGTGCTTTCGAGAGGCACTCAGAACATGTAGATTTTTCTACATGTTCTTTGCTTTTACGAAGAGATAAAGTTTACTTATATGGTGTGTTGGTTAATTATATTCTAATATTTCGATTCGATTTTAGTTTGTGTAGTTTTTCGAGTGGAGCATTTGTGCGTTGTTTAATGGTTATAGGAGTTTCTCTTGTTAAAAATGTATAAAAAGATTGTGCTAGATTACTAGATCACAAATTCTATGGGTTAATCAAAAAAAAAACATCTCGAAAATTAATAGAGACATCCAACATGGTGGACCTTAAAAGGATTTTCCCCCTCCATATATGTATAGGTCATATGGACTCGGTGCAATTTTTTCAAAATCGATACACACATACACACACAAAGGAACATTAGAAATATATCATAATAATAGAGGAAATGAATGTTAAAATGTTGTAATTTTGGTTGTTTGATTTAAAAACTCAATGAAGTTTATGAAGGGATGAGGTACTACTAAAATTACATCTAATAAAATATTGTTAATAGTGTAAGTTTTGTTATTAGTAAGTTCTATTAGGTTTCAATATTGCATATATTTTCTTACTTTAATGACTAAGTTCAAATATTATTAATATTGGGATTCAATTATTTATAAAATAAGTGAAGTTCAAATATTCAAACAACTTATCAAGCAGATGGCATTTGTATATACCAAAATTCATAAAAGGTAGAAAAAAACAAATCAATGTGTTGATCTATATTTTAATGTTGAGACAGATCCATCATATCATAAACCCATAAAATTCAAACATAGCAATATGTTCGCGAGTTCTTCTAAATTGTTTTTTGAAAGCAAATGAAATTGATGTACCTAGAAAACAAATTCAAATTTTTCTATATTTAATGCTTCAGTGTCTGGTCCTCTTCTAGGTCATCTATTTATTAATAAGGAATGATAATACACTATATGCCTTAAATAAAACCATCCAACAAATTGAAGTGAAAATGACTACATTCTTTCACCATATACATTAGGAGGTGCATGCACGTCCACATGCACACATACACACAAATGTTAAGCTGGGATTTTTGTTACATTTTTACTAAGAATTTTTTTAATATCTTATAACTTTCTTAATTGCAAAATTGATAAAGTCTATCTTGTAAAATATATTTAATGTAACCTTTGAAGTGTCAAAAATTTAGGGCCATGCACAATAAGTAAACATAAAGAAGAGATAATTTGTACTCTAATCTAAATAGTATATAGAAATCACACACAAGATGTCGACATAAGATTTCACCTAGGAAAACCCATTTAGATAAAATACCAAGCACAATAAACTTATTTTATTGGATTAAGTTCAATTGGAATACAAACACAATAAACAACCTTCATGTTAAAGTAAAAAAATATATAGTAGCTCACAAATTTACAAAGTACAATGATGATAAGATGCAATCAATATTGGTTACGCACTCAACCATATAAGAATATCTTTAGCCATGTTCTCACAAAGAACATTGTCACAATTCATACTTAAACTCAACCATCTAACCAAAATCAACACTCTCTCATATTGTTGCAACCATTTCCAATATTCACTCCTTGGAGTCAACAAACTTATAAGATTTCTCACTACTTTGTAAACTCTATACACTAGAGACTCTGCAAATTCCTCATTGACCATTGAGCTAAGTCATCATTGCATAATGATTCTTTACTTTAAAGGTTGGGGCATTACCAAAAATTTCTATGCACTTCTAAATGACAATTTTATTAGACAAGTGTTGAAAACACATCATACATTGCACTCCCATGGTGTAGTGCATCCACTCAATATTTACTACTCATGTTACTTGACTCGGCTATCTTTGAACATGTATAAACCAACAATAGGGGTAGTGAGTTCTCACTATGCCTTCTTAGTGGGTGTTGACCACCTAATTGATCATCTCATATGTAGCTACTATAGTTGATCACTACCATTAATCACAAAGAGATGATAAAAACGAAGATGGATAAGTGGAAGCAAACATATCACATGCATTTCACAAAAAAGTTTTACAAAAGATTAAAGACAAAAATGAAAGGGTAACTACAAGTGTTTAAATATTGTAAGATGTGAACACATCGCCAAACATTGATTAAGTGTTTAATAACACTATCAAGAGATATGCACCATTTGTGAGCTCAAGATGATTGCCACCATCACTCATGGTTATCCTTTCTCATCATGCTCATGATGATCATTACCTTGATGAATTGAATTTCAATGATGTTCTTGATGTTTCGAGATCTTTTATAAATCTAATGATTCTCCTCGTTGCACCCGTTGCCCAAGTGGCTATATTTTATACACATTGACACCTTGATTTGTTCATTGTCATGCAGTGGAATCCCCATGATGTCCCTTTTAATTAATTACTTCAACTAAGATGAATCCCTTCTGCCACAATCAGATGATGTCCCTCTTGTCCCCTTTGCACCATAGGGACATAGGGGAGAGTGGGGACACCTAGGACACCTGAATGTCACACTTTGGTGTCCATAATGTCCCCCTTGTCCCCTGGGGGAAAAAGGGGACACAAGAGTGTCTAATATGTGATTGTGCTTGATTTGGAAATCCAATTTTGCCTTGGATGTCTTTTTCTAAACACCAAGCTTGAATTTTTCACCACGCGAGCTTAGGAAAATGGGTCGGCGTCAAATATTATTTTATTTTGACTCAAAATCACATTTACAGATCAATGGAAGAATTCCCAAAATTCATTTCTTCATGATACTCAAAATTTAGGGTTTATTCCTTCTTAAAATAAGAGGGGAAGTTGATGAAATTTGAAATATATCAGGTAATCCTTAGATAAAAATTGATATTTCCAGTGACATCAACAAAAATATATTGCTTTATTCCATGAAACACTTGACATTTTAGCCTCAACGCAACATATGAGTTGAGTGTCACTAGAGGCGTGAGAGATTAGTTCCTATAGGGAAGTGTGATACCTTGCACAATTGGAGCCTTTACTTCTCCTTTTCTTATTCTTATTGGCCTTTGATTTGATTTCCACTATCTTACCATTTTCACCATGACTTTGTTTTTGTAAATGGTATTGTTTAGGGTGAACATCTTGCTCATGGGTACAACGAGAAAAATGTTCACTCTACAGAATGAACATACCTTGCACTATCTTATACAATGTAGACACATTGCCAACAATTACTTGTTGACAAAGTGTTTTTAATCAATCACAATTCATAACAATAATTGAACTTTTTTCATTTTTATTAGTAACTTTTCTTTTTCTTTTTCCATTAGTAAATCGGTGTTCTTCTTTTTATTATCCTTTCTTTATTATGTTAGTCTTATGTTCTCCCAATTCGTTACACTAAAAGTATTATTCTTTCTTTATTGGTAAAAAAATGATTGTCATGATATTTGTCAAAATGAATGTAATGATATTTGCCACAAGTGCAAAGTTTTTTTATGTTATGCTAATCTCATCAATGTAGTAAAAAAATCTTCCCCCTTCATTTCATATCTACTCCTAATGTAAAACACATTTTAACAACACTTTAATCTTTGTTTCTAAATGATTACTGTGAAACATTTCTAATGTACCATCCACACTTATATAGAGAGATGGATTAGATAAGGAGGTGTCTTGGGTCTCTCAAATAGACCGGGGCATAATGCGGGCACGATGAATATGATGACACTCAAATGTGCAATTTAAGTAGAAAAGAGCTTTATAATGACCCTTGCATTTGAGCACGGAAATAACAAAATATTTTAGACAATTCCATGGAAAATAATAAATAAAAATATTATAAACTAAATTTTGATTGAAAAGTGCATTTTTATTGATAAAAAAAAAAATTACAACGCAATCACACCCCAATGCCAATCAAATCGAGCCATTAGGCCTCGAGAAAGAGGCCAATCAAAAGCGTAACCCTCAATCTGTGGTGCATTTCACACGGGGACTTCTGTAGGGGATCTACTTTAGCATGTGGGTGTGAATCCCACTTGCTCGGTTTTCCACCACCTTGAGACTATCAAGCACATCTTTTGGTTTTGTCTGCTCGCTTAATCGACTTGGAAATGGATTCAATCCCTTTTTCAACCCTTCTCCCTAGATTTTTTACCTGATGGTTCTTTTGGGGGACTCGACTCTGTTAATTTATTTCAAAATAGAAATAATGCCATATTTAACCATTTTTGTTGTTCTAATAAAGTGGATATTTTCTCCATTGTGTTGCTTTAGATTGAGACCGAGTTCGGCGGAGGTTGAACACCTCCAACACTTGCTCGACCATTGGGCCACCGCCCTTACCACGGCCACCATGTTCTTCTTGATGCTCTTGCTCGCCCTCTCTCCCCCTCCTCCCCGTGGATGAGGATTTCATAGACACCGCTATTGTAGTCGGCGGAGCTCTTCTCGTGAGAACCCTCATCCCCATGCTCGGGTTGGATTTTCGTTTGGCTTGGTGGTTACGATATAAACTAAATTTCAAAACATATGAAGAGGTAAAAATGGTTAAGTGAAACTAATTATAAGAAAAATTGCTATAAACATCCATCGTAATTTTTTTACAACAATTATCTCTTTGAACAAGAGCATGAAAGCGGCCAGTTCCTGCCTTTAAATTGTAATTGTTGATTGTAGTAATTGAAGATGTGAAGATGAGGAGATTGTAATAGGAAAGAATGTGGTTTTGGCTGTATTAGTTTTCCATTATCTTCAAAGATTAAAAATAAATATTTAACAAGGAAAGTGAAATGTGAAGGAAGTTGAAAGCAATTCGCAAATGGAGATTTAGAAGGAAAGACGACTACAATTTCAAAAGTGGAAAAAGATTTAATAGATATTTGATGTCTATGAAATACCTATAGTTAGCCAAAGGATGTCTATAAATAACTTACGTCATATACAATTTTTCCATGTAGGGCAATAAAAGTAGAAATTATAAGTTACTCTTCCATAAAAAAAGTTTTATACAAACCACTTTGAATCAAAGGTAAAATGACTTTTTCTTTCAATTTGGAATTTTTCTACTTTGTTATGGAGTACAATAAGATCATTTTGATACTTCAAAAAATAATATTCTAAAGTCAATATCCCATGTCAGTTGTTTATATGTCTATTTCCTGCTCTACAGCTCCCATTTCGACACAGGATGGAAGTATCCTGGCAAATGTTTTGGAGTGTATCTTTACACCTATCAATTGCATTTGCTCGAAATTTTCCAAGGCCTTTTCAACAAACCCATTTTGAGCATATGTTGTAATCATGCACTCCGTAAGACCAAATTTCTTTCAGCAATTTTGTGAAACAGTTCACATGCCCTTGTGCATGCTTCCACATTTGGATATACATCTACCTTGGAAATTGCAACCAAAACATCTAACAAATGTCTATGTTCGGTAAATGTCCATACCTAGTTTCAAAGCTCCAAATTCGAGACAGGCTGGGAGTATGCTAGCAAAGGGGAACTGATCGAGTTGGACACCTGCTGGTTGCATTTGGTGAAACAATGTCAACAATTCATGAGAATGCCTGTGTCTTTTGTTAGATGTGATTATCATATTCCATGATGAAATGAACATGAGAGGATAACAAACTGCACACAGATGATGCTAGGTTGTACAAGACAACATTTCGTTAGATAGACTAAATTAAAAAGTAAATGCAAATCTAAAACCTAATTGAAATAGTGAGAGAGAGCACTTCTAAATATCTGTTTAATCTATATATTGTGGTAAATGGGAAAAGTTTGACAAAATGCGATCAGTACATTTTTTTTGTAAATGTTTTGCTTGAATATGGGAGGCCTTTACATAGCTTGAAATTCGATACAACAGTACCAAGTTCTGTAATGTGGGAAGTACAAAGGAAAATTACATATTTAGGATGTAAACAATATACAACAGTCTCTGATTTCAAAATCTGACAACATTTGGAAGAGGTACGCGCCAAGTTCAAAATATTATGGCTCTATACAATGGGTGGTTTGTTGGAGTGGCATATTTTCTCTAATATGTCATTGCTTTTCTCTATTCCTATGAAAATCAATAATAGAGTATGAGTGACAAGAAATTGAAAGCGGAGGAGATTACATGAAACTTGTTATGCAAAGAGTAGTTGAAAGAGTCACCTTAGTTGTTTTCCAGTTGAAGCCCCATAATGGCATTTATGCAGTCTAGAGTGAATGTCCCTGTTGCTTGAAATCCCCACAATAAATAAATGATAGCAATTTTATTCTTAAAGTATTCCTCATGTGAAACCCTTGCCAGTGTAGGAAGCAACATTTGCAGCAGCAGCAGCTCACCGATCGGTATGCATTGGATATTTTTGTTTTTGCTAGATTTCGGAGTTCAAATTAGTGGTGTTTGAAGTTTTGTAAGGACATTCTTCTTTGTAAGTGACTTTGCAACAATTGTTTGTCTTGTTTGGAAGGTTTCAGGTGACGAGCTACATTTATTGCAAATGATCTCAAATGGTATGGAGTAGATGTTGGTGATAGTCAATGTACCTGCGCACTCTCATGATGAGAAATTGTAAATGAGCAAATGTAGAGGTAGAATATTTGAAAGAAAAGAAAAGCGATATAAAAAGATGACGTTGAAAACTATTATTTATTGCTCATATAGAACTCACCTCGGTAGTTGTGTTTAATATTTCTTTTACGTCTTGTAGTGATTTTCCATCCTCAATGGCGTGATGAATGTTGATTGAGTAGTCTTGAGGCTTTGTCATTATCATTTACACCATGCCTTGCAACATTTTTGAATAGATAAAATGTTTGTTTTTGTTTTTGTAGTTGTTCCTCTATTGTTGTAAATAGAGGTGCAAACGTTCCAAATAGGTATAGCTGCAATTAGAGAAGAAAATGTTTAGTATTATGCAATGAAGAGCATGTAGAATATGAACTTTATGGAATACTAAGAGTTTACCCCTTTTGTGTCTTCTTCTTTTGGCCCATCTTTAATTTCTAGGATAAGTTGGAGGCCAATCTGTTTAGTAGAGGTTACAATTGCAAGAATTGTTCCAACTGCATATGGCTCTGTATTGTTTAACAATTGCTTGACAGTCGTGTTTGGAATGAATTTATATTCTATTGAAAGCGGTAGAGTGCTTTCTACGGTGCTAGATTTGTTGAGGAGTAAGATCACATCACAGTCTCCATGGTCATAACTAGTTTTAGGCGTAATGCTGAAATTTGTGATTCGTATCCCTTTTCCAGCCACAACTTTGTCTTCATGCATTGGGATAAATTTTTGGGCAACATTTAGAGTAACTGTCAGTTAATATTTCTCATCAGTAAGATCTACTCGCAAGAGTTTATTTTCCTGATCTTTTTGCACAATAGTTTTGTACACCACGAGCACATCGCCTTGGAAAATGTTGCCAATTGTGAAACTGTTAATGTCATCAATGGATGTGAGGGATGGAGTTGATGTTGCTTGCCTGCAAAGAATGTAGAATATTTCAGCGTATGTCGATGAAATCATATATAAAGTTGATGTAGTTTGTTTTGTACATACCTTTTTGGCCAGATCTTGTCTTCTTCTTGACCTTCTATGTTGTCAAAGGCTCGTTTCATGGCTCCTGCGACAACAAGGTATATAGTGCAATATGAGAACAACTTAGTTTGTTGTTATAATTGGACAAAGAGTGTAAATTTGTTATAGAAGAAACAATAGTATTGAATTGATTATAATTGTACTTTTGGATGTTAATATTACATACCTTATAGTGGTGTATAGTTTCAGTGGAGAGAAGTGCATTGTACAAGGTGTTGATGACATTGCGTAGTATTTGCATTTTGATTTAATAGAAATTGGATAGTGAAAAGTATAATGTATCATGGTCACTCCAATATGTATACTGTTCTAACAATGAAATGCCTTTGAGGATTTGTTTTAGACCATATGTGGTCGATAATTGGTATTGAAGTTGAAATTTGGTTTTGCATGATGAAGTGCATTTGGTGAGTTCGCATATGATGTATGAGCGTTGTCTCGTTCACTGATTTCTTGTTGATGTCAATATTGAAATCACCTATTATGTGCACGTTGTTTCTTGTTTGTGTATCTGCCAAGGCTTTGTCAATTACATGAAGAATATCGAAATATATGCGTTGGCGTTGCATAAAAGTTTACTATGGATATTTCTTGGTTATGAATGGTAATGGTTATAAGCAGCGCTCCTACCCTATTTTCTCGGTATTCAATTATTTCAATATTTGAAATATGCTTTTTTATGTAAATCATTATTCCATGTACGTTTTGCATAGAAATGCAATTGAAATGTTGTTGTAGTGTGTGTGTTTGTGTGGTGGGGTATGTGTTTCTTGCAAACATAGTATGTCTACTTGCATTGAATCACATTCATTGAGTATGTCTTCAACATGTGCTTTGAGGCTTCTTGTGTTCAAAGATGCAATGAGGAGCTCAGATTGGGATATAATTGTTTGCAAATCATTTTGCAATTGCCATCTCTAATTTTCACTCCACCAACATACCAGATTGGGATGGTATCAAGTTTGATCGATTGAATGGTAGTAGGAATCTTGAGTGTATTGTCACTCCACCAACATTGTACGTAGCCTTTCCTATATACGCTAGTATCAATCCTTTTGTTTTGGCGGATCGTTTGTCTACAAAATTGTCGTAGAAGCGTACAAAGTGTCTCAAATATTAATTTAGTTGTAAACATTTTTCCTGTACCTACACCTCTTGTGAGAAAGAGGTGGAATGGATTTGATGGGTTGAGTCACTTTTTTGTTGCTATGTATTTAATGATTGCTTTTTGTTCCTTGTTTAGCATTCTTCTCTTTTTGTAGTAGTCAATGGTTGAAGATATGAAGGGATGCTTCCCAATTTTGAATTTGTTTTTCGTGTATTTGTTTTTGTTGAAATGATCTCAGTAAATTACAAATCAGATTTTAAGTCATATTGTTCCTCAACATAATCATTTTGTTCGGGTTGTTTTCTCATGTTGTCAGGAATATCATTGTTTAGCTCTTGTTCTCTAGTCACGTCATCGATGTCACCCCATGTAGGAAATTATGTTGGAAAGTGAATTTAGATTCGTTGTGTTTGATAGTTTGTTCATGATATGCATATGCTTGTTTCTAAGTCACAAATCCTTGTTGCGGTGTTTTCTCATCGGCGGCGAAAGGAACATATAGCAACAACTTTTCAATGGCAGAGTTTTCAATGTCAACTTCTTTGTTGTATCGATATATCGAATGATGTTTTCCTTTCTTTTTTTAATTTTTTTGCTGTTTCTTTGGTATTCGATACAAATTTAGATAGGCAAATATGTGTCGATGTAGCTGATTGCTTGATGTAGTGATCTATAATCGATTGACACATTATGTTATCCGATTCATCGGGGTCTTTATTCAAAATCGTTGGTGGCTTGAGGACAAGTGTACGTTGATCGATGGACTCATGTCTATGAAGACACATTTTTGAGAGCAACTATGCAATGGCAATGATGTGAGCGAATGATGTGAACCGCTTCTTTGAGAAGAAATTTATTGGGTGTTGAGCAATGTGTTGCCTAGTTGTCGCACCATTTCATTTGCATCGATATTTCTTTCTTGATGGCATTTTCTAATTTTTGAAATGATTTTGTTGTTGAATTGTCGAAGTTTAGTCATATACTGATGTACAATAATGCGTTCTTTGCATGTGCATTGAACACATATTGGGCATCCGTGTTAGCTCTCCATAGTTGCGGAACTTTTTTAGAAAAGCTATTGGTCTATGTATGTGAAGGTTTTCATGTCAAAAAAATCCTTGGTTGTTTTAGTGTGCTTTTTATTGCTGTATATATTCGAGCTCATTGATTTTTAATTCTTCCAGGAACACGTCAAAGGTGTCTTCTTGTTTATATTGTTTTTTCTCTAACATAGCAAAAATATCCTTTGCATTTCAAATTTCCAATTCTGTTGGTTGGTTGGAAGGCTCAAGAATCATGGTTCTTCTCATCGGAGGTATTGGGAAATTATATCTATAATTTAATTTCGACTTTCTATAGCATCTTTTGGTGTGGTGATGTTCATGTAGTCTTGCAATATCAGTTTCTAGGTTGTCCGTGTTGCAAGATATGTATTTGTTTACAAAATATTCAATTTCATTATTCTCGTTTTGTCCATAAATTGGAGCAAATTTGGTCCATACCAAGAAGTGTGTATGTTGATTTCCTCGGTTTTGGAATTCTGTTATGGAGAAGCGATCTTGTATTGGTCCAAAAAATGATTCATCTTTGTATATCATCTATACCAATGCTTTGATCTGTAGTTGTAGTACGTGTACAAGTGACATGGTCCTTTCTTATTAGGAAGTCGTTGTCTACATGTGAGAAAGTGATGGTTTTGAGTAGATTTAAATTTCTTTTCTTTTTTATGATACAATTCAGACAATGTTAATGTGAGTGGTTTCCAATTCTTCTCAACACTTATAAATGTCAAAAAGAAGGTTGGTGGTCCTAACTATCGTATCATTGCAAATGTGTTTCTTCGTAATTATTGTAAATAATGTGGAGATGTGCATATTTGTTTGAAGTGCATGTATCCAATATTTGATTCCAACAATTTGTCCAAGTTTGGTTTGTATTTAACATCTCTTACAAGTAACTTTTTACCTTTCAATTGTGCTTTTCTTATCCTCACCCACATGGTTCTTGACACCTGGCCTATGATAATATTTAGCGCTTTGAAGAAAATGTTTGTTGTATGATAAGTAAAAGCACGATTTGCATGTTGCAATTCCCAATGTGTAATTTGAAGATATGAAAATGAATTCGTTATATTGTCAGGTCGAGGATCACCGTAAAAAAGCATTGGGAAATTCATTTCTTGAACAAATTTGTCTTTGAAAATACCAAGTGGATGTTGTTGCTGCTGCAAAGCAACTTGTATTAATTTATTTTGCAAATCACGAATGCAATGTGACTCTCAGAATCCATGCACCATGGTTTCATTCGGTGCATCTTCTTCATCTCCAATGCTTGTCTTTATCGAATGTATTGGAGCTCATCTCGAGTGTGGTTTTTGTGTCAATATCATGAAATAGTCTCTTCCAATCCTTTTGACGCGTATTTTTTCCATTTGATATAAGTTTCTCTTACATAATTTTTGCAAAAGCACACATGATAATGTATGCTCGTACTTTGCCTTCTTTGAAAGGGTTTTTGTATTGAAGTCTTCTTTTAAGTTCCACTCCAATTGTATGTGTCTCGTCTAAGGATCATGGCAAGGCCTTTTGTATTATATTGGTATTGGAAGGGACGTTGATGATTGCGCCAATCATTCCTATTTGTGGTTTTTGTATCCTAGCTCTCTTATTTGTGCAAATGTAATTCGAAGTGAAACAAGTCACTCTTCAAGTTCCGTAAGCATTTTGACATATGACAAGGAATTGTTCAGTTTGATGTTGTCTAGTGATGTAAGTTTTGGCATCTTTCCAGGTTTTCAAGGACTCTTTATGCTTCTTGCATATTTTCTTAGACATTATAGCTTTGTCCTTTTTGCCAAAGTCATGTATGTCTATTTTTCTAATTGAGTAAATTACACCATACTGTAGCTAAAATGCAATTGCTTGCAGATGGGACATGCATGTTTTGGTGTGTCTTGGATTTTTTTGTTAAATTTGTCAATGGGCGTATTTACATTGTCTTTGCGTGCTTATTATTGTAGTTTTTATTTCTAGCAATAGACTTGAAATGACGAAGTGATGGTTTAATTGTCCTCGGAATTACATATTCTAGTTGAGTATATGGTTTTGAATTGGCTTGTTGTGGTTGTTCTTTGATTATTGTTGAATTACTACATCGAGCAGTAGACTTGGTATAGCGGATGGATGTTTTACTTGGTGGTGTTGTCAAAGACAATCGTTGAGTATTTTGTTTAGTAATTGACTCTTTTTGACGATTCATAGTTAGCGGTTCAAAGTGGACGTGTGTTGTTTACGTTTCAAAATATATTATATTAAAAGTTGCTTTGGGTTGTGCACAATTGGAATATGTGGTTAGAATACATTTTTCACTCAATGACCACAAATTAATTGTTACATTGAGTAATAGAGATATTCATTCCAGAAGAATTCTTTCCCCTCAATTTGCCCTTCTTGGAAAAGTGTTCCCAAGTTCACAATGTAATCTTGCCAATTCAAAATTTTTGGTTTTTTTCGAATGAAGTCGACTATTAAGTGTTTTTCCAAGAGACAAAATGCTTCAGGATTTCTAGAAAGTATTTCATTACAGAATGATTGAGCGATGTAACGACGTAAGCATTGTATGTCATATTCTCCATTCGTTAAGAGGCAAATTGAGTTGAATAAGCTCTCACGACAATCACAGGGGTGTGTAACTAGTCTAGACAAGCCATACTTATTTAATTCATTTGAAATGGTAGACCAATTCAATTCGATCTCGCCACAAGAGCACGATAGTTGCACATGTGTCACAAAAAAATTGTAGTTTTCATTATTTTTGCAATATAATGGTTCATAGTGGCTCATAATGGATTTGTGTCATGGAATAAGATGTAGTATGAAAGTTGAGGACTATTTACATTAAATCAAAGGTAATTCATTTTTGTTGTAAAATATCAAACACATATTTGCATATTCAACCATCTTGATAGCCAATTAATGCAAAAATTGTCACCCCATGGTCCTGTTTGATTGTTTGAACAATGCTATATGAGACAATCGCATTATGCGTAAATATGTTTCTATGTCATGTATTCCATGCATAATCTGCAATTGCATTGGGTCTAATTCCAGTTGATAAGTTATTAGTGCATCGGGTTCACCTCTTTTTAAACAATTCGAAATGATCGGTGATATTGTTACATAGTTCTAAAGATGTATATTTGAAGTGTAGAAGCACCTGAAATGCGTCGAACAAGAAATCCCCCACATGGTAAGAAAATGTTGGTTCTCTTAGTAAATTTTCTGCACTTAAAGCATCATCGATGGAAGCGTACTTCACTCTATCGTCGCATGTTTGATTGGTTGTTGCTCTATATTGATCTATTGTTCGTTTACATTTTTGTTAACAAACTCCATTGAGTACAAAAGTAATAAACAAGTAATGTTTTGAATCAGTACCTTTGCGTAAGATCTGCAATTATTATTTTTGTAATAAATCACTTAGTCGTGAACACTTGCAACATAGACAACACAATAACACGAGAATTAGATATTAAAAAATCACACATTTTTATAAGATTCGCTTTCAATTAAGATTGAAAAAGATAATACACTTGATTATAAAATTAAATAGGAAAAATAGTTATAATTTTGATTCTATAAAACTCCATATGTACAATTTATAAAGAAAAACAAATAATTATTTTATAGATCCGAAAAAACATTCATGTTAATATAAAATAAGTGTAATACAATATTTATCATACATTATGCCAAACATTTAGACAATACTAAATCACTAAATTAATTAATGAATCATACAAAATGAAAGTAGTCTCCATCTCAACATTAATTTATTATTATATTATAAAGAAGTATAATTCTTATTTTTTTTTAATGAAATTATTACATATGATTTTGTAAACAGTAACTAATTTTCCAACTGTAACAAATATCCATCCCATAACTTGAATACTTGACTTCACTTTTCAACTTAACAACTTCACAAATGAGTATTGGTATTGGTGCCCTGTCAAAGCTAACAAGTAGTGGTTAAACTCATTTATGAAATGTATAATTCCGGACTACATATGCCGCGTGACACGTGAAGGCAGTGGTGTCAACTAGCCGTGATGCCAGGGAAAGTTTGTAGGACACTAAGTGTTAGGTTTCTGCAGGAGCACAAATTTGGCTTTCAGCTATAGTAATGTTTTCCACTTTCTGCCAATTGCTTCTGCCTGGCCTTCTCTACCCAGTGCATTTTACAATCCACAAACTGGTTTTCTAGCAGTAGAGTGGCTTGTAGGTAGCGCAAATGTGATGGGCTAGTTGACTTCTAAGGGGAAAAACCTTGGACTCGGGAAGCCAAATGCAACTGCAATACACAACTTTTTATTTTTCAGTATGTAATTACTCAAGACTAGTCCTCCAGTGTGAATGTAGGAAGTAATGGTTAAGCCCAAATTAATCAATGGCTGCCAAATAATACAGCCGAGGACAATTTGGCATTTTTTTGAATTGGTATGGGAAATTTCCAGAGTTTAAAGATGTAGATTTTTATATAACAGGGGAAAGCTATGGAGGTATAGTCAAGGTCTCTCTGCCTCTGTCTTTTTAGACTCATTGCTTGTTGCATAGACCATGTAATCATGTAACCTTGATGCTAATCACTTTTATCTTGCAGGACACTATGTGCCTCAATTAGCAACACTTGTGTTACTGATTACAACAAAAGGCCAAACATCACACCTATCAAGCTGAAAAGAATAGCTGTATGTATGTATATACTTTAATTACTATTTGAGATTGTTTTTATCAATTTTTTAACAAAAATCTATACAAATACACTTATATTACACTAGTTTACCCCATGTTTTAAGTATAAACCTTCAAAGTAATGATGCCCAGTATGAAATGTTATCCTGGCAGATTGGTAATCCATTTTTGGAGATAGAAATGAGCATAAACAATGGACAATTTTTGTGGTGACATGGCTTGATCTCAGATGAAAGTTACCATCTAGAACAGAGTGTCCATAACACTTCCAGGTTGTGGACAGAAGCTTATGTTATGGGCCAAGAATCTCAAGCTTGTACATATGTATTTAACAAGATAGATGGTGAAATTGGAGATGTGAATTCCTATGATGTTATATTAGGTATTGTCTATCTGATCATGCATTGTAGACAACAACATCTAGAAAGCTAGGGAAGCTTCAAAAGAAAGTAAGCACTTCTACTTGAATGAAATGAAAATCTATCTCTAATATTGGCTTAACTCTAATCATATATTGACATATGTAATTGAATAGATTCTGCAAAAGTTCAACTGGAATGATCAGTGTATTGTAGATGAGATAGATTCATACTTGAACAGAGACGATGTGTCTTTGTAGATGAGATTGGATTCCAAATGCCCATTTCATTTTTTTGAACACCCACTTAATTTTTTATGAACAATCGTCTTTTTGGATACCCTTAAACATTTTTGTGGATATGCTTTAACATTTTTTGGATAACCATTTAACCATTAATTTTTTTTATACAGAGTCTTGTCATTCTCAAACCTCCATCGATGGTCCGAAGAACATGTAGATTTTTATCAGGTTCCAACCTTCATTATTAGGCCTAATAACTAACCTATTTTTTCTCAATTTGTCCTCTATTGGACTCAACTGGAGATATATAATTGGTTGGTCTATAATTGAGGTTATGTCGTTGTCATCTGACGATGCTGACACGGCTGCAAATATCTGACATGTAATTCTTAGGCATTAGCTTCTTTACCATTGGTCATTTATAGTATTGTAGTAACACAGTTTGGATGTTCATATGTAAGAGATCCACTGTTATATTCTTTTTTTTTGCACAATCCGTGTGAGTTTTTCATTATTTTTTGAGAAAATTTGGAACAGGATTGGTATGAGGAGATGGGCTTTGGTAGAGAGGGAAAGATAGATAATTGAAGATCCACCTGAAGATTGGGGGATTCCAAATGTGTAGTAATAACCATGTTATTTTGGTTCGATTTATGGAAACAAGGAGGCCCCTGGCTACAAGAAAGGCTAGTTGCCAATGGATTTTTGAACGTTTGATATGTCTTCACCCTGCAATGTTTTTGTGACTATTTGCTTGTTGCAAGTTGACTCATCCATTGCCTTTCTCAGGCACCGCCAAGTTCCCAATTTATGTGGCTTTTATGATGTTTGAACAGAGAGCAATATGAATTAGCGACGAGCCTGTAAAAAATTATAAATTCCGCATATATGAATGGAAGTTTTTACACTCCCTAATCATTTTTCCTTTCTTTTTGTCATTGTTTATGACGTTTTCAGTTTCGGTTTTTGTTTTTGGAAACATAGATGAGGCCCATGACCTATTTCATTTATTTTGAATTGTCTAACACCCATATCATATTTTTCATTTATATGTGCACTGATGGTATCTTTTTTTTCTTAGTTTTTGGGAAGGAGCCGAGTGTAGTGGGAACTACTGTTTAAATCTTAATGAACCAATTCATGCAACACACATAAGAAGAGAATTTAAGAAGGTGTGGGTGCCAAATCAGGACAAAACATCTCCAAGAAAACTATGGCTTCTGTAAGTTCTCTGGAGTGAAATCTGCTCAGGTGGTTGCAGGAAAAAAATTAAAAATGAAATCTTCACCTAAACTTCTGCAGTGGGCATGTTTTAGGAAGGGAAGTTTTAGCTAAGAGCTTATATGCCTAAGGCATATGCTATCAAGTTAGTTTAGAGGGTAATTTTCCTGAAGTGACTACAACTGAGTTATCCATAAAGAGGTCATTTCCATGATGTTTATAAACAGAGGGTTGTTTTCCAAAATATATTCTGTCACATGTTTGAGGAGGATCATTGCTCAGGATATTCTCTAACACAAATATAGGGATGGTTACTTCTGTGCTTCCCGTATTATGCTATATTAAAAGTTACTCCATAGAGTTCTTTTAGGGTTTTAGGTCACTATAATTGGCAGCCATTTTCTCTTTGCAAAGGTTTGACAGGTAGGCTGCATAGTTCAGAGTCAGACTGTGTTGTTGAAGTATTTCGTAGAAAAAGAAACAAAAAGGGTTCACATGCATGGTTGTGTGTTTGAAATTATTCTTTCTGGAAACAGGTGCATTTCACAATTTTTGTGTACACATTATGTTGCCACAGTATCTCCCAAAGGATGAGTAAAGAAAGCACCAGTGGAAATAAAGAGAAAACCAGCGAAGGATCAATGCAAATAGTAATGATCCTTTGTCACTTGATCCAACACAGTCTTGTTGCAACCATTGAAGCAATGCAAATTCAACAGATTCTGACTAGATAACCGGGGTTTGTGAGATTTCATCCTCTTTCAACATAGTGTGGTGGTGGCTATGGCTGAAGAGATACGACATACCCTTCGATATGAACAATTCCAGAAAACAAGGCGAGAACTAAGAAAAGTATGTCTTTTAAACATTCGTGCAATAACAAATAGCATAAAAATTACACTAAAAAAATTAAAACTACCATCTCATGTGGGGAATATATACACACAAAACTGCTAGATCTATTGCAATTTAAACAAACAGATTATAGATAAATTTCACACAAATCATTTTCGAGAAAAACTCTATTAATAAAATGTATGAAGCGAACCTGAAAATAATGCCTCACAAGCACAAACACAGAAGCCCATTGTACACAAAGGATGGATATGGACAAAATAATTGCCGACGCAACAAAATAAAGATGTTCACGATATAGCCGCTGGTAGAGATAGGATGCATACACAAAAACAATTGGTGGTGTAGCAAATCTACATAAAAAGAGAGGGTTTGGAGATTTAAGTTACCTAAAGATGAAGTTTCAAGCATGCAACAAGAAGCTTCAAGAAGTATCAGTGTATGGCGCTGGAGTCCAATGCCAAGTACAATAAACATAAAATAATGTTCAATCTTTTCATGTTAAGACTGATTTTTTCCATGTACTGAATTGAATTAATGATTCTCATAAATACTGTCAAAATCTGATATAAATGATAGGACACTTGTCAGTTTAAAATTTTATTATTTTAAAATGTTAGAAAATTGCTTTGGCAATAAGACTCAAAAATAGTCACATCACTTTTGAACACCAATCAATTGGCTAGAAAAATAAATATGTTAATTTTAAAAATGTTTGAAAGTAATCATAACTTTTAAATATGCCAAAGTTGGAAATAATAAAAGCATCTTATTGGTCACTTTTGCAAAATTAATATGCTACATTCAAATGTATAGTATTCCCGCCTAGGCAAAGAACATGCTTTGAAAAATTAAACAATTGTCATCATTTGCACCATAAGTCTTTGCGAAATTTAACAATTGTCATCATTTGCACCTTAAGTCTTTGCGAAGTCGTTTTCATTCTATTTTTTAAGCTTGACAAAGGTAACTCGCCGTTCACTCCACTAACAAATACTATATATAAATGCAACATGTGCATTCCTCAAAGTTCACTAAACCCCAACATTTTGCCTAATTCAAACCCCAACATCCGTGGTATTCTCCATAATAATATCACATCTCTTTCGATGGAGGCGTTGATTTACTGCGAGTTGCTTCAAATTGCCATATACACATGAGCAAGATGTTTACCCTGAACAACTCCCTCGTTTTGATTCACAAAAACAAGGGCATGGTGATAAGGGTAAGACAATGAAGATGAAATCTAAGGCCGGTGAGAAGAAGAGAAGCGATAGTAGTAAGGCTCCACTTGTGGTGTCATATTTTTCTGTGGGATCCAATCTCTCACGCCTCTAGTCACACTTTATTCAACTCATTGGTTGAGATTAGAGTGTAGGAGTGTCAGGGGAATAAACAACATATTCTTGTTTCTTCGTCCTTGAGTTAAATATGCCATGTCTTATTGTTGTCGCTTCATCACGCCTTGGTTGCTTCTCAATCTAAAATTTTCTTTATCATACCTTCACTTGCCAAAGTGGTTGGTGTGATGGTGAAAGATTCAGCAATTAATATAACACAACAACCAAATCATCATTGTTGGATGCTCCTTGATGCTGTAATAAGTATTTTTGTTGTCACAAGTTGATTTGCAATTCTAGTACAGAGGTTAATGTTATGTTACCAACCTCGTTGAAAACTAATTGTTTGATCTTAAATATTTATGTAGCTACTTTCCCGATTATTTATAGCAGCGGATTAATGTGCTTCTTGTAGATCAGCGTATGTCTTAGGCTATGTCGAGCCATTCTAATGTCTTTGATACCTATCAAAATCGTATAAACAAGCTGTAGTCCTTTTGTTCTAACTTGGCAGGGTTCATCCCTCCCCTTTGTTCCATCTTTTTCATTTTTAATTATTTAAAGTCGGTTTTTGTGCGAAATTGTATTCATAATATGAATTTAACTATCCATTAACACACAAGGATTCATAAAGCATTATTCACATATCGCAACATGATTTGGTTTTGTATATATCACTAAAATTGTTTTCATTTATGACAAATTCACTCTTTTCAACATACTTATTATTGAGTGATTTCTTGATTACATAATAATTAAATGGTACTTATAATATATAATCAAACTTTACTATATATATATATATATTTTCATTTTCATTATAATTCAATAAGTATGCAATTCTACATTTAATGGATAAAATCATTATTTCTATAAATTTTATGAGTTAAAGAGTGTATAAACATGAAAGAATACATAAATGCAACATAAAATTATTTTCAATGTCATTAAAATTAATATTTTTTTATCTTCTCTATGACATAACTTATATATATATATATATATATATATATATATATATATATATATATATGATTTAATAGGATCTCTTCTTGTTGTACTTGAAAATATTAAATCTATTTGATCATTTTCAAGCATTATATTTTCTTTTCTTTTGATTGAAAATCACACTGTTATTAATATAGAAGATATGATACTACACTAATTATACGAGATAATAGGTGGAAGACGCTCATACCCCAAAATGCGCTAAACCGAGGCAAAAAGGCCATCTCAACTCATGAGGGCATGAAATACAATAATATTTATAAAAGCATGTTTTTTAACAAAAAAGGAGCAAGAAACAAAAATGCTCTAGAAAACATGGAGGCCCACAAAACATTATGCCATGGCAACAAACATGGAGGTCGGAAAAGTGGTGGGCTATTTGGCTTGACTCCCCAACCAAAGGTGGCCGAGAGGTGTGCCATGTGAGGGATGGGTTAGCACATGTCGTGCTACTATTGCTGCTCTTCTTCTTCTTCGAGTTGGTGGCGGGGAGAGATCATAAGTGCCAATCGTGAGAATTTCTCCTAGAATGGGAGCCTCACTCACTACCATCGCAGCCACCAACACTACTGAGCCGGTCAAAGACAACCTCCGCCGCAGGCGGGGAAGGGTTCTAGGATCGGGAGGATAGCGATAATGTTAAGGAGATAAGCTTTGCCGCTTTCTAGAGAGGTGTTTAAGGAAACCCCGTCCCTACGAGGGAGAGCGGTGGCGTGGCAAATTTGGAGGAACCTAGCTAATGACAAGCATGGCATTGCCCTAATGTGCAAGCGGACCGCAAATGTTCCACCTCAGAGGAAGGATTTCTTTACTCGCACTTTGAACTTAGAGCATCACATTGGAGATCACATTAATTTTGTTAGTCACAGGGAAGTCTCTTTCCATAGTAGTGTTGTTAAAGCATGCAAAATTTATATCTTTCTATATGTAAAAAGAATAACATCCCTATTTTTTCAAAAAAATGTTGAATTATTCAGAAGCTTTTGAATCCCCCGATAGAAACATTTTCTAGGTGAAGAAATAAGGATGAAGGGTTGAAACAGTGTACATCGGTTTCAAGGAGATTGAGCATATGGGAAAAACTAGAAAAGGTGTTTGTGAGACTTTGGTCACAGTGGCAAGCGAGCACATTGGATTAGCAACTCCCAAGTTCTTGAGCTTTGTCTCCAATAGGGAGCCCTTGATAAAGAAGGCACCATAGAAAATGTGTTTTTAGGCTCAATATGAGCTTTCCAAATGCTTTTCAAACCTTCTCGCCTATCCCATTTTAGACTTGAGATTCCAAGAATGATTTAGAAATTCACCTATAATAAATTTTAGGGCAAGG
Organism: Taxus wallichiana var. yunnanensis; assembly: GCA_018340775.1. Taxonomy (NCBI): domain Eukaryota; kingdom Viridiplantae; phylum Streptophyta; class Pinopsida; order Cupressales; family Taxaceae; genus Taxus; species Taxus wallichiana. The sequence goes on along the minus strand of CM031238.1, from coordinate 588,968,872 downwards.
AGGTGGTATCTAATGTGGGGTTTATAACGATAAAAAGGAGTCGCCAAAGGCTAATGCCATTTCTCCCCTAAGAAATACAAGAGGAGATTCCTATTTTGTGCGGACAAGTATCATGCATGGAATTTTTAATCTTTGAAAGAGAATCTACATCCTCTTATTTTAGTTTAAATTTAGCTTTCAGCAAGTCCTATGGTAGTGAATCCTTGGAAACCTTGCGGTAATAGGTCACCCGAATTACTTTAATGCCCTTTCGAAGAGCTCGAGGCTTTTATCTAGGGGACCACCAAAGGGAGACAAATTTGATTGAAAGTCCCGCCTGAAGCTATCCCCTACCCAAATGAGTTTGGGTTTGAGCGATTCTAAAGCTTTCCATATGATTTTAACAACAAATGTGCCACAAACCTTCATTGAGACAGGTGAAAGGAGAAGGCTTTAAAATCCCAATCCTTGCCAAGTTTTTTTTTTTTGAACCAGAGGGGTTCCTTGGCTAATAAAATGTCTGAGAAGAATTTTCCAGGCTTTAGATCCTTCAAGGCTTCGAATTATCCACTTGATGCTAAGGGTAGAGCCTTGGAGTTTGACATCCAACAACCCCAATCCTCTTGCTTCTTTGGGATTGCAACAAATTTCCCAAACAACTATGTGGAATTCTTTGTGCCCTTCATAGTTGGCCCATTAGAAGTCTCTAAGAAGCTTTTCTAGCTTGTTGTAAGTGGCTTTAGATGGAGCCCAGTAAGAAGAGTAATAGACATGAGTGACTTCTAAAACTTTGGAACGGATTTGAAATTTCCCAGCAAGAGAAAGGGGTTTAGTTATCCAATAGGAAATTATTTTTTCCACTCACTGAATAACATAGGACCATAACTCGAAGGAGAAGCTCTGAAAGGAAATGGTATACTAATAACTTTAAATTGAACATGTGAGGTTGTATCCATTACCATTGAAATTTTGCTAGCCAAGAAGGTTTGGGAGCAAGTTATTGTCTATAGCATTGGGTCTTTTTTCCATTAGATGGTGAAGCCGTATAAAGAAAAATATATTTAGACATTATTGCCTAAATCTTGGATTCATCATTAAGATTTTATTAGTTGTTAATAAGATTTCATTGGGAGTCGAAGTCTAATCGAAAAAATTAAAGGTTTCACTTGGGCTTCACTTGAAGAGATAGAAATAAGTATACGATTTACATTTTCAATGGGTAAGACAGATCGAAGAGTTTCTTAGGCAAGTTCCTTCTATTTATTGTAATCTTGTTATCTTCCAAGAATTTAATCATTGATTTCACCTTAAGACCGTTCTAAGGACTCACCACAATAAGAGATTGTTGATTTGTTTACGCGGGATCACAAGGTATATTTGTTTCTCTTGTTTTTTTTTGCTAGGTTCAAAAACATAGTCCTCTACCAAACGACACAAGACCAAGGTAACTAGAGCGATGCAAGATGATTCAAGTTTGGATAATTAGAATTAGGTTTGACAATTCAAGGATAAATCATATTCTGAAAAGTGAAAATTCAACAAAGGATACGCATGTCAAAACAAGTTCATTTAATCTTATTGACAATAATATTTCTCAAATTGACTTTCAAACGATAACAACAACCTACATGAGAACAATACAAAATTATAACACAATGCCTTCTATATAGTCTTCACAATTTCCATACCAACGTTTTAAAGCAAGGAAAACATTCGTACAACAGCAGTTCCTAAGAAGGATGGAATCCACTTTCTACACGTGTTTCTTTTTCTCTCTCTTTTTTTTTCTACTCAGAAATCCTCCACCGCACATTTGTTAGCACATGTACGGTTCATAAGCAATCGAGTACGATAAAAGCTATAACATTAAAACAATATGTTGTTATCTAACCATTTCAAGGAAGAAAAGCACCGTTGAAGAAAAGAAAACAAAAATTCAAGAGTCTAAACAAGAGCAATTAAAGAGTCATAAAAAGCATAAAATGTCTAAATAAAAGGGATTTGGTGCACTAACTCTATTTAATTATCATTTTCTCATAGGAGCAGTTAATAAACATCATAGTGAATTTCACCCATATCACAATAATGACCGTCATTTTACAAGATAACATTTCGAAACAAAAACAATTACAGGAAGAGAATTAATTTCAAACGTGATCTGTCCCTATTTGTTTAAGTTAGTTCACCAAGCCAAGGATTCACTATGTCATTGGAAGATCCCAAACAATCAATCGACATGAGAATATCTAAACCAACATGACTTATTAATATTAAGATGATGTGCCTATAACAGTTAATTTTATGTCAGCACAGAACAAATAAATTGGAAAGAAAAGGGATGAGACGCACAAATGACCCCGTATGGGCCACGTCCTATCCTAACAATCCTTCTATTAAACTTTCTTCTAATCAAGAGAATGTCTTAAGAAAAAGGACAAACTTTGACAAGACCAAACATAACCATTATAAATCTTACAGGAGGTTACTCAATCATTCACAAGAACACAACACAGGATACATAGCTTCCAAAGGATCTATCGTCAACAACAAGTCAACTTTAACCTTTTTGGTCAACACATAACCATTCTACTACAATGACAAAGCAAGGAGGTCAGTCACAACGATCACCACAAAAACCAGATCAACCAATGAGTTTCCAAACACACCAAACTCTAAGTCACAGGAGAATGATATTTAAGCATCTTTACGGAGCAAAATGTAGAGTAATTTCTTACGCATAAAACCAACATCCCAATTTTAAGATTTGAAAACTTCCTCACTAATGATCAAGTAGCTCTCATATCCTCCAACATGTGTGAAACAAAAATCAAGGTAAGAAAGAGTATTTCCTCTGACATTTTAAGCTATCCAAAAGAAATGTGAGTATCGTCAAAAGAAAACATTCCATAGGTTCAGCTACATTCCTCAAAACATACAACAGTCACCAAGGGAGAGAAGGTGATTCCAAAGACAACAATCTCCAAACGGTGAACATGAATTGATATCGATTATGAAAATCAAACATGACACTCGAAGAATAAAAGTATTTCTTCGAGCGATTCCAAACAAAATAACAAAAGCAACTAACCTAGTTGAAAGTAAATATCAACTTGGCTCAATTCAAAAGTCAGTCAAGCTAAGCACACACCAAGCCAACTGGGAAGGGTTACTAGAACCTAAAACAATTGAAAGAAAAGGATAGAGACAGGAATAGCATCATTCACCTATACACAATGCACTCGCAGTACTCAATCCCTAATTCGCAAATACCCGACATAACCCAGGACTACAGATCTCGAACCGAAACAAGAATAAGAACAAAACAGGAACTATAAGGTTGAGTCCAACAACAATGTTTGATAAAACATTCAAATCGTGAGACCAACATAAGGAACTAGGGGGTGTTCATTACAGGACCCCCACCTCTTTTGTTTTATTAGTCTTAAGAACAAAGTTCCCCCAAATAATATTTATTAAAACCCAGAAAACAATATAAAGGCTTCAACCAACGCAATCATTTCTAATGCCAAAACAAATACAAACGAGCCAGGAAAGTGGAAACCAAATAGCATACCATCACACGAGTCATTTATATGAAGAGAAGAGTTATTTAATGATTCAATTAAATAACAGCATAAGAATTAATGGTATAGAGAATATCGTGCCTGATTAAGCTCCCGCAGTCGATCACAAGATGGACGGGGCCTGCAACAGCAACCCAACCAGCGCAACTTCTCTTCCTCGGCCTGCTGAAGGTCCAAACTCTGTTAACGGCCATGCTCTTGACTTCATAACATCAATCGTATAGAGCTCCTTTCTTAAACACATAACAGTCTTAGTTATAGGTCCCACAAATCTCCGCCCATAAAAATATGACATTGGCAAATAAACCATTCGACAGTGACACCACATCCTCCCTGGATGGATGGAAAGAAAATATGGAAGAAGCCAAATCTCTGGAGGCAATGGATTGTTTCCAGACCAATCAAATACTCCAAGCGCCAGAAGCCACATTTTTCCCCATGAAGGTATAGCAGTAGCACTGCCATGGTCCAAAATCCATACACGACCTTTTTCCATTGCTTCTTTATCTCCTCCATCGGACCCTTGGCCAAGAAGTCTCAAAGTTACATAGTTTAGTACTGTCCCAAACATTGTGCTGAAGCCATGATCCTGGAGATTGACCTTTAACTGCTTCTGGAAGGCTGGATTTTTTTTTTTTTAGGTGCTGTAGGACAGCCTTAAGAGCCCTCGTTAGCCTGTGATTTGTTGCTTCCTTGAGAGAGGAGTCTGTATGCCTTTCTAATAGAATCCCCATACCAACATCCACATATTCATCTGATAGTGCACGAGCAAGAGAAGTTTTCACATGATCTTCAAAAGAACTAGAAAAGAGTGTGACATCATGAGATCTAGACAGGCTCGAATGTTCATTCGACCCAAGGCTTTGGTAAGGTGAGGATATCCGACGTAAAGAAGCAACATCCACACGAAGCACACTAGCAGATAATCCACAAAGCTCTAAAAGAAAGGCGCAAGAGGCCACCAAAACATTATTTTCAAAATGCATAACAGCGAGTGGCATTATTGAGATAAGAAGCTTCTTTTCACTTTGTGTCAGCTGTGAAAGCAACACCTGAATCTCAGAGGAGGCTTGTGATTGACCTCGTGAAGACTGTCCCATTTGTTCTTGGACACACCCCAGTGAATTCAATCTCTGTGCTCGATTTCCAATGAGACAATTGAAAGCTGCAAGTGCACGTCCCCTGTGCAAGTGGTGTTCGATTCCAAAGTCACCCTCCTTGGCCTCTGTTTCTGTATCTACCCTGCGCAAATAATGGCCGCTCAACCGCTCTCGGCTCATGATAACGTGCCGCCTCCATTTTTTTCTCTGTTTTCTAATCTGAAAAAAAAAAAAAAATGCACACAGTGGCCACAAACAGAAATACCAGCACAGAAAACAAGCACAATATACGTATGAAAGAACGGGCACAATCACACCATCTTCAACAGTAGTATCCAACGGAGAAGGGAGGTCTCAAAAGAGAATCATTGCAAAGGAATTTCTTCAGGTCTCTTGGTAACACTCTCACTGTCACATGGTCGATTTTGGCAGGGACAACTCAGTACAAGATTTGGATCTGAAAAATATCCTGCTACCTTCATCTCCCAATACATTTTCTCCAACATTGAAAAGATCCCTGTGCCCGTGGGTGCGATCTGTCACCAAAACTGGGACAAGCTTATGGCGGAAACAAATAAAATACAAGCATAGAACGCAGTCTCCAGATTGATCGAGCTTCTTCCATGCTAAATTCATCACTTGGACAGAGCGACTTTACAAAATGAAAAGGCAAGACAGCTCAACAAAACTTTATCTCGTTCTCCAACTACAGCTGCAAGATTTTGCAACAACTGTTCACGACTGTGGTCGCGTGTAAACCAGAATAGCAGGTGCAGCACCATCGGTTCCTTGGGCTCACCCTGCAGCAGCTGTCGCACCTAGCTCTCTTTGGGCCACGGGTTTTCTTAGATCAGTTTACTTCCCGACCTGCAGCTGCTGCACAAAGCTAGTTACTTCCTCACGGAACTCTCCTAGAAGGATTTCGGTTCTAAGCTCCACTGAACTGCCTGTACAGCATGATTTTGAGCAAAAATAAAATATCTTGAAGGAGGAACCCGAAATGACCTGTTGCAGGTCGCTACAGTGAATCCCTGACAAGAACACACCTCGCAGCATTCAAGAAGGTGGATGCAACACGCCTGCTCCACTAGCATCAAGTCAATTTTGTCTGCGTCCAGTGCATTGAATGAGAGGATCAAAACAAAGATTTTGGTGAAGAATAAAATAGGCCTCCACCGACTCCATCTTTCCCCCGCAAAGACAGACATGACAGTCTTAAATTTTGGCAGGTTGGGTGGTTGGGGGGGAGAGGCAGGTAGCAGAAAGGAAGCCCATGCCCAGTGGCATTACACTTAAACTTTGCAGATGTTTGGGGCTACAGCCTATATATATATATATATATATATATATATATATATATATATATATATATATATATTTTAAAGTTATCGAGTGGAGTGAAAGGCAAGTTACCTTAGTAGTTAACAACACGGCGGGAGAAAAATGGGTTCAACGACCTCACAAAAAGTGACTTCACAAAGACTAGTGAAATGAAATCAAACAAACATGTTTTAAAATGATTCTTCGTTGTGTATTGCTTTTTACGAAGAGATAAAGTTTACTTATTTTCAAACACACGTTCCTTCCTTGCTCTTACAAACAAAGATACGTAAAGACATAATTGACCTGTCATTTGTCAAATGAATCAAAAGCTATGATTTGGGCGACTTCACAAAGACTAGTGAAATGAAATCAAACAAACATGTTTTAAAATGATGCTTCGTTGTGTATTGCTTTTTACGAAGAGATAAAGTTTACTTATTTTCAAACACACGTTCCTTCCTTGTTCTTACAAACAAAGATATGTAAAGACATAATTGGACCGTCATTTGTCAAATGAATCAACATTTCTACGATTTGGGTGACTTCACAAAGACTAGTCAAATGAAATCAAACAAACATGTTTTAAAATGATGCTTCGTTGTGTATTGCTTTTTACGAAGAGATAAAGTTTACTTATTTTCAAACACACGTTCCTTCCTTGCTCTTACAAACAAAGATACGTAAAGACATAATTGGATTGTCATTTGTCAATGAATCAACAATTACGATTTGGGCGACTTCACAAAGACTAGTCAAATGAAATCAAACAAACATGTTTTAAAATGATGCTTCGTTGTGTATTGCTTTTTACGAAGAGATAAAGTTTACTTATTTTCAAACACACGTTCCTTCCTTGCTCTTACAAACAAAGATACGGAAAGACATAATTGGACCTCATTTGTCAAATGAATCAACAACGATGATTTGGGTGACTTCACAAAGACTAGTCAAATGAAATCAAACAAACATGTTTTAAAATGATGCTTCGTTGTGCTTTCGAGAGGCACTTTGAACATGTTTATTTTTCTACATGTTCTTTGCTTTTAGAAGAGATAAAGTTAATAATAATATTTCAATATTTCGATTTTTATTTTTGTAGTTTTTCGAGTGGGGCATTTGTGCTTTGTTGTTTAATGGTTATAGTGGTTTGTCTTGTTAAAACTATATCAAAAGATTGTGCTAGATTACTAGATCACAAATTCTATGGGTTAATCAAAAAGGGGAAAAAACCATCTCGAAAAGTAATAGAGACATCCAACATGGTGGACCTTAAAAGGATTTCCCCCTCCATATATGTATAGGTCATATGGGCTCTCAGGTCAACTGCTCAAAATCGATACACACATACACACACAAAGGAACATTAGAAATATATCATAATAATAGAGGAAATGAATGTTAAAATGTTGTAATTTTGGTTGTTTGATTTAAAAACTCAATGAACTTTATGAAGGGATGAGGTACTACTAAAATTATATCTAATAAAATATTGTTAATAGTGTAAGTTTTGTTATTAGTAAGTTTTAATAGGTTTCAATATTGCATATATTTTCTTACTTTAATGACAAAGTTCAAATATTATTAATATTGGGATTCAATTATTTGTAAAATAAGTGAAGTTCAAATATTCAACCAACTTTTCAAGCAAATGGCATTTGTATATACCAAGAATTCGTAAAGGTAGAAAAAACAAATCAATGTGTTGATCTATATTTTAATGTTGAGACAGATCCATCATATCATAAACCCATAAAATTCAAACATAGCAATATGTTCGTGAGTTCTTCTAAATTGTTTGTTGAAAGCAAATGAAATTGATGTACCTAAAAACAAATTCTAAATTTGCTTTATTTAACGCTTTCTTGTCTAGTCCTCTTATAGGTCATCTACTTATTAATAAGGAATGATAATACACTATATGCCTTAAATCAAACCATCCAAAAAATTGAAGTGCAAACGAGTACATTCTTTCACCATACACATTAAGAGGTGCATGCACATGCACGAGCACGTGCACACATACACACAAATGTTAAGTGGGATTTTTGTTACATTTTACTAAGAAAAAAATTCAGGTATCTTATAACTTTCTTAATTACAAAATTGATAAAGTCTATCTTGTAAAATATATTTAATGTAACCTTTGAAGTGTCAAAAATTTAGCGCCATGAACAATAAGTAAACATAAAGATGAAATAATTTGTAATCTAATCTAAATAGTATATAGAAATCACACACAAGATATCGACATAAGATTTCACCTAGGAAAACCCTTTGAGATAAAAGACCAAGCACAATAAACTTATTTTATTGGATTAAGTTCAATTGGAATACAAACACAATAAACAACCTTCAAGTTAAAGTAAAAATCATATAGTAGCTCAAAAATTTACAAAGTACAACTACGATAAGATGCAATCAATATTGGTTAGGTACTCAACCATATAAAAATATTTTTAGCCATGTTCTCACAAAGAACATTGTCACAATTCATACTTAAACTCAACCATCTAACCACAATTAACACTCTCTCATATTGTTGCAACCATTTCCAATATTCACTCCTTGGAGTCAACAAACATTTAAGATTTCTCACTACTTTGTAAACTCTATACACTAGAGACTCTGCAAATTCCTCATTGACCATTGAGCTAAGTCATCATTGCATAACGATTCTTTACTTTAAAGGTTGGGGCATTATCAACAAATTTCTATGCACTTCTAAATGACAATTTTATTAGACAAGTGTTGAAAACACATCATACATTGCACTCCCATGGTGTAGTGCATCCACTCAATATTTACTACTCATGTTACTTGACTCGGCTATACTAAACATGTATAAAAAATAATAGGGGTAGTGAGTTCTCACTATGCCTTCTTAGTGGGTGTTGACCACCTAATTGATCATCTCATATGTAGCTATTATAGTTGATCACTACCATTAATCACAAAGAGATGATAAAAACAAAGATGGATAAGTGGAAGCAAACATATCACATGAATTTTACAAAAGATTAAAGACAAAAATGAAAGGGTAACTACAAGTGTTTAAATATGTGTTTCAAGAACCAAAAGTATGCCACTTTAGTAAAAGTACAAAAAAATTCAACTAGCATAAAATTTAGATTTTGTTTGCCTAAAATAACTCTATATATACAATCAATTTCGAGTCAAATGAAGTGAATAAGCAATCACACATTTTCTTAGCCCAACAAATATTTATACTAAATAAATATTCATGTGGTTTTCTAGTAGTCATTATTCTAAAGAAGGACCTAACATAGAGGATGAGTATAAAATATGTAACATTGAATTGAATTCTCATTGAGATATAATATACATTTCAAAAGGATAGATGACTTGTTGCCTCGGTTCAATAATAAATACAATGTATTTATCCAAATTGGAATTCAAATCATGGTTTCATCAAACAAGAGTGAAAGAATAAGACACTTGGTAGAACACTTGCAAGACAAGAAAAAGATTCATATAATTATTAGTAATGTCTTTTGGTTTGTGCAATGTTTTTGCATTGCGCCTATTTACTAATTCATTTGTAATGGTACATTTGGATAGTGTATTACTTATTAACAAAACTTCATAAGAACATATTTTACAAGTATGGTGATTTTGATTAGTGCAATGAATAAGTAACGATGATTTTGCATTTTTCAATGAATCCAAAACTTCTTTGGCTACTCCATGTGGCATCTTCATTCATGGAAATCTATATGAAACCATGAGTATGTAATTCCGTTTGGTCAAAGTCAGCTACATGGAACTTTAGAAAGTGATTTTACTATGGAATAATCTAATGCGGACTCATTTGTTACAATAAATTTTTTTTTTTATTACTTGTTTTTTATTTTTTAGGTATTAATTTTGGGATGTATGGGGTAACACCAAGGGAACCTGAAATTTTCATCTTGCATGTTGATGCTTTTTTAAATTTTCAAAAAAATAGGATGAGGAGACTAAATAAAGTCTTCTTGATGGATATGCTTATAGTTTTTGTACTTGAGAGTTCCAAACTTTGGTTGATTCGTATCGATATGATTTCTAAGTAATTATATCATAAAATGAGTGGTTTTATTTTGGAATACTCATTTGTTGCAATAAAATAATGCTTTGATTCCTTGTATTTAATTTTTGAGCTATTAATTTTGGTATGTGCGGGGTAGCTCATCATCTTGCATGTTGATGCCTTGTTGAATTTCACCTTGTATCTAAAAAGAGAAGACACGAGGCTAAAAAGATCTTTTTGATGGATATGATTATAGTGTTTGGACTTGAGTGTTCTTAACTTGTCTATCTCGCACCTATATGATTTCTAGCATAAGAAATTATTTCATTACATGAAATAACATAAATACGACATCAAGTACTTTTGCTTTGACATACATTAAAAATGAAATCTTGTTACTTTACTCATCTTATAACTAATTATTTATAACTTTGAGTTTTCAAATGTCAATTAAACATTAAACATGTATTCTAAAAGAAAATATAATGCATGGAAAATGATAAAAAATGTTTAGTAGTTTGAGGTACAACACAAAGAGACTCTGACATTGAAGCATATATACATATTTGAGTCATAGAGATAAACTCAACAAAAAAAAAAGTATGGAGAGATGTTTAGAAGAAAGGGGTCCCTTAAGCAAAGCTTATGAAATTGGAACAAGATCTTATATCAAATATTTCATATCTCAATGATATTTTAATAAATTAAGGGTTGATGTTTCTATCGGGATTGGCATTTCTTTTGATAAACTCAAGTATTCGAAAGATAAAAATAAGGTGAATGGAAAAAAATAAAAGAGAAAAAATTGAATAATGCTAAAGTATTGCATCTTTGCAACCACCATTCAAGGTTGAAGCCAAGTTATCTAGTGTGTACATCCAACCTTATGAAGGTTAAGTGGATGAAAACAAAGTAAACCATGGTTGAATAACAATTGGAGGTTTATTTTAATATTTATTAAGCAAGTGAAAAAGTAGAAAATATCATTTTTTTCTAGTTGAATTTGAATGAATATACTTGATTAAGAAAAATGTGGAATAATTCCTAATTTGATTGTTATTATAGCGGTAAATGATTAATCAATTAAGTACGAAATAGTAATTCAAGCAAACCAAGATAGAAAATGTGAAACCACAGGTTGCAAAGGAGGGATAAAATGACTTAGATTGTTTCACGAGAGATCTCAAAGGTACACAAAGCTAGAAAAATAGAAATTTTGAAGAATGAAATGTCACATCAAAGCTCGATAATTGCAGATCTAGAGGAATATGTTGGACAGGCGCTCTCTTGGTGGTAAAGACCAAATGTAGATGTCTATGACAGTAAAAATGCTCAGAAAACCATCTTTTACTAGCCGCATGAGGTATTTTTGTCCTAATTTTTTCACAAGTAGGTCACATAATGATCGACAAGGTCACTGAAACTCCGTACAAAAATTATGACCTGCAAAACACTCAAAGAGACATCAAATCCTAAAAATAAATATACAAAATGAGGGGCAGATTGTCCTCGGTTGTCAAACAAGTGATCTTATGATCGAGCGATGCACTACATTTCATACCCAATGTAGTTCTATCTCGTGTATGTGCGGAATTGTGCCCTAGGTGGCTCTTGTGCGTGTCACACTTGATAACAAACAAGTAGTTACATGTAAAATATGTAAATAAATGTGTGCATGGAAACAATAGACTTCCCTCCTATCAAGCGTATGAAAAATAATGCAGTACCATGCCGTTGAATGGACACTAGAATGGATACTTAAAATCTCTTGAATAGCCTTTGGATGCTACCTTAGGTGGTGATAAATAATGATTAGTGTTTGTCCTTTATTATGATCAAATGAATTTATATTTATATGATTCACTTAGTTGAATTTCGTAATTAATCACTAAAAGTTTGACTAGTAAGAAATTAAGATGCCCAAACAGCCAGAAAGAACACAAAATATGTGAGAAAAGTACAAAGGGGTCAGGGGTGTGCAGAGGGGATGGGGGCACCTAGGTGTTGGTGTCCTGGTAGGTGCTAGTGTCAAGAGTGAGAAATGATGAAGTATGAAAAGAAAGACTCAAATTTGGAAGGAGTGTAAGACCAAAAGAGGAAAGAGAGAGAAAACAAATGTGGCAAAACCAATGATCAATTAGAAATTTAATCGCTTAGGAATCATATGAATAGTAGTATGCTATCATGACTAGATAGATACCCAAAGTCGTGATTTAGTATATAAATATTCCCCCAATTTATGCTTTTTAGAGAATGATTGATTACATAAAGTAGATAAGATATTCATACTTGATAACCTTGTAGATCGATCCCAAAAAGCGTGCTTAGAGAGACAAGAAAAAGTGTGGAGTGATAAAAATGTAAAGCGTGGAAACTAGAGGACAAAGTAAAAAGAAATGATGATGATGAGCCTAGGGTGAGAGCATATGTGTAGATGTCATGTTTGTACCTCCTATTGTTGTCAATTGATTGTGTGATTGATGAGTGATGATGAGTGATGATGTGACTACTCCTTCACATAAGGACGAACATGCAAAAAGAAGAATGAATAAGTAGTCAAATACATGTATATGATGAATTCAATCAAAGCGAGTAACAAGTAATTAAAAATGTGAAAATAAACATGTGCCCCTGATCCGTGATGAGGAAAAAAGATAGAAAGGATCCTAAAGATTGTGTAGAAGAACAAGTTTTTGGGTGATCTCGGGGTGGTTCCACTTTGAATACGAGTTTTTGGGCAATATCACACTAAGAATGAAATAATTATAGGAGAAAATTCCAAAGTGTCATCCTCCAACATTTAAATTCTTCCCGTAATATGAAAACCACTTTGTAGATGGTGTTTAAAAATCCGATCTGCTTTCAGAAATTCCAATCAAACGTGAAAGTAGAAAAGAACTTGTAGTGCATGCATGCCGAGAGCTTAATGACTATGTGCCTTGCAAAAGAAGCTATTAAAATAACCGAGAAATGTGTCACACTTATAAATGTTGTATAACTTCCCCTCGGTCACAAGTGTTAATGAAGGATTAGGGGCACCCGGGCATTCTTGTCCGAGTTTGGGTGTTGGTGTTTGTGTTGTGTTGGAAACCCAAGTTAGACTCGGGACTATTTCTAAGATGGAATGTTGTCTTGACTTGTGTGCTAAACGCACTAAAATATGACTATAAAATACTTGTATTGGGTTACTAATTCACCCAATGGATGCCCCCTATTTGGGATGCATGTGATGTCATTGAGGAGTATGCTTGCCCAAAGGAGGACCAACTACTGCGAACTAAAATCGATGCCCCGCAAGGGAAAGGGAATGTGCTTAGTAGAAACCAAGACACACACAAAAAAAGTGGCTAAAAGACAAGTGTTAATCTAAACAAGATAGACACGCACGTAAAAGATGAGATGTAAGCTAAGCACACAACAAGACAATGTGGACTGCAATAAAGTAGATAAATTAGACTACGAAAAGTGTGTTTGAAACATGGGACATCACTCACGATGTCACAAGACAATCGAGGCTGATGAGGCAAAAAGTATACACATAATCATAGAACAAGCAAGACATAGGGAAAATCCTACAAATAATGACATACAATGACAAACAATGGAAAATAGTAACTTGAGTTATTAGACATCCATAGTGGCACATAGTTCTGGAAGATAAATGTTGCACATGAAGCACTCGTTAGCATGTTAGAAATATATAAAGTATGTCAAAACGTGTGCTAATATGAATAGGAAAGAGTATAAATCGAAACAATAGCACTTATATTTCTTACGAAAGTGGATGACCCCGTGAGCTAATGTGGAAGTGGTAATAGGTACTGTGCCAAGCATCCATGTTGTGTGTATTGATTTGTGTAAATTTTGCAATCACAAATAGAAAGTAGGTGAATGCGCATGTTTATATAGAAAAAGATAACGACGTACAATGTATCTAGCTAACATAGTTTTGAATAAATAATCAAACTAGGGTAAGCCAATTCCTGGCCAAATTTTGGAGTTATTTTATATTTCCCCAAAGTGGAATGATTTGTATCCAAATGCGGCATAATCATCAATACCTTAAAACTACTTGGGAAGCCCAACTATCAAAAAATATGTTTCCATCGAGGAAATTATCATTAGTAGTTTGTATATGTAAGAGATTCATCAAAATGTACCCTTGATGACAAATTATCAATAGTTACATTTTCTTTTATTGGGCTTCAAATGAGAACAACAAATGTTGCCCGATTTTCCTTCTAATTATTAGAAACTTGAATTGTGCATCTCTTTGCATTTACGGTTTTAAGTTATGGCTCTAAACAAATTGTGTCATGGTTCTAAAAGGTGGGTCTATATCAAATTCATGACTACAAAACTTGAGGTGTTGCCCTTTGGCTACACATATATCTTTGGCTGGACCATCTTAAATCTGGGGGATATGAAAGTAAATTACTAGTAGAAATTATCTGGGTGAGTGTTTTGTATAAAAAAATTGTTTTAGTGATTGTGGTATTAGTTAAGATAAAAGTTTTAATGGCTTCCAATGTCTTCTGTTAGCTTGCAATTATCATATTCTGTGAGGCAAACTTTTTGCAGTCAAATTTGGAGGACATCTGATAGTCTTTGAATTCCTTGTCTGGAAACCTATTAGAAAAGGTGCCCTTGTATGAGAGACTGATAGTGGATTTGACTTTAGTGGAGAGAGCAGAAGACACAAGAGCTTGAAGTTGCAGAGCATCATGTATTTTGCAGCATATATGTGCTCATGTATTCATGCACAACATGGCCTTTTTATTAAGAATATCTAAATAATTAATCATAAAACAACTAAAGTAATTATATAACATGCATGCATACACAACCTTTCTTAGAGAACCTTAAATTTATAAATTACTCTATATAATCTTTAAAATCTTCTGGATCTATAAAGTAATATGTCGAGAACAACGCATATATGCTTTGGAGCGAGCATTGACAACATCGACATGCATACACAACTTCATGGTGCCAAAGAACAACACATTAAAATTACTCTATATAATCTTTAAAATCTTAAATTTATAAATAATTAATCATAAAACAACTGAAGTAACAAGTTTTAGTTTTTAATGTATATGAAAGCAAAATTACTTTATGTCATATTTTTGCTATTTCATGCAATGAAATAAGTCCTTACTCTAGAAATCATATCGGTACGAGTTAGACATGTTAAGAACACTCAAATCCAAATACTATAATCAGGAACTTGGATTTGTGAAGCCATTAAAACTTTTATCTTGACTAATACCACAATATCATAAATTACAATATGATTTGTGAATCCAAATTACAACATCGACATGCATACACAAGGAGTAATTTTAATGCGTTGTCCTCCTTGTGTATATATGTCAGAGAACTTCTGGATCTATAAAGTAATTTTATTATATAGATTGCATGATGTCAGAGAACCTTGTGACATAGCATGCATGCATACACAAGGAGGAAGTATTTGGGAAATGTCAGATTGGAGTTTCTCTTAAGTTTTTTCTAACATCATAGTACTCGTTAGTTTCCTCTAAAATTAAAACCCAAAACAAAAAAAAAAAATACCTGCGAATAGGAACAAAAGACAGACTTGATCTCCCAATGGGATTTACAATAGACTGGAAACAAGAACTTGCAAAAGAATCATCCAGAAATTGGGAGAATGATTAAAGTTTATCACAGGAGTCATCTTTCTATTGCTGCTCATTTTCCTATCACCGAAGAAGACTGGAAACCATTGCAGGAATAAACAAAAGTTGTGAGAGAAATAAGATCAATAGCTCTCCATCATGCGAGGGTATCCTGGGGTAATGGTAATCTTGCATCACCAAAAAATATCAGTTGGCGGCCCCTGTTTTCTTGGTGCTTTGGCATTCATGGAGATGGATTTTGGATTTTAAAACAAGAGATTCGAAATTTTCAATGAAGGGGAGGACGTTGTACACCTCTTCAAGTATCTTGAGTGAGCTCTAATGGCTGAGCATAATCAGCTGCTTGTAACTATTTTTCTGATGCATTAATGAGGAATGCTATTTCATCTGTACAGGACTGTTATGTTGTCCTATTCATTCCATAATTTTGTCATAAAATATAAGAGTTTGCTTCAATATTCAGTATTCAGTATAAGGTTAGAGATTGATAGGGTTCTTCTATTTCAAAATATGAATCTACAGTGTACAGATCCATTTTTTTCATAACATAATCATTGTACTCACCGTGTAGGATGTCCCACAGACTTCCGTTTACCATGTAATCATAAAACAACAGGTTTCCATATGGAAAAAGTGAATATCCATGAAGACTCACAAGATTCGGATGCTTGATGCTTCCAACTCAGATTGCAATTGTGTAAAATTAGCAGACTCGTTAGGATTGTGAAGTTTAAAACTATGTAATCTTGTGGGTATTTTCAAAGATAGGTAATCTAGAATGATTAAAGAGATTATGAGGAAATATGAGATGTTAAGCCTGTGGTTTGGTGATGTGGTTGAATAGAGGCTGATGAGGCTGTAAGAAGGCTCAGGGAGCGCAGATCAAGTGCAAAAATAGAGAGATCAAGTGAGGAGGCAACACAAGTAATACAAAGTATCACCATAGTCAAGCCTCCTTATCTTTGCAATCTATCTGTGGATAACTCTGATGTCCCTTCTTCTCCTTCAGCTTCCAGCCCTCCTGTTTCACCATATTCATGTGAGTATAGATTTGGAAGAATAATTTTTTTTTCGGTTGGAAAAGAAAAATGTCTAAAAGTATAATAGATTGAAGAAAAGGGAATTACAGTAATACCCTTTTTATCTTCTGCCTATACCCACATGGATCCTTTTCCATCTTTTTCTTATACCCACATGGATCCTTTAAGCTTTAGGATGAATAAATCAAATCTATTCGGAGAAATTTTAAACAGTTGATATTGTGCATCTCTTTGCATTTCTGGTTTTAAGTTATGGCTCTAAACAAATTGTGGCATGGTTCTGAAAGGTGGGTCTATATTAGATTCATGACTACAAAACTTGAGGCGTTGCCCTTTGGCTACATATATATGCTGGACCGTCTTAACTCTGGGGGATATGAAAGTAAATTACTGGTAGAAATTATTTGGGTGAGTGTTTTGTATAAAAAATTTGTTTTAGTGATTGTGGTATTAGTCAAGATAAAAATTTTAATGGCTTCCAATGTCTTTTGTTAGCTTGCAATTATCATATTCTGTGAGGCAAAATTTTTGCAGTCAAATTTGGAGGAAATCTAATAGTCTTTGAATGTCTTGTCTGAAACCTATTAGAAAAGGTGCCCTTGTAGAGAGACTGGTAGTGGATTTGACTTTAGTGGAGAGAGCAGAAGACACAAGAGCTTGAAGTTGCAGAGCATCATGTATTTTGCAACATATATGTGCTCATGTATTCATGCACTACACGACCCTTTTATTAAGAATATCTAGTGGCTTGATTATATGGATAACATCTTGTTCATGTCAAGGATTCAAATGCTTTTTCACAGTTTGTACCCAAATCTTAATACCATCTAACATAAGGCTAGGAAGACATTGTCCCATTTACTCGATTCAGTCTGCTCTGTTGCATGCAAAATTTGCTATAAAGTTGCTCTTTGTAAAGGTCATCAATCATGGGTGTTACAGAATTTGGAGAATAGAGGAGGAAGAATATTGCCAGAGATTTTGGATTCAAAACAATAGAAATTTTAGCAAGAGATTTTTTTATTGTATTTGAATGAAAGAGGAGGCAGAAATGAAAAATCTTGCAATATTGCATTTCTGAATATTCCTCTGATGGCACGTTAAACAAACTTGTATGAGATTGGATGGGTAATTGGCTATGGTTCTACAAGCATTGTTTATAAATGTGTTCTAAATAATTGTAAGCCAATTGTTATAAAAATATTGTATAGTCACTATCCACAAACTCGACACTCACACACTCAACACTTGATTTTTAATAGGGGGCTAGATCGTCCCCATAGATGGAAAATTATATGCATTCTCATATGTATATTTCATTTGGAGACATGTCAGAGAAGGAACAATAGATCTACAAAGAAGGAAAGGGCTGCAACTACATCATAATGAATAAGGAATCAACATTTAAATCGAACGTTTAAGAAGTTAAAATCCTTTTCAATCCCAATCATGTATTGTACCAAAATTAAATCAAAACACCATCCTAGTCTCATTCTAGTAAAACAATGTTTTGTGAAATCACCTCACCAAGTCACACAAAAAAATGCCCATCAGAAGTGATGCTTGTGCTCCCTGTAACATCTTTGTGCTTACCATCTGCATATTCATCCAAATACCTCCTGTAATTATTACTAGGGGTCAATTGGTTTGTTTGGATACTAGGAACTTGCTTTGGAGCAGGCATTGACATCATCAAATTTAAAACTATGGCAACTTCATGCATGGTGGATTGACCAGAGGGTTGTTTCTTGGTGCAAAGCAAGGCCAACTGAAAGATTTTTCTTACAATCCCAAGACTATGTTGTTCTCTGCTTTTGATAGAATCTATGCTCACATGTTGGCCAACTATCTTGAATTAACATCAAGTAAGCTCATATTGATATAATTTTTGCTACATTAGGCGGAGAGCATCGTGTGTATGAGATTGAAGTGAAATTTGTAACCAATTTTGTAAATTTGTTAGTACTCGAACGTAAGTGCAATTACATGCACTCAAAACTACTCAAATATACACAGAACAATAAGACCTATTTTTACTCATTTTTTGTTCTTTTTGCAATTCTTTAAATTTGGCACCAGCTAGGATCATATTAGGAAAGGCTTCTCTCTTTACACCAGCTGATTGCATAAAAATGCTCATAAACAAGCTATGAATTATTACAATCCATGAAACACAATTCATCAAGGCATTTTGTCAAACACCAACAAGCACCATAAGGATATATGTTATGTTTGAAATAATGGAAATGTTTTCATGTTTCATAACAATTTCTCTAGAAAATCCTGAAATTATGCAACACTTTGCTTTCCATTTTCTGAAATCTGCAACACTCTCACATACCAACCTTGCTTCGGTTCCTCGTACATGTACAACCAGTTCCTCATGTATCTCCTTCTAACTGCTTTCCACCTTACAATCCACCATCCACTCCAAGAGAACACCCCACCCATCTTCATGTATTCATGCTTAGTTTAAAGAAACTACTCCACAAAATGCTACCACTTATGATATAATATTTGTAAATGTATATGTACAAATTTGTAACAAGTTTGAAATGTAGAGATAAAACCTTTAAATGTAATGCTTCATATATATTCATACACTTACAAAATCAATCACACCTTTATCAACTTCAACTACAAAAGTAATAAATATCCCTCTAAATCAAATAACATTTGTTTGGCGTTCACATTGCATTGTATACACATGCAATTGCTAGTTATTAGAAACTTGAACATGGCCATCCCAAAATCAGTACATTATAACAATGCATGTAGTGAAAATCTCAAACCATAACAAAATATTCCAAATAACACAATGTTAAGAAAAAACTATTCCCCTCAAATTTATGCTTGGTGGGTTACCAAAACTTTTATTTATAATAGTTAAAGTTTAGTTTATTATTTCTATCATCCAATTTTTTATTTTTATTTTCTAAAGTATATTTAATTTCAATTTCAATTTATTTTATTGTTAAGAGTAATTTTTGCTGATTATATTATTGGGATGCATCTACTTGTATGAAAATTATTGATTGCCTCTATAAATTCCGACCTGATTTTAAGCACTTAGTACCTGGTTTTGTTCCCTCTGAAAGACAAAAAGCATATGTATATAGCCGTCACAAATACATTGGTTTTATATTCTTTAATATTCATATCTCACAAATATGGAAAAGTTATTTCAAAATTATAATGTTTCACTTAATCTTATATATCTAAAAGAAATTATCAAGTTGCTTATAATAAAATAAGAAGAGCCTTAGAGATTTTAAAGGAAATCACGGTTGATTTCCCTATATATGTGTTTTAATTTGATTAAATGTGTAATTTTATTTTTTGCTTATTTGATCTCCATGCTCATATTTTAAAATTTTGTTTGTTTAGAATTTATTTCAATTTTCGTATTTCATATTTGCAATAAAAATTTTCATCTCTCTAAATATATCTCTCACAATATAAAAATCTAATTTACTAAAAAGAATATTAATATGTAGATAAAAAATACAATTGCAATCTTTAATTAGTTTATTATGAACATTTGAAATAATAGAAAAATAACTCCCTTTTGTAAATTTAAAATTTTAATTTATATGTGTTCTAATTTCCTTAATGTGTAATTTCATTTTTTCCTTATTTGATCTCTTTGTTTGTATGTTAAAATGTATTTTAAAATTTAGTTTGTCTAGAATTTATTTCAAACTTATGATTCGATATATGCAATAAATTTTGTTTAGAAAAATCTTGTATTGATTTGTATAAATATAGTTTGTTTTACTATCATGCAATCTGTTATTGTTTTTATATACATGTCTACAAAAAAACACACTTTGTAGTGACTGCAATTACTTTTGAACCTTGTCATGTTGTGTTTTTCCTAAATGTGTAAGATTATTATTTTCTTATTTGATCTCTATGCTTACATGTTGAAAAGTATTTTAAAATTTAGTTTTCCTAAAATTTATTTCGACATTATGATTTGATAGTATTGAAATCTTAAATTCACGCATTCGTGTTCTAATTTCTGTAAATGTCTAATTTCATTTTTTACTTATTTGATATGTGCACTAATATGTTAAAATGTATTTTAAAATTTAGTTTGCCTACAATTTATTTTGATGTTAGAATTTGAAATTTGCAATATTTCTTTTAATTTTTGAATTGATTTCATTAGATATAATCTACTTTTTTATGATGCCAACCATTAGTGTTTACAAAAAGTACACCTTGTTGTGAGTACAAACGAGTTGGACTCTTTCCCAACTCGTTTATATGGGTTACAAAGATTGCAATTAGTGCAAACAAGTATCTCTCTCCTCATTATAAGTAAATTATGTTTTCCCATTCTTTCCGAGCAATCTCTTCATCGTTAAGTTACTTTACACAAATGTTTGTGAAACTAATTACAAATTACATTTTCATCCAGTGCACGACATCAACAATAGATGCAGCCAGTTCTTAAGCCTTTTTTGACATTCAAATACAGGTTATCACCATCTACTTACCCACAATGTAATTCTATTTCCATTTATTAAGCATCCACACTATGATGCTAACTACACACTTTTTCATTGCAGGAACTCTCTATCACATACGGCCTCTAACAACTTTGATTGTTGCCTAAACCTTTCAAAGCCAACATATTTTGCATGTTATCTCATGGATTGTTGTCTCTTAAAACTTTACCAATATTAAATTAGGTTGTATAATTCGGATCATGAGCAAAAATATAACACCAAATAACACAATATTTCGAATAATGATCTCAATATGCAATTAGAATAGCTTCACCACTTCGAGGGGGAAACCTCCAAACCATACAATAATACTCAAATGCTCCAATGATGATAAACTACTACCTACTAACCTCTATATATACTATTCTATCTATATATGGCCAACACAAGGCCGACCCACTAATGATAATATAACATATATGAAAGAGATACATAATGATAAGAAGTTATGATAGCCACAAGTCGGCTATATACATCAAATGTAAGATATATGATTAAGGGCGTAGCATGCCCCTCCCCTTCAAAGCAACATTTTCCCCAATGTTGTTGAGAAGATCTGGATCTTCTTTGCGGGAAATTTGCATCCTCCCAAGTTGCGTCTTCATTGTCTAGATTTTCCACTTGATCAAATACTCAGTGATGACCCTTGTCCTCAACCACTTAGTGCGTGTCTGAAGGATGCATTCTAGTTCTAGGATGATTCTACCCTCTTCATCAAGCTCGGGTAACATTGTCTGGGTTGATATTATCTATCCAATTACCTTCTTTAGGCAAGATACATGGAAGAATGGATGAATTTGAGTAGCGGAGGAAGTTCCAGTTTGTATGCTACATTGCCAATCTTCTGTAACACTTGATAAGGACCATAATACTTAGGTGAAAGCTTGTTATCCTTTTTGTGTTGTTTTAAGGACATTTGCTTATATGGTTGTAAACGCACAAAAACCCAATCACCAACTTCAAAATGTCTTTCACTGCGATGTTGGTCTACTGCTTTGCTTCATGCGGTTTTGTGACATGGCCAAATTCTCCTGAGACTAGAAAGCACCTCTTGTTGGTGTTGAATATGTTCTTCAACTGCTCAACCTTTGGTTGGACTCTCAAAGATGAAGTGATAGATGGTGGATGGTACCCATATAATGCCAAGAAAGGAGACATTTTAGATGAAGTATGAAAGGAGGTGTTATACCACCATTCTGCTAGCGGTAACCATTGGACCCATCTCGCTTGCTTATCTGATGTAAAACAATGAAGATATCCCTCCAAGCACTTGTTTACCACCTCTGTTTGCCCATCAGACTGGGATGATAAGAGGAACTACGAGCTAGTTGTGTGTGCCCAAGCATGAGAACAAGTCGGTCAAAAATTACTAGTAAAGATAGGGTCTCGATCACTTCTTATAATCTTTGGTGTCCCATGTAACTTCGAATTGTATCCCTGAAGGCCGTTGTTATTGTACTCACAACAAATGGATGTGATAAAGCACAAAAATGGGCATATTTGGTGAGTCTATCCACCACCACCATGATTACATTTTTACCTTCTGATTTAGGCAATCCTGTGATGAAGTCCATAGACACCTCTTCCCACCTCTGGCTAGGAATAGATAGAGGTTGTAAAAGACCCAGGGACTTAATTGTTTCACCCTTATTTTTTTGACAAACCATGCATTCTACCACAAACTTTTGGACATCTCCTTTTAGCCCTTCCCAAAAAAAATCATGCTTGATTCGATGATAAGTCTTTAAGAAGCCAGAATGACCCCTACTGGAGAAGCATGGAGCTCAAATAGAACCCTATTTTTAAGGATTGAATTCTTACATAGATATAATCTATCTTTATACCATAAAACATCTCCTTTCCATAAAAAAATTTCTGACATGTTTGGATCTTGTTGGAGATTATGAATGAGATTTTGTGTACACAGGTCATTTTCCATTCAGACCTTTCATCCTCTATCCAACCTCCTGTAATATAGATATGGCACACAACAATGCTGGCGAGATTCATCCTTCTGAGATAAAGCATCAACAACTACATTCTCTTTCCCTTTCTTGTATATTATCTCAAAATCATACCCCAACATTTTTGAGACCCATTTATGTTGTTCTTCTGATGATAAACGTTGCTCTAAGAAGTATTTCAAACTATCATGATCTGTCTTTACTTTGAAATGTCATCCCATTAGATATGGTCTCCATTGTTTCACTGCATGAAGTATTGCTAACATTTCTTTCTCATAAACTGGTTTAGAGATATTCTTACCTTTGAATTGGTGGCTCTCGAAGGCAATGGGTCACCCTTCTTGCATGAGTATTGCCCCCATACCATACCCTGAAGCATCACATTCAACAATGAATGTTTTTGAAAAATCAGGGTGGGCTAGAACTGGAGTGGTGCACATGGCCTCCTTCAACTTCTCAAAGGCCATAGTAGCTTGCTCGTTCCAATGGAAAGAGTCCTTCTTCAATAAAGTTGTGAGTGGTGCTTTGCGATGCTGCCATAATTCCTTACAAATCTACGATAATAACCTGTAAGCCCCAAAAATCCTCGGAGATTTTTTAGGGTTTTGGGAACCTTCCATTCAAGCATGGCTTTTATCTTGTTAGGATCCACTTTAACACCTTCATAAGAGACAATATGACCCAGATATTCAACCTCCTTGACACCAAAAGAACACTTAGAAGGCTTTGCATAAAGTTGATGTTGTTCAAGAGTTTCCAACACCTTATTTACATGATGCAGGTGTTCCTCCCATGTTTTACTATAGATTAATATATCATCAAAGAACACTAAAACAAACTTTGAAGAAATGGCTTAAAGATGGAATTCATCAAGCTTTGAAATGTAGAGGGTGCATTTGTTAGTCAAAAGCATTACCAGAACTCATAGTGTCCTTCATGTGTCTGAAGGTTGTTTTATGAATATCTTCATCCTTGATTCTAATCTGATGATATCCAGAAATGAAGATCAAGTTTTGTAAAGTAAACAACACCATGTAACTCATCTAGCAAATCATCAATTACAGGAATAGGAAACTTATCTTTAACTGTGTACTTATTGAGTTCCCTGTAATCTGGACACATGCGCCAATTGTCATCTTTTTCCATACCATCACTACAGGAGAAGAGTAAGCACTTTGACTATGACGAATAAGTCCTGCTTCTAACATCTCTTGAACTATCTTCTCAATCTCACTCTTTTGCATATAGGGGTACCTATAAGGTCTGATGTTGGGTGGTTGACTCCCTGGTACTAGTTGGATGGCATGGTCATGGTCTCTTTTTGGAGGCAAACCCTTGGGCATTTCTCCAAAAACCACTGAGTGCTCATCTATAACTGCTTGCATATCTGCGGGTATAAATGTATTGGAATGATGTGCTTCCAATGAAAATAGTTGTGCTACAAACCCTTCTGCACCCTTTCTAAGCAATTTTTGCATCTGATGAGAACTTACCATCTGTGGGGACTTTGCTCTTAGTCCTTTTAGTTTAAAATTCCTCCCTTCTGACTGAAATTGCATGAACAACTCTTGGAAATTCATTTCAATGGTTCCCAAGGTGGTAAGCCACTGAACTCCTAACACAATGTCTGCTCCTCCCATGGCAATGGCATACATATTGCTAGTTAGCAAGTAATCTCCCATGGCGAGATTAATGTTATGGCATTTTCCTGAACAACTAACAGTTTTCCCATCAGCGATCATGACTTGACATTCTAGAGTTGGATAAACAAAGCAATTCAAGCGTACCGCTAACTTATGATTGATGAAATTGTGAGTACTTCCCGAATCAATCAACATTGTTACCCTCTATTTTTTTAAGAATCCAACTACTTTGAGAGTTTGGGGAGTGCTAATACTAGAAATTGCATGGCATGATATTGTTGGTTGGGGATCTCCTAATTCCTCCTCTGCTCTACCTCTTCGTCTTCTTCATTTTCTTCTTCTTCATTAGGTCCCTCAATGTAGAACAACTTCTTTTCCACACACTTATGTCCTGGTCCAAATTTGTTGTCACAATTAAAACATAACCCTTTGGCTCTCTTTTCTTTAATTTGTTGAGGTGTCAGTCTCACTGGCCGAGGGAATGATGGTGGAAGGGTGCTACGATCTCGATAATCTTGTGATTTGTTTCCGACTTGAAAGAAATTTTCCTCTACCCTACGTGCCATGATCATAGAGTTTGAAACCTTATGAGGATTAAACATACGCACCTCAGTCTCAATTTGTTCTTTAAGACCCCCAAGAAATAAGTCATTCAAATTATCTTCAGGAATATTTTCCACCCATAAGGAAAGGTTTTGGAATTGATGGATGTAATCTTTGACTGTTCCTGTTTGTCTGAGCTTTGCTAATTGGCTGAAATAATTCTCTGACACACTAGAACTATAGTGCAATTGCAACTCTTCGGTGAATATTGTCCATGTAACATTGAGGCCACTCTTTTTCCTTTGAGCACATAACCATCGATACCAAATGAATTGGTCGGTTCAAGATCTGGCGATGCCATGGTAACCTTTTGTCCCAATGGAATCTGATGAAGATCAAAGAAATTCTCCATCTGGTTAATCCAATTGAGTGGATCCTTTCCATCAAACTTACGCATTTCCACTTTTGGAAGCATGTTACGGGCTTGTAGAGTGTTTGTATTTGGATTGGTCATGTTTGCAGATCCACCCTAGCTAGTTTGTTTATTACTTTGACCTAAAGATCCACCATGGTTAATATGAGTATGATTGAGTTGTGGCTCATTAGGAATGATATGATGACCCATGATATTGTAGCTAAATTGTTGAATGAAATCCTCCAATCGTTGTCCAATCTTTTCTACATCTTCTTTGTTGGCCACTCTACCTTCGAGGTTTCGCAACTCTAACTCAAGATAGTTGACCTTATGGTCAGTTGAAGTAAACCCTAACCCTGAGGACTCTGTAGATACCCCTTCTGACTCTAACTCCTCAACTATTATCTCATCCTTATCAGGGGTTTTACCCGGAGTGATGGGATTCTTTTTGCCTCTTGTCGAAGGCCCAGCCATGATGCCCCAAAATGGTAAGATTTAAGGATCAAGGTCGAAATTTAGGGTTTCAGATTTCAATAGGAATTCGGCCAAATTTTATAAAACTCAAAGAACAAACTCAAACTAATTTTTAATCTTCTTTCTGGAAATGTAAATAACTTTGAAAAATTCCACAAATTGCACCCTATGTAGCCAAATTATGAAAAAACATAAAACCGCTATAACTTTTGCAAAACAAGTCAAAAATTATTAAAATTTTGAGGGAAGCTTACTTGACTGATTTTACCACACCACAAAAAAAAATTGCAAAAAAATTCGCTACCGATGTTGAGATATGGATGAACCTTCAAAATTAGGGTTTGACGTAGTGTTGGCCGAGTTCAAGCTCTGATACCACTTGTAATGAAATTACTTGTATAATTCAGATCATGAGCAGAAATATAACACCAAATAACACAATATTCTAGAATAATGATCTCAATATGCAATTAGAATAGCTTCGCCACTTTCGGGGCAACCTCCAAACCATACAATAATACTCAAATGCTCGAATGATGATAAACTACTACCTACTAACCTCTATATATACTATTCCTATGCCAACACCAAGGCCAGCCCACTAATGAAAATATAACATATATGAAAGCCGACCCACTAATGAAAATATTTAATGTTGAGACAGATCCATCATATCATAAACCCATAAAAATTCAAACATAGCAATATGTTCGCAAGTTCTTATAAATTGTTTGTTGAAAGCAAATGAAATTGATGTACCTAAAAACAAATTCTAAATTTTCTATATTTAATGCTTTGTCTACCTTATGCTCTCTTCTTCTAGGTCATCTACTTATTAATAAGGAATGATAATACACTATATGCCTTAAATCAAACCATCCAAAAATTGAAGTATAAACGAGTACATTCATTCACCATACACATTAAGAGGTGCATGCACATGCAAGGGCACATGCACACAAATGTTAAGTTGGGTTTTTTTTACATTTTACTAAGAAAAAAATTCAAAATGTTATAACTTTCTTAATTACAAAATTGACAAAGTCTATCTTGTAAAATATATTTAATGTAACCTTTGAAGTGTCAAAAATTTAGGGCTATGCACAATAAGTAAACATAAAGAATAAATAATTTGTCTTTGTAATCTAAATAGTATAAGGAAATCACACACAAGATATCGACATAATAATTCACATAGGAAAACCCTTTCGGATAAAAGACCAAGCACAATAAACTTATTTTATTGGATTAAGTTAAATTGGAATACACATACAATAAACAACCTTCAAGTCAAAGTAAAAAGTTCACAAATTTACAAAGTACAACTACGATAAGATAAAATCAATATTGTTTATGCACTCAACCGTATGACAATATCTTTAGTCATGTTCTCACAAATAACATTGTCCAAATTCATACTTAAACTCGACCATCTAACCATAATTAACAATCCCTCATATTATTGCAACCATTTCCAATATTCACTCCTTTGAGTCAACAAACATTTGAGAATTCTCACTACTTTGTAAACTCTATACACTTGAGACTCAGTAAATTCCTCATTGACTATTGAACTAAGTCATCATTGCATAATGAATCTTTACTTTAAAGTTTGGAGTATTATCAACAAGTTTATATGCACTTCTAGATGACAATTTTATTAGACAAGTGTTTAAAACACATCATACATTGCAGTCCAATATTTACTACTCCTATTATTTGGTCGGACCATATTAAACATGTAAAAACCTACAATAGGGGTAGTGAGTCCTCACTATGCCTTCTCGGTGGGTTTTGACCACCTAATTGATCATCTCATATGTATCTACTACAGATTGATCACTACCATCAATCACTAAGAGATAATAAAAAAGAAGAGGGATAGGTGGAAGTAAACATATCACACGTATTTCACATTTTTTTACAAAAATTAAAGACAAAATGGAAGAGTAACTAGAATTGTTTAAATAGGTGTTTCAAGAACCAAAACTATACCATTTCACTAAAAGGTACAACAAGAAATTTAACTAGCAAAAATTTAAATTTTGTTTGCCTTAAATAGCTCTATATACTATCCATTTCAGAGTCAAATGAAGTAAATAATAAATCAAAAAATTCTTAGCCCAATAAATATTTATACCAAGTAAATATTCATGTGGTTTTCTAGTAGTCATTCTTCTAAAGAAGGACCTAACATAGAGGATGAGTATAAAATATGTAACATTGAATTGAATTCTCATTGAGATATAGTATACATTTCAAAAGGATAGATGACTTGTTGCCTCGGTAATAAAATACAATGTATTTATCCAAATTGGAATTCAAATCATGGTTTCATCAAACGAGAGTGAAAGAATAAGACACTTGGTAGAACACTTGCAAGACAAGAAAAAGATTCATATAATTATTAGTAATGTCTTTTGGTTTGTGCAATGATGTTTTTGCATTGCGCCTATTTACTAATTCATTTGTAATGGTACATTTGGATAGTGTAGTACTTATTAACAAAACTTCATAAGAACATATTTTACAAGTATGGTGATTTTGATTAGTGCAATGAATAAGTAACGATGATTTTGCATTTTTCAATGAATCCAAAACTTCTTTGCTACTCCATGTGGCATCTTCATTCATGGAAATCTATATGAAACCATGAGTATGTAATTCCGTTTGGTCAAAGTCAGCTACATGGAACTTTAGAAAGTGATTTTACTATGGAATAATCTAATGCGGACTCATTTGTTACAATAAAACAATTTTTTGATTACTTGTTTTTTATTTGTTTAGGTATTAATTTTGGGATGTACGGGGTAACACCAAGGGAACCTAAAATTTTCATCTTGCATGTTGATGCTTTTTAAATTTTCAAAAAAATAGGATGAGGAGACTAAATAAAGTCTTCTTGATGGATATGTTTAAAGTTTTGGACTTGAGAGTTTCAAACTTCGGTTAATTCACATCGATATGATTTCTAAGTAAGTAATTATATCATAAAATGAGTGCTTTAATTTTATTACGGAATACTCATTTGTTGCAATAAAATAATGCTTTGATTCCTTGTATTTAATTTTGGGATGTATGGGGTAACATCATCTTGTATGTCGATGCCTTGTTGAATTTAACCTTGTATCCAAAAAAGAAGACACGAGAACACTAAAAAGATCTTTTTGAGGGATATGATTATAGTGTTTGGACTTGAGTGTTTGCACCGATATGATTTCTAGAGTAAGGACTTATTTCATTACATGAAATAACATAAATATGACATCAAGTAATTTTGATTTCATATATATTAAAAATAAAAGCTTTTTACTTTACTTGTCTTATAATAATTATTTATAAATTTGAGTTTTCAAATGTTAATTAAACATTAAACATGTATTCTAAAAGAAAGAATAGTGCATGGAAAATGATCGAATATGTTTAGTAGTTTGAGGTACAACAAAAATAGACCCTAGACATTGAAGCATATATACATATTTGAGTCATAAAGATAAACTCAACAAAAAAAGTATGGAGCGATGTTTAGAAGAAGGGGGTCCCTAAAGCAAAGCTTATGAAATTGGGACTGGATATTATATCAAATATCTCATATCTAAATGAGCTTTTAATAAATTAAGGCTGATGTTGGTATCAATATGGACATTTCTTTTGGTAAACTTGAGTATTCGAAGATAAAAATAAGGTGAATGGAAAAAAATAAAAGAGAAAAAAATTGAAGAATGTTAAAGTATTGCATCTTTACGAACCACCATTCAAGTTGAACCCAAGTTATCGTATGCACATCCAACCTTATGAAGGCCAAGTGGATGCAATGAAATTAAAATATTAGTTGCAACAATTGGAGGTTTATTTTAATATTTATTAAGCAAGTGAAAAAGTAGAAAATATTATTTTTTCCAGTTGAATTTGAATGAATAAATTGATTAAGCAAAATGTGGAATAATGCCTAATCGATTGATATTGTATATTTAAATGATTAATCAATTAAGTACAAATAGTAACTCAAAAAAATTAAGCGAGAAAATGTGAAACCCTAGTTGTAAAGAAGAGATAAAATGACATAGATCGTTTTGTAGAGATCTCGAAGGTGCATAGAGCTCGAAAACTAGAAATTCAAAAGCACAGTTATGTCGCACAAAGCTCATAAAATCATAGATTTTTAGGAATATGCTAGACATGGGAGCTGCAGCACTACAAACCAAATGTAGGTTCCCGTGATTGCGAAAAATGCTCATAAAACCATCTTTTACTGGTCACAAGGTGTTTTTGTCCTTCTCCTTTGGTCACTATTAGTAGGTTGTAATGATCACGAGGTTCATTGAAATCTACAATGAAATAATGACTTGCAAAATACTCAAAGAGACATCAAATCCTAAAAATAAAGATGCAAAATGAGGGTTCAAGTTGTCCTCGATTTCAAACAAGTGATCTTATGACCGAGCGATGCACTATATTTCGGACCCAATGTAGTGTTATGTGTGTATGTGCGGAATTGTGCCCTAAGTGGCTCTTGTGTGTGTCACACTTGATAGCGAGCAAGTAGCTAGATGTAAAATATGTAAATAGATGTGTGCATGGAAACAATAGAGTCCCTCTCTATAAAGTGTATGCATAATAATGTAGTCCCTTGCCCTTGAGTGGACACTAGAATGGATGCTTAAAAGCTCTTGAATAGCCTTTGGATACAACCTTATGTGGTGATAGCTAATGATTAGTGCTTGGTCCTTTATTATGATCACATAACTTTATATTTATATGATTCCCTTAGTTGAATTTAGTAATCA
Organism: Taxus wallichiana var. yunnanensis; assembly: GCA_018340775.1. Classification (NCBI taxonomy): domain Eukaryota; kingdom Viridiplantae; phylum Streptophyta; class Pinopsida; order Cupressales; family Taxaceae; genus Taxus; species Taxus wallichiana. The sequence goes on along the minus strand of CM031238.1, from coordinate 588,937,813 downwards.
ATCACTAAAAGCTCAACTAGTAAGAAAATAAGATGCATAAATGACCGTAAAGGACCCAAAAGATGTGAGCAAAGTACAAAGAGGTCGGGGGGTGCCCAGGAGGGTACGGGGCACCTAGGCCTTTGGCGTCCCGTAAGGCGTTGGTGTCAGTGAGAAATGCCAAAGTATGGAAAAAAAAAAATTGGAAGGAAGGTGTAAGAGCAAAAGAGGAAAGAGAGAGCAAACAAAGGTGGCAAAAAAATGATCAATCAAGATTTGTCTCACTTAGGAATCATATGAAGAGTAGTTCTTTATAATGACTAGATATATACCGAAAGTGTGTGATTTAGTGTCTACATTTTCCCACAATTTATGTTTTTGAGAGAATGCTCGATAACATAAAGTAGATAAGATGTGCGTACTTGATAACCTTGTAGATCGATGGAAAAAAAGTGTGTCAAGAGACAAGAAAAAGCGTGGGCTGATAAAAATGTAAAGGCGGAAACTAGAGAGGAGAAAGTAAAAAGAAATGATGATGATGACCGTAGGGCGAGAGTGTATTTGTAGATTTCATGTTTTTGCCTGTTGTTGATGTTGATTGACTGTGTTGTTCATGTGTGATTGTTGAGTGATGACGAGTGATGATGTGACTCACGCTTCCCATAACGATGAACCTGCTAAAGAGAAAATGAACAAGTAGTCAAATATGTGTATATGATGAATTCAATCAAAACGTGTAAAAAATATGTAAGAATGTATGTAAAAATGTGAAAAGAAACATGTGCACCTAGTCTATGATAAGGAAAAGAGATAGAAAGGATCCTGAATATTTTGTAAAAGAACGAGTTTTTTGGGCAATCTCACACCAAATTTACATTGAATATGAATTTTTGGGTGATATCTCACCAAAAAAAAAAAAGTATAGGTAGAAAATTCTAGTTTCATCCTCCAACCTTTAAATTCTTTCCGCAATGTCAACACCACTGCAAATGGTGTGTAAAAATATGATATATTTCGAACAATTCTGATCCAACGTGAGAGTAGAAAAGAATGTCTAGTGCATGCATGTTGAGTGCTAAAGGACTTTATGCCCTGCAAAAGCTGCTGAAAAATTGTGCTACACTTAGAAATGTTGTGTAACTACCCCCTAGTCACAAACTTCTAGGAAGGGTTAGGAGCACCCGTGCTCTCTTGTATGAGTCCGGGGCGTGTCTATTATGTCTTTGGAGACCCAAGTTAGATTCTGGGTCATTTCTAAGACTAAATGTTGTGTTGACTATGTGTTAAACTATACTAAAATGTGACTATAAACCACTGTATTGGGTGAATGATTCACCTAATGGATGCCCCCGTTTAGGGTGCATGCGATGTCTCCGAGGAGTATGTGGCCCAAAGGAGGACCGACCACTAAATTGAAATTGATGCCCTGTAGGGGGAAGAGAATGTGCTTGGTAGAAACCAAGGCACACACAAACAAAGTGGTTAGAAGACAAGTGTTAGTGTAAATAAGATAAACATGCACGTAAAATATGACATGTAAGCTAACAACACAAGAAGACAATGTGGATAAGCAATAATGTAGACGAATTAAACCGCAAAAGTGGTTTTCAAACATGGGACATCACTTATAATGTCGGAAGACAATCGAGGCCAATGAGGCCAAATGTATACAAGCAATCGAGAACAAGAAAGACATGGGGAAATCCTGCAAACAATGGCATACAATGACAAGCAATGGAAAATAGTGACAAGCAAGATATCATATAACCATAGTGGCATAGGATTCTGCAAGATAAATGTTGCACATGAAGCACCCATTAGCATTTTAGAAAGATATAAAGTATGTCAAGATGTGTATAATCTAATATAATGTAGTGTGCTAATATGAATAGGAAGTAGTATAAATCGAAACAATAACACTTTTAGTGCTTATGAAAGTGGATGCCCTAGGAGCTTATGTGGGACTGGTAATAGGTACTGTGTCAAGCATTCATGTTATGTGTATTGATACGTGTAGATTCTGCAATCACAAATAGAAATCAAGTGAATGCACATGTGTATATGGAAAAATATAACAATATATGGTATATCTAACTAACATAGTAAGCAAGATGTACATGCAAGTATAATCAAACAAGAACAATGTGCAACCAAAATATGCAAATATTTGTGGATGGGTGAGATGTAATGGAATGCAAATGAGTGTGACAGAGCCACGTGACCCCGAGTGAATGTGAATTAGTATGCATGAGATGAGGTTCATTTATATATGTCCCTCGGCAATGAGAATGAACCATAGAGCAAGAGTGCGTCATTGGGAAATGGTTTGAACATGTGCGCTAGAAAGATATGATTGTCAAAGCGTATAGCGTAGAGAATGTGTGAGTGAGAGTGGCGGGGTTTATTTTAAATGTAAACCCTCGGTAGTCGAGTATGAACCATGGAACTAGAGTGTTTCATAGGGTAGTGTGTCATGTCGAATGTGTGTGAGAGAGATATGTCGTGAAAGTGTCAAATGTTTAGTGTGTAGTGAATGTGTCGAGTGTGAAATATATTGTGAGTGTGTCGAGTGTGAAATGTGTAGTGTGTGAGGTTCATGTGTATAATATGCCCTTAATAGTCAAGTGTTAATGGTAGCATGAGCGTTATCGGGTAATGAGAATACTAAAGTGTATCAAAATGTGAATGTCGTATGTAAAGATCTAGATGTGATGTGATGAAAATATGAGATGCTTCATCAATGTTATAGGGGAGAAATAAGTGTGATGCCCCCAAAGTGTGTAATAATAATTATACTATATGATGAAAGTGTTATCCAAAATTCACCCCGGGGTAATTTTGATAACATGCATCGAAATATTCAAGTCCCGAGCACATTGATTGATTCGAGCAAACATCATGTTTCCGAGGTTCCCTCGATATTTTTCTAACTCTCCAAATCCGAGGTTGAAAAGAGCAAGCTCGAGAAAACGCGAAAATAGTTGCGAAAGCAAGTAGGTGATCTAGGAAAAATCGTGAAAATTGGCTAAGTCCTCGCTTAAGGTCGCCTTTGGGGCGTATGGGACAAAAAAAACACGGATCGGCCGAAAAGCCTCAGCAGCCCAGCTAAGCATTTGGGACAATCGGACCAAAAGTACGCGGGCGGCGCGCGAAAAGCCGATCCGGCCAAAAGAGAAAAAAATGACTAATCTGCGAGAGGGTTGCCTTTGGGGCGACGGACAAAAGGCGCGAACCTACAGGGTGAAATTGGCACAAACAGTCAAACGGCAATCCGGGACATCCGGGCAAAAATACGCTAAATACGTGAACCAGCGAACCGGGCGAAATGAGAACCTTGATCGAGGGACGCGGGACAAAGTACGCGAACTAGAGTGGCGATTCGGCGAAAAATGGGAAATTCAGACCTTTGTACCAAATGGGACAAAGGGATGCGCGGGACGTGAAAAGCCGAAATGGCGAAGGCGGGGAGAAGAAAAGTCAACGTTTGGTCTCGAAACTTCAAACGGCCATAAAATGACAATCGATTAATGTTCATTCCCGTCAAATGACGTAAAACGCCCCGACCCAAAATAGTGCCCGCACTCGAAGGCCATAACTTTTGCATTTCTCAACGAAATTGCACAAAATTGGTACCGTTGGAATCGTGGTTCCGAGCCCGATGCACAGAAATCAAGAAATTCCAGATTTGATCAGAAATTGATTGAGATTTTTAAGGAAACGTGGCCGGGTTCAGAACAGTGTTTTATTTGGTAGCTGGGAGTGCAATTAAGAGGCATGGTCATCATTCTTTCTCTGCTGCAGCACATGGGACAGTATGGGGAGCCTTTTGCAAGTAATGGACAACCTTTTCACTCAATTTAATGCCTCTTACAGGTGGTTGAAGGACAGATTTCGGGATTTCCATTTTCCCTTCTCTTTTCCTTCTCATTTTTCTATAAATTGGAGTGTTGGGCTCATTGTAAGGAGAGAGTTTTTGGGTAGCAAAGCTCTGTCAAAATTGCTTTGTGAAGCCAGTGTGTTGCAGGCCCTTGTAGTGGACTCCTTGCATGGTGATCCAGGCCCTTATCTTGTAATAGATTGAACTGTGCATATCATGAAGCAATAAAATACCAGTTTGTGGATATATCTTCCCCTGCTGTGTTTTCTTGCATTCTTCTTGCCCCTTTGATCTTTCTATGAGAATATTGTGTCTATCTATTATGTTCTTGCAGGGATTCATTATCATTGTGTATGCTTGGAATATTATTGTGAATGCATTTTGCTAGATTATGGTGAACTGTCATCACCTCTTCTAGTGTGCACTTTGCCTCTGTATTTCACACATTTGGAGACTACTCTCCCACCCTCCTTTTCTGGTGTATCACCGCTTTAGTGTAGGCTTTCATTTTATGCATTCTCTCTCCCTGGTCCCTTGAAAATTTAGATTAGAACAGCTTAGCTTATCCCGCATTAGAGTAGATTGTGGCGGTAGGAGCAAGAACCACTTTCTCTGGAGGTCTGTCTCAAGTAGCAAGTCCCACAACTTGGAGATAGTACCCATGTTATCCAATCACACTGTGAGTTCAAATACATGCACAGGGGTGCTTTGTGATTCGGTGATAGAGAAAGTAAAATATGAGGGTCCTCCACCCGATGTTGGAAGAGATGAAGGTTTGTGACCATGCTATAAGACTGGTTGTGTATGACAAAAATGATGTATCAATGAATGTGCATGAGACCTAGGAGATAATGGAGACCTAGGTGAAAGAGACCGTGAAGGTGATGTGTACCTATATGAAGGAGAACAAGAAGGTGATGAATTTCTATGTGAGCGATAGTTTGGAGATGATGTAGACTTATGTGCATGAGAGCGTGGAGGTGATGAACACTTATGTGAGATATCTGTGGAGGTAATGGGCACCTATCGAAGTAAAATGGGGTGGTGATGTATGCCTAGATGAAGGAGTTGTCGAGTGATGGACCTAGACTAATGTATTGGACTAGAAGAGCGATGAGACCACACAAGCCATGTGCAAACATGAGAGATATGATCATATGGTGCTTTAGTTTTGATATGATGCGGGAGATAGATGTTTTACTTGATGAAATGTTAACCTCAAGAGGAGGTTGCGGCCATGGTGTAGATGGAGGAACACCATTGATAGAGATGACTTGCTTGTTGTGAATTAATTTTAGACGCAAGTGATTCATGGCGATAATATACTGAGATCTGTGAATCCAATTGAAACCTAAGAGCATGTCACACCCTTCAATTGATGGTGCCACAAGAAAAGGTACAAGCATGGTGAGAGGACCGACATTGACTTGAAGCTTGAAAATCCCTAATGAGTCAGTGATTGGATATGAAATTTTTGAGAGTGGATAGTTGATAGCGACAAGAGGTGTAATAGAACACGCGTTGATGCGCCATGATCGATCAATTTTAGTGTTATTGATAGAAATGGATTTAATAGAAACATTAATGTGTAAATGATCAAAAGAGAATGTAGCATGATAATCATGATTGAAGAAAGAAATGATTGGTGGAGAAATCTCAAGCATGAACAACCAGAGAAAATCAAGAGCCTCCGATGTAGGAGGAGGCACTGTGCAATATGTATGATTTTATGAGGATTCATCCGCTTATTTGTCATGTTTCACAAGAGAATTTTTAAAGATCTGGAGCTTATGATTTTTATTAATAGGTGCAGAAGCCATGGGATCTGGAAGCTCAATTGCATTATTATCAATCATATCTTGAATGAGACGCAGATTTTGAAACAATGATCTCAGTAGAATTTCCAATGCATTGGGTGATAGTCGCATCTAAGTTTTTCATTGTAGTTATGACATTTAGGAAGAGATGGATCTAAATTTAGTGGAGGAGTAAGGGTTATAAGATTACCATCGAAAAGTTGTGGGAGTAGAATATGTGGAGTGACAATTAATTTTGTGTATGTACACTTAAGCGGTTATCATTGAAGATATTTAGTGTTAGATATAAAGTTGATAGTGATTTTAGTTTCAATAGGTTTAGTTGATGTCTTGAAATTTGATTTTTTTTGAAAGCGCGTACAAGATGAAGCTTGTTCCTAATATTTAAGCTTCTTGATAGATAAAAGTTTAGTTTTACAAAGCTTAATAGTATGACATAGTTGATCGAATGATGGAGATGTCTCAAAGAGAACACTCTCCGGAGAAGCAATAATAGACTTTGGATGAATAAATCTTGGAGCTCGAGTCCGTAAGTACATTAGACATCTTAGCTAAGTTATTTTTGTATCGTAATACATAGTCAGTTATATGTTCATTAGATCCTTGTTTAAGTTGTGCGAGTTGAGCATATGAAATATTAGAGTCGATATTCATAGATAAATGAGCTAACAAATCATCATCTAGATGCGTGAAAGATGTTACTGAGTGGACAAGTAGGTCATAGAACCAACGCATTGCATAATCATGAAGACTAAGAGGAAAGAGCTTAGCTAGAAGAACATGATCATCTGCAAAATTTAGACATACCACATAAAATGCTCTTGTGGGCCACCATGCCCATTGAAAATGGAAAACTTGGGGGTGAAAAATTAGGAGGAAGTAGGTAAGCGTAAATTGTGGGTGTGAAGGGGGTGTGAAGGAATAAAGTAGAATCCAAATATGGACAAGTGCGAGAAGTATTCTACTCCAACCGTCTCGATTTGAACTTAGAGATCTTGGTAAAGAGAGGTTAAGTATTGAGTGTCGATGGAGGAAACTTAGTGCACATGAGAAACAAGAGGTGAAGTCAAATGGTTAGTGGGAGTAGGAACAAATACATGAACGAGAAGAAATAGGCGGAAGAGTAGAGGTATGTGGTTGAGTAGCGATGGAAGTGGGGATAACGACATAAACATTAAGCTCTATGAGAGTGGTGGCTTCCTCATGAGAAACAAATAAAAGAAAGTCTAAATCGCAGATTTTCTCGGTGATACGATAATTAATGCCTTTGAGGTGGGCTTCAGTGAATTCACCATAATATTGAGCCATAGTGATAAGAGGATAAGAGCCCTAAAGAGAATGTGGATTCAAACGATGGGTTCACCAAAATGATTAAGAAAAATTGGAATAATGCCTAATCTAATTGCTATTGTAGTAGTAAATGATTAATCAATTAAGTACATAAATTAACTCAAACAAACTAAGCTAGAAAATGTGAAACCCTAGTTGCAAAGAAGGGATAAATTGACTTATTTTGTTTGGTAGAGATCCCAAAGGTGCACAGAGATGGAAAAATAGAAATTCCAAAGCACATATTGTCACATCGAAGCTCATGAATTCACATATATGGAGGAATATGCTAGATAGGGGTGCACTGGAAAGGGGTAGGGTGCTTGCATGGGTGCTATAGACCAAGTAGGTGTATGTGATTGCAAAAATTATTAGAAAACCATATTTTACTAGTCGCAAGGTGTTCGTTGTCCTTTGCCTTTGGTCGCTAGTAGGTCACATAATGATTGCCGAGGTCGTTAGAAACCTACAATGAAATAATGATCTGCAAAACCCTCAAAGAGACATCGAATTCTAAAAAAGAACGATGCAAAATGAGGGGTTAGACTGTCCTTAGATGTCAAACAAATGATTTTACAATTGGGCGCTACACTACATTTCGACCCAATGTAGTTCTATATGTGTGTATGCGACTGTGCCCTAGGTGGCTCTACCTTCCGACTCAAAGACTTTGCACCAATGGATGTGCCACTAACAATGATAATTGCTATACTTATTTTACTTAATCACTCTAGAATGTCTATACGTACTTTATAGAATGTCGACAATACTATGTGTAATCTCTAAATAATATTTAAGTTCCAAATGAATTACAATCTTTGTATATTTATAGACAAATGAATTCAAATTAGTATTTTAATTACACATAAATGCTTAAATATAGTGGTAAAAAAGGACAAAGAGGATGGACCACAATTGGAGCCGGGAAATTGTAACAGAATGAACATCACGGTCCTATCTACGAATGCTTTCAAAATATACTTGCTATTATCATCCACCAAAAAATAAAAGCATCCAATTAAAAATAAAATTCTAACAAAAACCAAAAGATAAAAACGATGAAAATGACAATACAAAATCAGTATTATTATTAAAACCAAGATTTTTATTTATTTAGGAAGCATGCATTTGATTTGAAAATCCTTTGTGAAAATTTTGAGGGGGAAGGAGAAAAGTTTTGAAGAACGGACATGTGAGGCAAGGCATATGAAATCGGAACCAGATTCATCAAATATTTCAATGAATTTTTCACAAATTAAGGGTTGCTCCTGGTGTCAAGTTGGGCATCTCTTTTGATCAGCCTGATCAATCAAATTGGGACAAAATGCACAAAGTTGAATGCCAGTTAACAATAAAATCTACATATCAGAGATCATGTATTTATCCCTTTTGATCCCATTAAACTGCTGTTATAAATAACTGGTAAAGTAAATATATAACTATTTAAGTTATCAAATGGTGAGTTGCCAATTACATATGTGGAGAGTTTTTCACAGGATAGTAGTTAACCTCCTTTCACAAAAACATGAAGGGAACAATTAACAATGATGGTTTCATTATAAGAGCAAGGATTATTGTAGAAGCAATTATGTGGAGATTTTCTCAAGGCTATTAACAAAGCATCCAACAATGATGATCTGGAGTATGTTGGATATATTAGAATTGTAGAAGCAATTTAAGACAATTGAAGAGGCCATAAATATATTCATCTCAATGTTTTGAACAAGACCTGCATAATCAACAACAATATGTTGTTTTATTCCCCAATGCTGGGGAATTCCCAGCGCAATCAATGAGTTGAGTTGAATGTTATTAGAGGCGTGAGAAATTGGATCCCCAATGAAATATGTTAATTAGTGAGCACTCAGATAGAATATGCTAATTTATTCCCCAACACATATACACTTAGTCTCAAATCAACCAATGAGTTGAAGAGAGTGTGACTAGAGGCGTGAGAGATTAGATCCCACAGGAAAATATGACACCACAATTGGAGCCTTCTTCTCTTCTTTGACTTGATCTCCACTGTGTATTGTTCACTTGTAAAACATAATTTTAAGAAGCTCATAAGAAATCTGAAACTCAAACTCTGCAGAAATATGAATCCTCCCATTGAGTACAGTCCTCCAAATATTTATCTTCCTTACTACCAAAGGAATTTTTGATTTTTATACGACAGAATGTTGGGGATTGATTTCAGAAAAATGTGTGGGGTTCGAAGTGTGGAGAATATTAATTGTTCCCGTCGTGTATATAATGTTAATTATTTAGAGTGGAAGGAAAGTTAAGTCAGTCAATCCGTTGAAGTCATGGTTGTTGTTGCACTTGAGCTTCCCCACACACGACAAATGTTTATTTTCCAATAGGGTCAAAGATACCATTTATTCTTGTAATGTTTCGTGTAATAGAATGAGACAGGTTTATTAAAAAGTGAAAATAATAATTACGTCGAACAAAAAGAATTATTCTCTGGTAGGTGTCTATGTTTTAAGTTTCTTTTGTTGGAAAGTGTCAAAATCAGATAATATTTTTGAGCAGACCTTTTCGACAATATTATTTTCTCCTATACCAAATTTTAACCGATCACCAGTAGTTTCAATCTTCGTCCACCGCAAGAAAGCTCTCATCATTATTGTGTTTCCTTCGTAGCTGCTTTGTGCAAAGCCTTCTTGACCTTGGTGTCTCGTGAATATATTGTGCTACGCATGCACACTTCATCCAAATGACACAAGTAGTTGACAAACTCGGTGTTATTTCTCATTTCTTGCTAAGTGCAGCGGGTTCTCTCTATTTTGATCATTTTCATTAGCTTTTAATTTACAATCGTAGATAAGGAATTCACACATCTGCAGATGCCCATGTAAAGTCAGAAATGAAGCGCGATGCTCCGAATTTATCTCCAACTTTCACCAGTCCGGTCCTCCTCCTCGTGGTAGGCGATTTCGATAAGCTCTGTGAAGTATATTTCAAGGGAGGAAGAGGCCAACAACCGGGTATAACTCACTTGCTTCGCATCGTTGCATCTACTTTGTGGTTATTACGGTTACAGAGAAGCCGTGGTATGCACAAAGTCGCTTTACAAATTCAGCCGCAGGGATGAAATGTCCAACTCCGCGTAGATTGCAACTCATGTGCAATTGCTAGTGATAGACACATTTACAAGTTCTCTCACAATCTCTATAAAAGATCTACCAACAATTAGTCTAGATATACCATTGTTATTTGGTTTAAAATTTTCAATGTTAAAATTTAATTAATGGGTACTTGCAAATAGGAAAATAAATGTATATATGAGACAAATGTATTAAAGTGAGATAAGGGCTCCACCTTGAAGTTGTATTGAGGATGTTATTAGCAACCCATATGTCTTTGTGGTCGATCATTCTCATCATAAGTGTGATGTTTATATTGAGCAGATTCAAGCCAAATCTTTTTTTGGATGCCTGTAATTTTTGAACATGATGAAATATTGTGTAGATTGAAGGAAAATCTTTTTGGTGCCTATAACTTTTAAACATAATGAATTATGAAAATGTAGGCGGTGATGAAATAATGAGCAATGACGTTATCCCTTTCACCACACTTATCACTTTTTTTGCATCTTTTATCTATGAATAAATACAAAACTACAATGTATATCCTTCCCTTTTTCCCTTTATTTGAGATCAATGCATTTATTTAAAATCAATACTAAACAATTATCTTTCCCTTTTTTTCCACATATTTTCTCTTATGGATCAATACAAAACTAAAATGCATGACATTTATTTGAGATCAATACAAACAATTTATAAGCCTCTTCTCCGTAGATAGACGTGTAGACACCAATTTTGGGTATTTCTTGTTCCTCACCCCGCGTTTGCTTCCATTCGTCGTCATTATTCACATACATGTATCTCTCTTCCCATTTAAATCCCCCTTTCCCTCCTAAAAATCTATTAATCTCATCTTGATCATACCATTAGTTTATCTTCCCTAAACATCCCTTATCACCATTAATTAATCCTAAATCCCCATCTAATACATTTATCCTCCCTACATGCTCCCTTTTGTCCTCCATAGGCCTTCATTTAATAAATTTTCTCTCCCCTTGCCTTTATTTTTTTCTACCTCTCACCTACCCATTTATCCTTCCTAAACAACCCTAGCCTACATTTACCTCCCGAAACCCTAATCCCGCTTCAAAAGGGGTCTTTGTCTCGAGCTTGTCAATATTCCACCGCCCAAATCAATAAATCGTCAGCGAATCATCAGTGACCCATTTGGGTCGTCAACGACCCTAAAAATATGACCATACCCCTCCTTCCAGGATGAAAATTTGGAGAATTTGAGCTTTCTTGCGATATGGCCTTAATTTCTCACTCTTATTTACAGCTACTATCACAACTTTGGAGATCTTTTACATCACACTTAGAGATTTGGAGTTTTTTTCTTTTCTTGGTACCACATCTTTACATGTTTGGAATCTCCATTACCATCCCATCATCATTGTGTTTTCAGTTTGGAAATTTCCTCAACCATATTGGAGCTCGCCTTTACATCAATAATTTTCCATCCCTTTCTACAGATCATCATTTCTGTCCATTTCTATTCATCAAACCTTAGATCTCTCCGGTCGCCATCGACCCTACCTAGTCACCGTCAACCAAATCCACTTACATTTGAATTTTTGTCATCCATCATATTCCCTAACTGTATTCTCGTCTCATAGTTCCTCAAAATTTATCAATCTTTCCATTTTGCACACTTGTAACTTCAAATCTCATTGTCATCAGATCCAGTTCCCACCGATCGGGACCAATCGTCTTTGACATTGTTAGCAATTCATATTTTCATCAATTTTCTTACATCCTTTCTATTTCTCTCAAATTCGATTCCTTGCCTCATCTTTGCATTAGTCCCAGTTCTAGACCACCTTCACAATAGTGCTTTCATAGTCATGTCTTTTCAAAGCATCTATCTTTTGGCCTACTCTATCTTGGCACTGTCGAATGTGTTTGATGATCTTGGGTCACCGTCAAACCACTCAGGTTTGGTTTAGATTAGCATTTTCTATAATCAAATCTGCATCCTACCTTTTCTTATACATGTCTAATTTTTTGTATCAATATAGATTCTGTTATCGCTTATCCACTATCATATTTTATCCATCTTTTATCAAAAAGTGGGTTGACATCCATCCTAGGAAGTTTTCACTTCTCGGGACTAGCTTTGTGTGCAGGTAATCAAGTTTGCTATGAGGAGGATATTTTGCACCCGTATCCATCATCATTTCATCTAGAGGTGGCTTTAAACCCTCTCATATTGGATATACTTTTTTTCTTGTCACCATTTCACTAACTTGAAACTGGAGCAAGAAAATTCGATCAACAAAATGAGCCCTAGTTATCACTTGGCCAACCGCCTCTACTAACCTTGACCTCACATGGTAGGGCCGGGAAATCCCCTATCTATATTGATCAATACAAAACTATAATGTATGTCCTTCCAAACATTTATTTGAGATCAATACAAACAATTATATTGTATATCCTCCAATTTGGGATCTATTTAAGGAGCTTTAATAGGATGGTTATTTTCCATGTGATCATAATGTTTTCGTGTTGAAATTTAAAATTACCAAATTTGTTGCTACCTTTGTGTAGAATTATCGAAGTTGTTGCTTCTTGTTTTTTGGTGTCGAAACGTTTTCACTTCTTTCTTAACCGGTTTCATTGAATTAATGCAAGGTAGGAAACACATCCAATACACTATTGTGTTCTCATATAACCCAAGAAGAAAAAATCATAAATTCTTGGTTATTGGTATTATTTTGAGAAACCATTCCATACAATTTGAGGTTCCACTTTGGAACACCAACTCCATATAGTTTCAAGTTCCATATTAGAAACAACTTTTTTCAATTTTGGGTTTCATATCTTAAAGAAAACATGTCTCATGAATAACTTGACCCTCGTGAATAAAACATCCAATCCATAATTTTCAAATAATCATATTCATATTGGTTTCTTTGCGAAGAAGTGGAAAAACCTCACGTCTTATCAATATACTAGGAAGGACAATTAAGATGGTGTAACATCAGTATGGATTATGTTAAAAAAATTCAGCATATGATTTGATTGATTTTTAATGTTGGTTTGGTTAAACATACACTACTTTATTATCAATATAATTTTTTAAATTTGATTTTCTTGTCACTAAATATTATATTTATAAGTTTATACATTCATGTGCACATGTTGTATTCGATAGATAGTGGAGGGATTTGAGTTGTTGGATGTTTTCCAATGAGGTCACCAACTCCCCTAACTTCATCTATGGGTAAGTGCACCAAAATGGGGGGCCAAAAAGTGGATAAAAGCACAAAATCAACTAAAACTTTTTCAGGTTTGGTAATTTCCAAATCTAAAACGCGTATGCATTATAACGCATACACGTTCTTAGTGTTCTAAATTTTGGAAGGGGGAAGGGGGCATATTTACTAAAATAAGAAATAATAAAAGTATAAATAAATAATAAAATAAATCTTATACTTTAAATTTATTTTAGTAAATATAAGAAATTAAGGTCACTCTGCTTTGATGGAACTGGTCTTGTAGCTTTAACTTGATTATAATGTAGAAGATAGTTTTTCAAAATCTAATCTGGTCAGTACTTACTCATTTTCAAGATTTCAACAAGGACCTAAAGCTTTCAGGGCATATATATTGTAGTCGGTCTTTGTTTTGGGAAAACATATAGTCATTTTGTAGGTTTTTTGACCTTCTGGATTGGTTTCTTAACATTTATAGGAGTTTTGGATGTGTCAAAATTAAATTTTACAAACTACACAACACCCAAAGATAATGACACTTGCTTGAGTATATGGACTCATGATTTTCCCCATGAGTGTGGAGTTGAAGCCTTAATTTCATCTTGGAAGAAGGGTAGCATTGTATTAGGGATGAGTACATACTTTACAAGCCTGGAAATATCTAATAAACTATATAAATAGGTCTAATAGGTGAAGTGGATCTTAGCTATCTCACCACACTAATCCATGCATTCATCTTAGGAGGGAGCCATAGATATTTTCCATATGAGACGAGGGATTGATGATGAATAAACATATTCAAACCAAAAAATGACACTCTTTCTTGAGAGAGATTTTAGGTAAATAGAATATAGGGAGCCCACACCATATCTATATACATGGGTTCTTACTCCATATCTATTGAGGATAAGGGTGGGGAATAATGAGTAAATATATGGGTGCATACATCTAGGCTAAATGCTAGATAGAGAGACAAAGGTGTGGGAGTTCCAACTGACTATATATAATACATAATCACCCTCCAAACGATTCTCAACTGATCATGGGTACATTAGGGATAACAACTTGATGAATCCTAAGAGCTTTTATCAATGGAGTTGTTTTGTGCCATATGAGGAGAGGAAGGGGATGAGCATGAGTGTTATATCAATTGGTTCACTATGTTTATCCATATAGATATAGAGGCTCTACCACTACTTGAATTGGTACCAAGTTTGAAATTTGGTCCACAATTCAATTTAGTGACCACAAATCAAATGTATGATGCTTGTTTGCTTCTTACTGAAATGAGATCTTCACTTTGTAGATAAAGGATTACTCCTGGATGGGATAATTGTCTTATGGAAAAAATGAGGTGATTGCAATGTGCCTCATCCTTGAGGTGTAATCACACTACTATGTGTTGAATGAGTCTTTAATAACACTACCAAGTGAATGGCATCAAGTGAACTGAGATGATTGCTCATTTTTGAAATAGGGTATTCCATATGAAGATCATCCCCTCACCTTTCCTAGCTCTAAAACCCTCCTTTCATGGAATAAACTTCATGATTCTCATACACTTATTTTCTCATATGTATCTCATGGAGATAGATGATTCCTTAATACTTCACACACGATGGTCCTAAATACCTCGGTGGCATGACTAGCTCATTTTGGCTTATTCTTGGGAGAGATTTGGGTACAATGACAAAGTTAGGATATTATGATCATCAAGTCACTTCTTGAGCTCCACATGTCACCTTTGAACATGATGAATCCTTCAAAATTCACTTTATTTACCAAGATGACACCTAGGTGGAAGCGTGTTTATAATACCTGGACATTATTTTGCTTAAGTTGCTCTAATGGAAATGGGTTTCCTCCTCCAAATAGGGGGATGAATCCTTGAATGAAAATTGAGGATGGGTTACATTTTCTTGACCTCCATATTTCAATGAGACACTACAAATCACATTTTACGATCAATGAAAATATTATAAAAATGTAATTCTACATGTAGCTCAAAATTTAGGTCCTATTTCATTTTAAATTAAGAGGGGCAGCTACAGAGTTTTGAAGTACCTCAAGAAGTATTTGAGCCTTGAATCAATGTTTATTATTCCACCTTATAGAGTATTCTAATATCTTTCCAATTACTATTTTTGCATCCTAACTCTTTTGAAACTCCTGGAATCATCTAGAGAAGTCAACTTTCACTGTTTTAGCTTTCATTCCCTACACCTAAAAACCCGATCTTAAACAGATTGCTCTTGAATGAGATTTTATTTCCTAGAATTTCCTAAATTTCTGTAGAAATATTTAATGTTCTCTAAAATCACCCTTAGATGCTTTATATTTTCCCTGAACACTTCTGGAGGGTGTTCAATTAGGTAAAATGGCCAAAATGGCCATTTTAGGCCTCCGAGGAAGTATTCTCTCATTAAAACTGAATGAGTTGATCAATCACCCCGACTCTCTTCCCACAAACCACATCAAACCTAAAAAAGAAAATGCGAATGGGGAGTTGAAATAACCCCAAGAATGAACTTACGACCGAAGCGCCGCACTACATCTTAGACTCCATGTATTTCTTGTGAGTATGTGTAGAAATTGTGCCCTAGGATGTCCTTGTGCAAGTTGCACTTGATAACAGGTTGTAGCTAGAATGTAGCAATGTAGTAGAATGTGTGGATGGAATAAAATGAACTTCCCCTTCCTATACAATGTGTATGTAGAGTTGATGTAACCCTTGTCCCTTGAATGTATACTAAATGGATGCCTTTTGAGTGCTTTAGTGCCTTTGGATGCAAGCTTGGGTGATGATAGTAATGCTTAGTGCTTGGCCCTTCATTTTGAAATAATAACTATGTATTTATATGATTCCATTGTTTGATTTTGTAATTGAAAACTAGAAGGTCGACCCATAAGTGAAAAAGATGCCCAAAAGATAAAAGAGACTCAAAAAGAGTGAGTGAGGTGAAAGAGGGCTAAAGGCACCCATAAGGGATAGGAGTGCCTAGGCATTACTATCCCGGCTGGAAATTGGTGTCTGAAGCCATTAAAGATAAATGAGTTAAGTTCCAACTGGGCTGTAGGGTGTGCAAAACCAAAGAGAAAGTAAGAAACCAAGAAAAGAGGCCAAAGATAGATGTCAACTACTAGTTTTATTGCTTAGGAATCATGTAAATACTAGCATGCTTTTAGGACCTATAAATGTACCCAAGTGCATGATTTTATGTCTACATTTTACCCCATTTTTTGTTGTTGAGTGAATATTCAATAACATAACGTAGATAAAAGATGTGTACCTTATGATCCTGTAGAATGTGCGACTAATAGCGTGTCGAGTGGATAGTGAAGCGTGGAGGCTAGGAAAGGAAAGTGACCCTAGGGGTGAAGCGTATGTGTTACATTGTACTTATAGTTGTGTTTTTGTTTTCTATTTTAGGCTTCTTCTTGTTGTGTATTAAGGATGAAATTGCAAAAGAAGAGCGAAATAGTAGTCAAAGTCCTGTATATGAAAAATCTAAGTAAAGTATGTAAAAGTGTGTAAAAGTAGTAGTAAAGGAAAGTGTGCACCTGATGTAAAAGAGTGTAAAAGGATAGAAAAGTATCCTAAAATGATGTGAAGAGTGATTTTCTTGGGCGATCTCACGTTAATAATGCATTTTTGGGTGATCTCACGCCAAGAGTGAGTTTTTGGGGATCTCACTCCAAAGAGAAAGTGTTGAGGAGAGAGGTCTATTGTTACTCTCCATCCATGACTTTGCCCAATAAGCACTACTACATATAGTGCATACCGATTTGTTCTGTTGTCCCAATTGTTTCGAATTAGTTTTGATTTGTACTAATTGAAGGAGATAAAATGCATTCTATGACTGGATATTTGTGCATGTGATCGTAGAATTGCTTTGTGAATTGTGCTGATGTGAGTAGATGAATGTATGTGCCCCAAGACATTAACACCTAAGGGAGGATACAAGTTCCCGTGAGAGCTGTCTGATTCTCGATTAAGGTGCGAGTTCTCAAGCACTTTATTTGATTAAGGTGTCGGTGTCTTCTCGTGTTTCTAACCCAAGTCGATTCTAAGCCAACTCTATGATTGTAACCTATTCTCTTTCGATCTTGTGCAGATTTGTATTGTAGTTTTGAGCTTACAGTAGGAGTGATTTTTCACCCAATATATTCCCCCTCATTTCGGGTGCATGTGACAAGTGTAGGAGTATGCGACCCAAACGAGAGGGCTTGATGCTTGATATGAAGATGATACTTGCAGAGGGTAGGGGATGTGCATGGTAGAAACCAAGGCACATGCAAACAAAGTGGCTAATAACATGTGTTAGTAGAAAAATCAGCAAGCATACAATAAAAGACTAATGTAATAAGCAAGTGTGTAAACAAAGTGGATTGTGAAAAGTGGGTTTCAAACATGAGACATCACTCACAATGTCACAAGAAAATTAGGGCCGAAGCATGCAAAAGCATATAATGAGAAAACGAGAAAAATGGCACAACCCACAAATAATAAATAAATAATAATGGAACAAAGTGTATCACGGTGGCATATAGTCTTGTAAGGAAAATGCTACACATGAAGCACATGTTAACATGTTAGAAAGATTAAAAAAGTATGTCAAGGCATATATGTGTCAATGGAAAGCAATGTGCTAGTAAGAATAAGAAGTAGTATATGATGAAATAATAACACCTGTAATGTGTGAGAGTAGGAAAGGTAGATGCCCCCAAGAGCCTCAATGGACCGTAAAAGGATATAGTGTTGAGCATCATTGTAACGTGTAAAAACCTGTAAGAGATCTGCATTCACCTCAAAAGACCAAGTGAACGCGCATGTGTATTTATATAGAAATATGATGACATACTAAGAATCCATCTAGCATGGAAAACAAAGTGTAACATGTAGATAGAATAAGCTAGCAAGACAAAATGCAACCAAGATATGAAAATGTTGTGTATGGGTGTGATGGTATGGTATGCAAAATGTGAAGATGATAGTACCAATGTGCTCCCTAGTGGATGTATATGAGATGAGGTTCATTTATAAATGCTCCCTCAACGGTCAAGAATAAACCA
The DNA here is from genome assembly GCA_018340775.1 of Taxus wallichiana var. yunnanensis. Classification (NCBI taxonomy): domain Eukaryota; kingdom Viridiplantae; phylum Streptophyta; class Pinopsida; order Cupressales; family Taxaceae; genus Taxus; species Taxus wallichiana. Next base: position 588,919,425 of record CM031238.1, on the reverse strand, counting down.
TAGAACAAGAGTATGTCATCAATGTAATGGTTGGAGAGAATGTGTGCTAGAAATATATATCACTAAGCATAGAGCGCAAAAGGAGAATGCAATGAGGTTCATTTCAGATTTAGACCCTCAACAATCGAGTATGAACTGTGGAACTAGAGTGCATCATAGGGTAATGACGATATAATGCATGCATCAAGGGGTTTGAAAGTGCATAGAAAGATGAGACATGAAGTGCGAAGTGTTGAGTGTGAGAATAGATACTAAAGATAGTTGGTAGGAATGGAGGGGAGAAAGAAAGTGTGATGCCCCTGAGTGTATGATGTTGAGATGAATCAAGTAAACTCATATAAAAGATCACTATTTTTAGGTCGTAACCAATAGGATCTGGATTACAGACTTGGTAGGCAATAATATGGGGTTGATCATGTAAAGAGCTCACGACATAAATTATACATACCCATTACATATTCTTCATCAGTAAAAGGAGGTTGAAGAAAATTTGTGCACATACCAATGAGTTATATTTTAAGTATATCCCAAGAATGATTCATTGCAAATAGAGATGCAGCCAAAAGGCATGGGAAATGAAATATCATTATGATTAGGATCCAGTGTGCCATGAATGTAATCAAGCCAAGATTATCCAAGTGTGAGTGGGTAGGAATGAGGAGTGCGTGTAAGGAAAACTGATAAATGGAAGATGTGGAGGCCATAAGAAGTAATAATCAACACAATTATGTGATAAAGGCGATGAGAGTGAGGTGGAGGGAGGAGATAAAAAAGTGTGAATCCTAGCTGAGCCAAGCCATTATGCATGAAAATAGTGTCGAGTAAGTAGGGTCGAATGGAATGTGAGGAAAACAAGAGTCATGTATGAAAAAAATGCATGTAAAGGGGGCGAGCTGCGGTGTAGAATGAACTTGGGGTGATGAAAGAGGTGGTATCATGTCCAATATATGGACAATCCCCTGAAAAGGTATTATGGCATTAGTGGAAGGAGGAGGTATCTTGACCTGATTTTCACTAGGGCCAATAAGAACAAAAGTATCCTAGAAGTAAGATTCATCTATTTCAATGGGATTAAATTTAATATTGCACAATGTGTCATCATTAAGTTCTACGACATCAGCCTCATCATCAAAATCATCGGTGCTAACATTATCTTGTTGGACGACATGATCAAGGATATTAGTAGGGGTAGATCCGGATGTAGTGTTGAGGGAGCCATGACAGTGAAGAAGTAGTAGGTAGACATGATGGGTGATAGGATATCAATAGTATGAGTAGGAATGGACAGAATGCATGTAGAAGTAGCAGAGGGAGTAGGAGCACTAGATTGACCAACATCGTATGTACTAATATTGCGATATGGAATAGGATGTGATGGTGGTGACATGGTCTATACGAAAAAAACTTAAAGGGGTCGAGTCAAGCGGTATAATGGTATGTTCATAGCCATCATTTAAGAATTTAATGCACCAATGAACTATAGAGGGAACAACATGCATTGCATGAATCCAGGGTTTGCCAAGTAAGCAATTGAACTGAATGAATGGAATCGATAAAAAAATACAATAGGAACAATTTTAGGCACAACTTGTAGAGGTAGGGTGATAGTGCCCATGCATGTGTGAGTAGTGGAATCATACCGCATGAAATAATTTAAGAGGATTTATTAATTAAATCATCAGTAATGTCGATTTTCTGAGGAGGGATATTCATCTTCACTAAAAGATATAACACATGGTAGATTTTTTAGGGATTGAATGAGGTGAGTAAAGGTAACATGTGAATTATTACTTTCAATGTGGATGGAACGAATGGAAACCTCTAATGCATGATGAAAATTAGGTGTACTATGCAAGATATCATAAAGAGAGATTTTATTTGGTGTATTTTATGTTGGTCAATGATGTCATAACCCTTAGAGGTGGTGGTAGGAACAGTAGAAGTAATAGGTGGTTGAACAGAGACAGGTGGAGCGGTAGGAGGATGAGTGCGGTAGGTGGTGACTACATTGATAGTTGGATCAGGAATAGGAGTGATGAAGCAAGGAGGATGTTGAGTACGGACTTGCATAAAATCAGCATAGTGGTAGCCATGCCAGAAACCTTGGTTGGAATGAAAGAGGGATAAGAAGATTGATCCATGAATTCAGAAGAAGGAGATAGATTTTGATGCATTCTCAAAAGGTAGGGTTGGAGTGAGTGGGTTCACCAAATAATTTAATTTAATTTGGATTAAATATAATTACATAGTAACTATTGTTCCTAATGATATACAAACCGATAATATACAATAAGATCCAAGCAATAAGCAAGTGATAATGTAAAGTCCCAAGAAACAATGAGAGATAAAAAGACTTAGCTGATTTCGAATGGATAGGAAGTGATTTGGGCATGTGCGATCGATGAATAATCTGCAAACAGTGGTCGTCACCGATCACTTAAAAAATCTGGAACATGAGAATAATGTCGGACATGGGAGTCCAATGCGGGACAGAGACGTCCCAGTCTTGGTGGTATTGTATAGAGACTCGAATCTACTTTCTTTTGTGTTGCTAGGATTTTATAATTTCTCTCTTTTGATTGTCGATGTTTGTACTACAATTGATTGCCAATGATACCTGTAACATGCAAAAGATAAATTCACTTGCACAAGCCCACAAACCGCATCAAACCTAAAAAGGAAAATGTAGAATGGGGAGTCGGAATGACCCCGACGGTCACCCCGAGAGTGAACTTACAACCAAGCGCTACACTACATCTCATAATCCATGTAGTTCTTGTGAGTGTGTGTAGAAATTGTGCCCTAGGATGCCCTTGTGCAAGTTGCACTTGATAGCGAGCTATAGATAGAATGTAATAATGTAGTAGAATGTGTGGATGGAATAAAATGAACTTCCCCTTCATATACAAAGTGTATGCGAGTTGATGCAGCCCTTGTCCCTTGAATGGATGCTAGATGGATTCCTTTTGAATGCTTTAGTGCCTTTGGATGCAAGCTTAGGTGATGATAGTAATGCTTAGTGCTTGTTCCTTCATTTTGAAAACATAACTATGTATTTATATGTTTCCTTTTTTGAATTTTGTAATTAACAACTAGAAGGTTGACCCATAAGTGAAAAAGATTCCCAAAAATAAAAGACACCCAAAACAAGCGAGTGAGGTAGAAAAGGGTCAGGAGTGCACCCGGAGGGAATAGGAGCGCTGGCACCGGTGTCTTGAATGGGTGCTGGTGTCTAAAGCCATGAAATATAAATGAGTTAAGGTTCAAATGGGCTTAGGGTGTGCAAGACTAAAGTAAAAGAAAGAATTCAAGAAAAGAGGCCAAAGATATTTTTCAACTACTAGTTTTCTTGCTTAGGAATCATGTAAATGCTAGCATGCTTTTGGGACCTAGAAATGTACCCAAGTGCGTGATTTTCTATCTCAGCTTCCCATGTTCCCTTATTGTTGGCAAAAGGACAAGGGGACATCAGACCTCCAAAAGGCCGCCATGGGTCCATTCATCATGAAAAATTGGTAAAAATGAGTTACCATGAGTTGAAAGCATGTTTCTAACACCTCAAGTGATGACTTATGTGACACAAATGTTTTGAACTTCACAATTCATTTCCCTGACCAAGATGTCACCTGAATGGAAACATGCTTATAGTATCTAGACACATCTTTGCTTGATTTCTCCTCATGGAAATAGGTTTCCTCCTCCAAATGGAAGGATTGATCCCTGAATGATACTTGAAGGAATGTTTGAGGGTGAGATCCATGTTCTTGACCTCCAAATGCATTGAAGCAATGTAAAATCCACTCTTGAATTGTAAGATGTGAGAACATCGCCAAACATTGATTAAGTGTTTAGAAACACTCTCAAGAGATATGCACCATTTGTGAGCTCGAGATGATTGCCATCACCACTCATGGTTATCCTTTCTCATCATGTGGATGATGATTATTACCTTGATGAATTGAATTTAAATGATGTTCTAGATGTTTCAAATCTTTTACAAACCTCTTTATTCTCCTCATTGCACTCGTTGGTACAATGTCTATATTTTATACACATTGACACCCTGATTTGTTCATTGTCACAGTGGGATCCCCATGATGTCCCTTTTCATTAATTATTTCAACCAAGATGAATCCCTTCTGCCACAATCAAGATGAGGTCCCTCTTGTCCCCCTTGCACCATAGGGACATAGGGGAGAGTGGGGACAACTAGGACCCCTGAATGTCCAAAGTGAAACTTGGGGAGGAGGATGAGGTCACACTTTGGTGTCCATAATGTCCCCCTTTTCCCTGGGAGAAAGGGGACACAAGAGTGTCTAATATGCGATTTTGCTTGATTTGGAAATCCAAATTATGCCTTAGATGTCTTTTTCTAAACACCGAGCTTGAATTTTTCACCACGCGAGCTTAGGAAAATGGGTCGACGTCAAATCTTATGTTATTTTGACTCAAAATCACATTTACATATCAATGGAAGAATTCTCAAAATTCATTTCTTCACGAAACTCAAAATTTAGGGCCTATTCCTTCTTAAACTAAGAGGGGAAGTTGAAGAAGTTTGAAATATATCAGAAATAATTAATCCTTAGATAAAATTTGATATTTCTAGGTGACAGTCAACAAAAATATATTGCTTTATTCCATGAAACATTGACATTTTAGCCTCAACACAACATATGAGTTGAGTGTCACTAGAAGCATGCGAGATTAGTTCCTATAGGGAAGTGTGACACCACAATTGGAGCCTTACTACTCCTTTTCTTTTTCTTATTGGCCTTTGACTTGATTTCCACTATCTTACCATTTTCACCATGCCTTTGTTTTTGTAAATGGTATTGTTTAGGGTGAACATCTTGCTCATGGGTACAACGAGAAAAATGTTCACCCTACAGAATGAACGTACCTTGCACTATCCTATGCAATGTAGACACATTGCCAACAAATACTTGTTGACGAAGTGTTTTTAATCAATCACAATTCATGTAACATGAATTGAACTTTTTTCATTTGTTAGTAGTATCTTTTCTTTATCTTTTTCCATTAGTAAATCGGTGTTCTTCTTTTTTTATTATCCTTTCTTTATTGTGTTAGTCTTCTTTCTCCCAATTCGTTACACTAAAAGTATTATTCTTTCTTTATTGGTAAAAAAAAGAAGCTGTCATGATATTTGTCAAAATGAATTGTAATGATATTTGCCACAAGTGCAAAGTTTTTTTATGCTATGCTAATCTCATCAATGTAGTAAAAAAACTTCCCCTTCATTTCATATCTACTCCTAGTATAAAACACATTTTAACAACACTTTAATCTTTGTTTCTAAATGATTACCATGAAACATTTCTAATGTATCATCCACACTTATATAGAGAGATGGATTAGATAAGGAGGTGTCTTGGTTCTCTCAAATAGACCGGGGCATAATGCAAGCATGATGAATATGATTACACTCAAATGCGGGCATGACGACACTCAAATGTCCAATTTAACTAGAAAAGACCTTTGTAACAACCCCTTGCATTTGAGCACGAAATAACAAGATATTTTAGACAATTCCATGGAAAATAATAAATCAAAATATTATAAACTAAATTTTTGATTGAAAAGTGCATTTTTAATGATAAAACAAAAAATTTCAACGCAATCACACCCCAAAATGCCAATCAAATCGAACCAAGAGGCCTCGAGAAAAGGTCAATCAAAAAGAGCTACCCTCAATATTTGGTGCATTTTACACCAGGACTTCCCTGTAGGGGATCTACTTTAGCGTATGGGTGTAAATCCCACTTGCTCGGTTCGCCACCACCCCGAGACTATCAAGCACATCTTTTGGTTTTGTCCGGTATGTGCTCAATCGACCTAGAAATGGATTCAATCCCTTTTCAACCCTTCTCCCAGCATTTTTACCCGATGGCTCTTTTGGGGGCCTTGACTCATATTTTATTTCAAAATAGAAATAATGCCATATTTAACAATTTTTGTTGTTACTAATAAAGTGGCTATTTTCTCCACTATGTTGCTTGATTTAGACCCAGTTCGGCTAGAAGTTAAACACCTCCATCACTTGCTCGACCTTTGGGCAGCCCCCATGCGATCAACCATGTTCTCACGCTTGATGCTCTCGCTCGCCCTCTCTCCCCCTCCTCCTGTGGGACGAGGGTTTCACGACACCGCTCCCATAGTCGGTGGAACTCTTCTCATGACAACCCTCCTCCCCACACTAAGGGTGAGATTTTTGGCCAGCTTGGTGGTTTTGATATAAACTAAATTTCAAAATATATGAAGAGGCAAAAATGGTTAAGTGAAACTAATTGTAAGAAAAATTGCTTTAAACATCCATCGTAAAATTTTTACAACAATTATCTCTTTGAATAAGAACAAAGAACATGCGTTGAAAAATTAAACAATTGTCGATCATTTGCACCATCATTGTCGAATGTCAATTGTCATCATCATTTGAAAAATAAAACAATTGTCATCATTTTCTTTGCGAAGTCATTTTCTTTCTATTTTTGAGCTTTTCAAATTGACTACCTAAGGTAACTTGTCGTTCACTCCACTAACAAATAATGTATACAAATGCAACAGGTGGTATTCTCCATAATAATATCTCATCTCTTTCGATGGGGGCGTTCAGATTTACTGCAGAGTTGCTTCAAATTGCCATATACACATGAGCAAGATGTTTACCTCGAACAACTCCCTCGTTTTGATTCACAAAAACAAGGGCATGGTGATAAGGGTAAGACAGTGAAGATGAAATCTAAGGTCGGTGAGAAGAAGAGAAGCGAGAGTAATAAGGCTCCAATTGTGGTGTCATATTTTCCTTCCCGGATCCAATCTCTCACGCCTCTAGTCACACTTTATTCAACTCATTGGTTGAGATTAGAGTGCGGAGTGTTAGGGAATAAAACAACATATTCTTGATGACTTTCCTTGAGTTAAATATGCCATGTCTTATTGTTGCCCCTTCATTGTGCCTTGGAATTGCTTCTACAACTCTAAAATTTTGCTTGTCATACCTTCACTTGCCAAACCGGTTGGTGTGACGGTGAAAGATTCCAATTAATATAACACAAAGAACCAAATCATCATTGTTGGATGCTCCTTGATGCTTTGTAATAAGTATTTTTGTTGTCACAAGTTGATTTGCAATTCTAGTACAGAGGTTAACTGTTATGTTACCATCCTCATGGAAAACTAACTGTTTGATCTTAAATAGTTATGTAGCTACTTTCCCGATTATTTATAGCGCGGATTAACGGGCTTGTTGTAGATCAGCGTATTTCTTAGGCTATGTCGAGCCATCAAAATCGTATAAACAACTGTAGTCCTTTTGTTCTAACTTGGCCAGGTTCATCCCTCCCCTCTGTTCCATCTTTTTCATTTTTAATTATTTAAAGTCGGTTTTTGTGCGAGAATTGAATTCATAATATGAATTTAATTATCCATTAACACACAAGGATGCATAAAGCATTATTCACATATTACAACATTATTTGGTTTGGTATATATCACTAAAATTGGTTTCATTTATGACAAATTCACTCTTTTCAACATACTTAAAGTATTGAGTGATTTCTTCAATACATAATAATTAAATGGTACTTATAATATATAATCAAACTTTACTATATATATATATATATTTCATTTTCATTGTATTCAAATTCAATAAGTATGCAATTTTAAAATTAATGGATAAAATCAATACTTCTATAAATTTTATGAGTTAAAGAGTGTATAAACATGAAAGAATACATAAATGCAACATAAAACTATTTTCAATGTCATTAATTTATTTTATTTTATTTATCTTCTCTATGACATAACTCATATATATATATATATATATATATATATATATATATATGATTTAATAGGATCTCTTCTTGTTGTACTTGAAAATATTAAATCTATTTGATCTTTTTCAAGCATTATATTTTCTTCTTTTGATTGAAAATCACACTGTTATTAATATAGAAGATATGATATTACGCTAGTTCTACGTATAATAGGTGGAAGATGTCATACCCCAAAATGCGCTAAACCGAGGCAAACAATGCCATCTCAACTCATGAGGGCATCAAATTACAATAATATTTATAAAAGCGTGATTTTTAACAAAAAAGGAGCAGAAACAAAAAGGCTCTAGAAAACATGGAGGCCCACAAAACATTATGCCATGGCAACAAACATGGAGGTTAGAGGAAAAAGTGGTGGGCTATTTGGCTTGACTCCCAACCAAAGGTGGCCAGAGGCGTGCCGTGTGAGGGATGGGTTATCACCCGTCGTGCTGCTACTATTGATGCACCTCTTCTTCTTCTTCGGGTTGGTGGCGGGAGAGATCATAAGTGCCAACTATGAGAATTTCTCCTAAGAATGGGAGCCTCACCCACTACCATCGCTGCCACCAACACTACGAGCCACCAAAGACACCTCCATTGCGGGCAAGGTAAGGGTTCTAGGATCGGGGAGGATAGCGACAATGTTAGGGAGATAAGCTGCCGCTTTCTAGAGAGGTTCTATGGAAACCCCATTCCTACGAGGGAGAGTGGTGGCGTGGAAAATGCTGGAGGAACCCGGCTAACGACACATATGGCATTGCCCCAATGTGCAAGCAGGACTGCAAATGTTCCACCTTGAGGAAGGATTTCTCTACATGCACCCGAACTCGGAGCATCACATTGGAGATCACAATAATTTTATTAGTCACAGGGAAGTCTCTTTCCATAGTAGTGTTGTTAAAGCATGCAAAATTTATATCTCTCTATATGTAAAAATGAATAGCATCCCTATTTTTTCAAAAAAACATTGAATTGTTCGGGAGCTTGGCCGAATCCCCCAATAGAACCATTTTCTAGGTGAAGAAATTAGGGATGAAGGGTTGGAAAAGGGTGTATATCCATTTCCAAGCAGATTGAGCATATGGGAAAAACTAGAAAAGGTGCTTGACAAAATCTGGTTGTTGGCAAGCAGAGCACATTGGATTAGCAACTCCCAAGTTCTTGAGTCTGTCTCCAATAGGGAGCCCCTGATAAATAAGGCACCATAGAAAATGTGTTTTTAGGCTCAATATGAGCTTTCCAAATGCTTTCAAACCTTCTGGCCTATCCTATTTTGGACTTGAGATTCCAAGAATGCTTTAGAAAGTCACCTCTAACAAATTTCGGGCAAGGAGGTGGTATCGATGTGGGGTTTATAGGGATAAAAGGAGTCACCGATCCATAGGGATCCAAAATGAATCTACTTCATCAAATCAATCAGCACGAAGAAGGAAAATGATACATAGAGGTTCTCTTTTTAGTAACAGGACTACCGCTCTGTGTAGAGCGGCGATTCTGAACCGCCACCCAACCAGGGCGGCGGTCCTTGCTCTTTCGTATAGAAAACAAAAATATGAAATGAACAGCCCGGAATTTGGATGGTAGTTCGTATCTCTTCTCCTCCATGACCTTTCCCATTCTCCAAAGGTGCGGGAGGACATGGGAAAGGCTATAAATACATGTCTGTAGAAGAGAATAGATCATCGAAGCTTAAAAGCAAGTGAGCAAGAAGTTCTTAGTTCCGGGATTGTGTTTTGTAGCTCCTAGAAAGGAGTGTTGAGACAGAGCAAGAAATTATTTGGGAGGAAGTGTGAGATATTATCTACTTCTCTTTCATACTTATTGTAACTTTTGTATTTGTTTATTTTGAATTGGCCAATAAAAGAGGGAAGAAAGAGCAATTGCCCTTCTCGATTGGTTTTTCCTCCTCTGGAGGTTTCCAAGATAAAATTCGTTGGTGTTTATGAGCTTAAATTCTTTCCTTTCCTGTAATTATGGATTCTAAGCATAAGCATAATTCATTCACTAGCTATCTCTGTCATTTTCTAATAGAAAGTAGAACAACAACGTTTATTTGTGTTTTTGTGGATAATTCCAAAGTTGAAGAGTTTACAGATCATTTCCAAAGGCCAATGCCAATTTCTCCCCTAAGGAATACTAGAGGAGATTCCTATTTTTGTGGACAAGTATCATACATGGAATTTTTAATCTTTGAAAGAGACTCTACATCCTTTTATTTTAGTTTAAATTTAGCTTTGAGAAAGTCCCATGGTAGCCAATCCTTGGAAACCTTGCAAAATTGGTCACCTAAATTACTTTAATGCCCTTTTGAAAGAGCCTGAAGCTTTTTATCTAGGGGACCATAACAAAGGGGACATTATGAAAATTAAGAATGGGGGACCACCAAAGGGAGACAAAGTTGATTGAAAGTCCCGCCCGAAGCTATCCCCTACCCAAATGAGTTTGGGTTTGATCTATTCTAAAGCTTTCCATATGATTTTAACAATAAAGGTGCCACAATCCTTCATCGACACATGCGAAAGGAGCAAGCTTTGAAATCCCAATCCTTGCCAAGTTTTCGAACCGAGAGGAGTCCTTGGATAATACAATGTTTGAGAAGATTTTTCCAGGCATTTAGATCCTTCAAGGCTTCAAATTATCCATTTTATGTTAAGGGCGAGAGCCTTGGAGTTTGACATCCAACAACCCCAATCCTCTTGCTTCTTTGGGTCTGCAACAAATTTCCCAAGCAACTCTGTGGAATCCTTTATGGCCTTCAGAGTTGGCCCATTAGAGGTCTCTAAGAAGCTTTTCTAGCTTGTTGTAAGTGGCTTTAGATGGAGCCCAGTAAGAAGAGTAATAGACATGAGTGATCTTGCTAAAACTTTGGAACGGATTTGAAATTTCCCAAAGAAGAGAAAGGGGTTTAGTTATCCAATAGGAAATTATTTTTCCACTCACCGAATAACATAGGACCACGAAGGAGAAGCTCGAAAGGAAATGGTATACTAATAATTTTAAAGTGAACATGTGAGGTTGTATCCATTTCCATTGAAATTTTGCTAGCTTGAAGGTTCGGGAGCAAGTTATTGTCTATAGCATTGGGTCTTTTTCCATTAGATGGCGAAGCCGTAAGTAAAGAAAATATATTTAGACATTTCTTGGCATTAGAGATCGACGCCTCTTCCTCAAGTAGGGTCGAGAAATGAGTCATATGTAAGAGGTCATTGCTTGAGATGATGATCAAACCGAGGAAGCTAAATGCCTTTAATTAGGCCTCTAGCGAGAATAGTTGGCCAACAAGTAATTGACCCCTTCTACCACAAAGATATACATATATGGGGCTAGAGGGAAGCCTTGTCTTAGTTAAAAGAGGCCAAATATGGAATATTGGGCTTCATTTATGGTGATACAAGCTCTAACATCCTAAAAGAGCATTTGGATAGAATGCACAAAGTGAGGCCCAAATCTAAGGGCTTGGAGCATAACAATTATGCAAAACCATTTTATCAATAATAAGCTATCTCAAAATAAAATTTCACAAAGAGAGCCTTTTGATCATAGACACTGGTCCATTCCATGCCTTCCCAAACAACAATAACATTATTACGAATGTATCCATGCTTGAAGACATTATGCTCATCACATAAAATGAGAGGAAGGTGGTGCTTAAGCCTAATTGCTAGGGCTTTGACAAAGACCTTGTAGGAGACATTAAGTAGCGTGCTTTAGGCCTCCATTTGGCAATTTGTTCCAAGCCTCCGGACTTAGGAATAAAATTGATGTTGCCTTGATTACTAAGCTTTCCTAAGGAGTTGGAGGCCATAGCTTCAAGATAAAAGTTTTTCCAGATTAGGGCCAATAGTGTCCCATATGATAAAATAATTGGGGAAATATATCAAATCTAGATGCTTTTTCTACAACTATTTGCGAGATAAGCTTTTTGATGTCATTGAGAGAGAGATGGGGGTTTGTTACAAGAAAATATTTGGGCTTGATAAAGCTTGTAAGGGACCACTTGGAGGAGTTTCAAAAGATCATCCTCTCTTTTCGGAGATAAAGGTTGTGAGGCAAATACATCATAGTAGTGATGAACAAAAGCTTGCGAGAATGTTAGGTAGATTGATAAGTCCGACATTGAACTGATTATATAGCTTTAATTCCATCAACATTGTGTCTAGAACGGAGAAGAGAAAATATTTAATTAGATGCTCTTTCTCCAATATTAAGCCCATGTAGTCTCTCAAAATTTGCGGTTGAATTTGAAATGCATATACTATAGGAAGAATTCATACATTTGGCAATTTAGCTTGGTTAAATATCTTGCATATTAATTCTTAAATTATTATTAATTTCAATCAACATATGAACAGTCAATAAGAATATATTATTTTATTCTCCATTGCAAATGTTGTTTATGTTCAAGAGCATACATACACATGGTTAGAGAGAAGAAGAGATCACAAAAAGTCGTACAAAAACAATGAAGTCGAATTAATGGTCACATGGTTGGAAGGTTGGTGACCAGTATTCAAAGAGGTGTTTCAAGAATTCAAAGAATGCCACTTAAGAATCAAATCCCCATCAATAAAAATAATTAAACAGTGATCTACATGTCGAGAGGTCATGTATTCAAACCTTCATATTCTACATTGAGCCCATTAATTTGCTACTATAAATAATTGGTAAAGAAGTTATATAACTATTCAAGATCAAATAGTTAGTTTCCCAAGAGGCTAGTAACAAAATGGCTGACCTCTTGTACTAGAGTTGCATGTCAACCCGTGACAAAGAAAAAGTACTTATTACAACATCAAGGGAACATCCAACAATGATGATTTGGTTGTGGTACATTAATTGCTTGAATAATTCAAAGTCACCATGTAACCGGTTTGATAAGTGAAGTTATGAAAGTAAAATTTTAGAGTTGTAGAAGCAATTCCAAGGTGTAGCGAAGAGGAAACAACAAGACGTGACATACTTATCTCATAGAAAGTAAAAAAATAGTATTTTAATCTTGGAAACTCACATGCACTCGATCTCAACCAAAGAGTTAATAGAATTTTACTAGAGGCGTGAGAGATTTGATTGTATAGGGAAGTATGACACCACAATTGGAGCATTACTAGTGTTTTTCTTCTTCTCACCGGTATTTGACTTGATCTCCAATATCTTACCCTTATTAGCACACCCTTATTTTTATGAATTAAAACAAGGGGTTGTTTAGAGTAAACATCTTGCTCATGTGTAAAAGATAATTTTAAGCAGCTCATAAAAATCAAACTCTGCAGAAATATGAATCATCCCATCGAATATAGTCCTCCAAATAGATCAAATATTTCTCTTCCTTGCTACCAAAATATTTGGGGTTTGAAGTGTGGAGAATGTTCCCGTCATGTATATGTATAGAGTATTAATTGTTTGGAGTGGAAGGCAAGTTAAGTCACGTCCCAAGGCTGCTTGTGAGAAATATGAGTTACGTGGTCAACCTGTTGAAGTCATGGTGGTGGTTGTTGCACACGACAAAAGTTTAATTTCCAATACTTGTTCCATTTTTAAAGACATAATTGTTATAGATAAGTGAGGAAGTACCATTTTTAATACACATAGATGGGTATATTAAAAAATCAAAATATTAATTGATAAACAACACTTCATCACTAATCCATAAATAACTAATTCTTGGGAATGTCTCAACATTGTAATAAGATTTTGGAAGGATCTTAAGCAATGATTAATGGTGTCTAGGCTTGCCTTTATCATTTGTTGTACAAAGAAGGTTTATGCAAGGACATTTGCGCATGTATATAAGTATATGACCTTTTTGGGACTTGCACAACGTGGAAAAAAATTCTTTTGTAGTTACATTTCTCTTATTTGACAAAGAACACATACGTAGGCAATTCAATTATTAGTTAGCTTATTGTTTTTTAACTAAACATACCATATTGTAATTGGTATGTGGAGAGACAACCTAGTGCCTAAACTAATCAATAACTTTGAAGTCTTTGTTGAGTGAATTGATGTCTATCTCTCACCGATTGATGTTTTTATGAGTAGATTTCCATTCCAATCCAAAGAACTCTAAGCACTCCATATTTCACCCCTTCTACCCATACTAATTAAATTTAGAGGCTAGTCAATCTTTTGCATATGATGTAGGAGCATTCGGGTTCACAAAAAATCCCGTATCAACACACAATAGTTGAACCATTAGAATTCTAGTTTTTTCTTGCATTTTGGCATGTATTTTGTGTTCGTAGTCTACGTAGTAAAGCAGCATGGTGCTGGTGGGTTGTGTAATGAAGGACTATGATGTTGGTGGGTTGTGCGGTGAAGGAGTGTGGTGATGGTGGATTATAGAGTATAATGTTGAATTTTGTAGAATGTTCAAGTTCATTACACAATGTTTGCATGAGTGCATAATTCTTATACACAATGTTAGGTTTAGTGTACATAATCATTTTAGTGTGTACCATTGCCCATACAATCTTGTTTGAGTCGTGCAAGTATGTTTTATGGATTTTTCAAGCATACGTAGGTTTCCCTAAGACCTGAAACACTGGAAACATGTATTGAAGCCACACAATACTACAAAGTCATTCAAAGCCATAAATTTTGGATAATTAGATGTTTGAAGCCACAATTTTTAGAAAGACCGACTGCTTTTTTTTATTTGGGTTTGTTAATGGGTCCTTTAGGACTTTGCATTTGGATGTCATGAGTTTAGGAGTCTTAGTGCATGGCATTGGATGACTATTTAATAAATCCCAATTTCCTTATGGAGTCAATTTAAGTCAGTCGATTAGAGGAGCTCATACACTCTCTTAATGAGGTACATTGGTTCCTCTCTCTCTCTCTCTCTATTTGATCCATTGACATAATTAGGATTGAACACCCCCAATCCTTCAACATTTCAACAAAACCTCCAAATATCTAAATTACAACAAGAACATGAGCTCCTCCTTCATAAAATGAGCATGTGTATTCCTTCCATGTTTTGCATCTACTTTACTTTACTTTGTACAAGCTCAATTGTACAAATGTCACAAATATTTTTACATTTTGAGTTATTGTTTAGTTTCTATCATAAATAATGACTACACTTTGTGTCATAGGTTTCTCCATGGACTATGCCAACACTAATACATTATAAGATAGCTATAAAGTGTCAAAGACATTGTATGTGCACATTTAGACATGTTTTCCTTTAAGCATGCAATTTTGAATTACATTCTTAAAACAGAGAAATGTAAACGCTCAAATTTTGTAATTTTTCTTTTGGGAATGAAAAGTTTGGTTATGTTCCCTTGCTAAGAAAAATTCTCACATTCTAAGTCTAATCAATACATCTCTCTAAATCTTTCTTCACTTTCTCATCTCTACACTCCGTTTTTTCATTCATTAAGGAATTACTAATTAATCAAATCAATAAATTATAGTTGTGCATCATTCTAAAACTCTTGATTTTGCATTCCTATAAGCTTGGAAAAACCATATAGTTTAGGACAAAGTGGACTATGGTCCTAGTCCATTGTATGAATAAGTTAATTATTATATTGGAGACATGGTCTTAGCATATTTGTAGAAGAGAATATTTTCTAAGGGAACATACAATATGCTTAAATTGAAGAACAAAAGACCATGTATAATCATTAGGAGGTTTTCTTAGAACACAAGTATGAGATTGAGTTGGCAAAGGGCATTGTTATCTCTAACATGCTTAATGTGGTGCATCCGTATCCATAACTTATAGTGCATGAAGGTGATTAAAAGTTTGTAGACACTAAATTTAGTAAGTTATCCTTTGGAAATGGCAACTTTTGGCTTTGTTGTTCATTCTACATTGACCCCATTAAACTGTTGTTATAAATAACCGATAAAGTATTTATATAGCTATTTAAGATCAAATGGTGAGTTGCTAATTACATATGTGGAGAGTTTCTCACAAGCTACTATCAACATAGCTAACCTCCTTTCACAAAAACATGAAGGGAGCAACTAACAATGATGATTTTGTTATAACCGCAAGGAATATTGTAGAAAGCAATTATGTGGAGAGTTTCTCAAGGCTACTAACAAATCATTCAACAATGATGATCTGGAGTATGTTGGATATATTACAAAAAATAGGGTTGTAGAAAAATTTCAAGATGATTGAAGGGGATATGAATATATTCATCCCAATGTTTTGAATAAGATCTCGCACAATCGACAACAATATGTTGTTTTATTCCCAATGCGGGGATTCTCAAAGACAACCACCGAGTTGAGTTGAATGTCATTAAAGACGTGAGAAATTGGATCCCCAATGAAATATGTTAATTAGTGAACACTCAAACAGAATAGTCTCACTCTACCAATAAATTGAATAAAGTGTGACTAGAGGCGTGAGAGATTGGATCCCACTTTGGAAAATATGACACTACAATTGGAGCCTTACTACTACTGCTTCTCTTCTTCTCACTAGCCTTAGATTTCATCTTGAGTGTCTTACCCTTATCACCATGCCCTTGTTTTTGTGAATCAAAACAAGGGATTTGTTCAGAGTAAACATATTGCTCATGTGTACATGGTAATTTGAAGCAACTCTGCACAAATCAACCCCGCCCCCCATGATAATATTACTCGATTTCTAGATTTTATATGTTGAAACAGAATGTTTCAATAGAGATTATCATGCGGATGTTGGGGCTTAAAATTTGCGAGATGTTTGGGGCTACAACTATAACCATATATATATATATATATGAAGGGCAAGTTACCTTATATATATATATATATATATATATATATATATATAGTGATAAGCAACACGGCGGTCGGGAGAAAATGGGTTCAATGACCTCACAAAGACTAGTGAAATGAAATCAAACAAACATGTTTTAAAATTATGCTTTGTTGTGCTTTCGAGAGGCACGCAGAACATGTTTTTAAAATCGCCGAAGGCAATTATATTGCTTTCACCATAGCTATTAATTGTTTTCTCATAATCAATAACAATATGCCACCTATCATATTTATTATCCTGCCAAAGGCATGGATATTGTTTTCACCTCTCTCATTAATCTATTTCTCTTTCCTCAATCAAATGTTGCCATGTGGATTATTTTGAAATTGGGCTAAAGTTTAATTTTCCAATATTGTACTTGAGTTCCATTTCATTGGCCAACCCCTTTATTTGGCACTATTTGTGAGAAAGAATTTGTCCTGCATTGCATTTAAGACTGTCACTGTTTATGACAGGTTTGATTGGTGTTGTTGGGCTCAAGAATGGATTCCTTGGAGATCTTTGAATTTTTCCACATCATTATGTACTTTCATTTTATTTATTACACATTTCTTTGAGGGAAAGGAGTTGAGAAAAAGTATAAACCCAGATGAAGCAGTCGCTTATGGTGCTACCTTGCTGGCAGTGGAAATACGTAAATATCAATATCAAGCGAGTCGTTTCCAATTCCAGCCCTTATTTTATATGCAGCCAATGGGTTTTACAATGGGTAAACCCCATCTCAGTCTTCCGCAGTCGATGAATACTACTATGCCTAAAGATTATGCCAGTTTTTATCTGGGTAAGGATCATTCGACCCCACTTGAACAGTTTGTTGAGCCGCAGTCAATGGATATTACAAACATATGTGATCTGAAGGAGGTTAATTGTTTGAGTCTGGGCATTGCATTTGACGCCAATGCTGAAATGGAAGTAGTTGTTCCTCGAAATACTCCTCTTCCAACACAGATGGAGATATCTGTGAGCACAAGTTATGACAACCAGAAAAAAGTTCATTTTCGGATCTACGAAGGCGAGAGACCATTGACTGCAGACAACAATTTTGCGGGTGAATTTGTATTAAGACGGATTCCGCCTTCCAAACGTGGGGTGCCCCAAATTATAGTTTTCTTTCGAGTAGATGTGTATGGAAGCCTAACAACATTTGGCCGCCATGTGGGGAGCGGGATTACTAGCTCTGGAAGTCTCATTGTGGATGAAGGCGGCAGACACGACAGGGAGGAGGTTGACAGAATGTTGGCCGATGTGCTCAAATTTGAGGCAAAGGCACCTTTGCTACATTCCAGGGTAGCTCAACACGGGATTAAGCTCACAGATGTAATTGTCAAGTGTTACAGCAATGTGAGGAAGTTTCATCATTTAGGGCTATCAACAAGGGGATTTTGCTTAGACTAAAGCCCTCATAAGGAAAAAAAGTAAAATTTTTGCTCTAATTGTAGAGCGCAAGGTCCAGTAATTATACTAGTTGACAGTAAGAGGAAGTTTTCATGAGACACATCCATGTTAATAAAATTTAGGACTATTAATATAAAAAAATCAAGGTTTTTTCTTGAGGCACATAGAATGGCATTGAAGTTTCAAAAAAACAATGTTGAGAGCAACCTCGACTACAATCAGATTCATCTTTTAAAGACCAAAATCTAATATTATAGCATTGTTGTTTTGACGGATTCATGTATTAAAAGGAAATCATTTAACATGCCTGCACGGCAGAGAAACAGAACAACTCATATTTACAACTAATATCATTAACTGAAGGTATTTTGTAGATGTCATTTGCACTTAATATCATAAACTAATGAATCTTTTAGTTGTCAATTGAAAAGGATTGTTTAGCATCTGCTTCATAAGAATTCCTACCTATAAAACAAAATGATATTCCATCTAAATCAAGTTGCTATGCCAAAAGCATTATTTAAATCTGCAACTAAAAGAAGAAGCACATTTACAGATAACAAAGCAATGAGCAGCGATTTCAACTCTTAATAATATGTTATCCATTTTGTATATATTTGTTAATGGGCAAGAAACTTTTTCATTGCTCACAGACAGTCATTTGACTTGGCCATGGATACAAAGTATAAAGGATTGCCTACTCACTACCGCACACAATACTAGATAACAAGCCTTGGACTCAGCATAATCCAATGGCATAACATCTTGATCTCCTTATCTTAGAAGAAAACACAATCAATCACTTGGAGGGCTCTAAAGTATGAGAAAACCCAAGAGAGAATATATATGAAATGTTGTATGTATTCTCACTCAACTATCCTACTACTATATCAAATATATTACCATCCTAACCAAAACTCATACTCTACATAAAAGTACTAGAAAATAAACACCTCACTCAACTAGCCAAGGATTGTTACCTTGCTCAGTATACACCTCACATGATGTCAAAGTAAAACTTCAAGAAGCAGGATGCTCAGCGATTGCTCTATAATACACTCATTTATAAAACTCTACTCCTACAAAATCATCCTGACCTAGATGTTAATTTCTCTTCAACGTCTCTTTTCAGACGTTGATCCAATTCATGGCTTCAACGGCCACATCAAAATTAAGGTTGGGTATGTTATTCTCTTCATCCAACAGCTCTTCGTCGAAAAGATCAAAAACCACGGCAACAGAACTTCACAGTAGAGCTAGCATGACCCACCTCGAAAGGCGCCTGTGCTGATTCAAGAAATAAAAAACATGTTATCGCGAAGCACCAAATGAAGAATCCATCTCGATGTAGCGTTGTTCACCAATAGGTGGAATGAAAAAATCCACAAGAGGAGGATTTTCTTCCGTTATGTCGAGTTGCTGCTGCATGTTGATGTCAAGTACAGTGTCTTCCAAAACGTTACAATTGTGTAATTCTAACAACAATTCTTCACTAGAGCCTTGATAGGCATTATCTTTTAAAAAATAGGCTAAGAAATCCGAGGAGAAGCAGTAGGATGCTTTGCACTCAAGAAGGCTAGAGCACCCTACATCTCCAGAACCAAAATCATCAAGCAAAGAATCAGAGGCAGAGGCACTATACACATACACTATTTTTTCGGCCCTATACACATACACTTAAACACTGAAATGACTTCCACATCATAAATTAAATTAATTACAAAAGCGTGCCCTAGAGGCACTCCACTCATTCAAATTTCAACTGGATGTTTTTAACATGTTTGTCTAATCAATTAAACAACAACACTACTAATGGAACAACAAATTCCATGCAATAAATAAATAACAAAGCTCTCCTGCACACCACAAAACTTCATGTTTGGCAGGATTTTCCATATCATGGCCTTGTTGTGTTTTGTAAAGTGTATATGAAATATTTGTGGGAATATTTTGTTTCCTTTATTAAAGAATATTCTTTTTTCTTTGCTTTCTATAGTTTTGTTCAAAAAAATTAAATTGAAAAAGACAATAACAAGACATGGATTTGATGGATGGATGGTGCAATCCAGCCAAAAGTGTAAGGCATCATAAATATTTATGACAAACAAATTAAATGTTGCATAAAGTCAACAAAGAAGATGAGAATTTTACACCCCTCACCCAATTAAAATGTGGTTTGTTTTTTAATTTATAGGTCCTTTACCTATTGTGCTATATCTTACATGGCATTTTACAGATTTGAGTACAAAAAAATTGAAACTCACATAGTTTTTTAGAAGGCTAGGGCATTTTTTAACATTTTATTCATGGTTGAAGTCAAGTGAACCATGATTCGGATTTATTTTAATTGTTAATTCAATTGCAAACTGGTTAAAACAAATTAAATCCATTGTTATATGTAAATTTAAAGAGACAGATTAAACAAAAACAAAAACATGAGAGTGCAAAACCCTTTCATCTAAAAAGATTAGAGACGAACAATGTTTTTTATTTCAGAAATGAACAACATAATGCTTGTATACTTGAAGTCTATGTTAACACTTGTATACTCTAATTCTATGTTAACATTTGTATAATCAAAATCGATGTACAAGTTGTCACTCTGCAAACAACTACATACAATTTTCTTCTTTGTACCCCTTAATGCACTCCCTTCGGCAGTATTTGCCATATCATGGCCTTGTTTTCTACATGTTCTTTGCTTTTTACGAAGAGATAAAGTTTACTTATTTGCTGTGTTGTTAATAATATTTCAATATTTCGATTTTTAATTTATGTGTAGTTTATTGAGTGGGGTATTTGTGTGTTGTTTAATGGTTATAGGGGTTTGTCTTGTTAAAATCATCAAAAAGATTGTGCTAGATTACTAGATCACAAATTCTATAGGTTAATCAAAATGAAAAAAAAACATCTCAAAAAGTAATAGAGGCATCCAACATGGTGGACCTTACAAGGATTTCCCCCTCCATATAGGTATAGATCATATGGGCTCGATCTGTGCTTCAAACACGACACACACACACACACACACACACACACACACACACACACACACACACACACACACACACACACACACACACACACACACACACACACACACACACACACACAGAAATATATATCATAATAATAATAGAGAAATGAATTTTAAAATGTTGTAATTTTTGTTGTTTGATTTAAAAACTCAATGAAGTTTATGAAGGGATGAGGTACTACTAAAATTACATCTAATAAAATATTGTTAATAGTGTAAGTTTTGTTATTAGTAAGTTTTATTAGGTTTCAATATTGCATATATTTTCTTACTTTAATGAAAAAGTTCAAATATTATTAATATTGGGATTCAATTATTTGTAAAATAAGAGAAGTTAAAATATTCAAACAACTTATCAAGCAAATGGCATTTGTATATACCAAGAATGCATAAAAGGTAGAAAAAGACAAATCAATGTATTGATCTATATTTTAATGTTGAGACAAATCCATCATATCATAAACCCATAAAATTTAAACATAGAAATATGTTCGCGAGTTCTTATAAATTGTTTGTTGAAACCAAATGAAATTGATGTACCTAAAAACAAATTCTAAATTTTCTATATTTAATGCTTTACTTATCTGGTCCTCTTCTAGGTCATCTACTTATTATTAAGGAATGATAATACACTATATGCCTTGAATCAAACCATCCAACAAATTGAAGTGCAAACGACTACATTCTTTCACCATATACATTAGGAGGTGCACGCATGTGCACGTGCACACATACACACAAATGTTAAGTTGGGATTTTTGTTACATTTTTACTAAGAAAAAAATTCAATATCTTATAACTTTATGACTTCCAAAATTGATAAATTCTATCTTGTAAAATATATCTAATGTAACCTTAGAAGTCAAAATTTTTAAGGCCATGATAATAAGTAAACATAAAGAAGAGATAATTTGTACTCTAATCTAAATAGTATATAGAAATCACACACAAGATATCGACATAATATTTCACCTAGGAAAACCCTTTGAGATAAAAGACCAAGCACAATAAACTTATTTTATTGGATTAAGTTCAATTGGAATACAAACACAATAAACAACCTTTAAGTTAAAGTAAAAATCATATAGTAGCTCAAAATTTACATAGTACAACTACGATCAAATGTAATCAATATTGGTTGGGCACTCAACCGTATAACAATATCTTTAGCCATGTTCTCACAAAGAAAATTGTCACACCTCATATTTAAACTCAACCATCTAACCACAATTAACACTCTCTCATATTGTTACAACCATTTCCAATATTCACTCCTTGGAGTCAACAAACATTTAAGATTTCTCACTACTTTGTAAACTCTATACAATAGAGACTTTGCAAATTCCTCATTGACCATTGAGCTAAGTCATCATTGCATAATGCTTCTCTACTTTAAAGGTTGGGGCATTATCAACAAATTTCTATGCACTTCTAAATGACAATTTTATTAGACAAGTGTTGAAAACACATCATACATTGCACTCCCATGGTGTAGTGCATCCACTCAATATTTACTACTCTTGTTACTTGACTCGGCTATATTAAACATGTATAAACCAACAATATGGGTAGTGAGTTCTCACTATGCCTTCTTAGTGGGTGTTGGCCACCTAATTGATCATTTCATATGTAGCTACTACAATTGATCACTACCATTAATCACTAAGAGATGATAAAAACGAAGATGGATAGGTGGAAGCAAACATATCACATGCATTTCACAAAATATTTTTACAAAATATCAAAGACAAAAATGGAAGGGTAACTACAAGTGTTTAAATAGGTGTTTCAAGAACCAAAAGTATACCACTTCAAAGAAAATTACAACAACAAATTCAACTAGCATAAAATTTAGATTTTGTTTGCCTAAAATAACTCTATATATACAATCAATTTCAAAGTCAAATGAAGTGAATAAGCAATCACAAATTTTCTTAGCCCAACAAATATTTACACCAAATAAATATTCATGTGGTTTTTCAAAGTAGTCATTCTTCTGAGAAGGACATGACATAGAGGATGAGTATATAATATGTAACATTGAATAAAATTCCCATCGAGATATAATATGCATCTCAAAAAGATGGATGACTTGTTGCCACAGAATAAAATACAATGTATTTATCAAAATTGGAGTTCAAATCATGGTTTCATCAAGCAAGAGTGAAAGAATAAGACACTTGGTAGAACACTTGCATGACAAGAAAAATATTCATATAATTATTAGTAATGTCTTTTGGTTTGTGCAATGTTTTTGCATTGCGCCTATTTACTAATTCATTTGTAATGGTACATTTGGATAGTGTATTACTTCTCAACAAAACTTCATCTGAACATATTTTACAAGTATGGTGATCTTGATTAGTGCAATGAATAAGTAACGATGATTTTGCATTTTTCAATGAATCCAAAACTTCTTTGCTACTCCATGTGGCATCTTCTTTCATGGAAATCTATATGAAACCATGAGTATGTAATTCCATTTGGTCAAATCCAGCTACATGGAACTTTTTAAAGTGATTTTACTATGGAATAATCTAGTGCAAACTCATTTGTTACAATAAAACAACTTTTTGATTACTTGTATTTTATTTTTTGAGGTATTAATTTTGGGATGTATGGGGTAATACCAGGGAACTCTGAAATTTTTAGGTTGCATGTTGATGCTTTTTTAAATTTTCAAAAAAATAGGATGAGGAGACTAAATAAATTCTTCTTGATGGATATGTTAATAGTTTTGGACTTGAGAGTTCCAAACTTTGGTTGATTCGTATCGATATTATTTCTAAGTAATTATATCATAAAATGAGTGGTTTTATTCTGAATACTCATTTGCTACAATAAAATAATGCTTTGATTCCTTGTATTTAATTTTTGAGGTATTAATTTTGGGATGTTTGGGGTAACATCATCTTGCATGTTGATGCCTTGTTGAATTTCACCTTGTATCTAAAAATAGAAGACATGTTACAAAGCTAAAAAAATCTTTTTGATGGATATGATTATAGTGTTTGGACTTGAGTGTTCTTAACTTGTCTATCTCGCACCGATATGATTTCTAGCGTAAGGACTTATTTCATTACATGAAATAGCATAAATATGACATCAAGTAATTTTGCTTTCACATACATTAAAAATGAAATCTTGTTACTTTACTCGTCTTATAAATAATTATTTATAAATTTGAGTTTTCAAATGTCAATTAAACATTAAACATGTATTCTAAAATAAAGTATAGTGCATGGAAAATGATCACAAAATGTTTAGTAGTTTAAGGTACAACACAAAGAGACTCTGACATTGAAGCATATATACATATTTGAGTCATAGAGATAAACTCAACAAAAAAAAGTATGGAGCGATGTTTAGAAGAAGGGGGTCCTGAAGCAAAGCTTATGAAATTGGAACAAGATCTTATATCAAATATTTCATATCTCAATGATATTTTAATAAATTAAGGGCTGATGTTTGTATCAAGATTGGCATTTCTTTTGATAAACTTGAGTATGCGAAGATAAAAATAAGGTGAATGGAAAAAAATAGAAGAGAAAAAAATCAAAGAATGCTAAAGTATTGCATCTTTGCAACCACCATTCAAGGTTGAAGCCAAGTTACAATATGCACATCCAACCTTATGAAGGTAAAGTGGATGAAATCAAATTAAAATATTGATTGCAACAATTGGAGGTTTATTTTAATATTTATTAAGCAAGTGAAAAAGTAGAAAATATCATTTTTTCTAGTTGAATTTGAATGAATATATTGATTAAGAAAAATGTGGAATAATTCCTAATCGATTGTTATTATAGTGGTAAATGGTTAATCAATTAAGTACAGACAATAACTCAAGCAAACCAAGATAGAAAATGTGAAACCCTGGTTGCAAAGGAGGGATAAAATGACTTAGATTCTTTCACAAAGATCCCAAAGGTACACAAAGCTAGAAAAATAGAAATTCTAAAGCATGATCGTCACATCGAAGCTCGAGATAATTACAGATCTGGAGGAATATGTTAGACAGGGGCGTCTGCTAGTGGTACATACAGAATGTAGGTGCCTATGACTGCAAAAATGCTCAGAAAATCATCTTTTACTAGCCGCAAGGTATTTGTTTCCCTTCTATTTTTTCCACTAACAGGTCACACAATGATTGACGAGGTAGCCGGAAACCTGCAAAGAAATTATGACCTGCAAAACACTCAAAGAGGCATCAAATCCTAAAAAATAAATATGCAAAATGAGGGGCCATATTGTCCTCATTTGTTAAACACGTAATCTTATGACCGAGGATGCACTACATTTCATACCCAATGTAGTTCTATGTGTGTATGTGCGGAATTGTGCTCTAGGTGGCTCTTGTGTGTATCACACTTGATAACGAGCAAGTAGCTAGATGTAAGATATGTAAATAAATGTGTGCATGGAAACAATAAACTCCTCTCCTATGAAGTGTATGAAAAATAATGTAGTCCCATGCCCTTGAATGGACACTAGAATGGATGCTTAAAATCTCTTGAATAGCCTTTGGATGCAACCTTAGGTGGTGATAAATAATGATTAGTGCTTTTCCTTTATTATGATCAAATAAATTTATATTTATATGATTCCCTTAGTTGAATTTTGTAATTAATCCCTAAAAGTTTGACTAGTAAGAAAATAAGATTCCCAAATAGCGAGAAAGGACCCAAAATATGTGAGAAATGTACAGAGGTTAGGGGCTGCGTAGAGGGGACGGGGGCACATAGGCGTTGGCGTCCTGGCTGGGCACTGGTGTCAAGAGTGAGAAATGACGAAGTATGAAAAGACAGACTTAAATGGAAGGAGTGTAAGAGCAAAAGAGGAAAGAGAGAGCAAACAAAGGTGGTAAAACCAATTATCAATCGTAACTTTTATCGCTTAGGAATCATATGAATAGTAGTATGCTATCATGACTAGATAGATACCCAAAGTCGTGATTTAGTATATAAATTTTCCCCCAATTTATGTTTTTAGAGAATGATCGATGACATAAAGTAGATAAGATATTTGTACTTGATAACCTTGTAGATCGATCCCAAAAAGCATGCCGAGAGACAAGAAAAAGTGTGGAGTGATAAAAATGTAAAGCGTGGAAACTAGAGAGGACAAAGTAAAAAGAAATGATGATGGTGACCCTAGGGAGAGAGCGTATGTGTAGATGTCATGTTTTTACCCGTTGTTTTCAGTTGATTGTGTTCTCGATGTGTGATTGATGTGTGATTGATGAGTGATGATGAGTGATTATGTGACTACCGCTCCTTCCCATAAGGACGAACATGCAAAAAGAAGAATGAACAAGTAGTCAAATACACACGTATATGATTAATTCAATCAAAATGAGTAAAAAGTAATTAAAAATGTGAAAATAAACATGTGCACCTGATCCATGATGAGCAAAAAGATAGAAATGATCGTAAAGATTGTGTAGAAGAACACATTTTTGGGCGATCTCAAAGGCTAGTTGTCTTTCAATACGACTTTTTGGGCAATATCACACCAAGAATGAAAGAATTAGAGGGAGAAAAGTCCAGTGTCATCCTCCAAAATTTAAATTCTTCCCGCAATGTGAAAACCACTGTAGATGGTGTCTAAAAATCTGATCTGTTTCGAACAATTCCGATCAAACGCGAAAGTAGAAAAGAACTTGTAGTGCATGCATGCCGAAAGTGCTTAAGGATTGTGTGCCCCGCAAAAGAAGCTATGAAAACTACCGAGAAATGTGCTACACTTATAAAAGTTGTGTAACTACCCCCAGTCCACAAGTGTCCATGAAGGGTTAGGGGCACCCAGCGCATCTTGTCCGGTTTGGGCGCCGGTGTTTGTGTTGTGTTGAGACCCAAGTTAGATTCTGACCATTTCTAAGACAGAATGTTGTGTTGATTGTGTGCTAAACCGTGACTATAAAATATTGTATTGGGTTAGTAATTCACCCAATGGATGCCCCCGCTTTGTTTGGGGTGCATGTGATGTCACTGAGGAGTATGCTGCCCAAAGGAGGACCGACCACCGAACTAAAATTGATTCCCTACAGGGAAAGGGAATTAGCTTAGTAGAAACCAAGGCACACACAAAAAAGTGGCTAAAAGGCAAGTGTTAATCTAAACAAGAGACATGCACGTAAAAGATGAGATGTAAGCTAAGCACACAAGAAGACAATGTGGACAAGCAATAATGTAGACAAATTAGACCGTGAAAAGTGTGTTTGAAACATGGGACATCACTCACAATGTCACAAGTCAATTGAGGCCGACGAGGCCAAAAGTATACACGCAATCATAGAACAAGCAAGACATAGGGAAAATCCCGCAAATGATGACATACAATGACAAGTAATGGAAAATAAGAACAAACAAGATATTAGACATCCATAGTGGCATAGGGTTCTGAAGATAAATGTTGCACATGAAGCACCCGTTAGCATGTCAAAAATATATAAAGTATGTCAAAACATGTATAATTTGATATAATAGTGTGCTAATATGAATAGGAAAGAGTATAAATCGAAACAATAGCACTTGTATTGCTTATGAAAGTGGATGACCCCAGGAGCTAATGTGGGAGTGGTAATAGGTACTGTGCCAAACATCCATGTTGCATGTATTGATCTGTGTAAATTTTGTAATTACAAATAGAAATTAGGTGAATGTACATGTGTATATAGAAAAAGATAACGACATACAATGTATTTAGCTAACATAGTAAGCAAGATGTACATGCGAATATAAACAAACATGAGTAATGTGAAACCAAAATATGCAGACATAGTGGATGGGTGAGATGTAATGGAATGCATAATGAGTGTGATAGGAGCCACGTGCCCCTTGAGTGAATGTGAATGAGTATGCATGAGATGAGGTTCATTTATATATGCCCCCCAGTAGTTGAGAATGAAGCGTAGAGAAATAGTGTGTCATTGGGAAATGGTTTAAACATGTGCGCTTGAAAGATATGAGTATAGCGTAGAGAATGTGTGAGTGAGTCCGGTGGGGCTTATTTTAAATGTAAACCCTTAGCAATCGAGTATGAACCATGGAACTAGAGTGTGTCATAGGGTAGTGTGTCATTTCGAATGTGTGCGAGAGAGATATGTCATGAAAGTGCCAAATGTGTAGTGTGTCGTGAATGTGTCGATTGTGCAATGTGTAGGATTGGAAATGGTATGTTGAAACCCTCTTCATGCATTATTCTACTAGAAGAATATAGCCAAATTTAACCTTAGTTTCCTATATTTGATGATGTAGATGCGACATGAAACCCAATTAAAGGTAGCCTTCAACCATACAATCAGCATTTAGTTGATTCACAATGCATAACAAAAACACATAAAGACATCAAATTTATTTTTGATTCATAAAACATCACATAAACATAGATGGATTGCCAATAATACAACCTCAACAATCTCTTAGAGCTACATACAATCAAAATTAGGTAATATCACTTAGAGATTCTATGCCATCACCAAATGTACAAGAACTCATAACGTAATCTCTTGTCACCAACTCTACTAGCTTCCTCAAGGTTCACATTTTTTTATAAGGGTATGAAAGGCTCCTAAAGGGATTGTTTGAGCTTAGTGATATGCTACCTATCAAGACTCCAAATATTATAGAATGTTACAAAAACAAGGGCCAACATACCCATACAGAGTGAGTTGGTTTGACCCCAAATTTTCATGGACCACACACTTCCATTTGTGGTTTTGCCCAATGTTTATAAACCATCATGGATTTGGTAGACCTCTGCAATGTCAAAAAACCATTAGGGATTTGGTAGGATTCTATGGCATTGATAAAATCTCATGACATGGATTAGACATTCACAACATGACTGTGACCTCCTAACATGACTTAGACATTTGCGAAAAACACATAAAACATAAAATCTAGTCTAACTATTTTGGTTGATATAGGATTTCCGTGAACCCGAATTATCCTTCATCATACACATTAGGTAAACTTGAAAACATTATCCCTTGATCATACATGATCTTCCTCTAGAATTACATTATTTATAACTTCAACGACATTGATCCTAGTTGCATCGTCTACCTTTCTTCCCTCCTGTTTTATCATGTATTCTTTGTATTCCTTATCGCACATCTTCTTGATCTTGGTGTTGCTTACTATTTTTGCTTACCTTCTCCAACATTTGAAGTTTTTAGTCAATTTCTTCACCTTCCGCATTGTTCTTCCCTTCATGATATGGGTACAGTCCACTACATTAAATATGTTCAAGATATTTATGTCTTATCGCAATTCCATCTCACAAGCATTAGTTAAACTTCCTCAATACTTTGAATGGCTCTTTTCTTCCACTTGAACTTATTATATGTGCCTCTAGGAATTTTCCAATCTAAAATTCAACTTCCCTCTTCTTCAAATTTACATGTTGTTTGAACTGTGTGTTTTTTCCTCCAATTAACCAAGCACTTTTTGGTGCACATTTTTCATGTCTTCTACACAAATTTCATCCTCTATGATCTAGTTTTTGTCATTACTAACGTTATGCAAATTTACAACTCCCCACAAAGTGCTACTACCATATACAATATGAAACCACATTTTCCTGTGATCCTATCAATGCAGCTTATTATATGTGAATTATTTTTGTTGCAATACCAAATCCCATGTTCCTCGCTTAAACCCCATTAAATGTCCGAGTAAATCCCTAAGACTTCTATTCGCCACCTCTATTTGTCTCGCAAATGATATGTTGAGTTGAATTATAACTTTGTGTTCAATTTCTTCCACATACTTTGCCAAAAAGGCCAACAAATTTAGTGATCCAATTGACTCAATATTGCACGAAAACCAATGTAACCTCAACTCCTCCTTGAAGATTTTTTTTTAATGTGTGTTTCATCACTTGTCTTCTTCTTGCAAAAAAACAAAATGTGCCATCTTTAAAATTCTATCCACCACAACATAGATGGAATCAACTACCCGTTGTGTCCTAGGTAAGTCCATGAAAAAATAGATACTTATATGCTCCCAAGGTTTCTTTGGGATGGGCAAAGGTTTGTACAACCTTGCATACTATGATATTCCTTTGGCCAACTAACATACTCTGAATTCTTCCACAAAGTTAAGAACATTCACACTCATAAATGACAAAAAAAAAAACTCTTTCCCTATTGCGTTGAAGTCTCATCCACTCCAAAATGTCTTTCCCATCATCTAATATGTTTTTATTTTCCCTTATTCTCTCGCATTGATCCTCTACAAATGCAAAAATGTTTTCCTTTACACAATATACCTTATGGTACAAAATGCTACAACCAAGGTGCCCTGTTAAAAATAACTTGTTCCACACATGCCTCCCATAGCCTCCCATGGTTAGATTTATCACTCATTTGCTTTAACAAAATGACTAGCCTTGAAAGTACTCCACCCACTTCATATGCCTCTAATTCAACATTCCTTAACTATTTATGAATTATAGTGCCTAATGATCAATATACAAAACAAACTCTTTTGGCAATATGTAATACCTCCACTTCTTGAGTACTTGCACAATTGCATAGAAATCTTGATCATACCCATCATACCTCCTTTTCATGCCATTCAAATTTTGAGTAGAACATATTATGGGTCTACCTTCTCGACTCAACATTGCACTAATAGATGTGCCACTAACAATGATAATTGCTATACTTATTTTAATTTATCACTCTAGAATGTTTGTAAGTGCTTTATAGAATGTCGACAATACTATGTGTAATCTCTAAATAATATTTAAGTTCCAAATGAATTACAATCTTTATGTATTTATAGACAATTGAATTCAAATTAGTACCTTAATTATACGTAAATATTTAAATCAAATAGTTAAAAAAACAAAAGAGATAGGACAAACGAGATGGGTGCATATGACCACAATCGGAACATTATGGTCCTATCTATGAATGCTTTCAAAATATACTTGCGATTCTCATCCACCAAAAAAGAAAAGCATCCAAAACCATCCAATTAAAAGTAAAAGTCTAAAAAAAAACAAATAATAAACACAATGCAAATAACCAAAGAAAATCAGTATTATTATTAAAACCAAGATTTTTATATTTAATATTTATTTATTACAAATCGTCAATGATTTGTACAAATGCTAAACTTCTAGTATAACAAGAAGAAGACGACAACAATAAACAACATAACGAAAGAAAGACAAATAACATAAGATTCATCCATTCTGGTATTTCGTCCTCTGTATATTGAGGAAGCATGCATTTGATTTGAAAATCCTTTACGAAAAATTTGAGCAATGTTTTGAAGAACGGACAGGTGAGTCGAGGCTTATGAAATCAGAACCAGATCCATCAAATATCTCAATGATTTTTTTAAATTAAGGGCTGCTTCCGGTGTCAAGCTGGGCATCTCTTTTGATCGGCCCAATCAATCAGATTGGGACAAAAGCACAAAGTTGAACGCCACTTAAGAATAAAATCCAACACTGATGTACATATCAGAGATCATGTTTTTATCCCTTGTGATTAAACTGTTGTTATCAAATAGTGAGTTGCCAACATAGCTAACCTCCTGTCACAAAAACATGTAGGGAGCAACCAACAATGATAATTTCGTTATAAGAGCAAGGAATATTGTAGAAGCAACTATGTGGAGAGCTTCTCAAGGCTATTAAGAAAGCATCCAACAACGATGATCTGGAGTACGTTGGATATATTAGAATTGTAGAAGCAATTTCAAGACAGCTGAAGAGGCCATAAATATATTCATCTCAATGTTTTGAACAAGACCTGCACAATCAACAACAATATGTTGTTTTATTCCCCAATGCAGGGGAATTCTCAGCGCAATCAATGAGTTGAGTTGAATGTCATTAGAGTCGTGAGAAATTGGATCCCCAACGAAATATGGTAATTAGTGAACACGCAGATAGAATGTGCTGTTTTATTCCCCAACTTACCAGCACTTAGTCTCAAATCAACCAATGAGTTGAAGAGAGTGTGACTAGAGGCGTGAGAGATTAGATCCCACAGGAAAATATGACACCACAATTGGAGCTTTACTACTACTGCTTCTCTTCTTTGACTTGATCTCCACTGTGTATTGTTCACCTGTAAAACATAATTTTAAGCAGCTAAGAAGAAATCTGAAACCCTGCAGAAATATGAATCCTCCCATCGAATACAGTTCTCCAAATAGATCAAATATTTCTCTTTTGATTTTTATACGACAGACTGTTGAGCTTGATTTCGGCAAAATGTGTGGTGTTTGAAGTGTGGAGAATGTCTCCGTCGTGAATATGTATATAGTATTAATTGTTTGGAGTGGAAGGCAAGTTATGTCAGTCAGTCGTCACAGGGCTGCTGTGAGAAATATGGTCAACCTGTTGAAGCCTTGACTTTACCCACACACGCCAAATGTTTATTTTCCAAGAGGTGTTCCATTTTTAAAGACATAATTGTTGTAGATAAGCGAGGAAGTACCACTTTTTAATACAAATAGACGGGTATATTAAAAAAAAAAAAGTCAAAATAATAATTGATAAACAACATTTCTTCACTAATCTATGAAGTAGCAATCACACTTGAATTGTGAGATGAAGACGCCGAAAGGGATTAATTGAAGAAGTTAAATTGGATGGGGTGAAACAAAAGTGGAGGAAGAGGGTTGATGAAGAAGGTGTTTAAGGGAGGAGAAGTCCATGGGCAATGTCACAAATTGTTGGTGTTCCGTGATCTCCGATGCTTGTTAAGAGAAAACAGAAAGACCTTAATGCATTTGGAAATGTCTATTAGAATAAAGAATGTGCGGCATCAAGAATGGAGTGAAAATGTCTAACGTAAAAACCTTTGAGTCTAACTTCTTGAATGCGGGCATATCGACCGGCCGCAAAGCGGAAAATGTTTACTTGGCATGAGATCATTTGTTGAGTAAGATTAGGACATCATAATTTTTTTACGAGTAGAAGATCAATACCCAAAGAAAGGAAATTTTATTATTATATGTTTGAAATGTTTTTGGGTTTGTAGTTTAACAAAAACAATAATAAACTATAGTGGGTCCATTAATTGCAATCATTGTGTGATGAGAGATGATGTTTGAACACGCGAACACAATAATGGGAATATGTCATAAAATGAATAATGAAGTGATTCATGAGATATCCACGCAACATTGATATGATGAAGTAACTATTGAGTAACAAGAGTCAAGTTAGTGAAAATTAGTATCGAGCTCAACAAAAACATTGTAGTGTGGCTATTTTAGCCTAGAAGAATGAGAGTTCCCGAAAAGTATTGTGTGAAAGAAATGAAAATATTTTAGTATATATGCATGGCAGAACATACAACAAAAGTTTGGGGTAATGTATAACATAGGAGTAAAATTCCTTTGAAGGGAGAAGGGGAAAGATGGATTGGATAATTGGTTAGGAGGGAGGGCAAAGATGAAGAATGGCCAAATGTGTTTCCTCTTCCTTTCTTTTGTTGAGAAGCGGGAGAGGGACATCTTGGAGTAACGCTCGTATGAAAAAGAGGTGCAATGTGAAGGTCATAAAGGGAGGACACTTTGGATATTGCAGTGAATGTTAGGCCGGTATTTCAAAGTGGTACTTATATTTACAAATCACCTTTGGTAAAGTAAGGCCCTGGGACTTGTGGATTGTTAGGGACCATGCCATTTTTAGATGTAGTTGTTTGCAATTTCTTCAGGAGATTGGTGGTACAGAAACATGAGTAGGGTTATTTGGATTCCAAAGGGAGCTAATGTATTTGTCAAAGTTTACGGTAACAAAATGTGGTAGATTAGGAGGAGAAGGAGTATAGGCAATGCCTAGAATAGTTTCTATAGATCCATTGACAAGTCCCGCTTCAACCCATAAATTTGTGGTAAGCATAACTTTTTTATTTTTATATTGTAGCACTTTGTACTACAGCTTGTTTGTCATCTAGATCTTCTACATTGTTCATCCCGTAATTTATGTTGTTGAACGTGCCACCAAATGTTTAGAGATTTCAACATGTTGAGGTTTTGCTTTGGTTGACAAGTTCATTTTTAGCAAACAAATGTGGAGTTGTAAGGAAAGGAGAAATCTCGAATTTGACATTCTTCAAGTCCGTGCATTGGAGAAGTGTTTTCCAGTCATCGACAAGGGGGATTCCATCTCTCGATATTTAAAAGAAGCTAGGGAAAAGATATTTGATCCTCATTTGAACATTGTTGGTGAAAGGCTGCCTTTAGGGTAATACACACGACGAAGTTGTCTTTAAGTTGCATGCACTCAAAACTACAATTTATCCATTGATATAATTGCAGATTGAGCACCCCAATCCTTCAACATTTAAACAAAACCTCCAAATATCTAAAGTACAACAAGAATGGGAGCTCCTCCCTTCATAAAATGAGCATGTGTATTCCTTCCATGTTTTGCATCTACTTTACTTTACTTTACTTTGTATGCAAGCTCAATTGTACAAAGGTCACAAATATTATTTACATTTTGAGTTACGGTTTAGTTTCTATCATAAATATTGACTACACTTTGTGTCATAGGTTTCTTCTTGGACTGTGCCAACACTAATACATTATAAGATAACTATAAAGTGTCAAAGACAAAGTGTATGTGCACATTCGTAGACATGTTTTTCCTTTAAGCATGAAATTTTCAATTACATATTTAAAGCGGAGAAATGTAAACACTCAAATTTAGTAATTTTTCTTTTGGGAATGACAAGTTTGGTTATGATCCTCATAAGAAAAATTCTCACATTGTAAGTCTAATTAATACATCTCTCTAGATCTTTCTTGACTTTCTCATCTCTACACACTATTTTTCATTCATTAAGGAATTATTAACTAATCAAAACAATAAATTATAGTTGTGCATTATTCTAGAACTCTTGATTTTACATTCCTATAAGCTTGGGCAAAACCATATAGTTTGGGATAGAGTGGACTATGGTCCTAGTCCATTTGTATGGATAAGTTAATTATTCTATTGAGACATGGTCTTATCATATTTGCATAAGGGAATATTTTCTAAGGGAACATACAATATACTTAAATGGAAGAACAAAATACAATGTATAATCACTAGGATGTTTTCTTAGAACACTTATGAGATTGAGTTGGCAGAGGGCATTGATATCTCTAACATGCTTAATGTGGTGCATCTATATCCATACCTTATAAAGCATGAAGATGATTAAGAGTTTGTAGACACTCAAATTTAGTAACTTATCCTTTAGCAATGACAAGTTTGGCTTTGTTCCTATGCTAAGACAAATGCTCACATTCTAAGCATAATCAATACATCTCTTTCTCTCTCTCATTTCTACACTCTGCCATGTCGCTTCATTTAGAAAATATTAATCAACTAATGAATTAATTCAAATCTAGGTATCATTCATAAACTTTAGCTTTTTCATCACTATCTTCCTAAATAAAACCATACAATATTGGTCCATAGTAGTCCTAACCAATTTATACGGTAGACATTTCAAACTATCAACTCTTTTTCCAATTTGAATATCTTATTTGTGTTGTTTCATCTTCCTAAGTTGGTTTTAATGTGAATATCTAACCTACAAAAGCCTATATAAGCAAGTTAATCAAACTTCATAACTAACTTGGTAATCTCATAAGCTCCTATTACAAATATCAACAATAAGTACTCAAGGCTTTCCAAAATCTCCTAAAGCAATTATATATCAATTATAGCAATCAAGACATCAGGTTTGAAGCACTCAACCAGTCAAAGAGTTTATCTTCTCATGTTTTAAAGAACTGAAAGGTCTTAGAGCCATGTATTGACAAGAACAAGTCTCTCCAATCATTGTTAAAGTTCTTCAAGTAAAAAGGGTTTAGTCTAGTAGATGAATCACACTAATGTAGTGTTACATATCATTTGGATTCGTCCCTTGAGAAAGTCATAAGCTTTCTCATATTACAATATATATAAGCTCTTGCAATAGCTATACTCAACTTGATCATACACTCTACATACTCTATATCATAAGTCGATATTTCTTCAAGAAAGCTCTTTGGTGAGTTAGCTGATGTTTGGATCCTTACAATCCCTCCATTCTGAAGCTTGACCTTTAAAAAGAGGTGTATATAGAAGTAAATTACAATCCTCCCTACTAATAAAGAGAAAACATATTTTACTACCGAAAGCACCCCAAACTCTTATAAAGTAAATACCAAAGCTAAACAAGGAAGGCTAACACCATTGCCACCTAATTAGCTAGGGATCTAAGTCTAGGAATGTAACATTAAGATAGAAGCTTAAAAGAATGCCTAATTAGTATGAAAACAATGTAAAACTAACTAAACATGCCTACTAATATGATCAATTACCTAACATGGGCCTAAATAGACCTAAGGGGCAATCAAATGGTTATGGTTACTACTCCAAACAAGGTGAAATGGCCTCTCCAAATGACTACTTGGTCATTTTGGATATCCATCTACTAACCCCATTGAAAGATTTAGGCAAGGATTGAGCTTGGTTATAAATCATATTTATTATATGAGATGTAAATCAAAGCATGGTGTGTATAATATAAAGGAATGAGGTGCACTCTTTTTATAGTTTTCCTTTTAGGATAAACTTGTATTTTGGTGCATGTGGGACTAAAAACCCCAAATTAGATTAGAATTTCTAATCATGATTAGGCCTTGCTAATCATAATTAGTGAGTTACCAAGTGATTAAGAGGTGGGGAGCCTTAATCAACGGTTTAGGTCAACTAGGAGGCTAGGATATGTTTTTGAAGCTTGTTAAGACGTTGTGGAGGTGAATGGGGTGATTTTGAGTGGTTGGAAGGGGGATTTGAGTCAATACTATGGCATATTGACCAAATCAAGGGCAAAATAGGCTTAATTAGCGTATAATCACTAATTTTCTGTTTTGAAGAGGATTTTGGCTTACGCTTCGTCGCAAAGTGGCATCCTGAATGTGAAAGGGGTTATGCAATCAATAACATGGTGTTAATTGACTAATTTGATAAGGAATGTTAGTTAATTAGCAAAACCACTAATTATAACAAATTTGGCAAGAATGAGAGTGATTTTGCATGCGTTTGGCAATAAGATTGTAAAAGTAGAATTTAGGTGTCTACATTTGCCACTGTTTGAGGTGAAGTAAGTGACTTCTCTTGAAATATACTAGACAAGAATAAACAAGCAATTGTTTGAAGAAAAATTAGCAGGATGAAGGATGTCCCCTCGAGTGTCGAGTGGGTGATAAAAGAAGTCAATCGACAATCGAAAATATGATTGAAATGGATAGAAGAAAATAGGTTAGAACGGGCGTGAAACCCTTAGGTATTGATAAGGAATAAGGACAGGGATAAACCTAGTTATTTATTGCCCGGTGATTTAGAAGAAAAATTAGTAGTGATAATAAATGATAAGTGATAAGAAATGATCAATGGAGATCATAGACAAGCCCACTCTTTGCATCCATCCTTTCAATAAGCAACTTGGCTATATCATTTTGCCTTAGGTAAATTTTTTTGAAGAAAAAATTAGTGGAATGAAGGATGCCCTCAAGTGTTGATGGGGTGATAGGAGAAGTCAATCGACGATCGAAAATATGATTTGAAATGGATAGAAGAAAATGGGTCAAAACGGGTGCGAAACCCTTAGGTATTGAGAATGAATAAGGATAGGGATAAACATGGTTGTTTATTGCCTCTGAGTGAGTTTGTAGGAGAAAAATTAGTAATGGTAATAAATGATAATGGAGAAGAAATGATTAATGGAGAAATATAGGACAAGCCCAATATTTGCATCCAACCTTTCAATAAGCAACATGTTTATATCATTTTTGCCCCTAGGTCTACATCATTAGCCTTTATTTAAAATAAACAAAAGTGTAAGATAACATGAAAAGCTAAATTATTAACAATTGTTTACTGCTAAAAATACATAACTCCATGCAACATACATTATGCAATGCAATACAAGAAAGTAAAATGATATTTAGCTCCATGCAACATACAAATGCAATGCAATACGAGAAAGTAAACTAGCTAACCTAACAAAGAAACAAGCACAATCACATATACTCAAATAAACAACGTTCAAGACAATTGTACCAATGTTTTGTTATCAAGTTGCAGTTCCCAAATGTTTGTGTTGTAATGACAAGGGTTAAAAATGATGCCCCAAGAAATAACACATGCGAGGGAAAAATGAAGGACACAAGTAGTCCCATGGAAAGAATTCATGCATTATGACACAAAGATCAAGAACTCATTGTTGCATGGGAGTACCGACATAATAAGTAGACCTAGATTTGTTAATGGAGGTAGATCACGATGATTTGCATGTCGTTTGAGACAAGAACAAGCAATAATGTCAGAAAGATGGTTTTGTAGGACCAATTTCAATGTTGAGGATAATGTAGGTGATACATGCTTTAGCTGTATGCAAGCCATTTAAAAAATGAAAAACCATAATTTTTTGGTAAATATAAAGCCAAAATTAATGTTACCATTGTGTAGCTTGCTTCAATACCTTTCCAACACAAAAAAATGGAGTCGTTTCAAGGTTGGTAGCAAAATTAATGGCCTCTGCAATGCTAGGTGCACCTGTACTCAAGGAACGCTTTGTGTTGGGAAGCATAGGCGTCTCGGGCGCCCGTGCTAGCCCTATTTGTGGTTTTTTGTATTTTGTGAGGCAACATGGGCACTGGGTGCTTGTATTGGCCCTACTTTTGATTTTTTGCAATTTGTGAGGCAAAGATGGGTGCCTGTGGCTTTGCCTTGTTTGTGGTTTTTTGCATTTTTGCATGCAATATGGGTGCCTGTGTGCCTGTGTTGGCTTCCTTTTTGACTTTTTTAGATTTTTGCATGCAACATGGGTACCTAAGCGCCTGTGTTGGCTTCCTTTTTGAATTTTTGGATTTTTACATGTAGCATGGGCCTCTAAGTGCCTGTGTTGGTAGTGTTCAATATGGGCCCATGTGCCCCTGTGCAACACTGAATGCACTACATATCTTCCGGAGGCCATAACTTTTTCTTCCGACCTCGAAACGACTCTATTTTTTTTGCGTTGGGAATGTATCAAAGAAAACTACGTAATGGTAAGATAAATTTGGATTTTTTAATTTGTCTTACTAATTTGTTTGGGTTTTTGAGTTTGCTTTACCAATTTGTTTGGGTTTTTTATGTTTATTTGGATGTTTTGACTTTTCGACTAACATATTTGAATGTTTTGGGAGTTTTTGAAACATATTTGAATTTTTTTATTTTTGAGAATTTTTCTAGAAGCTATGTATAGGAAACAAAGAAACATGGATTCCCAAAGAATGCATAAGATGCACAAAGGCAGTAACACCACGCGCGCATGCGTAAGAAAGTGAAGATGTGAATATGCCCCTAGTTAGTTAGTTGGGAATATACAAAGGCAAATTCTTCACGCTCGTAAGATGGATCAAGGCCAATATGGATAGTTTCAACATGATGAACGTAACCCAATGACATGCTAGGAAGGAGCAAGGATGCCCCAAAGATAGGTGGTTAAGAAGCACATGATAGAACGAAGTGGGAGATCATTTTTGTGAAGGGGACAAAGGTGTCCGCAAAATGGAAAAAAAGGAAATCTTATACACATGGATTTTCCGAACGAAGTAGAAGAACAACGTGAATGTCGTGAATGTATCTTAGAAGCCTCGTGATGAAGAATCAATTAGCCAAAGGCATGAATCGTGAGACAAGATACGAGACTAAAGTAAGAGTCTCAACAAGGTTTTAAAAAGACACTTGGTAACATACTAATCCAATTTGCTCATAAATATCCAAAGGTGTGTGCACATGAAGATTTATTACCTCTTGGAGGGAAGATTTGATAGACAACAAGTGAAGACACCCTAGCCAATGTGTAGGAATGATTTATCTTTTCAAAGTTGATATTTTTTGTGAATGGATTTGTGGAAAGAGAGCCATACATTGCTCCTCTTCCAAACCAAAGGCGTCCATAGCCCCGACGGAGATGCATTTGATTCTAATCGCAACATTGCTCTACTACTAATCAAGCATCCATAGCCCTCGATAGATTTTATTGGAAATATCCCAAGAGAGATTTATATATCAATTTGCTTTTGCTTTTTGATTTGATTGATTCTTTTGCTTTCTGAAAACTTATTTCATCTCTCTTGTTTGACAAGGGGTTAATAACCATTGATGGCTTGATGGAAGGAGGTGGAAGTGATTGTGATGATGACATTGGATAGTGTCAACAAATATATCTAAAATTTCTTCGCAACAAGTTTTTTAGATGTTGATTGTGATAGGATCTCTAAGAGGTCAGTCATTCTTTAATTTACCAAGGTGATAAAAGACCAAGGCCAAACAGATACCATAGAGATAAATGTCACAAAATGTGTGCAAATAGGCTAACCAAAATATCACCGAAGGGATGAAAATGGTAGGAAGACTTGTAGAAGAAGAGAAAGAAAGGGAAGAAAGAACATCCATGTGTATGCAATACTTGATTGCAATGTGTGTTCGTTTACCTTTGATTTTTTGAAATGTTTTCTCATTTTTGTATTTTGTCTTTTTGAAAGGTATGACCAATAAGGTCACTTGGCATGATAAGATCCAATAACAATGTTAGCAATTTCCTTGATAAGGAAGACTAGGTGTGTTTGCTTATCAAGATTCATATTATCCCCGATCTCAATGATCGTGGTGAGCTCATACTCAATAGATGACCTTGTTTTATACTTTGAAACATGGATTTTCTCGTGTGGGAGCTTAAGGCCCTTATTCAAAGGTTTCTTCACTTTACACCATACTTGATGGATGCGTGGATGCACATTTTGAAGCACGATTGATTTTAAACTTTAAGATTGTTTAAATTGTTGTGAGCTTTGGAGCTCTTGGAATTATTGATCTGAGCCTAATGAAGGAACCGTTTTGGTTTCCTATAAGCTATAACATGACTTGTCTGACCCCAAGAAGTGGGAGAAGAAAGTGGATGAATAGAATTGATGTGATAAATGACGGTGGGTTTTCCACAATCATTGATAGAAGAAAAATATGATGGACGCAAAGGATACAATCTAATAATTGAATAGGATGGGCTACCAGGAGGTGTCCCATAGATTGAAGATAAAGGACTACAAGGATGTGGCCCTAAGATTGAAGATGAAGGACTACCTAGTGGCATCCCATAGATAGAAGATGAAGGACTACCTGGAGGTGTCCCATATATAGAAGAAGATGGGCTACTAGGACATGGCCCAAGAATCAAAGATGAGGGACTTCTAAGACATGCCCCTAGTATAGATGAAGATGGGCTACCAAGAGGTGAGCCACATATAGATGATGTGGGGCTACTTGGAGGTGGCCCACATATAGAAGAAGATGATGGGCTATCGGTGGTGACCCAAGGTAAGATTGCGATGGAGGAATCCTAATAGATAAATAATGATTAGGTAATGAGAAGATAGGTCATGGATCAATGTTAGACCTAGGAATTTCATCGCCTAATGAAGAATGTGGAGACAAAAGAATAAGAGGAGGATCATGTTCGATGATCTTAGGGTCTTCCTCTATTTTCTGAAAAAAGGCATCAATCTCTTCCTCCCAATATGTGAATGTGATCTTAGGGTCTTCCTCTATTTTCTGAAAAAAGGCATCAATCTCTTCCTCCCAATATGCGAACATATCAAGGTCTAAAGAGGTTTCTTGCTCGCAAACTTCTAGAGGAATGTCTTCATGTACCCTCATAAATTCTCTAATGGCTTCTTCATTCTGAAATGAATCAATCGACGTGGGTAGTTGTTCTACCATAAGAGGTTGATTAGATGAATGTGACATGGGAATAGACTTGGATGATTTATTATAAGGACTTTAAGTCGGAGAGCTCTTTGACAAAAGAAGGGGTCATTGAAGTGACTGAGAAATAGGGTCCTGTGAAGATAGGGAGGACCATGACTTAGGAGTTGTATTAGAGGAATAATTTGGATTGGAATCTTCTGAAGAATTAGAATACTTAGAATCATTGGGATTGGAATATTTAGAAGAATCAAAATCATACCACTTACCATGAGTTGAAGATGGGGGAAGAGGTAAGTGAACAGTTCTTTAGCGCGAAGAATCAAATGAGGTCTAGTTGTGATAGACATCCTTTGATGGGAATTTTGAAACCTAGGTTCCCTACTGTCATAATTTTGTGGAACTACATGATAATCAGTCTTTATCGGCACATTCCTAGACATAGATAGTCTAGGGGATGTCACAAGGGTTATTGTGTTGACATGTTCAATAGGTGTATCTACACAACCAATGAGAGCATAAAAATGACTCTCCTCATTAGAAAAATAATTAACATCCTTAACTCCGATTATTTTTAGGAAAAGTCTTCGTATTGGGGGATTTTTAGGAGTAGATGAATCCATCTCCACATCTCCACTTTCGATTAAGTCTTGGATGTAGTGCTACAACTTCAAACACTTATCCGTTTTCTGACCTTTAACGCGGTGGAATTGGCAATATTCATTATCTCTAAACCATGATGGCTTAGGCGTGTCATCCTCATAAGGCATAGTTTCAAGATATCTAACCATATTAACTACCTCTAGCTGTTTTAGTATTGATGACATTGAGTCAAATAGAGGAGTGAAGGTACGCCACTTATACTCCATATGCAGAGCTCCTTTTGCAAGCTTCAAAGGAGTGTTGTTTTGAATGGCTTGCACTTGTTTAGAGTCTACTTTCCCATCATTGAAAAAGTTTTTGTTCTTATTAGGAACAAACTTTGGCTTTTCGTTGGTCTTGGAATCGTTATGTTCACAGGAGAAAGGTTTTAGAATCCCCCTAGCTAACAATGCCTTTTCAATTTAACTCCCTTTTTCTATTACCTCTTTAAATGTTTTTCCACAATGAATTTGCAAGTGGAACATAATGTTTGGATGAATATTGGGAACAAATATGCCTATTAACTACTTTTCAGGTATGGAGCAAGGGAAACGACTTAGCTTAACCCTCTCCATCTTTGTAGGAATGCAACAAAGTTTTCGTTGTTTTTGGCATCAGAGAGATCTAACATGGTGACATCATTTTCTATATTAAAAGAGAAATGTTGTACATAAATTTCTACTAGCTCTAGCCATGTTGATATGGATTCCTTAGGTATATGTACAAACCACCCAAAGATCGTTGCTCTAAACTTCATGGAAACAATCGCATAAGACAATTGTCACTACACACGCGACCTCTTGGCATGTCATATAAAATTATTTAATATGGTCACGAGGGTCACCTTTTCCTTATATTTATCAAATTTATAAAAATCAAAATGTCTTGGGAAAGGTAATTATAACATGGCTTTGTCAAAAGGGTAAGGGCATAACTCATCAAACTGGTATTTTTGCTATTGTTACCAATTTGGCCTTGTTGTAATGTTTGAAGGGTGTTCTTCATCGTTGACCACTCTAGATCAAACGTGGATCTTGCATGGGTGGTGGTGTAGGTCTATACGAGAAATTAAACCTAGGTGTATTCCCACCTCTATTATCCGTAAGAAACTCTTCATAAGGATCTTTTTACCTCCCATCGAGGAGTGTGTATTGGGAACTCGTGAAATGAAGCCTTAGGTTTTGCCTTTGGTATGGCTTATTTCAAAACTTTGGGTTGTTCCCTTTGTATATGGGATGCCAAACTTGCCAATTAGTGAGTGAGGGTTTGGACCTGTTGCTCTAACGTCACCTCTTGAATAGGTATGTCATGACAATTTTCGTTAGGGGAGGTTGTGCATGATGAACATGTTCCTCGTTGTCTTCACAACGTATTCTAATAACAGGTATCCGATAATCTCCATCATTTTCAAACGATGCATGTACTTCCTCATTATTTTGTGGTACAGAAGTAGAGTCGTGACTTGGATTTAAAATTTCATTGACTTGGTGATACGACTAGGTCGGTCTAATTCTTCCTCTCCTCAAACCATTGTGGCAATGAGAGAAAGGTCCACCGTGTGGAAGGTAAATTAGCTCCAAATTCCATAACGCGCATGAGGACGCTCTATATCCATACGAGGAGAATCTTCCTCTTCACTACTATGGTCGACCATGATATTATCCTCTAAAAGAGGGTTGTCACCTCAAATATAAGAGAGTGTGACTAGAGGCGTGAGAGATCGGATCCCACAGAAAATAAATCAACCAATAAATTGAAGAGAGTGTGTGACTAGAGGCGTGAGAGATCGGATCCCATAGGAAAATAAATCAACCAATAAATTGAAGAGTGTGACTAGAGCCATGAGAGAGTGTGACTAGAGCCGTGAGAGATTGGATCCCACGGAAAATAAATCAACCAATAAATTGAAGAGAGTGTGACTAGAGGCATGAGAGATCGGATCCCACGGGATAATATGACACCACAATCGGAGCCTTACTACTATTGCTTCTCTTCTTTGACTTGATCTCTGTTGTATTTTTCACTTGAAACATAATTTTATGCAACTTAGAAGAAATCAAACTCTGCAGAAATATGAATCCTCCCATCAAATACAATCCTCCAAATAGATCAAATATTATATTTTTCTTCTTTTCTACCAAAGGAGATTTTTTTATACGACATGAATTTTGGTGCTCGATTTTGGTAAAATGTGCGGTTTGAACTTTGAAGAAGGTGTTAGGAAATTAAATATTAATGTTTACATTATGGTTGTTAGTTAATATTTAATATTGTTATATATTAAATATTAGGTTTGAATGTATATTGTTATAATATATTGTTTCAACAATATATTATTCTTAGAGTTTGTTATACCCGTGAATAACATTTCAAGTTAATTATCAGTAACTCCTTCCTATTTTCTAGGAGGTTGTTTAGCTGTTATGATGGCTATATAATAGCCTTATGTATTGCACTAAAATATATAGAGAAA
Organism: Taxus wallichiana var. yunnanensis; assembly: GCA_018340775.1. Lineage (NCBI taxonomy): Eukaryota > Viridiplantae > Streptophyta > Pinopsida > Cupressales > Taxaceae > Taxus > Taxus wallichiana. The sequence continues at coordinate 588,874,492 of CM031238.1, read as the reverse complement.
TAATATAATTATTATGTGCATTTTACATGTGAAAAGTCGATCCAAAACCTATATTTGGTATCAGAGTGATCTATGTTTTGTTCCTGTGAGTAATGGAAGCTTAAAATATTGTTAGGGGAAGCCATTGATTATGTCGCCCCTGAGGATGAGAGTTCGGGTTCAATGTTTGTATTCCAGATAAGCCATATTTTTAGTGTCTATTTTGAAGTTTTGCAAATTTCTGGTTCGAATGATCTCGTGATCGTGTGGGTTTGTCTACGTTCATTTTTTTGCCAAAATCCAATGGCTTTGCATCCTCAATCCCTCTCTCTACATTTTTGAACTTGGCTCTACTCGAACTCCATAGAATCTACCAGTCAACGGTATATTCGCTGCATTTTATTATTGCTCTGCACTGTTTTTCACATTTGGATTAGCGTTGGAGATTATTTTTATTATGCAAAGATTGTCAAGCACGTATTAAATGGTGCTTTAGTTTCATGGAATAACATTTGGCTCGAGCTCATTGCAAACTCAGATAAGGTAGAAATAGAATTACACCACTGGCAAAAGGTGAAATAATCAAATTTTGGCATCTAAACTTCTGAAGTCTTTACGGCCTGTGTGAGATATACGGCTGTGTTAACTTTGTATTCTATTTGCATTAGCATTGCAATCTCACCACGTGGATTAGGCTCATGCATTGAGGCCCACGTATCTCTCATGCATTTCCTCCAACCAGCTCCATATACGGCTCGTCCATTCTCCTACAAGCAGCTGTATTATCTATGTCTGGTAAATTTTGATATTTCCAGCTCTTGCAATCATGAATAGCATGCATTTGATAGCTTTTTGTCTCCATGTGCCACATGCCATGCGTGTTTGATCAAAGAGGAGAATTCTGGTAGAAGTTATCTGGTTCGTTTTGTCCTCTTTGTTGTCAATGGTTTTTTATTATAAGTCAATATGCTTTTAGAGATAGGATTAGAAACACCACGTATCTCCTCTACACTCATCATTGATAATCTATTTGTCATTTGATAGTCTTTTATTAAGTCGGTCTTTTATAATAGTTCACCATTTTTTAATTTAATTAATTAGTTGTGAACCAAACGTCTATTTGTCATTTAGAATCAAAATACCAAAAGTGTTGTAATTATGTTGTTAGTTTCGTTATTGTCAAGTCTCATTGTGTCTTATGTCAAAATTATATTCAATGTCTTTACGTGTTATTAGCGTCATTATATCAGGTGATTTTAGGATATTTGATTATTGTCTAATCAAAGTGTCAAAATTTGTAAAAAGTCTGAAAAATTAAAAAAATTGCTTCACGAACGCATTTTCGGTGTTACCCGACGTCAAAAAAATAAAGTGTTTCACATTGCGGGAGGAAAGATATAATAAACAATGTGGAAGCAATTGAGCTTCAAAGATTTATTCATTGATTTAGCAGCACGTAAACTAGAGGATGGAGGCATCAAAGGCTGGAGGTCAGACAACAACCTCTCGTCAATCACCAACGACGGGCCGCACGAAGCTATGGTGGCACATTTTGTGGTGTGAGTGTGCTTTCAGTATTTGATGTCTAGTGTGATTCTTTTTCAGAGTTCCTGTTGTGTGTTGAATAAGTGAAATGTTCACATTGAGGGGGGAACATGATCAACATGATCCAATGTTCCATTTTTATTTTTTCAGTTGAGTATGTGGCTATTCCTATTTCCCCAAATGCAAAAACATAGTATAGAACAAATAACACAGTGAAACGCAACATCATGAGGCTTGATGAGGTAGAACAGTCAGATGTGTTCTTGTTCGTACCTAGGTTTGTGGTTAGCCTCTTGAAAACCATTGAAGGTTGTTCAGATGTGTTCCTGCTTGAGTTCCCACACTGCTAGGTCAGATGTGTTCCCTAGAGTGACTGGTTGATAAGTAGATGATTCCTGAGTGTGTTCCCATCCTCGTCGGTCAGATGTGTTCCCGATAGTGCTTGGTCGATAAGAAGTTGATGTGTTCCTTCTTCTACCTTCAGTTCGAGTGTGTGCCAAGATCATGAGCGCGCAGAGGCGGCAGGTTGCAAAGGAAGTGTGAAAGTTCTAATGTTACCATGTAAACATTAAGGGGGGGAATGTTAGGAAATTAAATATTAATGTTTACATTATAGTTTGTTAGTTAATATTTAATATTGTTATATATTAAATATTAGGTTTGAATGTATATTGTTATAATATATTGTTTCAACAATATATTATTCTTAGAGTTTGTTATACCCGTGAATAACATTCCAGGTTAATTATTGTAACTCCTTCCTATTTTCTAGGAGGTTGTTTAGCTGTTATGATGGCTATATAATAGCCTTATGTATTGCACTAAAATATATAGAGAAATAATATAATTATTCTGTGCATTTTACCTGTGTATTGTATGTATGTATGTATGTATGTATGTATGTATGTATGTATGTATATATATATATATATATATATATATATATATTATAATTGTTTGAGTGGAAGGCAAGGTAAGTAAGTCAACCCATTGAAGTGGTGGTGGTTGTTGCACTCGAACTTTCCCACACACGTGACATGACAAATGTTTATTTTGACCAAATGGTATCTTACAAACAATGTAATAGAGTGAGATGGGTATATTAAAAAATGAAAATAATAATTATGCCGAACAAAAATATTTATGATACACACTTTTACAACTCCTCTCATAATCTCTATAAAAGATCTACCAATATTTGGAAGAACCATTTAAATCTTAGGCTAAGTGTACTGTTTCTTTTTGGTCTAAAACTCTCATTGTTAAGAATTTATTTAATGTATACTTGTAAATAGGTAAATTAGCAATCAAACGCGAAGTGTGTGATGTTAACGTTGAAAGAGAAGTATATGAGATGGGATAGGAAATTGAAAAATATTCATATATTTACTTGTACAATGAAAGACAAAAGTAATTAGGTGGGAGAGGAGTAGTAGAGAAGATACGTGAGGGACAAGAAGTGGAGAAGTAAGAAAGTGAAAGGCCGAAGGGGATTAGGGGGGAGAGCTAAGCTAAGGGAGCTAAGACGAGATTCCTCTTCCAAGCATGACTACAGTAGAGGTGTAGAGGACATCCTGGCGTAATGGGTGAATGAAAAAGGTAGTGAAATCCGCAGGGGTAGTCGAGTAGGGAACTCTTGATATTGCTGTGAAAGTAATCCCTTTTCTTTCTATGCCGCCAATGTAAATAATGGTTCTCTGCAAATTAAGCCCTTGATATTTTGGATTCAAAATGCCCAAGCCATTTTAAGTGGTAATTACCTCCAGTTGCCTCTGGAGATTTAGGGGATTGGAACATGAGAAGGGTTGTTGACATCCCAATGAGGGCCTATGTATCAATCAAATTTGACAACGAAAAATAAAGACATATCAAGTGGATTGGAGGAGATGTCATAAATAATGTCGAAACTAATGGAGCTAGTAGCACCATTTACAAGGCTTGTATCAACCCACAAATTTGTAAAGAGCATAACTTTTTGGTTGATGCACAAAAGAACTTTGTGTTACAATTGATCATCAACAACCTTTCCTGAGTCAACATATCTAGTGTGTTAAGTAATGGATATGGCAACGGGAGAGTTAAGGGCTCTCAACATTTGAAGTTTTTGGTTGCCCACCTAGTCATTTTTTGCAAAAATATGGGGAGCTTCTTTGAACTCAATGATTTCTTCTTGAGAAAGGAAAGAATTTGATCTTGACATTAGAAGTTGTCAATCCTGAAATAGAGGGACAACATTACGAATGTTGAGAAGCAAGTTGCGAAATGAATCCTATGTAGGAGTGGAACCCTATTGCCTTATAGAATTTAAGGAGATGAAATTGTTTATCCATCTCCGAGGCTAGAACCGTAAGAGTTGTTGGCATATAGAGGAATTTCCATGATAGGTAGTAGCTAGCCGAGATCCCCAACAAGGATGATAGATATGTTTCCAAATTTAGATGTTTTAGAGTGGGGGAAAGCTTCACGAAGGTGGTAGTCAATTTTACTGAGCAACTTAGGGCTAATGAAACTCATTTCATCAATTAGAATATATTGGATATGTTTAAGCGAGTCTTGAAAAGATGACAAAGCCTGACCTTCCAAGGGTTTGAGTTCTTTGATGGGAATGTGTAGACGGCATGTATAGTAGACACCGAAATGTTAAAAGCAGCCACCCCAAGGAGAGGAGAGTATAAGGAGAGGTGAAAAAACTTGTTGGTGATGTGGAGGTAAATGTTGATCTAATAGTGTTAATGAGGTATGATTTTCCAGTCACCCTGCGCATGCCTTGAATAATTATCTTCAACGGAGGAAGGTGTGACCGGAAAGAGAAGTAGTAGAGAATAATATCAAACATGAATTGTTTCTCTTCAAATAAATGAGGCGTCGGCAAGGATATTCTCCCTTGCATGACAACTACATAATATGTTTCCTTATCATCATCAATAAAACTTTCCCTAATAGCTTGTAAAGTAGGTGGAACATTATGGCAAATCCAATTGTGTTGGGTATCAAATTCATGGAGACCTAACATGTGTAGGTTTTCAAAGCATGCTATGTGGCAGGGGCATAGGGATAGAATATGCCATTCATTCATCTACTCGGGAGCGTGTGGGGTGTCGATGTCAAAATCGGGTCTAATTTTGGTGCTTTGTGTTGCATTTGATTCAAACTAGATAATATGTCATGGACGATATCTATTCTTGAAAATATCCCAGGCTGAAATTATTTCTTGGGGAGTAGAGCCAATATCTATAGAAATATTGTGGAAAGGCTTGTGTGGAAGGAGTTCAGACCAGCAGAAAATTTCTAACGAAGGATAATTTTATGCAAGAATGCATGGAAATGGGAAGGTATGGACAATAACAAGGAATGAGCGTAGCTTCCACTTATTTCCTTTGAGATATTTAATGTAACTCCAATATCTAGAAACTTTGATGAGTGGAAGGGACTCCATATCTGAAGGACAAACCATGTATGCATCCAAAAGAAGAGATGTTTCAGAGCCTTGCATTCTATTTCAAAAAATCTTCACATAACTTTTCTTCCAACATTAAGTGAGACAAAAGCATGACTGCACAAGACAAGTGGTAATTTTAGGAGCATGTGGCATGTTTCTTGTGCACTAATGTCGTGTTCAACAACACTCTCTGTCACGCATTTTCCCGATGGTGATATGTGCAAGGAAATCAGGTTTTGAATCTCTCAAAATTCTAGAAATCATTTGGTGGTATGTTTTTATCGTTGTTACTTGCTTTTGAAGCATACTTTGTAATGTACTTAAGAACTACATGTCGAGATAGAACAGGTTGACAATCAATGTTGGCTCTCCATAAAGATAGCATTGCTGGATTTTACGTGTTCAATCTACCAAAGCATTCCTTACATGGATGTATTTAACTAAACCATTTTCATCAACGACAACGAAGAAGTGTCTCTAGTCTCCTAGGGTGCATTTTATTGACATTGGAGTCAAATTTTTTTATGTAGACACGTATGTTAAGAACACTTTGTGTGATGTTGAACACGATTAATAAGTTCCTCCAAATCTTGTAGTAGATAAAAACAAACACTTATACTAAAGGTAACAAACAAGGGTCATCTTGGATTGATTGGTGAACAAATTCTATCTGATTGGAGATAGGACGTGGATTCCATGCAGATACTAACATATCAAAGTTTTCTTTGGATTTGTTTATAGATGAAGTATTTGTCCAATCGATTACATCCTCTAGCCGCAGAAAACCATGGACATGTGTTGAACCTCTATGTTGTCATTCATACCTATGAGAAATATTGGTTAGAAGAGGTATACTAAATCTAATATAAGTAGAAGGAAAGAAATGATGGTACTTGTACCAATATTCTTTGGCTTGAAGGTGTTTCTGCAGCACCTCTTCCCAAAATATTGTGAATCTTTGATGTAAGTAGTGACACGATGAGGATGAGAGTCAATGTTGAGGGTCCCGAAGTGTTGAGTGGCCCAAGCATCATCGGAGGAGTATCGGGCATAACATTATGTAGATCTAGCCACTTTGTGTCCATGCGACTTAAAGTAAAGAAGAGTGTAGATGCACCTAATTGTTCAACCATATTTGAGACCTCGCCTCTACTTTTAGAAAAAAATGTGTGTGGTCCTCGGAGATTACTTCCGAACCTCATCAAACTTTCAAGAAGATAGTCATTGGGGAATCTTGGAGCCATTTCCTAAGTTACCCAATATTTGGGGGATCCCATGCTTTATGTTTTGCCTCATGAATATTGACATTGTATACTAGCTCCTATGTCACATAATAATGAAACCTAGGGTGGGAACCAAAGCGATCATCATGGTAGCACATCAAATGGATGTCATATTCATGCCTATGAACTTCTTTCATACGCGGCTATTTGAACATTGTTTTACCATCATGAAATAAAGTTGGGAAAGCCATCGAGAAAAGATCCTCTGTGGTATATTCGTTAATTGGTGAAAGAACGACTTCAGGCCGAGGAAAGGTAAAGGGTGTTTCACATGACCATTTGAAAGTAAGTATTTCTCGATCATTTCCTCTTTTATTCTAGTGTTCTCAACAGAAGGAATGAAGGAGGATTTTTTGGAGGTGCGTCATCGAAGGTGGAGGGAGGATGAACACCGTGTTGTGGCATATTGCATTATGAAACTAGAAGGTCTATTGGTATTGTGTGAAGAGATGAGGATATATTTGTTGGCTCGGTTGGTTGAGAGGACAGGGCATCATTTTTAATGAGAACATCCTTGTAGTAGGGGTTAATGGATAATTGTATATTGAAGAGCTTTGCAAAACGGGTCCTACTTACGTAGAAGTCATACTTTGTTTCTTGTAATCTACTATTTTGGACCAATATAAGGCCTAAATAACCAAGGCAACAGGGCATGTATTTGGGAATGGATGAAATGTTTTGTGGGAAACTTATAGTGTGATCGGAATATTTGTATTTCCCACCACACATTTGGGCGACTTGAAGAATAGGATTAATTCGAGCTATCAAAATTTCTTCAACCCAAGTTAAATATTTGAGAATGGAAGGTTGAAGGCTAGGGTTCATATTATTCCATAAGGAGAAGCGATGCTCATTTTTTTCTGACTTGCATCTAATGTAGGTGTAGATTCCTTCATGTAAGAATGTTTGTATGCCATGTAAGTTTTCCGAACAAATTGAGAAAAGTGTGGTTGTTTAATAGAAGATTGATTCTTTGCGAGAATCGTCCTTAGGCTTCAAAAGAGGAGTCGAACACCATAAAACAAGGGTTTGGAGGCATTGTGGAAGTGGTATCTCATACAATGATTTAAGGCAAAGTTGGTGGGAAAAATAAAATGAGTGTTGTGAAAATTGTAGGGCTAAAGGTTGTGGAAGTAAAGGAGAAGGATGTGTTGTTGTGATCGGCGGGACATGAGATTGGAAGGGAAAGGAAAAGGGTTGTTCAAGCCATTGTAGTGAGGCAAAGTAGATGAAGGGTGGTGCTAAAAGAGAAGGGACCAAGGTAGCCAAGGTAGGTGTGCGGGGGCATGATGAAGATAGGGTTGTAAACTACCAACTTGTGGCTGCAAACATTGACTAGCGCAGGATTCAATGTATAAGGGAAAGTGGAGGAGGTGAGTGAGGATATCGGCAATGAAGTCAAGGGTGAAGGGAAACTTCTCCAAACATTTTTATTCGGTCTTGTATCATTTTCATTTAGCGGCGTTGATTTCATTTTTATGTAAGGCGTAAACCTCTCTTCTTTTTTTCTCATCTCTCGAGGGCTAGACATTGGGAATTAGGCAACGTCCCGTAGAAAGCTACAAAGGAAAAAAGGCGTAAGTAAACATTCATAAAACAATGAAATATGTATGTAGTGGAGGGAACAAAATGTAAATACACTATTATTATCAGTCTTCTCATTGGGCATTGTTTTTTCTTTCTACACCCAAAACTTGTAAACTAGATGGAATTTTTTTTTCAATTGTCTTTTGAAGGAAAACAACATAAACAAATACAAGGCAATGTATAGAGTGATGGAAAAGAATTACATAAACACCTATGGACACATCTCCATTTTGTCCCATTATTATATCTTTAAATAGTTAAAGGATTAGAATTAGCGAAATAAATTCATTTATTCTGATAAAGATTATATGATGAAATAAAACGTAAAGAACAACAAGGTTGTAGACACCCCAATTTCACACCCTCCTAAATCAATTAATTTCCCCATTCCATTTCCCACAAAAATCCACATCAAATTAATCAATATTAATTGATTAATTATCCTTTTCAATCCTTAAAATAACCTAATCCTCCTCACATGTCATTATTCTCCATATTTCTCCACTTGTGAATTAAAAATACAAGTTTAATCCTCACCCACTCTTTGTGGTCCCCACTCACCTAATCTTGCCCACATTTTCAAACTATGATTACTTAAAATCCTCTAAGTTAATCCAATTCCCAGGTTATAAATAGAGCCTTACCCTCCTCTCTAAAACACACACAAAAATTAGCAAAAATCAGTGTCAGAGTTCTTGCTTTCTTTCAGCACAGAGCATCCCTCTACCTCGTCCTAATGTCCAAATAATCCCACTCCATCCATCCATAAATCCATTATCCCCAATCATTGGTGCAAATTTTTCGATCTTGTTGTAGTGAAGGCCTTGCTTTGGTTCGAAGGAAGCATCTACATTTCACACAATCAGGGCTCATCCACATCCCATTTCCCATTCTGAGGTTTACAATGAATCACGAAGGAGAAGGTATCCTAGTTAGTTACTTTGCTTTCTTGTTATCAGTGTATTTTTCATAGCTCACATTCTGGCACACCTGGTTGGACTTAACCACATTCTGTTACCTTTGATTTCACAATTAGTGGTTTTATCCATTCTTTGTTTACTATTATTTGTTGTTATTATCTCCTTTTATGTGCCTTATGGCATCATTTGGTTAACCTTCACACTATGGGAAGTGATTTTGTTGTGTGGTGTCTTGTGGTGTATATGCAGATTATAGTAACAATGAATCTGTGGTGCTCATCACGTTTATGACCTCCTTAGTACTAGGTTTTTACATAAAATCCACTACTATATCCGCATACTCATGGATCGTAGTGGAAGTATTTCATAGTCTTTAGTAGGTTTTTAGTGTTTACCGATTTACTATGCTTGTTATCATATTATCCATATTCTTATCATGTTTACAAATATTTCATATTCTTATTGTGTTTGATATCATATTATCTAGTCTTATCATGTTTACAAAGATTATGCAAATTTGGCGTGAGATCACCCAAAAAACTCGCTCCTCTACATCATCTACAGGATCCATTCTACACTATTTTCCTCATCATGGATCAAGTGCACATGTTCCTTTTTCACATTTTACATACTTTCTTACATGCTTTTTACTCATATACATATGTATTTGACTACTTGTTTGTTTTTCTCTTTTACAAGTCCATGTCTATGGAAAGCAGTAGTCAACATCATCATACATCGGCAAACATCAACAACAAAAATCACACCAACATCAACATCGACAACGGGAACTTTAGCGACATCTACAACATGTATTTCCACCCTAGGGTCATCATCATCACCATCATCATCATCATCATCATCACTTTTTGCACTTTCTCCTCTTTAGTTTCCATGCTTCACATTTTTATCACTCCACGCTTTTCCTTTTCTCTCGGCACGCTTTCGCCATCAATCTACATGGTTATTAGGTACACATCTCTTATCTAATTTATGTTATCGAGAATTCACTCAACAACATAAAGTGGGGAAAATGTAGACACAAAATCACGCACTTTGGGTAATTATCTAGTCCTAATTGCATATTACTATTCATATGATTCCTAAGTAAGAAAATTACTAATTAACCCATGTCTTTGGCCATCTTTGCTTGCTTTCTATTGCCACTTTTGGTCTTACACTCTTTCTATCTCAATTTGTCTTTTCATACCTTGGCATTTCTCATCTTGGACACTAGCGCCCAGCCAGGACGCCAAAGACAACACACCCACATCTCCTCTGGGCACTCCTGACCTCTTTGTACTTTGTTCACATCTTTTAGGTCCTTTCTATCTGTTTGAGCATCTTATATTTTTGGTAGTCGGCCTTTTCGAGGTTAATTACAAAATTAAAGCAAAGGAATCATATAAATATAAAGTTATGTGATCATAATAAAGGACCAAGCACTAAGCATTAACTATCACCACCTAAGGTTACATCCAAAGGCATCTAAAGAGCATTCAAATATCCATATATCATCCATTCAAGGGCAATGGACTACATATTTTTGCATACACTTCATAGGATGGGAATTTTATTCTATTCCATGCACACATCTACTTACATTTCTTACATCTTGCTACTTTTCTTTATCAAGTCTGACACACACAAGAGCCACCTAGGGCACAATTCCACACACACATACACACTTAGAACTACATTGGATATGAAATTTAGTGCAATGCTCAGTTGTAAGTTCACTCATTTTGACCACTATGGACATTTTGATCCCTTATTTGCATTCTTTTCTTTTTGGTATTTGATGCACTCTTGAGGGTCTTGCAAGTCATTCTTTCATTGTAGGTTATCAGTGACCTCGGAAAATCATTGTGTGACCTACTAACGACCAAAGGTGAAGGACAATGAATTACTAGTGACCAAAGGTGAAGATGGTTTTTTGAGATTTTTTCAGTCACAGTGTTTGGTGTTGGTCTCGTGGCACCCATAGGCACCACCCGGACCCATTCCAGATCCCCAATCCACCATATTCCTCCAAATATACTTTGTTGCGATAGTTTGTGCTTCATATTTTCTAGATTTCTAGCTTTGTGCTCCTTCAAGATCTCTGTGAAATAGCTAAGTCATTTTATCTCTTCTTTGCAACTAGGGTTTCATAATGTTAGCTTAATTTTCTTCGGTCATTTTTTATGTACTTAATTGATTATTCATTTACTACTACATTGAAATTAGATTTAGGCATCTATTATTTTGATAATTTTCTTAATCAATTAGAGCCCTACTATTGCTTTTCTTCTTCTTAATGGTCTTTGGATTGATATCCATTATTTTTTTAATATCACCACACCCTTGTTTTTGTGAATTAGGATAAACGTATTGCTGTGGGGGCGGTTCACTTAGTAAAAGTATGATATAACACGTTCATTTGAAGGGTATTAAAGAATACCCTTAATGTTAGTTTTTACCTCTAATTATTCAATTAATAATACCCCTCCCGTTATATTATTAGAATGAAAATACCCCCTATTTTTCCCATGTACCTTACTTACCCATTTTTCCATTACAATTTTATTTACCCCTTTTATTTATACCCTAATATATCAAATAGAAAATATATCATGTTTCCCACTCAATTATTATTTTCTTAATATGTCTTTTCTTTAGAAAGAGAGTTTGAAGCCATTTAAGACCTATTACCAATTACCTTAATGTTAAGCTTTAACCATTTATCAATATTTCTTCAAATAATTAATATGGTGAAATAATATCATGTGTTGAAAAGCATACTCAATCCTAGTTTTCTACCATCTTATTATTTCTTTCTTAAGAATCTCCTAATTCAAATTTCCTTATTCAAAAAGAGATTATAATATAACTTTATGACCACGAACTTTTTACGGTTTAAGGTATTTGTAGATGAAAAATTAAGTTAGCATGCACAAATAAATTGAATATGAAACCAATTCAAATGCAACATGCAAAATCAACAAATTATCTACCTCGGATGAAGTAAAGGTGAAAGGAAGAGGAACAATACAATACTTGCACTTACACCGCATGCATTAGAGGCTAGCATGCAATTCTCCTTCCTTGATGGGTGGATGTGTTTGGAAGATGATTGATTGCTTCAGATTTGGATGTGGGAAGACTTGGACAACACCTCCCCTTTGATGCTTGATTCTTGGATGCTTGATTGAAGATTGTTGATAGCTTGGAGATTGATGATCAAAAGATGGAAGGAAGATGGAGGATTGAGAGGATAAAATAGCAAATCGAATTGGATATAGATTCAAAACTTGCCTTTCATGGAGGATGAGTGCTTTATTTATAGTTTGTGAGTGGAAAAATGGAGGGTGAGGATCAATCCATGTTGGATTGAATCCAAGGGTTGAAAATTGATGAGAAGATTGGATGATTCTAGAATGGAAAATTCTAGATTTTGTGAGGACTCTCAATTGAATTAAAAATTCAATAGAATATTGTAGATTCATTTGAATATTTGAAAATAAGAGGGAAAGATAGAGAAGCTTTTAGATTTAGAAGTCTCTTGATTTGGATGTGTGGGGATTTGCACATGATTAGGATTAGATAAGGTTGGTTAGTGATGATTAGGGATGTGATTTGATGGAAAGGCTAGGTGTAGAGATGTGTAGGATAGGTGGTAGGTGAGATCTAGGAATTTCAAATTCCTATAATTTTTTTTTATTATTAGTAAATATTTTAAAGGAACTATACCTGTTATAAAAAGGGCTCACCAGCCTGATATAACTATGAAGATTCAACAAAAAGGATCAAAATCTAGATAGAACAAGATATCCAAAAGTAACCAAGAGTTAATTCTGACTAGAAGCAAAAAAAAGGACACAGATGAAAACAAAACCATAAAAAAGCAAAGCAAAGTCACAAAAAAAGATCGCAAATGAACAACATCTTCAACAAAACCCACCGAGATCAAGTGAGTCTATTTCTTGGATGCTCTTTCAATTCTGGACTGGATCATTTGTAGTGAGGTAAACAACGCCAGTGTGGTTATGTGCATTGAGTCCAAAGCATCCAACTGCGATATGGTCAGACTCCTCTCTTTATCATTCCCCCAAATAGTTACGAGGATCCCACTTTAGCATGGCAATGCTGAAACTTACTACTCTAAAAAGTCACTTATGGCTTTGAAGATAGCCATGTTGTGATCGTGTCTATCTTTAGCTCTCCCCAATCTGTGTCTAGAGAGTTCAACTTCTTATATATATCAAACTGATCCTTGCCATTGTCATTCTCTTCATCAAATTTTCTTTTCCCTTTCTAGCTTTTCCATACGCTTTGAAGGTCCTTCTTCAGCTGCTTCATCTCTTTCTCCAGGGATTCCAATCTATGAGGCACTTGAGACTCCTCTTGATGTAGGGCCATTTCAATACCAGCATTGCTGATATGTAGCAAGTTTTGAGCAACCTCCATCTCTTTGGAGCTTCTGAGAATCTTGCGGTGTGAGAGGGAAAATTCCTATAAATGTTAATGAAGGATTTAAAATAAGATAATATGATATAATAATGGAATAAAAGGGATTAAGGATGGGATAAGATATAATAATGATTTAAAAGGATTTGGGATAAATGATAAATATGATAAAATGATAAAGGGGTAAATATGATAAAATGGATTAATAATAATAATTAATCTTACGATTAATTATTATATGGATGATGTAGGGATATTTGTGGGACATGTTAATCGTATTTAACCATGTCGACATTTTAGATGTCTACATTTTTTCCCTCTTTGAAGTGTTATTGTGGAGCAATGATAGTTCAAAGAAAAGAAGAGAAGATGTTAGGATGGTGATATGATGCCCCCTCGAGGGGTTAGGTGGGGAGAAACGACGTGGGTAACCACTCGAAAAGAGGAGATGCCCAAGTTAGTAGATGAGAGGGTGATAAGATGAGAGGATGTTAACTATAGGAGGCCCCAGTCATCGATATATGAAAAGGGTGCAAGATGTTTTGATTTTGGATGCCCCAGTAAAGGGGTTGATGTTTGATATTGGATGTTGTTGGATTTTGGATGTTTGGATGTTGTTATTACAACATTTTTTATTGATGATGTTGTTGGATCACAAGATTTTGGATTTTTGGATTCCCCGGGCAATAGGGGGCGTTTAATGGTTGGATTTTGGATGTTTTGTTGTCCCTCAGTCAAGGGGTAAGGATTAGATAGGATCTTGGATTGATGATGTTGTTGATGTTGGATGTTGGATTTTGATGATTTAGATTTTGGATGCCCAATCAAGGGGTAAGGATTTTGATGTTGGATATTGAATGTGAAGATGTTTGGGTGAGAGGATTTGATAGGATTGATTGAAAATGTTGGATAGATTAATTGGATGAATAAGATTTGATGATTGGATGTTATGATTGATGAAGGGTTAGTTGGATAAGGTGATGATGTAAAGGGGTGGTGCTATCGTAAAGTGCCCAAAATTATCATCATTAGCAAGTTTATTAAGATGTGGCATAGAGCAAGATGCACCAATGGTATAAAGACCATGATGTTTTAATTGCTAGATGCCCCTGTCCTCATATCATGGGACATAAAGAGGGTCCTCATATCATTGGACCAAAAAGTGGCCTCATATCTGCTACGCCCTTAACCTATTGCTTGTATTAGGATATGAGTAGCCGACTTATGGCTTACCATATCATTTTATTATATAATTTATACTTTCTCATGCTTAATAGGTCAGCCTGGGTGATGGCCATAACATATAAATAGTATATATAGAGGATTGTAGGTAGTAGTTCATTATCATTGGAGCATTTGATTCTTATTATATGGTTTGGAGGTTGCCCCCTCAAAGTGGCGAAGCTATTATAATTGCATATTGAGATCATTATTATAAAATATTGTGTTATTTGGTGTTATATTGCTGCTCATAATCTGAATTATACTAGTAATTTCATTACAAGTGGTATCAAAGCTACGATCTGGGCCAAAATTAGGGCAAAACCCTAATTTTTTGTTTCAGAATATATTTTGAACTAGAGTGAATTGGTGGGAGATATTTTTACCAAATTTGTGAAATATTTCAAGTAAGGTTCCCTAAAATTTTCAGAATTTTTTGATTTATTTTGCACAAGTTATTACAAATTTAGGGTTTTGATAAAATCACTCCCTAGGGTGAAAATTGTGGAATTTTTTCAAGTTCTTTACATTTTCGGAAATCTTTGAAAAAATAGTATTAGTATCTTCTCTGTGTTTTTTCCTGTTCGGCCGAATTTGTATCAAAACCCTAAACCCTAAGGTTTGATATCATGGTGGGGCCTTCCACAAGAGCAAAAAAGAATCAGTTACTCGAGTAAAACTCCTAGATAAAGATGAGATAGTGATTGAAGAGATGGATTAAGAAGGGGTAAATATAGATTCCTCAACACTATGGTTTAATTCAGTTGATCATAAGGTGAGTCAACTTGAGTATGAGCTGCGAAATGTACAATCTGAGATGGCCTCTAAAGGAGACAGCCCAAATCAATCATCGGTTGGATGATATCATGCAACATGTAAAGGGTAAAGTATGGCCCAAATCCATCCCATATCAACCAAGGAGGATCTTTAGTTCAAAATCATGGACAAAATAACCATGTTGGATCACTTTTCCAGCCCAATCAGAATCCAACTTATTCGCAACCACGGAACATGATGCCAAAAGTGGATATGCGCAAATTTGATGGTAAAGATCCCTTGAATTGGATAAATCAAATGGATAACTTCTTTGAGCTACATCAAACACCATCAGGACAAAAGGTGACATTGGCATCCTTGTATCTTGAACCAGACCAATTCATTTGGTATCGATGGTTATGTGCTCAGAGGCAGAAGAATGGTCTCAATGTCACTTGGACAGTTTTTACCGAGGAGTTACAATTGCACTATAGTTCCAGTGTTTCAGAGAACTAATTTAATCAATTAGCAAAGTTACGAAAACAGTTTAGTCAAAGATTATGTGCATCAATTCCAAAACCTATCCTTAAGGGTGGAGAATATACCAGAAGAGAATTTGAATGACCTATTTCTTGGGGGTCTTAAGGACCACATCGAGCATGAGGTACGTATGTTTAATCCACTCAAGCTTTCTGATTCTATTATCATGGCACGTCGATCAGAGGAAAAAGTTCTTTATAGTAAGAGGCCGCCTTTCATTAACACCAAAGACCGTAGTATCTCTTCCCCTTCATTTTCTAGGCCAATTAGACTAACTCCTCACCAAATGGAAGAAAAGAGAGCAAAAGGATTATGCTTTAACTATGATAGAAAATATGGACCGGGACACAAATGTGCTGAGAAGAAGTTGTTCTATATTGATGGAGGTAATGAGGATGATGAGGATGCTGAAATTATAGGAGAGGTTGAGGAACCAGTAGAAGAGGAAGTAGAGGATCACCAACCTACAATTTCTTGCCATGTATTGTCAAGTATTAGTACTCCTCAAACACTCAAGGTTATTGGCTATCTCAAAAAATAGAAGGTGACAGTGTTGATTGACTCGGGAGTACTCATAACTTCATAAATAGTAAGTTAGTTGCTGCCCGCCTCAATTGTTTTATTTACCTAGCTCCAAAAATGCAAGTTATGATTGCGGATGGTGGGACAATCAAGTGCACAAGAAAGTGCCATAGTATCAAGCTTTCCATGGGAGACTACATGTTAGACTCACCTATGTTTGCTATTTCTATGGGAGGGGCAGATATTGTTTTGGGTGTCCAATGGCTCACAACCTTAGGTACTATAGAGATGAATTTCCAATAATTATTCATGCAATTTCATTCAGATGGAAGGAAAATACAATTGAATGGGATGGTAGCTAAGTCTCCACAAATTATTAGCTCTCATCAGATGCAGAAGGTTCTCAGAAAAGGAGTAGATGGATTTATAGAAAAGTTATTTTCCATAGAAGTACAAAATACAGAGTCTTCAATGTCACACGATCTTCAGAAGATTGTTGATGCTCACTCATATGTTTTTTGATGCAATTCCAAAGGGACTACCACCAGTTAGGGATCACAATCATGCCATTCAGTTGATTCCAGGGAGCCAAACACCTAACATTAGACCATACAGATACCCATATTCCCGAGAAAAGTGGATCGAGAAAATGGTTCGAAATGTTGAAGGCGGTATCATCGAGCCTAGCAGAGTGCCTATTCTTCCCAAAGGGTCATGGTACATAAGAAGGATGAAACATGGAGGATGTGTCTAGATTACCAAGAACTCAATAATTACACCATCAAAGATAAGTTTCCTATTCTAGTAATTGATGATTTACTTGATGAATTGCATGGTGTTGTTTATTTCACAAAATTAGATCTTCGTTCGGGGTACCATCAAATTAGGATAAAAGAGGAAGATGTTCATAAAACGGCTTTCAGGACTCATGAGGGCCATTATGAGTTTTTGGTAATGCCTTTTGGTCTTACAAATGCACCTTCAACCTTTCAAAGCTTGATGAACACTGTTTTCAAGCCATTTTTAAGGAAATTTGTATTAGTTTTCTTTGATGACATATTGATTTACAATAAGACATGGGAAGAACACTTACAACATGTAAATAAAGTGTTGGAAGTTTTGGAGAAACATACTCTCTATGCAAAGCCATCTAAATGTTCTTTTGGTGTACAAGAGGTAGATTACTTGGGTCACATTGTATCCCATGAAGGTGTCAAAGTTGATCCTCAGAAGATCAAAGCTATGGTGGAATGGCCAAGGCCCAAAACTCTAAAAATCTTCGTGGGTTCCTATAACTAATAAGGTACTACAAAAGATTTGTGCGAGGATATGGTAGAATAACAACCCCACTCATTGCATTGCTAAAGAAGGATACCTTCCATTGGATAGACTTAGCCACTAAATCCTTTGAGTAGCTAAAGGAAGCCTTGTGCAGCACCCCAGTTTTGGCTACTCCCAACTTCTCAAAAACCTTCATTATTGAATGTGACGCTTTAGGATCAGGATTGGGAGATGTTCTAATGCAAGAAGGAAGACCAATTACATTTGAGAGTCACCAATTCAAAGGAAAATATCTGCTCAAACCTGTCTATGAGAAAGAAATGATGGCTATTCTTCATGCGATCAAGCAATGGAGGCCCTATCTCATGGGTAGACACTTCAAGGTAAAAATGATCATGATAGTCTCAAATACTTTTTGGAGCAAAGTTTATCATCGAGGAACAAAAAAGTGGGTAACAAAAATGTTGGGTTATGATTTTGAAATCATATACAAAAAGGGTAAAGAAAATGTAGTAGGCGATGCATTGTCAGGAAGGGATACATCCACGATGCCTTACTATGTAGAATGTCAATGTTGATGGCGATTGGGTGGATGAAGCAAGATTGGAATGGGATCAAGACAAGGATACACAATCTCTAATACAGAATATCAAGCAAGGATATATGACATCTAACAAATTTAAGTGGAAAGGTAATGCCCTATGGTACAAGGACAAGTTATACTTGAGCAAAGATTCTGAGTTGAAGCATAAGATTCTTGCAAAGCTACATGCCTCACCTGTTGGAGGAAACTCGGGTTTTTGAAGACATATCATAGAATAAAAAGAGAATTATTTTGGGAAGGACTCAAGGGGATGTACAAAAGTTTGTATCAGAGTGTTTAGTGTGCCAACAGAACAAAGGGGAAATAATTAAGACACCAGGTCTGTTGCAACCCTTACCAATTCCTAGCCAAAGATGGGAGGAGGTCTCCATGGATTTCATCACCGGATTGCCTTGTTCAGAGGGTAAGAATGTTATTTTCGTGATTGTGGATAGGCTCACAAAATATGCCCATTTTTGTGCCCTATCACATCCATTTGCAGCTAAATACATCATATAGCTATTTATTTGGAGAGACAGATTTAAAGGCTACATGGAACCCCAGAAATAATTGTAAGTGATCGTGATCCTATTTTCACAAGTAATTTTTAGACAGAATTATTTTCATGTTTGGGTACTCAGCTAGCTCACATTTCATCTTATCATCCTCAAACTGATGGGCAAACAGAAGTGGTCAACAAATGCTTAGAGGGGTATCTACGTTGTTTTGTATCAGATAAGCAGGAAAGATGGATTAAATGGCTACCACTTGCAGAATGGTGGTATAACACATCTTTTCATACCTCTTCTCAAATGACCCCATTTTTAGCATTATATGGTTACCATCCACCTTCTATCACTTCCTCCTTGAGGGTGCAAACTAAGGTCAAAGATGTTGAGGAACACATTCAACATCAACAATAGGTTTTGGCTAGTTTGAAGGAGAATTTAGCATTAGCACAAAACAGATGAAACAACAAGCAGATCAACATCGTAGTGAAAGACATTTTGAAATTGGTGACTGGGTTTTTGTATGTCTCCAGCCTTACAAACAGATGTCTCTAAAGCAACAGAAAAAGGACAACAAACTTGCTCCTAAATACTATGGCCCTTATCAGTTCTACAGAAAATTGGTAGTGTTGCTTATAAACTAGAGTTGCCTCCATCTTCACACATACACCCAATATTCCATGTTTCATGCCTGAAGAAGGTTATTGGACAAAAATTTGAAGCCCAGAAAGAGTTACCAGAACTTGACAAGGAAGGAAGAATCATTTTGGAGCCAAAGAAGATTATGCAAACACATACTAAGAGGCTGAGAACTAGAGACATTAAGGAATATCTGATCAAGTGGAAGAATCTGAGCATAGAAGATGCCACCTGGGAGGATGAAGGTTTTCTGCAGCAACATCCAAGATTATTCAATGTTGAGGACAACGTTGGTTTGAAGGGGAAGGGCATGCTACACCCTTAACCTATTGCTTGTATTAGGATATGAGTAGCCAACTTGTGGCTTACCATATCATTTTATTATATCATTTATACTTTCTCATGCTTAATAGGTCAGCCTGGGTGATGGCCATAACATATGAATAATATATATAGAGGATTGTAGGTAGTAGTTCATTATCATTTGAGCATTTGAGTCTTATTATATGGTTTGGAGGTTGCCCCCTTGAAGTGGCGAAGCTATTACAATTACATATTGAGATCATTATTCTAAAATATTGTGTTCTTTGGTGTTATATTGCTGCTCATAATATGAATTATACTAGTAATTTCATTACAATATCATCGGCCATGAAAAATAAGAAAGAAAAGAGGCCTCATATCATCAACCAAAATGTAAATGCATGTAAGCAAAAACACACACATTGCATTTTTTATTCTATGTTTTGTTTAGATTTTTAGGATGTTTTGATTTTTAGATTTTAGATTATTTGATGTTGGATTTTAAATGTTTGGATTTGACATTTTGGATTGGAGATGTTTGGATTTTGGATTTTAGATGTTTGAGAGGAGGAATGGTTTAGGATAAGTAAGATGAAAGGATCCATGATGAGATAGCTCATGGGGAGATGGGAAGGGATGTGAGGTGAGATGTGACTTTCTCCTATAAGTCCCAAAGGAGACGTGGATAGGGATTAGGGCTAAAGAGATGGTTTTGGTTAGATAGGATAAGGGATGTAGCATAAAGGGATGATGTTGGATAGGATAAAGGATGTGGGATAAAAGGATTAGTTAGATATGATAGAGGTGGTTTGATAGGATGAGGGATGTGATAGGGTAGGATATGGGACTAGGTGATGACTTAGTCAATTGGATAAGGTAGGAGGATAAGATAGGCCCCCAGGAAAAGGGTGGGATGATGGATGATAGTCTAGTTTTTGTGCCCCCAAGTGTAAGGAAGAATAAAAAAGTAAGGGATGGTGCCCCCAACGGACTATAAAGTTTCCCCCAGTCAAAATGATGATGGGTTAAAGGAAATAAAAGGGGATAAGAGATGGGAGGATAGGATAAAGCAATAGGATCGTCGATTTCCCATGGATGATGGATGAAAAAGGATGTGGATGTAAAGGATGGATGGTTTGTAATGGATGATGAAAAAATATGAGCTTAAAGGCACATGTTGTAAAATAAAAGTAAGCCTAGAACAAAAGTGTGACCAAGGTCTAAGCAATACTTGGCAACATACAAGTGTGATGTCTCTTTGAGATCAAAGTGTGTGTAAAAGTGATAGTTAATTACCACTTGAAGTGAAGACTCAATGGGTAGGATGTAAAAACAAACTAGCCAATGTATAGGGAGTGATTAAGTCAAGTAGGTTGATGGAAGGTGAACGGAAGGTTAAGTTGTGCATTGCTCTGCTGCCATCCAAGTGTCCATAGCCCCAACGGAGATACATCTGATTCTTGTCACAACATTTCTACTACCAACCAGGCGTCCATAGCCCCGGTAGAGTTGCTTTGGAAACACCCCTAGAGAGAGTCTTGAGGTGGATTTTATTGGATATTTTGAATTTTGATACAATTTTTTGATCTTTTAATTTTTGATATTTTGATATTTTTATGATCCACTCTCTTAAGACCTCTAGGGGTTAAGAATCACAAGTGGCTAGATGGGGGATGGAGATGAGTGTAGTGACGACATTGGCTAGAGTGTCATAAGATGCACCCAAGGGTCTTCACCAAAAGTTAATTAAGATGTGTGATTAAGTGATTGGATCTCTAAGATATGATCGTTCTTAGATGTTGATAGTAAGGATAGCCCAAGGTCACACAAGTGTAATAGGTACTAATGAATTACATCATGTGCGATTAATTCAATTAAGTATTTGTGAAGATGGATTGGATTGGAATGAGGATGGAGGGATGAGGAAAGAACATCTATGTGTAAAGGACAACCTAAATGCTCAATCTGTTTTTAGGTGTTTGGGATGTGTAGGGGGATTAGAGGATTGGGGATTGGTATATGGGTTGATGAAAAAAATTATGTTGTGATTGGGTAGTGTTAGTGTGAGATTTATAGCCTAAGCTTGATTTTCCGGAGTTGGGAGGATGGGTGATGGGAATAAGGAGGCCTCAATGTTTCATATTAGTGAACATCTTTTTGGCAATAGGATATAAAGTGGATGAGGAAGATAATATCATGTGATCGTCATAAGACTGGGGGTATTAGTTTTCTCATTCACTAAGGGCCCAATTTAACAAAGGATGGGAGGTGAGATGTGTTTTGGTTGTTGGTTGGTGAGGGATTTTTGGATTTGTTGGATTTGTTTGGATTTTTGGATGGTTGGGATGGATTGAATTTGGATTGTTTATGATGATGGGGTTTAAGAGAGGATGGGGATTTAGATAGGGGATGGTTAGGTATAGGATGAGGATAAAAGGATGATGGATAAAGAGGTACAAGGACAAGAATTCTTTGGTTAAAGAGGTTTTGGATGTAAGATTGGAATTGTAGACATCGATTAAGCGAATGTCCATGGGTGTGGTGGAAGTCACAATAATAATGGTCCCTATACCAAGATGGTTTGGGAAGGTTAGGATCATGAAGTTTGATGGGTGGGTGAATGATCATGTTAAAGGTTTTAAGATGATGGAAGATGGTAGTCAAGGATTCTCCTAAGGAGGTGAAGGCGATTGGGGTTGGTAAGAGAGATGGTGTGGGTAATAAGGGTGGGTTAGGTAGGATATGTGTAGGAGTGGGTAGGATAGGAGAGGATTGATTAGATTTAGGTGATTTGGATGTAGATTTAGGATGTGGATTAGATGGTTGGGATTTGGATGGAGGATTAGCCTTGGGGATTTAGGAGGTTGGTTTGGTTTTGGATTGGGATTGGATTTGGATTTAGTATTTGGATTAGATTGGTGTGGTTTAGAAGATGAAGGGGATGGATTAGGCCTAGGGGCTGAAGTGAATGTTTTGGGCTTGGAGTCCGAAGTAGGTTTGTTTGATTTTGGATTGGTTAGAATATGTGGGTTTGAGGTAGATGGTTTTGGTTTAGCATTAATTTTTTGGAATTAGTAGATGTCGATGAAGGGGAGGGGGAGATTTAAATGAAGAGGATGGGTGTGATATGGGGGTCACAGTAGATTTGGGTGATGTTGGGGATGAAGGAGATTTGGGAGATGGGTGTGGTGTAGGAACCACATTAGACTTGTTGATTTAGGGGATGAAGTAGATGACGGTGACATAGGATTCTCATTAGATTGGGTAGGAGATGGGGTGGGGAGAGGATTGGGATTAGATTTTTAGGTTTGGGAGTTGGTGACTTAGGAGTAAATTTAGATATTTTAGGATTGGGGGATGATAGAGATGAAATAGGATTAGTGGATAGAATAGTATTGGGTTTAGGTGATGAAGGGGTAGAGATAATATTATATGTGGATGGAGAGGGTGAGGGTGGCGTAGGAGCCATAGTGAATGGTTTAAGATTGGGGGTTGAAGGGGAGGAAGGTGACTTAGAAGTCGTGGTGGATGAAATAGTATTGGGATTAGGTGATGTAGGGGATGACATAGGCTCAAAGGATGAATTTAATGATGGTTTAGGGGATGTGGGACTATCTAGGAGAAAGTCTAGTAGGATTGGATTGGGGTGATGAGGATGATGAGGATGGAGGACTAAAATGAGATGTGGGTGATATTGATTTAGGATTAAGTTGTTGTGGATATGTGAATGGGACTTGATGATAGGTTGGATGATGATTGGATTGAGTGGTTGAAATTTTTGATGGTGGTGCATGATTTTTATAGGAGGAAGGTGGGGTCATGATGATTGATAGGAGATTTAGGGGTTTGGGATGGTTGTGTGGATTTGGGATTGGTGACTAAATTGGCGAGGACATAAAGGAGGTCTTCTTGCTCTAAGTCAAAGTTAGGGAGGTCATCATGTTATGTTTGTGGAGCCTATTTTCATGTTAGAGTGTGGTACACCTTCTATGTGTTACACTTGGGTATTTTTATGGTGGTCCCACTCACCGGTGAGTGGGTCAAGGGGGTTTGGGGGTGAAGCCCCCGAAGCAAATTTTCATGGGTGGTTTATTAACCCATGGGTAATGGGTAACCGTTATGGGTTGTTTTTGGGCCCATGGTTTTTCGGTACCCATTGTTTTGATACCCACGGTTTTGTATCAAACTGCTTAAGCAATTGTCTATTTATATGGTCTTATGCATATGATACATATACAAGCAAATGCATTGTAGATGTGCTTTGAATTCAAGTGTGAATTCTATAGAGTTTGTTGAGCATAGCTCCAAACGGATTTGGGTATTGTATTGAGAGAGTGGAGGCTTGTAATAAAATCTGAGCAAGTGATTCTTGGTGGACATAGCCCAAATTGGGTGAACCACGTTAAATACTGTCTCTCTATGTTGTGTTATTTATTCTGCACTTTTATTTGAGATCTGTAATATTTTTACATATTAGTTTCTACTGTTGCGATTCTGTAAGGGATTATTCCGCATATTTTATCTTTTATTTCCTATCAATTGGTATTAGAGCCTGGTTTTGGTTTGCTGAAGTGTTGAATTGCGGGGAAATTTTTATCTTGAGTGGGAGCTATGGCAGATGATGGAAGATCTAGGGTTGATAAATTCAACGGGTAGAATTTCAATCTTTGGAAGATGCAGATGGAAGATTACCTTTATCAGAAGGATCTTTATACTCCACTTTGTCTGAGAAGGTGAACAAACCCTTGAGTATGACAGATGCGGAATGGGATTTTTTGGATCGGAAGGCACTTGGAATGATCTAGCTATGTCTTGCATCTTCGGTATTATTTAATGTTTCAAAGGAAAAGACTACAAAAGATCTAATGGATGCATTAGGGAAGTTGTATGAAAAACCCTCTGCCTCTAACAAGATATTTTTAATGAAAAAGTTATTTAATATGAAGATATCGACAATAGTTCATGAAAGAGATCATTTAAATGATTTCAATACGGTTGTGAATATGCTAGCTTCAGTTATAATAGAATTTGATGAAGAAGTTAGGGCTTTATTAATTCTGTGCTCTTTACCTGAAAGTTGGAATATCCTGGTAATGGTAGTAAGCAACTCGGTTCCAGCTAACTCGAAGTTGAAGTTTGAGGATGTTGTAGGGGTGATTCTAAGCAAGGAAATGTGAAGAAAAAGTTCCAGGGAATCTTCCACTTCATGGAATGCTTTGATAGTGGAAACTAGAGGGAGACAAAAGAATAGAGGAAACCGTGGAAAATCGAAAGATCGGGCAAGGTCAAAATCCAAGAGCAAGATTGTATGTTGGAACTATGGAAAGTCTGGGCATGCAAAGAAGGACTGTTGGGAGCTTCGAGACAAGAAGAAACAACAGGAAGAAAACAAGAAGGCAAAAATGTGGCATCGGGTAATATATGCCGTGATGATTTGATTCTTTCTTTGCATAATATTACTGAATCTTGGGTTTTAGATTCAAGGGCTTCTTTTCATGCTACTCCACATAGGCATTATTTTGTTGATTATGTTCAAGGGGATTTTGGGCATGTTTTTCTTGGTGATGATGAGCCTTGCAGTATAGTTGGAAAAGGTTTTGTTTAGGTTAAGATGCAGAATGGGAATACATGGCTATTGAAGGATGTCATACATGTGCCTACATTAAGGAGAAATTTGATATCGGCCTAGCAATTGGGAAGTGATGGTTGTACTGTGATATTTACAGCTGACTCTTAGAAGGTTACCAAGGGTGCTCTTGTGGTGGCAAGAGGTAAGAAGGTTGGAACCTTGTATTTATCCACTTATAGTACTAATGATTGTAATCTTGTGGCTTCAGATGCAAATACAACATTATGGCACTATAGGCTCACCATATGAGCCATAAGGGCATGGACATCATAAAGAAGAATTTTCTTGGATATACGAAATAGGTTTAGATTTTTGTGAGAACTCGTATATATGGGAAACGAAGCGAGTAAGGTTTCTCAAGGTTGGACCTACGAAGAAAGAGAAGTTAGAGCTGGTACATTCTAATGTGTGGGGCCACTCGGTATCATCTCTTGGGGTTCAAGTTATTATGTTACTTTTATTGATGATGCAACAAGGAAAGTTTGGGTTTATTGTATTAGAAACAAATCGATGTATTTGAAACTTTTGCTAAATGGAAAGCCTTGGTAGAGAATAAAACAGTCTTAAGTTAAAATGTCTCAGTCGAGATAATGGAGGGGAGTATTGCAGCAATGAATTGATTATTATTGTTCTAAGAATGGAATCAAGTAGGCAAAAAGACGGTTCCCAGGGAACCCCATGATAGAATGGGGTATCGAAAGGATGAACAGAACAATAATGGAACATGTTAGGAGCATGAGGATACATGCAGGACTACCTCTTTATTTTTGGGCAAAAGCGGTGAGCACAACTGTACTTAATAAACAGAGGACCCTTAAGTGCCTTGGATGGAGGCATACCCGAGGAGGCTTGGTATGGTAAGAAATTCGATTATTCATTTCTTAGAGTCTTTGGATGTGAGGTGTTTGTTCATATTGATAAGGATGATAGGACCACCTAGAGGCTAAATCAGAAAAAATGCACTTTTATTGGTTATGGTGGTGATGACTTTGGATTTAAATGTTGGAGTATTAAGGACAAGAAAATTATTCAGTATAGGGATGTGGTCTTTAATGAGAAAGTCATGTATAAGCAACAGTTGCAGGAAAATAGGGAAGAATCCAAGAAAGAATATATAGTGGTAGAGGATCTTCCGGATGGGATAGTGACCCATGAATCAGTTCAGGAACCTACTCAATAGGAACCCCAAACTCCTACAGTGAGGAGGTCTTCTAGGGTAAGAAAAGAACCTAAATGTTTTTCTCCTTCTCTTTATTATTTATTACTCACTGATAGTGGAGAGCCAGAGAGCTTTGATGAAGCAATGCGGTAGATGCCGGTAGAAGTGGGAGCAAGCCATGGATGAGGAGCATAAGTCTCTCGTGGAGAACCAGACTTGGGATTTGGTGAAGCTACCGGAAGGTAAAAGAGAATTA
This sequence comes from Taxus wallichiana var. yunnanensis, assembly GCA_018340775.1. Taxonomy (NCBI): domain Eukaryota; kingdom Viridiplantae; phylum Streptophyta; class Pinopsida; order Cupressales; family Taxaceae; genus Taxus; species Taxus wallichiana. Next base: position 588,847,892 of record CM031238.1, on the reverse strand, counting down.
CAGAACAAGTGGGTGTACAGAGTTAAAGATGAAGAAGGAGGAAAGAAAAGATATAAGGCCCAGTTGGTGGTCAAGGGGTTTGCACAGAAACAAGGTATAGATTTTGATGAGATCTTTTCTCCTGTAGTAAAAATGACTTCTATTAGAACTGTTCTTGGAATAGTGGTAGCATAAGACTTGCACTTAGAACAGTTAGATGTAAAGACTGCATTTCTCCATGGTGATTTGGAGGAGGAGCTATATATGTAGCAGCCAGAAGGATATGAAGTCAAAGGTAAAGAGGAGATGGTGTGCAAACTGAAGAAGAGCTTGTATGGCACAAACAAACTCCACGTCAATGGTATAAAAAGTTTGATAGCTTCATTATGGAGCAAGGTTATATCATATGTCATTTTGACCATTGCGTGTATACAAAGAAATTTGAGGATGGAAGTTATATTATCTTGTGTTTGTATGTTGATGACATGTTTGGTTGCAGTGGTAAAAACATGCAGAAATAAAAGTACTCAAAAATAGCTAAGTGAATCCTTTGATATGAAGGATTTGGGGGCTGCCAGACAAATCCTTGGTATGAGGATAACTTGGGATAGGAAGGAACGGAAGCTGACTTTATCTCAGGAAGAGTACATTAAGAAGGTATTGGATAGGTTTAACATGCAGGATGCTAAACCGGTTAAGACTCCTTTGGCAGGCCATTTTAAGTTATCAAAGAAGCAGTGTCCCAAGACAGATCAAGAAAGAAACCATATGTCCAAGGTACCTTACTCATCAGCGGTTGGCAATTTGATGTATGCTATGGTATGCACTAGGCCTGATATTGCCCATGCAGTAGGAGCTGTGAGTAGATTTATGAGTGATCCAGGTAAAGAGCATTGGCAAGCAGTAAAGTGGATCCTTAGGTATTTGAGAGGGACCATGGGGAAAATTTTATGTTACAAAGGATCGAGACACCACTTTACATGGTTATGTAGATTCAAACATGGTTGGAGATGTAGGCAGTGGGGGAGGAGCACAACAAGTTATATTTACACTTTGTAGGTGGGATAAGATGAAGTCGGTTTTCATGACTACGAAGCCGGTGGCTTTTTCAACCATGGAGGTGAGTATGTTGCTGCCATAGAGGCAAGCAAAGAGATGATTTGGTTACAATAATTGCTTGAGGAGTTGGGGCATAAGTAGGAGGAACGTAAGCTACATAGTGATAATCAAAGTGCTATACACCTTGCTAAGAACTCGCTTTCAACTCCGGGACGAAGCATATACGGTTGAGATATCACTTCATCAGATGCTTTGGAGGAAGATAATTTGAAGTTGGAGAAGATTCATACCACTCGAAATCCTACGACATGATGACGAAGGTGGTCACAAGGGATAAACTAAAGCTATGTTCACTTTGGTTGGCCTTTGTGGATGACAGTGAAGGGTTGAGAAGCTTGCTCGGTGGAAATCGAGTCTCCCAAAGGGGAGATTATTATGTTTGTGGAGCCTATTTTCATGTTAGAGTGTGGTACACCTTCTATGTGTTACACTCAGGTATTTTTACAACGGTCCCACTCGCCGGTGAGCGGGTCAAGGGGGTTCGGGGTGAAGCCCTCGAAGTAAATTTTCATGGGTGGTTTATTAACCCATGGGTAATGGGTAACCGTTATGGGCTGTTTTTGGGCCCATGGTTTTTCGGTACCCATTGTTTTGATACCCATTTTTGCCCATGGTTTTGATACCCACGGTTTTTGCCCATGGTTTTGATACCCACATTTTTGTATCAAACTGCTTAAGTAATTGTCTATTTATATGGTCTTATGCATATGATACATATACAAGCAAATGCATTGCAGATGTGCTTTGAATTCGGTGTGAATTCAGTAGAGTTTGTTGAGGATAGCTCCAAACGGATCCGGTATTGTATTAAGAGAGTGGAGGCTTATAATAAAATATGAGCAAGTGATTATTGGTTGACGTAGCCCAAATTGGGTGAACCAAGTTAAATATTGTCTCTTTGTGTTGTGTTATTTATTCTCGCACTTTTATTTGAGATCTGTAATATTTTCTGCATATTAGTTTCTCTCATTGCGATTCTCGTAAGGGATTATTCGCATATTTAATCTCTTATTTCCTATCACATCAAAGTTATTACAATTGGATTGTGGAGATAGTGGTTTACATTGTTTAGGTCGGGGTGGGGATTGAGATGATTCAGGTTCCTCAAGGAGGAAGTCAATGGGGTGAGCAGTAGGAATCTTAGGAAGGGAAGATTTTGGATGGGGTCGCTTGAGAGATGATTGCTTAGGGGGTGATTGATTAATTGAAGATTGGAGATTGGATATTTGTTGATTGATTTTTGGATGGTTTTTAAGATGTTAGGATCAACATGGGTTTATTGGGTAGAGGAATGATTAAGGTAGGATGTGCAATTTGAGATTTGTTTATTAAGGTGTGGGATAGTGTGTGGGATAAAGAAAGATGGTTGAATTTGATGTGTGGGGGATGATGGGATAGCTTGGTCGATGGATTTAGGGAAGAGATAGGGGTTTGGGTGTTGGTTTAGAAAGGATGGGGATTACAATTCAAAGGCCATGGTTGGATAGGATGTGTGGGGAATTAAATTTGAATTAGGATTGTGGATTAAGGATGATTAATTATGATGATGTTTAATTGATTTTTTAAAATGATAGGATGGTTAAGGGTGTTTACAAACAAACAAAAAACATGCAACACAGACCCTAACTAGTTAAGTGGGATTGCAACACAAGCTATAGTCCACTTTCAATACCACACGTGACAATGGTGCTCACTAAGCTGGCCCACCTTTATGTCGATGTGTGATTGGCTAGCAAGTAATATTCGGTGGTTCCTTCCCCTACACTATAGATTAACCGTGATCAAGGCTACCTATGCAGATAAACAAGCTCTTTAAGGGCATCCTTGATATACCTTGGGAGTGCGTGGGGCCCAAATCCGTGTTGCAAGGATGTTGTCTAAGGCCTAGGTATTAGGATGTGGAAGCCCCTCACTTCACGTCACACTTAAAACACGTAGACACTTAGCCAATAACAACATCTCTCCAAGGATTTATATACCCCACCGGAACATGGGGTGTGTCTACGTGTGTGGAGATGAAGCCCATGGTCACGAGACCCCTAGGACTATGACAAGTGTGTGGTGATGAAATCCATGTCACGTTGCCCCTAAAAATGAAAAAGGGAAGAAGGTGGACCACTTTTGATCCTCAAGATCATCCAAGGACGTGAGAGGAGAGCATACACAAAATCCAACCTTCAAGTTTAACAAGAAAACATGTAAAAGATGAAAGATATAAAGATTTTTATTTTTAAATGATAAAAAGATAATTAAGATATTTGATTTTGATTTTCGATTTTTAAAATGATAAAAAGGGTCTTCAAGAGGAGGCCCTACAAAAAAGTGGATTAGTAGTTTGAAAAATAACCCCAATTCTTGGACAAACGTGCTACAAAACAAAAGGGTTAGTAGTTTTGGATAAAAACAAAATTTTGTAAGCCAAAAATGATGGATTTTGCTTTGATTGAGATAGATAACCTGCAAAACAGAATGTTAGATTCTAGAAAATGTTACAAAAAACAAAAATATGTAAGTCGATATTTAATATTAAGATGAAAAATCACTTTCTAGAATAAACACGTTATTCAGAGGGCCGAGACGTGCCAAAACAGGTATAAATGTGCTAAAATACAAAACCCGCAAATACATATGTTAGTCGCACAAAAGCATCGGGGATGAGATTAAACACGCTAAACTAGGGTAAACGTATGCGAAAATAGGTTGAAAGCGTTGAAATGTCACTAACCATGCAAAACAAAGTTAGTCTCATAAATGCATTATTTTAGAAGATAAACTTGCTAAAAATGAATATGAACGCGCTAATATATGAAATGCATAGACATAATGCGCAAACGCGCGTTGAATTAGAAATAAACACGTTGCAATAAGGATAAACACGTTGATAGTGGGATGTATATGCTAAACCTACACGCAGACAAAGTTAGTGACCATAAAAGCATTAAAATAGGGGATAAAAGCAATGAAAGGAGATGAATGCACTATTATACGATGTAAATCGGAGTTAGGATGTTGAAGAATAAATGTTAAATACATGACGTATACATGTTAAAACCGGTATACGCACCACGAGAGAGTACAAACGCATCGAAATGTGTCCTTACGAACCACATAGGCTTAAAAAAGCATAAAAATGTGTTGCTTTAAGATATACGTAATGACACAAGTGACGAACATGCTGAAACGGATCTGAAGTAGAAAAAATCAAAAAATTGAGGGCAAATAACAACGAAAAATTTCTTAAATTTTGTGACAGCTTTATTATGGGGATAAAATAGAGTTGAAAACAACAAAAAGTGGGGGATAAGCCCCATGGTGGGCACCAAAAATGTAGATGAAAAATCAAGTTAGCATGCACAAATAAAATGAATATGAAACCAATTCAAATGCAACATGCAAACTCAACAAATCAACTACCTCAGATCAAGCAAAGATGAAAGGAAGAGGAACAATACCTACACTTACCGTCTAGCATGTAATTATCCTTCCTTTATGGGTGGATGTGCTTGGAAGATGATTAATTGCTTCAAATTTGGATGTGGGAAGACTTGGACAACACCTCCCCTTTGATGCTTGATTCTTGGATGCTTGATTGAAGATTGTTGATAGCTTGGAGATGGATGATTGATGATCAAAAGATGAAAGGAAGATGGAGGATTGAGAGGATAAAATAGCAGCAATTGGATATGGATTCAAAACTTGTCTCTCATGGAGGATGAGTGCTTTATTTATAGTTTGTGAGTGGAAAAATGGAGGGTGAGGATCAATCCATGTTGGATTGAATCCAAGGGCTGCAAATTGATGAGAAGATTGGATGATTCTAGAATGGAAAATTCTAGATTTTGTGAGGACTCTCCATTGAATTAAAAATTCAATGGAATAGTGTAGATTCATTTGAATATTTGAAAATAAGAGGGAAAGATAGAGAAGCTTCTAGATTTAGAAGTCTCTAGATTTAGAGGTGTGAGGATGTGCACATGATTAGGATTAGATTAGGTTGGTTAATGATGATTAGGGATGTGATTTGATGGAAAGGCTAGGTGTAGGGATGTGTAGGGTAGGTGGTAGGTGAGATGTAGGAATATTAAATTCCTATAAATGTTAATGAAGGATTTAAAATAAGATAATATGATATAATAATGGAATAAAAGGGATTAAGGATGGGATAGGATATAATAATGATTTAAAAGGATTTGGGATAAATGATAAATGGTGATAAAATGATAAAGGGGTAAATATGATAAAATGGATTAATAATAATTAATCTTATGATTAATTATTATATGGATGATGTAGGGATATTTGTGGGACAGATTAATCGTATTTAACCATGTCGACATTTTAGATGTCTACGATATTTATCTTTAAAAAATAGGGCTCAAATGTTTTAGTTTTATATTAAAATGAACCTTACCTCTTCTCTATCCCACCTCTATAACCTACCCCCAATACCTAATTCAAAATATTAACTAGCAATCATACGTGAAGTGTACAATGTTAACGCCGAAGGGGGTGGATTGAATAAATAAAACTTGAGCATGTGGAAAAGTGGGAGAGGATGAGGGGAAATGAAGAAGTGGTTTGAGAGAGTATAAGTGCAAGGGTAGGGAAAACGATGTGGGGAACCAATACGAAATTCTTCTTTCCTACAATCACATCCTATTTTGTAGATTTTTTGAAGGAGAAAGGGGTGTGGCAAGCTAGTTGTCGAGGCAAATTTTTTTAGAAATATATTATTAACACAATGAATGGCCCGTCAATTTAGTAAATGTCAATATTTTTGTAAACAATTTAAGCCCTTGGGTTTATTGGGTATTTAGAACACACATAAATGTAAAGGGAATTCACTTACATGTCTCATGGGACATTTTAGAGGTAGGGACACATGGAGTGGATTTGGCATCCAAAGGTAGTGTATCCATGCATAATTGTGATTGTTGGGAATTCGAGACTACGGAATAGTGCTATGATTCAATAACAAACAAAATCATGCACACAAGATCTAAACAATTCCCCAAAATCTACAACAGTGGAAGTATAAACTAGAATAATCCAAATCAAAACAAAGTACACACACATAACACAACATGTACCGTGGTTCACCCAATGTGGGCTATGTCCACCAAAGATAGAGATCTCATATATATAATAATGAACAAGAGTACAAACCAAATCTTTTGCACAAGAGTACAATGTATCTCTCCAAGAGTATCTCCTCTTCCAAATCTCTAAATGGATCTACATGAGTGCACTACAACCGTGCCTCCAAGCCACCAGCAGATCTCACATAACCAGGGACTACTGCATCTCTGAACTAGCAACCAAGCTCTTTGTGGATCTGTAATAAGACCTCTCACATGGGTCTACCAATGTGCAATCATAATCAGTGCACCAAGAAGTAAGTATCTCCTCCATCTCACTACATCAACCTAAGAAAACATGAAGACAACCTCCTCTACAATATCTATATCTACATGGATCAACAATATAGCATGATCTCATAGATCTATGAATACAAGATCTCACAATAACTTGTGGATCTAATAATACAAGATCTCACCAACATACATGGATCTACAAGAAGAATCTACAATACAAGATCTCACCATCATTCGGATCTACAAGAAGAATCTACGATACAAGATCTCATCAACATGTGGATCTACAAGAATAAGCTCTATGAGGTTTGCATACTATGCAAGCCATTACAATGAGACAATAACAATACAAAGGAAATACAGTAGAAGATAATACCCTCTTCTCACCATTATATGTATCTATTATTTCCTTCATGTCCAACTTCTCTCCATGGAAGCTTTGTCTTCATGTAACCATCTTTTTCTTCTTCTTCTTCTTCTTCTTCATCCTCTTAAACCAAGGATTACTCAATTATATCCTCTAACCCTAGTTTCCTAGCTTATATAGGCATATACAAACTTAGGGAAACTTAGATATGCATTTACAACATTTAGATCACATTTTAATCAAATTTAGATCTAATTCCCACGAGTTAAATCTAAAATTTCACGCAGAGGTAATCGGTGCTAGTTAAGTGACCGACTGTTGGTGTTGGTTACCCGATCGGTGTCCGTTCTTGTGTAAACCAATAAGGTGTAAATCATGCTATCTGTGAAGCAATTTAGCTCCACAATCCTAACAATCTCCCACTTGGAGATAAATTGTTGAACATGTACCTATACATGTACATCACTATCCTCTACATACCGTGAAGACCATCTATTCTTTACATCAACAACTCTCTCAAGTAATCGGAAGATTAAACCATCTTCTAAAACCAAGAAGATAACAAACCATGACTTACCATATACATGCACGAAGCTACTGTTGATCTGTGATACCCGAGTTATCCATACATCAAGCTCCCACTGAATCATAACACCAAGCCTCTAATGCAATCAAGCCACCATGACTAACATACCTACAAGAGCTCCCACTCGAACTGAAGTACTGAGCTTCTATCGCAACCATAGCCATCCAACCATGTTCTCCAACCATCTATCCATGTCTCCATGCAACTACCAATGCAACTTGACCAAAGACAAGTCAAACTAGAATAAGTGTAAGAAATAAACAAGATCTTGGGTAAGACAACCCAAATGAGTTCTACATGTAACAAGTGGGTGATCAATCCACAACACCTGCATAACTCAAAGAATCCAAACATTGCATTCTAGCAAATCCAACCCTGCATAAACAACTTGCATGTCCAAGACAACCATATGTAGAAAACATATCTATCATGAGTAACATAGTAACAAGAGGAAATACAAACATCCCCTAATCATGCTCAAGGCATCTAAACCATGCTCATAGGCATCCATGTGCAAAACAAATATCTGCATCATCATAGACTCACAAAACATAATCTATACACATGTACAAACTCACCATGTACATTCATCCATATACCAAGCTCTCCGAAGCTCCAAGTCTACCACCGACTAACTCCAAAGCCAAATATGAATCATGTGCTCATCAATGTCAACAACAAACAACCATGTTAAACCATGCTACTAAAAATAGTGCAAATACCAACAAACATGTCATCAACATACTCTGCACAACCATCCAAGATGAAAGCAAACAAGGGCACCATCCAAAAATGGTAAATAAACATTGTTGTCAATCCTATAGCCTAACCGACCATGGTTTCCCAACCGACATCGGTCAACTCCTAACCGACCATGGTTCCCAGATGACCAAAACCGGTCTCAGAATAGTCAATTTCTTTCTTTTTCCACCCTTCAAACTCAAAAGTTTCTCTATCATCTAAACCCAACTGAATCAACCATCAACTGCCATCCCATAGGGATATCTAGGCACCACAAAATAAAACCAAAAGTGACATCACCATGCAATGAACACAAAATACCTGTAAAACTGTGATTGTCCTCCAAAACAACTTGTGCCTCATGCCACTTTGAATAGTAGCATACTCCTCTCACTCTACACGTGCATTTGTGTCCAACCTGCAATGCCAAAAACCATGGCTTGCTCCCACTCAACATGAACTCCCTTGCATTGCTTCTGATAACAAGCTCAAAATCTCTAATATATATATCAGTGAGAAATAAAACTAGATGAAAGAAATATAAACCTGATTCCCTTCTTAACAAAGAATGGACTTCTTGTGAAGTAGGTGAATCACCTTCTTTTCATCCGTGTGTACTAACATCTCTGTTACCTACAATTGTGTGTCTAATCATGACTTTTCATTGAGGATCTCATCCTTAGACTAGATACCCTTGTCCTCAAGATTCCAACACATCCCGAAAATAAAATTCAAACCCACCAAATATCCATGGTGTAAATTTTTACTTGTGCACACAATCCAAACATAATACCAGTTGCTTCAAATGAAAGAAATAAAACATGAACCATATAGAGATACCTAACCCAAAGTCTCACTAGACTAACCAAGCCAACTCCGTCCTCTTTCTGATTCAAACATTGAAGTGATCTACATTGTTTCTGCCATGTACACTCTGTGTAAGAAACTCGATCCTCCAAAATAGGACACTAAACCATCCATGCCCTCTCCTGCTGCAAAAACCTAGTACAAATTCACTGCCACAGGGACACTAAATGGCAATGCTACTGAACAAACATAACACCACAAAATTGGCATAATACACCAAACCAGGTGCCTACTCCGACCAAAGCCGATAGGTGTCTTTGAGCCAGTCATTTCAAAAATCACCTAAATCTCATAAAAAACATTACAACAATAATCCATGTAATATAAAAATGCATCAAGATGAAATACATCACCTTACCAGCACCAAGATACTCAATCACATCTTCAACTAAAGTACATGCTTCTCTAATGGAAGCCCTGTCTTCGTTTTGTGTTATGCCTCTCTACCAAATCTTGTGCATCTAATTGCACCAAGGATGCATAATTGCTCCTCTATCTCATACTCATATTTGTAATCCCAAACCATGCATGTGCATCAAAAACATACAAGCACTGCAATACCAAGATAAAACCATACCTCTATAACCCGGATTTGCAATCTGACCAACATGCTTGTGCCTCCAAGAACTAGGGACACCTCAACAAACAATACACATTCCATGCATCTCTCAATTTCTTCAGATCTGTGATTTTCTGTTTAAAACCGGTTTCCCGAAAGAATCGACCATAGTCACCTGTAACCGACCATGGTCACCCTGCCGATGTCGGTTGCCACCTAAATGACATCGGTCACTATATTCTCCAGTAAACTCACATTTCTAGCTTCCACTTGAGACTTAAATCTCTTCCTGTGATTTTCATATCAGGTAAAACAAACTCTGCTCTCATACACCACAAGAAACCACTAAAATTATATTGAAGCAAAGCCTTTCTCTAAAATAACCAAGCTTTGATACCAGTTGTTAGGAATTTGAGACTGCGGAATAGTGCTATGATTCAATAACAAACAAAATCATGCACACATGATCTAAAAAATTTCCCAAAATCTACAACAGTGGAAGTATAAACTAGAATAATCCAAATCAAAACAAAGTACACACACATATCATAACATGTACCGTGGTTCACCCAATGTGGGCTACGTCCACCAAAGATAGAGATCTCATATATATAATAATGAACAAGAGTACAAACCAACTCTTTTGCATAAGAGTACAATGTATATCTCCAAGAGTATCTCCTCTTCCAGATCTCTAAATGGATCTACATGAGCGCACTATAATCGTGCCTCCAAACCGCCGAAAAATATCACATAACCAGGATAACTACATCTTTGAAATGCAACCAAGCTCTATGTGGATTTGCAACAAGACCTCTCACATGGGTCTACCAATGTGCAATCATAACTGTGCACCAAGAAGTAAGTCTCTCCTCCATCTCATTGCATCAACCTATGCAAACATGAAGACAACCTCCTCTACAATATCTATATCTACATGGATCAACAATACAACATGATCTCATGGATCTATGAATACAATATCTCACCAACATGTGGATCTACAAGAAGAAACTCTATGTGCTTTGCATACTATGCAAGCCATTACAATGAGACAATAACAATACAAAGGAAATACAATAGAAGACAATACCCTCTTCTCACCATTAGATGTACCTACTATTTCCTTCTGTCCAACTTCTCTCCATGGAAGCTCTATCTTCATGTAACCATATTTCTTCTTCTTCTTCTTCTTCTTCTTCATCCTCTTCAACCAAGGATTACTCAATTATATCCTCTAACCCTAGTTTCCTAGCTTATATAGGCATATACAAACTTAGGGCAACTTAGATATGCATTTAAAACCTTTAGATCAACTTTATAACAAAGTTAGATCTAATTCTCGTGAGTTAAATATAAAATTTCACGCACATGTAACCGTTGTTGGTTAGCCTAACCGTGTCGATCTTGTGTAAACCAACAAGGTGTAAATCATGTTATCTATGAAGCAATTCAACTCCACAATCCTAACAAAGTGATTAGGGTTTCTCACTAGCAATTAGGGTAACAAAGAGGGTATCCATTGTTTCAGTCATAAAAGATGGGGGAAAATCCAATATGTTATTGGTTCAAAACCCAGTTACAATGCTTTCTCCTTATAACACTTGGTTGCCCCACTTTTAAATTATAAACTTGAGTAATTGTAGGAAAGAAAGAAATGTGTAAACAACCATATTTGATGAATCTTCACCCCAGTGGATGGAGGAATGTGAGAACACAATAGTGGGTGGTCTTGAGCCTACTCGTATTTTAACTGTACAATAGGTCAAGATGATGAAAACAAACTATCGGTTTGATGACCATGGAATTGATGGCACCAACTTGAGCCTTAATAGACTCCACATATTTGAAACCAGACATCCTCCACACTTTGACAGTCTTGTCCCACAAACACGAATACAATAGACATTGTTTATTGTTTACATCCAAGGAAGAAATGGTGCCCATGTCCTTCATCCATGGGCATTATCTATACTTTGATTGGATGGAAGGACAACTATTTTTGGCAAGCGCAAATGGTTGTCTAATGACGGTAGTAGGACAATTGACATAAAATGGGATTTTCTATTTTTTATTTTATTATTGTTTGGATGCAAGGTTATTGATTAGATGACATTTAATTTGTTAGATAAGAGTAAAACATGAATAGAAAAATGGAACTAAAAAGATGGAAATTAAAACCTTATAGTCCCACACCTATTCTAAGACTCATATTGTTACTACCCAAAATTCAAATAATATTTGTTATTTATGCTTCGATTTGTGCTTAAAGGGGCCTAAATAAAAATGGGGAAAATTCAATAGGTTTCATGTTCTACATTGTAATGTTTGTTTCTTAGAGCACTTTGTAGGCCCCCTTTTCAATTTTATGCTCGAGTAAGTGTAGGAAAACACATGATGCGTGAACAATCATCGATAGTTGAGTCCCTCTAGTGGTTGGCCATACATGTTTGGCGAGAAAAATTTTTATATTAAGACTCCATTATACATTTTCGAGTGAAGCTCGAGCTAAAAGCGGTCAAAATTAAAAATGGGGAAAATCCAATAGTTTCTTGGGTTCAAACTCAATCACATTATTTTTTCCAAGTAGCACTTTGTATCCCCTTTTAAGTTTTAGGCTCTAGTAAAAACAAGAATAATTCTAGAAAATAGGTGATGTGTGAACAATCATTGATAATTGAGCCCTTCCAATGATTAGTCATATGACTGACATGTATATTTTATCTGCCAATCTATCTTTATTTATTTTTATTTTTACGCCGTTAATGTTTTCGATTGGACAATGTTTGATTTTTTCAAAAAGATGACTACATTAATGGAAAGTTGGAAATGAAAAAGTGAAAATTAATACGTGCATGTACTACACCTTTTCTATGACTCAAATTGTGAAATAAAAATAATATCTGCTATTTATGTTCCATTTTATCAACTTATTCTCGCTAACATTATCCACGTGAGTGCAATTTACACTTAGAGGGGCCAAAAAAATGGATAAAATCAAGTCAAAAACAATTTCACAATGAAGTCAAAAGCAATATGGAAGATAATAAATGGAATAAATATTTCTTGCATGTTGGATAGATGGGTGGATGGCCTTGGCTACGGATATGCAAGACCAAAAGGTAAGGCTTAAGCTAGTCTATTCCAAAGTATCATCTCTATCACATTTTAACGAAAATAATTAAAGAAGGATAATTGTTCTTCCCTCCACAAATGTACGATGGAATTACATTAGGCATTAAGGACAAAAATTCACCTTGTTGTTATGTTGTGACGACAAATTCATTGAAGTCGTATTCTACATCCTAAAGGGTATCTTCAAAAGTTACGATGGGGCTAGAGAGAATGAAAGTGAGTTACTTCACTGATGGAAAACATGAAAGTAAGTAACGGTAACATGATATTACATCACGGTGTAGATCAAACACCCTACGAAAAACTTACGAAGGGCATTGGAAATTCAGTTTGATGATTAGAATTCATAAAATAATTGGTAAAAGGTGTAGATAAAGAGGGGAGGATTACTCTTCATTATCCGAATTCCATCAACCTTTACAAATTTATTATCTAAATTCCTCTTGGAAGTAGCTGAAAAGGATCGATACAGGGAAGATGTTTGCATTTTGCTTTATTGTTGCTTTGTCTAAGTTAGATAGCGATTTTTCTAGTCATTCTATTAGCAGTTACAATCGTGGTTGTTGGAGCTTAAATTAACTATAATATAGGTAGAATCTCTCGATTTGGCCTTTATAATGTTATTTTCTAGTTATACTTATTGTTCTATTTTTTTATAGAAATATATTTTTGATATTCAGAAATCTGAAATCTTAAAGCGTTACATAATTTCTTTTTTTTTGGAATGTAAATTTATAGTTTTAAGTAGGGTGTGTATGAATTTTTGTATTGCAGTGGATGATGTATATGCATTTGAGGTGCCTCGGCCTTTAACCTTCATAAACACAACGTTGACCCCTACTTCAACAAGTCCTCAACCCGGATAAGAGCTTCACCGCACCCAAACAAAAGCGCTGAATAGCTATCGAATATCTAGAGGAGGTTTACGAGGAAGACGGGGGCTCCACTTAATGCTTGATGTGACTGATAATAGTATTGTGTGGAGGAAGTACGGTTCAAAATAAAAATATATTATGTCAACAAAGTATGTATGCACTCGTAAAATCCACCTCATTGTTTGCTCTCAAAGGGGAGAAGGGTGAGGCTTTGAGTTTGATAATAAATGACATAAAGACTAGAACTTTAATAAACTCTAAAATTATAATTTACACTTTCATAAAAATAATAATCAATGTTGAAGACCGATCTCAATTGATGTAAAGTACGATGCCACGATAGGCTACCAATTGGGGGAGAGTTCGTTGTAGACACTTCTACAAAAGCTACATTACACTTCAATTAGATTCCAATCCATTTTAACTATGTTGAGTGCTACTGCAAATGTAAATTGACCGGGTTGGACACCTCTTTCCCACCACCTCTTCTCTAGCGAAAGGCTGACTTCCATATGGTTCCATTCCTTCTCTGCGATTGGGGACTGATTGATCCAGAGCCATTTCAGGCTAAAGGTGATTTTTTGGGCTATGTTTAATTGCTATTATTTTCAAAGCACTCGTTGCAATTTATACGTTATCCACAATATCTACTCACCCTTGCCAATTTTTTGTAAGCACTTCGTATTTGAGCCTTAGAACAATCCTTATTAACACCAAGAGTTTCATAAAACGAACCGCCTAACTCCCCTACAAGCGCCATAGCAAACTAAAACACTCATACCTCTTTCTCACCAGCTACACTACAAGGCTTGATAGAACCAAAAACCTACGAAACCTAAAGTTAATCATAAAATGCCCAAAACCAACCAGACCTTTAAAAATCCTCAAATGGGTAATTCTGAATTCAATTATCCACCCTCTCAAATGTCTCCATGTAATATATCATCGGTCACGTAATTTAATCTATATATAAATTTTGCCATCACATGTATGCCATCTAGAGTCTAGACACCTATTTATTGTATATGGTGAAACAATTTGTTTCAAGAGGAATCCCATGTCTTTTGTACATTGCCATAATTCACAACATATGGGGCGAAGATAGGTTAAGGAGCAAGACAATTTTTTTAAAATCCTACCTATAGATAGAGCGTGGACGGATGGTCCGAAGAATTTGATGTTGACGATGTGACCTTGCAGATGGACGGTGAAGATCGCTTTGCTGGCTTTGATGCGAGTGTCGACAACCTCCGCTTTTCTACTAGAGCAAATGCCTTTGGCGTAATAAATTAAACCCTTTCACCCCCTAATGTTTACTCATATATTGAATTTGTTTTTATCAATTTTAATTACCTCAATATGAATGAGTGTGTTAGTATGTTGCCTTGTTAATGAGCCCCCTTGCGTATTGCTCATCTTGCTTACGTGTAAAATATAAATTGAAGCAACTTGGTAGAAATCTTAAAATCTGCGAAATATTTTTCCTCCTTAATACAAAAGGATTTACTAATATTATATTTAAAATTGTTTGAATGGTTCATATTGAGAATATTTTGGGGTTTGAAATTTGAGGAATGCACCTATCAGTGCATACACACATTATTTATTCTTAAAAAAACATATTAATTGTTTGAGTGGAAAGAAATTTAAGTCAATCGTGTTATGTGACTAAATCCCCTTCAAAAGATTTTAGTAAATAAAAATTAAAGATGACTAAAGTGTGACGTAAAATATATTCCTAAGAAGATAAAAGGGTGTTAAAACATAATGCTAGAAATAATCAAGTATTATGTTGTATTAAAATCAAAAGGAGTGAATGGAAAGATATGTCTATTGTGAAAAGTAACCTTCCCAAACCCTATAAAAGGGGACTGAATTCATTTACATGAGATATATGTGTAAGTGTATGAAAATAACATGAATGTGATATGGTCTTGTTGGTAAAATAATTTGTTGCATTACAAATTATTGGTTTCAACAACAGTCATGGGGCTAAGCACTACCTTCTTATGTATGGGGAGACTCCTATTATTTAATGTAAACTAGCTAAAATGATGGGGTGGCCATTAGGAAGGGGATCACATAGGAATGCTCCACTAAACCTATAGCAAAGTGCTTTTACAAAGTGCAAGGGAGAAATTTGCAGTGAGGAGAGGTAAAGGGGAGTTAGGGAAATAATTAGAGATAAGGTTAATGTTGTGAATAGGCTTAAAAATTCACATACATCAACCAGAGTAGGGTTAATGTTGTGAGTAGGCTTACAAAAATACTTTCAAGTTGAATCTTCCACCCTACCTTAGTCTGCATCATATTTTTAATGTGAACCTTCTCAATCCATATCATCCACCTCTTTTGACACCTCGATTGTAGTAAAACTATAAGAATGTTACGTGAGGATCAATGTTGGAACCTTATGCACATCGAAGACAAGTGCAATTCCAATAGAGATGAGAACGCTTCGTAATTACCAAGGGAAAAATCACAAACAAAATTAAGTACACAAAATACGGTGGAGTATCCGACATGCTCATAAATCAGAATGAAGGGGTACATATAGGAGTGTTGTGTAACTCTTGTGCATGACACGTGTACACAACCCTATGACCAAATCAATTATGACATATTCTCACTAAGTGAGATGAATAACCAACTATATGGACAAGACGTCGAATGATGATAAGTCTAGTCATACACTAATACCCCCTTCATCAAATCGAGGTAGAGGTCAAGGAAAGTCGAACTAAAAGATAACTCTCCCGGACAACTAAGAAAGATGTGTTAATACGACCCAACTACTAATCCCGATAACGTACTCCATATACAATGGATCTCAAGTAATGGAGGAAAAACCCCTAAGGGAAAACATCCACTTACAAGAGATAAAAGACTCCCTAAACAACCTAAGAAAGATGCGTCAAATGAGTCTCGACAACTAAAGGCCTAATAAGGTACTCATGTACAAACTACAATCTTTCTAGAAGAAGAAAAGAGAACTAGAAAGCTGAAGAAGATGGATTCTGTAGAAGACCTCACCCCAAGAAGAGACCGCAAGTGAAGATACTTCACCTCAGTGAAGGGTTTGGTAAAAATGTCTGCAACCATATCAGATGTCTGACAATACTATAAATCGATGATGTCATCATGGATCAACTCCCGAATGAAATGCATATGTATCTTGATGTGCTTTGTCCTCTGATGTTGAACTAGATTTCAGAAAATCGAGATGGTGCTCATGTTGTCACAGTAGATGATAGTAGGTCGTCGATAGTGAATACCAAACTCTATCAAGATACCATGTAACCAAAAAACTTTTATGGTAGCGTTAACTGCTCCTTTGTACTTTGCCTGTGTAGAAGATATCATAATTGTGTTCGATTCTTGTTAGACCAACTAACAGGACTTGAACCAAGAGAAAAATTGTAGCCTGAGGAAGATTTCTAATGATCTAAATCATCGACCCAATTAGAATCAATAAACCCACCCAATTCAATATCCACTCCTCCAAGATAGTGAATGTCATTAGTGTAAGTGCCATAAACGTAATGAAGGATCCACTTAGTTGCTTTTTAATGAAACTCATGTGGCTCCCGCATGAATTTGGACCTGATCCCTTATACAAAGGAATTTTGGGATGATGGTAGTTCTCTATATCTTCTTAAACCATGACATAGTGGTAGATCATTCCGTTAGCTTTCCATTGATACGGAATGCGGAAAATGCAGACTCCATATCCTCGAGATACAAAAAATCTGATAGATCAAAGTTTGGTCAACTCTCGGACTCTATATAGGGTCAATTGACCAACGTGGCAATGACACATGGGGGAAGCAGGGCATAAATGTGGAGGAGGAAAAAAATTAGTTTTGTGATGCCAGTCTTTGACACTCATATTCATACGGGTGGTTTTACCATCATGTTCGATATTTTCCACGTGGTGGGTCTTGATCGTATTTCTATACCCAACCAACTCGGTGGGCAAGCTTTCCACATAGCTTAGCTAGTTATCCATTCAACTCGTGAGCTCTCTACATAGCTCGACATTCATTATATGGTTTGGGCAATAATACGTGGCATATACTATGCCACCGCAGACCACATTTCTCTCCACCGTCGCCCCTTACAACTTAGGCTTTACTCTAGCTCGACATGGCCCATTTCATTCAACTCGGGCAGATGTATTAAGCGATGAGAAAAAGTAGGCTCAAATGGCCGTAGCCATGTTTTATTTATGACATAATGGCAATGGGCCTTTATCATTTTACAAACCCACGTATGTGGGATTAATAATGTTCACCATCCACTAATATGCACCACTAGGGTGCATCACGGCCAATCCATGTTTAAACGGATGGTTGCGATGCACCCGAGTGGTGCATATTGAGTGGAGGGTAGACATTGCCTAAAACAAGTAGCAATGATATGTCTAAATAGCCTATGCTATTTTTAAACTTGTGCAAAGTGTATAAGCCATGTGGAAGTGGCAAATGCGAATATTAACAAGGTTTTTAATAACTTATGGTTATATTTAGCCCGCCAAGTAATTAGCATGAAAAATGTAACGGTGGTGGGGAGAATCGAACCCCCAACCACTCGCTACTAATTATAGTGCCTAACCGCCATGCAACATAGCTCGACGACCTATAAATAGGAGTTCAAGCCATTTGATCGGTAAGTATACTTTGTGCACAACCTAAAGGCATAAGGAGCACTCTTCATATATCACTAGTTAGAGGCATTTTTAGCTCTTACTGTAAAAAGGGAAAATGCACAGAATTTCCCCACGCTCCTAATGGTGATATTATCTTCCCAATTTGGAGGTGTTTTGACTTTGTTTTAATTTACAGAAGTCATATATATGTTTGGCATCCATCCGGAGTCTTCATCAAGCGTGCCGCTCATCCAAGGAAGATTATTAAGACGTATACTTTTAATTTACTAAGTCATATATATGTTTGGCATCCATCTGGAGTCTTCATCAAGCGTGCTGCTCATCCAAGGAAGATTATTGAAGACATATACTTCTGCGATGGTCACTATCAGCGGAGTTCTTACTTCTCGGTGGACTTGGAGTAGTTTGTCTTCATATTTCCAGTTTAGAGTAATCTACTAGATCTTGATCACTTTATTTTATCTGGTTCAGATTCATGTGTAATCGGCTAGGTATGTGATCATAAAGGGTGGAATCCCTATACCACTATCACAAGGGTGGAATCCCTATACCACTATCACATGGGTAGAATCCCTTTATAAACTATCATTTTGGGTACTTAGATTAGATACGTTCCCTGGTATCCTCATTTAGATTCATAGCTTCATTGTATGTTTGTACTAGTTTACATCTCTTTGAAGTGTAATGAATCGGTTCATATGAACCCGAGAGATGTAGGCATTACCGAACTCGTTATCAATTTCATTTTATAGTGTGTGTGTGCTCTATTTACATTGCATTCTCTTTTGAAGTTGATAATATCTATGGAGTAAAATATTGCGAGCATATAGGGTCCGTGACAATTAGAAATATTTACCCATGTTTACTGGGTCAATCCCAATGACATACGATAGATCCAGATGAGTGTGAGTAAGGTAAATCAAGCTCCCCACCAACTATTGATAGAGGGTACCATCAACCAAGGGAGTAGAGCAATCAGAAACCAACTTAACCCCAGAAAGGAAAGGAGTAGGAGAAGGCTTACAATCGGACATATGAAACCGAACAAACAAATTAAGGGAGTACTTAGGTTGTGAAATCACAATACCCGAGTCAGATTATGAAATCTGAATCCCAAGAAAGTAATGAAGCAATCCTAAGTCAGTCATGGAAAACTTTTTGGATAAGGCAATCTTCACAGAATCGATGATAGAGGAAGAACTGCTCGTGATCAACAAGTCATTGTAAAACCAAAAATTAAAATAAAAATTACTTGTTTTTCAAACAAACTGATTAAAAACCATAGATTAAGACCCAACCTCTAAATTTAGCAGTGCCTCCAAATTTGGCTCTAACTAGCAACATTTGGCTGCAAAACCCTTAAACTCGCATACGTATGTATGAAAAAACGCACAAACTTCCAAAAAACTAGATTTGTCAAACCTATTGCAAGATTTCAAATAGTAATTGAAATAACTTGCACGAAAAGCGATAAATCCAAAAATGAAGTAATTAACAACTAATTCAAGAAAGTGCATGTATACCGAACATCCATTCTAATGCCATATCAAAATGTTTCATGAGGATCAATGCTGAAATGTCGTGCGAAGACAGGTTGCACTTATAATGGAGATGAGAACGCTTCATAATTAACAAGAGCATGAATCAAAAGGAAAATCAAGTACAAAAAGAAAGTGGATTGTTTGGCATGCTCATAAATCTGAATGAAGGGGTGCGTATAGGATTGTTATGTAATTCTTGTGCATGACATGTGAACATAACCCTATGACTTATTCAACTATGACCAAATCAACTTTGATCTATTATCACTAAGTGAGATGACTAACCAAGTAGGTGGACAAGACGTCGAATGGTGACAAGTCTAGTCATACACCAACACGAACAACCTGGAAATCTGTGAACTCACCCATAAAAATTTTCTCCACTTGAAGAAGACTAGCTTATGGACACTTACACTAAGACAACTAGAGGATGTCCTATTCAGCTCTATCAAGTGATCAAGAAAGGGAAGTTCACCATTAAGGAAAATGGCTCACCGAATACCAAATCAAGAAATAATTCCCACACTTGATTGGACTCCTTGGTGCAATGGAGACCATTTTTATTGAAGGAGGAAGGAATGATCGAGACAACAATCCAGAAATAATTCTAGTAAGGAAACTTTCGAAGTCATAAGTTTTGCACCATAGCTCCAATTGACTCGCTTAAAATGCACTTTGAAAAACTTGGAATGTGTAGAATAGAAGAGGTGATGAACTTTGTTAGGCATAGTTTAACCTTCAAATCCATTTCTAAAGGCCTCAAAATGTAATTTTTGTAGTGCTATCTAAAAATAGTAATTTCACGAAATTTTCACATATGTAATTCATGGAAGATGAACCACCTCGTCTCCCTCAAGATTGATGACCTTCCACATTCTTCTAGATATCTCTTCATATTTCCATAATTAGGTATATAAGTATATGTAACCCGAAAGGGAAAGACACACATCTCCTTGCAGAGATAGCTATTGTAATCATAGTCTTTTGAGTAATATACATCTCTTTTCAGAGATAATTTTACTTGTTTACATCTAGCACAATTGTTATTATGTCCTTTAATCCCAAAACCCCTAAGTTTTGGATCATTGAGAGAGGTGGATATAAAATTTTCTTTGAAGAAAAATCATGATTAATAAGATCTCAACAAGGGTGGGTTTGTTTTTGCTAACATTTTTAATTATGTAAATTTTTGTGTGCTTTAAAAATAGAATTATAATTGCATCATTTGGGAGGTAATTTGTTTCATGTACCTCATTATTTTCTTCATTTATTTCTAACATCCAAACATTTAATACATGCGTGTTTTCCATTGTTGAAATTTGAACCACCTTCAACCACCATCAATGATCCCCCTCGGATATGTTTTTGCTATCTTTCGAACCCATCAAAATTGCCTCCTCTCTTTTGAGGAGGTTATGACCTCGAGTAATAAACCCATATTTGAGTAAATATCTCTCTAATTAAATTGTTTTGAATGCTTCAATACCTTTAAATACTTTTGATCCATTTATTACAACTTTGTTTTCGAAACCATGATAGTGTCATGAAAATTCATGTTTGTTTGTGTTGGTTTTTCATTTAAAAGTATATCATTATAATTTATATATTTAATATTACAATAACCTTTTATATTCTTCTTTTGTGTCTTATTTTGAAGATACATCTACATTGATAAAGGGCAAAGTTTTATTCAAGTTTCTAAATTACACTCTTGCATCATGAAAAAACATGTGTTCTATTTTCTCATAGCTTTATTTGACTATTTAACTCCAAAATTCAACTAATAGTCTTTGATTTCAAAATAAATATTTGAAATTTATGCACCTAAACTTCCCTTCTTGTTGCTTTTAATGTAGTATATCTCATACTTAATACCATGTTATCTTGACTCTCATTTTATCTTTCCTAAACACAAATGCTCACCCACCTTCTTACTTCACGCGTTAACATTTTGATAACGATTATTAAATATAAATATATTTAATTGAGTTTTGACTAGTTAATTTTGTGGACACGACCACACAAATAGGGTTTATAATTACGCCAAAGGTGTGCCTTAAATGAAATGAGGCCTCCGGATTCTGACATGAGACATGGAAATTGAAGAGAGGGATTGACGAGCATACGACGTTGAAATATGATTATATTATGCCCATCCACGTGTACCGAGGGTGTGTGAAAATTTGTGCACACCATTGTGAATGTTGGGGAAGACGTTCAAATACGATTTCATAAGATCCGTCGATTGATTTTTTAGGTGTTGTTGGTGGCCGAATCGACATGAACTTACGCTGATGGATGGACGGTTTAAATGACCACATGAGATTTCATTTTCCACAGGTGTGAATCTGCTCCTCTTTGAATTAGGAGGCAAATGTTGGAGGCGGTGCCGAAAGCTGGTGGTATGCCCATTTCTTTGCAGTTGTTTATATTTGTTTTGGGATTTTC
This sequence comes from Taxus wallichiana var. yunnanensis, assembly GCA_018340775.1. Lineage (NCBI taxonomy): Eukaryota > Viridiplantae > Streptophyta > Pinopsida > Cupressales > Taxaceae > Taxus > Taxus wallichiana. The sequence continues at coordinate 588,825,631 of CM031238.1, read as the reverse complement.
TTTGAGATGTGATGTGAGAAATCCAGATTTTGATCCAAACCCGTTTTATTTCATTGCAAATCCATTATTAATATTATTATCTCAGTTTTTTGCATACCCAATTTGTTATTTTGACTAAATATAGGTATGAAATGGTCTTTGTATCTAGGTGGAGTGGTTTTTGGTTTAGTCTAGTTGTATGTCGATTGGTGCATGGATTTTGACATACCTAGAATTTGTTTTCTTGACATGAGGGGACAACACACTTCTGGTTGCGGGACAACATACTCATGGGGCATAATAATGGAGAGAGCCAATTGCAAGTTGTTGCGGGCGTTGAGTTACCTCACAGGCATCCAGAAGCACTTCGCCATTCCAAAACTTGTGTTACTAAAGCATGTTGTTGTGACACCCTTTTCTCCATGTTAGGAACCCACAAGGTCACTTTGAGGTGGATTTGTGTTTTCTATGGGTTCTAGTGTTTGTGATTTTTTTAAAAAAATTTTTCTTATGAAAATGATGATGGGTAAAAATGGCCACTTTCGATGGGTATTGCAGATGCGGACCCTTTAAAGGAGTAAACTCATGGCTCATGTTCAGGTTGCAGGAACCTCCAGAGAGAAGGTTGCTTGGATACTAGTAATCCCAATTGATTATCCTTTGTCATCACTGCATTTGGGTTTTTTAATCCTATTATCCCCTTCTCCTTATTTTTTCTATAATTAAAAAGATTTTTTTTTTCGCATAAGGAGAAGGGTGGTTACGGTTTGTTGCCCTTTTTTTCACCGCCATGAAAACTTAAGTTGTGATATTAAGGCGTACAACCTACATGTGCCCTCAAACATTGCTTCCACAGATTGCCTCGGGTTGTTTTTCTATATGTACTTTGGGTTTTGGTTTTTATTTTGTATATTGGGTTTTATCTGTTTGTTGGTATGTTGGGTTCTATTATGGTGTGTCATATCTTGCATTGTTTTGGTTTAGATCAAAAATACATGAGGTCGAGATTCTTTTCATTTGCTATAATGTACCCACATGAGAAGCCAAGGTTAGGTAGTGCCCCAACCCATAATCGGATCGTTTACAAGATTGGGATGTTTGGGTTCAAGAAGTCAATGCTTTTTTGTATCAAATTTGGAGATACAAAGTATGTTATTGAAGGAGTTTAGAAACACTTGAGCAAATGGAACTTTGTAATATTATTACAAAATGTAATCAAAACCACCTTATGTTTATCTTAGAAAAGACTCCCTTTATGTATATACATATTTGGGTGAGATTGAACTATGCATATGTATAGAAAAGACCTTTTTTTTTTTTTTAAAATGTTGTTTCAGTTAACCATCTTAGCAGATTAAATTCACTTCCTTACAGAAATAAATTGCTATCTCGAGTAACATCATACAAATCTTTGCATCTTGGAATCTACATTACCTTTAAAATATTATGTGACATGGACTACATTTTTATTTGTCTAGGTCAACACAAAGTTTGGTGACGTGTTCACTTTCTCTGGGCCCAATAAACTAAAGGTTCACAATTGTGGGGTTTATGTCGGCATTTGGAGTGGAGTTGGCGAACGGAGGAGATCTGGTTTCACAGTTGAGCAGCAGAGGGGTTCCGTGGTTTGTTTTAAGCACCATATTGTTGTCTACGACGTCGTTGGTTCCCATGTTTAAAGGAGTTTTGGTAGAGAGCAAGTCACATGCGATCATGTCGGCGGAGTAGAAGTGTGGCCATGATAGGCCTCGTGGCATTGGCCGTCACTGAAATCGTCAAGGGTGGACCGCTTGTATAATTGATTAAATGTCCATGAAAGGGAAATACATTAAAAGTTATACGGTGGGTCACACTGGTAAATAGATAATTCTTTTTAAATTGAACATAATGCATAAAGACTACTTTTTTATTACTGCATGGCGAATCTATACTCCATTGTTTTTGGAATTATTAATACTTCTCTTTCATGTTTTTTTGTTAATGAAATGTGTAGACACCCCAATTTCACATCTATCCTAAATCAATTAATTCCCCTTCCTCATTTCCCACAAAAATACACTTTGAATTAATCAAATATAATTTGATTAATTATCCATTTCAAAATCCAAAAAATAATCTAATCCTCACCACATGTCATTATTCTCCATGTTTTTCTACTATTGAATTAAAAATTCAAATTCAAATCCTCACCCACCATTCGTAGTCCCCACTCACCTAAAATCCTCCACTTATGAATTAAAAATATAATTCAAATCCTCACCCATTCTTCGTGGTCCCCACTCACCTAATCTTGCCCACATTTTCAAACCACTCACCTAATCTTGCCCACATTTTCAAACCACCCACTTAATCTTGCCCACATTTTCAAACCATGATTACTTAAATTAATCTAAGTTAATCACTCCCCAGTTATAAATACAACCTTACCCCTCTCCTCTAAAGACACGAAGAATAAGCTTTCATGCCATATCTAAGTTCTTGCATCCTTTGAGCAAAGAACATCCTTTTGCCTAGTCCTAATGCCAAAATAGTCTCATAATCCTTTTTCCCATCTAGTGCAAAAGTAAGAGGATCCTTGTTGCGGAAGGTCTTGCTCCATCTTGAAGAAAAGTACCTACATATCACAAAATCGTGGCTCAATCCAAGTTTCCTAGCCCATTCTCGAGGTTTGCTACGAACGCGAAAGAGGAGGTATGATTATTGGTATTTTACTTCCTTGTTAGTAGTGTATTTTTCTTAGCTTACATTCTGCAAGACGCCCTAAGTTACTTTCGATCTGTTACCATTACTTTCCCAATTAGTGGTTTTATCTGTTTTTGTTTATTATTGTTCATTATTATTTCCTTTTCTATTCCTTTTGGTCTTCTTTGGTTAACCTTCACGCTTTGGGTAGTGTTTTTGTTATGTGGTGTCTTGTGGTGTATCTGCAGTTATAAAGAATAATGAAACTCAAAGCTCATCCTATCTTTGATCTCCTCGGTGCTTGGTGTTTAGTTCCCAGTTTTGATTTTGCTATTTACTCATCATCTGTAGAAACACATGAACTAGCCATTAGTTTATCATCTTACTGTCATGGGACAACCAATCCGGAAAATGCATTTATTTATTTACTTTTGCTAAAATAACTGCTTTGTAGGAAGTTAATCATTTTTATTTTCTTTTATTTTAATCAATCATTTTGTGATCTAACTCTTTCTTTCTGTTTATTTTTCTTTTTTAACCTTGCTGTCAAAATTTTAGCTTCTCAGGTGAAGTATAGAAGTCAAAAATTAAAAAAAAGCTCCCCGGACGTTTTTCTCACGTTTAAAATTTTCATTCAAAGCGTTCTCGTAGCCCATCTTCCGGAAGCCATAACTTTTGCTCCCGAACTTGGAATGACTTCATTTTTTTAACGGAAAGGTATTGAAAAGATATATGCAATGAAAAAATAATTTTTAGATTTAGACTTACAAAAAATTTTGGTTTCATTTCTTATAACACCTATCTTTTTAACAAAAAAAAACAAAATTATAGTTTTATTTTTTTATTTTTTTATTTTTTATTATTTCACGTAACAACCTCACACGTATGCTCTTTCCTCGCACTTCAAAAGTGATCTTGGAAATCAGAAACGTGAGGCCACTCGGGCTCTACACAATAATTTTTTTTTAATTTTTAATTTTTTGCCTTACATTTCAATTTTCCACGACAACACTTCTAGATAACGTTTTCACCCTCTTCTTTCATCGTTTTTCTTTTTTGTGAAAATAATCATTATCACTATTTCGCAATCATGATTAATTGCAATAATTATTAATATTTAAAAAAAAAAAAACTATTCCAATTGTATCCGCGTATGCTCTTTTCTTGCACCTTCAAGCGATCTAGAAAATCAGAAACGGTCACAATTTTTTAGTTTCTTGTTCTAACATTGCAGGATCCTCTAGCTTTGTTTTCTAACTGTCATTTTAATAATTACTTTCCTTTGTCATATTCTTAATATTTGTTTAGTCGTTGGTTGTGTATGCTCTTTTCCTACGCCTTTGAGCGATTTAATGACAAATCAAAAACAACCACGATCACTTTTCTAACATTTCATTTCAGGATACCTACTAATTTGTTTTCTCGTAGAACACGTTCTGGAATATTGTCAAAAACAAAAAAAAATAAAAACAACAAAAATCCCGCAAAAATACCACCATTCAAAGACAATTGCTTTGAAACCTAAAAAAAACGTACGCTGTGTGAGTACGCAATTATTTTCTCGCTAGTGATTTATTTCAAGTTGGAAAGAACCCCGCATTTAATCACTTTATCATATTGTTTTTGCACGTAGATGAAGTGGATTTCATCACCACCTACGCTACACCAGTGACGTGGACTTCACTACCATGCACCACCAACATTTACATTTGCATTGCACTTTGAGACCTAGTCTCATCACAAAGATTCGGTATTTACCTCGCCGCTGCTCTTCACTTACAGTGTAATGTCATGCATGTGCAATGCATGCGAGTCATGCCTAAATAGCTCAGAATAACGAAGCCCGGGCATCGTCCTCTGTAAATCTTCGGGAGTAATAAGGACACCATACACATTCATCCCCCCATCACCTTCCACCTTTTCAAAAACCTGCTTTTGACGTGGTGATTCGCTCCGAAACAGGCAAGTAAGAATTGGTGAGTCTCCTCTAGTGCTCTAAGGGTTCCCGTACCACCCCGTCCCCGCATCTGCACTAGGTATATCAGACTAGGGTATATCGAGGACGCATCTTCTTGGAGTAATAAGAGCTCAGCATCCACCATTCCACAACATACTGTATGATTGCATGAAAAAATGATCATTCCCGAAGAAGTTACCTCATAAGCCAAAACAATTGAATCCACATGACGATCGCTTGTTGTTTGAAAACACAATAGTTTAGCATTTTTTTATCATAAAACTTGGTTGATATTAATGTGTTCATTATAAAAGTTCGAGACCCTAGTTGTGTTCCACAAAAAAATTAGTTCTCACCAATTCAATACCAAGCGAAAACATCCAAACAATCCAACAACACAGATCAAACCATCACACCAATTTCATTAGCTTACCTCATCCAACAATACATTTGTCATAGCTTGTCTTCGGCTATATCCAACTGATATTGAGTGACTAGCATTCACTCCCCATATTGTCAATTGTCAAAACATCCTTCATAGCTTGTTTCCAACTATATCAAACTAATATTGGGTGACTTGTTTGAGTTCACTCATTATTCTGTCCACCATCGCATTTATCCAAATCATAGCCAACACAAATCCTTTCACAACCATATCATGATTAACCTATTCAGGTTACTCTCCCCGTCAATAGTCCAGAGCTTGTTTAAGTCAAATCTACACAACGTGCAACAAATCGTCTAATAACTCGTCTCGAGTTACATCATCATCATATTGAGATAACTTGTTTGAGTTACTCTCCTTATCAGTCATCACAAGCTTATTCACGATAAATCCAAAGTAATCAAAGTTATCATGGTATTCACTCACAAATCCACAATCATGAAAATGACGACGAAGAAGTCGCACAACCGTAACTCACCATCAAGAACAAGAACAAGTCAATAGGGTGATAGAACAAAACAAAAATGAATATCTGTTACGCATCCTAGCCATGGGGGCAAAACTACCCCTGACTTCAGGACCGAAAATTTAAACAAACTCAACGACAATGGTGAATCCAGTTATCACAATGAAATACCAAACAATCCAAATGGTTCTTCGGCCGAAGAATTATTCACTAAAATACAAGATTTAACAAAGAAACTTGAGAAAACAACGACTAGAGCTGAAAGATTAAAAGACCTCAATCTAGATTCCAATACTCATGACATGTTTGATAAACCGTCCCCGCTTCTCCATTTGCACAAGAATGGAAACTTATGAAAGACACCATTCAGGGATCTGCAAAACAATCAAAACAATTCAACTTTGAAGAATTGTGTCCTTATCCATTTGATACAGAGATATCACGATTACCATTTTCGCCATCCTTTGAAATCCCTAAGTTTGATAAATACAAAAGCAAAGGTGACCCCCGTGAACATGTCAAGGAATTTTACATGCAATGTCAGGAAGTTGCTATCGAGACACGTACCTTTTACGATTATTCCCCCAAAGTTTAGGAGGACAAGCTTTAGATTGGTTTTTCCATCTACCCAAAGGGTCGGTCACGACATTTGTAGATTTATCGGAGAAATTTTTCAAACATTTTTCTTATAACCTAGACTCAGAAATAACCATGCTTGATCTCTGCAACACTAGGCAAAGGCCAAACAAAAATTTTGCTTCCTTTTTACAACGATGGCGCGGAATTGCAAGCCAATTTCCCTGCTCAGTACTGAGAGACAACTAGTTAGCATTTTTGTCCCTAATCTCAATGCTTTGAATTATCATTCCACATGCAAATGCATTGTCTGAATAGTTTTGAAGAAGTCATCGAAAAGGGGACACAAATCGAAAAATCCCTCATTTCTAAGGGCTTACTTAAAGCACCCTTTAGAGACCAACCTTATCGAGACACTCCTCAAAACCAGGACAAATCTAAATTCTTTAACCGGAATCGAAATATCGTCAACGATGGTGTTACTGATTCCCGCCATGTCCGAAATGTCTAAAACCATCCCACCACCACATTAAAATCTAAACAACCAATCATTATCCCTAGAAAGGAAGTTCCTTCTCGGGATCGACGAAGAGAGTTCACTCATCTCGGAGAAAGTCTATCTAGTGTCTTTCGTCATTTGGTAAATGCTAATATGATTACATATCCCATCATTGCACCCTTTGAGAAGGACAACCTAAACCAAATTGGTATAAAGACAACGAATATTGTGATTACCATCGCATAAAAGGGCACTCCACATATCGATGCATGCAACTCCGCCATTACGTCCAAGACCTGATTGAACGTGGAGACATAGAAGTTGAAAATACTTCTGAGACAAAAACACCTAATGAAAAACTTCACATGTTCAAAAATCCATTCCCTAACCATGATAACAATTCAAAAGATAAGGGTCAATCATCAAGCAATGTCGAGTATGACTCAGTCATCTCGACCATAGATTATGACCAAGACTTAGTGGCAACTATAAAGATCAGAACTGACTGCGCGATCACCACTAGACAGAAAAAAATATGGGTCCCTACAACAAAAAAATCTGCCACTTCGTCCCCGGCATCACCTCCTAATCCACCATCTAATTCCGCCGCCAATTCCTCTCCACAACCTACACCGTCATTTAATATTGTCAAACAATTAGAGAAGACTCCCACACAAATTTCAATCATGGAACTACTTAATTCTTCTCCCGCACTACAACGCATCCTTATGCAAACATTGAATAATGCTCGTGTCCCTGAGGACATCAATTCATAACAATTTCAGGCTTTAATTGCACATCTTACAATCCCTAATCCTATTTTATCTTTTGGTCCCGATGACATGCTTAATCCCAATATCGCTAATAATCATTCTTTATACGTCGAGGGTTATGTAACTCATCGTAAAATCAAGCGCGTCTTAATCGACAACGGATCAGCATTAAATATTTGTTCCATGAAACTTTTACGTTGTCTAGGTTACACTGAAAATGATTTGCAAAACAATATCATAACCATTCGTGGGTATGATAATAGTGAAAGAAAGTCTGAAGGCACAATCGCGTTGCCTCTCCAAGTTGGACCCATCACCTTAGACACGATCTGTCATGTGGTAGATGTAGAAGTTGCCTATAACATTCTTGTCGGTCGACCATGGATTCATGCCATGAAAGCCGTCCCATCAACATTCCACCAATGCATTAAGTTTCCTCATTTGGACAAGGAATTTACATTACGTGCAGATCCCCAACCTTTTGAGTATTGTAGATTCCTTGAAGGACAGTATCGACATGATCACTATTGTCCATCAACAGATAAATATGCTCCACCTCGTATAATCCCTAATGAAACACGCATTGATCCCGATACACTCCTAACAATAATCCAAAACCATCATCACATAACCAAAACACATTTTTTCCAATCCATTATCATCCGCTCACAACCACCTTCCACCAAATTCTCCCACTAATCAATCATCTTCTTCCACTAATCAAGCTTCTTCCAAAGAACAATTATTCTTCTACCACACCATCTTCTTCTTCACTACCAAGCCAATCTTCTTCATCTAACCACACCTCCTCTATTAAGATACCTCCTCCTATGAATAGCCAACCTTCATCCTTCAATCCACCCCCTTCTTCTTATAACCCATTCTCTTCATCTTTTAAGACTACCAAACTAACTTCCCCATCACATGAGGTACCTATTGGTCCCCCATCTCACACATTTAAAATCATTGACACGGATATGGTGAATATCAATTTCAAAAGATGGCGACTCTTTTTATATCACCAAATCCCCACATAGCTATGGCAAACCTAACGCTCCACATCCGAGAATCCATCCCAATTACCAAATGGGTCACCACTTTGGAAAAAGTTTGGTCATCTTGACAACGAACATATTCCAAGTTCTTCAGGATCTTGGTTATATAATGACGACTTTGCTCCATGTTATGAGTCCCTTCAATTTACCAAAGCTCACCGAATAATGAAAAACATGCGATGGCAGTGGTAAAGGACTCGCCCAAATGAACAAGGTCGTTTAGACCCTATAAATTACACACAACATCAAGGTAAACATGGTCTAGGTTTCAAGGTGTTTGATGTCACTCCCATAATAATTTCGAGTGACAATGATGACACCAGCTTCGATAATGACATTAGGTCTACATGTAGTCTTTTTGAGGACCTCACAAACACATCTTGCCTTTGAACATTTCTCTATTAATGTCATCAATTTTGAGCCTACACATCCGAGTCTCATGACCATGGCCAACCACATCATGCAAATGCCATGGACATGTTCCAAAATGATGAAGCCATCGAAGAATTCCTTGAACTCGCGACCAAATACCTACTTCGCACTATAGAAAAGGATTTGAAATCAATCTAAATGAATCGGCCTATTTTGGCGAAGAGATAAAATATTCAGATCCTTCACCCTCGAAAAATTTGGATCAAAAGCACAAACAGAGGATTTCCCATAGTCAAAACCTCACCGCCACCCTATCCAATAAACATGTCAAAAATATCCAACAAACACCCGACACTGATGACCTACATCAACCATTAGCATCATTCTCTGAAAAGGATACATCTAAAATGCTTGTAGAAGAAACAAAAGACATAAACATTGGCACCACCGAACAACCAAAAATTTTACAACTTGGCATTAGTCTCTGTTCGACCAAGAATGCATGGAATTCACAACACTCCTTATTGAATTCCAAGATATATTTGCATGGACATATAAGGACATGCCAGCCCGGACCCATCTCTCAGTAGTACACCATCTTGTGGTACATCCAGATGCAAAACTCAGAAAGCAAAAACTACGTAAAATGCATCCCCAAGTTCCATTACTTGTTAAAGGTGAACTCGAGAAACTCTTGGAAGCCGACTTCATCAAACCTATTGATTATTCAAAGATGGATATCTAACATAGTTCCTGCTGCCAAGAAAACTCCCGCATCGTAGAATATACAGATTTCCGTGACATCAACAAGGCTTGTCCCAAAGATGACTTTCCCTTTGCCAAATATAGACATGATTGTTGATTCTATATGTGGCCATGAAATGCTCTCCTTAATGGATGGATTCTCCGGTTACAATCACATACGTATTGCTAAAGGAGATCAACATAAAACGGCATTTACTACACCATGGGGCACCTTCTGTTATAAGGTCATGCCTTTCAGCTTGAAAAATGCTGGTGCCACCTATCAACGAGCAATGACTGTTATCTTCCATGACATGTTACATGATATCATGGAAGATTATGTTGATGATATATTAGCAAAATCTAAAACACGAATAGAGCATCCAAGTGTGTTGAGACGCATTTTCGATAGATTACGTGAGTATAAGGTTCTGCCTTAACCCAAAGAAATGTGTGTTTGGAGTAACCTCTCGTAAATTATTAGGGTTTTTGTCTCACAAAGAGGCATAGAAGTGGATCTCACCAAAGTCAAAGCCATTATGGAAATGCCTCCTCCTCAAAACCTAAAAGAATTACGCAGCTTTCAGGAAAGATACAATCTATTCGGCGTTTCATATCACGCTTGGTTGACAAGTGCCATCACTTTAATCGCTTACTCAAGAAAGATGCACACTTTCACCGGAACCACGATTGCCAAGATTCTTTTGCTAAGTTAAAAGAATACCTCTCTAGTCCACCTGTTCTTATGTCACCAAATTGCCGATAAACCTATGTTGCTTTATACATCTCGCCATCGAACATGCCATAGAGCTCTACTAGCACAACATAACAATCAAGGAAAAGAACAGTCAGTATATTACCTTAGTCGAACACTTATTGAGCACAAATACGTTATTCCCAAATCGAAAAAGTATGCTTAGCGGTTGCCTTTGCATTCCATAAGTTACGCCATTACTTGCTCAATCACACAACTAAGTTGATTGCCAAAATTGATCCTCTCAAGTATTTGTTGTCCAGACCCATTCTCATGGGAAGAATGTCTAGTTGGGTCGTATTACTTAGTGAATTCGATGTCGAATTTGTTCCACAAAAAGTAATTAAAGGAAAAGCCCTTGCCGACCAACTTGCCGAGGCACCCCTTCCTGGCACATAACCACTTCAGTTCTCTTTTCCTGATGAAGATATTCTACACATAGACATCGCGCACTAGCTTGACTCTATTTTTTTATGGATCTTGTAATCTCCATGGCTCAGGGGCTGGTATTTTGCTTATCACACCCAGATGGACATGTTATCCCCAAATCATTTCGCTTAGCATTCCCATGTACCAACAATATCGCAGAATATGAAGCTCTCATCGCAGGATTAAAACTGACTATATCTTGGAATCTTACACTTTTGTCAGATTTGGTGATTCTTTACTTATCATCAAGCAAGTTACCGATGAATACTAGGTCAAGGATGAAAAACTTATCCCATATAAACGCATGGTGGATAGTCTTCGAAGCTATTTTCGATTAATTAGCTTTGATCAAATTCCTGCAATTCAGTAATAAATCGCCGATGTTATGGCAACCATCGGATCCCTATTAGAAATCGCATCTAGTCAACCCTGGGCACATTTTCTCATTGAACATCTCTTAATGCCTCGCCATGATCTTCCCGAAAACACTATGGTATGTGAGATCAGTGGTCCAATAACCCTTGGTACCACGATCTTTATACCTTCATTCGTGATAAAACGCTTTCCGCCGACATGAAACCAATGCATAAACGTGCTTTAGCACAACGTGCTTCTCGTTACACCATTTTAGTAGAAACTCTTTATAAACGAGGATATGATGGCACCCTGCTCCGATGTCTTAATCAGGAAGAATCCTCGAGTGTCTTAGCTGAAGTCCATTCTGGTATCTGTGGAGCACACACGAATGGTATCGCCTTAGCCAAGAAAATCTTGCGAGTTGGATATTATTGGCCCACCATGGAAAGTGACGCATGTCATTTTGTCAAACATTGTCAAGCATGTCAAAAGCATGGAAATCTTATCCACGCACCTTCCCAGGCATTACAATCGATAACCACACCATGGCCCTTCTCTCAATGGGGACTTGACCTCATTGGTAAAATCAGACCAACATCTTCCGATGGACATAAGTTCATCATTACCGCTACCGATTACTTCACTAAATGGGTAGAGGCTATGCCTCTCACTTATGTTACCGGTAGCCAAATATCGAAATTTATTTTCAATAATCTCATATGTTGATTTGGTATTCCATCCGCTCTGGTTGTAGATAATGGTAAATCATTTAAAAATCAGGATGTAAAAGACCTAGCCAAACGTTTTCACATCAAACTTAAATGGTCCACTCCATACTACCCTCAGGGCAACGGTCAAGCGGAAGCAACCAATAAGACCTTAAAATCCATCATGGAAAAGATTGTCAACACCCATGGACGAAATTGGCATACTCAAATTTACCCCGCTCTTTGGGCTTACCATACATCTTACCGCACACCTACCAGAGCCACCCCATTTTCCCTTGTTTATGGTTGTGAAGCCATTTTACCTATTGAGATAGAACTCCCATCCTTGAGGATCTCCCTTAAAGATGTAATTAATGAGGATGAATACCGACAGTCACGGCTTCAAGAGCTTGAGCTTCTTGATGAAAAATGACTTAATGCTCTCAATCATCTTCAAGTTTATCAAAACCGATTGCAACGCAGTTATCATAAAAAGGTAAGACCCAGAGAATTTGAAATTGGTGACCTTGTTTTAAAAGAAAATCAAAAGAATACCACTAAAGAACGAGAAAAACAAGGAAAATTTGAGCCTAATTGGTTAGGACCCTATGTAATCACAGCTAAATTTGGCTCTGAGCCTATAAATTGGCCACTGCAGCTGATGGTCAAGATCTTGATGAACCAATGAATGCAGCTTCATTTAAAGAAATTTTATCCTTGAGATGTTCACTATTCCAGATACAACATGTACATTGTTCCTTTTGTCTTGTTTATCTCTAAATAATTTAAATTTATTCATTTCCATCGCGTATATTTTCTTTATCAAAATCACATCTTCATATTTATCATCATGAGACAAGTGTTAGTATAAATCCTATTAAGTTTGTGAGCCTCATACTTCTTCCACTTTCACTGCTTTCCTCTATAGTCATACCTGAAGCTTACGATGGTAATATATCCCCTTCTAATACATCCTCTCTTTCATAACAAAGCTCTAAACTTCATTACCTGGGCTCGTTTGTCGTCCATCTCGGCCTTAAGTGTTGAACCTCGCATCCTACTAGTCGTGTGGGGCTGAGATTAGGGGCAGATGTTTCTTCCCAAATACAAAGCACTATTGTAAAAAAATCCATCAATTCAATAACTTATGAATAATTCATTGTCACATCTTTCGTCCTTCATAGTCTTTTGTGTTGAGCCCACACTTCTTACTAGTAGTGTGAGACTGGGAATGGAGGAAGGTGCCCTTACTCGTCTACGTCTTGTCTTCGTGATAAACCCTTGCCTCTTACAAGTGGCATGGGGCAAAGCGTAGAGGGTCATTCTCATACAAGCATAAAAACATTGCAAAATATTCCAAAAAAATAAAATAAAACAAAAAAAACAAAAAAAAAGACAAAAAGGAATTCACTCGCCTATACTTTGCCTTCGGTGATGAGCCCTTGCTTCTCACTAGTAGCATGGGGCAAGGCATAGGGAGTCATTTCAAAAATACAAAATCTTACAATGCTTACAAATTATAGAATCCCCAAACACGTAATTTAGATGCCTAAGTGAAGAGAGAACTATCCCTTAACCTCATATCTTATCAATCAACAGGCCACATAACTGTCTAAGTCTAAAGATGTGACTCATAAAGTGAAAGCCATTTTTGAAATCGGTTCAAGCACCATTATGAAGAATGGAGTCACAATTTCCCAAAGGGATTGTTGTTAGCATTTGTCTCTATATTCATTATCCACCTCTTGCGTCCTTCTTGATTCTCGGTGATGAGCCCACACATCTTACTAGTTGTGTGGAGTCAAGAATGGAGCTGAAATTCTTTTCATCATATCATCACCACCATATCCTGCCAATGGAAAGAGAATTTGTGTTATTCTGAGCATAAGTTACCACACTGAACACGCTACATACGAATAATATCCTGGTTTATCGCCTCTCAAAAATAAGTCTGCACTCTGGGCCATAAATTGCCACTCACAGTGTAAAAAAATCTACCAACATTTGAAAATCGTCAAAAATCCAAAAACATTTGAAAATCGTCAAAAATCTAAAAACATTTGAAAATCTAAAAAATAGTGTAAAAATTCAAAAATCTAAAAACATTTGAAAATCGTCAAAAATCTACCAACATTTGAAAATTGTCAAAAATCTAAAAATAGTGTAAAAATCTCAAAATCCAAAATATTTGAAAATCGTCAAATTCCCAAGTATAAAAATCCCTCAAAAAAAAAAAAAATTCAAAAATCTCCAAAAAATCTAAAAAAATTATAAAATTCAAAAACAAACATTAGAAAATCTAAAAATCCAAAAACAAAAACATTAGAAAATATCCAAAATACAAAAACATTTGCAAAATTTTCAAAAGACCAAAAACATCCACAAAATCGTAAAAACTCAATAAGCAACACAATTCATCCTTTGAACTATTATCCCAAACAAATGGTCTAACCACCTTATGACTATCAATTTCAAACCACTTCTCCTCGCGTGAATCCTCGCTTGGGGAAAATCCGCTCTCATTGTTTCCTTATTTGAGGAGACAATGACCCAATCCCTTGTACCCCTACTTGGGGGCACATCTAATCAATCATCACTGTGGAACACGTTAGGGACATGTTTATTGGTTCTTGTGTTGCATTATTAGTGACAAATTATTAATTGCTTTCTTGTATCTTGATATATTACAGGGGGCATCTTGATTTTATGTATCCCGGTGTTCTCTCGTAATATTCTTATGTTATCTCGATTGCATGTCGCATCGAGGCATCATACTTTCTTGATGGCCTCTGTCTATGCTCTCTTCCATTTGCATATCGTACTAGGGCATCAAACCTTTTGGATGGCCCCTGTCTATGCTATCACGCATATTACAGTCTAGTCATCCTGATCTTTTATATCACGATGCATCATGTTATGTGCTATATTAAAATTAAGATGTTTTTCGTCACGTGAGTATCTTCCTACATGATCAACATCTTACTTTGCACCCCATCCATTCACCCATACTAATGCATTCTCCAGTTTGCGAATCCTACTTGATCACCATTGCAGTTTGCGAATCCTACTTGACGATCTTTCTCAAGTAGCATTCACTATCCAACAGCTCCTTCTCCCCCACCATGATCACCATGTATTTGATCCATTCATTCTCACTTCTCATTTTTACTCCTCCACCGCTTATACCCATATTACCCTTCTCACCATTCTTGTCCCCTCTCACCCATCGTATTCTTTCCTTTCACCCTTTTTCATCCCGCTGACAATCTTACTTAATAACCCCTTCTATATGGAATCCTCATGAGGTTTACCTTCTCCCTAAGATCTTCCCGCCGTAGTAGAAGCTTCTTCACCACCCTCTCATCAAATAACCATCACCACTAAACACATCTTCCAACTCCACCTCTTCTACTTCCCATTCCCGCATCATTACTCTCACCACGTGAGCATCCCAATTAAGGATTCCCCTCACACTCTCCGCCCTCCACTGCATATATTCCTTCATCCATTCATGTTACACTCCTTTGTGTCATTTCTTTCTTATTATCACCTCATCTCATATCATATACCACTTAGGCATACCTCACTCACTCTTTTCTCATCCTTCCCCAAATCTACCTTATGCCTGGTCATCCTACTTACACACTCTCGTAGTATGGAAAATTCACTTGAGGGTTCCCCTTCAGTCCATTTTGTCATACCCTATTCCCACCAACTCTAACATCATCCTTCTTCTTCCTCAGCTTGGCGATCTTACTTAACCATTCCAAATGCATGACAATCTTACTTAATACTTCCACTTAAGGTTGATCTTCCCCGTGGCCTTCCTCCATCCCATCATATTTCCCCCTTCTTATTTCTCCCACCTCTCATCGCGATCATCTTCTTCACCCTACCATTCCACCCCTATCCCCAATATCATTTTGTCTTTCTCTTTGCATATCATCCCTGTCGGTTGGGTGACCCTACGAAACCTCTCCAGAAGTATGACGATCTTACTTAAGAGATTCTCTTAAGCATGACATGTCATCTTACACTCGCCCATCACTCTCCAATCTCACCATCCATATTTCCTCTTCATTCCCCATCATCACATCTTTTTCCCACCACTATCACCCTCCTCTGCTTGGCAATCTTACTTAACCACTCACCCGGCATGGCGATCTCACTTAAGAGTCCCTCTTAAGGATGATCTGTCTCCTTGCCTTTCCCCATCACTACACACCCTTCACCCTTCATTTTTTCTCGGCATTCCCCATTATCACATCCTTTCACCTCCTTTTCGATTCTCGCAAACACCACTTCTCGCTTGACCATTTGTCATCTCCAATTTTGCTCACATGGCAATCTTACTTAACCACTTCCATCACATGACAATCTTATGTCAGGGTCCTCCCTACACTTAACTTGTCATTGTGAATTTCTTCCCCACCTCATTCTTCGCTCACTTTGTTGATCGCTTCTTCCACCTCGGTATCTCCTATTACCCACTTTTTCCTCCTACTATTATCCTTTCTCCACATATCCTCTTACAACATACAACTCATCTCTTCCACCTACAATCACATTCTTTTCCCCATTTTCCCCTTCTTGATCCATCACCCTTTATACCGTTTCTTCCCATTATTTTCATGTCTTCGTTCTTCATCCTCACCTCGCTCATCCTCATCACCCACATCCTCTCCTCGCATTCACTTAGTCCCAACTCATCCCTCCCATATTCTTCACTCTTTCCACTTCCTCTTCTCAAATTCCCCCCACATTTCTACCCACACACACATTCGCCATTATTGTTAACACTCCTATATCATTCTTTCATCATCATCTTCTCTTCCCGCGCTAATAATTGTCAATGGGTTTTCCTAAAATTATCAATCCTCATTCTCGCATGACCTCATTCACTCCTTGACCTTCTAGAGTTTCCTTCATTCCTTCCTCCTCTAAGCCCACCACTCATTGTCAAAGGGTTTTCCCTAACGTCCTTTGTTGGCGTTACCCTTTTCAATTCTCATTAGTTTTCTCCTTTTCTTCATTTTTTCTCTCACCCTTCCCCACCACTCATTGTCAAGGGGATTTCCTAACGTCCACTCATTGGCATTGCCTCTTCTATCCCCTATTCTCTTTTCTCTCTATTCTTTTCCCTCACTCCTACCCTTTCTTGTCGCTTCTTACCCATCTCTCCATCTCCTCTTTGCCCTCTTTCAATATCTTTACTTTGTCTTCATCATACATCCTTTTCCTATTTTCTCGTCATCCTAGTATCCTCATTTCATGCATCTCACATCTTTTCCAATCGATGTCATTCCTCCCCTCTTTCTTCTTTGAAC
Organism: Taxus wallichiana var. yunnanensis; assembly: GCA_018340775.1. Taxonomy (NCBI): domain Eukaryota; kingdom Viridiplantae; phylum Streptophyta; class Pinopsida; order Cupressales; family Taxaceae; genus Taxus; species Taxus wallichiana. The sequence goes on along the minus strand of CM031238.1, from coordinate 588,808,509 downwards.
ATTCCTTATACCATTCCCTTTCCACTTATTACCCCCTTTCGTATTCCCTTCCTTCTACATCATTTTCTTTGTTATCCTCTTCTCTCTCCCCACCCCTCGTCTTATTTCCCTTCCTCGTATCATCTTCTTCCCCTTTTTCCATCACGCTTCCTCCTTACTTCCCGATAACCTCGGTGTTCGGGCAGATTGTCCTATCTTTTTTTTTTATCATATCACCCTCCACATGCATTTCCATACGGTTTGTTCCATATTCTTGGCCTTGGTCTTCCTCGCAATGACACGATTCCTTCAATCTTCTCCTTGTATTCGTTCTATCTTCCTTTCCTCTCCCCTAATTTTCACGTTTCTTCTAACCACTTCTCCTTTTCTCTACCACCCCTACCTTTTCATTCATTCTGATATCTATTTCTCTTCCTTTCTCTCCTCTTTTCACACTTTCCTCGCCCCTCATAGTTTCTTTTTTTTTTCTTCCGTTCTACTTCTTCTTTTGTCCTCTTTCCATTTCCTCCATTTCACCCCCTACTCCCACCTCGTTTTCTATTTCTTATTTATCCTTTCCCATTTCCTACTTTTCTTCGCTCTCTCATTTATTTCACTTCCACATATCCTCTCTTTACTATCTCTCGTTGCTTCCTTCATTTTGCACATCTCTCTATTTCATCCCTTCACCATCTACTCGTCATTTTCCTCTTTTTGCCTTGTTTGTCCTTCATCATTCCCTTCTTCCCCTATCATCCCTCTCTCTTATTTCTACCTCTTTCATTCCTTTTTTTTTTTTCCCCCCTATCTCCCTTACTCTTCTCATAATCAACCCCCAATCCTATCCATTCCCTTTTCTCTTTCCCACACACCTCACACCTAGCATTCAAGGTCGATTGAATCCTTTCTCCATTTGCGTCATGTGGTCATTCTAGTCTCTTCCACTCCATTATCATCCTCTTCTCTGCCGAATCTATTTCTTTCTTTTTGAGAGTTTTGTCGTATATTTCATTCTCGCGCCCTCTCGAGGGGGCATCACCACATCTATCCATAATCACATCTTCTCATGACATTTTTGTCTTGGAGGATACTATAACATCCGTCACTCACCACTTTCCATTCTCCCCAACAAACATTCGCTCTACCTTTTAAAAAGTAGATTGAATTATTCCCCCATACCGTCTACTTTCTTTGAAAGGACACTACTTTCATAGTACCCTTCCAAAGAGGGGCAAATGTAGACACCCCAATTTCACATCTATCCTAAATCAATTAATTCCCCTTCCTCATTTCCCACAAAAATACACTTCGAATTAATCAAATATAATTTGATTAATTATCCATTTCAAAATCCAAAAAATAATCTAATCCTCACCACATGTCATTATTCTCCATGTTTTTCTACTATTGAATTAAAAATTTAAATTCAAATCCTCACCCACCATTCGTGGTCCCCACTCACCTAAAATCCTCCACTTATGAATTAAAAATATAATTCAAATCCTCACCCATTCTTCGTGGTCCCCACTCACCTAATCTTGCCCACATTTTCAAACCACTCACCTAATCTTGCCCACATTTTCAAACCACCCACTTAATCTTGCCCACATTTTCAAACCATGATTACTTAAATTAATCTAAGTTAATCACTCCCCCAGGCTATAAATACAACCTTACCCTCTCCCTCTAAAGACACGGAGAATAAGCTTTCATGCCATATCTAAGTTCTTGCGTCCTTTGAGCAAAGAACATCCTTTTGCCTAGTCCTAATGCCAAAATAGTCTCATAATCCTTTTTCCCATCCAGTGCAAAGTAAGAGGATTGTTGTTGCAGGAAGGTCTTGCTCCGTCTTGAAGAAAAGCACCGACATATCACAAAATCTGGGCTCAATCCAAGTTTCCTATCCCATTCTGAGGTTTGCTTTAACGCGAACGCGAAAGAGGAGGTATGATTATTGGTATTTTACTTCCTTATTAGTAGTGTATTTTTCTTAGCTTACAAAATGAGTTCCAAAACTCATAGTATAGTAACCTTTATTAAGGAAATAGTAGGGAAAAAATCCAAAATCGATAGCTCATATTTTCCTCACTGTGCTACAACCAACAAAGTTCATTTGCAAATTAAATCTAATCTGAATTCCACTATCATAATTTTTGTGTGCCGATATATGAAAAATTGCGTGTAGTTTTGTAGGATCTTGATTTATCCACATGGTTAAGCAAAATGTTTTAAAAGCAAGCGGTGATGTACAAGAAAATTCATTTCTAATATTTAATAATCTCGCTACCATAAAAATTTGTTGGTTTTGTCAAGCAAGTTCGATGACAAGAATGTGTACAAAACCTGTTGTTTTAGAGCTTACACCCACTACTCGCATGAATGCAAAGGAATTTTTGTTGGGATTTAGGGGCAGCAGAATAGTGTTATGATTTAATAACAAACAAAATCATGCACACATGATCTAAACAATTCCCCACAAAATCTACAGCAGTGGAAGTATAAACTAGAATAATCCAAATCACACAAAAGTACACACACATAACAAGCATGTACCATGGTTCACCCAATGTGGGCTACGTCCACCAAAGATAGAGATCTCATATATATAATATAACAAGATATTACAAACTAACTCTTCTGCACACAAGAGTACATGTATCTCTACAAGAGTATCTCTTCCTCCCAGATCTCCAACCGGATCTGCCTGAGTACACTAAACCATGCCTCCATACCACCACTTGTGTCTCCTCCATATCTCTAACCAGATCTACCTAAGTGCACTACAACCATGCCTCTCAAACATAACTAGATCTCACATACCTGAAGCTACCCTGCATCTGCCACTGTGCAGCCAAGCTCTCACTGTATTGTGAATCTACAAATGAGACCTCTACAATATCTAGATCTACATGGATCAACAATACAATATGATCTCATGGATCTACAATGCAAGACTAGATCTACATAGATCTATAATACAAGATCTCACCAACATGTGGATCTACAAGAAGAAACCCTATGTGCTTTGCATACTATGCAAGCCATTACATGAGACTAAATAATACAAAGGAAATACAGTAGAAGACGTTACCCTCTTCTCACCATTCAGATGTACCTGTTATTTCCTTCTGTCCATCTCCTCTCCATGGAGACTTTGTCTTCATGTAACCTATTCTTTCTTTTTCTTCTTCTTCTTCATCTTCATCCTCTCGGTCTAGGAGAGAATCGAGGATCTAATGTGATCCCTCTCTTAACTCACACTCTAAACCCTAACTTTCACACTTATATATAAATATATAAAATTAGGGCACCTTAGCTATGTAATTACATCCAATAGATTTGCTTTAAAACAAAATCTATATTTAAAGCCCGTGACTTAAAAATAAAACACATCACACAGGTAATCGGCACCGGTTAGACCTAACCGCAAATTCCCACTTGCTCTGACCGATGTCTGTCCTATTTGACCGATGACGGGTTGCGGTTCCCACTTGCTATGACCGATGTCTCGTCTTGGCTCGAAAGAAGATGATTCTCGGTGACCTTTGGTTCCCCCTTGATCAATGATGGTTCTTTGTATTACCAGTCACTTTCCATTGCATGCTAATTGTGAAGCAATCTAGCTCCACAACCTAACAATCTCCCACTTGGAGATAAATTGTTGAACCTCTATACCTGTACCTGTACATCACCATCCTCTACACACTTTGTGAAGACCATCTATTATTTCCTTCAACAATTCTCTCAAAAAATAAAACCAGAAGATCAAACCATCTTCTCAAACCAAGAAGATAAAACCATGACTTACCAAACTTGCACGAAGCTACAACTGATCCATGACACCAAGCCTCAAGCTCCCACTGAATCATAACACCAAGCCTCTCATGCAGCCAAGCCATCATGACTAACACACCTACAAGAGCTCCCCCTCAAACTGAAGTTTTGAGCCTCAATCGCATCCGTAGCCATACCTGTAAAACCAACCATGTTCTCCATCCATCTATCCATGTCTCCATGCAACCACCAATGCAACTGACCAAGACAAGTCAAACTAGAATATGCGAAAGAAAAACAAGATCCTGGGTAAAGATAACCCAAATGAGTTCTACCTGCACAATAGTGGGTGATCAATCCACAAACTCAGCATAACTCAAAGAATCCAAACACTGCAATCTGCAAATCCAATCCTGCATAAACAACTAGCATGTCCAAGACAATCATCTGTAGATAACATCTCTCAAGGAGTAACATAGTAATCAAGAGGAAATACAAACATCCCCTACTCATGCTCAAGGCATATAAACTGTGCTCATAGGCATCCATGTGAAAATCAAACATCTGCATCATCATAGACTCACAAAACTAAATCTATCCACATGTATAAACTCACCTATACATCCATCCATATCACCAGCTCTCCAGAAGTTCCAAGTCTGTCACCGACTAACTCCAAAAGCCGAATATAAATCTTGTGCTCATCAATGTCAATAACAAATAACCATGCTAAACCATGCTACTAATAAATAGTGCAAATACCAGCATACATGTCATCAACATACTCTGCACAATCAACCAAGATGAAAGCAAAACAAGGGCACCATCTAAAAATGGTAAATAACCACTATCACAAACTCAGTAACCAAACCGACCACGGTTTCCTAACCGACCCGAATCACTACTCGATGACTACGGTTACCAGATGACCGACCACGGTTAATCCTAACCAACACCGGTCTCTGTAACTAGCAGATGTTCTCTTTTAACCCTTAAAACTCAGAAAAATTGCACTATCATCTTCACCCAGTTGAATTTAACCATCAACTGTAATCCCATAAGGATATCCAAGCACCACAAAATAAACTAGAAGTGACATCACAAAGTAATAAACTCAATATACTTGCAAATCCATGACTGCTCGTCCCCAAAACCAACGCGTGCCTCTCGCCACTCTCAATAGTAGCAATCTCCTCTCACTCTACATGTGCATCATGTATCCAATCCTACAATGCCAACAACCATGGCTTGCTCCCACTGAACATGAAATCCCCTACACCTCTAATATGTCAGTGAGAAATAAAACCAGATGAAAGAGAATATAAAATGATTCCCTTCTTGTCAAAGAATACTTCTACATCACAGAAGTTTGGACTTCTTGTGAAGTAGGTGAATCACCTTCTTTCCATCCGTATGTACTCAACATCTCTCGTTACCTGCAACTGTGTCTAACCATGAATTTTCATTGAGGATCTCATCCTTAGACTAGAAACCCTTGTCCTCAAGATTCCACACAACCGGGAAATAAAAGTCAAACAACACCAAGAAACCATGGTGTAAATTTGTGCACACAATCCAAACATAATATCAGTTGCTCCAAACGAAAGAAATAAAACATGAACCATATAGAGATACCTGACTCAAAGTCTCAATGGACTAACCGAGCCAACTTCATCCTCTTTTTGATCCAAACCATGAAGTGATCTACATTGTTTCTTCCTTTACACAATGTGTCAGAAACTAGATCCTTCAAAATAGGACACTGAACCAACTGCCCTCTCTTGCTGCAAAAACCCTATACAGATAAGTTGCCACAAAGACCAACCACGGTCATCCCCTAACTAACCATGGTTAGTTGACCAGATTGGTTCCTCTGTGACCGACCTTAGTTCTCAGACCGATGTCAATGCTGCTGGAATGAACCCAATGCCACACAATTTGGCATAGAACACCACACTAGGTGCCTACTTCGACCAAAGCCGATAGTTGGAATGAGCTAGTCATTTCAAGAAGCATCCAAATCTCATACAAAGAACAATACAACAAATCCATGCAATAAATTACATCAAGATGAAATACATCACCTTACCAGCACCAAGACACTCAACCGCATCTTCAACTTGAAGAACATGTTTCTCTGATGGAAACCTCATCTTTGTTTTGTGCTACGCCTCTCTACCGAAGCCCGTGCATCTAACTGCACCAAAGGATGCATAACTGCTCCTTTTCTCATTCTCATATCTAGATCTGCAGTCCCAAACATGCATGTGTAACCAAAATAATATAAGCACTGCAATACCAAGGTAAAACCATACCTCAATAACCGGATCTGTAATCTGACCAACATGCTTGTGCCTCCAAGAACTGGGGACACCTCAACAAACAAGATACATTCTATGTATCTTTCCATTTCTTCGATCTGTGATTTTCTGTTTATATCAGTCGCCAAGAATCACCACGGTCACCACCTTCAGTAATCGACCACGGTTACCCGCCGACGCCGGTTGCCACTTAATCGACGTCGGTCATTGTGCTCTCCAGCAACCTTACTCTTCCAGCTCCCACTTGAGATTAAATATCTTCCTATGATCTTCTCATCAGGTAAAACAAACGTTGCTCTGATACCAGCTGTTGGGATTTAGGGGCAGCGGAATAGTGCTATGATTTAATAACAAACAAAATCATGCACACAGATCTAAACAATTCCCCACAAAATCTACAGCAGTGGAAGTATAAACTAGAATAATCCAAATCACACAAAAGTACACACACATAACAAGCATGTACCGTGGTTCACCCAATGTGGGCTACGTCCACCAAAGATAGAGATCTCATATATATATTATAACAAGAGATTACAAACCAACTCTTCTGCACAAGAGTACATGTATCTCTACAAGAGTATCTCTTCCTCCCAGATCTCCAACCGGATCTACCTGAGTACACTAAACCGTGCCTCCATACCACCACTTGTGTCTCCTCCGATCTCTCTAACTAGATCTACCTGAGTGCACTACAACCATGCCTCTCAAACATAACCAGATCTCACATACCTGAAGCTACCCTACATCTGCCACTGTGCAACCAAGCTCTCAATGTATTGTGAATCTACAAATGAGACCTCTACAATATCTAGATCTACATGGATCAATAATACAATATGATCTCATGGATCTACAATGCAAGACTAGATCTATATAGATCTATAATACAAGATCTCACCAACATGTGGATCTACAAGAAGAAACCCTATGTGCTTTGCATACTATGCAAGCCATTACATGAGACTAAACAATACAAAGGAAATACAGTAGAAGACGTTACCCTCTTCTCACCATTCAGATGTACCTGTTATTTCCTTCTATCCATCTCCTCTCCATGGAGACTCTGTCTTCATGTAACCTGTTCTTTCTTTTTCTTCTTCTTCTTCGTCTTCATCCTCTCGGTCTAGGAGAGAATCAAGGATCTAATGCAATCCCTCTCTTGACTCACACTATAAACCCTAACTTTCATGCTTATATATAAATATATAAACTTAGGGCACCTTAGCTATGCAATTACATCCAATAGATTTGCTTTAAAACAAAATCTATATTTAAAGCCCGTGACTTAAAAAATAAAACACATCGCACAGGTAACCGGCGCCGGTTAGACCTAACCGCGGCCGGTTCCCACTTGCTTTAACCGATGTCTGTCCCCGTCGACCACTAATGACGGGTTGCGGTTCCCACTTGCTCGACCGATGTCTCTGCCCCCGTTAGAACGAAGACGCTTCTAGGTGACCGTGTCGGTTCCCCCTTGACCGATGACGGTTGTTGTATTACCAGTCACTTTCCATTGCATGCTAACTGTGAAGCAATCTAGCTCCACAACCTAACAATTTTTAGCTATATTCTATGGTACTATTTTTAGTGAATTTTTTTGCTAGATGTGATTCCTCTAAAGGAAAAGAATTCATTGACAGTAAGTCCTGGTTTTTTTGTAACACTTATGCTCACATTGTAATACTTTTGTCTCATATTTTTATGTGGGTATTGTTGTTGTGAAGGCACGTGTTCCTGTGTGAAAGAAGTGGGTGTGAGGAAGCATGTGTACAGAGGAATAAGGCAAAGGCCATGGGGCAAATGGGCTACAGAGATGAGGGATCCGCCGAGGGGTGTCAGGTTTGGCTTAGTACATTCTCTACTTCAGAAGAAGTTGCAAGAGCTTATGATGTTGCATCGACGAAAATCAGAGGCAAAAAAGCTAAGGTTAATTTTATTGAGGAAATACCCTCTTCTTGTAGCTCAAAGGAGTTGCAGGTAAAGTCTATGAACAAGTGAGAGTTGTTCATGAAGATTTTGTAGACCTGCTTGTACAATTAATAAAGCACTTCACTCTCTTGTATTAAGGCCCTTATATTACTTTGGTGCCTTGAGGCATTTTGCATATATCGCCCCATAAATTATGGGTTGTTATGCACTTTTACATGCATTTGTGTGTTAAATTAGGTATGATGTTTTCTTCAATACTCTTTATGTATACAATGAATTAGTGTCAGATTTTGTAAGACATTTAGAATTTTTAGTTATTTTAGATATTAAAATACAATCATTTTGAAATATGATTGTCATAGGTGACAAGTACATATATTATTTAAACATCAAAATAATATACATATAGAAAAGACAAATTTGACATTTATATTAAATTTTGAACGCCAAATAACGTCCATGATCTGAAATCAAATGAATATATACTTTTCTTGCTTGGTGGGTGTTTAAACAATGGATTGGCAGATGTTGAAACAATCAATGCCCGTGTTAGCGATGAATCATTAAACATCACGAATAACTACTCTAATGAGTTGTATAATGATTTCTATGCGATAATTGTATTTTAGCTTAAATTTGAGTCAATCTATTCAAAACACTCTTTTGTTTGACAAGAACTCCGAGTCAATAGTTTTTAATGTGAAATGATAATTAATATGGCTTTGTAATAAAAAGATAAATTCTTGGCATTTGTTACATTATACTAAATTACTTTTGCAAAATATATGGGTTGACATCCAAAGCATGTAATTATCATGAATACAGAGACATAATTTGAATGATTGACTCATCTAATCACTATAATGGAAGAAGCCACTAGAATGTTAGATGTTCGTAGTAGCTTGCCATAGATTATAAAGAGTTGTTTTGTCGATAGTTGTATACGAGACACTAACATTGGCCACCAGTTCACATGAATAGGTAAACATGAATTCCACTATTGGATTATCTATTCATCTCAACGGTATAAACTTAAGGCTCTGCAACTTATTTTACACATACAATCTATAATATAGATTATTAAGCAAGTCACTTTCTTGTAAAATCTATATATACACATGCTTCTCTACATATTTTCCATGCATAAGTAATGGTTTTGTTGCATTGAAAGGGATCATTTATCAACAATTTTTTATAGGCTCATCAACAACACAAACATGATAATCCAATAAAGAATTCCCTTTAAAAAGTTCAACAATATGAATTGACTTTAATCTAAATATTAATGAGAGGTCAAGAATGGTCAAATGAGATAGAAATTAATTATAATGGAAATGCTAAGAGAAATAAAAATATTAGGTGTTGGGGTCTTACAACCCATACAAAATCATCCAAATGGTCTTACAATATATGGGGTAAGCGTGATTTTAGCTATTGGGGGCTTTTAGATAGGCTATGCATCTCCCACGTTTCTCTTATTGAGATCATCTTTGAATCCATTTGGGTTGTGCATGTCATGTGTGAGAAACATGTTTAGAAATTTAATTGAAGGTGTAAACTTTTAGACATTATTTTCATGAATTTGTCGTTGTCATGCCTTGGTAAGGTGTTGTTTCTTTCTTTGTTGGAGTTGGGTGAATTTATGTTTGAATACATTGTGCACTTGGTGCGCTACCAACATGGATGCCTTAGTTCCCATCCACAGTTATTTAACGATTCACCCATTTCATTTGCAAAAAAATGACCATGTCGACCATCACAACCTCTACATGTTGAAAACATTGAACCTTCCGCTTGCAGGTCCATTGCACAAATTACCTGGTGGACTAATTTATGGAAGCCAGGGATGATCGATTATAACACAAATCTTTAAAAAATCGAAACGAAATGCTGACAACAAATTTGTGGGTTGAGACATGCATTGTAAATGGTGCAATAACAACCGTCAACATTATTTATGGCATTTCCATAGTGCGCCCGATCTACCACTTTTCCTGTCATCAAAGTCGACAAATATTTTGGAATCCCAACAACATGTTGCATATTCCGAAGCAACCAATTTCCAAAGGGAGTCGCAAAAACAATGCATATTAAACTGGCTTCGGCTTTAACTATCCTCAAGTTTGAGGTCCTCACTTTGTAGAAGGCCACAATTAAAATTATAAACACCTAGAAACATGGTCTTCTATTTACATTTATCTCTGCAGTCCCCTAACCTACAGATATTTACCTTTCACCTCTTTCTTCTTTTGGGCAGTGCTCAATAATGCCTCATGCCCCTCTACTTCTAGTCTAAAAATGAAGCACACCAAAGTTCTCTCCACCGCTTCCCCATTAAAAAAAAAAGTCCCCTTCCTCCTTCCCCAATAATAACACTCTACACTTCTCAACATGTTGTATATTAATACATTTTACATGTAACTCTATATAAAAATGATGGCCATATTTTAAATATTTAAGTTGTATGAGAGAGTCAAATCAAATATTTGTAACTATTTTATGGCTAAAATCATACAAAACATCTAACTCGATGTCACATTCAAACCACGAGTACAACTATAAACAATGTACCTTCATTTCTAAAATATAATCTACCTTTTTTGCACTGTCAAACTCTCTCTCTCTTCTCTCTTGTTCCACAAAATCATCTTTGATCTCTTCACTTTTGAAATCAATTGTTCCTCCATTTGGTCTCCACATCGGGTTGCTACCTTTTCCAAATTGTTTGATCACTTACATGTACTCAAATTTCGGATGCCCCTCGCAACGTATATTTTTAATTAATGCATTTCTAGGCTTGTTTCACATTAGCAACAACTCCTGCACCTTCGACTAGACTACTCCACTTCTTTCTTTACTACTCTACTCCACTTTTGGTTCTCCCAATTCTTCCCTTTCGGCGTTCACATTGCACTCCTCACGTGGGATTGTCCTGATTAAAAATTGGGTTAAAATAAAAATTTGACTTGTATTTCACAAACCCTAGCCGGCTGCATGAGGTTTTAAGCGCTAGAAATGAACAAGCTTGATTTTAGGTTGGTTTGAAACCCTAATCTTATACGTGTGGACGGTAACGTTAAAACGGCGGCTTAACGCTAAGGCCTGCCTCAGATGGGGCTCATGTAGTTTGTAGCATAAATTGCATGGGTATTGAGGGCGGTGACTTCAACTAAGAGCGGAGTTCAATAAACCCTCTGCGGGCGATTTCGCGGGTCACACAGGCATTGACGGATTCATATCAGAAAGAAGAAACCCTTAAATGTTATAAGGGATCGCTCGTGAGTAATGGGAAGAACGAAATCTCCAGAATCGAGGGAAAAAGAAAGAAAGCGAGTAGACAACGATGGGAAGAGAAAGGAAATGCTGGTAGGGCATGGCTGAAAATGGTAAGGCCAGTTGGATTAAATGATGGTAGTTGTCTTGCATTCATAGGCATGCTAATACTTATCCTTTCTTTACATTTTTCTACGAGATTCTTGATTAAAAACCCCGATTTACAAATAAGGGTTTTTTCATAAGCCCTAGTTTTTGAGTTTATCTAGTCGGAGCCAACATATGCATCAATACACTCATGCACATGTTGGAGCCAGCATATGCTTCATGATGTCCTTCGTGGACTGATTAGCAATGTCCAGGTTCTGCACGATTCTTGATGATTTTGCCGTTCTTTAATCTCTCCATATTTTACTGATTTTTTTCATTTTTCTTCACCAACAGTGGTTTCCCACGATTTTGATTTTGCTAAAGCGAGAAAATATTTGTCTTTTTTCCGCGAAATCTTCGCTGCTCGTAGAAAAAACAAAATCTAAGGAAACCATTGTTGCCTGCATATGCATCAATACGCTCATGCTCATGTTCATTGTTGCATGAGCATACTTAAATGATGTCTTCCTCCTGTTCACTCGCCAGCTTCGTCATGTCCTCTGTGTCCTGATTAGCAATGTGGAGGTTTTGCACGATTCTCGATGATCTATGCCTTATTATCTCTCCGTATTTACTGATTTTCTTTTTTCGTCGGTTGATTTTGATTATTCTACTATATTTTGCTTATTTTCTTTTTTTTAAAAGTTGATTTTAATTATTCTGCCAGTAGTGAAGATTCTACGGACGAAAACGAGAAAAGATTTTTTTGTCTTTTCGATTGTACAGTCCTCACTACTGGTGGAAAAATTGAAGGAAACCATTGTTGCTGAAGAAATGCAGTAAAATTGAATTTAAAAAATATTATATGGTTTGAATTCCTTTTGAACCTAGTCTCTTTTGGTGTGACTGTGTTTGCTATTCTCCTAATTGTTTGGAATCGTTGTTTTGGTTTTGAGCAAGGTGTGGATGTAGTGATGCTCATGATGAAATGAGTATGAAATGTTGTGTTTGTTAATGACTATTGTGGTCCTTTATGAAATTGGATGGATTACTGGCTTGTCTTGGGTTCCGACTCCAAAAGTGATATCATGTTAGATGCTTTATCTGTAACTCTTATTGTGACTTGTAATGGGTTTTTGTAAATTGGTTAAAAAGATCTGTGGTAGCATTAAGGAGAAGCAAGTCGGCATTTTATGCTGACAAAACTTTTTGGAAATTGTGGATGCATGTAGAAGGAATTACTGATATAAATGAAAATTATTGTGTACATCGAGGCTTGTAATTAAAAGAATGGAGGAATTCAGAGTTGTTTTTAAGTTGTGAGAATTGAAATATGAGCTTTATAAATAACTTGGGATTGTACTCTCTCTGGCTATTGGTGAGTGGACTGGTAAAGTAAATTTGAGGTTGTTTGCTCTATTTGATTCCTGGATACTTCTAGATGATTGATAAAAGAAAAGGAAGAACTGAAGTTGTCTGTCGTACTAAGTACGAAGATTTGCATGCAAGACCTGTAGCCTAACCATGTAGTACACTGTTTGCATTAAAATAGATAGTTATTATTGTTCATAACCTTAGCATGATTTAATGAGTGGATTAGCACATATTTGATCAATTCCAATTGGGAGAAACATGTGTATGACGGATCTGTTCCCACTGATTTGCATCCTGTACATGAATACTTTTAAAAAAAACTTTAGTCTTGAATGTCATTAGGCTTGCCTGAGGTTAATATCAATCTAGCACATGTGACTGATATATCACCTTGAACTACGTGCCAATGTCATTAGGCTTGCTGAGGTTAATATTAATCTAGCATTTGCTTGATATTTGTACACTTCGAATAAATGAACCTTGATAAGGTTGTCAAGAAGATATTTGGCTGTAATACTTTCATGACAATCAGTTCTACTACAAGGAACAACCAATAACGTTGTTTGAAATTATAATATTGGTCTGAATGTTGAATAGTTCATAAATAAAGCAAGTTCCAGTAAGAACCCTGAACATTTGCTAGCTTTCATTATTGTAGTGATTGATGTAATTGAAAAGAGATTGCTGCACTATCAATTCTGTAAGAAAACTATGCTTTCATTATTGTAGTGATTGATGCAATCGAAAAGAGATTGCTGTGCTATCAATTGTGTTAAAAACTATATATTTGATACTTGAATGAGGATTATAAATAGGAATGATCATGTGTTTTCTCGTGAGGCTTCATAATGTTGATGAATATTGTTTAGGTTGTTTGTAAAATGGGTCGTTAAATCTGAACACACTAAGAACTAGAGTTAACCCTAGTCTTCTTGGATTAATTGTTTGGAAACTATTATGGTGAGAATGAGGAAAATTTAAACCTGTATCTCGATCCTCGGGCAATTCATTGATCTATTCAAAGGCCGTCAATTATACGTGAATAATATAATCTGAATTCTATAAACACTTTAAGGGAAAAGGATTAATGTCTAAACGGTTTATCTAGGATGAGATGTGAGATTTGAATAAATATATTTCTTGCAGAAGTTGGAGTAAGAGCATTTATTCAATTTACATCAAAGATTGGTTTGTATGTGACCCTCTTTTTCCCGTGTGATAGTTAGCTCTATTTTGACAAAAGAGAGGTAGTTGAGTATGGTATTTATGTGGTGGTAAGACATTAAGGGTGGTTATTTGTTTTGTTGTTAATGTTAGTACCTACAATGCATGATAATAGGGTTGTGAGTCTATTGATATCACAATCACTTAAAAAGGTAAATTCAAGGACTATGTGGCAAATTTGTGTGAGGAGAACAAGAACCATTCTAAAAGTTGACACAAGGTACTTTTGGAGGTTTCTAGAGTTTAAGGGTTGAGACCTAAGTCCATGTTGATCATGTTAACAACTATGATCGAGATGATTGAGTTATGGAATGATAAGTTGATATTTATCTCTAAGAATGTGAACATTATAAGATGGAATGATAAGTTGATCATTGTCTCAAAGAATGTGAAACATTATAATATGAAAATTGGGGAATAGATAGATTATTCAAATGAGTTAAAGAGATATTGAGGAAATATGGAAGTGAAGTGGGTTAAACCCATAGGGAAACTAGTGAATAGTTAAAAGATAATGACTAGTTATTGAGTTATGTACACAAACTTAGACAAAGTTTGTGGTAATAAATGTGAAAGAGGAGTAAAGGGTGTTGGACATGGTGAACACTTTTGTCTAGTGGATGAAGTATACTAATTTTTAAAAATTCATACATTTTTAGCATTTGTGTGAAAGATGAGTAAATTTTGTTCTTGGTGAATACCTTTCTCTAGGGATGTAATGTAATAATTTTTAAAAATTCATACATTTTTTTGTGATTGGGAAGAGGAATTGTTACAACATGAGTGGTAAATCTAACAAGGTTTCCAATGCATAGAGTAGGAGTAATGTTTTGTTGATAGAAATGAGAATGAGATTTTGGGTGATTACATGGAGTTTATGTGAGATATGAAGATTCCTTAGGATATGAAGGTTTGAGTACATCTCTCTTTCTATTATACCAAAGTAAGAGGATCAATTTGGATGTTGGTGAAAGAAAAACACAAGTGGAGGATTGGTAAGACATTTTGGAGTGGATAAGAATCAAGCCTCACTAGTAGAGTTATTTTTGGCCACATGTGTGCACAAATTCCTAACAATAGTGTAGGGAATGCTAGTAGGCCAAAGGAAGATTGTAGAATGTAGGGTTATACCAACCCTTTCCCATACCAAAGATGGAACAATGTAGAATTGAGGATGAAAGCATGTTTTTTTGTAGAATGTAGGGTTGTACTAACCCTTTCCCATATGTAGAATGAGGATGAAAGCATGTTTTTTGTCTTGGTATTACCTAGGACAATTTATTCTATATATTTTGATGTGGGCATTCTTACAAAGATGGATAATTTGTTGCTTGTAGGAAGATAAGTATTGAAATATTTCTTCAAAGAGGTGGTAAGTCTACATGTGTTGTGGCACATTATTGTGTCCGACATGGAAATCAAATTTGTTGTCTAATTTTGGTGAACACTATGGAAGAAGTTAATCACAATTATGATTCAAATTAGCATACAAGTAGAGACATGAAGAAACAAAGGTGGTGAATGTAAGTCTTGGAATTTTTACTCAAATGTTTGGTAGATAATCAAAGAACATTGAATTTGGTATTGGAACAAGCATAATTCATATATATAATAAAGCCACCATTAGAAGCATTGAGCAATCACCATTTTATATATGTATGCAACAAAAGATGATAATGATGACATAGTTAGGAGCATGAGTAAAAAAATTGTGGAACATATGAGGAACGTGTGCCAATAAGTGCATAGATAGGTGGAAATAAAATCACATATGTGAAGAGAAGGGAAGTTGAACTTGGAGACTTTATTTTGGCTCATTTGTAGAAGAATAAATTTCTTAGAGGCATATATGACGGAGTTAAAGAAGAAGAGGAGAAGTTTGCAACATATTTAGTGCACTAAAGTTATACCCATATCACAAACTTGGGAAAGAATGATGTAAAAGATGAAGAAGTTGATTGGAGACGATAAATGCCAAATAAGGTATGCTAAGAAGTAAAAAGGGTGATTGATACCAGGATTAAGAAGAATGCAACAAAAGACGGTAAAATAGAAAGGAGATGTGGATGAAATTGCTCCTTGAAAGTAGTTGCATCACTTTTGGAAGTCTCGAGGGAAATATCCAAATGTTTGAAACTTAATGACCACCCTTTCACTCAATACTAGAATTATTGCATATTAATATATGGCTTTTCTACATTGCCCTTGAAAACCTACCATTGACAAACAATTGGTGACATTATTGATTTGTGACAATTTGCATGAATTTATGCAATCTATTATCTAGAAACATCCATCCACATTGCTTTTACTAGTAAATTTATTCAGATTACAATTCAAGTACTTAAAAAATACACTTCTAAAGCATGATACACATACATTAACCCATTCAAAATCTGCTTATGGAGGCATCTTTTAGTTTTACTACTAGATGACTACATGAAGCATTATATATGCCATATAAGTTACTAAACACATTTCCTTAAACCCACACTACTCTATTTGACAATAATGCCCAATTTGTGTAGGGAAAAGCCGTTTTGTCGTGGGGTGTTGTTGGAAGAGTTTCTCCTCCACTTGGCCCCTGTTCTCAGGAACATGGGAGCCTATTGTGAGGCCTCCATATGGCTGAGTGGAACAATGGCTTTAACTAAGAGTATTCCTTGGAGACTCTAACCTTAATTAGCGGGGTCAGTATTGCTAGATGTGGTCACTAGATGGTTTATGTTGCTCGGTATCTTTGGGGAGAAGTTTTAGAGGCCAAGTCCTACTAGTAATTGCCTTATTAGGCATGAATTTGGTCAAGGGGTGATTCTCAAAGAATGCACTCGGAGACCTAAACAAGGAACTCTTCTAGTTCGGAAAATTAGGTAAAACATACACATGAAAATCAACTAATAACTATTAGAAGTACTTTTCATGCATATTCTATACAACGATATAACATCACAACACTTGTCTCTTACTTAATTACATGATCTAACAGGATATGCTATATTAGGAAAATATACCTTTGCATACATCACCACAATATGATCTTATTCGTAACACCTATCATTACATTGTCTCAAACATTTCTATATTATTTAGTTACATGAGCACATAGGTGCATGTTATATTTCGAGATAATGAAGTTATATCTTAGGAGTGGTTGTCATGCTAAATGTCTAGCATGCAAAATTGAAAATTTTGGCCATGACAATTAAGCCCACACTTGAAAATTTCCTCTTCCGGTCCATTACGTGTGAACTCTTCCTCTAGTTAGTTTGTCCCTAGTTTCATCCTCATTGTAGCCCTCGAGAGGAACATGCTAACAAGATTTTCAAGTGTGTTTAAATGTGCAAGGATATATGCCCAAGTCGACTAATGTAAACTAAGATTTAAGAAAGAACAATTGCTCTCAAAGGCCTAGAAAAGGCCATTTTTGGCCATTTGCAATTAGTAAACACCCTCCAGAACCCTATAGGGAAGATTCAAATCACTTGAGTGGTGTCGAGAACAATGAAGTCATCCAAGGTAGTTTAGGGAAATTTGGTGGAAGAAATTTAAGTCAAGAACAACTTGTGCAATATTGGGTAATTTTGGGCACATGGAATGAAGGCTCCAATGGTGAAATCCAACTTGTTTGGATGATTTTGGGAGTTTCGGAAGGAGTTGGGAGACAAACAAATAATCAATGGAAATATATTGTAACCCTCTACATGATGGATATATCAATTTTGTTCCAAGACTCAAGAATATTATGTGAGAATCCAGGACACCGCAACTACCCCTTCAAGTCAAGATTGAAATAGGCCCTAAAATGAAATAGAAGGCAAAATTGGCTCCTGATAATGGTTGGAATGATCTCAACAAGTGTTTTGGAGTCAAAATCATATAATGTTTGACTCCAAAACACTTTTCCATGCTCTCGAGGTAGAACAAACACTCTTGGTGTCCAAATTTGCACTCCACGGGTGACATCAACACTTCAAAACTCCTTTGTTGCACTTTTTCACCCTCGAGTCCTTTTGGATTGTCCCCAGGTAAAAATGGGACAAGGGGGACACCAAAGTGCAAGCTCCCATCATTTTTGAGGTTTCGTCACTTGAGAACATGACTTTTGGGTGTTAAGGTGAGCAAATGAGAGATTTAGGTTGCCTAACACATTTCATGATCACCAAATCCTCATAGTCACAATTTTTCACCCTCTCTATCCCCTTGGTTTGTCCCCAAGGTGTAAAGGGACACAAAAACGTGACCCCCTCATGGAAAACTTTTCGCAACTCACCCATCATCACTTTTGCACCTAAGTTGCATGAGACTTGCAAACCTTACCCCCCCTTCCATGTGCTTGAACCCAAATCACACTTTTTCACCCATGTTGTCCCCATTGTCCCCAAGGTGCAAAGGGGACAAGGGGGACACAAAATTGCGACCCCCTTCCTTCCATATAGCTCTTGGTCATGTGAAAACTCATTTCTAGCTCCCAATGACCAAATTTTAGCCCATGATGCTCATTCATAGCCCTCACTTTCTAGCATCTCACCCATAAGGAACCAAAAGATGCCACTTGTCACCATTTGGTGCAAGTCACACTTTGTGTCCCCATTGCCCCTCTCGCACATGTGCAACTCAACTTTAATCATCCACCAACTCCAATAAAGCCGACGGATTCAAAACATGAGTTAAAACTTGCAAGAAAAATGACTAACTCCCTCACCTCACATACTTAGTCATTTTCAAACTTTACAATGCCATGTTATTTCCTCCAAAACCTCCACCACTATTGTATAGGTATGTTGCTAGTTTGTTCTAGATATCCATGCTCTGAAATTGAAGAATGCTCATATCTCCAAAACGATGCACCCAATTTTTACCAAAATTTGCCAGTGTACTCCTTCCAAAAATGCCTTCAAGATGATTGTAAAACCACTTGTCATGTATGCTCTATACAATTTTCATTAGCCATGTGAAATTTGAGACCCAAAGGTTTCTTTTCGGATCTACGAAGTTCTTGTGAAAGAAAAACCTAAAAACTAAAGCGAAGTCTAAAAACCTAAAATTTTGAGATCAATTTTGTTGCAATCTGACATCCATAAGACCTCCTAAAAATAGGAAGTATGCAAGTCATCACATGTCAAAATATAGTAAGCTTTCAAGAATGGTAAATTATCAAGTATTCAACACCATGCACTCTAAACAAGCAAAAATCATTAGAAAATGAAAATTGGGAAAACTTACTAAAAATAGCTATCCTAGATAGGACCTGCTAAAAATAGAAAGTCTTATGATTGGGATCGAGATCACTTTGTAACAACTCAAATTCCACTTATCTCATTGCTTTTTTCATAATTGAAGTTGTATCGTAGTTCAAACATGAGAAAAATCCCTCGCAAGCTCCCAAAACATTAGTCTCAAGGTGAATTATGCATGGCACACTTTGGTGCAAGAAGCTTGATCTAACTCATTCTAATTGTCACATAAGGGAATTAACGTGGTTGAAGCATTCGGAAGTTGTCATGGAGGTGAATATGAGGTTCAAAGGGGTAGCGAAAGAATGTAATGATCTCCACATCTCAAACTCGACCTTGTGCTCAAATCTTTTCCAGGAGGAAAGACATTGTGTGAATCACAACATGAAAATGAACATGGTAGAATGAACCAACATGTGTAAAAGATTGTGACTTGAACCACAGAACTACCGAGGTACCCAAGACCATCATGTCAGGGATCAAGAAGGCATCATAGGGGCACTCGGTGTAAATCTCATAACAATGTTTCTGAACACTTATTCAATACTTTGGAGTGTGCCCACAACACAAAAAAAGGAGATTGCAACCACAATGTTTATATCCAACAAGAGGTCGAGACACAAAATTTCATCCAAGGAACAATCCTTCTATTTGCAAGATAAAAACCTATTTCAATGAAAGAGATAAACATGAAAAAGTTTGAGCATCTTGAAGTTGATTTTATTCGAGAGGAGAAATTTTGAAGGCCAAGAGGAGTAAGGTAGTGATCTTCATATCCTAACTCCTACCTTGCATCAAAGAAGGTCATCATGATCCCATCACAAAGTGCAGATCTCATAACAATGTTTTGAACACTTATTGAAATGTTTCCATATCTCTCATAGGGAAGAGATTGCAATCATTATGCTTCAAGTCAACAAGTTCTTCATTAGCAAAGGTTGTCTTCATCGATTGATCAACCCTCTCTCTCTTTCTTCTTTCTTCTCTCTCCATATTCTAATTCTCCATTAAGAATGTACTTTTCACTATTTTTTATTATTCACTTAAGTGACCTTCAACTTAACATTGTAAGAGTCATTTTTCATTAATAAGAAAAGACTCACTTTCATTCCCTAGGAATATGAAAGGTCACAAGTGATGAAGAAAGGTGAAAAGTCATGTGGGGGGAGATGAAAAGATATTTTATAATGCTATAAATTGGAATGGATTCTCCATTCCAAAGGGGTTGGCAATTGTTGATTGTTGTAAGTTGTTGGATTTCACTACTACATCAAGCAATAAAAGCTACATTTCCTCTATCTCTTTGTCTATGTTTCTCTATCCTTTCTACTCTTCAACTTTGTCAAGATTGCGATCTTGTACAACCAAGAAATAATTTTGTGTGCTTGATTAATGGATCTGTAGAACTTTGTGTCTTTGGTTTATTAGTCTTGCTGATTGCTTACATTGTTGTGTTCTTCTAATTGAATGTGGACCTACTCTGGCTAATGTATGTGAATTCTATAAGTCTACTCACATCATTAAACCTCTCTCCTTATTTCTCATACTCCCTTTACCTCTCTTTCGAGAAAATTCCTCCCTTGTACACTATACAAACACTTTGTGACAAGTTTAGTGGAGTATTTACGTGTGATGCCCGGCCTAATGGCACCCAACAATATTAGTTAGTTTGCATTCAATAATGCGAGCCTCCCCATACCCAAGATGGAAGGGCTTAGTGCGGTAACGTTGGTGGGAAACCAATAATCTCCACTACGAAAAATTATTTCATCAACAAAGGTTATTGAGGCCATATCATTGGTGGTCAACTTATGTTTATGCGATATTTTATGAATCAATAACAAAGATGTTGTGATCATGTGTTTGTTATATTTTTGTACTACTTCGTTTGTTACTCAAGGCTATGTTGTTGAAGGATTCTCTTACTTTGGCTTCTTGAATGCATATGCATCACTTTCCTTAATTTTCGAGGAAAATATCCTATTGTTCTAACTCAATGATCACTCTTCACATTATACTCGAATTATTGCACATTGATATATGATTATTCTACATCGCCCTTGGCAATATCCCATTGACATACAATTGATGACATTATTGAGTTGTTTCTATTGACATGAATTTCGACAAATCTCTAACCCGACATGCCCATCCATATTACATGTACTAGTCCATATTACCTTTACTAGTCAATTTATCCATTCAATTCAAGTACTTACAAAATCTACACTTTTAAAACATGCTACACATACATTGACCCATTCAACATTGCTATGTGTTTGAGGCACCTTTTAGTTTTATTGCTAGATGACAATGTGAAGTATTGTATATTCCATAAGAGTTACTAAACACATTACCTTAAACTCACACTACTCTATTTGACAAGAATTCTCTAAGCACAAGTGCATACACATGGAAATCATCTAGTAACTATCAACAATACTTTTTGATGCATATACTACATAATGATATAATATGTCACAACATTCATATCTTACTTAATTACATCATCTCGCAGGGTATGGTATATTATGAAAATATACCTTCACATACATCACCACAATATGATCTTATTCATGACACATATTATTATATTATGTTACAAACATTTATCTATTATTCAATTACATGAGCCAAAAGGGCATATTATATTTCAAGCAATTCCATTACATAAAATTGGGTATACTCTCTTATCCCTTTAAACCAACATTTTCAATTCTAGATCAAAAGGTGGGGGGCAAAATTTGGTGATACTCACATTGCCTTGTTTTAATAATGTTTTTACATGACTTATTATATATGGTGCAATAACTTGTATTGATGACCAATTAGTGCCTTTGCCCCTATTTTTGATACTATATTTATTCTATGTTGTCAACTAAATATCTCTTTGGTATTGATTCTCCTATTTTGATGTGGTTTTTAGGGATCTCCACCTTGTGGCATTGAATGACATTCTTTCTTCTACGTCTTGGATTGATTTGAAGACCCCTAGACAGAGTTTTAGATGTAAACATGTCATAAGGCTATGAACACGTGCTCCATTGGTTTTAAGTCTAACTTTCAATGGTAAATATCTTCTAACTGGCCCAATTTTTTGAATTTATCTTTGTATCGATTACATGCCGGAGGGTTTTAATTCAAGGTTGATGGCTATGTAAGAAAATCACTTGGGGGATTTTAAATATAAGAAGAAAAGAGGCACTTATTAGAAAATTCATTACAAGTGCACCATACACGTATGCTCTGAAGGGACTAATTCTTTATTTTATAAATCTAAAGTACAATTGCATGCTTATGCCACTTGGGATTAGGTGAATGTCATGTAGAGTTGTATACCTTATTTACTATTTGACTAGAAAAATAACATATTGTTTAATTAAGGCAAAAATGGTAATTACATTCTTTTGAACACACTTGCAATTTTTATAGGCATTGAACAACCAAAACAATTCCTAGATAATAGGAACACCACATTGAAATATAAGACGTGCAACCTACACAATAAGTGATTGGTTAAACCAAGTGAACAATAATACTAAACAAGAAGATCTAAATATAATATATTCTACCCATCTAACAACCTACATGAGTAAGGATTGCCCACTTACATTATTTTTACTATGGTGAATTAAAAACAACTAGGCTAAACCTAACATTGTCTCAAGTGAACAAGAGATAAATTATCTAAATGCCTGAATTTTTTCTTATACAAATGAATTTGTGAACACATACACATTGTTCTTTTGTTAGGAAAAACTAGAGCTAGATGTTATATGTTGAACTTGTTTGGGTATGAAATGAACATGTTCCTTGATGTGCTTTGTTCACTCATGAAACCTTTGGATTATGAACATGTTTGAGAATGCCTTCATTATCTATATAAAAGTGAACCACCAACTCAACAATGACGTGGAGTTCCAGATAGACTTCTTTCACCTACCAATACCAGAAGTGGTTAGACACCATTAATGCACCAGAGTTCAAATTCAATTTTGAGTGGGATTTTGAGAGGATTGTAGAAGGAATTTCAAAATCCTATAGGTGGGAAAGATTGTCTATAAATACATGTTTAAAGTTGTGTTTTGAGAGCTCTAGAAAAAACCAGACTTAAGAGATTTATGAGCAACATTTGAAATTGTAAATTATTTGCCACCCTTGTAGTCCTATAGTATTAATCCCCATAGAGGATTGGTTAGTGTAGATGCCATAAGGATTTCCAAGAATAGATTTTAAGTTATATTGATAATTTTCTACTTTGTTTATTTTGTAAAAGTTCTAGAGTCATTTCGATCCGACTAGTACGTTGTCATTTATTTAGTTTAATTTCTTTTCAAATAAGGATTCCCTTAATGTACTAGTGTGAGGGTTCCACCTCACTTTACTATCTACTAATGGGAGATGAGTTTAACTCGAAACACCTTTCACGAGGCCCATGCACTTCTCACCAAGGTGTTTCATAGGTACAAAAAGTAGGGTCAACACAATTTATCCTTCTCTTAATTTGGTAAAATGGAGATGCTCGACTAATGCATGAGTGTGACTAAGAAACGTCACAAAGTTTCCCATATTATTGTGAACAAAATCCATTCTCTTTACAAGGTGCTATTTAAAATCAAAATTACCACATGGAACAAAACATTCCATAGTATAAGGTACTTATTTAAGGTTAACCCATGAACATGGGTTATGAAGAAGAACCTTTACCGAACTACTCAAATTCCTATGAAAATTCCTCCCACCGCAAAAGCTAATCTTAGCCCAAATATTCTAAGCCTAATATCTCATCACACATATCTCTAAGCCCTTTAATGGCACAATAAGGAAAACACATATTAAGTATTAACATGCGCACATGATTTTATTTGCTTGATGGGTACGAATACACCATCCTCAAGATAATTATAGGAAGCTTACCACATAAGCCACTGATAGGGGTGACTAACTCCTTTCTTAAGATCATGGAAGTACTTTCCCTTATGTCCTATAGAGGCATTACCTCTAAGGAGAGTTGCAACATTATAAGACTAACATTATTTGGTCCTTTCCTACTAGTAATGATGAATGGGACTTGAAAGAACTTACATCGGTTACCGTGCACTATACACACCATTATCAATTCCTTCCAAATCCTACACTTGGGTTAAACCTAGATCCAAAAGAATGGCCTTTTTATTCAACATGATGGAAGGGTTCCACCCTACTTCCACTTGTTTCTAAGACCAATCCACGATAGTGCCATTATAGCATATTACTAAAATATTTCCCCATGAATAACATTAAATTCCATCCCTTTAACTACACCTAAATTGTTATTAAATGAGACCATTACCCCATATTTATCTTATTAGTTGAACTTAAAATCCCACAAACACATATTATGGTAACTAACAACTAAGAGAGAGGAAATGTTTTCTAAGATTTCATGACATAAGATTGGTTCTTTTAATCCAGATATGCATTACTCATTGACCCTTACTTGGGTCTATATTGGTTATCAAGTCTTCTCCTAGGTTCTACTTCACAAGGAAGTTCCATTAACACATCCTTTATAAGCAACATCCTCCCTACGTGGGTATGAGTTATTTACCGCTACGGTGGTTCTCAACTCAGATTCATAAGGCCATATGACACAATGTTCATAAAGATTACTAGAGTTGTTTTCTCAATTGAGAAAAGACTCATCTACACACTATACATTATCTACCATCTTTGAAGATACATGTTAATACGTGACTTAACAATGGTCAAGGCAAGGCTTATTTTTAAGCTTACAACTTTTTTTTTTATTTCTTATTATCTTTAAAGGTATATCATTTTTGCAAAAACTGTTAAATCATATAACATTATCCTTTCACAATATTACGTTGTCCTCTTTCTTTCCATTATTCAGAATTAACATGTTATTCTCTTCAATCATGTTGACACCTCTTTTTACAATTGTCGTGTATAATCTACCAAGTTCTTGAGTTGGCCGATTATCTTGATTTTAAGACTACCCATGAGATCTTAAAAGTTCAACTTCCAAGAAGAGACACGAAAATATGAGACCACTAAAGATCACCTATATAATGAGATTCCCACTAGCTCTACTCCATACTTGAGACAACATAGTTTACTCCATGAAGTGAAGATTTGTCCAAGGCTATTATAACAAGGAAAACTATTTAAGTGCAATATAAGGTGACCATGATCAACTATAAATTGAGTGGCATAACAACACCTATCAATTAAGTATCCACATTCTTGTTTACAAATTACTATTACAAATGATATGCAAGATGATAAGTGAACCAACTACAATATCTTGAGTCATAATTTCTTTAACAAGACAATAAAGGTGTAAAAAGGTTGTCAAGGGATTGACACAAGTCACACTATCAACAACAATTTTTTTTTTACAGGCTTATGACACTAATACTTTTCAAGTTTTAGCTCACTTCCATACAAATATACAAAATTACAAGAATTTACCACAATTGACTAATTACACTATTCTACAATGCAGTTGAATTGTAAGGTTACAAAATGAAATTTCACCATTTATTTATTTAACACACATGCACAATGAAAGGAGTTCTTATTTATTTAATAATACAAGATGTACTATTGTTAAAATAAGATGCATTTCTATTCATGTCCCGATTACATATTTTCATTAATAAATTTTAAACTTTGATTTCCATAATCCATTCTAATCTTGCTTACGCTCTCTGTACCCTGTCAAGTTAGTGTAAACATGGTCAATGAAATAAACGTTGATGTGAATTTATCCTACGACTAACATTTTTCAAATATATGATTTTTTGTTTACAAAGAAATTCAAACACTTTTATGAAATAAAAGAGTTAAAATCACAGATTCAGTTTCTTTTCATTATCAAGATAGAGAGAGAAAAAGGAGAAATGAGAGAAAAACACCATATAACCCATAAACTATTTTGACAAAACAAGAGACATGAGGGAATTATATGGAGTCATGTTATAGTGTTGATAGACTTTTTGATAGTTATTCGGCTAAGAAAAGATTCTATGACAATTTTCTTATATTTGTAGCAAGTTTATATGAACATCCAATTCAACCAAGTGGCCTAGAAATTGAGTTTGGAAAAACCATTTTTCGAACTCAAACACACCATGTGTAAAGTTCCATCTACTCTTCTATTTATAGGGAGGACCAAGAAGTGGGTAGAAATTAAATCGCAACTAGGGTTCAAATGGCGACCACTTTTCTCGGAGCTACTCATCGTAATCGCGCTAGTGCAACTTATCGTTGAATGACTAGAGGCCTACAAAACCCCTTTGAAAAACAAGCTTCCAAGGTGATTTTATCGAAACTAAAGTTTGACTATGATTGTCCTCAAGAAATACTAGAGGTATGAGGGGACAAAACTTTGTTTCTTGATGCGGTGCCAAAATTGTGAGCCAAAACCAAATAGAATTCTTAACTTTTCAGCAACTGTTCAACACCGCAATATTAACTAGTGGACTCCTAGACGTGTGACAAAAATTTGTCAAACGACTATCTGAAATTGTTTTAGGGGTTGATGTGGCATTTCACATCACCGGTGAACATATCCAAAGCATCATTTTTGGCACGGGGTTTGGAGGGGTGTTTTGCATGTCTAAGAAAAATTGTGTTTTATTAAATTTTGCAAGAGTACAAGCGGAAAAATACCAAGAAGTCTCAAATTCAATTTTGTCATTTGGGAGGTTGTCGTTACCCCAACCCATCATCTAAGTTTTATATTATTACATAAAGTGATTCCAAGCAAGACTAACAATCAAAGTAATTCTTTCAAATGTGCAACCATAAGGTAAATTTAATGTTTTTGAGCTAGAACACATTTTCGATTTATACCAAAACTATATATATATATATATATTTATTATATATATATATATATAACTACACTTTCTTTGTATTAATTTCCAAAATGTAAAAAATGAAAAATATCAAAGCTAACACATGTTAGAAATAGAGAGAAAACCATGCACATTAACTAGACTAAAGATACATTGTACGAGGTGTCCTAGGCGGCTTTGCACGCATCCCAAGAAACCAAGTTTTGTTGTGCCATATTGTCAAACAATTCTTGTGCCTTTGACATGTTTTCACATCTTGTACAACTGCTATCATATTTGATTTCAATCTGGTTTGACAAACTGCCCATAACCGGTTCCAAGACTCCCGTTTGGTATAGACTCGAGAGGATGCTAGTAAAAGTTGTGGATTTTGGTTTCACAACTTCTAATGGCATTTAATTAAATACTTCTATAGTCTGCTCATCTAACCCATTATTGTATATCCAAAGAACAGGGCATTCCATAAGACCGCCTTTCTTTGAGCATTTTGTCAAATAGTTGTAGACTTGTACACATCCCCTTCATTCTACTTGCATTGCTACCAACGTACTAGCCGCTAGAGAGATGAATATCACCCTTTTCCATTACGTTATGAGAATTACATACTCTATTCCAAGGCATTTATATCAAACCCAATCTATGCAAATCTTGCAGCCATTGCGGTTCATAGATGACATGGGGATGAGGCATTTTTGTTTTGTTTGTAAGTCTAGCCAATGCCCCTACAAAGTATATAGAAGAAGATAAGGCACAAACTTTTTGGACGCATTCCCGCACCAAGCATACACATTCACGCATCCACTCCATGTTTACTTGGCCCAAATCCACACAACCACAACATGTTTAATCGGGCGCTTAGAAGATAAAATTTTAGAGCTTCCTCCGGATAATAAGCACTTTGCTAAGGCGCCATCCAAGAAAACATCTCCAAAAAACGCCACGTTTTTATCCGGATCTACAACTTCCGTTGGCAGCACAAGATGGAAAGATATTGGCAAGGGCATGGAGATTGCTAGCAAAGGATGTGAAAATATGTGAAGATACACACACACACACAAAGTGTGCGTGGGTTGGGTATATATAGCTATAAATATTTGGGTCTTCTTGATACGCACACCGTGTGTGTTTATTCATTTTATTTAATTGTTTTACTCCTCAAGAAAACAAAAAAACAATTATCTCGAGTGGAAATTTATGGAAAATAGAATTTATGGATCAATTGTTGTGTGGCGGTAAATGGTTATCAAATTTAATGTTGAGAATTAAAAGTGAACACACTCCATTACCGCCCAGGTACCATTGAAAAACGGCTCCTCAATGTAAATGTCATTTGTTATTATCATTATGCTGCAACAAATGAATTAGTAATTTATATTACCTCCTTATCCTTTTGAATGCTACTTGGAGGCCCTTTTCAAGAGAGGTAGGTGAGGTGATATCATGTTAGGCACTCCAAGAAAACCTAGGTCAACACAAGATGAAGATGCAATAACGGGAGGAGCACTACAGTTGGCCTTTCCAAGCTTCAAGGCCTCGAATGATCTTCATTCAATGGTTCATGGATTCCAATTAGATTCATATTATCTTTGAGGCTTCAAATGTAGTCTTGCAATATTGCACGACATCCTTCGTGTTCCATAGCCTTCACCAACGCTCATGAGACCTCTAACATATTGTGTGGACCACACTAAGAATCCATAGAATTGTGTGGACTATGCAATAAACCTGATATTGCAGAGTAGGACTGCACACTATGCAAACATTGTGCAATAAGCTTATGCACTCCACATAATGCAACATAGTACTCTATGGTGTACTAATAACATGTTTTTTCACTGTGAAGCTCACCGACAACACAAAATGCAAACACAAACTGACTCTATTTTTGATTGATACATGATTGCTTTGAGCTTGGATGCTCCTACATCATCCAAGCATCCATTACACATTTAATCGACACATTACATGATATAACTTGATCAAAAATTGATGTAATTTCTCACGATGACTAATAATAGTTTATGCAGGAAAATATCTGCTAGTTGATAACCCCATATACATCATACTATCATATGATGATATGTATATATATATATATAAGAGTCAAACTTGGAATGTTGTAGGATATGCTATCAGTCTAATCTTTCATTGTGATTGAGTTCCATTGGGACTTCTATAGTCTATACTTTGATAAGGATTTGAATTTGAGTTTGTGATTCTAAAATTGCTCTTAATTATGATAAAACATGTTAGGCCTGAATTTGTTGGCAGACCAAATTTCCTTATTAAGGCTACTTCATTTGATACAATATTTTATCCAATTAAATCGCAAAAACACTAGACATCAACAAGTATTTTCTTCATTACTAAATGCTCAAGGAGGAGAAAAACATATGAGATTATGCACTTGAATAACTTTTTACTTCCAGGTTTCGTGACTCTACTGAATTTTGAAATTTAAATTAGGAGTTATATGCGATATATGTAATGCATAATAGTTCTTTGCCGTTTTCCACAATACTACCAATAAGAAAGTATGATATATTTTAGTTTTCAATGTTCATTATTTATTATCTACATTGCTCTCACAAGTTCATATGATTATAGGATGGATGGGTCGTTCTTGATTCTTTTCTAGTATGCCGTTTGTTTGGGGCCCGTAGAAGGATGACCTGAGCTTCTAGTGCTGTGACTGTCTATACTTTATTTTCTGTTGTTAGCTTGTTTAGTCTTGTTTTTGTAAATCGATAAATAGTTTTTTTGCCTTGTTCTTTCTCTCTTATGTTTTGGCCCATATATATCAATGGGTCATCTTTTGTTACAGCTTATCGAATTTCTTATTCCATTAATATAATCTATCAATGAGTTCCAATACAAATATATTTTATAGAACTAAGTGTTTTTCAAAGTGTTTAATCTCTTTTCAATCCTTTATGAAAATAAGTTGTAATTCTTGTTCATGCTTTCCCCCTATGTTGTTTCCAATAGTGGATATGAAACCAGCTTGCAGCCACTTTTAAACAGCTTCTCTTAAAATACAATAAATGGGCTTCATTTCATCTTTGTTTTTTCAATGCGCTCTTTCAAAACATAACAGAGGAGTCAGAAGAAAGGATCGAAATCTAATGCTTAAAGTCCGAAATTTGCATAATAGACGAGCAATGGCATGCTTGATATGTGACACAGATAACTGAATTTAGGTGGCTCTCAGAGTGTGGGATGTTTAGTCTAATATATTGACAATAAAACTAAAGTTCCTAACACAAGTTCTTTGTTTCCATGGTAAATGACATACTTCGCCAGCTTGTAGATGTACATCTGAGTTGTGAATCAAACATACATGGGTTTACTTTCAGGCATACATACATGGGTTTGGACTCAAAATATGTAATGAAGATTGTTTACCCCAACAGTCAATGTATTATTTCAGACTGTTTTTTCAGGTGCAAGGTAGCAACTTTTGTATGGAGAGAAATGGCGGACTTCAAATATAAAAAATAAACGATTTGTTGGAAAAATACGATAAATAGAGGGTTTTCTGAATACTACTAAAAAAATTAACACAATTTTTTTGAATGTTGCTGAAAATGACAAAATGATTAAGTTGCTCGCTGTGTTATAAAAGTTATGCCTTATATTAATCTTAAATAATACTAATGGTAACAGAATTTTCAGATCCAGTGATTTTGGATTTTAAGAATTTTCTTATATTATAATTTATTGAAGTTTGAAATATACAATGTTGTAGAAGAAACCCGCTCAGCCAAAACATCACATGAGTTTGCAATACAGGAAATCAGACTAATTCCTCAGGTAACCATGCTCAGGTGAACGATGGAGGAAGAATGCATAAAGGATTTGAGAACCCTACCTGATCCAGGGATTGCACATGAGTGCAGAACACCCTCAAAATTAAGATATTTCCTTATATAAAAAAGGGAAATAAAACACAAGTGAAGTATCAGGTAGAAGCTCAACATATACCTTTCCTGGCAAACACAACAGAACAACTTACTACATCTCATAAATGACTTAAATGTTGATTGATTTGAACAAACTGCTAGAAAATTAATAGCATACACCAGAAAAGAAATCCACTGGTCCGGACCGAAGACATGAAAACTTATATAAGTCTGAATCAATATGCAATTTTCAAAAACAAAATTCAAAAACAGAACAGTCTAATCATCGGCCAATTTATACATTAAAGCCTCAATAGAATCAAAATTATGTTTGATGCAATGTAAAATCTGTGAACATTGACATGTGAATACAGTGAAGGAGAAATCTTATTCAGACTCTTGCAAACCGCTAAGTACAATGGAAGCCCCAAATAGGCCAACTGCGCCGGCAGCGAGAATGGCTGCTAGAACATTCTGAGCAATCACAAGTCCTTGAGTATCATCTGGAATGAGAACAACAGTGGCAATGGCAGCCACAACTAATGGTAACGAAACAGATGCAATTGCTGCAGGTGATGTAGAAGCAACATTCTCTGCAAGACTTAAAAGGCCCAAGTCTTCTGCTTTTGACAAAAGCCCCATTTTTTCAATAGATGAGAGAGTAAAGCCCAATCCCTCTGCCTTTGAAAGCAATTTAGCTTTTTCCACTCCACTTAAAACCTTTTTCTTCTCCAACTTTTTGACAATATCTACATCTACGGTTTCATCACCTTCAACAAAAATTCCTGCCCCAAACCACTGTTTCTTCCAATTGGCATCGTATGTGTTCACCTGCGTGACTTCAATTATTTAACACTACTGCTTCTCTTTGAATATATAAATTTCATAAATTGGAAAGAATACAACAAAATGTGAGAGCAAAAAAATCGAAGTTTAGTTATCTTGGATATTCCTCATTCCTGAGCACTGAGTCTAAGAA
This sequence comes from Taxus wallichiana var. yunnanensis, assembly GCA_018340775.1. Classification (NCBI taxonomy): domain Eukaryota; kingdom Viridiplantae; phylum Streptophyta; class Pinopsida; order Cupressales; family Taxaceae; genus Taxus; species Taxus wallichiana. Next base: position 588,776,562 of record CM031238.1, on the reverse strand, counting down.
GATCGATTATTCATGCCCCCAATAGTAATGGATGCTAAATGATTCTAAAGGATCTTATGTTTATCCTTCAATCAAAAGTTGAACTATCCCATCCAAAAGGGGGTCGCCAGTGTTAGGAAACCACAGACTTTACAGCAATCAATAAGCAGAAGGTTGAATAACAAGACTACAGTTTTACAAAAATAGAGATAAAAATAATTTATGGATTACCAAACATGCAAGAGACAAAACACCAATTTACGTGGTAAAACCCCAGCTGAGCACTTAGGGAAACATCCACGGTGCAAGATATCAAGCTTTTAGCTACTTTGGCTCTCCACAAAGATAAATACACCTAATTGGCGAAGTACAGTTAGGAATCCTCCTCCTAAAAATATAGTGGAAAAATGCCATTACAATTTTCCTTCCTAAAAATAAAATGCAACTTTCTTGAAACAAGGGATTGACTCCTTAATTGGATCCTCCTGCGACAAGAGTAGTGGGGCAAGCCCACCCACACCCCCCTTCAGAAAATGAGCTACAAACTGTGTCGCAAAGGGTTCAGAATTTCACTTTGTTGTCACATATCTAACAGCCAGTTTGGTAAATTGGTTGAAAAGAGGATTTAACTAGTAGTAACTTAGGAATGAGAGAACATAATGACTTCAAAAACTCATCTCACACAGCTGAAAAGAGTTTTGGGCAGAGACCCAAATGCAGGAACAAGGAAATCCGGAGAAGTCAAGTAGCTCAGTGACTGGGCAAGTCCACTGAGCTACTTGACTTCTCCGGTTTCCTTGTTCTTGGTTTCTACTCTCGAGTCCCAGCACGTCCAGTTTTCACCAAAGCTATTATTGACTGGGGGACATCTGGGGTTTCCCAAGCAGGGTGTGTCTTGAGGGAAACTGATGGAGATCACAATCAACATTCCTAAATAAGGAACCCATAAAGAGTAAGTGGCTCAATATGTCTAGAGCAGAACCCACTAGCTTGGGGGCAGTCCTGGCCCCTGGATTTGATTCTTATCCAGTCTAGTTTTCCCATGAGAAAGACGTATACAAGCAAGCCCAATGTATTATCTGCAGATTCTATCAATAGCACAAATGCCTAGTTTTCTAGACAAGGGAAAACAGACCGAGTGCCAACGCATGATTTAGAGCAGGTGACATTCAGGGACAACGCTTGCACCAACTTAACTCTTTAGGTACACATTGCCAAGTTTTCTAGACAAGGGAAAACAGACCGAGTGTCAACGTATAATTTAGAACAGGTGACACTCAGGGACAATGCTTGCACCAACTTAACTCTTTAGGTACACATTTTCCTTTTTGTGCCCAAGGCAAGGACAGTATCATATTTCACACTAAAAAAGCTATTAGCAGTGTCCAATTAAAATTACACCAAGCATCCTCGTTTGCAGCCATTTCGGCCATATTATGATTCCTAATCTAATTGAGCAATGAGTGTGCTCACAAAGCACACAACAATTAGGAGTTTACACAGTTACTTATCAAGCGCTCCTCTCCTACGAGCCTCTCTTTCAGGGGAAATCTGAATGATCAGAGATAAACGCAAAGACTATGGCAGACAATAATGCTGTCCACTATAGATTTCCTTAGGAAGACGAGATGTAGAAGCAACTCTTGTAAACGTAAGTCCCCTCTTCATTTATAAGAATTGAACAATCTTCCAATAGAATCTGTCAATGGTATATTCACTTTGAAACCAGAATTTATAGTTTCTGCAGAGATGTAGTATCTTTTTCCCTCGGGGCAAAGGCTCAGATAGTAGCCCTTTTGAACTTTCATTGGCCAAGGGCTTCCATGTAATCGTCAGTTTTCTGGTCAAATATGAGACGAGTTTGTTCCAAAAGATAAACGAGTTCTGATTACATTCAAAGAGAGAGAAACTGTATATCAGGAAAGGAAAACATGTGCATGGGTTGGTCTTCAAACTCAGAATCTACTTCAAAACATATTGGCCTCCAGAGCTGAGCAATTTTTTTATGTATAAAGCTTTTGGAATATACACAATTGAAACAATCCAAACAGTACAGAGAAAAGCATCTACAGTAACCCGTGTTCAACCTAAGATTCGAGCTATTTGAGTTATAAGGTCTCAGGATACATGCATATTCATCAAATAAGGGGCATAGATATCACCCACTGCAAAACTTCTTGACCTCAAACCCACACAGTGAATTTCATGGGCTCAGGCTATGAAGCAGACTTCTTGAGCTGTGTTTAATCCATTGGCATACATACAAGGATACAGAAACCCACATGCATAAAAATGGATAAACATCAAATTCATAGTGGTTAAGGACAGCACCTTCTTTTTGGATGCCATGGCGAGTATTTGCAATGATTGTCTGCTTACTGAAATGTGTTGCACTGGCAAAGCAATCCAAAGTTTCCTTGCTCCATTGATGTGGGCAGAGCTGGAAAAGGATAGAGACAACCCTCTCCTGCTTACCGAGACTGATCTACATTGCACTGCACTGGCAGTGGCCATTGAGTATATCACACTTTCCAAGAAGAATCTACCTACACAGACCAACTGCAATCTAGAATCTGAAATCCCTTCGACTAATTCCCTTCCTATCTTCTGCAGTGAATTTGTGAACTCACAGAGTTTTATAACACAAGCAGGGCACTCTTCCAAAACAAAAATAAAAACATAACTATGCAAAGGGTAAACCCAATATACAAAATTGGAAATGACAATGAAAGTGGCTGGCAATGATGATATGGAAGCTTCAGAGCCACAAGTGTAGGGAAATGGACAGACCCGTTTTTTTGTTGAATTGATGGGTTTTATAGATTACAGAATGGTTATCTAGGAATCCAATCAGAGTATGGAATGGTACATTACATGGAGCGGCACGAACCACAGAAACTAACAGCTATCCAATCAGACATTTTTTTCTTATATCACATCGACAAGAGGTAAGAAAGCAATTTGGGTTCTCGGCTTTCGCAATCATAATATTACAATTAAAAAATGTTTTTAAATAAGACTTGGTTTTATGCAAAATCAAGTTATTAAGTGGGTTGTAGTCTAAAGGTAAGGATGATGGTGTCAGAGGTGAGCTTCATAACGATCCATCAAGGCACATATCTCTAAAAATATCAAAAAGAGGACATGGTTGGGATAGTAGCCTCGGTGCATTTGGTAGAATACATGTCTCTTAGTCGTTGACACTAAGCCCGTGCACCTTATTTGTATAAAAATGGATTTATATATTTTGAAACTTGTACTCAACTATTTTGTAGTTTATTAAGCTTGATGAGACAATAAACCACGTGAAAATGTTCTAAGTGGACATTTTCCTCCGGTCCACCATCACGAAAAACATATGATAGAATAACGGTTTCACAAAAGCGTCATTGAATCACATCAAACCCTATATGATAAAACAAAATTACAGTTTTTGAAAACTTTTATTAAAGGATAAGTTCTTGATCTTTCGATACTTTTTGTATCTACTATTATTGTTTTTTCCACTTAGTGTCAAGGATTGAGGGGTACATTAGGATATAATCATCATAAACAATAGTACAAAGCAAGTTCATATAAAGCAAGGCGAACACAACCCAAAAAATCAATACAAACAAAGAACCTATACCAAAGTCGTCGGTATGCTCTCCTTGAATTGTGAAGTAATGGTTTTGACCACTTTGTCACATATGTGAAAAGTTGATTGTTTGTTAGCTTCAACAATCTTATTTGTTAGCTTCATGACTGTGAAAACTTCACTTGCTTTCTCAAAATGATGTGCTGATTTTTGGGAAGCTAGTCTCCTTTAAAACCCTAATACTTTATGCAACAACAATTTACAAGAACACAAAAAAGATATTTCGGGAACTTGTCTTATCCCTCTATTATCATTAGGACCCTAAGATGTTGTACAATCTTTGAAACCAACATACTAAGTACAATGTAGTGTTTAATGACACTCCAACTTCACGCAAATACCCAACCTTATCGATTCAATGTTATAATGAATGTTTGATGCAACACACAATAAATGTTAGATGCTTGATGTCATCTTTAAATGTTTGTAATTGCTTTGACCCGAGGATGTTATTCTATGTGTTTTAATTAAATTACATCAAAGCATAACATAACCAATACTAAGAGCAATAATTCAAAAACTAATAAGTGGTAGTAACAATCTAATTTTAATGATGTAAATTGGTAATTGGAACAATTTGATCATTCTAGAAAGATGTGAAGAGTGATTAGGGCATTGAAATGGATCAAACTATCTAAGTTAGGCTCACACAAGACAAAACAATGTGCTCATATGCCATATAGAAGTTGAAAACGCAGTATTACATGTGCTCAAGAAATTTGGAAGTTTGATAGTGTTGCATTGAAGGATTTAGAAAATGTCAAACAAGATTGGGTTTGAATATGTCTACCTTGGACTAATTCAAGTCCAAATACGTCTAACGGCTACAATTATATCTTGAGCATATTTGATGATGTTTTCTTCTATGTAGGTTCATATGGATTTGATATGTTGTTATATAAATCTAGAATTTTGTGATGAATGCGACAAAATTTGATTTACCTTACCCTTGTTCCAAACTCTAGTTTTGCTTTCTTGATCTAAAACAATGGTTCACTTTGTTTTGGTCCGGCCTTAATCCATGGTGGTTGAAAATATCCTACGTACCACTACTCTAAAGAAACTTAGTTGCACATAGTTCTCCCAAACCTATGATGAGATGCGAACTAGCAATTTATGGACTTATATATTTTGAAACTTGTGCTCAACTATTTTGTAATTTAATAAGATTGATGAGACAAAAACCGCGTGAAAAATTTCTAAGTGGACATTTCCCCTACGGTCCACCATCATGAAAAACATATGATAGAATAATGGTTTCACCAAAGCATCATTGAATTGCTTGAAATCCTCTATGATAAAACAAAATTATAGATTTTTTAAAACTTTATTTAAAGGATAAGTTCTTGATCTTTCTAAAACTTTTAGTATTTACCAAAGTATTGTTTTTTCCACTTAGTGTCAAGGATTGAGGGTAAATTTGGAGATAATCGTCATAAATGATAACACAAAGTATGCTCGTATAGTGCAAGGCGAACACAACTCAAACAAAGAACATACACTAAAGTCCTTAGTACACTCTCCCTAAATTATGACGTAATGGTTTTGACCACGGTAACATATCCGAAAGTTGATTGTTTGTTAGCTTCATGACCATGAAAACTTCACATGTTTTTTCAAAATGGTGTGCTGATTTTTGGGAAGCTAGTCTCCTTCTTTAAAACCCTAATATGGCAACAACAATTTGCAAGAACACACACAAAAAAAAAAATGTTTATGAGAACATGTGTTATCCTTCTATTATTGTTAAGACCTTAAGATGTTGTACATTCTTTGAAACCAATATACCAAGTAAAATGTAGTGTTTGGTAGACACTCCAATTTCACACAAATACCCAACCTTATCACATTCAATGCTATAATGAATGCTTGATGCAACACACAATAAAATGCTAGATGCTTTGGTGATTGCTTTAGATGCTTGAATTTCTTCTTTAAATGTTTATAATTGCTTTGACCTAGGGATGTTATTCAATGTCTTTTAATTAAATTACATCGAGATCATAACATAACTAATACTAAGAGCAATAATTCGAAACTAATAAGTAGTAGTAACAATATAATTTGAATGATGCAATTGGTAATTTAGAACACTTTGCTCATTCTAGAAATATGTGAAGAGTGATTAGGGCATTGAAATGGAATGAACTCGACCAAGTTAGGCTTACACAAGATGAAACAATGTGCTCATATGCCATATAGAAGTTGAAAATGTAGTATTACATGTGATCAAGAAATCGTAGTTTGATAGTGTTGCATGGAAGGTTTTAGAAAATGCTAAACAAGATCGGATTTGAATATGTCCGCCTTGGACTAATTCAAGTCCAAATACATCTAGGGGCTATTATTATATCTCGAGCATATTTGATGAAGTTTTCTTCAATGTAGGTTCCTGTGGATTTGATATGTTGTTATATAACTTTAGAATGTTGTAATGAATGCGATGAAATTTGAATTACTTTATCATTATTCCAAACTCTACTTTTGCTTTCTTGATGAAAACAATGGTTCACTTTGTTTTGGACCAGCCTTAACCAATGGTGGTTGAAAATTTCCTACGTACCACTACTCCAAAGATACTTAGTCACACATAGTTCTCCCAAACAAATGATTAGATGCAACTAGCGTTATATGTAACTTAGAATGAAACCCTTGATTTGACTTTTGCATTTAGCAACATGCACGTTAAGACCTTATATACTTCAAAAATTCACTCTTTAGTGATCTAGATGCTCTTGGAAGATTTGGGAAGGATATATTATTTTTATGTAGTGATCTCTAAGGATTGAAGTGATACCTATATGACTTAAAGGGATTAGCCTATTATGGTACAATTTATTTGTATAAAAGACCTTTTGTTAATTTTCCCCTACCATTGACCCTAAAATCATACCTAGGACAACTAAGCCAAGTAAAACATTTGAAATTATGATTATTGGACAGGGTGAAATATAGGGCCATTTTTTTTTAAGGGCTACGAACCTTTCCAAAGGTCATGAAATTCACAACTCAAAGTAGAGAGATGTATGTGTAGATGTTTATATAGTTTGTATGCAGACTGTAAGTGGATGGTGTTGATTGAAGAAAGTGGATAACCCGGTGGATTAAAGAGTGTTTAAAATGAGAAAATATGTATGAATAAAGATAACCATGTTTTAGTGAACTAAATGTTAGAAAAGGTGTAAAAGGTATTGTTTTCAAGTAACTTGGATCAAATTTAATGTATTATAGATTACCCCATTTTGATCTAGTATTGAAAAATGATAAAGTAAAAGGATAATAGAAAATACAAACCTATGGATATCGATCATATGATGATGTAACTAAAAGTCCCGCCAATCCGATGTTTTAATCTACAAAACAAAAGGAAAATGAAATTAGATTAAATAAAGATGTAAACACTTGAAATATGATATATTTGATTTTTGTTTTTTGTTTTTGAAAATTTGAAATGAGTGATCACAAGAATGACTAACCTAGTTAGCATATCAAAGTACACTACCAAAAAGTGACTACTTGAAGAGTACCACAAAATTTACATACCCCAAATGAAGTAAGTACTAATCTAGAGTGAGGTGCTCATGTTGGGAAATGTTGAAATTTGTGAAACTTCACTTAGTATGTAGAGGGTGATCTTTATCAAGGAGGAGGTTAACAAGTTACAAATTAGTATAAAGGGGTGACCTTTATCAAGGAGTTCACACAAAATTCTCATTGAGGGGTAGTCTAATCAAAGAAGAGGTCACAAAAATTCTCATTGGTTTGGATATTGATGATTGGATGTTTTTAGCTTGTGCACTTTGGAAAATGGGGTTAATGAGGCCAAATAACTATGCAAGGGCTATTGAGGCAAAATAACAATGAAAGTGGATACCGAGGCTAAATGAAAATACAAGCAACCAAAAAGGATAAATAACAACACAAGGACTACTAATGTTAGGGTATCTTATCGCAGACGAAGAAAACCAAATTTGTAACTTGATAATGTCGATGCATTTTGGTAAAATGGGTGAAATAATTGTAAATTGGGTGAGGATATTATAAAATATGGAAAGAATGGTAATAATTGGAATAAGGCTTGGTATTAACATAGTTGGAATTCATGTACAATGTGTATAACCTAATTTTTCACAAATTTTACTAACAACTCTTTTGTGCAAATAAGGGTTGCTTTGATGCATCTATTTCTTAAGTGGGTTCCTTAAGGGGCCTACCGGGAATGGGGTATGACTATACACATGGTCATTATGGGATTAGAGACAGTACACAAAGATATGTACCACTATGTTTCCCTAGCCTTAGTTACCCTTGCCTCTGTCAATCCTTTTATGTCATATACACTAAGCACTCCCGACACTTGCTTGCATTTGAATTCATCATTGACACTTATTCTCGTTGACTTGCCCTTGATCCATGACACATTTTTACCCCACTTGACATTAGGGTTGTCCTTGGCCAACGCCATCACCCGTGGGTGATGGTGTTAGTGTTAGGTTTTCCTTGGCCGACACCATCGCCCATGGGCGATGGCGTCAGATATATATGCTTAAACACATTTCATGAGAAAGAAACGAACGACATGAATGAATAACCATTTTCTCTACTCTTTTGCGCCATCTTCGCATTTTCTCGCTCTTCTCTTGGTCTATCTTGCATTTGATTTGGATTGGACACTCTTCTTGGTTGTTGGATTGCTTACATGATTGGGTCATCTATAGTGAGTCTAGGATAGGAACAATGTTCCCCTTCTCCACCCATAGTGATTATCTCTTAGCATATTGTTTCTCTGGAGAGATAGATGCATCAATGACCACCCCGCAGTAAGTTCTCTAACCCTCTTTGTCATTTTTCATAGATTAGTTCATCTCCTTTCCCATTGCTTTATGTTAGCTTAGTATTGTATGTACATCGGTGCTAGTTAGCATATTGCTCTTACATGATCAACTCCTTAGCTTTCCTTCATTTACATTTTAATTATATTGCAATAGTATATATTGTGCATGCTTGTATTATCTTTCTATCGATCTACATATCTCCCCCATTAACCGATATCCTAGAAGGGTACTCTCCTTTATCTTGACCATGGGCCTTGGAAACCCTAGGTTGACCTAGTGTAGGGATCATTTCCCTCTAGATATATGACCTTAGCGCTCGTTGTATCCCCTTTTAAATCAATCAACTATGTGTTGGTCCATGTGTGTCTCCTCTTCATTGCCTCATACCCTTGTAGAATGGAAGACCTAGGAGTGCAAGCCATTGAGACATATTATTGGCCCACCATACATTCTAGTGAACCCGATGTGAATCCTGCAGACCTCATGAGCACAACTCATTAAAAACATCCATCTCCAAATTTGACCTCATTTTAAATCACTAACATTGAGAAAATCTAAAAAAATAGTTCACCAGACGCCATTTCCTAGGGGCACATCTGTATATTCCTACAAATAGTCTACCCGGACGTCATCGACCCTTGTGTAAATTTTCTTGCATGGCCGATTGCATTGATAACGACTCAATACCTTCAAATGCAAGCCAACATGGCTCAACTAGTCAATTTCCCTACAATGGGAGCTTGGGGTACCACGTCCCCTCCTTTATGAAATGGGCCTAATGAGGTGCCCCTCACCCAACCCCCTATCCAAAAAAAAATCATAAGAGAAATCCAACAAGAGCCTCTAGCACCTTACATTGATAACATGAATATTGGGGTATTTCTCCTTCTATCTACTATGATGGGTCCACTGATCCCTCCCTTCACATTAAGGCCTTTGGAAATATTTATAAGGAGTGGATCAAATCCAAGTCGTAAAATTTCACTAAGCTATTAGCTAAAACCCTCATTAGGGACGTTTTGGATTGGTATCATACCTTACCTCATAACTCCATAGTTGAGCTAGAGTCCTTGGTGACAGCCTTAGTGAATGAATTTTAATATCATGACTTACCTAAGAATAACATTAATGCCTTCATCAACTATCAACAATCTGAAAATGAATCAACACAAGCCTTCATCAAACGTTAGAAGGCTCTATTTACACGAGTCGAACATAACATTCCTAATGATAACCTTTTCCAACTTTTCTTACGAGCTCTTGATCCTCACTTTCAATATAAGGTGACATATTTTTCTCCCACCTCTTTAGAAGAAGCCTTTGAACAAGCTTAGAGGCATGATTACCTCATGAGATAATTTGAGAAAGTTCCTCTTAAGACACATTCCAATAAAAATTCCAAATCTTCCAATGTTCTAAGAACTAGAACGTGAAAGATGAAGAAGTCTTTGTACTCTTCCTCTTATTACTTCTTTGAATAGGAGCATCTTCAACATTGGCCAATAGGCTAACAATAACAAAAATCAACCTAAATATCATCAACCATGAAGAGTTGAAATGTTGCTTACCTAGGCCATTTAGCACGATCTTAGATCCTTCTCGACTTGTTCCTTAATGGCATGATACAATTAAATTCTTTTGGTGTCATGCTAATTGAGGTCACTTCCATAAGAATTGTCATTCACAACAAATGTCTTTCATCCACTTCTTCCTAGGCTCCCAATTTGACCACGACACCATCACTTGAGAACATTTGATTGAATGGGTCAAAGCCTATGATACAACACAACAAAAAGATTGTCGTGAGGAAATTAACCAAGATAATGAAAAATTACATGTCTTATCTAATCATATGCCCAACCATAATATAGGTGAGATTTCCAAAAGTAAGAACATGTTATGACTAATGTAGGTGAGACATATTATCTAGGTTCATTTTAAGAGACCTCTTAGAAATCAGAGGTGGTAAATCCTGGTGAATATTCTTGGAATCGGTTTTGGGAAAGGAATTTTTTTTTGGGGTTTGTATGAATTTTTTTGCCTAAAAGAAGCTTTGATTTTCAAGTGGTGTGACAAAAAGGCTACAAATGCTCAACGGAGATTTTCTATCATGCAACAACAAACCTCCTGTTGCGCATCAACAAGGTTGTTATTGCATGACAACAAACTTGCTGTCGCACATCCGTAGCCTTGCTTTGTCATGCATCGCGATGGTGCTATCCACACGACAACATCCTTCTTAATGTATGGCATGAGGTTTGTTGTCACGTGACAACAAGTTTGTTGTTGCACGACAAAAAATCTCATGTCGGGTGTCTGCAGCCTTTCGCCCTCTGTCACGTGTAAACACAATCTTCATGTCACATCAAAAAGATCTCTATCACACGTCTATAGCCTCCACCCTCTTGTCGTGTGTCAAAAAACTCTCCATGTCACGCGTCAACAAACTATTTTCGTGCATCTACAAATGCCAGCCCCCTCTATCGCGTGTCAACAAACTCTCCATGTCACGCGTTAACAAACTCTCTATCGTGCATTTATAGCCTCCACCCTCCTATCACGGGTGAAAAAAATCTCCTTGTCATGCGTCAACAAACTCTCTATCGCGCATCTATAGCCTCCACCCTCCTATCACATGTTTATTGTACTTGATAATACATATGCCCCCAGGTGGTATGAGTGAGCTAGTAGTGTTCTACCTAGAGAATAATCTAGGATTATATAGGGGATATTTTCAAGGGTAGGCGAAGCGACCCCTAAAAAAATTAAACTGTAATTTTTAGGCAAACAGTGACTAGACCCACGCCAGAAAATTCACCTTTTCAAATTTTTCAAAAATGGAATATTCACCATATTACAAATATTCGCCACTAAAAAAACTCGATATTATCCTCCTGAAAGTATGGTTGTCATGAATGATGTTAGGCATGTCATAGCTTATATAGAAATCAAATATCCCACATCATTCCAACCTCAAACTCATAGAGTTGTGTACCCTTATGTACCTTGAACTCAGGCCTCACAGAAAAAAATATCCATCTTCTAGATGCCATCGGCCCTTGTGGAAAATATCCTAGAGGGCCAATGGTGCCTAAAACTACTTTTGTAACTACAAATGCCATTGACCCCTATGGAAAATATCTTGTAGGGCCGATGGTATCTAACACTACTTCTACAAACAATATTGGCCCCTATCAAAATGAAACTTGTAGGGTCATGACGTAGAGTTAAGAAAAAGACATTTATGAAGTCTCATTGATTATACTTGCTTCTCTTGGCTCATTCTGAGTAATCCTATTACTCTCATCCCACTACATAGCTCAGTCATGATGAATGGGATCCTCTTGAAACAATGACATAACTTCCTATTTAAATCCCTTTCCTAGAGCTCATGTATATGTTGCCTCACCCCGTGAGCATCTCATGATAGCCTTATTTTACATGAACAACCCCCTTCCTCCCGCTTTAGGGCATAGTCCCACATTACATGGCTAGAAGGAAAGCATCCATCGTCATGTGATGAGATATCCATTCATACCGATATTTCCACGGATGCTCAATCTTACATTCGATTCCTTATAAGATCCATGATCCATGACGAGCTCTTGCTTCGTGTAGAAGATCCACCTCTTTTCATCTCAATCTAAATTGGCCACACTATGGTCAAACGTGCTCTCATCGAGGAAGGATTTGACATATGTGTTGCCTCATTAGAATTCATTAAGGTTATTGGCTACTTTGTTGAGTTGTGGAGCTAAATGGCTTCACAAATAACATGTTTTACAAACTTGCATGTTTACACACGAGTCGGCGTCGGTCACACAGGATCAACGGGTATTGGGTAGAAACCAACATCGATTCACAATGCGTGAATGTTTTTATTTTAAATGTGGGATTAGATCCAACCTTTGATTAAAAGGTGATCGGATGGTTGTAAATGCATAACTAAGTTTCCCTAATGTTTGTATATGCTTATAAGCTAGAAAACTAGGGTTAGAAGGTGAGATTAATCATTATTGTAAGAAGATATTCTTGGAGAGAGTTGAGAGAAGATTGTGAAGGAAAAGTAATGTACATCCATGAGAGGTGTGGAATATTGTAGATCTTCATTATATTTCCTCTGTAAAGAAAATAATAATAGATTGGTTGTTTCTTGGTGGACGTAGCCCACATTGGGTAAACCACGTTATATCTTGTGTATTTTTCTTCTGGTATAATTTCCATATTTTTATTTTATTATTAAATACTTTTGACTAGAGCTTTGAACCGGAGGGTTAGGCCCCAACCATACAAGAGAGGAGGAAAAGAAGAGGAGAAGAGGAAGAAGGGTGGGGGCGGGAAGAAGAAAGACCACCATCCGCAGGAAAGTGGACGGGTGAAGGAAACACCGAAACACGAAACCAAAAGCAAACTAGAACTCCCAAGGCCAAAACCTAAACACTCAACCGAATTGGGTGCCCACACACCTATTAGCCTCATGCAGAAGGAGGCGGAAGGCTCCAATCGCCCTGTCCTTGAGCTCGTTCCACTTATTGATGGCAGAGTGAACAAGAAATAGGGCCGCATCAATGTCCACCTCGGGAAGAAGTCTGTGATCGAGCCGACCCATTGAGAACATAGAATTAACGTTTTGGGCATAGTGGAGAAGATCACGATATGGCCGCAAAGCCACTTTGATGCCATGGCTAGACCCGATGGCAAGCTCATCAACTTCTTCGACCCAAAGTAGAGGATCTGGGAGAGAGAAGTCGAGCAGTTCTTCATGAAGGCCGACCTTGTGAGTAGGGTAAATCTTGTCATTGGCGACGAATTCAACAAAAATCGGGTCCTGATGAAGAAGCAGACAGAAAGAGACAAAAGCTGAAGCGATATCAAGTTGGAGTGAACACGACGTGACCGGAAGTGATAAGAGTCACCTAAGATAGTTTCAATAGCTTCGGCCTCCAGATGAGAAGAGTAGTGGAAGACTTCAGAGAGACGATTTTTGTCAATTTTGTGAGGCGAAGCTTCTTCCGGAACCGAGCTACGAAGAAAAAAAAAAGGGAAACCAAGGAACGCCATGAAGGGAGAAGAGAAACAAGCAAAGCAACGTGAAAACAAAGGAAAAGAGGCATGAATCCACACAGAGTCGACGCCCACGCCTAAAAGGGGCATTACACGCGTGGAGGGACAAATCCAATCTGTTTGTGTACCCAACCACTCGTGTGAGATGATGAAAGAAAGGCCTTGCCATGCTTCAGCATATCTCGAGATGACATTGGCGGCAGGATGATCGATGGAAAAGTTAGCAAGAAGATCCGCAACATGATTAGCTTCATGAAAGATATGTGTGATGTGCCAAGTATGAATTTTGCCAAGCCAAAAGAGGATATTAAAAATAAAAGGATTAATTTTCCACGAAGGGGAAGACCCACTAGAGATAGCTTGAATTATGATTTGGGAATCACCTTCTATAAAAAGGGAGTCACATCCTAATTAAACAACCAATTTGACCCCTTCCAGAAGCGCTTGAGCTTCAACCATATTACAAGAGCAAGCAAGAAGGGGAAAGGAACCCGCATAAATAAGATTACCTGTATCACACCTGATAATACAACCAACACCAAATTTACCAGGGTTCCCCCTCGAGGCACCATCAAAATTCAGTTTCCACATGCCCCTAGGGGGAGGTCTCCACTTGGCCCTTTTTCTTCTAATTAATTTCTCAACTTGGGAGAGACCTTTTTTGATGATGGAACCAGGTAGGGAGTTTGATAAGTGGCCATGAATTTCTGATATCCGCATCTCTAGATGAAAAAATGGGATTAGAGAGGCTATTTTTACTGAATTTTCCAAGATGGCCACTTCCAGCTTATTAAGAAAAACAGGGAGCTCAACAGTTTGTTCTGGAATAATCGTAAATTACGTTCCCACCAAATGTGCCAGATAAGGAAAAAAGGAGCAGTGATCCAAATAGAACTGAGGGAACTTTCTTGCCCGAATCTAGGCCAAGAAAGGAGAGTTTCTCCAATATTTTTGCAAGGAACCCAAGCAAGATTCAGTTTAGATAAAAGCCATTGCCAACACCTGGAAGCAAAGGAACAAAAAAGAAGGAGATGATCCAAATCTTCCTCGGCTTCACCGCAGAGCACACATTTGGAGGGACCGGCGAATCCCCAAGATCTTCTCCTCACCTGAGTAAGTAATTTTTAAAACCAACCAACCAAAAATAGCAACTTTGGGTAAGAGACAGGGATGCCAACAACCGAAGGAGTAGGGAGAGCCCAGACCAGACCGAGAGATAAGTTGAGCATAACCGGCTTTCACCGTGTATGAGCCTGTGGCGTCACCAAGCCATAACAGTTGATCTTCACCACCATTGAAGTGAGCATGCCTGGCCAAAAGGGCATCTCGTGAAGGAGGAAGACTCTTGGAGGGTGGCTCCAATGGAGGTAATATCTTTCCATTGCCAAGACGACAAACCATTCGGATGTTGGTGACCAAAATTGGCTACTTTAGTGCCCCAGGATGCTCTGGAAATGTTCATAACTCTATTAAGATTGGGAATAAGGTTAAGAGGGGTGACCCATTCCAACTATCCTCCCAAAAGGCAACCAACTGACCATTGTTGATTTGCCAGGAAACCGAATCAACGATTAGGGATTTGCATTTGCAGATAAAGTTCCAGATATGAGAGCCTTTAGGGAGCTCAGAGCTGGAAAGCAGGAGCTCGGGGTGGCCAACCTCTAGATATTTATGAGAAAGCACTTGAAAAGCCAACCACTTGGCATCCAAAATAAAGTTCCAAACAAGTTTAGCACCGAGAGCCGAATTTTGAAGGGCCAGATCCAAAATGCCCAAACCACCTAATGGCTTGGGAAGCTTGACAGTTTCCCAATTCACCAAGTGAAATTTTCTTCCTTCGTTGTTCCCTTGCCAGAGGAAGGATCTGACCATTTTCTCAATTTTGAGCAAGACATTCCTTGGTAATAACAAGACCGACAACATATATATCGGGAGGGCCAGAGGACGGAGTTAATCAGAAGAGCTCTACCAACCAAGGACAACCATTTCCCCTTCCAAGAGAGCAACCTTGATGAAAAAGAATTGAGGAGCCCATCCCATAAATTAGCTTTACCATTTCCAGAGAAGAGAGGGATGCCCAAATATCTATGAGGAAGGGAGCCCACCGCAAAGCCAAGAATTGTCTTGATCCTGTGCTGCAACCAGGGTGCGACATTAAAGAAGAAAATAATAGATTTATGGAAGTTGATTACCTAGCTAGTCGCTAACGAATAAGAATTCAGGATGGAAGATAAGCATCGGGCTTCTAGAATAGACACTTGACCGAATAAGAAAGTGTCATCCGCAAACTGCTGGTGCGAGAGGGGGGAGGTTGGAAGTTAAGCAGATGCCCTTAAGAACCCCATCCAGAAGAGTTGATTTGATGCTATGACTCAGGGCCTCAATGACCAGGATGAAAAGAAATGAGGAAAGAGGATCACCTTGCCTCAAGCCCTTACTACTGTGAAGAATCCTTCTACCGAGCCATTAACTAGAATAGAAAAATGGGGAGAAGAAATACAATTGAAAATCCAATTGCAGAAGTGCCAGTTAAAGCCCATGGCATGAAGGGACTTAAAGAGGAATCTCCAGTTGATATGATCGTAAGCTTTGCTAAAATCCAATTTAATCATCATACCAGATCGAGAGGAGGAATGGAGAGTATGGATCAATTCATGTGAAATGATTATACCGTCAGCAATAGACCTCCCAGGAATGAATCCGCTTTGTTCCTGCGCCACAAGTTTATGAAGAAGAGCACTCATTCTTGAAGCAATAGCCTTAGATATGATTTTATAGGATGTATTGCATAAGGAGATCGGCCTGAAGTCATCAAGAGATTCAGCTGGTGCCTTTTTGGGAAACATGCAGATAAAGGTGTGATTTAGAGTGCCAAGAAGCTTGCCTGAACAATGAGATTCCTCCACGGAATGCCAAACTGTATCCCCAATAATGTCCTAGAAATCCTGGTAAAAAGAAGCCAGAAAACCATCCGGTCCGGGTGCTTTATCCCTCTGCATAGAGAAAATGATCCTGCGAACTTCATCCTTAGAAAAAGGAGAAAGAAGCTTAGCATTATCAATATCATCAACCATTTTAGGAATCTGATCAAAAAAGGAAAGCTAGGCATCCAGAGGGGAGGCCGAGTCACCATTCAAAAGCTTTTGAAAAAAAGACACCGACTCGGTTTTAATCTGAGATTGAGAGGACAACACCGTGTCATCTTCCAACTTCAGGGAGGAGATATAATTAACATTTCTTCTAGCTTTAACAGAAGCATGAAAGAATTTGGTATTTTTGTCCCCATCGGCCAGCCACACTTCATGCGATTTCTGTCTCTAATGAATTTCCTCTTTAAGAAGAAGATCACCAAGTTCACTGAGTAAAGATTTTTCCTTGAAGAAATCTTCCTGGTGCATACCACGAGAGAAAACAGATTCATTAAGAATACGTAATTCTTTCTCAACCCTCTATTTTTCCTGGAAAATATTTTTAAAACATGAGACGTTCCATTCCAGCAATTTGTCTTTCAGTAAAGAAAGTTTTTTTGAGAGTTTATACATCCAAGTCCCTTCCACCACGAAGGAGGCCCACCAAGAGTTAATCAAAGGCCTGAGAGAGGGATCCTGCAACCACATGGACTCAAATTTGAAAGGAGAGCGGTGCGGCGGGAGGTCAAAGGAAATGTTGAGAGAGATAGGAAAATGATCAGAGCCGAGAGAGGAAGAACAAAAAATTTGATGAGAAAGTTGTTCTGAAGCCATTCTTCGGAGATGAGAAAATGATCAAGGTGAACAACCATGGAGCTGAACCCAAGATGTCGGTTATTCCAAGTGAACCAACCAGAACTTGGTTCCACATCAACTAACTTGGTGGAGGCAATGAAGGAGGTGAAATCCACTTGAGAACGAGGTTGCCATTGAATTCCCCCGTTTATCTTTGTCAGAGAGAGTAGCATTAAAATCCCCAGCCACTACAGTCTTGGAGATCAGAGCCGAGTCAAGGACTTGCTGAATCCTCGACCAGAGCTCCCTTTTTTAACGGGTTATTAGGGCCATATACATTACACAGAAAGAAGGACACATCAGAATGTTTGATGTAGACTTTACACCAAATGAAATTAGATTCGACCAAGAGAGGCTCGAGACTACAACAACTAGATTTCCACAGAACTCCCAAACCGCCAGAGGCACCAATTGAGTCCGAGAAGCACCCTTCCCAGCCTTTCCATTTGCGAAACCAACCATTCTTACAATCAACTTTAGACATCTTAGTTTCTTGGATAAGACATATAAAAGCATTCGAATCGATAACATAGCGTCTAAGCAGACGCTGCTTGTTAGGGGCGTTCAAGCCCCTAACATTCCAAGAAAGAAGGATCATTTGATCTTCAGAGAGGACATGCCTCTCCTACTTGAGGATGGAAAAAAGGAATGAAGTTGAAGCTGCTTACCTGCAACAATTTCTTTGAGGGAAAGGATGCCTTTGGAAGGGTGACCTGGCTGAGCTTTCGCCCCCTATCCATATTGAGAATGGCTGGAGTCGGAAGAATCAGACACATCTGATTGTTTTCTAGAGGCGGATCGACGGGGATGTCTTCCGAACAGTTGTTAAGTTCCCCAGAGTCTTCATCAATGGAGAGGATCAGCTCATCCTTCTCATTCACCCATTTTTCTAGAGAGGCCGCATCCGCACCGAGACCGAGTGTGATGCCTTCTTGGAATAAAGAGAGAATCCGAGTAGAATCTTGAACAACGACACAATTTATTTTACCAGGGAGATTGTACTCGGATCAAGAGCAAGAGGCTCTATCGCAGGAACAGAGCTAGGGAGATCAACACCAAGCAAGTGATCTTTCCCAAAAGATAGAGGTTCTGCAGATTTGGAGATAGGAGGTGGGATAATCTTTTTCCTCCATACGACAACACTGGATACAAGAGGGTTTTTACATACTTTTTGAAAATGACCAGGTTGTTTACATTTAAAGCAACTGTTGGAAACCGCCTCATAATCCACCTTCTGCACCCATTTCCCAGATGGGGTGGAGATGACAATGAATTCCTACATTTTTTTGGAGGGATCTATAGAAATGCAGATCCTGGCAAAAGATGAAAGAGTGCCTTCCAAAGTAACTAGATCAATGCGAATGACGTGACCTAAGTTGGAGTAGATTTTATTGAGAATGGAGGACCAAAACTCACTTGGCAGTGAATATAGCCTGATCCAAACTTGGAAGCCATCCATTTCAGCTTGAGCCGGATCAAAGTGGGTGGACCACTCACGAATGTGCAGGCCAGACTCAGTGAAAAGAAATTCTTTCCTCTCTAGGGTATCGTCCCTTTGCGCCGAACTGCGGAGGATAACAAGAAAAAACCTCTCTCCAAGAATTGAATGTGGAGACCGCTACCCCACTGAGTATCACACTAGCTGTGAATGCCCTCTACCAAGAGATGACGACCCACAAATTTAGCAATGATTGCTCTTTTGCCAAGAAGGGTGAGCTGAGCAGCTAGGTCATCCGAATCCACCAGAGAGACATATACAAACTCCGTCTGAACCAAATCAAAACAAAGCGGGTCACATGTTATATTTGTGTTGAGATCACTAACCGAATCAATATCTCTGGGACCCAGATGTTTCTGCAGTGCTTTCGACACTCCATGGCCCACGAAAGCACCTACACAAATTCTTGGGTGGGGGATGCCGACTGACCGTTACAGAAATTGAATTTTGAAAAAAATGACTGTTTTGGTCCATTTTGCTGCCGCTTACCCTTCATGCTGCCGTTTGCTCCCACTGTTTTACCTAATAATTTCCGTATTTATTGTTTTGTATGCTTAAATTTGATTATAGATTTGTATAACCGGTGTGCTAACCCCAAAACCGATATCAAAGTTTTTTTGTTTGAGGGTTTTGTGTGTTGACAAATTTACTCACAGAGGGATTTCTAATTGAGTGGGAGCACAACAATGATAGTTATCAATTATGGAAGATGCAGGTGGAAGATTATCTGTATCAAAAAGATTTATATTTACAATTGGATGCGAATGAAAAGCCTACAAAGATGACTAATGAAGAATGTAATATTCTTGATAGAAAGGCTCTGGGATCTATAAGATTAAGCCTGACAACATCTGTAGCTTCGAATATGACTGAAGTAACAACTACGGTAGATTTGATGAAATCTTTAGCTAATCTATATGAAAAACCAAGTGCTTCAAATAAAGTTTATTTGATGAAGAATTTATTTAATTCAAAAATGCGAGAAGGTGGATCTGTATCAAGCCATTTGAATGAATTTCGTTCCATTGTAAATCAATTAAAATCGGTTAATATTCATTTTGATGATGAAGTGAATTTTTTTATTGTTATGCTCTTTGCCAAATAGTTGGGATAACTTGGTAATGACTATTAGTAATACATCATCTACTACTAATATTTTGAAGTTTGATGATGTGGTTAGTATAATCCTGAATGAAGAAATACATAGGAAAAGTACAGGAGAATCATCATCTAGAAATGCTTTGAATGTAGAAAGTAGGGGAAGGTAGAAGGAGAGATCTAAGAGCAAGAATAATGGGAAATCAAAGTCTAAGAATGGAAGATCTAAATCCAGAGGTAGAGGAATAACCTACTGGAATTGTGGAAAGAAAGGACATGTAAAGAAGGATTGTTGGTTCAAGGAAAACAAAGAGAATATACTAGATAAAGGTAAAGAGGAAAATGTTACAACTAAGGTAATGCAAGATGCCCTTATTCTCTCCTTGGATAATAAAATAGAATCTTGGGTTTTAGATTCAAGAGCTTCTTTCCATGCTACCCCTAATAAAGGTTATTTTAGAAATTATGTCTAGGGTAATTTTGGGCATGTTTATTTAGGAGATGATGAACCATGTAATATTACTTTGGTAAAGGGGAAGTTCATCTAAAATTTTAGAATGGAAATACATGGATATTGAAATATGTGAGGCATGTGCCAAGCCTCAAGAGAAATCTAATTTCTATAGGACAACTAGGTGAAGTTAGTTGCATGGTTACATTCACACCGACTCTTGGAAAGTTACCAAGGGAGCTCTTGTTGTGGCAAGAGGCAAGAAGGTAGGAACATTATATTTTTCTACCTATATTACTGATTCCTTTTCTATTCTATCTACTTCAGATTCATATGTAAGCATGTGGCATAATCGGCTAGGCCATATGAGTAAAAAGGGAATGCAAATATTAAAGGCAAAGGGTAAGTTATCGATTTGAAAAATGTAGATCTTGATTTCTGTGAGCATTGCATATTTGGAAAGCAAAAGAAAGTGAGATTTATTAAAGTTGGGGCAACAAAGAAGGATAGAAATTGGAGCTTGTGCACTCAGATGTGTGGGGACCAACCCAGGTAGCTTCTCATGGAGGATCCCAATATTATGTGACTTTCATTGATGATGCCACAAGAAAGGTATGGTTTTATTGTATAAAGCACGTAAATATGATGTTTTTGAGACTTTTAAAAGATGGAAAGCACTTGTGGAAAATGAATCCAATTTAAAATTAAAATGTCTTAGATCTGACAATGGTGGTGGATTATTGGTTCAATAATTTTCTTAGGCCCGACATAATTAATAGCCCCTAAGTCAATCATATAGTTATGAACGAGGTGTTTTCCAACTATCAAGGATATATAAAAGGGTGGGGTTTTGAAAATTTTCTTACTTAATTCTCCTCTGCTTGACATTGATTGATAATAGCTCGAGGTCTTTGAATAGCTAGATGAACACACATAAGTTGTGCTAGAGCTTCATGAAATAAGTTGCACTGATATGGAATGGTTAGGGCATCCCACATTGTGAAATTCACATTTTCTTCTTCATCTGGTCCACAATGTTGAATGGAAGGCCCATGGACTTGTGCATTTGAGGCACAACAACATATTTTCTTGATTTTTCAGGTGCAGAGGCAAGGGCCTTAGCTTGCACAGAGGCTTGACCTACCAAAAGAGGAGTGCATGCCACTTCTTTTGGAATGTTACATGGTACATCACATGTAGGAACATGAATGCTAGAGCTGTTATGTTGATGAGATGCATCTATTTTCTTTTGAGGATATTT
Organism: Taxus wallichiana var. yunnanensis; assembly: GCA_018340775.1. Taxonomy (NCBI): domain Eukaryota; kingdom Viridiplantae; phylum Streptophyta; class Pinopsida; order Cupressales; family Taxaceae; genus Taxus; species Taxus wallichiana. Next base: position 588,754,975 of record CM031238.1, on the reverse strand, counting down.
CTGGATGGGAGAAGTAGAAGGCTATGCCCTAAACTCCAACATTTTCTTCTTATACCTTGTGTTATCATCAACCTACATGTGCGGTCTATTTGAGCTATCCATATCTTGGTTCATTACATATAATTCCTAAACCCTAAAGAACATAACGTTACTTTTAGGAACGACTTCTAGCATTTCTTCATTTTCTAGCTCGTGTGTGCTAGTGGAAGGATCATAACTTGAAGCACTCACGAATCATGCGGGATTGCATGTGTAAGTCATTTGCATAGTTATAATGAATGTTTGTAAAGTTGTAAGGAAAACACCAAGTATGTTTCTTGACCATGTTGTTTTGTATTGGAACTAGTGCTTTTATTGAACTAGGCACTAGAAGAGATTGTGCGAAGTAACTATTTGTAATTGGAGGTGTGCATTAGAATGCCATCTATCATTTGACCGATTTTTCCCATATTTTTGATTTAAATATTTGTTTCTAAATGGTTGATGTCTCTAACTCGAACCCTTGATTAGAGTTGGTTCTAAAGGCTTGTGCCTACTGCTTTTATAAGAATATAACTTTTTTGGATAAATTTCTAATCAAGGACTTCATTTCTTTATCCTCCTTTTTCTATTGGGAGAGTACGATGTAGAGGCAACATGATAAGAGCTATGCTCGGGAATAGGGCAATATAAGGTTGAGAAACTTGAGGCGATTATGTAAGTAAGGGCATGGGTAGACTTAGGGCTATCTTACCAACTTGGATAAGACAATTTTCTACCCTAATGGCTATAGGATAAGCATTAAGAAGCTACGCAACACCCATAGAATGTATCATTAATACAACATTATAATTAAAAGATCTTAAGAAGTATAGAAAATCACCTTGAGGGGTTGATCTTAAGAGGGCACAAATTCTATCCCATCTTTTCTAAAATTTGAAGTTGAAGTCAGCCATGAGATGATTGGGAGCTCTTTTAATCATAATGAGTTGTTATAACAAGGAAATATAATTAGCCTTATCCTTGAATTGATTATAAAGTACAGTTCAATTCCATCCCATTGGTGCTAGAGGCATGTCTTAAGCTTTTGTACTATTGACGTGTTTTTCCTTTAAAATAAGAAGCAAACAACCTTACATCTACATCATCTTCAGTAACTAGGTGAACAAAGCATACTTTTGTAATGTTTTGAATGTGCTCAATAGGGGTAATTTGATTTTCACCTCTAAAAAATGGAATAATTTTGAGTGCATCTACTGGTATATCATGTTTCTTGGGAGATCCAAAGGAATATCTCCATTGAAACCGATAAAGGGAAAATTTATTTGAGTCATGGCCAAAAGGGGTCCGAATACCCAGGTAGAGTATGTGGAAGGTCTAACAATAGGAAGGATAGATTTTATCCTCTACTACACGGAAGATGGTGATGTACACTCGGTGGTTCTACTACTTATTTTAGGAGATAATCGAAGATATTCAAAGGATTCTTCAACTAATGCGCTCTATCTAGTATGTATCCTTCTCATAAAAGTGATGCAATTGATCACTTTGAAAACAATAGATTTAGATATTTGGAGTCACCGATGTGTTAACACGAGCCTTCAAAGGTTGGAAATCAACATGAACACATCAAATTTATTCAAATGAAGATGTATAACTCTTCAAACTGGTCCCACCAGGCATGCTAAAAATTGTTGGAGCTCGAAATTGCACCCATCCTAGATTAGGATGAATTAGGGATTTGAGGAAATATGGGACTGTCTTTAAGTTGTGGGACTTTCACTTGAGACAAATCTCTAGAGAAGGCCAAATTCCTCTACTTATTTCTACCACTCAAAATACTCTTAGGAAGGAAATGCAACTACCTATCTCTACTCTATGATTCTAAGGGACGAGGTGAGAAGGAGATGCATGGAAATGAAAACCTAAACTAAGGGGAGGTGATAACACCAAAAAAAGGGGGATGAACACTCTCAACTGAGTGAAAACAAGGGGAAATGTGCATAGGGAGGGAAGAAAAACATGCCACAGTCTGAAATAGCATTCACACACTAGCTATCATGGAGCACAATAAAAAAAAACCTTGCAAGAGATATGAAAATGCAAAACAAATCAAAAATGCAAAAGAAGGTAAGAAGATGCAATAAAATTCGAACTAGGGTAGAAGATAGCCACAAAATACAACTTTTATTTCTTCCAAGTGATGTACAATCAATTACAATGGTGAGAGAGGTAAGGATCTACATGTAATGGCTCGGTTGAGGCTTGCAACACAAATGCCAAGGAATTGCACTTAGAAAACCAAGAGGGTCTAACCTTTATAAATGAGCAATGTTCATTAGTTTATAGAAGAATGGGGAAGAAAAGAGGAAGGAAAGGGAGGGAAGCTTATATTTTCAAATCCAACCACTAACAACCTGCATTAAATGCCTATAAATCTTCTGTAGAGGGCTGTCATCAGTTCTACCTCCCCATGTTAGATTAGCTTGTAGAAGAAGGAAGGAGACCAAATCTGATCAAATTTTTGTAGTTGAGTCGAATGAATATGTGCATTAATGTCTTGAATTACATTTCCCCATTTCACCTACCAAATCCTACCCAAAATCTGATTTTGAAAATCCCAACATGTATCCCATGTCAGCAACTTTCCAATGAGACCAAAAGCACATGAATTCGAGATATGTAGCAGAGGTTATGATGATTTGAAGATACATAGTACAAGTTGAACACACAAGACAAGTGGTGCACTTTGATCAGTAGTAGAAGGATTCGATGGTTGTTTGTTTGTTTTTTATTTTATGTAACATGTCATGTATCTATTTTCCACGAGGATTCAACATGCAAATGGAATATTATGATAGGTAGCTATTATGTGAAATCACAACACCCCCAAATGAGTTATGGATCTACTTTTCTAAGGCATGGTCATTTGGTGTGATTTTCACAACATTGGATCATTCCCAAGTGTGGGACTTGCGAAATGGGAATGATCCTCTAGAGAAGGTTGGTTCCTCTTCCTAAAATACCTGCCACAAGCTATTCCAGTGCAGGCAAGCTAATCTAATCCTAATCTAACTTCCAAGGAGATAAGGAGAGAAAGAAAAATGGAAAAATAGAGCCTACACTAAAACGGTGATACACCAGAGAAGGAAAATGTTGATCATCTATCAAAACTGCCATGGAAATAAAGAGAGGTCAATAATGGAGAGGATGGACAAGTGCATCATAGACCAGAGATGGAATTCACATAGAAAATGTTCCAAAATCCCTAAAAACACAACTCCAAAACCTACAAATGACATTCAAACATGCACAGATGCCCTACAACAATGAGAGGCAAGAAGAAACAACCAAAAATGAGAAAAGGATGGACAAATGCATCACAAAACACATTTTTATTGCTCCAGATTTACACAGTGCACCATTTCACGGGAAAGAGGAAAAAAAACGCCATTACAGAGCAAGGGAGGAGGTTCCAACTCCATTTTTGACCCTAGGGAAGAAAAGAAGAGGGAGGTAGAGAAGAAGAGTGAACAACCACTAACTTCTTGAAAATGTGCCTCTGTTACAATATATAGCAAAATGCGAAAAGAGAGGGAAAAACACGAGAAAATATGATTCTCTGCTCCAACCACCGACAACATTCATAAATTTGGTTGAAAAGTCAAGGCTCCATCTACAAATTCCATTCCCAAATGCATTTTGTCTAGCTCGAGGGAGAAAAGACCCATATTTCATTAAATTTGGTGGTTGAAAACTGGTTATGCATTTTTCCATGCCAAATCATGTTTTGTAATTTTCTCCCACAAATCTCTACCAAAATAAAAAATTGAAGACTCCATGATGAAGAGAATCTCCAGATCTTTCCATTGGTACCAAGATTGTCAAAAATGGAGCTTTGGATCAAAAGATATGGCCTTTTGCATTTTTCCTTATGTTTCCTACAAATTTGGCTTCGGGTGAATTTTGAACTTTTTCCCATAAATCCACTCGATGACATGGCATCCATTGGGGTTAGCGGAGGTAGGGGCTTCCTTTTTTCCATTTTACATTTTTTGACAAAAATTCAAAAAATCCAATTTACCTTCGAAGTCCCGCATCCTGCATTAGCTTTTTGATGGGGCCGCGGGTCACATTTTGATTTTATGCCTTTTGGAAGAAAAGGCAATTTTTCACTTTTTCTCGATACCCCATCGGTCCGAGTTCCTTTGGAAAAAAACTCTCCCAAGCTCCACAAGTCCGCCTTGGGAAAAATTTCCCTTCTAACTCACTGAGCCATAACTCAAAAAATACAAGGAGTTAGAAAGAGTTCTTTACCTTTCTGGAAAGGGGAAGAAATTCTCTATCTGATGGAGCATTTTCCAGAAACCTTTGAATGATTTAAATGTCTGAAATCTGGACTGAAGCACAAAAGGTAGTAAGTTAACCCAAAAATAAGGGGAGCTTATTTTGGTTACGATAGCGTGTTGTGCATTTTATCTAACAAGTTGACATGTGTCATTTAATGAATGACACGAATATCACACCTATCCCATGCAAAGAGAAAGAGGCATGAGAGGGAAGAATGAAGAGGTGTATGAGCATGTGTAAGAGGGATCATGGGGATTGGGAAGAAAAAGGTACATAAAACAGAGGTATGCAAGTACGTAAGGAAGAAAGGGGAACATGAAATAAGGATGCGTGGAAGCATTCAGTGCGAGAAAGTATGTGAGGAAAGATACAAAAGGAATGAGCGTGCACAAGGGGATGAACATGAATCAAGAAAGAAAGGCATGCATGAAGAAACCATGTCGAGACTTATTGAAAATCAAACCAAGTCCATGGATGCGCGCAAAGAGTGCACTATGACCGAGAAAGGAAAGCAAGTGCATAAGGAGTTCTCAAAGAGGGGAAATGAAAGGAGATAGAAGAACAAAGGAGAAGGGTAGAAGCACATGGAAGGAAATGAAGGGAAGAGAAATCACAAGGAATAAGTAGGAAGGGCATGCAAATAATTGCAACCAAGTTATTGTGCCAAAGTATAAAACCAAGAGCGAGCGAATGAAAATATGATGCCAGAGACAAAATGCAACTATAAGTTGTTAAAATAACTAGGGGAGTTATTTTGGACAATAGGTAGCTCATATGTGCTAGTGTAATTTACATTATTTATTTGTATGTGATTTAAGATATGATTGTCTTTTTGTTATTTATTATAATAAGAGCTTATCTCATTTTTATTTTTTTTTAAAATTATTTTATTAGAATAAACCTAATATTTTCTTTACAAATTTAAGACCTTATTAACAATAATATATAAATTTATGGAAGTATTATGCCTACAAAAAATGGTTACATAATAAAATTAACATTTTAATATGTTCATGGACCTTATCCTTAATTATAGTACAAGATACTCAAAAGAATGATAAGGTACATGTGGTTGGCCATACAATACCTTCTCATATGTCTTTATTGTACTAATTCTCACTCCATAGATGGTCTCATTAGTATATTACTATAATGTTTAAATTAGGGTTAACCTAATTAAGATAACTAATAATGTGTATATGATGATTTATGATTAAATAGAGTAAAAAATAGTAATACAAACATTCTAAACCATGTGATTGTAAAATATGCTCAAACAATACTTTTGAAATCCATATAAAGTAAACTAAGGTTATGATTAGAAAGTGACATCATTTTACAAGGTCTAGAAGTGTGAGAGAGATATAAAAATATGGAAATAGGTTGTGTAGAGTGTCATCGTGTTCCTTAAAAACTTAGAGATTTGGAAATTATTGTTAGATAAGATCTCCCAATCCATTTACAAATTTTTTCCTCTAGCATTTTGATCTACAACTTAATTCTATTCTCTTATGGACCTATGTCCATATATCTAGAATCCATTATTTTAAAATGGAAATCACACTTCTATACTGCAAATGGTTTCTCCTTTGTTGAAACCCTCACTTTTTTCCTTATGACCTTGAAATGGGATCAGATTGATTTTTTATAATGACCTCACTAATCCCCTAACTATTGATAATTCTCTACATAACATGAACTTGAAAGGGCTTCAGGTCTATGTATTCCTCCATACCAATGGATATGTGTAAATGTGCATAAAAGCTATTTTTGTTAAGAACATACTAATGCCTTTAAGAGTTGGCAATGATCTTGAATTTAATTAAAGTGCATGAGGGTGATCTAGGTAAAAAAATGGATATGTATTCATACTTGTATCTCATTTTAGTACTCTAAGGATATGATATGTAGATATAAGGGATACAAGTTATTCTTATATTATACTTGAGTGGGTACCCTAGATGATCCAAATATATCAGCAGACCCCCTAATGAGTTAAGGTGTGTATGATTTTAAATCTAATTTGTGCAAATGAATTTTGATTCATTTGGCCCTAATATGATTAGGGTAGCTTGTGTATTTAAATTTTTAAATATTGCAAGTACAAAAACAAAATTTTTAGTCCCAAATAGAAACATGAGATAATTCTATTCTCTATTTGGAATTTCTATCCAATATTAGCTTAGGGCTTGATCGAGACAAAAGGTGAATAATTAGGAGTTTGTAAATGTAATTTTTATATAGGTTTGATTGGTTCTATAAGTGATAAGTTGAGTTAAAAATGTTTATCTAGTGGAATCAAATTGTAAAAATTGATTGAAATGCCTTTAGGATTAAGTCAATTGATGTGTAATTGGGATAATGTTGGAATAAATGCCAAATTATTATTATAAAGTACCTTAGGTCTAAAATTTAAGTACTACAATTAAGAACCATTTTAACTTAGTAATGTAATTGTTGGATTAAAATAAACTTTAAATGCAAAACTCCCAATATATATGGTGTATGTGAGGTTGGGAAATATTTTCTCTCTTTACCACATACATGTCAAACCTATAAATAACATGCCAAATTGTATATTAATGCTCAATAATGATGTTTATTTATTCTTCTTGATCTTCTTAGAGTGTCATTAGATATCCATAATATGTTAGGGCTTATTTTTATTTATAAGTGACCATTTATATGATTTATCACTCACCCGACCCACAAGTAAGTACCATCTAGGCCAATTAAGACAAATTAGGATTCTTAAAAAGAGATTGTTAGAAGTACAAGGGAAATTTTAAAAGGGGTGATATAGTACTATAGAAAAACCTATCCTATAACTATGAAAATTTCTAGAGTGTGAAATAAATCCAATTTGTGACAAGTGGAAATATGTATATGTTCAATAGAAGGTGTAATGATGTTTGAAGAGATGAGCTATAGATTCCGGTGGGACTAATGTGTAATACATTGTAAGAGGGTGCCATAAGTTAGTTAATCTATGTGTAAATGGGATATATATTATAATAATGATTAAATTTCATCTTTTTAAATTCCAAGACCAAATTTAGGGTACTATAAATTGTATACTTCTTAATCTATTATTGAAAAATACTAGATTAAAAGAAAAGAAACAAGAAAATGCAAACCTCACATCTTAATCATAGGATTGGTAGCATAATTATTGAATTCTAATGCATCTATCCACATGAAACTTGAAATCACATGGAAAATATTCATAGATTGATGCTAAAAATTGTGTATAAAAAATCTAACTCTAAAAGTCTGTATTAAAAGTTTGTAGCAAAATGAAATGTGGACAACAACAACTCTGATTGATTTTGTAAAAATATTCCCCATTTTTTGAATGTTAAAATTACCATAGGGCTTTCCCTATACAAAGTGAGTGCTAAAATATTGTTAACAATATTTCCTTTCTTGTAGCAGAGAACATCCTATTGAATTTTGTGAACAATAGTTTCTTGTATGTAACACAATCTAGTCTTATTGGTGATATGAAACATATTGGAAATATAATTTTACCTTGTATGTTACACAATATAGCCTTTCTATTAGCATGACATATTATGGAAGATCAATGTCTAAGTTGAGGACAAGTGCCACCTTTATATATGTTATTAAATTATTGAAATTCCATCCAAACTAAATAAATTTAATCTAAATTATGTGATATGCCATTAATTTGATTGGATATGTGTACTCTTAGATGAAATTTGTGTGAACTTAAGAAAAATCCCACAATATGCTCCATTTTGAGGTGAGAGATCCCTCTATGGGTCACTCATCTCAAAAGAGAAAATTAGTTAGCTCTATCATGTGTTAAAAGCACATACATATAAAACTATAAAATATGTGTGCTAAATATCGATACAAAAATTAGCGTATATAAGATATGATCATTAGACAACAAAACGATATGTTTCATATCAAGAGTGAGCATTGTAAGAAATATGTACAACTTGGTAGGTTAACTATAAAAGTGAAAATAAAATAATTATGATAGAACACACAAAATTTGACAAAAAGGATACTTTAAAACACATGACAAGACATGACATGATGGGCCTACCATAAGACATTTCGCAACACAACCAAAATGACATTGTGATGACAGAGTAAGATTTTCATAGAGTAAGAATGTCATAGAGTACTCATGGATCATACACACAAGCATAGGGACTTATATATATATATATATATATATATATATATATAAGAATGTCATAGAGTACTCATGGATCATACACACAAGCATAGGGACTTATATATATATATATATATATATATATATATATATATAAGCACACATGTGATAAATCAATGTAACGTAGGAAATATGTGGTGTTTAGTGATATGTATGCATGGAACATGTAATATTAATACATAGAAATATGTAGTGTAATCATCAAGTAAAAATGATACAATATATGGAGTGAATTATATATCATGAAGTATAAGTTAGCATAAGAAATATGGTAAAAACTATCTATGTAAGATGCCCCAATGTAGGCAATTATTTACATGCTAATTATTTTCTATGAGGTGTTATAGATGTATAACAAATAAGAAGGTTATAAGGATTAACAACATTTAGACTATACTTATCTAATTAACTTCCAAAATTAATTACACATGACAAAAATAATGAATTCCAACTTGAAATGAACTAAACATTTGATAAACAATAAGAAACTAGTTCAAAACATGGGAGGAGAGAAGGAGATTTAGCTTTTAGGATATTTTAGAGTGATTTGGCTGTGTAGATAAGTGGAACAAGAAGATTTGGAGCTATCGATTTTAAACATAAGATTCTAGAAATGAAGAATATGCAAGTGTAGGACCATACACAATATGTAAGACACATGCATGATTCCCTTGTTTGAATTTCATTATTAAAAACCAAAAAGGTTGACCCAAAGTGATAAGAAAAGTTTTTGAAAATATAACAACTAGTGTAGCATTTCAAACTTGAGAAAAGGAGGGGAAATGGACAAAAACACCTAAAGGGGACAATAACGCTTGGGTGCTTTTATCCCTAATGGTTGTACTATCCAGAGTACTCAAGTGATATAAAAAAATAGGTTTGGGTCACATGTTTTCCAATGTCTAAAAGTAAAGTGGTCATTCCATAAAATTAGATAATAGAAGTATGAAAAGGATAAAGCAATGTAAAAGAAAAACAAGTGTTATTAATGTCTAGTTTTCTTTCTTAGGAATCATGCATATAATGGCATACTATGAAGCATGATGTAAATATTAAGTTTGTGATTTTTTTCTACATTTTCCCTCACTTTATGCTAGTGAATGGATATTCAGTGGCATAAAATAGAAAATAATAGCATACCTTGTGAAGAGCCGAAGGAGTTGTAATTGAAATCATATCGAATGAGGGTCAGACTGTACTTGATATCATGTTGAATGGAGATTATGAAATGTGTATCATAGAATCTAGAAGAGGATAATGATCCTAGGGGTGACCTTGTGTGCATATTAGAAATGATACATGTGTTTGTTCCTTGAATATTTCCTTTTCTTGAGTGTATTGTGCTTGAGATTTCTCCTTGTTCCATTTGTGTGTTTCCTTTTGTCGAGTAAGGTTGGACCTGCAAAAGAAGATAAGTGTATTTAATGCTCATGATAAATGAAATTGAACTTTAACTTAGTAAATTTAAAATATAAATGTGTATTAAAAAACAAGTGGATATGTTGGTGTGAGGTACTTGGGGCATTTTCCACCTCGCATGGTGAGTCATCTCACTTAGGCTAGGTCATAGGTCTTTAGGAGTTATATGACATGACAAAATACATCATGGAATCTTTCATTGTCATATGTGTCATTGGTGTAAGAGGAGTTACATTCCATCTTGAGAATCATAACCCCTTTCTCCCTCATGGAGGGAATGATTGTCCATGCACAAGAGTTACACAACACTCCCATATATACCCTCTTTTTGATATACGAGGATAAATAGACCTGTTTTTTCCATGCATGATTTTTTTAATTTGATTTTTCACTTGATGATTACTCGGATCTTGTTCATTTCCATTGGAGTGAAAATTTGTTGATATGCATGGGTTTCCATTTGATCCTTGTAGAAAAATCTCACATGGTATCAAAGTTGTGATTCCGTAAATGTGTACTTGCATTAGTTATTTTTGAATACTTCCGGTTTTGTTTTTATTATCGCTTATCATACAAGTTTTAATAATCTTTTGGATTGTGCTAACTTGGATTAACATCTCTAGTTTTGGAGTTTGTGTTGTTTTGAGTATTTGTGCTTGTGCATGAACTTTAGGAGTTTTCTAGCTAAAATTATCTACTTGTAGCTATATTTGGTAGAAAGCGTGTTTTGGAGGTATTTAGAGTTACTAGTTTTAATTAGATATTTTCATCAAAATTTAAGTTTTTTTTGAAAATTTCTAGTTTTTTCTTCAGCTCATGTCTCCTCATGCTTTCTCCTACTTCCATGCTCCTCTCCACCCATATTCTACTCATTATCCACTCTCCCATCTCAATGGTCGAGCCCTACAAATCTCAGAGATATCCCTCTTTGCTAGCTCTCATGTGCCTGGGATCCTTGGTCAATTCAGGATCCCTTCTTTGGATCGACTATTTTACATCTAGCTAGTTGTCTCTATCCCGAGTTTTAGAGAGCTCCTATACTACCAACCAAGATTGTTTTAAACCGACTCGTCCATATTATTTTTTTCTTCTTGGGTTGGGTTATCTCTTCCCTACCTTGTCTTATTAAACATTCCCCTCCTTGGACAAGCCATACAGACCTACTACTGCATCCATTATTTCTCTCCCTCTACTCATTTTTGAGCTCTCTTGGCCCTAGTTCTGTCTTAGCTCGGTTTACCTCTAACCCGATGTGATTTTTTCCATTCACACTCGGTGCCCCGCTCGAGATTTGTTTGGACATATGGGATTTGCATCCTTGTGATCCCTAGCTTCTTCTATCCTCGAAATGACTCCTCCCTATGGAGCTCGCCCTTGACCCTATGTGAAAAACACTTTGCACTACCAACCCATTGTACCTATATGAGTGTTTCACCTTTGGGTCACTTATAACCTTGTTCATCGTCTTATAACCTCCAAATTGCCTACCTCAAGGCTCATTTTTGGTCACAGTGTGACTTCAGCCTCTCCGTTGACCGACCTTATCTCTTTCCTTCCCTTCAAATTTTTGAGCCCACGTTTTTTTAATTTAAGTTTTATTTGTTAAAGCTTAGGTATTTGATTTTTATTAGTCTTTCCTTTTCATTAGCTTCTATTAAATTTAAACCTTAGGTTAATTTCTTTTAAGCTTAGGTTAAGTTATTTTTAGTCTAGCTTTTAAATGAATTAATCTAATCAAGGATTAGTTCTTTCTAAGGGAAGGGATTTTATTAAAAATAGGTCAATTTAAAATTAGGAGGTCATCTTTTTTTGTTAATCAAATTTCTTTTTTAATCTTCAATTATTTTTAATAATTAAATTAATTGCAAATTTAGCATTATTTGAGGTTTTTTAACGTATGTTACTATAAAGGGGTGGTTTCTCACCTTTAGGATCTTTTCTTGAATTTTTGGAGGCCCTCGACTTGTTTTTAGTCATTTTTGCTTTCATTCAATCTTGTTATTATGCTTGCAGGCTAGTGATTGTGTCCACCAAAAACCTTACGACAAGGGATTTTTTTCTTGCGACATGAGACAGCTTTCTCACACAACTAGTTATCTCTCCCTTCCTTGTTTTTGCTTCATTTTGTGCTTTCTTGTGGTTTCAAACTATTGCATTCTCTTGAAACGTGATTGTGGTATCCAAACTTGCACATTTTTACATTGATTGTAAAATGAGTGACCAAATGTTTCATGACGCACATTCACATTTTATTGTAATCAACGCACTAAACTATAAAGTGTCACAAGCAAGGGGGTGAAAATATTATTCTAGTGTGTGTGTGTGTGTGTGTGTGTGTGTGTGTGTGTGTTGTGTTGTGTTGTGCTATTTTATTTGTAAATTCTCTCTTTCTCTCTCCTCATGATGGATGCTCTTTATGTTTCTTTTCTCATGCCATTTAATTTCTTTGAATGAAGATCTAAAATGGTTATGTCATTATGAGGTAAAGGGTTGTTTCACATCACTATGGGAGTAGAAAAAGAACCAACATTTGAACCTAAAAAATCTAGGTGGTTTAACCAATGTGATGAAGCCTTAGGTCTTCTTTGTATGTTTGTCTCTCTTGAATTTCTCTTCCACATTGAGTCTTCCACAACACCCAATGGATCTTGGAAAAATATTGACGATATGTTTGGAAAATAAGATGACATGAGAGCACATGAGTTGGAGAATGAACTGCTAGGATTAAATCCTAGTAACTTTGATAACCTACATGATTTCTTCTCTAATTTTTTCCACACTATATTATTGTTGAAATAATTTGGAGTTTAGAAAAAATATTCCCAATCAAGATCTTGTCAATTCTTTCTAAGATTGGCCTCAAATAATCCATCTTCATTTCTACCTTCCACACCATGAAAGAAGCTCAGGGGAGTATTTATAACATGCCCTCATTTGAAAAAAAATTCATCTCAACTTGTTTGGGAACAAGATAAGTTGATTCAAATAGGAGTACTCAAATCCAAGTCACATGCCCTTATAACAAGTATTGGTAAGGGTAAGGAAATGAAACAGGAAAATAAGAAAGATAAAAAGGACCAACCTAAGAAGGAAACCAAGACCAACCAAACCTAAACCAAATTTAACATGAAATCTTATACTTATGAGCCCAAAGTGAAGAAGGAAAAGTGTAAGTGTTATTATTGCAAGAATACTTGGACATGAAGAGCATTAATGTATGAGAAAAAAAATAGATCACCTAACTCATTTACTTGAGAAAAATAATATAGGTGTTCTGAGTCTATCAAACAAAATGCTCCAAAGTTTGAGTCTTCTAAAGAAAAGGAGTCTAAATCTAAGAAGAAGAAAGGAAAGGCCCTTGTAGCTAGAGTTGCTCCTTCATTGATGTGGATCATTGATTCTGGTGCCTCACACTACATGGGCTCTTTACATGTTGAGTTTTCCAACATTGAGCCATGTGGCATGTACCAAATCACTTTGGGTGATGATACTCCGATTTGAATTTTCGGTAGTGGATCGATAGAAGTAGAAGGTGGAACATTAATCCAAATTTTGATTATTCCCAATATTTCCACTAATATCGTGACGATTTACCAAATCAATCATCTCGGTGAAGGAACACAAGTGGGATTTAATCCTAATTTGGTGATTATTCATGAGATTCATGTTGAGTCTATAACGAGATGAGGGAGAGGTGGATCATTAGACGCAATTATAACCTTCTCCCACTTTAATTCCGATTTGGCGCCCAATTTCTTTCTTACTTATGTAGATGAGGTCAACAAACTATGACATGAGTTTTTTTCATATAAATTATCATTACGTTGAACAATTGAGCCAAAATGAGATGGTTAATGGGCTACCCCGCATCAAGTTTTATAAGGGTATTCTTGAGGGTTGTTCCCTCGGGAAGCACCTCACTGAAAGTTTTAGCAAAGGAAAATCCTGAAGAGCTTCTCGTCACTTGGATCTTGTTCAAGTGAAGTTTCGATGCTTTCCCATCTCTTTTTTACTAGATCTCTTTATATACTTAGGTCTTCATTGATGAATTTTTGCGTTACACTTAGGTTTATTTTCTCAAACAAATATCCAAGTCTTAAATCACTTTTGAGACTAAGGCTCTTATTGCGAAAACAAGCTAAAAGGTCTATCAAGGTTATTTTAACCGACAATGAAGGTGAGTATGTGAGAAATAGGTTTGAATATTTCTATACCTCAAAAGAGATTATTTTGCAACGTCAATTTATTACAAATTTTCAAAAATGGAGTTACCAAAAGAAAGAACCAAATGCTTAAGGAGATGGACACTTGTATGGTTCACTCTAAATCCCTTCCTCTCAGTATTGGGCCAAAGCCATGAATTGTGCTTGTTACATTTAGAATCATGTTCTACACAAGGTAGTAAGAGGGATGACACCCTTTGAATCATGGTTTAGATGCAAACCTAAAGTAGAGAAATTTTGTGTCTTTGATCCAATGTTATGAATCATATTTCCAAAAAGAGATGCACGACCTTAGAACCACAATCTAGACCTTGCATCTTTGTAGGGCATCCTAATGGCGTGAAGGGTTATATATTTTGAACCCCACTACTCATCATATTTATATTGAGATAAGTGTGAAGTTTGATGAGTCATCTTCTACTTCCACTTCTCTACCTAGTGAGGTCCTTATACCCCTCTCTGATTCTAATTTTCATTCTTTTGATGATGATCATGTCACTGCTTTTCATCTTTATGATCCTCATACTCCTCTTTCTCCTCACTCCTCATGCTTTGAAATCTTCTAATTTTGATAGTAGTGATGATGAGTAATTTGTCCCTTCTCACTCAAGTGAAGAATCTACATATTCTGATCCGAGCATGACTCTACTCCCAGTCCTCGCTGGGATAGGAAGACCTTGCAGAGTCTTTGGAGATTGGATAGGAAATCATTCGGATGAGATACATACTTGTTAATAGTTCACTAGACCCAACACCTTGTTAACCTCTAATTTTGGCTCTTAGTATTTATGGGAGGCTTCGGGATTCAGTGGGGATTATACCATGGATGAGGAGTATTCCTCACTCATAAAGAATGATACTTTGGATCTCACCCCTCTTAAAAGGAATAAAAATCATTTGGTGTAAGTGGCGTACAAAAAAAGTATGGTGCTGATGGAGACATTGAAAATTATAAAGTGCAAATTGTGGCTAAGGGTTTCTCCCGGTAGTAGCTGGGTTGATTATTTAGAGACCTTTTCTCTCATTGTGAAGATGAATTCCATTCTACTAACCCTCACTATTGCTTCTGCTATGAATAGATGGGAAGTCCATTGGATGGACATTAAGAGTTCCTTCCTTTATGGAGACCTAGAGGAAGAGATCTATATGGAAAAATCCCCATGCTATGTCCATGATTTTTCCCTCATTTACAAGTTAAAGAATTATCTCTATGGCCTTAAACAAGCCTCTCGGGATTGGCATGCCAAGACAGAATCCTTTCTCCTTGTATTAGGTTTTACTAATTGTGACTTTGACCTAATGTTTACATTATATGGTACGATGACTCGATGATCATCCTTATTTTGTATGTTGATGACTTGTTGATTATGGGTAGATCTTCCTTGATCATTGATTATGTGAATACTTCCTTAGCTAATAATTTCTCCATGACCAACTTAGGTTTTCTTCACTACTTTCTTGGGATACAAATTTCACAATTTGGCTCAGGAATTATGATTACACAACCTAAGTATGCCCTTTATTTGTTATCCAGATTTCACATGTTTGATTATAAGCCATATCCTACTCCTTTCCTTTCTAGGGTTAAGTTAGTTGTTGATTTCTCCACTCTAAAAGTGAATGGTACCCTTTATCACTAGTTGGTGGGGATATTGATCTATCTTACTCACACTTACCCAGATCTTTCATATGTTGTAGGGATCATGTATAGATTTATGTAGGAGCCTCATGAGCTACATTGAGAGAAGAACAATGATATTTCACTATTTTTGTGGCACTCATACGATGGAAATCATTACTTAAGAGGGATAGAGATTTATCTAGTTAGACTTACAAATTCGGATTGATTTGGTGATCTTGATCATCGAAGTCTACCTCAAGCTACAATTTTTCTCTTAGTTTAGTTCCTATGAGTTGGTCGAGCAAGAATCATAATACAATTGCGATATCTTCTATAGAGGTAGAATATAGGGGAGTAGTCAATGCTACCATAGAATTCATTTGATTGAAGGATATCTGATAGATTTTGGTATTCACTTTTGACATCCTACTATCATTTACTAAGACAAGATGAGCACCATCTTGATTTATTAAAATTAGGTTCAACATTTGTGTCCAAATGTAAATTGAGATCCAATTGAAATTCATATGGGAGATGATTCATGGAGACATCATCGACTTGTAGTATTGTCGAAATTCTAATAGATTGTGGACATATTTATAAATCACTTCATTGAAGCCGTGTTTCATCACTTGTACTCTCTTCTTGGGTCGAGGTCTTCTACAACCGCCCATATTATTCTAGATTTCTAGTCCTCTTCTCCTCTTCTTATTTTATAGAAATATTGTGGTTTGTATGTGGGTACCTCATCGGGCCTTTAGTTTTGTACCCATATGATGCATCTTTCTTAGTTATCTAGAGGAGTTCTTTTTTATTTTTTGGATTTTCATTCCTCTACCTCATCTTCGATGAAGGGGGTGTTGGTGTGAGATATTTTCCTTGTCACTTAGGGCATTTTCCACCTCACATGGAAAGTCATATCACTTAAGTGAGGTCATAGTGTAATGTCCCCTTTTCTATGCCAAAGACCCATGGGCCAAGTTGAGTCCAAACCGTGACCTTTTCCAAGGGGCTATGGATCTTTGGGGCTTTTGGGATGTGGCCCCATGGTTCTAACTTTATTTACTTGAAGTAACTTTAGTTCTTGGAGTAACTTTAGTTACTTTTATTTTATTGGCCTCTCCATGGTTTGAAAGGCACTTAGGGATATTAGAACTCGATTGCCAAGGGAAGTATATAAGAACCGGGAGATAAAGGAAAGGCACTTTTTTGCATACATTTTATTGACCCCTTCTCGTGTAGCTTCTTGTTGCTTTGTTGTGTTTCTACACTTGTGGAGTCAAATCCCACAGGGACCCTAGCTTCCGTGGTGAGAGACCCGTCCCTAGCTAGCAAGGTATTCTTCGGTAGTGAGAGATCTACCCTAGTCTGTCATTTTGGAGCCACTTTCTAGGCTGTGTTACAAAGATATTTCAGAAGGTACAGAGGAAGGGTTTTGAATATTCTTGACAGAATTTGGAGAGGATAATTTTCCAAATCAAAATCACGGTAGTAGATCAAATCCATGACAGCCATTTGGGCAGAGCATGGCCACTCATTGGAGGCATCTCGTGAAGGTTTTCATAGGTTTTGGGGGCATTTGGGGAAGACAATCGAGAGGGCTCCAGGACCATATTCACAACAGACCTTTTGGGTTGAGCGTGGCAAGCTTGTTGAAGATGCCTCCATCATTTTCTGACCCCTTCTCCAAGTGTGGCGACTGTAGCCTCTATTTGGGGGTTTTCCAGTTGGTTGTTTTAGATCTGAAGGTGGAAATATTGTTTCCCTTTTCTATTAATGTGATTACCAAAGACCCTTAATTTCTACTCCGGTATTTGGAGAGTTACGAGCCTCTGAAGTTTCCAGCTATCTAGGGCAGCCTTTTTGCTTTTCGCGATATTTTAATTTATGTAAAACTCCAAAAACAGTCTTATTATGCCCCCTATAATAATATCAAGCTCTCTTTATATTTCCAAGTAAATTTGGGTGGTCATTTTGGGGAATATTAAGTTTATTTAGTTTGCTTTTCTAATTGTAAAAATCTGGTATAATCAATACCTAATGTGGCTACACAATTTCAATATTTTTGTGCATTTTTAAGTGGTATCCCATTGGGGATACTTCAGTGGTATCAAAGCGAGGTTGTTCCTCCAGCTTGTGTTGGTTAAATATGGCAGTTTGGAAAGATCTCAATGTGGGGTTTATGAAGGAAATGTTCACCAACATGGTGAAACAATAGGAAGCCACTAACCTTTATTTGAGTTAGCTCACTCAAAATGTGAATCAAAACAGATCTAGGGTCAATAAGGAACATGGTGAGAACAGTGATAAAGGGCGGCCAATAGAGGTGTTTGATGAGGATTCTTGTTGGAGGAAATATCAATCTTTGAGTAAGGATTTCAGAGATAATATGCCATTTCCAGATTATTGCATAATGAAGATTGGTAGCAAGCCCAAGCAAGATCATCATATGTCGGTACCTGAGTTACAAAGGAACTCACTTGAAGAAGAAGAAGCTTCTAGAGAAAAAGGTATGATTTCCATTGAGAAAAATAATCGCATTAGTGAAACTTTGCTTGTTGGAGAAATTATTCCAGCTCAGGAGAAGGAATTTGTATATGCAAGCAAAGAGGATGCAATGGAAACTCTAAAATGGTGTGAGGAATGGAATAATGAAGCTAGAGCTGCTAGATTGATATCCACCCAAGTGAGACAACACCAAAAAGAGTTCAAGGAAAATATGTGGACAAATGATGCAATGAAGCCTATACCCATGAAATAAGACTCTATGGAGTAGCTGGCACATGAGGAGGAGCCTCACATGGACACTGGTGTAAAATTGCAGCTGCTTGTAATTTCCAAACCAACAACTATTGATCAAACTTTCGAGATACTTTCAACAGCACTCGAGCCACAATGTTGGGGAAAATCAACATATGTCTATCTTGAACACACAGAGGACATTGATGGCCTTGAAAGGTACGAAGAGCACACTAATGTGTCTTGTTTATGGTGGCCTATTCCCATTTATTTCCATCATGAGATGCATGGTAAGGTAGATGATGAAGTCTTCATCATGGGGCTTGTTGGACCATTGCTCCAACTATGTGTATATGAGCATCTGGTGGATGATATATGGTGGCAAGTTTTATCTCACTTAATAGATACAAGGGATCATGGGCATTATAAGCTATGGGATCCTGGTAATATGTGGCCATTATTAAAAACTATCTATTCTGATTTTAAAAACTTTGTGACTGACTTCATAAGCCAAAGAAGGAATTCAAATGTGTCTTGTGGGATTACAAGGGTTGGCAAGCATGATTTCTTCATTGGAGACTCTGGTGTAAGAAGGGAGAGTACCTCTCCAGGTACTAGCGTTGGTTCTATGTTTGCTAAAAAGGGGAAGAGAATATTTTTTAATCATCTATATCCTCCTGGATTGTGTATAACAATAGTCATAAATAGAGGAGAAATTAGTAGTATGGGACAACAAGGTCAAAGAGGTGAGAGTGGACAATCAGGGCAACAACCTCCCCATTCTTCTACCAGGCCCTTAGGGCTTTAGAGAGTTTCACAGGTACAACAACTAGCAGATATTTTGGATGAGGAGTCTTGTTGGGAGAGGTACCAGACCTTGAGTGAGGGCCTTCGTAACATGTCATACTAGGAATATTGCAAAATGAAGATTGGCAGTATACCCAAGAGAGATCATGAGACATAGGTACCAGAGTCACAGAGGAGATTGGGAAAATTTCCCTTCCACACTTCGATGGCTCTAAGAAGTGTACTGCACAATCTTGGGTTCATAAGATAAATTCATACTCCGGCTTGAACCCTACGCGTGAGGAAGATGCAATTAAGTTTGTAATCTTACATCTCGAGGGATATGCTCATGATTGGGGGCATCATGTATTGATTACACAGGGACACATATGCATTACTACTTATGTAGAGCTCATGCAGAGACTGAGGAATAGATTTGATAGAAGGGACCCTGACAGGTATTTCAGGGAGTTGACTCATTTGAGATAAACTAGCCCCCTGGATCAGTATATCACAGATTTTTAGAGATTATCAGTCATGGTACCCAAAGTCACGTAGATGAGGTTGATTTCATTGTTCAAAACAAGTTTGTTACGATGATCTCGTTGGGTTTGTAAAGGCATCCGAGCCTTCCTCTTTACACGAGGCATTAGGAAAGCTCGGGACTTGGAGTTATCCACTCCAAAGTCGAGGGCTCCACCACATGTACAACAAAGGTAACCTCCATCTGGATCATACGAACTTTAGCAGAGGGAGCCTCCACCGAGGCGGAGGTGGCTAAGAAGCCAATCACTTCTTGAGAGGAAAGAGATGAGTCGAGGCAAGAAAAACTATGTTTCGATTGCCACATGCCTTGGATTCCAGAACGTGATTGCAGAGGTAGAGGAAAGGCCCAATTCATTGAGGTCTTCGAGGAGAGCAAGGGTGATAAAGGTGAGGAGATAGAGACCCGTGAGGTGGATGATGGAGATGGGGTTGCGTTGGATAGTGCTAATGTGGGACATGAGGAGGAAAATTTTCCTCAAGAGATTATAACCACATTGTCTAGTACTACTACGATGTACAAGACATTTAGGATTAGAGGAGTTATGCGGGTCAGCAAGTTGGGGCACTCATTGAGAGTGGGGCAACCCATAACTATATTTATGCCTCTTTGGTTGAGAGGTGAGGATTACGAGACGAGAGGATTTTGAGGGCCTCAATGGGGTTATAGCCAATGGAGAGTTTATGAGGGGCACACGATGGGTCCCCCAGTGAGCATCACGATGGGTAACTGTACGATTCGATGATCTCCACATCGTTGGTATGTGAGTGGCCAACATAGTGCTGGGAGTGCAGTGGCTTCACCCTCTTGGTGAGCTTTAGACTAACTTTTAGACGATGGATCGAAGTTTAAATCGAGGCGGGAATGTTATTTTGAGGGGATTATCTACAGGAGCACCTAGGGTGGTTACAGCTGAGGGGATGGAGAGGATGATCCAGCATGGTGAGGATTTTTATTGTTGCGGATCGATGTGGAGTATAATGGATGTGGGTGTGGCCAGCAATGTTGCACATGAGACTATTATTGAGAGTGGGATTGCAGGTTTAGATCATCCAGTTTATCTTTATGTTGGTTATCTGAAGTCTCAGTTGACGGGGGACCTCATTGGCTTGTTGAGTACTCCAAGAACTGACACACTTGTGAGACTCTGGATGGTCACTTACAGGATGACAACTACAGATTGGAGGATGAGATGATCCTCTCTCGGGGAAGATGGAGCCTTGTGTCAGATTCATGGTGGAGGATGGAGATATTGCGACATGTGCATTGTTCTTCCGTGACTGGATGCTTGAGCTTCAATGAGACCTACAGGCTCATGTCTGAGAGGATCATATGGCATAGGTTGAGGGAGGATTTCCTCAACTTTATACAGGCATATACGGTTTGTCACTATGACAAGTCTGAGCTTACGAGATCATTTTTTTTTAATCGACATGGGACAACACTCCTATGATTTTTACTACTTCTATGCCCGGTGAGCACCTCACCCACGTGTTAGTCAATGGAGAGACGAAAGTGACCCATGGTTATTTAGTAGGTTCACATTCAGCATAGGAGGTGGACTAAGTGGATCTAATATGGTTGGCTGACTGTCTACTGGAATCTTGGGACTTTTCCTCCACGAGACACATCGAGATATAGTATGAGGATCCTGGCTCTCACACATGTGTAGGTCGGAGTATGCAGCACCATTTGTGCATAAATAGGTTGTTTCACAGGCTGATACGAGGGGATTCTATAGGATTCAAAGTGGACTTTCATACCCAGGAGTTGATTGGAGAGGTAGTGAGTGATCACATGATGACAACCTTGCATTGGCAGGGATTGGACAGATTAGCAATTTCGGTGTGGGTACCAGTGGAGAGTCGGTGTGGGCATCATACTACTTCAGGAGAAACATTGTTCTCTACATGGCATGGAGAGCATGATGACTACATGAGGTGTCTTGGTTACTTCACATCACACCGATCATTAGTTGACTGCAGGGTGAGGTGGAGAAACTTACTCGGTGGAATTCAACTTCTACAACATGATGGGATAATGCTTGGGGTCAAGCATTTCTTAGGAAGGGAGGATTTGTAATGTCCCCTTTTCTACGCCAAAGACCCATGGGCCAATTCGAGTCCAAACTCTGACCTTTTCCAAGGGGCTATGGATGTTGGGGGCTTTTGGAATGGGGCCCCGTGGTTTTAACTTTAGTTACTGGAGTAACTTTAGTTACTTTTCTTTTATTGGCCCCTCCATGGTTTGAAAGGCACTTAGGTCTATTGGAACTCAATTACGAGGGAAGTATATAAGAGTGGGAGATAAAGGAAAGACACTTTTTGCATACATTTTATTGACCCCTTCTTGTGTAGGCTTGTTCTTTGTTGCGTTTCTACACTTATGGAGTCAAATCCCATAGGGACCCTAGCTTCCGTGTGGTGAGAGATGCATCCCTAGTTAGCAGGGTATTCTTCGGTAGTGAGAGATCTACCCTAGTCTGTCATTTTGGAGCCACTTTCTGGGATGTGTTCTTAGAGATATTTCAGAAGGTACAGAGGAAGGGTTTTGAAGATTCTTGGCGGCATTTGGAGAGGATAATCAGTGGGCTTCTAGATCGAATCATGGTAGCAGATCAGATCCACAAAAACCATTTGGACAGAGAGTGGCCACTCGTTGGAGGCATCTTGTGAAGGTTTTCATGAGTTTTGGGGAATTTGGGAAGACAATCAGAGGGGCTCCAAACTAGATTCATGGCATCCTTTTGGGCTGAGCATGACAGCTTGTTGAAGATGCCTCCATCATTTTATGACCCCCTTCTCTAAGTGTGGCAACCTGCAACCTCTATTTTGGGTTTTTCCAGTTGGCTATTTCAGATCTGAAGGTGGAAATATTGTTTCCCTTTTCTGTTAATGTGATTACCAAAGACCCTTAATTTCTGCTCCGGTATTTGGAGAGTTACGAGCCTCTGAAGTTTCCAGCTGTCTAGGGCATGTTGTGCTTTTTCTGGCAGCATTTTAATTTATGTAAAACTCCAAAAACAATCTTATTATGCCCCCTATAATAATATCAAGCTCTCTTTATATTTCCAAGTAAATTTGGGTGGTCATTTTGGGGAATATTAAGTTTATTTAGTTTGTTGTTCTAACTGTAAAAATCTGGTATAATCAGTACTTTATGTGGCTGCACATTTTCAATATTTTTGTGCATTTTTAAGTGGTATCCCATTGGGGATACTTCACATAAGTTCTTAGGATTTATACGCCATATGATAGATTCCATCATGGAATCTATCATTATCATATGTATCATTGATTCCATAGGTGTTACATTCCATCTTGGGAATTGTAACTCCTTTCTCCCTCATGGAGGGAATAATTTTACAGGCATGGGAGTTACACAACACTCCCATATGTACCCTCTTTTTTATCTATGAGTATGAGTAGACATATTTTTCCATGCATGATTTTTGTTGTTTGATTATTCACTTGTTGATTATTTGGAGCTTGCTTGTTTTTCATTGGAGTGTAACTTTGTTGATGTGCATGGGTTTCTATTTGATCCTCATAGATAAATATCACATAATCAAGGATATAATACACCCGTGTTGTGAGAGAAGAGATGGAATTGTTCTGTGTGTTTTCAATTGGATATGGTTGGCATAATATTAAGGATTTAGGTGTCTTGTCACCAAACTAAGAATTTAAGTGTCTTATCATTATATTGAGGATTTAGGCATCCTGTCACCAAGGGAAGAGTATTGGGAGAGTTGTAGGATTTTACCTCCAACCATTAACATTTCCCTTCGGATAAGTGATGACACATAATTCAAGGCATATCATTTTCCTAAATATACCCTAAGTGGCATTCCTTATTTGATCCCGAGAAAACAAATTAATTAGTTCCCTTAATAAAAATGTAACTTGCCACCGATTTGTTTCTTATTATACCTAACCGTAACTTGTAATTGAGTATCTTTTGCAGGATTTTGAATAAAAATATCATTGGAAACCTATTTCTACCCCCAAGACGAAGCATCTAGATGGGAGACTAATGCCCACTTTATTCCTATCTATATTTGGTGATTATGTCCCTATTGTGATTTTGTCCCATTCGAATCAAGATATTTTTATATCTTGTTTATCCTTAATTTAATTTATACCAATATGCTTCTGGTCTATAGACTATTGAGAGGGTGAAATAATCACCTAATGATTGCCTCCACTCATTTGGGGTGTGTGAGATGAACCAAAGCGAGTGCGGCCCAAATGAGGAAAGATGAAATTGATGTGCACATATGAACTATAACTACTATAGGGTAATATGCAATACATATGGTAACTACCAGGATGCATGAAAAACAATGAGAAAGGCTAGAAAAAGTATTAGTCATAAACAAACATGACATGATGTAATAAAAACTAGTCAAAAATGCAGTAAAATAGAAAAAGAGACAATGAGTAGCCGTTTGAATATATGGGACACCACTCGGATACCGAAAGAAAATCAAAGCATTCAATGCTATAGAATAAAAACAAATAATCAATGTATAAGGAATATCATGGAATAAATTACAATCAAGACACAAACATAAACAAGATACAAGAAAATCAGATAACCATGGTTGGAAGTAAGTGTACAAGATAAATGCTACAAAAAACATCTGTTAAAATCTTAGAATAATTGGTATTATGTCACAATGTATATATATGGAAAATAGGAATGAAATTAGTATATATTATAATGATAGAACCTAAATATAGAGAAATAGGAAAGGTAGATGCCCCTAGAAGCCTCAATGGGATTGGTAGAGAACAATTGCAAGCATCATACATCATGTGATAACCTGTAAGTATCCTACATTCACCTCAAGAGTACCATGTGAATGTACATGTGTGTATGGAAAAAGGATAGAACATACTATGAATCAAAGTAACATGGTAAGCAATGTGCAACATAGAATAATATAAGCAAGCAAGAATACATCTAATCAAGATCTAAGCTAGTATTTTTGAATTTTTCAAATAGTTTTTTTTTGAATTATTATAACATGAAATAGAATGGCTAGGAGAGTGGAGTTAGTTTTCCCCAATATATATGTGTAAAGTGAGGTCCATGTAGCTAAATTCTCCCTCAACAATCATGTATGAACCTAGAACAAAAGTGCATCATTGGGGAGCAAGGGGGATAACACAAGAGATACCAAAGAACATTGTCAACATGGTGAGGTAAAAAACTTATAGATTCCAAGATCCCAAATGCATGAATAGGATGTGTATTAATAATAAGAGTGTGTCCAGTAGGAGAAACTAGAATAGGTGGAACATTGGGTTTGTTGGAAATGGTGGAAAAATTAAGTGCAACCATAAAGATCAATGTGCGAGTCAAGAGATGTGTAACATATATAGTTTTATGAGGCTCATTAGTATCAACCACAAATAATGGAAGGAGAGACACAAGACTCATCATAATAAATAGGTGTAATTTGGAAAGATTGGAAGCATTAAAGTTGTATGAACTAGCCCTTATGACCATAGACATAAATGTGGAAAGAGGGGAATTGATTGCTGCGGATGTAACAAGATGATGTGTAGCCAAAGTAAATAAGACATACATGGAATCTTGGAAAATGAGACCATTAGGAATAATTATTGAATAAGAACATTTATTTATAAAATTGGATATTTATTAAGTTAATCTAATTAGGAACATCAGAAATAACAATAAATGAAAGTGCTTTGCATAAATATAGAAAGTTACCCAAGAAACTAGATTAATTAAAATAGAAACCCTAATATGCAAACAAGGGTTGGAAGGAGCTTAGTTGATTTAGACAATTTTTTTGAATGTGTCGCAAAAGTGATTGGAGAAACAAGAGGAGGAAATGAATATAACAAGGTCCGAGAAAAGTGCAAATTCGAGTAACTTGGGTGGACCGGGGTGCCTAGGGAGTATCGGGGTGCTGTGGGCTCCTAGTTTGCAATATGGGCGTCTGGTCTATGAAAAATTTTTTTGTAACCTTCCTTTGAGGTGTCACTTGATGGTCACCTACCTTCATGTCCTATCAAACTAGCTTTTTTGGACTACATAGTATGTCACTAGAAATATGAAATGAAGATGAGACCTGTGAAACCCCAATACAAACATTAAATCCTAAAAATAAAAATGAAAATGAAGGGTTTGGAATGTCCTTAGTTGCCACAATGGTGGAATTACTAATCGAGCATTTACACTACATCTCAAACCTGATGTAGTTCTATGTGTAAGTGTGTGAAATCATGCCATAGGATGCTCTTGTGCCAGTCACACTTTGTGAAAGTATCGAGAAAAACTATGTGTAGAAAAATGTAATAGAATGGTAGATGGAATAGAATAAACTTTTCTCCTATAAAATGTGATGCGAGATGAACCAATGTTTGCCTTTGTGATGGAGCTAGAAGAATGCAAGTGTATCTTTTGATGGATGCAACCTTAGGTGATGATAGTAGTGCTTAGTGTTTGGTCTCTCATTATAGTTTCATAGCTTTATATTTATGTGGTTATCTTGTTATAATTTCATAATTAACCATGAAAACTCGACCAAAAAAGAAATATGAAATGTCCAAATGGCTATAAAGTTCCCCAAAAGTGGCGGGAAAGTGGAAAGAGGGAGGCACCCCAACTGGGACAAGGGTGCCTGTTGGTGCCCCAATACTAGCCCGGGCACCCCAGTCAAATGTAAAATAACATGGAATGACAAAAATAGACCAGGCATGCATGTGTGGGAGGTCGGAACTGACGATAGAAATAAAAGTAAAATGTCCAAAAGATGGGAATTAATTCATACTTTCTTCACTCAAAAACCATATGAATAGTAGTATGAGACTAGGACTAAATAATGTCTAAAGTGTGAGATTTTTTGACTAAATTTTCCCCCACTTTATTTTGGTGAGTGGAATCTCGGTAACATAAAGTAGATAGAGATGTGTACCTAATAATCCATATAGAGTGATGTAGAAATGCACTACAACACTAAAGAAAGTATGGAGTGAAAAAAATGATGGATCGTGGAAACTAAAGATGTAAAAGCACAAAAAAGTAATGAGAGTGAACCTAGGGTGGAAATGTGTGTGTAGTTACCAATGTGTGTGATTTGCCTACATTATTAGTATCGTGTGTGTGCTACTACAAAATTTTGTTGGTTCCCTATTGTAGTTGTTGTTGATTGCTTGTTTCTCATATGGATGGACCCATAAGGAGAAAAACAATCAAGTATTCAAATACACATGTATATGTAAAGTGTGTAAATGAAAAATGGAACATGTGCACTGATCCATGTCAAGAGGAAAAGTGTAGAAAGAGGATATCTTGTCCTAGGTTTTTGGGTGATCCAACGCCATAGGATGAAGAAGTGTAGGGAGAAAGATGCATTATTCTCCAACCTGTAACTACTTCCCTGAAGTTGTATGAAGAGATATTTGTATTGCCTAGTTTTTTAGGCAATCTGACGCCACCGTAGCGAAGTATCCTCTCGTCCTTTAACTAATCCCTAGAATGCTAAAGAAAACATGTCCTGTAAAAGTTGTTGTGTACGGGGTTTGTAGATTGGTCTAAACCCACTCATTGTATAACCCACAATGCCAAGGGTGGAAACTAAACTGAATTGAACCGGTGTAGAAGCGTTGTATAGTATGTAAAACCCAAATGATGCCCCTATCTTTGGGGACGCATGTGACGTCACTGATAGGAAAATGTGGCCCCAAAAGAGGACCAACCGCATGAAATATTTAACTCTGTCTTGCGAGGGAAGGGAAAATTCTTGGTAGAGACCATGGTGCATGCAAAAAAAGGCTATCTAAAGACAAGTGTTAGTACGAACAAGCATGCTTAAGGAAATTAATGTGTTAGGTACGCAAACAATGTATAATATACCAAGAAATCTAGTAATGTAAACATAGAAGAAGACAAATTAAGCATTTATTGCAAGTGGGTTGCAAAAACATGGGACATCACTCATGATGTCACAAGACACGCAAGGCCATCATGGCTGCATACAACAATTAAGTGTGCACACCAAACAAAGGGTAAGGCATACATACAATAGCAAACAATAGGAAAACAAGTATAAACAAAAGATAACCATGGAATTAAGTAATCCTGTGAACAAATGTTGCATATAAAGCACCCATTAGTGTGTTAGAAAGATAACATGTATGTCAAAAATTTGTATAACCATGTAATATATAATGCTAAGTACAAATTACAACAATTGCACTGTGTGAGATGAGTTTCGATTACCCCAATGACCAATGCAGGGATGGGTAGAAGATGAGCATCATTACTACATGTAAAATAGTTGTATCTATGATCATAACTAAGAAAAGGCATGAACACGCATGTGTGTATAGTATAGATAAATGACATACAAGAGATCTAGCTAGCATGCATAATAAAGTGACCTTATATAAGCCAATATAAGCAAGAGTAAAAGCAACCAAAATATACAACATGTTGTGGATGGATGGAATGGAATGCAAGATGGAATGATAGGATCCACGTGCCCCCTAGTGAATGGAAATGTACGTAGTGTGGTTTATTTGGTTTACCTCATCGATAGTCAAGAAGGAACCATAAACGAGAGCGCATCATCGAAATGGTTGAAGTGTGTGTTGTGCCTATCGCATGGTGATGAATGTGTATGTGTTATGATATATGACCTAGAGGTGATGAGTCATCAAACCTATAGCTGAAGCGTATTTGAGGACAAGATGATCGAAAGAGTGATGATGTAGCGTAAAGCGTATATCACTAGGAGATGAATAAAGGGAGTGGTGATGTATCCTAGAGCATAAGATGAAGGGATAGGTGACTCTTTATCCTAAATCGTATGTCACTAACCTATTAATGTCGCATGATATAATGTCAAGTGATGAATGTGTGTGTGTGTGTGTGTGTGTGTGTGTGTGTGTGTGATGAGGTGTGTGTGATGAGGTCCATTTGATGTGTTTACCATCAACATCTAGTATGTACCGTGTAACTAGAGTACATCATTGGGTAGTGAGTGCAAAGTAATAGACGATATAATATGCATAATGATAATAGATGACCATATGATGTGTAAGATGTGTAAAAAATGTAATGTATAGTGTGTAATGTAAGATAGACTAGTAATGTGAGAATTTGCGTAATGTAGTATGTAGGAGGAGTAGTATGTGGTGCTAGACTCATGGAAAATAAAAGTGTGACATATGTATGATGAATACTAGTATAGTGTATAGACAATGTGTGGTGTATAAATGCACAATGCAAGTATATAATGTAGAACCTAAAAGTGTGATGTATATATAATGCTTTGACTAGTATGATGTATAATGTGTAGATGTGTAAATGTTCAAATGATGTAAACTAACTATAAAATGTGTGATGTAAGATGTGCAATATATGGAGTGTGTAATTACCTTTGTGGAGTGTTTGGAGTTCATGTGTAGTAAGTCCTCAACAATCAAGTGTGAACCGAAGCACAAGAGTGTGTCATCAAGAAGTGACGATGCTAAAACATGTGGTGAATATGACTATGTGAGGATATGAATGTACAATTATGTATGTATGAAATATGTGTTGATGATAAATTGAGGGGGATGTGTTAAATGCTATTCCCCTAGTGTGTGTAATGTATGTAATGTTTGATAAATGTTGTTGGTGAACAACTAGAGAAGTGATGTATGAAGGTGGTGAAGTATCAAATATTTTGTAAGATTGATTCAATGATGAGATAAATAATGAAATATTGTATGATATGTGTGATAAGTGATAGATGATTATATATGTACATATGTATGAGTGGTTATGTAATAGATAAATATGTTAATGTAAGGTGAAACAAGGTTCTTTATTGTAGAAGACCCCTCAATAGTCATATAAGAACCATAAGAATATGAGTGTGTCATCAGGAGGGTAGAGTGACAAGAGTCACCTACCAAAGACCAATTTTTCATTTAGCGGTGGAAGCATGGTTGGAAAAATTAACAGTAGACCATGTGATTGTGGTGGAATTTGCAATGTGTCATGACCACTAGTATGAGGATTAGTTTCTTTGACGAAAGTAATTGGTTGGAGCTTATACTTGAGAGGAGGCCAAGTTACATTGAGTTTTAAAGGAGGTTTCTTAGGTTGACTTGGTAATAAAATAAGTGACTGAGTAGGAGGAGGTTGTGAACTAATTTTGATAGGTGGTTGATTATGTTGACTTGGTGATGTCGTAGGTGGTTTCTTAGGTGGCTCATGACTAACCAAAGAAGGAGCAGATTTAGGAGCCCATGTGGATGTAGCATTTGTAGATGGGGGCACAATATAATGTTTTAAACAAATGAAATAAATCCTTGACACTCAAGATATTTTATTCTTCATTGCAAAGTGTGGAAAATTGTCATTATGTCCATTGATTCGATGATAATTGCAATATGGACGACCTTGATATTTTTCTAATCGATAAGGAGGATAGTAATCAGTAGGTGGTAGCATGATCAACTGATGACTAAGGAGCTGATTGATAATGTCATGTTGCTTAGTATTGTGATCAAGGATGAGAGACTGTGGTAATGGTATGACTTAAGGCTCACTGATATGAGCACATGTAGTAGACGTAGAATGAGAATGAGATGTAGGAGGATAAAAAACATGTGCTTGAGAAACTTCCTTAAGTTGTTGAATTTTAGATTTGAGAGATGTAATCATAGATTCCATGGCCTTAAATTTATTTTGAAATAAAGTGCGTAGAGATTTAATTGAGTCTAATAAGGGTTGATTAGATGGAGGATCACTAGGGTCATTAAATAGACGAGTGAATATAGGACTTATTTTGTGTGGTGCGTATTGTCATCAAGATACAACATATCTAGGGATTTTTGCAAAACATCCTGACAATTGGGATATCTCTTAAGTAAATTAGATAAAGAAACTTGAGCAACTTTGGGAGCCATGATAGAGGAAAAATGAGGATCCTAAATGTGAAATACGTTGGGTTCACCAAAATGATTAACTTAAAAATGGAGATTTGTTAAGTTAATCTAACTAGGAACAACCGTAAATAACAACAAATGAAAGCAAGTACATAAATATAGAAAGTGACCCAAACAACTAGAATAATGAAAATAGAAACCCTAATATGAAAAGAAGGGTTGGAAGGAGCTTAGATGATTTAGATAACTTGTTGGACTACATTTCACAGAGCTAACTAGAGAAAAAGAGGAGGAAATAACTATACCGAGTTCAAAAAAGTGTAAATCGAGCAACTGGGTGGACTGGGATGCTTGGGAGAGTATCATGGCACCTGTGGGTGCCCTAGTCTGTAGTATGGGCACCTTAGTCTATGAAAAATATTTGTAACCTTATTATGAGGTTTCATTTGATGGTCGTCTGCCTTCGATTCTTATCTCACTAACTTCATTAGATTGCACAGTATGTCACTGGAAATATGAAATGAAGATGAGACTTGTAAAACTCCAATACAAGCATCAAACCCTAAAAATGAAAAATGAAAATGAAGGGGTAAAACTATCCTTAGCTGCCACAATTGTGGACTTACTAAATGAGTGTTACACTACATCTCAGACCTGATGTAGTTCTATGTGTAAGTGTGTGTAATCATGCCCTAGGATGCTCTTGTGTCAGTTGCACTTTGTGAAAGTAGTGAGTAATAACTATGTGTAGAAAAATGTAATAGAATGGTGGATGAAATAGAATAAACTTCCCTCATATGCAATGTGATGCAGATGAACTAGCCTTGTGCCTTTGTGATGGAGATATATGGATGCAAGTTTAGCCTTTGATGGATGCAACCTTAGGTGATGATAGTAGTGCTTGGTGCTTTGTCCCTCATTATGGTTTTAAAATTTATATTTATATGGTTATCTTGTTTTAATTTTGTAATTAACCTCGAAAAGGTTGACCGAAAAAAAATATGAAATGTCCAAATAGCTAGAAAGTTCCCAAAAAGTGTTGGGAAAGTGGAAAGAGGATCAGGGCACCTGATCGGGTCCAAGGCACTTGTCGGCACCCCAAGATTCTAGATCGGGTGCCCTAGTCTAATGAAAAATAACATAGAGTGAAAAAAATAGATTGGGCATGCATGTGTGGGAGGTCGGAAATGATGACAAAAAGAAAAATAAAATGACCAAAAGATAGGGGTTATTTAGTACTTTCTTCCCTAAAAAAAATATGAATAGTAGTATGAGATCGAGACTATTCAATGTCTAAACTATGTGATTTTGTGACAACACACATTGTATTCTAAATTTTGATGAGGAAGTTGTAGAGAGTGATGTAACATTGGAATCAGTAAGCATATGATCATTAGAAGTGCATTGAGTTGTGCCAAGTAATATATTTGAAATCCATGGTCATGGTGACATTGTTGATTAAGTTAATATCTGGAAATATATACCTAATCTAACTTTTATTGTAGTAGTAAATGAATAAATAATTAAATACAAAAATTAACCCAAGAAAACTAAGTAATAAAATATGAAACCCTAGTTGCAAAGAGGGTGAAAAGAGCCTTAACGGATTATAGTGAAATATGTAGTATGCCGAAATGTACGACTTGATTATCTTCCTATACTGGGGTGCCTAGAGAGGGATAGGGGCACCTGCAGGCACCCTAGATCCTATTTCTGGTGCATATGTCTACAAAAATGTTAAAACAAAACTCCTTTGAATGGTCACGAGGTATTCAATGTTGTTTTCCTTTGGTCTCTATGAAGTCACAAAATTATTTTCGAAGTTGTTGGAAACTTGCAATGAAGAAATGACCTCTGAAAACCCTCAAAGACACATCAAATCATAAAAAGAAAGATGCAACATGAGGGGTCGACTATCCTCATTTGTCATAATTGTGATCTTATGACTAAGTGTTGTAATACATTATAGACCCAATGTAGTTTTATATGCATGTGTGTGGAATCGTGCCCTAGGTGGTTGTTGAGCACAATTTTCACCTTTGGTTTTCTTGATGTCTCAAGGGGTAGTAACCTAACTCAACCTCAGTATGACGGGGTTTCGGATACCCACATATGTGGATTGTGTGATATTGTGCACCATGAAAGAAAGTAAATCAAGGTTTCTTTTCACTGCAATCAAGCCTACAAATCAACACACTTAAACAAAATAATGTTAGTAAAATATGTGGGTAGGTTTCTTGGAAAAAGCCACCCCAGAAGCCCAAAGACTTCCTTCAAAGGATATCAACTTGCTCAAGAACAATTAAGTTTTTTATTGATAATAATAAAGCTGCGATACAATATAGTAAAGTGAAAGTATGACCAACTAATGTCACTTATTTAGGTGGACATATACATAATAAGATAATGACAACCCTAGAACCAAAGATCAGATTCTTGATCCATGTACAAATTTTTAGAGAAGTTGGACCCTACAGAATTAACTTGGCCTTCCTTGTCAGTAAAATCAAACTCAAGTACAGAAATGAAGTCCTCTACAAAGAAGTTAGACACTTCCTTCTGAGTTTCGTATATATGGGTAAGTGTGGTGTCAGTATCAGGGATGCTAATATGACTATCAATGCTCAAATTTGAATGTAGTACAATAGTCTTATGATGGGTCTAAACTAACTTCATAATTGTGTTCATATTGTGCAAGGTCTTCTTGGAGCCTTCGAGCCTCATAGTACACGTCCCAAAATGCTTCAGTTACCTCACGGATACACTAGGTTGATGAAAAAATAGCTTCAAGATGATCAAAGGGTGCAAATTGATTTGCAAAAACTTCTAAATCATGAAGTAGTTCATACTGCTCCCGGTAAAGAGAATGACGGATGACAGGAAAATAACCAATGTCAACAAAGGTTAATTAATACCACCTAAAATGATATGAAATCACCATGCTGGGTAATATGTTAGAAAATGACAGAAAACAACAAGGGAATTTATTAATATTTTAAGAAATATGTAATAGAAATTTTTACATAGGAATCACTGCTATTGCTTGTGTAGATTTTAACAACCTTAAAGAACAGAGATAAAAATTAACTAAACCGTGATCTAAAGCTAATCTCAAAGCATGCATGACATGGTAAATAAGATACGAACAATGTTACCTATTGTTAGTGACCACAATAGATAAAAACAAAATGATTATCTTGCGTGAGTGGTTGATTACATTGGCGGTACGAATGAGGATGATTTGGTGATGAAAATGAAAAATACAATGATTAAATTGATGAGTTTTGGAACAATGTAATGGTGATGGAGCTTGATTAAGAATGGTTGGAATTTGGAGTTCTTAAGAAAGAGAAAAATTTACCTCGTAAAACATAAAGATTTCCCCCAAAGGAAGGAAGAAACACACTTATATAGATCACCTATCGGAAAATCGCTGGCGATTGGGAAATATTAGTTAGGTGTCCAAAAGGAGTGATTTTCCTTCTATTTTCAAACTAGATTTTGGAGGATTTTGAAGTGGTTAGGATAAGAGATGGGAGAGACTCGAGCTAAACTAATTTAGTTAGGATGAGGGTGAGGGATTTTTTAGAAAGTTGTTTTAGTTATGGTTAGTTAAGTGGGGAGAGGTGGTTAGGGATAAGTTAGGGGTGGTCTAGTGATATTTTTGGAAGGTTTAGTAAACTAGTTAGTTAGTTGTAACTAGTGAAGGTGTCTGAGTTAGCATGGTGAGGTGTGAGGATATTTATTCATTTAATTAAATTAACTAATTAATTAACTAGACTTAGGGATGTGGTGATACATATTAAATTATTTAATCCAAAGGGGACTAATGGGTGTTTTAATGTTGCAGAGTGTTGTAAACGGGTCATTTTTTTATCGTAAATGAGCTTGAGATAAGGAGTGTAGAATTTTAGTGTCTACATTTGCCCCTTTTTGTTTGGAAATTTTTGGAAAATTGTTAGACAAAAATGATGAAAAAGGTTGTGTTGGTATGGGTGAGTCTACTGTAGTGCAATACAGTGAACACCGATGTGTTTTATTTCAAAAGGACTCCCTTGAAGGGGGAAAAAGTAGGGCATTGGAGAATCAATTGACAAGGTGGCCAAAGGGCTCAATGCCTATGGACATATGACTCTTACTAGGTAAAGTTGATGAATGGGAAAACCAAGTGATGGGGGCCAAAGGGCTTGTCTCCCATAGATGAATGGTAAATCCCGATTTTGACTATTTTGTTTGGTCAAAGGTTTTGAAGGCTAAGACCTTTTGGAAACATGGCACACTTGTGCAAGGAGTAAAAATGATATGGTTTTAGGCAATGTAGACAAAAGGCCCAAATAAGGCCAATCACGGGTGATTGGAGAAAATCATAGAAGATAAAGGCAATCGCCAACGATTGTGTTGTATGAAAAGAGATTAAATAAACCAAAGTTATTTTTTTACCACATTTGTGACTGTGCATGCAAAGTGAAAGTGATTATGTCGAGAGTAAGAAAAACATGTTCTTTGAGGTGAAAGAGCATGGAGATGACATCATTGAGTCAGAGGTGGAAGCCCGTATTAGCCGAGGTGGTTTTCAATCCTTTTTGTTTTAATTTTTGTGAATTTCTTGTGATTTTGGCAGCCCCGCACTATATTAGGGCATGTAGATTACCTAAGTTTGGTTTAGGAGGGATCACCGATGATTCATCCAATTACCCACAATTGAGGTGAATCGCTGACGATCACCGTTATAAAAATATTTTGTATTTTGAATGGAAGGTTTAGATTTTTGATGCAAGTTTTTGATTTAGGATTGATTTTTGATGTGTGATGTATGTTAAAGGTTTGTGCTTGATGTTGTAAAGTGATCTAAATGTTTTTTTCAACTTCATTGTGATGGTATTGATGTTTTCTTCGCGTGTTTTTATTTTGCGGTGGATGCACAATTGACTATATGAGATCGTATACCTCGATGTTAGACGAGGTCCGAGAGGATATTTCTAATGTGGATTGGGAGAAATTAGAGGCGGTAGGGTTTGGTGGCATGAGATTTTATAGGTGGATCCATAAGCACCATAGTTTACTACTTCCTTTGTTAAAGAGGTGGAAACCTTCCACCACTTTTTAGATTCCTACAGGGGAGATCACTATTACCTTGGAATATGTTCACCGGATTATGAGACTACCAATTGGGGGTCAGGCTATTTATTGCATCTCGTAGAGGAGAGAGCTAACACTATGCGCAGAGATCAGTATGGACGGGATTCCCAAAATGTTAGATACTCATCTAAAGCTTTTGATTACTAGGAATTGTATGAGGTTGGGAGAGATGGTTGTCCCTAGACCGTGATGATGTTGGTTATTTCATGTTTTGCATTGCCATATTTAGGAGGTGGTCAGGTCCCATGGATGATGACGGGTGTAGTTATAGAGATGATGGATCACTACACAATGTTTGAATGAGGTCCTCCTTTGTTGGTTTATAATTTCATAGAGTTGTGGGCTTGGATTGCCCACAAGCACTATGGGATTGATATTGGATTCTTACTATAGTGTTGGGCACACGAGCACATTGCTATTGTTCATCCATTGGGCCTAGTGTTATTTATGTGAGGCATCATGACTTCATGAGGTGGATCCGAGTCTTGGTTGGGCCAAGAAGGAAAAGGAGCATACTTATTATAGGGACTTGATATCAAGGCTTCAGGTGGGTGATGTGATTTGGAGGCCATATGTGGATTTTCATGATTGGCCTGAGTTCCCTCAAGACTTATTATGTTTATAACAAGACATTTGGATTCACGGTCGTAGGACTAGGGAGGATGATTTACTACGTTTTAGTCGAGTCAAGTGACATTTTGTCCTTGTTCGAGCATACATGTAAATCCATTTTTGTAGAGATGAGAAGATGGGGACACCGAGACCCCACAGCACTATTGTAGTGAGTCCTATAGCCATTGATGAGCAGATGGGTGCCATAGGTCTAGATGAGGATGGGAAAATGATTCCTATCGATGATTCATGGGTGACCTTATATTTTAATGCATGGTGGGCCCGATCGTTGAGGAGTTTTGAGAGGGCATGGGCAATAGAAAGGGCTGCACAAGAAGTCAAATGAGTGCATGCTTAAAGCGCAGGAGCACAAGAGATAGAGGAGGTGAGAGATGAGGGGGATGATGTTGTGTCTATAGCTATTGTAGAAGTGACGGCCGATAAGGCCGTAGTGGAAGCATAGAGAGATGTCCTTTGGAGAGTGAGATGATCTAGTAGGAGTTCAAGATAGCTTGATCACAAAATGAGATGGTTTGATAGTTGAGCATGATGCCTTATAGGCACAACTTGTGTAGGTATCTGTTGATAGAGACAAGTACAAGGGGAAGATAGATACATTGAGGAAGGCCTTGGGGATCACATAACCTTTTATTTCTGGTGTGGAGTGATCAGCGATGGCCTGATAGAGGGGAGCATCTGCAGCATCTGACATGATTTTTGTGACACATTATGAGGTCATGCGAGAAGAGAGAGATTACTATGTGGACATGATCATCAAGAACTACCCTAACACTATTATATATGTTGATCATGTAGCTACCCAAGGGGGTGCCACAACATCGGTGAGGCCTAGTGATAGTGCAGTGAGTGTGAGTTATCCACCTTAGAGGCCAAAGAGAGGTGGTGATGATGAAAGAGGAGCCGGTGGTGGTGTACATAAAGATACAGCACGACAAGAGGCACTCCCACTCCTAGAGGAGAGGGTGGTGCTAGCACAGTGTTAGGAGATGTGGATTTTACCACATGATTTGTATATGGTGTTATAGGCTCATAAAAGCCCATTTTCTTTATATGATGTGATTATGTAGACATTTGTGATGTATCTAAGACTTTGATATATATGTATATGATGATGATGGTTTTTAGACTTATACTAGTGTTTGTAGGCTCATAGAATCCCATGATGTTATTTTGATTATGTAGACATTTGTATACATGACATTTTTATATGTGATGATGATTATGATGATGATGATATTGCTTATGGTATTGTGTTTTGCATTTATTATATGTTGATATTTAGAATGTTTTGATTAAATGTGTTTTGAAAATGTGACAAATTTAAATCAAGGAATATAACTAAATTAAATGAAGTAAAAGTGGAAAGAATGCCCCACT
Organism: Taxus wallichiana var. yunnanensis; assembly: GCA_018340775.1. Classification (NCBI taxonomy): domain Eukaryota; kingdom Viridiplantae; phylum Streptophyta; class Pinopsida; order Cupressales; family Taxaceae; genus Taxus; species Taxus wallichiana. The sequence goes on along the minus strand of CM031238.1, from coordinate 588,717,033 downwards.
ATAAATCTGATATGTATACACAATGGGTTTAAGATAATACTTTGCACTAGTAGCCTTTCAAGATGTTAAATAAGACCATCAATGGATAGTTCATGCAAATCACAATGGATTTGGGTGAAAATGTATTTTTGTTATGATAATGGACAAAGGAGGCCTTGCGGGTGTATGTCATTATGGGGAAAAAAATTATTCTCTTTAATGGGTTTATAGAGAATTGATGCCCCAACTTTTGTAATATTTTGAAGCAAACTAATCAATGTGGGAAGTTTGCTTATGATGGGAAAGTTGATCAATGCGGGAAGCTTTCCTGGATGCTCTTGATTTTGTTGTATTTTTGAAGGTGATCAAAGCAAGAAGCCTTATATATGAGTAGTCATCCTTCAAGGGTATGGTCTACGTTTTTCTTACTTTTTTTTATTGTTTTGAATGGTTGTCCTTCGTGGGATTGGTCCATGATTTTGACAGGTAGCTATCTTTCAAGAGAGAAGTCTAATTTTTGATAATTTATATTTTGTAAATAACTATCCTTCAAGGGATCAATCTATTTAAGCATCCAATGAGTTTATTTGATTTTGTTAAGCCAATGAAAAAAATTCCTGATAAACTATTTTGAGGAGGAGATAAAATGTGTATATGACCTACACCCACATGCCCTAGGTCATGGTACTGATAAAGGGGTATGGTGATTTTGAGGAATTTGTGTAAAGGAATTTGTTTATTTAATGATCCGAAAATAATCAAATTTTTATCCACCTGATTTTGAACCCTTGTAGGCTTTAATTATTTGCCGACAATTTGCTCCTTTTTAAGTAGTCAATTTAAAATTAATGCAAGACAATCAAGACAATTGCACAATAATTGATTACGGAGTTTGGAAATTGCCTACGTCCCGTGTTCTTATCGAACTGCTCCAAAGAGTCAAAACTTGTAAGTTACAATAGTACTTTCACAAGAAAACCTAATGGAAACTATTAAGAACTTTCTTAGAAGAATAACCAAACCTTCAGAAGACAAGGGTGAAATATAGCACCCAACTTCCCTTTCTTGGTGTATTTGGCAAGCTCTATGGCACCAGCTCCACCGGAATCCTCCGGTTCTCGATCGGCCTTCCAGACACTTCGTAATGCCCTATGGCACTCCGGTCGATATTCCAGGATTCACAATAATTTGGTGTGGCGCTATGGGCCGACTAGGTAGTATTAAAAACTCCTAGCCACAATAATGCCTATTTAAATAAATAGGTCTTCACAACTTTATAATAAGCCTAAAAAAATAGGTCTTATAAAATAAACGCTCCTCCGCTGAGCTCGGGCAATATTCCTCAAGCTATCACTTTGAGCTTCCAAAGTTGTGTGTCTAGTACAATGAAATGGGTTCCTTATTTATACAAAAATAGGGCCCTTTAAATAATGCCTCAAATATTATCCTAAGGCTAATAATAGCCTCATCCCGTAGCATGTGTAATGGGATTAAATCCCAAATTTGAGCACATGCATTTTTAATGGAATCAAAATCCATTTTAGCGGCTAAGGTGAGTGGGAGTGGTTTTGCATGTTAAAGTGGGTATTTCCCACATTAGGCAGCCTTAGCTTTAGGGAAGGTTTTAATAAACCTTATATCTCCCATTCCTCACATGGAACTTTCCACGCATGGGCCTAGCCCCTAACACCGCTTCATCTCCTCTCCTCATGTGGAATCTTCTATGCATGACATCAAGCATGCCCCCTACCACCACTTCACTCCTTCCTCCACGTGGTCCTTGGAAAGTTGGCGGTTTAGTAGGTAAGTGGAGGATTATGTGGTTATAATAATGTTTGAACATTAATATATATATGTGTGGCATTTGGAAATAACTATGGAAAATAATTACAAAGTAAAATGTAACTCAGTCCATGTATACTCAACTAATTAGCTTGATGTCGACCCTTGATAGGAAAATCAATCGTATTTGATTCATGGTGGCAAGCCATATGGTGGCTTGTGGACCCACCACGTCGGCGATAATACCATAGTCCACACGGTGGCTGGGCTCCCCTCCGTAACAAAAGTTGAGCCTCTTGTTCCAGCGAGCAATCTTTTATGACCGTCGAAGACCGAAGATTGAAAATAAACAAATGAATCCCTTCATCTTTTCGCCACGTGTCATAGTGCCTTTGGTCCACAATTGACCAGTTGACTAGAGTTGACTTTCTCGTTGACTAAAATTTGACCGGACATATCTAGAGCTCTCGATGTCTATTTTTCACGTTCTCACAATCATTGGAAAGCTCTCAACATGATATTCTACACTGACACCATTTAGGGATGTTTAGGGAACTTTTGAAAATGATCCCCTGATCACACCTCCCCACTGAGAAAGGATTTTTGTCCCAAAAAGCTTATATTGGAACATTTTCCATCCCGTCTTAAATCTAGAAACTCTTCTGCCACCTCGGAAGTTCTATTGTAGTAGACCCTTGGGTCTCTTCCTCTGTAACCTTCTCACTTTGACAACTTTTCTCCAATCCTAGGACCTGTGGGTTATGGGCCCACGATGCTTCCACTACACCACTCTAATATCCGAAGAAGAGCTCCATGCCTCCGCTGTATGGTGCTAAGTTTCTACATGAAACCTCAACGCTCCTACTGTGTGGTGCTAAGCTTCCTGATATCTGATAACAAGGATCTTCTTTTACTCTATAACACAACTCTTGGCTCCGAGTTGATTCCACAGAATCCAAATTGGTTTGAAGGAACTCTATGTTATGTAGAGATATTATTGATCCGATGTCGATGATGGACAATAACTTGACCTTTTCAGACCTCAATGCCTCCAATACATGATGCTAAGCCTCTTTTAAGACCTCAAGCCTCCAATGCATGATGCTAAGTCTGTATGACCTCAACACCTCCAATACATGATGTTAAGCCTCTTTCAAGACCTCAAGCCTCCAATGCATGATGCTAAGTCTGTTGATCATCTACCATTTGAATGTGTGGTCGCAATGCCTTGACATCGATTGCCATTCTGAGCTGATCCTTTGAGAGATCCTCTCATTGACACACTAATATCAGGTACAACTCTACTACATGGTCATAATGCCTCTACACAGAATGGAGTTATGACCCGATGTCAATGCCAACAATGATTCAAATACCATTACTGTTGCATGTTCACAATGCCTCTACACGATCAAGTTCGAGCTGACTTCTACAAACTCTACTGTCTACACAAATGACAGATCAATCTCCAAGCTTTATATGAGTTAATTCCTATATCCAAGTCAGTAATGTGAGTACTCACACGCTGATTATGAGATAGGTTTAGAGCATTAATAAAATTTTCTAAGTAAGAAAATCCACTTAGTATGGTAAACTTTTCTCTCAACATTTTCTCACAAAATCTAATCTCCAAACAAATACTCGCATACTATTCATCAATCTAAATTATGCAATATATAATTGAAAAATTGTTGACTTACCCATTTTAAAGGACTTTCACTTTCAGGTATTACCTAGTCTTGGGTTGACTTGTCAATTGGTGGTGGAGTAGAAACTTCCTTTACCTTTGCAATAGGCCTCCATTCCATCTTTGGCTTGCCATTACTCTAATGGCGAGATGGATGCAATTTCAACAATTTTCCACCCGATGCCCATTCCTCTAGCAATGAGCACAAAAATTCCTCTTAATCTCCTTCTTCTAGGATGAGGAACTCTTTCTACCATTTCTCGACTCTGCATGATGATATTGGTCTTTCTGATTTGCCTTGTTCCTGACGAACAACATATTCTTCATTAGTGTCCTTCTCTTCTAGCATCTGCCACTGAATGATTATGCAATCCACAAAAAGTACATGGAAAGGAATTCCACATCTTCTAAAAATCATAACCATACTTCTTAAGCTAAAAAGTGGATCAGAAGTTTTATTGTGCTTATGATTATGGTAAGAAACTAGAGGTGGAATCTCATTACCTCTTCACTAATTTCTCTTACCACATCCTGCTTGTGATGACGAAGCACAACTTTCCTGCTCAGAATCTTCTTACAGGACTAGTGGGGCATTCACTTTTCTTTCAGAATCTTGTCTCCCGTCAGTGTTCTTGGAGCATTCTCCAATTTCCATCCTTGCATTAAAAAAACCCAAACTTGTAAAACGAGGATGATCCTCGACTTGTATTGGGTTAGATATGCCTTGGCCATTTTTACCAAGGAATCTTCCATCAAATCCCATTTTACCTAGTAACTTAGATCCAATGCCTCTAGTATGCTTTTCAAACAAACCAAATATTTCATTACCTAATCCAAAACCAAATGAGAGGAAGAAGAAGATTCTAGAGGTGAACAACTTACAGTGCAGTCATCTACCCTGGTCTCTAGCATCTGAAGTTGAAGGTATTTCCTTCCTCTGATCACCACACTGCAACCTTGCCAAGAGCTCATCCTTGGTTTGCAGTTCTGATTTCAAATGAGCATTCTCCTCTTCCAAGGAGTAATACATTGATCATAGGAGGGAGTTCTCTTCCTGGATCTAGTGATTATAAGCTTCAACCTCATCGAGCTTCACTTGTTTAGACATCTTGCCCATGGTGCACATGTACCCTGTTCACACAAACTGAACCAACTACACCAACTTGAAGCAATCACCAACTTGCTTCAAAGATTAGCAAGTTTGCAAGGTCGATCACCTGCTCTGATACCAACTTGATCCAAAAATAATCAATTTTTATCTACTTGATCTTGGACCCTTGTAGGCTTTAATTATTTTTGACAATTTTCTCCTTTTAAGCAATCAATTCAAAATTAATGCAAGACAATCAAGACAATTGCACAATAATTGATTACGGAGTTTGGTAATTGCCTACATCTCCGGGTTCTTATCGAACCATTCCACTAGTCAAAACTTGTAAGTTATAATAGTAATTTCACAAGAAAACCTAATGGAAACTATTAAGAGATTTCTTAGAAGAATAACAAGACCTTCAGAAGACAAGGGTGAAATATAACATTTGACTTCCCTTTCTTGGCATATTTTGCAAGCTCTATGAAACCAGCTCCAATGTTCGAATCCTCTAGTTCTCGATCGGCCTTCCAAACGCTTTATAATGCCCTATGGCACTCTGGTCAATATTCCGTGATTCATAATAATTTGGTGTGGTGCTATGGGCCGACTAGGTAGTATTACAAACTCCTAGCCGCAATAATTCCTAATTAAATAAATAGGTCTTCATAACTTTATAATAAGCCTAAAAAAATAGGTCTTATAAAATAAATGCTCCTCCACTATGCTCGGAAATATTCCTCAAGCTATCGCTTTGAGCTTCCGAAGTTGTGTGTCCATTACAATAAAATGGGTTCCCTATTTATACAAAAATAGGGCCCTTAAAATAATGCCTCAAATATTATCCTAAGGCTAATAATAGCTTCATCCCGTAGCATGTGTAATGGGATTAAATCCCAAATTTGAGCGCATGTATTTTTAATGGAATCAAAATCCATTTTAGCAGCTAAGGTGAGTGGGAGTGGTTTTGCATGTTAAAGTGGGTATTTCCCACATTAGGTGGCCTTAGCTTTAGGGAAGGTTTTAATAAACCTTATATCTCCCATTCCTCATGTGGAACTTTCCATGCATGGGCCTAGCCCCCCAACACCGCTTCATCTCCCTCTCCTCATGTGGAATCTTCCATGCATGACATTACATGCCCCCTACCACCACTTCACTCCTTCCTCCACGTGGTCCTTGGAAAGTTGGCAGTTTAGTAGGTAAGTGGAGGATTATGTGGTTATACTAATGTTTGAACATTAATATATATATGCGTGGCATTTGGAAATAACTATGGCAAAGAATTACAAAGTAAAATGTAACTCGGTCCATGTATACTTAGCTAATTAGCTCGATGTCAACCCTTGATAGGAAAATTGATCATATTCGATTCATGGTGGCAAGCCACGTGGTGGCTTGTGGACCCACCACGTTGGCGATAATACCATAGTCAACATGACGGTGGGCTCCCCTCCGTAACAAAAGTTGAGCCTCTTGTTCCAACAAGCAATCTTTTATGACCATTGAAGACCGAGATCAAAAATCAACAAATGACTCCCCTTCACCTTTTCACCACGTGTCACAGTGCCTTTGGTCCACAATTGACTAGTTGACCAAAGTTGACTTTCCCATTGACTAAACTTTGACCGAACATATCTAGAGCTCTCGATGTCTATTTGTCACGTCTCACAGTCATTGGAAAGCTATCGACATGATATTTTACACTGACACCATTTAGGGATGTTTAGGGAACTTTTGAAAATGATCCCCTGATCATTTAATGATGAAAGGATATGATTTGATAAAAACTGGTGTCATGGTTATCAATCATTTAATAGTAGAAAGGCCGTAAGTGCAAAGCATTCAAGGGTTCTAGCTCAAGTTCCGCATCAAGAGAAGCAAGACGATATGCTCTGACCCATACTTTTGTGTGATAACGTAGAGACCAATCCAATTGGGGGAAAATTTCCATGTTTACTCCGCTCTAATGTAGTAACATTTTGATTTTTATTTAACTACAAGATTGCCAATTTTAAGGCCAAATTCTCTAACGTGTTTATTATATGCTTTGTTGATACATTGTTGATAAACTTGATGATGTTCAAGAGCTTTTAGACACTTTTCATCTAATAATTCTAGTTGTGCTAGACGATCATGGCGATATTCTTTGTTGGGGATGAATTTTTTTTAGAGATGCACGAAGTTATGGGATTTGAATTTTGAGGGGTACAATAGCTTCAAATCTATAAATAAGTGATTAAGGTGAAGCACTTTGGTAGGTGTGTGGATTTTTACCATTTCATAAGGATCTTGTTAAGTGTTTTTTTAGAAGCCTCAACTTGTCTGTTTTCTTGAGGATAGTATGGTGAAGAGAAGCTAAGTTTGATGTTGAATGTATCACAAATATTTTTAACCTCCTTATTTTTGAAGGATTTTCCATTTTTGTGATGAGCTTATGTGGGATTGCCAAAATGACATATAATGTTTTGGTAAATTAAATTGACGATGGGTTTGGATTTTGTCGATCATCAGAGTGATGATGATTGAGTGTTGTTGGGATGATTTTTGATTGATTGCACTAATGAGGTCTAACTTCCATTAGAGAAAGGCTATAGGTCCCGAGAAGGTTGCAGTTGCTTAACTAGGAATGTGAATAAGATCATAATGGAGTTGGCATTTGATGCATTTCTTTACGTATGCACAACAATATTTGGTGATAGTAGGCCAGTAATACCCTAACCATATGATGTGTTTAGTAATGGCGTTACCATTAAAATGACCTCCACATATGCCATCATGGACCTCTTTGATTTATTTGCTTGATTCATGTGATTTAAGACATCACAATAATATACCGTCAAAACTATGTTTGTAAAGGATACCTCCTATGATGACAAAATGAGTAACACATTGAAGGAATGATCGCTTAGTGCTTTGTGATAGATTTGATAAAAGTTTGGATTCAACGAGATAATCATATATCTAAGTATACCATAGATCTGATGTATTTTCGTCAATGATGTTAACGGAAGGTAACTCATTTTAATGTGAAGGATGATCCAAGTGTTGGATTACTATAGAAATATTGGTTTTATCTTTCAAATTTTCTATTTCGAAAGGAATGAGGGATCCCAGGATGCCATAGTATTTGTGAACTTATTAGAAGATTATGGAATGGCTTGAATAATGTAGTGATTGAATGTGCCAAGGAGAAAATTGACAACAACCTTTTATTTTTGAAGTACTTCATTTTTACACTCGGTATTCTCCTTTGACCTAACTAATGACGAGTTGTGAGTCTCCATAGATTTCCAGAATTTGGACACCTAAGAGAATAGCGGTTTATAAACCCATGATTAAGGCTTCATATTCTAGCCATATTATTGGTACACTCAAAATTGAGTTTGAATGATAATGGGATGGGAATGTTCCATGGTGGTATAATGATGACACCAGCTCCTCCTCCCTCTTGGCATTTAGCACCGTCAAAGAAGAGGATCATTTTGATAGGGATAAAATTTGATTCATAGTTGTTGACTTCATTGATGTTATTGATGGACTTGTCAGGAAAGCATTCATGCGGTGGTTGACTATCTGGAAGAGGTACTTCAGTGAGTTGATTGACAATGACATGTCCTTTAATAGAATTTTGCAATATAATTTCAAGATTAAATTCGATAATAAGCATAAGCCATTAGGTTATGCGGTCATTATGATAGGGTTTAGCGTGCATGGATTTAAGTGAATTAAAACTAGTGACCGTGGTATGTTTCGTTATTAAGGAGGTAATTTGAAGTTAGGAGGTAGTGAAATACAACACACAACACAAATTTTCAGATTTAGTGAAATGTATCTCATAATCATGAAGTGTGTGACTAATGTAGTATACGGATTTCTCACAACCTTGACCATCACTATGGGAAATCATGACTCCTAAGGCATGTTTTGAAGTAAATATATATATAAATAAAATGGCTCCCCTTCACGAGGTGGAGTAAGCATGGGTGGTGATAATAGATATTGTTTGATTTGGTCAAAGGATTTTGGAAATCAAAATCCCAATGAAATTCTATGTCCTTACGGAGAAAGTGGTGAAATGGTTGATAATGGTCATAGAGTTGTGATATGAAATTTTGAATGGACTATAACTTTCCTTGAAGGCTACACATCTACTTAAGATTTGATGGTGGAGGCATTTTGATGATTTCCCTAATTTTTTTCGGGTCAAATTCAATTCCCCGAATGGATATGATGAATCCTAAAAATTTTCTAGTGAGAACACCAAAACACACTTTACAGGATTAAGACGAAGAGAAAATTGGATAAGATGAGTAAAGATTGAATCAAGACATCGAGATGGTTTTTTTGTGATTTGGATTTTCCTAAGAGGTCATCAACATAGTCCTCAACAATTTTGTGGATAAGGTCATGGAAGATGTATGTCATAGTGCATTGATATGTTGCCCTTGCATTTTTAAGTCAATGGCATGACACAGTAGCGAGAAGGTTTCCCAATGAGTGATGAAAGAAGTTTTGTGTTGGTCATCAAGGGTGATGAGAATTTGGTTATAATCAGAAAAACCATCCATAAAGGAAAGTGTTTCATGGCCCGTAGTCAAGTCAATGAACTGATCTATGTTTAATAGAGTGAAATCATATTTTGGACAATCAATATTGAGATCCCTAAAATTGGTGTAGATGCGTATCTTTCCTAAGGCTTTAGTCACAAGGAAAAAATTGGAAACCCATTACGGATAATCAATAAATATGATAAATTTGGCAGATAAGAGATGTTGCAACTCTTCCTTAACAAGGAGAGCTATACGGGGTACATTTTGCAAAAAAATTGTTTGACTAGTTTAACGTTAGGGTATGTAACTATGTTACATATAACAATGTTGAGTCAATCCCGGCATATCACTATATGACTAGGTGAAGTCTTGATGATATTTTATTAAGAATGTTGTGAATTCATGTAATTCTTGTGGACTTAAATATTGACCGACCTTAACTATACACGATCATATGGGGTTCCTAGGTTGATGTCAAGGGTGGATTCACTGAGAAGAGTTGGTGTTTTGGATGGTAGAGACTTCTAAAGATAACGGTCCTCAACTCCCATGTGAGAAATAATATCCTAGTCATCCTGACACTAAAGGATATCTATTGTGGGTGAATCTTCCTCAACCATTTCTGGCCAAACAAGAGGTAAAGATTTAGTGGAGTTCCTAATTGATAAGTAAGTGGTCTTAAAGATACAAAATTGATTAAAAAGTTAGGTGGGATGGGTATAATGTCATTTGTGTCCATGGGATCTTTAGGTTTTGTTGACAATGTCGGTTCTAGTTCAAAAATGGTTAGGGACGTAGCAAGTTTGGATGTAGTGGCTTCACACATGTCAGAAGTGAAGCTTTTATAACCTACTCCACTTTTCTCATGAGATTTGAGGGTATGTAGGATAAGTTGATCATGAATGCCTTGTTCATAACATACGAGGTAAAAACCCTTCCATACGTAGCGATGAAGATACATACGGAAAATTTTGGGTTGTCAAGGGATTTAAAGTTTAACATGGATGGCATATCATGATGCGGGTTAACATGATGGGATGGTGGATTATCAAGACCTCCATAAATAAGGTTTGTCTTGAGATAGGCTCGGTCATACGATATAACATCTCTAACACCAGGTTTGTACATGGGTTGTTTTTAGGGTGACCATATGTTTTTGTTGAAGGGATGAAATTGAGCATGATGAGACGATATTCTCAAAGCCTAAGATGCTTCACGACTTCAGTGAAAGAGGAATCATCTGGTAACTTGGAAGAAGATATCGATGTGCTAGTAGATGCTTGATCATATGACTCAGATGAGGATTTAGGTACAAGTACATCATTTGGATGGTACATCATGTAACAATCAACAAATGGATTTTGATTAGTAGGAATAGTGTAGGTCCGAACTTCATGTTCATATTTGAGACATCGATGGAGAGTGGAAGGAACATAACACATGGTGTGTATCCAAGGGCATCCTAATAACATGTTGTATTGAAATTCTCCTTATATAATGTAAAAGAGTTATGGTAAAGTTTGACACCAAATTTGAGTGGTAGGATAACAATACCTAATGTGGGTGTGAGTGTCATTGAAAGATCGTAACAAGACTGGAGTTTGATAAAAACCGTGTTGGGTAACTTAAGTTAGGTAAAGGTGAGAGAGGATATGATATTAATGGTTGTACCATTGTCAATCATGACTCTCTTGATAAATATATCATTGATCTGAGCATTGATGAAGAGTGGAAAATCATGGTCTTTGGGTTTGAGAGATAGAATTTTAGATGGTTCAAATGATATGGAGGTAGATGTTTTAAGATCACCTAATGTTTTTGAATGGGACTGAGTCCTTAGTTGGTATAGTGATGGATTGAAGGGATTCTATCATGGCATGTTTATGACTAGGTGATGTTTAAATAAGCTCATAAAGTGACATCTAGATAGGAGATTGATGCAGTTGTTTGATAACCACTTTTTGAATTGCAGTGGAAGGTGGTGTTGTTGTTTGTATAGAAATTTTAGATTTTGATGGTGATGTTTGATTAGATTCTTCAGGAGCTAAGGAAATGGATACCTTAGGCTTATTAGGTGGAGCCGATAGCTCGGAGGTGGAGGTATGGTGACGGAAGCCTTATCTTTCTTAGACTCAGATGATCCTTGTCGTATTCCTGCGAGTGAGTGGTGATGTGGATGACATCGACTTGGTGAATTAATGTTTCAGAATGGATTCTTTTGGTGATGCTGAGGTTAATGTTGACATTGTATTTGAATGAGAAGGAAGGAAGAGAAAACTGCCAATCTTCTAAACTTTCTGATGAAAGGATCTCAATATTCTATGGAGTGGCCTCGTGTTCTATAGTAATCACAAAAGGCATTAAAGTCATACCAGATAGGTTTCCATCCATGATGGTCTAATGGATTGGGGGTGGTAATGTGATGAGTGAATTTTGTAATAAGTCATCCAAGATGGTGGTGTAATGTCCTTTAGGCCCAAACGTAGATGGGAATACAAAATAGGCCTTCATCTCTCTTGAGAACATGTGATGTAGGTTCTTTAGTTGTGGGTTGTTTGTTTGCTAGTCATGGAGGCTTTCTAGTTGTTATAACAGTAAAGGACATGGAGGGTGACAATTGGGAAAAATAGCAAGGCTTTTCGAAAGATGGAGAGTGAGGGTCCGGTATGGAGCTCCTTTGTGGATTAATAGACACGAGGTATGGACTTGTTATGGGGGCTTGGTGAATGGGATTTGTCCCTGTAATAATGGGATGATTAACCAGTATGAGAGAGCGAGGACCATTCAAAGAATCTTTCTTAGGAGGGACATAATAAGGGCCTTTAAAATCTCGAATAATGTCTTGGTTAGAAGGTCTCATAGGATTTGGTCCTAGCATGATGGGAGGATTTCTAGAAGTGGGTATGTCCCTTGTAGGAAGAAGCGCATACAAAAGGTGGAGGGCCATGAAAATGGTCTGTTTTATCATAATGAGGGCTTCTAAAGGCTTGAATGATGCCTTTTTATTAGGCCCCTTGAATTTTTAGGTGGATTAGGTGTATTTATTGAGGTTGATGCTAATGAAGGGAGAGGGGTTTAAATGATGTGATTGATGTAATCTACATGATTTTTAGATTTCGATTATTCATTTTTGCAAGTTGAGGATGACTACAATCCCCAGTCGGTTTAGGTGGGGATGGTTATGCTAAGAAGGTTTCAAGAGGTACCATAGTTATGTTTTTAAACCCAGATGTAGGTGTAACTATGGTTGTACTAGAGGATGTGGGTATGTATTTAGTAGTGTCATCTGATGAGGGCATATGAATGGTTTTAATAACAAGTGACAGTTCAACACCTTTGAGATTTTCGGATCTCGTGTGGATTACGTGGGTGTTGATTCATTGATGATAAGGATACAAGAGGAGTTTGAATGTTGGTTTTGATAAATGGAGTTTAGTAGTCACAACTTTAGACTCATTGGTCGCTCATGTTGATTCTGTGGATTTTGTTTCACTAAGTAACAAGGTGAACTAGGGGATAGGCTCAATTTTCATTATTGTATTAATAGTGTGGATAAAATTTGTTTGGGGCTGCTCAAAAGTTGAAGGGTGATTTGGAAAAGGTCATTTAAATATGTAAAGATCCCGATTTGAAGGTGCATTAGGGTTGTCTAAGTGAAGGTCACCTTTGTCAATCAAGTCTTGAAGCACATTGCGGAAAGTGTGACACCTTTCAATGTCATGCCCATTGACCCTATGGTATTTACAATAATCATTATCTTGATACCAAATGGGTTTTGATACTAATATATCAATGGGTCGAATGGGTGGAAGTGATATTATGTTGGAGGCAAGAAATTTTTCAAATAATGCACCATAGGTTTTTGTTATAGGTGTATAATTGCATTGTTGACAAATGCAGTTCGGGAGTGGGATTTTCTTTGGGAGCAGATTTGACCACAACTGCGTTGGTGGCTATTTTGGACTTATATGAGTTGGGTGTTGACTTGGATTAGAAATATACTTTAGGTATCTTAGGATGAAGCTTTACTTGACCATCCTCCAAAGCTTGCAATTCTAATTTATGGGCCATGGTAAAATCCTCATTGAAAGTTTAGAATGATTTAATCTGCGAAGTAGAAGAAATATGTTTGGTACATGATCAACAAAAGATTTCGATTAACTATGGATGTGGTAGCATAAAGGATAGTTGATTGGTGACATACCTCCAATGGATGACGAAATCGGTGATGGATTCATCCTTAAATTGTCTAATGGCATACATGTCATTGATGGTGACCTTATGAGCTATGTTGATAGAAAAGTGGTCTAAGAAAAGTTTTGCAAGTTGTGTAAAGGAAAATAGGGAGTATTGTGGAATGTTGTTGTACCAGTCTAAGGTGGGACTGGAGGGACATGGGAAAGGTCCTCAACATCAGATCTTGATCATGAGCTATTAGATAACATGCATGATGGAAGGCATAAATGTGTTGTTGGGGATATTATTTTCTATAAAACTTAGTAAGTTTAGGAAGTTCCCAATGGGGTGGATATGGTTTATACAAGATTGAGGGGGATGAATGGGTTCATTAAAAATTTGATCATAAGATACTACCTTCTTGGATGAAGATGAAGTAGCTTCAAGATTGGATATGTGACTTAAAAGGGCTTGGAGGGGGTCAGTTTGTGTTTGTTGCTGTGAGGATGAGCCAGGTTGAAACAATGGTTGGTTATGTTGTGGGTATGCTTGGTACTTCTTGTGGAATGTTTTGTCTGATAGGGGGTGTTTTGTTGATACAAAGTGTTGTGCTGATAAGAGTTGTTTTGTTGAGGGATATGGTATTGTGGAATGTTTTGTTGAGATGTGTATTGTTGAGGTACTCCATATTAAGGAATGTTGTGTTGCGGTACATTTTTTGATAAGAATGTTTTATTGAAGAGTGTTCTGATGATAAGGGTTGTTCTGTTGTGGATATTTTGATGGGATGAGAAACCTTCTTGTAAAGCCATATGCTAGTGAGGTTTGAATATACTGATATTACAATGGCATCATTGTATATGTGAGTGGTTGAGAATACATGGGTGTTTGTTGGGAGTACATAGAAGAAGCGACAGAGGACAATGCTTGTTGTGAAATACTATATTGTGGAATGTTTTGTTGAAGTGTGGACCATGGCTTAGAAATAAATAGTTGTGAAGGTTGTGGTATGTTTTATGAAACGGATGTGTAGTAGTAATGACACTAGTATTAACCAATGGTGTAGTTGTGGGAATAGACATAGTGATGTTTTGGATAGGAGTAGTAACCTGTTGGGAATGTTAGGTTAATTATTATTTACCTTTATTAATTATGCATTGCATAATAATAGGTTTATTTATTTTTGGTTATTTGGTTATATTTCTTCATAACCTTCTAATTGTCTTTATGTCTGCATATAGGTGTAATTATTTTGTTTTAACAATATTATTGTAATTATTCATGTGTGCTTCCTCGGATGTAATTTGGAAGCTACTTTATTTGAAGTTGGTTATTGCATAGTTACAAATCCTCATTTGTTTGTATCCGTGCTATCAATATGTATAAATATTGTAGCATGCACTATTGTACCTAATTGAGTGAGTTTAATATAATTCACAAGCTTCCATACCTATTCTACATTTGGTTCCAGAGTGAGAATTTGGACATGTGAAGCTATGAAGGTGTGGAAAGAGAGAGCAATAGAGATAGAGGAGATTGGAGAAGCGTTTGCAGGCACTTGAGAGCCATGCGGCCTCTTGCAACCTCCTAGCCCTATCATTGCCTCCCCACATCCTCTTGTTCATTCCAGGTGTTTGGAACATAATTTTTTTTGCACCTGATACACCTAGCACCACGAAAAATTTACTGCAAGAATAGAAATTAAAAAAAAATTCAATTTTCCCCATTAGGGGTTTCTCCACTAAAATTAGTGGATATTATATTCTCTACTAATTCTAGCAGACTACTGCATTTAGAGGGGACTGTGTCAAAAGTGAAGTAGACCAAGCTCTATACTGAGTTTGGTTGCAAAACGAGGTAGGATCCATTTAATACACTAATTGATCTATTCAATGATGAACCAGATATCCATTGGGGTGGGAGAGATCCCTCAAAGAACACAGGTGAGTTGATTGCTTTCAAAAGACCGAGCTGTTTTTGCATTGCAAATTGGCAGGTTATACTTCTATCGCCAGTTACAAGGAGGATCATTGGTAGTACATCGGATCAGACTTAAAGCCAAGCGAGCCACCTTTATTACATTGAGATTTGCACTCAAATTGAGCTTTGTTTTGGAGGACGAGTTACATGACCGGTGAAGCGGTCACTTACAATGTGGAAACCGAGTTGTCTATGGAGATAAAGTGGATGTGCAAGTTTTGAATGAGCCCCTCCTTCAAAACACGGTGATTCAAGACCACCCGTCGGCCAATCCACGAGCTCCCTCCAATGCTATCCCTACACAAGAAAAAATCCCTATGCATAAAACAGAGCCAAGATGAGTTCTTTGTTTGGATCAACCTTCTCCCACCATGTGCTTGATCATGCAAAAGTAAAAGTAGAGGTATCATTCTCCTCTCTAAAATCTCCATAACCATGCATTAGAAAATAATCCACGTTCAAGCAAAAACACAATAAAAAATAAGGTGACGACAACAAAAGGAAGGAATAGCACAAATAATAGCAAAGGAATGAAGATAAGGAAGGAGAAATCCGTTTCTCATGCAGAAAACCCTAACCAACCTCCAACTCAATCGTCATCATGCATGTAGCTCCATGTGCAGCCTCAACCAAGTTGCATTTTTCATAAGGCTAGTTTGCATTTCATTTTATTCAAATAAAATTTGCTCATTTTCATATACCAAGCACACATAGTGCCTAGTTGGAAAAGTGGAACGACTTGGGTGGGTGAGGTGCAAGGTTCAAAACCCACCACCAACACAAAATTTTGAATTTTGAAATTTAGAGGCAAATTTGGGAAATCCACCATAGTTGGAGGTGAATTTGGTGGAAAAACCACCTCTAAATAGCTAGTTACCCAAACAGGTCTCTAAATTTTTTAGTGAGAAAAACCCTAATTTGGGGAAAAACATTCTCCTAATAGGCCTGATTTTTAATTCTGACAACATTTTCCAAAGGAATACTGTCTAAAAACTTCATTTTGGTCCACTTTTTAGCGGTTTTTGGCATAAAGGGTTTTATTGGGCTCTGGAGGCCACTAGGGCCCGTAAAACAAAAAAGATTTTTTCCTGTAATTCAATTTTTTTAATAAATTTTTGAATATAATTACATGCTTTAATATATTGTACTAATTTACAGGTTGTCATAGTCAACCAAAAATATTGTAACTTCTTAGAAACGGCAAAAGTTATAATAAAAACAAGAAAAATTGGATCTAAAACACTCACAAGATCCTAGATCTCATTCGCAACATTCAGTATATACAATGCCTTTGGGAGGTGCTTACGGGTAAAGCCGATGTGATACTGCTCTTGCACTTAACGCCTTATATAGTTGCAACAATGTCATCTAGGCATCGACCCTTTAAATTGACGGGGAGTAATAAGGTCACAATGCACACACTATGAGCCATCCCATCTGTTTGTGAACGATTGCATGACATAAATCCGAATGAGAAATTAAACAAGTATATAGCAAAGCTATGTGTGTGTAAGAGGATATTTCTTTGAGCCAAAGCTCAATAATCAAATAGACCCCTTTCAATACTATCTTGGTACCATGTATTGAATTCTTTCACGTACTTTAACGCCTCTTTCACATACCGGGTATGTAGAAAGGATAGCTTCTTCCACGTACCTCTAGGTATATTAGAAGGGCACATATATAGAAAGGTTCGGTATATCGGACTGATGGTATATAGATTGGGAAACCTTATAATTGGGTGATAAGAGCCAAACCTTGTCAATGTTTTTACGCAAAATGGGCACCAATGCCCCCAATGTTTTTATTCGAGATTCAAAACTACTCAGAGGAAACAACTATGTTGCATGGAAGAATAAAATCAAGACACAACTTGAGTTTGAAGAGATTTGGCCTATTATGAATGACACTCGACTGCATCAACTATTGATATAACACAACAATGACAGTTTAATAAAACAGATTAGAAAACCAAACTCATCATCTTTTTTTAGAGTGTCCAACGATGTGCAAACCCACATTTGAGATGCCACAACAGCCAAAGAAGCGTGGGATAAGTTGAGCACGGTGCATGAGGCAAAAAACAAGAATGTTATACTTGAATTTGTAGAGTCGATTACACACACCTGAAGTTCAAGTAGAATGAGAAAATTAAAGCTTTCTTAAGAAGTGTTGCGAGTTGAGGGCTTCACTTCTAGCCCAGGAGAAGTGGTCACAAATTATGCTCTCGTACCATTATTCCGAGAGCACTCCCTTCTTACTAAATTTTTTCACAACACTAAATGTGTCGAATACGACGATTAGTTTTGAAAAGTCAAAAACCTACTACAACAAGAGGAAGCCATGCACAATAAGGATGATGAAGAGGAGCATACACTTTCTTCACATCAAAAATGGAAAGGAAAAGGTAAAGGAAAACCTAATTCCTATCAAAAGTCCCAACATCAAAATTAGTATCATAGGGACAAACAACAGAAGAAATAATGTCCAATTTGTAAAAGAGGACATGAATTAAAATATTGTTGGTATAATACTTACAAGAAAGGTTCATCTAGTAACTCTAGACCTCCACAACAAAATCTTACAAGGGACATTCTAACTAAAATCAAGGGTAGAAAAAGGTGAACTGGAAAAGAAGACCCCATCAACAAGGAAATATTGTTGAGCAAGAAGAACATTCAGATAATGAAGACTTCTTATACACTACTCAATCAAGTGAACCATCCACGTCATCTAGTGATGTCTGGTATGTTGATTCGGAGCCACTCGACACATGACCAACCACAAAGACTAGTTTACTTTAATAAGGGACATGCCTTTGAAAAATCATGTTTCGTTGGGTGATTATTCTTCATATTCAGTTCAGGGGATTGGGAACATTTCTCTACCCCTTGGTTCACACAACTACAGACTATTAGATGTCTTATATGTCCCTGGGTTGATAAATAATTTGCTTTCAGTCAGTTAAATCCTAGATCACAACTTGAAAATTGACTTTGATAGTCATTTTGGGAAGAAAACGTGTTTAATTCGAGACAAATCATGAGGCTCAAAAATAGTTACGGAAGCCTCCAATGTGGGACACATGTTCTAGCTTGATTTTTTCCATAGAAATGATCAGGAACTTGTGGATAAGAACTCTACCTCAACACAATTATGGCATCGAAGACTTAGTCATGTAAGTTTCAAGTATCTCAAGACACTTCGTTGGCGTAATATGGTAAATGGGCTACCATCTCTTCAGAAGGATATAGACAAGTGTCCTCATTGCCTACCAGGAAAAAAACATAGAGCTTCATTCCGAGAAGAGTACATTTCAATCCCATGGAAAAATTGACTGGTTTATACTAATATTTGTGGTCCGATGCAACCAAGTCATTTTGGGTTCCAGTACTTCATTCTTTGTGTTGACGATTATTCGAGAAAAATGTGGATTTTTGTCTTCGCAAGAAAATTGAAGCTTTTGAAACTTTCAAGAAGTTCAAAGTAGTTGTTGAGAATGAAATTGGTCATCACATCATAAATCTCCACTCAAATCGAGGGGGGGAATTCACCAGTAATGAGTTCAAAGACTACCTACAAACTTATGGGATTTGTCGATAAATGCCTACTAAAAACACATCGTAACATAATGGTGTTGTTGAGAGAAGAAATCATACTATCATGGAAATGGTACGATGCATGATCGATGACTCCAGAGAATTGTAAAGACTTCTTAGGTAGAAGTAATAAAGACAATAGTGTATTTGTTGAACAAAGTGCCCACTATTTCTCTTGAAGAAGTAACACCAAAAGAAGCATGGTTAAAGTGGAAACCATCTATTGCACACCTAAAAGTATTCGGGTGCAAAGAAAGTATGCACATACTTAAGTAGAACATAAAGAAATTGGACATGAAGTCACATAAACTCATCTTCATTTGGTACAATAAAGAGAATATTGAGTATAGATTGATGGATCAAAAGACTAGAAAAGTCTACACTAGTAGAGATGTTGAGTTTTTTTTGGGAAGAAGGAAGTTGAGTCTCTTCCTCCCTACCCACCGATGTAGATTTTTCTCTAGTTGTAAAAATTGAAGCTGATGTTCCCATAGATGATGAAAGTGATGATAGGGATGATGATGTTGATCGTATAGAAGTACGACCCACAGGAACAATTCAGCATAAGCCCAAGTGGTGTACTAGCACATTAAGAGGTGTAAGAATGGATGCTCCACCGGATACATCCACCCCTAGACCACTGGACTCTCAGTAAAGAAAGAGAAGAAGTTAATTTTACTTTAATGAGTAGAGTTATTGAGTATGATGAGCTCTTGACAGATTAGGAAGCCCTACAGTCAAAAGATTAGAAATATGCCATGGACTCTGAATATCAATCAGTGATGAAAAATAACACTTGGCAGCTTGTTGATCTTCCACCAGGGAAGAAACCCATTGGATGCAGATGGATATTCAAAATGAAGTACAAAGCAGATGGGACAATGGACAAGTATAAAGCAAGACTAGTAGTAAGGGGTATGCACAAAAAGAAGGCATTGAATACGAGGAGACATTTTCTCCCATAGCTAAGATCAAAATGATCAGGATGATCTTTGCTCTAGCTACACAGTTTGGATGGAAAGTCCATCAGATGGATGTAAAAAGTTCCTTCTTGAATGAATATTTACAAGAATAAGTCTATATGACTCAACCTGAGGGTATGTTATACCTGGTCAAGAAGAAAAGGTATACATACTCAAGAAATATTTGTATGGCCTTAAACAGCACCCGAGCATGGTACATCAAGATAGATGAGCATCTCATACACCATAAATTTGTTAGAAATCCATACAATCCTAATCTTTACCTCAAAAAGCGAGGGGGATATTATGATTTTCGTTGTCTATGTCAACAATCTAGTCATCACTGGCAGTTCAGTGAGGATGATTGATGAAATGAAGAAAGATCTTAATCAATCGTTCGACATGACCGATCTCGAGATGATGCATTATTGTCTTGGATTGGAAGTATGATAGAAAGAAAATATTTTTTTTTCTTAGATGAAATATACCAAGACAATGCTCAAGAAATTCGAGGATGATGGATTACACATCAATTACTACACCTATGGAGAACAGATTACAGCTTATCTCATTCAAATCTGTCTCTGAGGTAAATGCCACTCTCTATCGGCAGTTGATTAGGAGTCTTATTTACCTGACCTACACTAGACCAAATATTAGCTTTATAGTAAGCTATCTATCCAGGTTGATGCAGGAACCCAAAGTGTGTCATTGGAAATTTGCAAGGTGCATCTTGAGATATCTCAAAGGATCATTGGATCTTGGTCTAGAATACAAGAAGAATGAAAACTTCTTCTTGTCAGGATATTCAGATTCAGATCATGTAGGCAATATTGATGATAGAAAATCCACTTCAGATTTGTATTCTTTATGGGATCTAGACCAATATCATGGGGAAGCAAGAAACAACACTTTTTTCTTGTTCTTCCATAGAAGTTGAGTATCGTTCTACAGGAGAAGTCAGCTACATGAAGCGATTTGTCTACGTCGCATACTTGAAGTACTTGGAATACCACAAGACAAACCAACTACCATGTATGTTAACAATGAAGGTGTTCTCAAACTTGTTCGCAATCCATTTTTTCATGGGAGAACATAGAAAATCAAGGTACAAGTTCATTTTATACGTGAGCATGTGTTGAAGCACAACATCCAATTTCAATTTTGTCCAACAGTTGAACATCGGGTGGATATCTTCACAAATTCACTTGCACGTGATAAGTTCAAGTTGTTTAGAGAGTTCCTCTCCTCATCCCTTGAGACAATGCACAATTAAGGGGGGGAATGTTAGGTTAATTATTATTTACCTTTATTAATTATGCATTGCATATTAATAGGTTTATTTATTTATTGGTTATTTGGTTATATTTCTTTATAACCATCTAATTGTCTTTATGTCTACATATGGGTGTAGTTATTTTGTTTTAACAATATTATTGTAATTATTCATGTGTGCTTCCCGAATGTAATTTAGAAGCTACTTGTATTTTAAGTTTGTTGTTGCATAGTTGAAAATCCTCATTTTTTTGTATCAGGCTATCCAATATGTATAAATATTGTATCCTACACTATTGTACTTGGTTGATTGAGTTTAATATAATTCACAGGCTTCCGTCCTGTTCTACGGGGAAGGCATAATCATAGAAGGGATGACTCGAACCCAATGGAGGTGTTTGTACATGTGAGGAGGCTAGAGGAGTGGATGAGGAAGCAATGGTA
The DNA here is from genome assembly GCA_018340775.1 of Taxus wallichiana var. yunnanensis. NCBI lineage: Eukaryota > Viridiplantae > Streptophyta > Pinopsida > Cupressales > Taxaceae > Taxus > Taxus wallichiana. Next base: position 588,695,506 of record CM031238.1, on the reverse strand, counting down.
CTACTTATAGGAGATGTGGATCCTATATAAGGACTCAATGAAGATGTGGGTTGTTGAGAAAACATGTTTTGCGATGAAACCATGTGAAGATCATAAACGTGAACGAGGAAACGCGTTGAGTGCTTTAGGTTGACTAGTGAGGACTTGTTCATTTGAAGTTTTGAAGGGGTTAGTAGAGCTGGTAAAGATTTGAGGATGACTATTGTTTGGTGTTTTAGGCTGATTTGAAGTGTACGGATATAATTACTGGAAAACAGGGTCTTTGATTTGATCAATGAGTTGTGTAATGTCGATGAAGGGTTGTGAGTGTATGGAACATATTGGGGTGTGAATGGTTACATTTGGAAATTTCTCACTACTAAATAAGAATTGAGAGCAATGGGATTTGAGTCTAACATTTCTTCAAAGACAGGGTCTCCCCTATTGTAAAAAGGAGGTTTAGATGTCATGGGAGAAAATGAATGTTATGATTCTGGTGTATAAGGAATTTGTCCATGATATTGGTGTGGGGAACGAAAATATTTTTTTCCCTATTTTGTTATTACGATTGAACCCTGATTCAATCTAGGTTTTTTGGGTGTCAAAAATGGATTGGATGTGTTTGTTTGATAAAGTAATGCTTATGGTTGTATTGGTGAGGAAAAGTGTGCGAGGAATGGTGTAGTATGAAGTGGGGCTGTTGTTGAAATACAAATGGTGAGGTAGACATGTATTCAAAAGGTTGATTACGTGTTTGTTGTCTTGTAAGTACCATGATAAGAAAATACACACAAAACACCTAGAAAATGGAAAACAACTAGATAGTTGATTTATAAATAACAAGGAAAAACAAGCAAAGTGTTGTTTTGTATTTATCTTGATTAATTATGAAAATTAAAATGTGTAAGATGGTTAACAAAGGTCCTAATAGGTATGTTTATGGGCATCTTCCTCGCTATAGCTAAAGGTATGTGAGGCATGATTCTATCTTGCTCCTAGTCTGAGACGTGGTATTGGGGGTCTACCCTCTCACTTCATGGCGTTTGCCCATTGCGATAAGGGAATCGGGTGTTGAGCCAATATATACCGATAGGCATGAGATTATACTCGGCTAGAATGCTTGAGTCATTTTCCCTATTGGGGATGAAATCCAAATCAATTTTTCCAGGTGGGAGCCGTTTGAATGCATTTTTTATTTTGAATTGATTTGGTTGTGTGCGGGGAAGAATAAGTAAATGCAAAAAATTAACTCCCCTACTTAAAAATATGTGAACAAGAAGTATGGAATGATTTGTTTTAAAGCCTAAAATGAAGTATTAATTTTGATGAGGACAAAAGAACAAAAATGCAAGACAGCAGAAAAGTTAAAAAGATGGTTTTTAAAACTTACCATAAGAGCGCTCATTTTTATTTTATTTCTATATTTCAAATTTTAGAGTTTTTCCAAAGCGTATGCTTAGAAAATCCAAAAATGCAGTTCTCGAGAAAAACACCCTATAATCAAATTAATAAAAATAGAAAACAAAGAACAATAAATAGGAAACTGATTATGAAATGATAAGAAAACAACACAAGGGAATTGGGAAATTAAGCCAATCACTTTGTTGATTAAAAGTTAGTAAAAATAGTGACCAATTTAATGATAAAATGGAAGCGATTAAAGAGGGATAGTGTCCCGGGCATGCCGAGATGTTGAGCATGGTTTTCACCTTTAGTTTTCTCGATGTCTCAAGGAGTACAACCTAACTAAACCTTAGTATGGCGGGGTTTCTAGGATACCTATGTATGTGGATTGTGTGATTTTGTGGACTGTGAAAGAAAGTGAGTCCAAGATTATTTTCCCTACAATCAATACTACAAATCAACACACTTAAATAAAATAATGTTGGTAAAATATGTGGGAAGGTTTCCTGGAAAAATCCATCCCTGAGAACCCCAAATACTTCCTTTAAAGGATATCAACTTTCTCAAGACCAATTAAGTTTTTATTGATAATAAAAGGGCTATGATACAATATAGTAAAATGAAAGTATGGACAACTAAATTTCACTTATTTAGATGGACATATGCATAATAGGATAATGACAACCCTAGAACTAAAGATTGGATTCTTGATCCGTGTACAAATTTTTAGAGAAGTTGGACCCTACATAATCAACTAGGCCTTCCTCCTCAGTAAAATTAGACTTGGGTACAGAAATGATGTCCTCTACAAAGAAGTCGAGACACTTCCTCATGAGTTTTGTATAGATGGGAAAGTGTGGTGTCGGCATATGAGATGCTAATGTGACTATTAATATCAAATTTAGATTTAGTACAATAGTATTTTTATGGGTCTAAACCAACCTAATAATTGTGTTCATATAGCACAAAGTCTTCTTGGAGCCTTCGATCCTTGTAGTACATATCCCAAAATGCTTCATTTGCCTCACGATACGCTAGGTTGATACAAAATTAGTTGTCTAGCATGGTTTTTACCTTTGTTTTCTTGATGGTTTCAAGGGGGTATCAACCGAGCTTGACCTCGGTATGGTGGGTTTTGGGATACTTGCGGTGTGGATTATGACTGTTTATGCACCGTTTTAAAACAATGGATCAAAAGCTTCTCTTCTTGTGAACATGTCAACTTAGAAACACTCAAGAAAAGCTAATAAAAAAAAGAAAACACTTAAGCTTTTATTAATATTTATGATTGCGCTAAAAAGTGAATAAGATAAGAATGTGATTATCACTTATTTAGATTAGATACACATAGCTAACATTAGTCATGATTCAAATCCATAATTCAGACTCCTAGTTTGTGTAGAGGTTTTCAGACACATTAGATTCTACAGATTCAATTATCTCTTCCTCTTCCTTAGTAAGATCAAAATCAAGGTCATAGATGTATCCTTCAATGAAGAATTTGGAATCCTCCTCTTGGGTTTCATAAAAGCGGAAAATTCTATGTAAGTGATAGATATACTTATGTGACTATTGGAATCAAAATTCGAGGCAGTGTGGTAGTCTTCTTCTAGGTGCTCGAGGTTAGTCTCATAGCGACGATCAGATCTTGAATGAGGTCTTCTTGAGTCTTTTCTCCTCATCATAAGCATCCCAAAAGGCATCAATGGCTTCTTGAATACACTTTGTGTGGAGGCAAAGATAGCTTCTAAGTGATCAAATGGGGCTACTTGGATTGTATACGATTCAAGATCATGGAGCAATTCGTATTTTTCCTAGTACAATGGATGGTGAACAATAGGAAAGGAATCAACTGGGGGAAGATTAGATCCCCCTAATGGCATATGAAAACATCATGCTAGACAGAGGATCAATAGATAACAAGAATAAGCTAGAAATTTTAGTTATATTTGACAAAAAATGATGAAAAAGTAGAAAAATACAGAATCGCTAGTGATTCAGAGGAATCGTTGGTGCTTAAGGCAATCACTAGTGATTACTGCTAGTTCTAACAGTTGATAAAAAAAGTTAAAGCAATAGATTAAGCTATGAATTTTAAAGGAAACAAATCCTTAATGGTATATAAATGATGTTTAATTGAAAATTTACTTGTGATGAGTGCTTGAAATAGTCAAAATAAATAGATTACTTTGCATGATGAACCAACTTGATAGATTGATGGAAGAAAATGGTTGAATGCTTAAAACGAGAAATTTAATGATGGATTAGATGTTATTTTGGCTGCGTGGCGTTGATATGAAGTGCTTGGATGTCTCGAGACATTGGAATTGAGACAGTAACACACCTATAAAGCATGAGAATCCCTATTTAAAGGGGGTGTGAATGCTCATATTTATAGATCGTTGGTAATCGGGCAAATCATTGATGATTGCGAAGATATTATTTTAGTTAACAAGAAAAGTGATTTTCTTCCATTTCGAACTTGATATGGAAAATTTTGAACTAGTTAAGTTGAGGGAAGGTTAAAAAAGCATGAACTAAGTTTGTTAGGATGAGAGAGGTTATATTTTTTGAAATAATTAGTTAGTTAGAAGGCTATTTAGTTAATAGGTTAGTGCTTCATAGGAAGTGGTTTTAGGGGCGGTTTGAATAGTTAGTTAGGTGTTTGAGTTAACTTAACGAGGTGTGAGGGTGAGGTGTGAGGGGATAATATCTAATTCATTTATTTATTAGATAATTATTTTATACTTTTAGAGATGTGAAGGGTGCGAGGGAAATGAATATATTTAGTTGAAGGTGATAAAGAGGGAGATATCGTGAAGTGTCGTAAATGAGTTGTTTTGGTCATGAAATGATATTGAGTCGGGAAAGAAAAATTTTAGTGTCTACATTTGCCACTTTTTGTATGGAAATTTTTGGAAAATTGCTAGACAAAAATGATGAAGGAAAGTTTGTGTTGTCATGGTTGAGTCTTTATGTAACGTAATACAGTGAACACTAGTGTTCTTTGGTGCTCTTTAAAAGGGCTTGCCCTAATGGAGAGGGTCCAAAATGAAATGTTGGTGGATCAATTGTCAAGGTGGCCAAAGGGATCACACCTACGGACATATGATTCTTACCAGGTAAAGTTTGAGAGATGGGGAAAACTAAGTGATGGGAGCCAAAAGACTTGTCTCCCATAGAGGAATGGCAACTCCCAAATTTTCATTTGTGTTGATTTGTTCGAGACAATGACCTCTAGAAAATAGGGCACACTTGTGTGGAAAGTGAAAATGCTTGCGTAAATAACTTTGGATTGTTTTGTTTTTGTTTTATTGTTTGCATTTGTGTTTTACAAAAGAGACTATAAACAAATGTTTTCTAAAGACATATTACGATAAATCAAAAGAGTGCGCAAAATGATTTAAAAGGGATCGTCGGTGATTCATTGAATCACTTTGTTGATTAGGTGAATTGCTTTGCAATTGATGAAAATCATCGGTGATTCTTTGTGAATCATTGGCAATCTAATTGTTTGTGAAACCATTTTTTTTTTTTATGGTAAATTTAATGGTTTTTATAGAATGTTTTAAGGTTTTGGGTTAACGTTATGTTGTTATGTTGTTATTTTTTCATTGCGATGATATTAATGTATGCGTTTTATGTGCTTGTGGTTTGTAGGTGGATGTGAAGTTACTATCGAGAGACCGTATTCCCTTGATGTTAGATGAGGTCAAAGAGGATTTGATTGATGAGGATTGGGAGCACTTGGAGGCAATGGAGTTTAGTGGGATGAGATTCTATAGGCAGATCCAAAAATGTCGCAATCTTATTATTACATTATTGGAGAGGTGGAATCCTTCCACCAATACTTTCTGGATACCCACAGGGAGTTAACCATAACCTTATAGGATTTTCATCAGATAATTGGATTTCTAGTGAGGGGGGATCTAGTTTATCATATTTTAGATACGAGAGAGCAGATACTATGCAAGATGTCTATATGGGGAAGATTCTCTTGATGTTAGGTATTCATATGGGGATTTTGACTACAAGGCCCTATATGATGTTGGGAGATATGATTTTCCATGGATGACCATGATGATGTTGGGGATTTCATATTTTGCACTACCAAATTCAGGAGGTGGGAGATTCCCATGGATGATGACAGGGGTGGTTGTAGAGATGATGGAGCACCGCATAATTTTTGAGTGGGATCCTACATTAATAGCTTAATATTTCAAAAATTTATGGGCTTGGACAACCCACAAGTGATATGGGATTGATGTTGGTTTTTTGTTACAGTGTTGGGATCACAAGCATATTACCATTAGTTATCGATTAGGGTATCCTAGAGTCATTGATGGGAGGCACCCAAGTTTTATGAGGTGGAGTACCAACCTAGATAGGGTGAGGAAGGCCCGGGGCCTACCTATTACAGAGACTTGATATTAGAGTTATAGGTTGGTGATGTGATTTGGATGCCGTATGTGGGATTTCATGCTTGTCCTAAGTTTTCGATTATTTATTGTACTTATAGTAGGATATCTCGTGTCTAGGGCGTGAGATCTAGGAGGATGAGTTGATACATTTTAGTCAGTCATGAGACAATTTGGTTTAGTTCAATGTATACCCGAGGATCTGGTTTTGTATGGATGAGAGGAAGGGAATACGATACCTCAGTAGGCCATTGTGACATGGGCTTGCAGTCATTTTTGAGTAGCTTGGAGCTATGGGTCTAGATGAGGATGGATAGATGGTCCCTATTGATGATGCAAGAGTGACTCAAGCTTTTGGTGCTTGGTGGGCCCATTCGATGAGGGATTTTGAGAGGATGAGGGCAATAGAAATAGTTGCATAGGTAGTTATATGTGTATGGTCCCGGGTGAAGGGAGGATTACAAGAGCCCGAGGTAGAGGTGGAGAGTGCTGAGGAGGATGATGTTGTGGCTCTAATAATTGCAGCGAAAGTGATTGACAAGAAGGATGTAGTGGAGGTGAGAGGGATTCCAATCGGAGAGAGTGCAATGATCTTGTAGGAATTTAGGACATGCTTATTATTGAGCATGATAGTTTGATTATGGAGCATGATGGCTCATAGCACAACTTGTACTTGTCTTTGCTAGATAGAGAGAAGTACAAGAGGAAGAGGGGTACACTGAGGAAGGCCTTGGGGATTACCAAGCCTTTCATATCCTGCATAGAGTTATCAACCATGACCTGACAGAGAGGGGCATTCCTTGACACCTGACATGATTTCTATGGCACATTATGAGATAATGTGGGTAGAGTAAGATTTCTACATGGACATGATCATTAAGAACTACCCAAACACCACTCTTTATGTTGATCATGTAGCTACCCAAGGGGGCACCATAGCAGATGGTGAGGCTGGGTGACAATGTGATGAGTGTGGGTCATCCACCTTAGAGGCCATAGAATGGAGGAGGTGATAGAGGAGCTGGTGGAGGTACTCATGGAGATGTAGGTACGACAGGTGATACCCCTACTCCTAGAGGAGAGGCTGGTGCTAGTACCATACTAGGAGACGTATATTTTACTATGTGATTTTGTAGGCTCATGGAAGCCCATTTAACATATATGAGACATTTATGATGTATTCGAGAATTTGATGTACATGTTATATGATGAGATGATGGTTGCTTAGAATTCTTACTTTTGTTGACAGGATCATGGAAGCCTTGGATGATATGGTTACTTGATTTTATATATATACACGATGATTCTTGGTGATTATGATTTTTATGATTATGGTTCTTGTGATTATGATTCTTGTAATTATTATGATGTTTTTTTATGCATATGTTGTATGAAATATGTATTGGAGGTACTGATGTTTATATTTTTGATTATGAGCCCTAATGTTCAACTAAATTTTAGAAAAAGTGACTTAATCACAATGTATCATATTAAATGTGATTAAAAAAAAGAAGTAAAAGTGAAAAAAATTCCCATTGAATAATATGTGCATAATGAGTTTTAATAATGCTTGCACTTGTGGCCTTTCACAATACTAAATTAAGACTATCAATGGATAGTTTATACTTATCATGGTAGACTTTGGATAAAAAGTATGAAGGACCATACGAATATATGCCTTGTGGGGAGAAAGGGTTCTCCTCTTTGAAAAATTTATAGGGAATCAATGCCCCAACTCTTTATGATAAGAGATTTTATGAAGAAAATTGATCGGTGCGGGAAGCTTTCTTATGGGAAAGTTGATCAATACAGGAAGCTTTCCAGGATGTTCTTTTATTTTGATATGTTTATAGAGGCTAATCAAAATGGGAAGCCTTTCTCATGGGTAGAAATCCTTCGAGGGTATGGTCTACATCTTACATTTAGATTGAACGGTATTCCTTCAAGGGACCGATCGATGAATTTTGATTAGTAGTTGTCCTTCGAGGATCACTCTACTTTACTTCTAACAATATGATGTTCGAATAGCTATCCTTCAAGGGGTCATTCTATTTTTTTAAAATATGAAGCATCTGTATGTGTTTTTGGATTTATTTTGAGCTGAGAGAAAGATCCTAATAAATCATTTTTTAAGGAGGGGATAGATGTACAAGGGGCATGCATCTATATGTCCCATGTAAGGATGATGGAAAGAGGGTAATGAAATGATTATGAGATTAGTAAAATGGAAGGTTGTTATTTTGATAATATCTTATTAAGATTGTTGTTATGATAATCAATCATTTAACAATAGAAAGGCCACAAGTGTAAAGCATTTAGAGGCTCCTGTTCATGTTCCCCATCAAGAGAAGCAAGATGAACCACTCATGACCCATATTTGTGAGTAATAATGTACGAACCAATACAAGTTGGGGAAACTTTTCCACGTTTACTTCACTCTAATTTAGTCACATTTTTATTTTCCTTAAGTACAAGGTCACCAATTTTGAAGTCACGTTCCTTGACATGTTTTTGTATGCTCTACTAATGCATTGTTGATAAACTTGGTGATGTTCAAGGGATTAGATGCTTTTCATCTAACAATTCTAGTTGTGCAAGATGATTTTGGCGATATTCTTCATCGGGAATGAAATCCTTTAGGATACACAAAGTGATGGAATTTTAATTTCTAGGGGTATGATGGCTTTAGATCCATAAATGAGTGAATAAGGTGTAGCACTAGTAGGTGTATGAATACTAGTTTGATAAGCCCACAGAGAATATTGGATTTGAGTATGCTAATTCCTGCCTGCATCATTTATGGTTTTCATGAGGATTTTGTTAATTATTTTATTAGAAGCCTCGACTTGTCCATTTGCTTGAGGATAATATGGTGATGAGAAACTTAGTTTGATGTTAAATGTATCACAGAGCTTTTAACCTCCTTATTTTTGAAATATTTTCCATTTTCTGTGATAAGCTTATGTGGGATGCCAAAGCGACATATAATGTTTTGATATATGAAATTGATGATGGGTCTAGATTTTGTTGAGGTTAAAGGAATTGATTCAACCCATTTAGTGAAGTATTTAGTTGTAGTGATGATTGAATGATGTTGTTGAGATGATTTTGGATTAATTTCACTAATGAGGTCTAACCCCCATTGAGAGAAAGGCCATAAGTCCTGAGTAGGTTGTAGTGCTTGACTAGGAATATGGATAAGATCATAATGGAGTTAACATTTAACACACTTTTTCATGTACACACAACAATATTTGGTGATAATGGGTCATAATAACCTAGATGTATGATACACTTGGTGATGGCATTTCCACTGAAATGACCTCCATAAATGCCATCATGGACTTCTTTGATTACGTTGGTTGATTCATGTGCTTTAAGACACCATAATAATACACCATCAAAACTACATTTGTAAAGGATTCCTCCTATGAAAAAAAGTGAGTGGCACGTTGAAGAATGGATCTTTTAGTGCCTTGTGATAGGCTTAATGGGGAGTTTAGATTCAGTTGAGATAATCAAATATTTGAGTGTACCATAGATATGATGAGTTTACATCAACATTGTGGATGGAAGGTAACTCATTTTGATGTGAAGGATGGTCTAGATGTTGAATGACTACATAAATCTTAGTTTTATCTTTTGATTTTTCTATTTCGAAAGGGACAAGGGATCCTAGAGAAGCCATAGTGTCTACAAACCTGTTAGAAGATCGTGGAATGGCTTGAATGGTATAATGATCGAATGCACCAAGGAGAAAATTAAAAACAATTTTATATTTTTTAAGTACCTCATTTTTACATTGGTACTCTCCTTTGACTTGATGATTTCTAAACCCATGATTAAGGCCTAAGAGATTTTCCATATTATTGATACACTCAAAATTGATCTTGAATGATAATGGGATGGGAATGTTCTAGGGTGGTATGATGAAAACAATGGATCCTCCACCTTCTTGAAATTTAGCACCATCAAAGAAGAGGATCATTTTAACGGGATGAAATCTGATTCATAATCATGTCGGATTCAGATGTTGTTAATGGACTCATTGGGAAGCATTCATGAGGTGGTTGATTATCTAGAAGAGGTGCTTCAACGAGTTGATCAACAATGGCCTGACCTTTAATGGATATTTTGGTATAATTTCCAAGTCAAATTTAGTCATTAACATGAGCCATCAGGTTATGTGGTCATTATGATAAGGTTTGGCATGCATGGCTTTAAGCGGGTTAAAACTAGTGATGATGTATGTTTTGTGATTAAGAATATAGTGTCATAGTTTGAAGTGGAAAAATATAATGCACAACACAACTTTTCAGCTTTTGTATAACATGTCTCATATTCATGAAGCATGTGGCTAATATAGCACACATAGCTTTCTCATGACTTGATTATCACGGTGGGCAAGCATGGATCCTAAGGCATGTTTCAAGTGGATATGTATAGGTAAAAAGGTTCCCCATCATGAGGTGGAGTGAGGACAAGTGGTGATAACAAATATTTCTTAATTTGATCAAAGGCCTTTTGGATCATAATCCCAATGGAACTCAACATTTTGCATGGATCGTAGATGATGAAATGGCTGACAATGGTCAGAAATTTGTGATATGAATCAATGGATGGACTATAATTTTCCTCAAGGCTACACAGCTTTTCTTGAGGTTAGAAGGTGGGGCATTTCAATAATTTCCCTTACATTTACATGATCCACTTCAATTCCATGGATAGATATGATAAATCCCAAAATTTTCTGGTGAGAACACTAAAAATAGATTATCTAGGATTAAGGAGAAGGAAAAATTAGATAAGGCAAGTGAAGATCGATTCAAGGACTTCGAGGTGGTTTTTCCAAGATTTGGACTTTCTAAGGAGGTCATCAACGTAATCCTCAACAATTTTATGGATAAGGTCATGGAAGATGTATGTCATGGCATGTTGGTATGTTACCCCCACATTTTTAAGTCCGAAAGGCATAACATGGTAACAAAAGGTTCCCCAAGGGGTGATAAAATATGTTTTGTGTTGATCATCAGGAGCAATGATAATTTGATTATAACCAGAAAAACCATCCATAAGGGAAATCATTTCATGCCCTCGCTATTAGGTTGATGAGTTGACCTATCTTCTAAGAGGGAAATCATCTTTTGGATAGGTAAGATTGAGGTCCATAAAGTCTGTGAAAATGTGAATCTTTCCTGAAGCTTTAGTTATAGGGACAACATTGGAAACCCATTGTGGGTAGTCAATAGGTATGATGAAGTTTGCAGTTAAGAGGCACTACAAATCTTTCTTGATAAGGAGAGCTATAAGGGGATGCATCTTGTGGAGTTTTTGTTTTACCATCTTGACCTCAAGATATGTGACTATATTATGTACAATGATGATGGGGTCAATCCCGCATATCACGATATGACTATGTGAAGGATTAATGATGCCTTGTCAAGAACATAGTTAAGTCATGTAATTCTTACGGACTAAGACTCTGACCGAATTTAACTATATGAGCATCTTGTGAGGTTCCCAAGTTAATGTTGATGGTTGATTTATTAAGAAGAGTAGGTGTGTTGGATGATAATGATTTATGAAGAAAACACTCTTCATCTCCCATGTGAGAAAGGATATCTTGGTCATCTTGACACTGAAGGATATCTATAGTGGGTGAGTCTTCCTCAACCATTTCTAGATGAACAAGTGGTAATGTTTTAGTGGAGTGTTTGGATTGATAAGTGAGTGGTCCTAACGATACAATGTTGATTAAAAAAATTAAGGTGGGATGGGTACAATGTCGTTTGTGTCCATGAGGTTTTTGGGAGATGATGATTCTGGTTTAGAGATAGTGATTGACATGTCTTGTTCAGATACATTGGCCTCAGTTACTTAAAAAGTAGACCTTTTATATCCCAAGACCACTTTTCTCGTGAGGTTTGAGGGTACGAAGGATAGGTTTGTCATGTGTTCCTTGTTCATAATGTCCAAGGCTAAAACCTTTCCATGCACAATGATGAAGATACATGTGGGAAAAATTGGGATTGTCAAGGGATTTAAAATTTGATGTGAATGGCGTGGCATGATGCAGATTAATTGATGAGATGATGGATTATTGATTCCACCATAGATAAGGTTGGTTTTAAGGTATGTGGATTCATAGAGATAACATTCCCTACATCCAAGTCGTACATGGGATTGATTTTTAGGGTGACCATATGTTTTTGGTGATGGAATGGGGTTAAGAATAAGAAGGCAATATTCCCTGAGAGTGAGGAGTTTTATAACCTTGGTAATAGAGGAATCATCTAGAAATTTGGAAGAAGGTATCAATGTGCTAGAGGATTCTTGATCAAAAGACTCAAGTACATTGTTTGGATGATACATCATGTAACAGTCAATGAATGGATTTGTGTCAGTAGGGACCATATAAGTTTGACCTTTATGTTCATATTTAAGAAAACAATGGAGAGTGGAAGGGACACAACGCATGGTGTGTATCCAAGGGTGTCCTAATAACATATTATATTGAAACTTCCCTTCGGTAATTTAAAATAGTTTGGGTAAGGTTTTAATGCTGACTTTGAGTGGTAGGATGATAGTACCTAGCATGGGTACAATCATGTCATTGAATGAACGTAACATGACTGGAGTTTGAGTAACAACTATATTAGGTAACTTAAGCTAGTCAAAGGAAAAGAGGATATAATGTTTATTGTTGTGCCATTATCAATCATGAATCTTTTAATAGAAATATCATTGATCTGGGTGGTGATGAAGAGGGGTAAGTCATGATATTTTAGTCTAAGAGAGGGTATTTTGGATGGTTCGATTGATATAGAGGTGGAGGTCTTAAGAGACCCTATAAAGTTTGTGAATGAAGTGGTGTTGTTAGAAGGTATAGTGATTTTTCATAGCTTATGAGTAGGTGATGTTTGGACAAGTTCATAAAGTGACAATTGGAAAAGGGATTGTGTAATTGTTGAATGGAAAATTTTTGTATTAAAGTGGAAGGTAGTGTGGTTGTTTGTATAGAAATTTTTTCCTTTGATGTAGATGTTTTATTGGACTCTCGGAGCTAAAGAAATTAAGACTTTAGATTTACTAGGTAAAGTTGGTAACTCGGAAGATGGGGGTATGAAGATAGGGGTGCTAGTTAACTCGTGAGGCTCGAGATGATGCTTTGTCATAATCTTGAGTATGAGTAGTGATATGGACTACGTCAACTTGACGAATCAAGGTTTCAAGGATGGATTGTTCAAGTGACATTGATGTGGATGCTATGCTTGATTGAGGAGGAAGAAAGAGAGAACTACCAATCTTCACAATATTTTAGTGGAAAGATTTGCAATATTCTATGGGGTGGCCTTGAAGTGTTCTATGGAAATCAAAAAGGCATTGAAGTTGTACTGAATGCAAGGTTTCCATCCATGATGATCTAACTGATTTGGGAGGTGGTCGTGTAATGAGCGATTTTTAAATAAGGTCATCTAGAAAGGTGGCGTAATGATGTTTAGGTCCAATGCTCTAGGTTGGCTTAGATAGAGGTGGTTGTGCTAAGAATTTTTCAAGAGGTACCATAGTTATATTTTCAAACCTAGATACAAATGTGGGTGTTGTTGTACTAGAGGAAACATGTATGGATTCGGTCGACATATGAGATGCATGCATGTTTTCAATAATAGATGATGGTTATACAATTGTGCACTTACCAAGCTTTGGTATTGATTATGTAGGTATTGAATCACCGATTTAAAAAGGTGTAGGAGTGGTTTTTATTTTGATTATAGTAAGAAAGGAGATTCTACAATTTTAGGTTCATTGGCTTCGGTGTTGACTCTATGGATTTTGTTTCATTAGGTGATAAAATGGGCTGAGGAATAGGCTCAAATTTCATGATCGTATTAATCGTGTGGATGGCATTCGCTTGCAGAAATTTAGAAGATGAGGGTGCTTCGGGAAAGGTTGTTTAAATATGTCAAGTTTCTGGTTTGGGGGTGTGTTTGGATTTTCTAAGTGAAGTTCACCCTTGTCAATCAAATCCTGAAGCACATTATAGAATGTGCGACACCTCTCTATGTCATGATCATTAACCTTATGTAATTTAAAATAGTCATTATCATAGTACCAAATGGGTTTTGATACCAATATGTCAACATGTCTGATGGGTAGAAGTGATATAATGTTAGAGGCAAGTAATTTGTCAAAAATGCGCCATAAGTTTTGCTATGGGTGTATAGTTGTATTGGTGATGAATGCGTTCAGTGGTAGGATTTTCTTTAGGAGTGGATTTGACTACAATGATGTTGGTGGCTGATTTAGACTTGTCTGAGTTAGATGTTGACTTGGGCAGAAATTCCATTTTTGGTTTCTTAGGATGAAGCTTTACCCACCCATCCTCTAGGGCTCACAATTCTAGTTTATGGGCCATGGTAAAAGCCTCGTCAAAAGTTTGGAACGATTGAATTTGTAAGGTGGAAAAAATGTGTTTAGCACAAGCACGACAGAAGATCTCAATTAGCTCTAGGTTGTGGTAGTGAAAAGGACAATTGATTGGTAGTGGCCCTCCAATGGGTGAAAAAATCAGTAATGGACTCATCTTCAAATTGTCTAATGGCATACAGGTCATTAATGGTGATTTTACGGGCTATGTTGATGGAAAAGTGATCTAAGAATAATTGTGTGAGTTGTGCAAAAGATAAGAGGGAATGTTGGAGAATGTTGTTATACTAGTCTAAGGCGGGACCAAAAAGAGACAAGGGAAAGGTCCTCGGAGATGAGGTCATGATCATGAGCTATCGTGGTAAAGCACGCATGATGAAATGCACTAATGTGTTGTTGAGGGTCTTCTTTGCTATAAAAATTAGTGAGTTTTGGAAGCTCCTAGTGAGGTGGATACAGTTTTTATGGTACTAAAGGATGAATGGGTTCATTGCAAATATGGTCATAATAGAGCATATTCTTGGATGTTGATGAAGAGGGTATTATGTATGCTGCTTGTCGATTGTTGTAGAGATGAGCTAGGTTGATACAAAGGTTGGTTTGGGTTGCAAAGCATGATTGATATTGTTGTGGGATGTTTTGTTGATAGGGATGTTCTGTTGAGGGATGTTAGGTTGATATGGGACATGGTGCTGATAAGGGTAGTTGTGTTACAGGATATGATGTTGTGGAATGTTATGTTCAGGTATGTAATGCTTTGAGGTATGTGTTTTTGATATGGGATATTTTGTTGAGGGATGTTTTGATAATAAGAGATGTTGTGTTGTGGGATGTTTTGATGAGATGAGGAGCCTTGTTGTGAAGTGATAGGTTGTGAGGTTTAGACATATTGGTACTTTGCAATGACATCGATACATTCATATGAGGTTGTGAATATGTAGGTGTTTGTTGAAAAGATATGGCCAAAGTGGAAAAGGATGGTGCTTATTGTGGAACACTTTTTTGTGGGATACAATATTATGGGATGTTCTATTGTGGTGCAGAGGTCAATGGTTGTGAAGGTTGTGGCATGTATTGTGAAATGGGGTGTACTAGCAATGACACTAGTATTAACCAATGGTGTTGTTGTGGGAATGGACATAGTGATGTTTTGGATGGGAGTAGTAACTTGTTGGAAAGGCATAACTATATAAGGGGCAAACAACTCAAAGGAGGTGTTTGTACTTGTGAGGAGATTAGAGGAATGGACGAGGAGGCAACAAAAATACTTAGAGGAGGTGTGGATCCTATAGAAGGACTTGGTGAGGATGTAAGTTATTGAGAGGATAAGTTTTGTGATGAAATCATGTGAAGATCCTAAACAGGAGTTGAGGAGACATCGAATGCCTTGGGTTGACTAGTGAACAATTTTTCATTCAATGAATCAAACGGATTAGTAGATTCGGTAGAAATATGAGGTGACTATTGTTCGGTGTTTTGAGTTGACCTGAAGTGTAAGGATATAACTATTGAAAAATAGGGTCTTGGTTTTGATGTATAAGTTGTGTAATGGCAAGTGAAGAGTTGTGAGCATGCACAATGGATTACAGTGTGAACGGTTGTATTTGGAAATTTCTTTCTTCCAGGTAGGCATTGAGAGTAATAGGATTTGAGTCTAACATCTCTTCAAAAATAGGATCACCCCCATTATAGAATGGGAGCTCAGATGTTGTGGGAGAAGATGAGTATTCTAACTCTAGTGTATAGAGATGTTTTCCATGATATTATCATGAGAGTGAATTTTTTTGTCTTTTTGCATTTTTATAACCGGTCCCTAATTCATTTCAAGTTTGTGCATTATAAAAGGGATTGGATGTGTTTGTTTGATAAATTAATTCTCGTGGATGCATAGGTGAGGGAAATGTTCTAAGAAGTGAAGTAGTGTAAGATGAAACTTGTTAAAATGCAAATGATGAGATAGACATGTTTTTGGAAAGTTGGTTACGTGTTTCTTGTCTAGTGAGTATCATAATAATCAAATACACACAAAACACTTAGAAAAATGAATGATAACTAGATGGGTAGATTTATAAACAATGAATAAATGCAAGTAGAGTGTTGATTTGTATTTATCTTGCTTGGTTATGAAAAGTGAAATGTCCAAAATTGGGTCATGAGGGTCCTAAGAAATGGCTATCTAAGGCTAGTTTTGGGCGTGTTTAAGGGTGAAGTCCTCGATATACCCAAGGGTGC
Source organism: Taxus wallichiana var. yunnanensis (assembly GCA_018340775.1). Taxonomy (NCBI): domain Eukaryota; kingdom Viridiplantae; phylum Streptophyta; class Pinopsida; order Cupressales; family Taxaceae; genus Taxus; species Taxus wallichiana. Next base: position 588,679,046 of record CM031238.1, on the reverse strand, counting down.
GTGAGGCCCAAGTCTCATGCTGCTACTATCTTGTACGGGCATGTATTGGGGCTACCCCCTCACTTCACTATCCGTGTGTGATAAGGGAGTCAGTCTTGAGCCAAAATATACCGGTAAGAAGGTGTTTATACTCGGTGTAGACACTAAAATTAGGTCACACTCCCCTTTGGTCCCTCGACAAATAAACACCTTCATCACATTCACCTAGCCATGGCCCTCTTCACCCCATTAATATTAATTGAATTTATTTAATTAAATTAATTCATTATCCTCACCATATTTATTATTTAAATATCTTAATTTAGATAATGTCCACACATACACCTCACCTAGACACCTCATCAAACCACCTCACCCTAAGACCTATTCTTAGTAAGTTGCCATAACTAACTAAGTCTTACCCAAACCCTACAAATCAATGCATACATTCCCTCTAACCACATTCCCGCATGCTTACAAGAAGATTCCAGTCTAATCCATGAGTTAACGACATGAGATCCCAAGAAAATCAAGGGGATCTGCCTAGTTTAGTAAACCTAGGAAATCCCACCTTAACCGACACCAATCACCCTTAACCACCGCCAGTTAAGCTGGAACCACCGTCGATCACCTTTTAATCCCCAAAACAACCTTATTTTTAAGGTTGGCAAAATATTGGTAGATTCTTGAGAGATATCACATCTTTTGAGAACAAGTTTCAGCAAGAACACACATGCAAAGAAGGAGATCAAGAATTTTCTCTTGCATAGGCATCCAACATTCACCCAACAACCATCCAACACTCACTCCCACACAGATTTGATCCAACCAATAAAAAGGAATGCACATACAGCCCATGCATGAGCTTTCCAACATTTGGTGATCCTCAACAACATTCAACCCCTTACCAACACCTTCATTCATCACTCACAGGTACCCAGAACCATATTTCAAGTAAGTAGAATAGTTTACTCCTCTGGTTCAGTCATTTAATCATTGTATCTTCATATTTTGTTCTCTTAGCTACCCATTGACCTCCTTCAACACTCACCCCTTCATATACCCATCAAAACCTCACAAAATCCCACCCAAATAACCTAATTCCTCATTTCGACCAACCAAGTCCTCTCAATGCAATCACAAGGGAGATCCAAAGCTCATTCTATGGCATTCCCGCTTTCCATAAGAATCGGCACTGGTTCTCCCCAACCGACGTTGGTCACCCTTAACCACCATCGGTCTCTGTATTTTCCAATATAGCCTAGAACAACAACCAACCTACCTATTTCCACATCACCCTTACTCACCTATGACCTGCCTAAGACCTCTGTCAGACCTACAGAGACCCAGAACCAGTTACTTGACCTTCGATCTTATTTTAACCTAGCCTGTTAGATTAGATCTTTCTTATTGTGTTTTGAATGAGATACCTAAATCATTTCAAATTACAATAGGATTTACTTCTTTACCAGCATTAAATTGTTTTAAATAGTGGATTGATAGCCATCTAGGAAGTATCACACTTCTGGATCTAGCACATGCTAGGTAGTCCACTGCATATATTGTGTAATTATTTCTAGTGGTCTTGTGTTCCATTTCAGGTAGTTCCTCCTAGCCAAAAGGAAGCTCTCACAATCAGTTAGTGGATCAAGGAGTCAACACACACGCAACAACCCAACAACCAGCATTTCAACAGTATTCCTCCTACACCCATTACCCTATCTGTTTTGTCAATATTCAAAGAAATGTCTAAGAATCAGGTGAAACATTTTGGCACGCCTGGTGGGACCCATCCGGGGTTCCTTGCATTTTATTCATTCCTAGGAAAATTTGTGTGTTTGTTTCCTTCCAAAAGCATACACATTAATTTTCTTCCTTGGTAACCTTATTTTTCTTTCTATTTGCTCTAAACGAAACCTTTCTTTTTGTATACTTAAAAAGAACCATATCTTCTTGTTTTCTACATTTTAGTGAAGAGCATCCCTCTTCCTCTTCATCTATTTGTGTCATCCAACTTCATATTTTGATTTGGGCTTAAAATAAGTGCATTGCATTTTGATTTATCACATTAGCTCACATTAATTGAGGGAAACCTATACACTGGAAGTCATTCCCAGCTAATGGTTGACAAATGAATAATAGAAAGCACATCTCTCTCTCTGAGTCTTGCCAAATTTCACAAATTCAAAACAAGTATATATTCTTAAACAACATCTTTCTTGAGAACACATGTCAATGATCGCATTGATATGAGATATGAGGATCGGCGACTACTCCCATATTCGCTCATTGATTTGTTGAGTCATACTTTAGAGTGAAGCCCGCCCCCGCCATAACATACCTGAAACCTCACCTTTTAGATATCCTTCTTTGTAGGAAGCCATCCTCACCAAAAATTCTATTCTATAGTTCATGAGTCAATCCTTAAATAACATAAGCTAATCAAACATAATAGAAAAGGCACTCTTAGGATCACATTTTTCTTAGTGTTTCTACTTGGCTTGTGTTTTGAGGTGAGAGGTCACGTTCTTCATTCTTCTTGCTTCTCCTTGCACACTCCTCATCATAGTTGGTGTATTCTGGCTTCTTCTGAGTGTGCCTAGACCATATTCTCATCATTCTCGAATTCAGGTTTGATTCCACATCATATTTTAATTCACAACCACTTTTCTTTCATCACTATTTTAATTTCATAGTGACCCGTGTCGGTCCAGCGACCATCGTCGGTTACCCTCTGACCTCATCGGTTATACCCAAATGGCGTTGGTTCCAGGTCCTTTTGGTTAACCTACCCAAAAGGACATTTATTCACCTTATTCAACTTTTCAGAGTTCCTGTCACTACTATCATTCCCATTGACATTGTAAAACTCATCGGGTTTGGCATACCTTCGATTTGACCTTATACCTTGTTTTTGACCCACTGTCCACTTTCCATAGTGATCGAACGCCGTTACCTATGACCGGCGTTGGTTTACCCTAATCGACATCGGTTAGCCTATGTCATTTTCCAGCTAACATTTGGTTCATAATCCACTTTTTACCACCTGTTCCTACTATTTTTCTGTGTTGTTTATAGAGAAGTAACCCAACCTAATTAGTACTTGTTCACATGGTACTGACGCATCGATAAGCTATCACCCTCGTATTCCACGCCAGTTGTCAACCACTCCCACCTAGTCCTTCACCGCCTTCCATTTTATCACTAGTCATGGATCCTATCCAACCTATCACTATAGCCACCAGAGATGAGGAGTTCACACGACTCCTTGACCTAAACCCCACCGCCTTGTAGTTTTATCTTTCCCACTCATCCACTCGAGATGCCTCAGGTTAGTTGATATACGACATGTTCATATCTATCCCCTTGACTCTCACTCCCACTCCTGCGTCACCCCATCCGGCTCTATGTTACTGCGCATCTACCTTACCCCCAGTCATTTCATAGCTAGGTCCTATACCCACTATGACTGTAGCATCTGCTACATCCGTTGCACCCGCCACATCCACCATACCTTCGATAACCACCCAGAACACAACCTCATCTACCCCTATTGTCTCGCATATACCCGTAGCTACACTACCACCTCCCGTGTCGGTGACCCCAGCCCTTTTCAAAACATTATCATTTCTATTCCACAATCGTTGGCCCCCATTGCTACTAGGGTTACCATGACCCTTCCACCTCCATATACGTACTATCAGCAGCCTCCTGTTTCATCTATTATTCACTCGGGTACGTACCCCCTATTTCACTACCTCCTTCTTAATATACCTACATGGTAGCACCATATACTATAATGACACCCCGTTATATTCCCAACACCAACCCTCTTACGCTACAGAGGCACTTTGAATCATCACAACCTACCAATGACCTAATCAAATTGATGATGGAAAAGATGTAGACATTAGAGGCATCGGTTTCGGCTCCCGACAATACTCTCACCTATGACGAGATTTGTAATGAGCCTATCCACCCATCCATTCCTATCCGTCCATATCCCGTGCATTGGGAGATGCCTAAATTCAACTGTTTCAATAGCAAGGAAGACCTGCAACAACATTTGCGGTCGTTCAAACATGGGTGCTACCTAATCACCCATGATGATGCTTTTCTCTTAAGGACCTTTCCCATGTCTCTGACTGGACTTGTGTTAGATTGGTATAGTGGGTTACCTAGACACTCTATATTTTCATTTAATCAAGTAGTCCAAGCCTTCTTGAATCACTTCTCCATCAATTTCGTCAAGAAGGTTACCATGACTGACCTATACTCCATGCGTTAGTATGATGACGAATCTATTACAAATTTTGTCGCTCGCTGGTGTATCCTGATCAATCAAATCACCTTCCAACTACCACAAACAGAACTCATCAAGCTCTTCACACAGCTTATGCTAGACATATCTCGCCAACCACCGTAGGTCCGGACTTTCTAAACATTTGACGAAGCATTCACCATGGCACGAAAGCTAGATATTCGGGCCATCGAAGAGAAGAAAATCCAATTACACAGTAAGAATTCGACATTCAAGTTGAATGATACCTCTTCTTCTTCCAAACCATAGAACAATTATTCAAAGGCCAAGGGGACCGCTAATGCAGTGGTACTCAAAGCTGGCCCGGTTCATCATCCAAATCAGGCTATCCCCTCATCTAATCTCTCAACCATCCGAATTTTCACTTGAGGACGAGAACAACGAAAATACACCCCAATTGGGGAGCCTTACTCTTCTGTCTTAGAAAAGATTATCAAAGCTGGGGCCATCACCCCTTCGCCTATCAAACCACACATTGGTTTTGACCTACTCACCCCATGCCCCCATGGTATAAATGTTATGTTTGTGGATCCTATTTTCATGTTAGAGTGTGGTACACCTTATATGTGTTACACTCGGGTATTTTTATGGCGGTCCCACTCGCCGGTGAGCGGGTCGAGGGTTCGGGGGCAAAGCCCCAAAGCAAATTTTCATGGGTGGTTTATTAACCCATGGGTAATGGGTAACCATTATGGGCTATTTTTGGGCCCATGGTTTTCGGTACCCACTGCTTTTTGATACCCACGGTTTTTTGCCCATGGTTTTGATACCCACAGTTTTTGCCCATGGTTTTGATACCCATGGTTTTGTATCAAACTGCTTAAGCAATTGTCTATTTATATGGTCTTATGCATATGATACATAGACAAGAAAATGCATTACATATGTGTTTTGAATTCGGGTGTGAATTCTGTAGAGTTTGTTGAGCATAGCTCCAAATGGATCTGGTATTGTATTGAGAGAGTGGAGGCTTGTAATAAAATCTGAGCAAGTGATTCTTGGTGGACGTAGCCCAAATTGGGTGAACCATGTTAAATATTATCTCTCTATGTTGTTTTATTTATTCTACACTTTTATTTGAGATCTATAATATTTTACGCACATTAGTTTCTCTTCATTTGCGATTATGTAAGGGATTTTTCCACATATTTTATCTCTTATTTCCTAACAATTGGTATCGAGCTGCTTTGGTTTGCTAAAGTGTTGAATAGCGGGAAATTTTTATCTTGAGTGGGAGCTATGGCGAGATGATGGAAGATCTAGGGTTGATAAATTCAACAACAGTAGAATTTCGAGTCTTTGCTAGATGCGGATGGAAGATTACCTTTATCGGAAGGATCTTTATACTCCGCTATCTGAGAAGGTGAAAAAACCCTCAAGTATGATAGATGTGGAATGGGATTTGTTGGATCGGAAGGCACTTGGAATGATCCGGCTATGTCTTACATCTTCAGTATTATTTAATGTTTCAAAGGAAAAGACTACAAAAGAACTGATGGATGCATTAGGGAAGTTGTATGAAAAACCCTCTGCCTCTAATAAGATATTTTTAATGAAAAAGTTGTTTAATATGAAGATGTCTGAGAATAGTTTAGTAGCAGATCATTTAAATGATTTCAATATGGTTGTGAATATACTAGCTTCATTCTGATAGAATTTGATGAAGAAGTTAGGGCTTTATTAATTCTATGCTCTTTACCCGAAAGTTGGAATAGCACAGTAATGGCGGTAAGCAACTCGGTTCCAACTAACTTGAAATTGAAGTTTAAGGATGTTGTAGGGGTGATTCTAAGTGAGGAAATGTGAAGAAAAATCTCTAGGGAATCTTCTACTTCAGGGAATGCTTTGACAGTGGAAACTAGAGGGAGATAGAAGAAGAGGAAACCATGGGAAAATCAAAAGATCGGGTAAGGTCAAAATCCAAGAGTAAGATTGTATGTTGGAACTGTGGAAAGTCTGGGCATGCAAAGAAGGACTGTTGGGAGCTTCGGGATAAGAAGAAACAATAGGAAGAAAACAAGGAGGCAAATGTGGCATCGGGTAATGTATGCCAGATGCTTTGATTCTTTCTTTACATAATATTACTGAATCTTAGGTTTTAGATTCAGGGGCTTCTTTTCATGCTACTCCACATAGGCATTATTTTGTTGATTATGTTCAAGGGGATTTTGGGCATGTTTTTCTTGGTGATGATGAGCCTTGCAGTATAGTTGGAAAAGGTTCATTCAAGTTAAGATGTAGAATGGGAATACATGGCTATTGAAGGATGTCAGACATGTGCCTACATTAAGGAGAAATTTGATATCGGCGGGGTAATTGGGAAGTGATGGTTGTACTGTGATATTTATAACTGACTCTTGGAAGGTTACCAAGGGTGCTCTTGTGGTGGCAAGAGGTAAGAAGGTTGGAACCTTGTATTTATCCACTGATAGTACTAATGATTGTAATCTTGTGGCTTCAGATGCAGATATAACATTATGGCACTATAGGCTCGGTCATATGAGCCATAAGGGCATGGACATCATAAAGAAGAATTTTCCTGGATATACAAAAATAGGTTTGGAGTTATGTGAGGACTGCATATATGGGAAACATAAGTGAGTAAGGTTTCTCAAGGTTGGACCTACAAAGAAAGAGTAAGTTAGAGCTGGTGCATTCTGATGTGTGGGGGCCGGCTCAGGTATCATCTCTTGGGGTTCAAGTTATTATGTTACTTTTATTGATGATGATGCAACAAGGAAAGTTTGGGTTTATTGTATTAGAAACAAATCTGATGTATTTGATACTTGTGGTAAATGGAAAGCCTTGGTAGAGAATGAAACAAGTCTTAAGCTAAAATGTCTCAGTCGAGATAATGGAGGGAGTATCGCAACAATGAATTTAATGATTACTTATGTTCAAGAATGGAATCCGCATGAGACATAAAGCGGTTCTAGGAACTCCGCAAGAGAATGGGGTATCAGAAAGGATGAATAGAAAAATAATGGAACGTGAGAGGATCATGAGGTTACATGCAGGACTACCTCTTTCTTTTTGGGCAAAAGTGGTGAGCACAAATGCAGTGTAGTTGATAAACAAAGGACCCTTAAGTGCCTTGGATGGAGGCATACCTGAGGAGGCTTGGTATGGTAAGAAATTTGATTATTCATTTCTTAGAGTCTTTGGATGTGAGGTGTTTGTTCATATAGACAAGGATGATAGGACCAAGCTAGAGGCTAAATCAGAAAAATGTACTTTCATTGGTTATGGTGGTGATGACTTTGGATTTAAATGTTGGAGTATTAAGGACAAGAAAATCATTCGGTCTAGGGATGTGGTCTTTAATGAGAAAGTCATGTATAAGCAATAGTTGCAGGAAAATAGGGAAGAATCCAAGAAAGAATATGTAGTGGTAGAGGATCTTTCGGATGGGACAGTGACCCATGAATCAGTTCAGGAACCGACTCAACAGGAACCCCAAACTCCTACAGTGAGGAGGTCTTCTAGGGTAAGAAAAGAACTTGAATGTTTTTCTCCTTCTCTTTATTATTTATTACTCACTGATAGTGGAGAGCCAGAGAGCTTTGATGAAGCAATGCAGGTAGATGCCAGTAAGAAGTGGGAGCGAGCCATTGATGAGGAGCATAAGTCTCTCATGGAGAACCCGGACTTGGGATTTGGTGAAGCTACCTAGAAGGAAAAAGAGCATTGCAGAACAAGTGGGTGTACAAAGTTAAAGATGAAGAAGGAGGAAAGAAAAGATATAAGGCCCGGTTGGTGGTCAAGGGGTTTACACAGAAACAAGGTATAGATTTTGATGAGATCTTTTCTCCTGTAGTAAAAATGACTTCTATTAGAACTGTTCTTGGAATAGTGGCAGCAAAATACTTACACTTAGAATAGTTAGATGTAAAGACTACATTTCTCCATGGTGATTTGGAGGAGGAACTATATATGCAGCAACCAGAGGGCTATGAGGTCAAAGGTAAAGAGGAGATGGTGTGTAAACTGAATAAGAGCTTGTATGGCTTGAAACAAGCTCCACGTCAATGGTATAAGAAGTTTGATAGCTTCATGATGGAGCAAGGTTATATTAGATGTCATTCTGACCATTACATGTATACAAATAAATTTGAGGATGGAAGTTATATTATCCTGTGTTTGTATGTTGATGACATGTTGGTTGCAGGTAAAAACATGCAGGAAATAAAAGTACTCAAGAAACAACTAAGTGAATCCTTTGATATGAAGGATTTGGGGCAGCCAGACAAATCCTTGGTATGAGGATAACTCGGGATAGGAAGGAACGAAAGCTGACTTTATCTCAGGAAGAGTACATTAAGAAGGTATTGGATAGGTTTAACATGCAGGATGCTAAACCGGTTGGGACTCCTTTGGCAAGCCATTTTAAGTTATCAAAGGAGCAGTGTCCCAAGACAGAGCAGGAAAGAAACCAGATGTCCAAGGTACCTTACTCATCAGCGGTTGGTAGTTTGATGTATGCTATGGTGTGCACTAGGCCTGATATTGCCCATGCAGTGGGAGCTGTGAGTAGATTTATGAGTGATCCAGGTAAAGAGCATTGGCAAGCAATAAAGTGGATCCTTCGGTATTTGAGAGGGACCATGGGGACAATTTTGTGCTATAATGGATCAGACACCACTTTACGTGGTTATGTAGATTCAGACATGGCTAGAGATGTAGACAACAGGAGGAGCACGATAGCTTATATTTACACTGTAGGTGGGACGCAGTGAGTGGATTTTACGACTATAGAAGCTAGTGGCTTTGTCAACTACGAGGCCGAGTATGTTGCTACCATAGAGGCAAGAAAAGAGATGATTTAGTTACAACAATTTCTTGAGGAGTTAGGGCATAAGCAAAGGAGGAATGTAAGCTGCATAATGATAGTCGAGTGTTATACACCTAGCTAAGAACTATGCTTTCCACTCCGGATGAAGCATATACAGGTTGAGATATCACTTCATCGGACAACTTTGGAGGAAGATAAGTTGAAGTTGGAGAAGATTCATACAATTTAGAATCTTGCAGACATGATGACCAAGGTGGTCACAAGGGATAAACTAAAGCTATGTTCAACTTTGGTTGGCCTTTGCAGATGATGAGTGTAGGGTTGAGAAGCTTTCTTAGTGGAAATCAGTCTAAGTGGGAGATTGTTATGTTTGTGGAGCCTATTTTCATGTTAGAATGTGGTACATCTTCTATGTGTTACACTCGGTATTTTTACAATGTCCCGTCCACTCACCGGAGTGGGCCGGGGGTGGGGGTGAAGCCCACAAGCAAATTTTTATGGGTGGTTTATTAACCCATGGGTAATGGGTAACTATTATGTCTTGTTTTTGGGCCCATGGTTTTTCGGTACCCATTATTTTTGATACCCATGGTTTTTTGCCCATGGTTTTGACACCTACGCTTTTGCCCATGGTTTTGATACCCACGGTTTTGTATCAAACCGCTTAAGCAATTGTCTATTTATATGGTCTTATGCATATGATACATAGCCAAGCAAATGTATTGCAGATATGTGTTTGAATTCAGTGTGAATTTCAGAGAGTTTTTGAGCATAGCTCCAAATGGATCTGGTATTGTATTGAGAGAGTGGAGGCTTGTAATAAAATTTGAGCAAGTGATTCTTGGTGGACGTAACCCAAATTGGGTGAACCACGTTAAATCTTGTCTCTCTGTGTTGTGTTATTTATTTTGCACTTTTATTTGAGATCTGTAATATTTTCTGCACATTAGTTTCTACTATTGCGATTATGTAAGGGATTATTCCGCATATTTTATCTTTTATTTCCTAACAATAAAGAACACGAATTATGTAACTATCATAGAGTAAAGGGTCATAATGACGAAAATTGCATCACTTTCAACAATATTTTGCTAGAAATGCTCGAGAAAGGTGAGTTAACTGTGGATAATCCTAACACACCTGACAATCAAAACCTACATATCTTCAATAAACCATTTCCCAATCATGCCCCTTCATCTGATTAAATCGGCAAGACCTCAACTCATGATAGCTATACCCGTGAGGTCCACACTACTTTTAGTGACACACCTGTTGCTTCCCAATTACCCCATATTCCTTCCATAGAGGATATTCTAGCCCGAAATCCTCCTTTTGCATCGGAGCCTAGCTCACCTATTCCTCCACCCATAGAGGAACACCTTTCACCTCCTGCCTCACCTACGGAGGAGCCTTCCGCTAACATCAAGACCATTTCACCTTTGGCTTCTCCACCTAGAGAGCCGACACCCACAATACTTCTTCAGTCCATGGAGGATACTTGTTTATCTCCTCCACCTACAGAGGAGCACCCATTTTCTCCTCCACCTATCAAGGATCCAGTAGAGATACCTTTACCTCTAGGCAAACATTCTCCATCAGCTACCCAAGATCCTATAGACCTACTTTTGGCTCTCTTACCCATGGAAGCTGAAGCTAGCCAATTCCCTGTCTCTAAGACACATTTTACAGGAATTGCTATTAGGTCCTCATCAATGCCACTAATAGACATGCCATTCTTATGCTTGGCCAATTGCTTAGATTATGTGGATAGAGCCTTATTGTGGGGCCATCTTTTGCTTCCGGTCTCAACATAGATGCGGATGTCACTTGTTGATACTTCCACTATCTACCTAAAAATATTTTGACCAATTGAACCAAACGTAATCACCTTTACCACAACTTCATCCACAACACCCTTACCTATAACCCAACCTACATCTAAACCCAAACCCACACCTACAACATCTTCCTCGACTAAACCTATTACCACCTTAGGGGTCACCCAAACCACCAGCCTTACTCATCCACCTATCAAACTAGATCTAGCTACATCCTCCAAATTCAACACCACACCTACTCTGGCACCCAAACAAAAGAACCAAACACATATATCTCATACCCCAATGGCACCAATCACACCTGCATCACCTTCACCTGTTCCATCCGTCTTAGGACCTCAACCTCCCAACACGGTTAAGAAACTTCCACCGTTAGTAAACCAAAAACACAACAACCCATCCCTTCCTTGTAAACCTCTAACATACCCAGGCACCCGACATGGCTTACACCCACACCTGCAACATCTCTACCACCCATACCTCCAATACCCTTAGTAACTTCTTCACTACCCACTACACTTCAGTATTTGTCCCTCACACCTCCTACACGACCCGCATCATCTACCTTCACAACACCTCCGTTATCCCCATGGGTAACTCGCCCTCTTCCCCCATCTACTTTTCCTTCTAGACCTCGTACACCCATATCACCTTTACCCAAGAAGGTGTAACCTAAAGACAAAAATTTGCTACCCTCCAATAAGGTAGTCAAAAAAACAACCACACGCCCTCCTGCCCGTTCATCTACCATACCCCTACCCAAGCAAACACGATCGACACAAAAGACCATGCCAATACCCAAAACACTAGCTCTATCTACTCCCCTCATGCAAGGACCGTTCCTCAACAATCAACTATACCTACACCCAAATCCACTTTAACTTATCATTGTGACCCACTAGCAGGGTCCTATGCCAAAATATTAACCAACCTCCTTGAGACTTCGTCATCACGTTACCACTTCTTAGACCATATGACCCCCTCTAACCCAAGCCAAAAGGGTTTGATGACACTAAAATTTGTGCCTACCATTGTGTGCCGAGGCATGATGTGGAGAACTACAAGGATTTGAAAACCATCCTTAACTAGCTATGTCCTTGGATAAAACTTTGATGATGATGACCTTCTTGATGAGGACCCTGCTTCACCGACACCCATACCCTCACTACCCGCTCAACAACCACGACCTCCACCCCCACAGCTCCTAGAGCCACCTCTAAGATTTGAAATTAACATGGTTCACATCGAGAGAACTTTCCACACCATTACCTAAATTTCATTGCACCCAGCTCACTTCACAAGGTTTTCCCCTCCGGTAGGTTTTTTCCCGTCATGTCGATATACCACTCACCCTACACCTTCTCCATTTACCAACTCCTCAAATCAACATGATTCACGTTGCTACCATGCTCGAAGGATAAAGGCAAGGAAAAGGCAACCAACTCACCAACCAATCTTATAGCCAAAATACCATATGGACCTACGAAGATTACTATCTCGTGGCCCCACATACCCTATTTCTAATGGGGTCACACATCGCACCATGCTCAAAAATTACACTAATATCCCCTCAAAATGTCCCTATATGACCTCATCTAAACCTTGGAATCCCATCTTCAATCTCTCATGGAGGTTCTTCAAAATATTAAGGATTTACCCAATGACCCCACACTCGTAGCCTCCATTATCACACCCCATCATGTATCATCTCTCACCAAATTGCCATCTTTATCCACACCTCACCCTACTCACCAAATAGCCTCCCTTAGCTTCTCAGAGGAAGAGATCGCACCACACCAAATGGATGACCCAGACCCATCCTCTTCATCTTTTCCACATTGATGATATACATGTATGACGTGTAATGATTGATGGGGGTGCTAGCATTAATATCATTTCATCCCATGCATTTGCTCAAATGCGCATACTTGAAAATTACATGCATAAACATCCTGTCATGTTGTGTTCATTCAATGACGCTATCACCTCTCCACTAGGCACCATCATCCTCCATGTTTGCATGGGCCCCTACATTGTTCCAGAGTTATTCTACATTTTGGAGGGGGAATTTCAATATAACTTGTTTCTTGGCAAACCCTGGGTTCATGTCATGAGTTGCATTCCTTCCACTTTGCATCATTTTGTAAAGTTTGAACACGAAGGACACACCTATACTATTCCAGCTGATCCATCACCTTTTAAAACATGTAACATGCTCTACCGACCCAATGATGTGCTCATACCCATTAAAGCATCTACCTCTGCGACCACCACCACTTCATCTACACCTCCGCTTACCAATACCATCGCTATCTCAACCGCACATGACTCCTCCATTCCTACTACCACCACAACCTCTACGATCCAGTCCATCGACTTCCTAATCCATTAACTCCACCTCCGCATCGACCTATGACACATCATCTATTCCAACTACCCACATACCAACCACCAATCCCTTGGAAGGCATTTTTTTTTAATGCCTCACTCGGGGAGTATCACCTATACAAAGGTGTTAACGCATTCCTTACTCCACAAGAGTGCGAAAACCTTCACCAACACCCTCTCTATGATCACCACATAGGATAATTCCTCCTTTATGGTCCTCCTTACCTTCATACCAGTCTTACCTATGGGGGACTTGATACTACCACTTACACACCCAAACCACCATCACAAACTTGCCCATTTTCTACTGACTTCAAGTCTCTCACCAATCATCGTTTTGTCCACACCTTCCTACATCGATGTGCATGGAAGGGTTTTGGTTTTGGATTTTATGAGCAAGGCCACCATACTGTTATTCCATGTACCACCCACAAACATAATGACCGTAGTGGTATCGGCTTTCCTAAACCACCTACCAAATAGGCCCGCATTGAACTCATCAAGGACATCAACCCTTCTCCACCCTCTTCACCCGCTTCGCCTTCATCACCACCTTCACCGACGGAGTCAATGGATCCTGAATCTATCCCTCCTAATTTTTTTTTTCATAAACACCGTTTCCTTAGGGCCTTTGACTTATCAACGCGAGGGCGAGGCCCCTTCCTCTCTTCCCTTCCTATACCCTAAAATGATCAATGATGATACACCTTCAATTAACGTCATTTAATGTCAAGATGATGAATCTATACTCACCTACCTTGGTGCAGAAGACTCATATATTCATCATTTGTTACCTTCTGATACACAAACCATATTGAATGAATCGACTATCGAGATTAGCATTCATACTCAGGATGACCCGCACATTCTAAAGATCGGTCAATCTTTAGATGCTGTTGAACAGAAGCCATCACTTCTTTTCTCAAAAATCATAACCATGATTTCACTTGGTCTTACACAAACATGCCTAGTATTGACCCCACCATAGTGGTCCACAATATCATAACCATTCTTGATGCCAAACCCATAAAATAAAAGATGAGGAAAATGCACCCTCGCATTACCCTTCTCATCAAAGAAGAACTTCATCACCTTCTTTCTGTTTCCTTCATATTACCCATTGATTATCCTCATTGGATCTCTAACATTGTCCTTGTCACTAAGGTGATAGGGGACTCCGCATTTTCATGGACTTCCGTGACCTCAACCTTTCTTACCCAAAAGATGACTTCCCTCTACCCGGTATTGACCAACTAGTTGACCTTACCACTAGTCACGAGATGCTATCACTCATGGATGGATTCTCGGGTTATAAAAAAATCTTGCTTTCCCCAGAGGATCAACACAAAACCTCGTTCATCACCCCTTGGGGGACCTTCTGCTACCGAGTCATGCCTTTCGGCCTTAAAAATGTTAGTGCTACATATTAGTGGGCTATGACTTATATCTTCCATGATATCATGCATTATATATTGGAAGATTACGTGGATGACCTCCTCGCCAAATCTAAACACCGCTTCGAGCACCTTATCGTCCTCAAAACTATTTTTGACCGCCTCATTAAATATTATGTTCACCTTCAAACCAAGAAGTGTGTCTTCGCGGTTCTCTCAAGAAAGCTCCTAGGATTTATCATTTCCTTACGTGGTATAGAAGTGGACCTTACTAAAGTCAAGGCCATTTTGGAAATTCCTCTACCCACTACCCTTAGGAAACTTCGTAGCTTGTAAGGTAAGTTGTAGTCTATTCACCGTTTCATTTCATAATTATCTAATCGGTCAACCATTTCATCATCTGCTCAAGAAGGATGTCTCCTTTAAATGGGATGATGAATACCACAAAGCTTTTGAGGCCTTAAAACAATACCTTCTCCAACCACCCATACTCATTCCACCTAAAGACGATCAACCTTTCTACCTATACATCTCAGCTACCGATCACTCCTTGGGAGCCATGCTTGCTCATCGCGATGAACAACACAGAGAGTAGGTAGTTTATTACATAAGTCGTACTCTTTTGGACTATGAAACCCAATACACCCATCCCAAAAAAAATTCTTAGCCTTAGTTTTTGTTGCCACAAAACTCCGCCATTACCTACTAAACCACAAAACCTACATTGTGACCAATACTAACCCCATACACTTCATGTATGCTAAAAATTACTAAAATCAACGTGATGTATGTTGGCTTATGCTGTTAGTTGACCTCGACCTTGAATTCATTCATCAAAAGTCCATCAAAGGCCAAGCCATCGCTTGACCAATTGGCCGATGCACCTATTTTTGGGGATCAACCTTTTTGACTTTCTAGATGAGTCAATTACTACCCTTTCCCTAGATGAACCCGCTTACCAGATGACACTCTTCTTCGATGGTTCCAAGTGTTAGCGCGGGGGTGGGGCTGGTGTTATCCTCATTCCACTTGATGGTGAACCCATGCCTTTGTCTTTCAAACTATATTTTTATTGTACAAATAATATTTCTGAATACGAAGTGCTTGTACTAGGTCTCCAAGCCACTTATGCCTTAGATGTCAAATCAATCAACATCTTTGGTGATTCTCAATTGGTCATAAACTAAGTCAATGGTATATACCAATGTCATAATGAGACACTTCAAAAGTATAAACATCATGTAGACATACTTTTGACCACCTTTGACCATTACGCCCTTCAAACCGTCCCACGTTCAACTAAAAATTTACACATACCATGGCCTTCTTGGCTTCTCAAATACCCACTTTTCCTATTGATTCTCAAATCTTTGTCACCGTATAATGGCTCCAATCACCTTCTTATTTACCTCGTGAAGTTTACTCTATCAAAACTGCATACCCCGACCCGAGTGACCTTTGGTACAAACAATACTCCAACTATCTTTCTCTCTCCATTTTACCTCCTGATCTCACCCGTAATAGACAACACGCCTTCCTTAAAAATTTCTTTCATTATGTCATCATGGGAGCCTCCTCTATAAGTGCGGTTTGATGGTATTCTCTTACGATACCTCATGAGTTCTGAAATTCCTTATACCATTAAGGAAGTTCATGATGACATATGTGGAGGTCACTTCAGTGGCCTTGTTGTTGCTAAGCGTATTCTTCATCTAGGCTATTACTGGATGACCCTTAACCATGATTGTTGTGACTATGTCAAATGTTGTGTGAAATGCCAACAACATGCCAACCTTCATCATACACCTAGTCATGCCTTACAGGTCACCCGTGACCTTTGGCCCTTCTCTCAATGGGGTTTGGATCTTGTCGGAGAGATTAACCCCCATTCTTCCCAACGACATCAATGGATCATCACCACTACCAAATACTACACAAAATGGGTTGAAGCCATACCACTCATCTCCATGAAAGCCGAGAAAATATGTGAGTTCATCAATCATCACATTATTTTTCACTTTGGTGTTCCTCATCGCCTCATCACTGATAATGGAAAAAATTCAAAAAAAAACATTGCAAAAACTTTGCGATGCCTTTGGCATTCAACTCAATTTCTCATCACCTTATTACCCACAAACCAATGTCCAAGCCAAATCCACTAACAAAACCTTGAAAAAAATTCTCATGAAAGTGGTTAACGATACTAGGAAGGATTGGCATATGCACATTCCTTTTTCCCTATGGGCATACCATACAAGTATCCATACTTCCACCGCTACACCTTTTTCTTTGGTCTACGGTATAGAGGTTGTTCTACCTCTCAATTCCAGATCCCCTCACTCCATGCATTTCTCTCCATGACATGCTCAATGATGATGACTTTCGTCAAGACCGTTTAGCATAACTTGAGTTATTAGATGAACGTCATCTTAACACTCTTGATCACCTTCAAGTTTACCAAAAACATATCAAATGTGCCTATGACAAACGTGTCCATGAACGAACCTTCCAAGTCGGTGACCTTGTCCTGAAAGAAAATCAACATGTAACCAAAGCAAAAAAAAGTAAACAGGGCAAATTTGCTCCTAATTAGCTTGGACCATACATCGTAACCCATACTTATGGATCAGGTGCTTATCATTTATCCTCACTTGATGGTAAATCCAAACCTGAACCCCTTAACACCTTGCATCTTCACCATTCTACTGTTGATTTTTAGTCCTACCTCACCTTTTTCCTCTTTCCATGCTCGTCCCTTGAGCACTATCCACTTCATACACCTCACCAATGATTAAACAAGAATCATGTGAGTACCCTTCACTTGTTATCTTCTCTTGCATATGTGTACCACAGGCGCTGCACATCGCATGATTCTCATGGATACTTTTCATCTACCTTTAGATGAGATCCCATGGTCATTTCACCCTACTTTCTAAACAAGAATCCTATTCTTCACCTTGGTCTTGTCCATGACTTCAAAACCTCACTTGGGACACAACTCCTTGAGTCAAACTTCTCATAAAAAGATGACTCCCTCAAAAGAACATCTACCTCTCGACAATCAACTGCTATAAATAAATTGCCCCTCAAATGACAACTATGTAAATCCCTCAAAAAAAAAAAAGGAGAATTTGAAGCTTCCCACATCGATAAACTTCACGAAGACCTCAAGGAGTTAATTTCCTCATCCCATATAGAATTCCCATCGATCGATCGAGTCTATCACAAATACAAGTCAAAACAAAAACTTTTTTCATGGAATTTCCCATTGAGACCTCGGATCTCTTGTCCATAGAGCATGCTACCTCATATCATATCAAATTACCCACCTTTCACACCCTCTTACCATTCCCACTCCCATTTCCTACCGCCTCAAGGGACCTCTTGGAAACCACGACATTTGGTGATCATGTGACTACTTTTCACGTTAGAACAATCAATCATGTAATGTCTTTAGGGTCTTACGTTCATCACCTCCTCTAAGGTATGATCTACTCGGTATGATCCTAATCAATATGGTGGCTTTATTTCCTCCTCTTATCTTTTAAACTATCTTTATTTACATTTTGATTACCTTATATAAGACTTGGTCCTCGATGCTTACCTTTAGGGTAATCTTCTTCTTTTACCACCATCGATATCACCTATACCAATTTGACCACAACTCACCCACACCTAACATACCTAAACCCATCATGCCTAAAACCTACCAACTCATTTGCATACCTCCTCATATTCTTCCCTAGCTTATGGGAGAACTACATCGGCCTGAGGTCTCTTTTCGTCGGGACTATGTAGGTAGCACTCCGAGGGCATGGGGCCCTTAGAGGTTAGCTCGGCCACTCTCTACCCTAACTAATTCATCTTTCATCTTCCTCAAATCATATTTTACGCTACGTAGTTTCCTTTTTATATTAAAGAATTGGAAATTAAACAAAACAAACAATGTTTGCTAAACATTTTTATCATCATCACAACATACATTTATTACGACTACTATTTCTCTACCATCATCATACATGTATTATGAAGCATCTTACACATGACCCATATCATCATTCATTGCACAAATTAATGAATCACCACTTCAACTAATTTAAACTCAACCATGCCTAAACAAACCTGACTCAACCATGCCTAAACCAACCTAACTCAACCATGCCTAAACCAACCTGACTCAATCATGCCTAAACCAACCTAACTCAACCATGCCTATGACTGAATCAACCATGCCTAAACCAACTTGACTCAACCATGCCTAAACCAACCTTGAATCAACCATGCCTAAACCACTTGACTCGATCCATCCATGCCTAAACTGGATCCATGCCTAAACCGACCTCCATCATGCCTAATTCACCTAATTTCCATCCATATCACAACAACAAATCAAAAGTCTCAGCAAAACACCAACAAATCAAGCATCTCATGCATCTCATCATATAAATAAATATGTGTCTCAATACAATGTACATGGATATCCAATCATGTCCATCATCTCAAAATCATCGGCACACAGGATCGATACTCAATAAAAATGTCATTGGCACATAGGCTGGTATCATATACACTGAAACAATAAAACAATACAAAATCTCTTTAGCATGTAGGCCGGTATATGCTCAAAATATACCAACACTCTCATACATCCTCACTATCTTTGGCTCGCATAGTTGTATATATATAAAAAAAGACTACAATACATCAAAAATCAGGAGCCATATATCAGACATCTTGGTGGATATCCTCCATATATGTATCACATGTACCCTCTGCCTCCTCGGCCCCTGTCTGGATGACCTGCTAACATCTCCCCACCCATCATAGGTGGTGGTTGGGTCCCTGCTGGCACTCACCTGGAGCTAGTCTCGTGAGCTGGTGGCCTCTCCCTGATCCTATCTAGGAGCTCGATGCCCCCTATGCTCTCTACACTGTGAGTGCGGATCTAGTCCTCTCACTCGAGGCCTGTTGTGCCCGGTACTCTCCATAGGATAGAAAATCTATCCCAACCACCATCAACTAGTCTTGGTAGTATTTGGCCTCACCTAGGGCATCCCATAACCTAGATATAGGCATGGTCTGTGGTGGTCCCATAGGCCTCGACCCTATGCTGCCTCGCTCCTACCCTTCCTGAACTGGGACCCTATCCCGGTGCATGTGGTGGTGCCTCTATGCCCCTGTGCCTATATCTGGGCCTATAAGGCCCCAATCTGTGCCTGAGTTGTGGCCAACTAGCCTTGCAACCCTATCACCTATGCCTATAAGGCCGCCACTCAACCATCATCCCCATCTCCATCTCCACCCCCATCCCACCATTTGGGGCTTGCAGATTGGCCACCTGTACATGTAGCTCCACTACCTCTACCTCTGAGCTCACAAGCTATGTCTACACCATACCCAATTAGGTAATCAAAGTATCCACCTACCCCTGTAGGGCGTCTCTCTACACCGTGATGGTAGCTAGATCTGGCTGCCTGATCTAGGTGGTATGGCTCATAAATGATCCAACCACCATTATCTATATCTATCTGTGACCCCGACATCATCAATCTGTTGGTCAACTACCTACTCCTCCTACCCTCTAGGAATTTTTGCCTATGGTAGAGGTAAGGGCCTCTCCACGTAGTCTCTCTTGTACTTTGCGGGGAAGGGTGGAGGTATGTCCTGTAGCAGCCCAAACTTTTGCCTCACTCTATCAATTGGGATCATCTCGTGCTCCCCGGCACATGCCAACCCTATATCCATCTCAATAGTTGGAGCTCAGCTAGCTCCTCATGCATATGCCTATATGATGGGAATCCTACATATGGCCTCTATATGATGTCCACTCTAGACAACCCCTCCAATAAACACCGAAAATAGGCCACATCATGTGTGGGCTATCTGATCTCCACTCTCCAATAGTAGGCACCCATCACCTATACCCCACCCACACCAATCTCGGTGGAAATGCATTTGCTCAAGGGCATCCCTACTAGCCACACACAAACTATGTGCTCATAAGCCCAACAATGAAGTATAAAGGTATAACATAGGCTGAACCTACGCATCCATCCATATGCCCATAAATCCTATACAACTACTACACTAGAATGCCGCACCCAGAAAAGTGCGTCGATCTATCATCATGTCATGGAGTACCCCCATCAACGATCGAGGGAAATCATCCACCCTCTACATCTAGTAGTGTAAAGCAGCACACTTCCTCCATCAATAAAACTACTAGCCTCATCTCCTCCTGATGGGCTAGGTACATCTCTCCATAGTGAATGATGGCACTATGGAATGTTATCTCATCCATCCCCTCTCAAACATCCGTCGGCATTAACTCCTTCAAGGCCTCGGAGGAGATGGAGTAGATCTATGTACCCAATATGGGTAGCCATATAATCCTAAACACATCCTCCAGGGTGACTGTCATCTCACCCGTCGATAGGTGGAACATTTTGGTCACGAATCCCATCTATCGATGAGCGTGACCATCAAACTAGGCCGTCGACCACATGCCGATAGGTGTGGACCTCATTCGGCCCCTACTGCCTCTACATACTGCAGCTCCTCATGGGTCATTGCCACAAACTATCACGAGCATGGGGGAACCTTCCCACATGTGTAACTGATCTCTCCCCTACATCCAATACAAACAACACATTAATCTACATTTATCACACCCATACTTTCCCCTTATCATTTTCCAACACCCTATTTTACCCCTACCCATCTCAATCACCCAACCTATGCACTTTTTCCCCTTGCTCTCCAAATCCTGACCGATTCGGCTATCTCTAACCAACCTCGGTCACTCCTAAACCGGCATCAGTCACCTATTTTGTGACCAATACCGTTAAACCCCATCATCACGAACACTTGTTACGCCGATCACGGTTGTCATGGTAAAAAAATCCTACGACCCCCAAACCTCCCCTCTCTATAACTTCCCACCCTACACCTTTACCCACCTAAAATCACCTACACCTCCCCTTACACCTCATTATTCCCCTCCTCCCCCACTTATCTCTCCCCCTCCTATTTGACCTAATTTACCCTCCCATCTTCCCAATTTTGTTTCCCCCACCCATAAAAAAAAAACAAACAAAACAAAAACCCAATTTGTAAATCACCTAATCTATCTAACAAATTACAACAAGGGTTGGATGCTTACCTCATCATGTTTCCCGTCATCGTTGTGGTGGCATGTCTGGAAAAATGCACGGTGGCCCATCTAATCCCTCTCTAGCCTCTGCCATCACAAAATCTCTACCCACATCTCCACCTAATCAAATCATGCCCACCGATCCTATGGATCTCTGTGGACCTACCTCTCATCAATCAACACTTCATTCCCTCCTTTGGCTTTTCTCTCTCTCTCTTGTTTTTCATTTTCTCACTTCGCTAAATGACAAATGAATAACAAAAAACATGGATTTTTGTTTTTATAATAAACCCGACCTAACCGACACTGGTTTTACTTAACCAACATTAGTCATGTGCCCTACCTTACCATGGTTGGTTACACTCTACCAGCGTTAGTTACTCTCGACCGGCATTGGTCACCTTCTCTTACACATTTCCCTAAATTTTGCCCTATTACCCTGCCGGTCACCTTTTTTTTAATTTACCTCACCCAACCTTTACCCTGACCATTTACCTCACCCTCCATACCTCGTCCTTTACCACCTACCCTCGTCCTCCTTTGGGGACTCATTATTTTACCCATACCTTGGCCTTACCCATGCCATGACCTAGATTTTTGGACCTGGACCATCGTTAGTGACCTTTGATCTCATGTATTCACTATACCTTGCGATGCTATTATTACCTATGTTGTTGACCTAATGACCTTACCTAGCCTATTGCCATGACCATTTATCCTGACCCTACCTTTGGTGTACCAAAACATACCTAAACATTCCTGCACCTGACCTACATCATGTTTCTTGACCATATCCTACACCTTGGATACCAGAATCACTTTGACCTTGTTTGGATAAACCTATCGACCTTAGACAATGTAGAGTTTTCTGCTCTTCAACTTGGTAGTGTGCTACATTTTATACGTGTGCGTGCATTTGACTTGTTACTACCTTTGACCTTGACCCATTACCTAGATTTCGCGTCGACCTTTTTCATGTTTCCCCCGTTCCCCATCTTTCCCTTCATCACATTCACCTTTTATCAAACCACTCACCAATTCTTCCTTCTGCCTCGTCAGTTCTTGGTTTGAGGGGGATCACCTTCACCCACACATGGGGTAACCACATCTTATTTTTGTTAGCGTTGCTTACCAATACAAGCTACACAACAAAAAGGGGAAAATGTAGACACTAAAATTAGGTCACACTCCCCTTTGGTCCCTCGACAAATAAACACCTTCATCACATTCACCTAGCCATGGCCCCCTTCACCCCATTAATATTAATTTAATTTATTTAATTAAATTAATTCATTATCCTCACCATATTTATTATTTAAATATCTTAATTTAGATAATTTCCACACATACACCTCACCTAGACACCTCATCAAGCCACCTCACCCTAAGACCTATTCTTAGTAAGTTGCCATAACTAACTAAGTCTTACCCAAACCCTAAAAATCAATGCCTACATTCCCTCTAACCACATTCCCACATGCTTACAAGAAGCTTCTAGTCTAATCCATGAGTTAATGACATGAGATCCTAGAAAATCAAGGGGATCTACCTAGTTTAGTAAACCTAGGAAATCTTGCCTAACCAATGCCGGTCACCCTTAATACCATTGTCATCGCTTAAGCCGAACCTCTGTCGGTCACCTTTTAATCCCCAAAACAACCTTATTTTTAAGGTTGGCAAAATATTGGCACATTCTGAGAGATATCATATCTTTTGAGAACAAGTTTCAACAAGAACACACATGCAAAGAAGGAGATCAAGCATTTTCTCTTGCACAGGCATCCAACATTCACCCAACAACCATCCAACACTCACTCCCACATATTTGATCCAACCAAGCAAAAAGGAATGCACATGCAGCCCATGCATGAGCTTTCCAATTTTGTGATCCTCAATAGCATTCAACCCCTTACCAACACCTTCATTCATCACTCACAGGTACCTAGAACCAAATTTCAAGTAAGTAGAATAGTTTACTCCTCTGGTTCATTCATTTCATCATTGTATCTTCATCTTTTGTTCTCTTAGCCACCCATTGACCTCCTTCAACACTCACCCCTCCATATACCCATTAAAACCTCACCAAATCCCACCCAAACAACCTAATACCTCATTCCAACCAACCAAGTCCTTTGTGCAATCACAAGGGAGATCCAAAGCTCATTTTGTGGCATTCCCAGTTTTCCACAGTAACTGGCACCGGTTCTCCCCAACCGGCGTCGGTCACCCTTAACTGGCATCGGTCTCTGTATTTTCCAATATAGCCTAGAACAATAACCAACCTACCTATTTCCACATCACCCTTACTCACCTGTGACCTTCCTAAGACCTTTGTCAAACCTACAGAGACCCAGAACCAGTTACTTGACCTTCAGATCTTATTTTAACCTAGCATGTTAGATTAGATATTTCTTATTGTGTTTTGAATGAGATACCTAAATCATTTCAAATTACAATAGGATTTACTTCTTTACCATCATTAAATTGTTTTAAATAGTGGATTGACAACCATCTAGGAAGTATCTCACTTCTCGGATCTAGCACACACTAGGTAGGCAATCCACTGCATATATTGTGTAATTCTTTTTGGTGGTCTTGTGTTCCATTTTAGGTAGTTCTTCCTAGCCAAAAGGAATCTCTCACAATCAGGTTTGTGGATAAAGGAGTCAACACACGCACAACAACCCAAATAACCAACATTTCAATAGGTATTCCTCCTACGCCCATTACCCTATCTATTTCATTAATATTCAAAGAAATGTCTAAGAATTAGGTGAAACACTCGATCGAGCACCGAGTTAGTTTTCTGTTGGGTGATGAAATCCTAACCAGATTTCACCTCGATAGGAAGTTTTTTATTGCGTTTTTATTTTGTATGTGGTTTGGTTGTGTATGAGGAAGCTTAAGTGGGCCGAACCAATTTTACTTTCCTAATTAGGTTATGTGAAGCAAAAAGGATGCAAATGTTTTATTTTAAGATCCTAAAATGAAGTGTTGATTTTCGATGAAGGCAGAAAACCATGAATGAAAATAGAAATTTAAAGAGATGGATTTAGAACATATCTCGAGATTTCTCCTTTTTGTTAATATGTGAATCTAAGGCGAAGAAGGCCATACTAACATGAATGGTGTAATGGATCGTTCGGATATAATAGTTTTTCGAGGCTCCAATAAATGTTGAGCTCTACCGAGATCCTATTTATTGGCTGTTGGATACGTGGGAAGTGACCTGTGGGAGCTTCGTGTATATTTCCAGACAAGGTCATGAAAAATGGTGATGGGAGGTGTAGTGGATTCTCCGGTTTTATGGACGATTCTCTGGTCTAGTCCAGAAATCCTTAGCTTGATTGGCTCATTATGTTTAATAAGGAGAATTGTGTAATAATATTTGGTGGAAGTGGTGAGGACCTAAATACTAGTGTTCGTAAACCAACATCAATGTCTGATTGATTAGTAGGCCCGTTGGGTTGTGGGACCTGTGGATCACAACCGTAAGTTCGTGGTTGTGTCGACCTCCTATGGTCATGTGAAGAGTTAATCCCTCCTTCCGATTATCCAATAATCATATGCCTTTTTAACCTCTATGTTTAGAACTAGAAGTTGTGTAATTTTCTTAGAATACCTTACAGGTGTTCTGGCAACTTGAATGCATAAGCTAGTATCTATGTCAATGAGGAGGTCTCCTGCATTAGGTTGTGGAACTAAAGGATCGCAACCAAATACTTGTTCTCTTTCAAGTCCTTATACAATCATACAGATATCCTATCAAGGCAATCTATAGTTAGGATGATTTGACCAAAATGTGTATGCCTTGTCGTCTTCAATATTTAACTCTCTCAGTTGTTCACTAATTGCTCGTAGGTTTACCGTTGCTCGAAAGACCTGTATCCTAAGGTCTTGATCTATATCAGCTAGTGTTGTGGGGAGATTTGGTTGAGGCACTATTGGTTCAAATATGTATTCTCTGGGCTCTCTAGGTCCCGTGATTGTCATGCAAAATGATTCAACTTTTAACTAAAACTAATAAACTAATTATGAAAGATGTATCTACACTATGCATGTATTCTTTTATTTTTGTATTTTTGATGAAGTATTTTAACGAAATTAAAAGAGCAACTATTCTAATATATTTAGAAAATGGACAACTAATCTAGTAACAAAATTAAAACAAACAAAGTAGCCCGGTGTGGCTATTTTCCTGTGTAGTTGTGAATTTATCCTAAATATCTAAGCAACTAATTGTTTTAAATTGAAAGACTCTCGATCCTACCTCAGAAGTGAGGAATGAATCATAGTTTCTTAGAAACTATCAATCCCCATAGCTTCCTTGGCGATATCGAGAGAAGCTTTGACTAAAATAAAATAATTTACTACTCTATTTGATACGTTATAACTAGAACTTTGATAGCTCAAACCTGGAGTTTACAGAATAGTGGTAAATCCAGTTGTGTGTGACTTTGTCCCCTCAGTGTGATCTCCTCATTCCTTCGTGTTCTCTTGAATCTAGAAAAGCATGTATATGATAGCATCAACAGAATAAGGCACTCGAACAATGGCAGCTTTGGATATAGACCGAATACAATGCGAGTAAGAGAGAGATAGTGCAAGTGAACAGAGCTTGACTATGCAATTCCTAGTGGGATTTATTATGGGAATACAACACAAATGCATGAGAGTTTTAGAAACTATCTTTTGTGACTAAACAAAACCTACAACTCTAAATGGATTCCAATCTAAGAATGAAACTATCTTTATTCTAAACTGACTTGCATGGAACAACAATGAAGCAAGATTGAAACAAGAAGATCGAATGACCTCTAAACAACAAAGGAAGACCAACAATGGATGCAAAACATGAAACTATTGGAATTCTAAGCAAGAAACTCAAAATACTGAATGATTAAACAGAGAAGGAGAGGGGCCATTTGTTTGAAAACAAGCTGGCTATTTATAGCAAATGCATTCACTAGAAGGTAACTTGGAATGGAACTCTTTTACCATTAAACAAAGTGAAAACACTATTCACAGGGTGGCCAAAACATAAATGCAAAGCAAAGTAGCTGAAAAATTGGATAGAAATTGAAATTTTACGTTTGACGCGATCATTGGAACTTTTTAGAAAATGCGCACAGACTCGCCGCCCCTGTGCAGGCGGGCGTTACATGGACCGCCCCCTGGGTCACTGGCAACTGGCAGCAGGTCTCCATCACTTAAGACCAAAATGCAAGGAAAAAGGGGGGGCAGAGGGCATAACAAAGCACGTGGAGGCTGGATGAGGCATACGGGATACAAACGTATACTTGGCGAGCTTTTCTGGATCCCGAACACCTTACGAGGAGACCTGTATCATCATTGGGGCATGTGTAACATCTTTCCGGCGTGTAAGCACTACCTACAATTTTGGGTACATATATTTCCCCTCGAGAAGCGTCTTAGCCATGAAGAGGCGTAAAATGGTGGATCCGAGTATGGCGGTCCCGAAATGGGGAGTTAGGAGTTATACCTGACACACCCGTGTGTCGAAAAGTCGCCATCCAAAATCCCGCTATCTAAAATGAAAAAGGGGACTCAAGTGTAGATAGATAAAATAAATTGAGAAATAAAACTAAATTGATATGAAATGAGGACTTACCATCTGCATGGGGGTTTAGAACTTACCTCCATTGACGCTCCAACCCTGCGAAAGACATTCAAAATCAATTTTAGAAAGCTATATATATATATATATATAACGAACTCATTTTACTATTCATTTATGTGGATTGATTTGATAGTTTTTGAGCTCTGGGACCCACTAGTGATGGTTTTCATGAGAGTATAGTCAAAATGTTCATGGTGAGATAGTGATCATGCCTCCGAGAGTGGAACATCGACCCGCGAAGTCTCAGGTTAGTTCTTCTCAATTTATTGTTTTTGAACCTAAAATGTAGAAATGATAAAATCTTTGTCTTGGGGGTTATTTTTGAAAATGCTAGTTTTAAATGAGTCTCTAGGGGGCACCCATAGGGTAGGTCTTTATTTTAGTTAAAATGGTGTTTTTGTGCATTTTTAATGCATTTTTAGGGCTTCGAGCCATTCGGGTTTCGGACAGACCACCGCCCTACACAGGGGGTGGTTACAGGGGACCGCCACCCCTAGAAGGGGTGGTGGTTATGAACCGCCACTCCGCACACAGTGGTGGCGGTTCACAACAAAATGCAAAAAAATGCTTTATTTACTTGTTTTTACATTTTTAGCATTTTTACATGTTTTTGATAGCTTTTCCAATAGATTTTGTTACTAACTTACTCTTTTTCTGTTTTTTTGGGTGTATGCAGAAAGAGGAGTACATCAGATGGAGCCGAGAGAGGGAGTGTGATCGGCTCCCAAAGAGTGTTAGAGGCACTCACCCAGCAGAGTGAGATACTTTCAGGGGTCGGTATTTGGAGGATCGCACAGTTCCCTCACGTCAGACTCGCTAGTCACATATTATGTGACTTATTTTCATACTGGGATGTGGATCTTAACACTTTCCATTTCCAGAGTTAGGGGTGAGTGGACCATCACCCCGGAGGATGTTTACCGTATATATCGGGGGTCCCGATCTCGGGAGGTGGTTGTCTCTAAGACAACAAAGTCGAGATCTCATGTGGTTCAAAGTGGGCCACTTATATGGGGGATGTCATTGTTTCATGGGGTCAAGAAGGGGTGAAGGTCCACTCCATTGTTGAGTCTGATATTCTATGTGCTCCACAAGGCTATCATGGGCATCCTTGCTTCGAGATTGATTGGGGACAAGGGAGGGGACACTCTCTTATATTGTTGGGCTCCCATCATTACACAGATTGAGGGCCATGGACATGTTTACACTTGGGAGAAGACATCCTCGGGACCACCTACCATGATTTATATAGGGTGGTCAGACTACAGGGACAGTCACTGAGCCACCCCACTCTTGTCATGAGTTGGGTGTATGAGCACATCACTCCGTATGGGAGAGGTGTAGAGGCAGAGGATCCTAGGGCCATCAGGGCAGCGAGGTGGATAGGGATGACCATTCTTAGAGTGCCTCACCAGCCAGTGGCCTCTTTGACCACTGCAGACATGGAGGCTACTCCTTATCAGGCCATGGCAGGGTTATGGGGAGAGGAGACTATTACATTGATTGATCTTGCCACACTACCACCACACCAGTAGATAGATGGGGATGGGGAAGTTGAGATCCACCCTTTCGACAGAGTACCACAAATGCAGCCTCGCCTCCCATACATCGACATGTTTCCTCCAGGGCCAGTGTATAGATCTGTTCATGAGGCTCGGGAGGTCCTAGAGGCCGGGGTTGGACTATGGTTACTCCTGGTGTTCCCATCGCAGCTAGGAGGGTGGTTCGTGCTCGAGGGGTAGCCAGTGCTCTCTGGCACCTTTACTTCAGATTGCCACCGGTCCTACCCATAGTAGAGATGAGCCCATTGACATGGACTCCGAGTCTGAGGAGTTCACCGGGGAGACAGAGAGGAGACAGAGAGAGAGAGAGAGACCGAGGGATGGGGACAGGGAGGAGGATGACAACGATTCTGAGTGGCATGACACTCAGGATATCTTGTGGGCCGAGAGGGCGGAGCAGAGCGCAGAGAGAGGTGACTTTGATTTCAGAGGAGTTTCCTTCTCAAGATTTAGGGGGAGATGGTGAGTCCATCGTAGGCCATCACATTGCTCCAGATGTGGGAGAGGGATGATAGTCAACGGCAAGAAACATCAGTGGCAGGCGTAGATCCTAGAGACCCTTCCTGGAGGCCTAGAGATCCGAGTGAGTTACTACTCTTTCTCTGACTTTGCTTTAGTTAGAATTGTTTAGTTGTTATTTCCTTTTGTTGTTTCATTTATTCTTGGTTTTATTTTTGATAGTTTTCTAACTTGTTTTTCTCCTTTTTATTTGCAAATGATCTTGATGATGGCGAGACTTGATTCACCAGTGTGTGACACTCTTGTTTCTCCCTTTTGAGAAGACTCAGCTGAGCTTTCTGAGGACATGGGGAGCCTTCAAGAGCCGTAGGCATACCGATGTTTTTCCCTCCTGCAAGGTGGCAAAGATCATGACTTCTCTCCACGCCGAGGTAGCTGGATATAGGATGGCCGAGCACTTGATGAGGAGGAGTCATTCTCATAGTGAGACCACAGCTATGGGCCGTGATCATGATCATGAGCCCTCCGTCCATTCGAGCATCATCAGCCAGCCAGTCCTAGACATGGTAATACACCTTCTCCAGGGATCTCATATTGAGGATTGAGAGGCCATTTTTGTGTTTTTTGGTCGATATTTATATGAGTGTTTTTGTACTTTTTGGGCTCATTGAGCATTTTGACCATGCCTAGTGCATGATGGCATTGTATATAAAACTTGATATATATATATATATATATATATATATATATATATATATATATATATATATTTGATCTAGACTCTTGGTGCCTAGAATTTTGTGACTTGTTTCCATATGTATACTAGATGTTTTTAGAGTATTTGTTTTCATGCTTTTCAGAATGTATGTGATGGATGACAAATGATAGTAAACAAAATGTTTTACTTTGTATGTTTTTGTAATGCTGATATGTGATGATGAACACATTGTAGTATTGAACTTTCGACCTCTTTGGGCAATGTCTGTGATTTCTTCTTATGTTGGAAAAACATGATGAATGTATAGTGATAAAGAGATGAACTTGCCCCATTCCCAACTCCACGCAACCAGTAAGATGCGAGGGCTCTACACCAAGAGTTGGGAAGGGCACAAATTGTATGAGTTTGACTGAATGGAATGATGAGAGACAGACAAAACCAAAGATCAGAAACCAAACTTAGACCTACACACTTACCCTACTCAAAACTACCACCAAGCTTAAAGGCCACTTACTTTCTAGTTTATCTAGACTTAGATTTATAAATGGCAACCCGGTTGACAAAATCTGGTTTTGAGGATTTGATCTCTTTGGAATTTGGACATTTGTTTTCTCTTAATATAATTTGATTTGTATTTCTAGAATACCAAGATTTGTTAATTTGTGTGAATGGACCCCCACACCCTACCCTCATGCCACTAGTAAGAAGCATGGGTTTGTCACCAAAGGTAGGATATAGGTGAGTAAGGGCACTTCTTTCCTTTCCCAACCTCACACCACCAGTAAGAGATGCGGGCTTATCACCGAAGGTTGGTGGGGCAAAGAAGTGTGTAAAATAAAATATTCTGTTTTGGCACTTTTGATTCTATTTGATTTTGACACTTCTGATCTGTGACTTTGGGATATCCTTTCTTTCAAAGAGATTTAAGAGGGATAGATGTGACACCAAGAAGCTTCTAGAATAGACCGTAGGTAAGGACAACTTCACCTAGTAGAAAGAAAGAGAAAAACCAAGTATGCAGGCCTTGGTATGGTTTTCATCAATACTTGTCTGTCAAACTTGATGAGAAGATTTGAAATTACTTGATGATGTTTGAGAGATGTGATTTGAATGCTTTTGCCAATATTTTCAGAAATTTGTAATAGATTGCTTAAGAGTAAGTTCCTTGACTACAATTTTTACGAAATGAGTGGACAAAATGAAACAACAAGATGACTAATGCAATGTAGGTAGCTATAATGTACAAGTGGTGATTCTGATGTCTCATGCATAAAACCGTTTAAGATGCAAGGAATTGATAGTTTCATTGAATTCCTCACCTTCTAGTGTGCACAAGAGATACACACCATTTCCATAGTCTTTCATGACTCGGTATGGGCCCAACCACTTGGGCCGAACTTCCTTCCTTCACCGGTTTTCTTATCAATCCATAGTCTTATCTAGTCTTAGAACTAGATCTCCCTCATATATTTCTCACTCATAGAATTTTTTGTTATACTTCCGGCACATCCGGTCAGCATAGGCTCTATGCCATTGTTCGGCATTTAGCCTGGCCTCATCAAGGCTTTCCAGTTGAGAGAGGCGTGCCTCCCTAGTAAGCTTCTTCATCCAAAATCCCTTGTAATGAGATGCGAGACTGGGTATTTCAACCTCAAGTGGGAGAACTACTTCTACCCGAATACCAACGAGAAAGGGGTTTCTCCTGTTGGTGTTCTTATTGAGGTTCGATGGGCCCACAAGGCCGAAATATAGTTTTAAATGCCAATCTCACTTGTTCTCCTTGACTGTTTTGAGGAGAATAGCCTTTAATGTTTTGTTTGTTGCTTCGGCTTGCCCATTGGCTTGAGGGTAGTAAAGAGAGGCCGTGTGATGGTTTATTTTGAATTTGCTACATAACTCATGACCTCATCATTTTTAAAGGATGTGCCATTATCTGAGATAATGACTTGTGGGACACCATACCTACAAATGATTTGGTTCAGAATGAATTTGGCAATTACCGAACCTGGTACGGTGGTGAGAGGCATGGCCTCTACCCATTTGGTAAAATATTCCATGGCTGTAATTATAAAATTATGGCCATCGGTTGATGAGGGAGAGAATTTCCTATCAAGTCTAGACCCCACGTGGAGAAGGGCCACAAGGGTCGCTATTGGTTATAGGGATTGTGCTGGCATGTGAATCTCATGAGAGAATTCTTGGCATTTGTGGCACTTACGTATAAAATCTACTACGCATCATGTTCGAGAGTGGGCCAAAAATAGCCCATCCGATGTATTTTGTGAGTAGTGGCGTGACCACCGAAGTGGCCTCCACATATCCCACTATGGGATTCATAAAGAATCTTCTTGGATTCTTCTGTGTCGACGCATCTTAGAAGCATGCCATCAAGGCTTTACGATAGAGTACTTGTTCTAAAACAACATATTTAGTGGTGATAATGCGTAACCACCTTCTTTGTTGTGATGTGGCACTTTCTAGGTATGTGTGGTCCATGATAAAATTGATGATATCAGTGTACCAGGGACATGTAGAGATGGGGGGCCTAGTTTCAACAAAGTATATACACTCATCAGGAAAGTCCAGATTTACCAGATCACCTCCATCTAGTGGATTGTTAGCTAACCAATCTGCAATGATTTGTCCCTTAATGGATTTTTGGTTTACAAATGTTAACTCAAATTCACCCATTAAGGTTATGAAACACCCAACCTTTTTAGATAAAGACCCTTGCATGAGGAATGTTCGTAAATGATCTGTCTTTACAATGACCCTTGTTTCTTGGTTTAACATGTAATGTCTTAAACATTTTGTTGCAAAGACTATGGCAAGGCATTCTCTCTCTGCCTATGTATAACGTGTTTCATAATCGAGCAACGTTCGCTAATGAAATAGACCACACGTTCTCATTTATCATTGTCTTCTTGAGCCAACATGCAAGCTAGCGAGACATGAGTGGCTCCATGAGTATAGGATCAAAGGGTGGTCTTGGTCTGGGAGGCATTAGCATGGGTGGAGACAACAAGAAGTGTTTAACTACTTCAAGGCCTCATTGCATTCTTCAGTCCAATCAATGCTATAATCTTTCTTTAATAGATTGTTGATTGGATGAATGGAAAAACTTAAATCTGGGATGAACCTTCGATTGCACCGAGTTTCCCAAGAAATGACCTGATTCCAGACTCATCCGATGGTGGAATCATTTCAAGAACAACCCGATTTTGGCTGGATCGACATCAATCCCTCATGAAGATATAATGTAGCCCAGAAGTTTGCCTCCTGTCACACCAAACACGCACTTCTCTGGGTTTAATGTGACGCCATATTCAATTAATCGTGAGAGGATGATACGAAGTACTTCTAGATGATCACAACACTTCTTGGCCTTGGCCAATAAGTCATCCACATAGGATTCCACAATTTTATGGATAAGATCGTGGAATATGTATGTCATTTCCCGATTGATACGTAGCACGGCGTTCTTAAGACCGAATGGCATGACAACGTAGCAATAAGTTCCCCAGGGAGTTATGAATGTAGTTTTGGCTTGATCCTGCTCAGATATTTTAATCTGATTATACCCTGAGAACCCATCCATGAGGGACAATAGTTCAAATCCAGCTGTTGCATCAACAATAACGTCAATGGATGGTAATGGAAGTCATCCTTGGGACAAGCTTTGTTAATATCCCAAAATCTATGCAAATGCGTATCTTCCCATTCTTTTTGAGAACAGGACGATATTAGATACCCATTGTGAATAGTCAATGGGTTTGATGAATCCCACTTGGAGAAGTTTTATTACTTCCTCTTTTACCATGAGAGCCACTTTTGGCTTCATTGGTCTTGATTTTGTTTAATTGGTTTTGCATCTGGTTTAGTGACAAGATTATGTACCGTGATGTGTGGTGCAATGCCCGTCATTTCTTTATAGTTAAATGTGAAAGCCTTTTGATGTTCTTTGAGGATTTGGGTGTGTATTTCTATCTCCTCCAGAGTTAACGAGGATCCCAACTTCAAAATTTTTGGTTCTTCCTCCGTTCCAATGTTTATGTCAATGGTTTCTTCTATTAAAGAAGCGTTACCTTCTTCAAATTCAGGTGGGGCTGAGGTAGTTCCAAGCTTTCTCCATCTTCTATCTCATAGATATCGAGATCCTTTTGTGGAGGAGACTCTACCATGGGATTTCCAAAATAGGAAGAGGAATGTGGTATTAGGGAAAGATCCACTATGCGGTAAGTAAGGTGTAGCTCCGCATAGGCATTTAGATATTCGAGAGTGACTCTATCATCATCAAAGTGATCCATGATAGAAAAATCATCCTCAGCTTCTCCATGAGTTAGGAGTGGGTTTGTTGGTATTTTACGCACTAATGGTTTAGTATGAAGTGATACTCATGAAATTTGTATCTTCCAACTCACTGTTTGGAGTGAAACGGGAAGCTGAGGTTGCTATTGAATCTGCGAGAAGGTTCTGCTCTCGTGGGATTGCTTCAATTGATATGAAGTTAAATCCCTTGCTTAGATCTAATACCGCTATTTTGTAGAGTTGTAAATGTTCAGCCCTAGTTTCATATACCTCGAGACTTGGTTTGCAACTAGTTATGAGTCTCCTAGCACTCTAATGTTATCGACACCCATTCTTTTGGCTAGGATGAGGCCAAGGAGGAGAGCTTCATACTCAGCCCCATTGTTTGTACATTCAAAGTTTAATTTAAAGGTGAAAGGTAGGATCTTTCCCTCAGTGAAGTAAAGATCACTCCCGCCCCAGCTCCAAAGTGACATCTAGCTCCATCGAAGTGGAGAGTCCAATATTTTCTTGGAAAAATGGATGTTGGGATATTTGTTGTATCTATTTCTTTTGCTTCGCTTTGGTTACTTCTACCATAAAAACTTCATCTGATGGAAGAGAAGCAATTCCTAGGGTGCATCCCATACCCATAGAATCAAATGGTAGGAGAATAGGTAAGTCTTTCTCTAACAACTCGACAATTTTTGCGGTAGTCCCTAATGACACTATTTCTATGACGTTGGTCTCATTTTTGAGTGCTTGGAATGTCCTCGGCTAGATTTGTAATTTCCAATTCTGTGGTGGGTATCAACTTCTCTTTTGGTTTTGAATTAATTGGTTTGATAAGTTGATTTTTGGGAGTTCAAACTCGGAGTGAACGCCTGGTCTTTTCTTCAAATCAGCTAGGTGTATATCGAAGGGTTTTGGGTCACCTTGTGCCACAAATATTTTCCTAAGTGTAGAAATCTTATTTCTTGGAATAACGTGGAAGGGATTGCCTTCATGTGGTATCCATGGCTAACCGAGGATCATATTATAGTTGGTTTCCTGATCTATAATATAAAATTCGGTGAGGACCATCTTGGGTCCTAAAGTGACTGGTAAAACTATGGTTCCAATTGAAGTGGCCTTGAGGCTATCATATCCTCTTAGCGTATTTCATGTTGTGGAACAATTTGTCTCTCCATATCCTAACTTTTGAAGAAAAGCGAAGGGGACTATGTTAACTGCTGCCCCATCATCAATCATTGTGTGTTTAACATAATTATTGTAAACCCATACTTGTAAATGTAAAGTTGGGTCACCTCTTCATGTAATCTCAACGTTGTCTGTTGGCATTTTGCTTATATCAAATATAAACTCAGTATCCCTATCTGGCTGCCCTGGAGGGTAGATGTCAAAGTCTACATGGTTTACTTATGTTTCCGAGGAGGAGTGATGTTGATTAAATGACCAAGGCCTAATGCTTCTAAGAGGGCAGCCCTATGGGTGGGAGAGTTCTTTAACAAATCCAAAAAGGAGATGTGAGAGAAGGTTTTAGTTAAGTCATTAATTAAATCATAGGCACCTATGGGTTTTACCAACATTTGTTGAATGTTGTCTAGTTCCAATGGATAACTTGGAGTTGGTTGAGAAGAATAATCCCGTGTTCTTGTTATGGTTTCTACGGGTAGCTCGGTGTCTAACTCCACCAGACCAACTATTTTAGTTTGGGGTCGAGTTCCTAATTAGGGTGCGACTGGTGGATTTAATGAAGTTGAGGCTTCATGATCATTGTTTCCTATTATAACACCCTTGTTTGTTCCATTAGGATCTAGCCTGTTATTGTTAGAATGGTTTGGGAGTGGATCATTAAAGATCTTGAGGGGTGCATTTTGAGGGGAAACTACCCCTGTATAAGTGTTTGATGTGGGTACTACAGAATTTGCTAAAAACATATCTATAAAGAGTTGTTTTTGATCTTCTGGAAAATGCTGCATGAATTTATTGTAGTCACGACAAGTCCTAGTATCGTGGCCTTGAATCTTGTGGAAACCACAATACAAATTGGGATTATAATTTTGAGGCATTGATTTAAAACCTGTTGTGGCCCAAAATTTAATAAGGTTGTTGTTGTTAGAGTTAAAATTTTGAGGTCATTTGCCTTTGGTTTTGACTCTGATATCCAGTTGGGTTTCGATTTGACCTTGTGTTTGGATTTGTCATCGTTGTTTGTTGTTGTTGTGGTCATGGTGGATGATTAAAATCCACCACATTGATTGTTGGAGTAAAATTGTTATTTCACTGATTATTAATAGGTGGTGAAATGTTTACAACATTTTCTCTTTTAGTTTGGTCAGTTACTCCATCTGTTGTAACTCCATGGTTCTTGTTAAGGATCTTAGGTCCTTGATTAGCATTCCGGTATTAGGATAGGCCATGGTGTTTTGATTGGGAGTGGTTAATTTCCCATTTGTCCCATATGTCTTACGACCACTATCTATCACTACTTGGTCGATTCGAGAGCACTCTCGAGTACTTCATCATAAGTTCTTAGTGGGAACTTCTGGACTTCTTCCTTTATCTCTATTGAGAGAATGAAGGAATAAATCACATAGTTCCATTTGATCCATGTTTGGAGCACTTGTTGATGAGTAGAGAACCGTATGCCATCTTTGAATAAAATGAGCAGCGGATTCATTATGTTCTTGTTTAATATGCAAGAATTCCCTGATTCCTGTTCTTAACAATTTGTTCATATCAAAAGCTTTGATGAACTCTAACACGAGTTGTTTAAATGAGTGTATCGAGGCTTCAGGTATTCTATAATACCAATCAAGGGCAATACCCTCTAAGGTCTTAGGGAATATCTTAGCAACAACCCCATCCCAAGGGAGTAATTCCCATATGGTTATGGCATAGGCCTTAATGTGTGCATTTGGATCTCCTTCCCCTTTATATTTGGGTAAATCAGAAGAGGTCTTGGAAGCATAACACTTCATATGGTGAAGTCTAGGGGCTCTTTTAAATATTCTGAATAAGTCCCTACCGCATAGGCCTCGACCATCGATGGTGCTTGCTGAGGGGGTGGAGGTGGAATGGGTTGTTGATATGGCATAACATATGTATTTGCAGGGACATAAGGGAATCCCTGTGGTTGAACGAACATCCCGAGAGAAGAGAATATGTCTCCTTGTGGTGATTTTGAATAAATGTTTAAGTAGGGAGGAGCATTGTTCTAGGTATGGGTTGTTTGGTGCCAAGCGAGGTATCATATTTTCAACTGGAGCGGCATTTGAAAACATGGTCCTAGTTGGTGTTTGTTGTGGGTAATTATACGGATGTTGAGGAGGCATGCCTAACGTGCCTGTTCCTGTAAGGAGGTCAACCTGACTAGGGTGATGCGGAGGGTTGGGGATTCCTACTTGCCCAAAATATGAATTTTGGTTTTCTTGAGCAAGTTCCAACCCTCTAACCTTCTCAACTAAGGCTGAAATGACCTCTATTGGTGAAGACACAGTGTTTTTCCTTAATGGCATTTGTTGTATACCTTGAGGTTGTAAAGGGGTATGATACCCTGCTATGAATTGATCATTACCCTACCAAGCTTCACCGAGGGCATTTCCCATAGGTGGAGGAATGGGGGTGTTTTCTTGGAGTAGGGTATCAGATTGTATTTGTAAACTCCCTATAGGTGGGTACATGTTTTGGAAGCATTGTTCACTTCTAGCATAGCGTGCTAAGTACTCCTCATCCAAAAATGGGAGTGGATCTGACTGTCTATTGATCTGTGGTCTGAACAAGACCCGAGGAGATGAAATGGATTCTCCAATAAATGTCATATTGTTAGAGCCTGAGGGCTCTGTTGTTGTGTTTGTGCAAGCTGATCCAACTCCTCAATTCGAACGAAGAACTAGAGCTAGTTCTTTGGGGGAGTTTGAGATGACAAGTAATTACTTGAATAGTTATCAGCCCATGCAGAAAGTGAGGGTGATGGTTGTCTATTTGTTTGACTATAACTTGCTTCAAGACCTGAGAGAGGTCTACCATATGCATCGTATCCCGACATATTCGGGGTATATGAATACCCAAAGAATAATGGGAAAGAGCGAAGGTGGATGAAAGAAATGAAAATAAAAGGGAATAATTGTTTGTTTCATGTCGGTTCACTAGTTTTGTACGGATGGAAAAGTGACATGCGAGCATGGGAATCTACAAGTAACTCTTCCTCGTACCCGACCTCCCGAGGTCATGCCGAGACGGCCGGTGAATGTGGAATATATATGGATACAAAAAAACTAGTTGGGCAATCTTATATCCTCAATACGTAATAATGGAATCTCGAATCTAAGGTGAAGAAGGCCCTCCTAACCTAAATTGGTGTAATGGATCATTTGGATATAATAGTTTTCGAGGCTCCAATCAATGTCGAGCTCTACCAAGATCCTGTTTATTGGCTATTGGATACGTGGGAAGTGACCTATGGGAGCTTCGTGTATATTTCCAGACAAGGTCATGAAAAATGGTGATGGGAGGTGTAGTGGATTCTCCAGGGGTTTTATGGATGATTCTTTGGTCTAGTCCAGAAATCCTTAGCTTGATTGGCTGCTATGTTTAATAAGGAGAATTGTGTAATAATATCTGGTGGAAGTGGTGAGGACCTAAATACTAGTGTTCGTAAACCAACATCAATGTCTGATTGATTAGTAGGCCCGTTGGGTTATGGGACCTGTGGATCACAACCGTAAGTTCATGGTTGTGTCGGACCTCCTATGGTCATGTGAAGAGTTAATCTCTCCTTCCGATTATCCAATAATCATACACCTTTTCAGCCTCTATGTTTAGAACTAGAAGTTGTGTAATTTTCTCATAATACCTTATAGGTGTTCTGGCAACTTGAATGCGTAAGCTAGTATCTATGTCAACGAGGAGGTCTCCTGCATTAGGTTGTGGAACTAAAGGATCGTAACCAAATACTTGTTCTCTTTCGAGTCCTTATATAGTCATATACGGATATCCTATCAAGGCAATCTATAGTTAGGATGATTTGACCAAAATGTGTATGCCTTGTCGTCTTCAATATTTAACTCTCTCAGTTGTTCACTAATTGCTCGTAGGTTTACCATTGCTCAAAGACCTGTATCCTAAGGTCTTGATCTATATCAGCTAGTGTTGTGGGGAGATTTGGTTGAGGCACTATTGGTTCAAATATGTATTCTCTGGGCTCTCTAGGTCCCGTGATTGTCATGCAAAATGATTCAACTTTTAACTAAAACTAATAAACTAATTATGAAAGATGTATCTACACTATGCATGTATTCTTTTATTTTTGTATTTTTGATGAAGTATTTTAACGAAATTAAAAGAGAAGCTATTCTAATATATTTAGAAAATGGACAACTAATCTAGTAATAGAATTAAAACAAACAAAGTAGCCCTGTGGCTATTTGCCTATGCAGTTGTGAATTTATCCTAAAT
Organism: Taxus wallichiana var. yunnanensis; assembly: GCA_018340775.1. Classification (NCBI taxonomy): domain Eukaryota; kingdom Viridiplantae; phylum Streptophyta; class Pinopsida; order Cupressales; family Taxaceae; genus Taxus; species Taxus wallichiana. Next base: position 588,639,054 of record CM031238.1, on the reverse strand, counting down.
ATCTAAGCAACTAATTGTTTTAAATTGAAAGACTCTCGATCCTACCTCAGAAGTGAGGAATGAATCACAGTTTCTCAGAAACTATCAATCCCCACAACTTCCCTAGCAATATCGAGAGTGAGCTTTGACTGAAATAAAATAATTTACTACTCTATTTGATACGTTGTAACTAGAACTTTGATAGCTCAAACCTGGAGTTTACAGAATAGTGGTAAATCCAGTTGTGTGTGACTTTGTCCCCTCAGTGTGATCTCCTCGTTCCTTCATGTTCTCTTGAATCTAGAAAAGCATGTATATGATAGCATCAACAGAATAAGGTACTCGAACAATGGCAACTTTGGATATAGACCGAATACAATGCGAGTAAGAGAGAGATAGTGCAAGTGAACAGAGCTTGACTATGTAATTCCTAGCAGGATTTATTATGGGAATACAACACAAATGCGCCGAGAGTTTTAGAAACTATCTTTTGTGACTAAACAAAACCTGCAACTCTAAATGGATTCCAATCTAAGAATGAAACTATCTTATTCTAAACTGACTTGCATGGAACAACAATGAAGCAAGAATGAAACAAGAAGATCGAATGACCTCTAAACAACAAAGGAAGACCAACAATGGATGCAAAACATGAAACTATTGGAATTCTAAGCAAGAAAATCAAAAGACTGAATGATTAAATAGAGAAGGAGAGGGGCCATTTGTTTGAAAACAAGTCGCTATTTATAAAGAAATGCATTCACTAGAAGGTAACTTGAATGAAACTCTTTACCATTAAACAAAGTGAAAACACAATGTGATTATCACTTATTCAGATTAGATACACATAGCTAACATTAGTCATGATTCAAATCCATAATTCAGACTCTCGGTCATGTAGAGTTTTTAGACACATTAGATGCTACAAGGTCAATTATCTCTTCCTCTTCCTTAGTACGATCAGAATAAGGGTTGAAGATGTAGTCTTTAGTGAAGAATTTGGAATCCTCCTCCTAGGTGTCATAAAGGCAAGAAAATGTTATCAGTGTTGGATATGCTTATGTGACTATGGGAATCAAACTTCAAGGCAAAGTCAAAGTAGTCTTCTTCTAGGTTCTCAAGGTCAGTCTTGTAGTGATGCTTGTACTAAATGAGGTCTTCTTGGAGTCTCAATGCTTCATCATAGGCATCCCAAAAGGAATCAATGGCTTCTCAAATACATTGAGTGGAGGAAAAGAAAGCTTCCAAGAAATCAAATGGGGCTGCTTGGATTACACAAAGTTCAAGATCATGGAGTATTTTGTATTGATCCCAAGATACAATGGATGGAAAATAAAAGGAAAGGAATTAGCTATGGAAAGATTAAATCCCCTAATGCCAACTAAAAACATCATCCTAGAAATAGGATCGGTAGATAGTAAGAAAAAGCTAGACATTTTAGTTAGATTCGAATGAAAAATGATGAAAAGGTAGAAAAATATAGGAATTCTTTGGAGATTTAAGGGAATCATTGGTGATTAAGGGAATCGTTTGCATTTAAAGCAATCACTAGTGATTAAAGAAATCACTAGTGATTGCTTTGCTAGTTCTAACAATTGATAAAACAAAGTTAAAACAATTGATGAAGTTATGAATTTTGATGGAAACAGAGCCTTGAAGATATAAATGAAGTTTAAATGAAAATTTTCCCGTGATCGATGCTTGAAATAGTAAAAAGAAATATATTACCTTGCACGATGAGCCAACTTGGCATGATTGATGGAAGAAGATGGTTGAACACTTAAAATGAGCAATTCAATGACGGATTTGATGTTCTTTGGACAACATGGCATTAACAAGAGTTGATATGAAGTTCTTGGATGTCTGAGATGTTGGAATTGAGACGAATGCACTTGCAAAGTGTGAGAATCCCTGTTGAAAGGGGGTGTGAATGCTCATATTTATAGATCGTCGACGATCGGGAAAATCATCGGGATTGCGGAAGATCTTAGATTAGTTAACAAGGAAAGTGATTTTCTTCCATTTCGAACTTGATATGGAAAATTTTGAAGTAGTTAAGGTGAGGGAAGGTTAAAAAATCATGAACTAAGTTTGTTAGGATGAGAGAGGTTATATTTTTGAAAGATTTAGTATGTTAGAAGGCTAGTTAGTTATGAGACAAAGTTAGTGATTTTTAGGAAGTGGTTTTAGAAGTGGTTTGGGTAGTTAGTGAGGTGTCCGAGTTAACTCAACGAGGTGTGAGGGTGAGGTGTGAGGGGATAATAACTAATTAATTTATTAATTATATAATTATTTTATACTTTTAGAGATGATGTGTGTGAAGGACATGGATATATTTAATTGAAGGTGATAAAGAGGGCGATATCATGAAGTATCGAAAATAAGTCATTTTTGGTCGCAAATGATCTTGAGTCGGGGAATGCAATTTTTGGTGTCTACATTTGCCCCTTTCTATCTGATTTTTTTGGAAAATTGCTAGAAAAAAATGATGAAGGAAAGTTGTGTTGGCATGGGTGAGTCTACTATAACACAATACATTGAACACCAATGTGCTTTTGTGCTCAGTAAAAGGGCTTGCCCCATTGGAGAGGGTGCAAAGTGAAATGTTGGTGAATTAATTGTTAAGGTGGCCAAATGGTTTGATGCATGCAGTCATATGATTCTTACGAGGTAAAGTTTTGAGATATGTAGAAAACCAAGTGATGGGGGCGAAAGGGCTCGTCTCCCATGACGAATGCAAAGATATGTTGTGGACGAGACAAAATGTAATACGTTATGAATGATAAGAGCCATGTGCCCCCCGAGTGGATGTGTATGTATGAATTGAGGTTCATTTAGATATTTCTCCTTGTAGTCAAGAATGAGCCATAAAGAAGAGTGCGTCATCGGGAAATGGGTTATATGTGTGTACTAAAAATATGTGATCCTCGAGGTGTAATGCATATATTGTGTGAGTGAGTGGGTGATTGAACTTGTGAATGTGGTGAGGTCAATTTAACATATAGACCCTCAACATTCAAGTATGGACCATAGAGCTAGTGTGCTTCATAGGGTAGCGAGTGCACACATATAGATAGATGTAAGAGATGTGGCATGAAAGTCTATAGTGAGTAATGCATCTAGTGTGTGATATAAGTTGTGAGAAGAAGATGTCATGTGTGTATAATACATTTACATGAGATCCGTAATGTGTAGTTTGCACGTTATAGAAGGATGTTGTGAATATGTGGCCATTGGTAAAGGTATTTTAGATATTGTTGATAGAAATTGATTGTGGGCACATTGAGTGTGTAATGTTGTGTGTTGAGAAAGATGCGCTATGGATATGTAGAATTTTTAATTTGTGTGTGCTGATTACACACAAGAAATATGTGTCATGTGATGTAAGAGGGGTATGTTTTGAAAGCATTGATCGTGTAGTAAGAAAAAGAGGATGTGTTGTTATGATGTTGAGGTTGTATTAATAAATAGGCATGAAAAAGTACATTGTAAGAGTGAATGTGTTGAGAGTGTGTTGGTTGTATGGTATGTGTGAAAAATATATATTGTGAATGTGTAGAGTAGATTTTATGTAGTGATGAATGCACACAAAATGAAATGTGTAGTGTGTAGTGCATAATATGCAAGGTGTACTATGTAGGATAGTGTGTAGTGTGTGATGTGTGAGGTTCATGTATATAGTATGCCCTCAATAGTCAAGTGTGAACCAAATCACGAGAGTGCATCATTGGGAAATGATGATGCAATTGTATTGAGATATCTCCCTTGAATGTAAAAGACTAAGACCTAATGTGTGTAAGATGGAAGATAGTTGATGATGCGAGAAGAGAGGGGGAAGGAAGTGTGATGCCCAAAATCGTATGTTGATGGGTGTGTTTTTTTATGAATGATGTTTGGTGACAGATGATGAAAGAGTCTATTGTATGTGCAAATAGATGGTGATAAATGTATCCATTAATGAATGAGTATGTAGTGTATATATAATGGACAAATGAAACAGGTTCTTATTATAAGATATCCCTCAATAGTCATGTAAGAACCGTAAGAACATGAGTATGTCATTAGAAAATGATGATATAATGCATGTATCAAAGGGTTTGAAAGTGCTAAGAAAGATGAATCATGAAGTGCAGAGTGTTAAGTGTAATACAACACGCTAGAAATAATTGATAGTGCTAGAAGGGAGGAGAATAAATGTGATTCCCCCTAAGTGTGCCAATGATGAAGATTTATGTAGTGATGCAAGATATACCTTTCCATTTTGGGAGATCATTCTTTGTATCATGATAAGAGTGAGGGACACTGATTTAATAAAATATGATTATTTTATTAAAATCTAAAATGAAAAGATTTGTTGTTAATGATATATAATGAAATATAAATGCTAAATAATTTATTAAATACTAAATATGAAGGGAAATGAGATGGATAAGGTACTTATCTTGATTTCTCTTATCCCACAGTGAGTGTGGACTAGACAATGTGATTAAACAAGAGCACATACTATTGCAAAGAACCATAGAAAAATGCGGTAGAGGTGGAAATGGCTGGATTAACAAACTTGAAGAGGGAAAGGGGCACCCACAAGTTCCCCTAGCCCTATTTTTGAGCACGTGGGTTTGTAAAAAGGTCAAGACTGGTTCCAAAAGTTTCATTTTCATTATGGATTTGCACATTTTCTCCTTTTGTCACTATAAATGTATAGAATAATCATCGAGTTTCAGTAAACCTATAATGAAATAATGACCTACAAAACCATCATATAGACATAAAATCCTAAAAAGAGAAGCTGCAAAATGAAGGGTTGGAATGTACTTAACTATCATAATGGTGAACTTATGATCGAATGCTACACTACATCTCAGACCCAATGTAGTTCTATGTTCTTGTATTTGCAATACACCAATGATGCAAATGTGTAGATGGAATAGAATGAAATCCCCTTCCTATACAGTGTGTACATGTAGAGCAATGTCCCCAAATGAAGTCCCTTTCTCTATGTAGATAGCTATCCCTTGATAAGAATTATTTTCCCTTATAATAGTATGTATTGTGTGTTTATATAGGGATCTCTTGCTTGAATTTTGAAACTAATGATCCAAAATTCTGACTAGTACCTCGGGATATGAGAGGAAAAACCAAAAATACCAACCTCAAATGTCAAAAATAAGATCAAACATAAAGAGGACACGGGCACCTAGGATGGAAAAGAGTGTCAGTGCTAATGTATGATCTTGAGCACTAATGTCTAGAGACAAGTGCCGACAAATGAGTGAATACTTGATAAACAAGGATCCCTATGACATGAAGAGAATCATGAGTATGAGTGACAAGTGTAAAACATAAAAGTAACAAAAACCAACAAGACAAATGAATGGACTATGAGATGGGTCATCAGTGAATATTTTTCTTACGCAAGATCCATAAATAAAACAACATGCTTGGTAGTATAGTAAATAGTAGTAAGTGCATGATTTTGAGTCTACATTTTCCCCAACTTTATGCTAGTGAACGAAATCGTGGTAACATAAAGTAGATAGAGATACATACTTGAGAGAATTCGGAGAACCCCATCTTGTAAAATAATGCGCAGATGTGGTAGAAGTATGTGTCGAGTGAGAACACATAGCGTGATGAACCATGGAGCGACACATTGATCTATACGACATAACAAGAGACGTGAGACCATTATGAGGAGAACTAAGTGAGATTGATGATTGCAATGTTGAATTATTAGAGATTTCATTTTTTCTTTGATGGAGATGTGATAGGGTAGGGAGTGATCAGTTCCCAAACCAATTGCATGTATATGAAAAACTAAGAATTTGGGCATCCTGCCGCTAGAGGAAGAGTGTAGGGAGAGAAGTATAGTGTTACCCTCCAACTTTAACTACATCCCCAAAAGGTCTAGCCATTGCAGATGGACAAAGACCAAATTTTGTTGATTTGGATCCATTTCGATTTGTTCAAACGTGATAACCCATATAGGAGCAGTATAGGAAAGGAAATGATGTCTCATTTCCCCCACTCCATGGGTGTCACCGAAATGTATTTCTTCCATGTTAGGTCATCTAGAAGTAGTCACAAAATGTAAAGTAATTTCCCATGTTAGGTCATCTGGGAACATGGTGATGTAACTCCCAAGTTAGGTCATCTGGGAACGTGGTGATGTAACTCCCAAGTTAGGTCATATGGGAGGATAAATACATTGTGTTGTGTCGATTGATTGATGTGATTTTTGTGTCATCAAGATTTGAATGTATGTGATTTATTGATTGGTTACTCATGGAAATATTTTTATGCTTGTTTTCCCAGTGTTAGGTCATTAGGGGAATTACTAGAGAATGGTGTGGAATGTCGTGTGATGTATAAGTGAATGATGAATTAGAAATGTAGAATTATTTTCCTAACAATGTGAGGGGAATTATAGGATGACCTTGATAGTATGCCCCCTTTCAGGCGAAAGAGGGAGTGATGATGAATATAGATGTTGAGCCAAAATTTAATATGTAATGATGTAATCATGAATGAATGATATATATCACAAAAGTGTGTCCATATAAAGTTGAGAGAGTGTGAAAATGCATATAACGTGTGTAAATTGTGTATGATACAGTAGTAGGTAGAATTATGAAGAGAACGTCGTGAATGAGATAATAATCGAGTAAGTATGCTCAAGATAAGATGTAAACCATATAAGGCGTATTAGTTCGGAGGATAAATGTAAATAGTGACTATAGCGTGGTGAGGGATTGAAAGTTACCTTAAATATTAAATAGAAAAAATTGAATAGGTATGTCATTTGGTATGACTGTGCAAGTGTGATTTTGAGATCTAGGTGTGTGAGTATGCCTCCAGTGAAAGCACCATGATTGAGTCAGTTTGAGATGGTGGGGAAGATGTGGCATCATGCGACAATAGAGTTAGTAAGTGTACATTTTTTCAAAAAAATGTGTTGAAATTATTCATTTTTTGGTGAAATTTTGAAAAAAAAAATTATTTGTTGGCATTTTAGACTTGGAAAAGAGCGATGAAGGGGTTGATGACCTTCAGACACAAATTCCTAGGAATAGGCACTAGTGACTCGCTCCTGTGCAATCGACATCCCGAAAAAGCTTGGGTTAAGCCCAGATTATTATAGATGTGAAAGTTAATTCTTATTGATGTTATAGGTAGGTGTGTTTGTATTTGTATGGTGTTCTAATGTCATGTTTTTTGTCATTTTGTGTTGTGCAGAGGGACATCCATTCGAGAGAGTTTCATGGTGGTCATCATTTGAGTACATTGCTAGGATTGGGGTTGTCAGATGAGGAGTGGGATGTTCTAGATTATGTTGTCCTGTGACACATAACACGATGGGGATGTGCCCCATAATATGCCTATGCTCACAAATTTGTGCGAGAGGTGGTGTGCATATACTTGCACCTTTTGGTTACCTACAGGGGAGATGATAATGACTCTAGAGGATGTGTATCGCATATTGTGATTACCTATTATTAGTGAGAGGGTTTGGGTGATGGCCATGGATGATTCCCAAATAAAAATGAGGGCCACTTAGCGGTACTTTATAGGGTCCCAAATACATATAGAGGTCCATATTAGCTTGGACACTATATTGAGGTCGAGGTTCCGTGGTAGTGGAAGTTCATCATTGTTATGGTTGTTTTTTCAATTGTAGTCGAGGGAGGTGGTGTAGGCATATTATATAATATGCACGATATTTTCCATCATATAGAGGAGGATGGGATGAGGTATGCATGGGCACAATGTGTATTGGCCCACTTGTACAGGGATTTGTATAAATTCACGTAGGAGGAGCATGGGGGTGGTATTGGAGCTATGACATTGCTACATGTATGGGCCTATGAGTATATTGCTATATTGAGGCTAGTGGGTGGTCCGTGAGGAGAGTGGGCGAGGCTAGACATATTTACTGGGAGATGGGTAGGCATTCATGACAGGAAGATGGATACAAACACCTACAAAGTGATGATAGATCATATAGGGCCGAGAGGATGTTATATGGAGGCCATATCAAGACTATAGAGGATAACTAGAGGATGCATTGGAGTTACGTTGTATACGACAGACTATGTGGTTGGAGGATCAATTTCCAAGAGTGATCGATATGTTTCGGTGGAGTGTATTTCACGACAGTTTGGTATGGCCCAGGATGTGCCCTTGGAGCCATATATATGGTTGAGGGTTATTAGGGCACCAACGAGGGATAGAGCTAGACCAGGGCCCACAATAGTGTAACTAGTACCTCCTGCCTGAGACGAGGTAGATGCGGAAATAACATTAATAACTCGTAGTTGATGCGGGGTATACAGAGGCCTACTGTGCAAGGTGGGTGTCACATCGATGGGTTTTTTTGTTTCCAATTTTTACAGAGGAAAAGGAGAACCATTGGACGAGAGGAGTAGATGGGAAAGCGTATGCCCCTAATAGAATAGTGGAAATGATAGCAGACCATGAGTATTTGTATAGTGATGTTTTGTTAGTTGGTTATTTGGATGTGTCATTGTCGTCATTTTCTAATGTGTTGATCTATGTTTGTAGGAAATGCATATTGGTCGCTGATTGTGGAAAAATCCATCTGCACATTGACACAAAATGTGCCCACTAATTTACTCGTGGGTGGTGGTATGCTAGAGTGATTACGGGTGAGCATGCACACTTATTTGATCTTGTGGTTTTAGCGGTAAATACATGTACAATGTTACTAAGCAAGAGAGACAAAGTTCGAGAGGAGACACGGTGAGCTAGAGAGGCTACGGTGTGGAGGTCCCTAGCTTAGGATGTATTTATGTAATTTATGGAGTTACAGGTCATTTTTCGGAGTGGTCAATGGAGAATACACTATACCTAGTAGGCGAGATAGAAATGTATAGGGGCCGTGATCAATGACATAGGTTGAGTGACAAATATTCTAACTCTAGATCTCCTATATTGATAGATAGTGATAATGATAACATGATATGATCTCGTATGTAACGATGTATGAGAACTTTCCCCCAGTATTGGCATTTTTGTAACTATGATGGTGATCGATATTTATATATATGGACTATTGGTGTCATTTTTTATACTTGATGTTTTATTGATGTGAGATGTGATGATGTGTTGATTATTGTTGTGATTGTCAATGTGTGATATTGCGATGATTGTTTTGTTGATATGATTGGCAATGCGTAGTTTTTGATGATGTCTAATGATGAGATATTATATATAACTAATGATGATGTATGTAGTGTAATTGTGATGTGTAATAGATAAATGATGAAAATGTGTACTATATAAATGATGTAGTAGAAATGAATAATGTGAAAGAGTATGAGATGGTTATAATAGTGTAGTGAATTATGTGTTCATATGATGTAGAGGTAGTGGAATAGTGATGCCCCCTAGTGTGTAGATGAGAAGGTTCATTGATATAAGACCCCTCAGTAGTCAAGAATGAACCGTAAAGCAAGAGTGCATCATCGAGAAATGATATGATAGTGTATGCTAAATAGATATATTGATAAAGCATGTAGTGTAAAAGTGAAGAGAGGTTCTTATTGTAATAGATCCCTCAACAGTCATGTAAGAACCATAAGAACACAAGTGCATCATTAGGGGGTAAGGTGATAAAAATCACCTACTAGAGACCAAGTCAACGTGGAGTGGTGAAAGCATGTGGAATGAAAGCAACATGAGTGTATGATCCAAACTGAATGTCATATGGAATGATGCCAATGATGGGTGATGTAGTAGTGGAAACAAAAGATGTTGAGGGCTATGGAAGCTAATGTGTAGTAGTAGTATGACGTAGTGAATGAGATGGTGCAGCGATGGATGGATGAGATGGAGAGCATACATGAGCAAAAACTTGTGGTGGTGGACGAATGATGACCTTAACATTAGATGAAGTAGACAAATCAACCAAATTAGTTGTACACTTACGTGGGAGTGGAGACATAGACCACTCACGAGAGAAACAACCAAAGGAAATGACACACTTCTCTTCTAATTTTTGTAAGTGATCGCGAATGACGCAACCGTCATTATCATGATGACCATTGATACGATGAAAGTTACAGTAAGTTCTATCACATTGGTGTTGCAAGTGATGAGGAGGATGATGTTGAGTAAAAGGAAAGTGAATAATATGCTTGTCAAGCAAGGAACACAATACATCATGAGGTATAGTGTGATGAGAAAAATGTAAAGGCTCCTATGAAGGAGATGCAGAAGTTTGAGGTGGATCTTGATGCGGTGGAGGAGATAAAGGATGCTTATGAAATGGAGAAGATTGTTTTTTGTTTACGAGGTGGAGGAGATGGAGTCCTAGGAGGATGCTGAACAGATGGAAGAGGAGAAGAACTAGGTGATGTAATAGTAGGAGAACTAGGAGGATCTAGAATATGTGCAACAATGAGATCCTATTCTAAATCAATGACCTTATAGCACAAGAGTGTGAATGATTCACATGTATCATATTGCAATTGTTCCTTTAAAGTAGGAATCAAGCCATGACAAAGATGGATTTATTTTCTAGTTTAATGGATTGAAGACTAAATGGTGCATGCAAGCATTGCAGCACAAAATATAATCAACGATATGTTTTTTTCATTGATGTAAGCCAGGTAGATGATCATATGTGACCTTAGGGCCATTGTTGAGTATAAATCATTATAGAAAGGCTTCTTCCATATCACAATAGGTACTAATAGATCCAAAAGGTAAGTGAGTGTACCATTGGATAACATCTACAATAAAAATGTGGTGAAAATATTTTAACAATAATCAATCATTAGAATAAGGATCCATAGCTAGACGATAATGCTTGAGATGTAAATATGGATTTCCAGACTATCAAATCAAGTAAATGTAGGCATAATGAAATCCCCAGAAATGTTGAATTGTGAATCTTTTTCAGACTAGGGTTGCCATGTAAAGAGTTGTTATCGATGGAAGCATAATAGGCCTTGCTTTCTAATGTGATATATTAGACCCGAGATTGTAAGTGGAAAAAGCATGCATGAGTGATAAGATGTCCTATGAAGGAATGGTGGAATATGGAAATAGTGTATTAAGTGGTTGTAATTTTCTATTATGAGTGATCATGGGGATGTCAAGAGGAGAAATAGTAGATGTTGATGTTAAAGGTACACTAGATGTGGGTGTCGAAGAGGTAATAAGAAGTGAAGAACATGGGACGTCAATAGAAATTGTAAAAATAACATCGAAAACATCATTAGGCTATGATGTAATAGAAGGAGATGAATCATTCATGTTATTAGAAGAAATCTCATAAGATGATGAAAGTGGAGCAGAGATTCACACTCAGATGATAGATGTTGAGATGATGAAAATGGCCAAAGATTCAGATTTGCATGAGGCATGAATAGCCTAAGAGGTGAAGAGTTATCCTTAACCATTAGGGTTTTAGTGGATCCTAGGGAAAGAAGTTCTAAGCTACATGTTCACCAAAATGATTTAAAAAATATTATTATTTTATTAAACTCAAATGTAAAGATTTTTGTAAATGATATACAATGGAATATAAATGATAAAAAAGACCGACATTTCGATTATTAAATACTAACTATGAAAGGAAATGATATGGATAAGGTACTTATCTTGATTTCACTTATCCTATAGTGAGTCTAGAATGGAAAATGTGATGATACGAAACCACATACCATCACAACCAACAACAAAAAAATGCAATGCAAAGGTGGAAATGATTAGGTACTTATCTTGGAGCATAGAGAGGGGCAATGTGAGGGCACTCACAAGCACCTTAGCAATGCTTTTGGGATACATGGGCACTCACAAGAAAATTTCGGGACTGGTTATGATAGTGTCGCTTAGGGCTTCTCACTTCTTCTACTTTTGTTGCTATAATGTTGCACAATAATTTTTGTAGTTGTTTGTAAATATGTAAAATCCTCAAATAAACATCAAATCCTTAAAAAATATGTAAAATGAGGGGTCATACTGTCCTCAACTATCACAATGGTGAACTCACGACTGAGTGCTACACTACATCTCAGACCTAATGTAGTTCTATGTGCTTATGTGTGTAATAATTCTCCTAGGTTGCCCTTGCGCTAATGACGCCAAGATAACGGGAAATAACTAGATAAAATGAAAATGTGTGGATGGAATAGAATGAACTCCCCTTCCTATGTAGTGTGTATGCAGAGTAATGTTCCCAAATACAGTCCCTTTCTCTATGTAGATAGCTAGCCCTTGATAAGAATTTACCACCCTTATAATAATATGCATGGTGTGTTTATATAGGGATCTCTTGCTTGAATTTTGACACTAATGACATGACATGTTGACTATTACCTCGGGATATGAGATAAAAATATGAAAAAAACAACCCAAATGTCAAAAATAAGATCAAAAATAAAGAGGAAATGAGCACCTAGGATAGAAAGGAGTACTAGGTGCTAATTTCCAGATCTGGGTGCTAGTGTCTAGAGACAAGTGACGAAAAATGAGTGAAGACTCCGACACACAGGATCTTTGTGACCTAACCAGAACTATGAGTATGAGTGACAAGTTTAAAAGATAAAATTAACATAAACCAACAATAAAAGTGGATGGACTATAGGATGGGTCATTAATGAATACTTTTCTTAAGCAAGATCCATATAGAAAACACCATACTTAGAGGTATTGCAAATAGTAGTTAGTGAGATTTTGTGTCTACACCACCATAATAGTAGGCCGAAACAATAATAGGATCATCCAATGGTGGCGTAATTTGAAATGTGTCTTGGTTATCAATAGGAGTAGTTACTTTGACAATGAATTGGAAATGGAAGTGGAGCAAGATGGGGAGGAATCTTGAATTGTGGTAACTTAGGTGGGATTGATGATGTTGTAGAAGAATTGATAGGAGAATAAGGTGGACTAATTTTGAGAGGCGATTGAGTATTTTTATCCGGTAATGTTGTAGATGACGTAGTAAGAGGAAATGTTGGATTGAATTTTGATGGAGGTTTCTTAGGTGGAGCTCGATTTTCCATAGAAGGAATGTGAGAGGTAATGACATGATGTTCATTAGACATAGACAAATAAACTTTAAGAACCCATTAGGATGTACCAATTGAAGATATAGTAGGATGTTGTGCAACAAATGTGAAAAAACCTTGATGCTTAAGATGATTGATTCATCCTTGTAAAGCATAAAAATCATTTTCATTGTGTCTATTGATTTAATGATAATTGCAATATGGATGACCTCGATATTTTGCTAGTCGGTAAGAAGGATAGCCTTGAGTAGACGGTAAAGTGATCAATTGATGACTAAGGATATTAGTAAGAATGTCATGTTGCTTAGCATTGTGATCAAATGTGAGAGGCTCTGGTAATGGCAAGACTTGAGGCTCACTAATATGAGCACATGTAAAAGACATAAGATGAGGATGAGAAGAAGAACTAGCATGAGCTTGAGAAGCATCCTTAAGATGTTGGATTTCATATTTGAGAGATGTAATTGTGGATTCCATAGCCTAAAATTTGTCTTGAAATAAAGAATGTAAATCTTGAATTGAGTCCAACATGGATTGATTAGATGGAGGATCATGAAGACTAGGGTTGTCAAATAGACGATCTAAAATAACACTCACTTGATGTGGCGACGTCTAGGGAGATACATGGTGTCTAGGGATTTTTTCAGAACAACTTGGCAATTAGGATGCATTTGAATTAAATCATACAAAGAAATTTGAGAAACTTTAGGATCCATGATAGAAAAGATGATGTGCCAAAGAAGGATCTAAATGATCGATCACGAGTGGGGTTCACCAAAATGATTAAGCTAAATATAGAAATATATGCCTAATCTAATTGTTATTATAGTAGTAAATGAATAAATAATTAAGTACAAAAATTAACCCAAGAAAACTAAGAAATAAAATATGAAACCTTGGTTGTAAAGACGTTGAGAAGATCCTTATTTGGTTAAGAGTTTTCTAGATCGTGCAAAAATCCCGACTAGATGAATAGAGAGGGAGAAGCTTCACACAGAGCCTTAGAAAAATGTGTGAGTTGATGATCTTCCTAGACTAGGACGCCTTTGTGTGCCCTAGACCTATTTCTAGGTGTTTATGCTACATAAATTCTCAAAAACCTCCTCTAAATGGTTGTGAGGTATTTTTTTGTTCACCTTTGGTCTATGAGGTCACACAATGATCACCGAAGTTGTTGAAACCTACAATGAAATAATGACCTGCAAAACCCTCAAATAGACATCAAATCCTAAAAAGAAGATGTAGAATGAGGGTTCAGACTATCCTCACCGTCACAATGGTGATCTTACAACTAAGTACTACACTACATCTCAAACCCAATGTAGTTCTATATGTGTGTGGGAAATCGTGCCCTAGGTGGCTCTTTTGCATGTTCCACTTGATAGCAAGTAAGTAACTAGATGTAAAGAAATGTAATTGATGTGTGCATGGAATACAATGAAATTCCCTCATATGAAGTGTATTTAGAATAACTAACCCTTTGTGTCCCTTGAATGGTGCTAGACGTATATAATAGAGCTCTTAGATGCTTGATGGATGTAACCTTAGTTGGTGATAACTAATGCTTAGTGCTTGGTCCTTTATTATGATCACATAAATTTATATTTATATGATTCCTTTTCTTGAATTTCATAATTAACCCCGAAAATGCCGACTACCAAAAAGATAAGATGCTCAAATGGATATAAAGGGCATGAAAAGTATGAACTAAGTATACTAAGGTCAAGGGTGCCCAGAGGGGATGAAGGCACTGGTGTTGACATCCTAGCTAGGCACTAGTGATTAGGATGATAAATACCGAGATATAAAAAGGTAGAATGAGAAATTAAGGGTGAAAAGAAACAGAAAGTAATGAAAGAAGGCCAAAGACATGGGTTAATTAATGCTTTTCTTACTTAGGAATCATATGAATAGTAGTATGGAATACGTACTAAATAGTTACCGAAAGTGCGTGATTTTGTGTCTACAATTGTGAAGGGGGATATAGATGTCTCCCAACACATTAGGTATTGTAGATGTAGCAATCATCATAGGTAAAAATTCTATATATAAGTTAGTGTAAAACACTATGCATTATGGATCGAGCATCATGTGGATGAGAATGATACATAATGGGAGGAGTATCATGGGTGCCAATAGAAAGTTCATCATGTAAACCAGTAGCACTATAGTCCATCATAGGAGAAGAATGATGTGTAATGTAAGTAGTAACTTCATTATCATGTATGAGAGGGATATCAAAAATATTAGCAACATGAGATGTGGAATCTATTGTAACATTATCCATGGAAGAATGTGTGGCAAGGGCACATGTAAAAGAGCTATATGCATAATATGTAATGAAGGACGACCTAGAAGGATATTATAATTGAGATTATTAGGCATAACATGGCATAAAACATTAAGAGTTAAAGGTCCAACATTAATGGTTCGAGTGATTTCTCCCAAGTCTTTCTTAGGTGTGTTATCAAAGCCACAGATACATAAAGTAGATGGAGCTAAATCAGCAACAAAAGTCCTATTTGATGGAGAAGGAAATGTTGCATACATTAAGACCATATCCATTATCAACTAAAGAATACTTAAGAAACACATTACTAATTTGAAAATGAATATACAATGGAGAATCATTTTAATCAATTGTATGATAAACCATAAATTTTTTACACAAAGAAGTCCGATAAACAAATATATTTATTTTGAAAGTGATGTTGATGAAAAAGTGACTATCATCAAATGAATAAAACAATCATATCTTGAAATATAATTTAAAATGTACACAAGAAAAAGAGTTTTTATTATGAGTATCTAAAACAAATACCTCTAAGCCATTTTCTCAAAAGTGTGTATTTTTTAAATTATGCCTTGATTACCAAAAAGTGTAATTTTGAATTTCTAAACCTTGTGCTAAAAATTATTTAAACCAAAAAGAGGTTTTTGTTAAAATGGAAAAATTAAAAATAAACTCAAAGGATTGTTAAATTATAGTCATTATGCTCGAGATATGAAACAAAAGGTGATTTAAAAATTAGAAACACTAGAAAGTGACTCAAAGGGTAGAACCAACACCTAAACCCAAGGAAAATTTTGTGGTTTAGATTTATGGAAGATGATAGATGAAAATTAGGTTTTAATATGAAGATAAGATATATATATATATATATATATATATATATATATATATATATATATATATGAACCCTAATGCAGCTAGGGTTTGGGCTTGTAGAAGAATAGATCCGATCAAGTACATGCAAGGATTGGGTTCACGAAATGATTTACTGAGAATTAAATATTTATTAGAGTACTGAGATCAAACAAATATAACAGGAATAATAAATATCTATCATATAAGAGACAAACAAGTATGAGAAATAGTGATATAAGAGTGAATTAGATTGTATTTGAATATTTAGGCTAATTATGGGATGTAAACTAGGTGGACATATTAGATATAGACTAGATATGATTCAATTGAGATACTATAATATGAAAATCCTTCAAACATGTTATCCTGCAAAATTGACAAGGGAAATTTTCAGGTAACCATACCAAAATTCCATTTTGGTCCCAAAAGAAGTCTGATAGCATTCAAAATGGCCTAAAACCACCCTTCGAAAATCAAGTTTTTTAGAACTTAGCCATTTTCAGCTTCTTCCCTGGGTGCAAGAATTCTCGTGTCAACATCAAGGAATTTGCGCCCACTCATAAAACCTAAGGCGCAGAAAGTGTTATGTTGACATGCCAAAATGTGCGCCACTTAGAAAGTCCTAAGGTGTAGAAAATGTTGTGTTAACATCCTTAAAAATGCGCCCACTCCTAAGTCCTTTGGCACAGGAAATGGTGTGTTGACACCATGAAATATGCACTTAAGGCACTGAAAACATCATGTCGACATCATGAAAGTTACGCCCCTTTATAAATTGGGCACTTGAAATTATCATGTTAACATCATAAAATGTGCGCTTAGGCGCTGGGAGCGTTGTGTCAACATCCATGAGATTGCACTAAGGCACACCTTTTACATGTCGACATAGCCAAAAGTGTGCCAAAGAAAGTTGGTGAAATAATAAATGCCAGTTTTTCTATAAATAGGCACCCGACACCTGTCATTTTCACGATTTGAAAATTGAAAAAGTGTTTTCTCTACGCCTGTCAGCCATCCTTGTCACCCTAGCATGTCGTTTTTCGAGCTTATGGACCCCAACATTGTCCTTCATCCTTTATAAATCTGGGTAAGTGGCTTTCGCCATATCTATTGTTGTGGTTTTTGTTTTTGGTTGTGTTAGGTTTTAGGGTTGTTAAAAAGATTAAATCTAAAAGAGGAACCTAATAATCTGTAAATCAATTGGAAATCCCTTTTCCTCTCCTTCCAGATCTGCAAATCTAGAAGGCCCTGCCTCTGAAGAAACCCAAGGCCATTTTCCTTGCTTATTATCTTGTTGAAACCCTCTCTTTACCATTTGAAGAAACCAAAAGAGAAATCAAAAGAAATTGCAAGAAATCATTGAAAACCTTGGCGCACTATTTTTCCATGTTGCAACCCCCACAGTTGTGCCTTGGCGCACTATCCTTACTTGCAACATATCCCTAACCCGCGCTAGTTTAAAAACACTTAGCAACTTTTGTAAGGTGCAGGTGCATCCTGCACAACATCAACATTGGATGTTGTGTGCTTCAAATCCGTGCCAAGTTTTTTTCTTGGCACATTGATTTCCTTTGCAACATCTTCTGAGATTGCGCCTTGGGCACTTAAAACCCATGCAACATAGACTTTTCCTGTGCCCCACTAAAGCAAATTTCCTAAGGCATAGGCGCATATTCCTTGACATCAACATGACATGTTGCATGTTGTAAACCCACGCCCTGCGCTTTACCCTTTGGCACCCAAAATTACATGTCAACACCCAGAAAACCGTGCCCCTTTATAACCTTTGCGGATTTTTTCTCTATCAACACTGGCACACCTTTTTACATGTTGGCATCCTCAAAAGTGTGCCCAACAATAAAAAGCTTATGTAACATGTCAGCAACCCGCGCCTTGCGCCCTAAGCCTTATAATTGCTCATTCTTCTTTCTGCAAGCTTTCATTATGAATAACATGACAGTTGACATGGCTCTTCTATGTTGGACCTCCTTGATCCTTCTTACAGAGCAACATCAGCCATCCTTGAGCTCACACATGTCTTCATCAAGTAAGAAACCAACAAAGTCTAAAGGTAAAGCAAAGCAGTTAGAACAAGAGATGAAGTACAAATATCAAAAAGTCAGGATGCCTGACTCATATGCAGAGAGTGACCTCAACATCAGAGACTCTGAGCTGGGGCATATCGATATGGATGACTTTTGGGAAAGGACCAACTAGGCAACTAGTGGCCCATGGATGAACAAACTAGTGGGCAGTGGATTACACTTTGCAGCTGGGCTGCCAGTAAGTGCTTGTAAACAATGAGTTCATCATGTTGGTGGCTCGGTGCTATAATAAGGACACTAGATGTGTCGAAGATAAGGAAGGAAAGATGATCATCGACCTCACAACCCATCACTTTGAACTGACCTTGGGCATTCCTCATCACAGGTAATATGTCGCCATAAGTCTAGAAGACTGCAAGAAAGCCTGGGATGAAAATGAGGACAAATGCATGCAAATGATGAATGAGCTTTATCTAAAAACAAGAATTCGGTGAGTAGATGGCCACAAACCATCCACCGCAGTGACTTCAATGAGGAATTGAGTGATACAATCACCTTCCTGAATAGAGTATTTGGGCTCCCTGATGCCCATTATTTCCACAAATGGATGTTGAGGTACCTAGAGACCATGAGCAAGAATACACCTGATCAACATTTTGGTTGGGGTGAAATCATCAGTGACACCATCTCCCAGCAGCTTCAACAAGTCCTAACAACTGGGAAGTTCTATATGAATTCCTACGTTGTATACGCAAACATCAACAAGGGATTTCGCAGGCCTAGCTCAAAATGGGGTATGGCCCCAGGTCAAAATATATGAATTCTACCCAGAGCTAAGGCTCGAGAACAACATCCCCTAGTTCTCAAAAATCAATGACGCCTTCTTCTATGAGGTGATCTCTTACTAAGGCCGAATATGAGACACAGTGGACCAACCCGAGCGTGATTGCTGCCACGAAGAAATGGGGAGCATTGTTCACACAGTTCCCCACATTCACATATCTCAGAGTGGTGAATTTCGAGGGTGAACCGACAAAGCTACCAAGGTATGTAGGGCCCAAGTTGATCCTCTTGGAGTTTTCAAGGCAACTGATCACTTACCACGAGAGGTGCATGAAGAGAAAGAAAGGAGGAACCCCATTCCCCCTTACAGTTGGTCGATACACCTACACCACACTTGCCAAAGCATGGGAAATGTATGCTTTGAGCTTGAATTGCTGAATCTAAAGCACAACTTCCTAGTAAGGCCCACCTTTGATTGCCGGAGTTTCCTCCCAAAGGCAAAAATTGATCCCATCCATGTTCCTGAGATCGAGGACATCTACATCGACCTAACACATGAAATAGATATCAGGTGAAAGGATCACTCCCGGCTGGCTCTGGCAGAGATCATCCATTATGGCATAGCCATCATTCCAAAGGGATTCCAAGAGACTGATCAAGAAATTGATCAGGTTTACCTTGATATAGATGGGGATGATTGGCCGTTCATAGAGGTCGATAGAGCCAAAGTGCCAAAGACCATTTAGGAAAGGGTTAAACCCACGTTGCAGCACCAAGCATTGGTGCAAACAGAATGGTCTCACCTACCTCGAGAGTAGATTTCTCTACTTCTCCTTTAGGTAGAGAACCTCCAAGGCCGGCCTAGGCTCGAAAGGAAAAGGAAAGGATAAGGAGGGAGAACCAAGAAAACAGGAAGAAACTCCTGAAAGCCCTCCCCGCTACTTCGAGAAGCAAGGGACCATCAAGTTTCAACAGATACATCCACTCAGGATGTTATCACAGCTACAACTACTGAGGTACCCACCATTCCTTCTTCTACTCCTTCTCCTCCCCCTGTCGTTCAAGCATCTGTTCCTATGGATGTGTCTTCTCCCCTTCCTTCTTCCCTTCCATCTCCCACCTCTTCCATTTTCTCCTCTCTCGTGGATCTGTCGCCTAGTGTTCCCTCCATCCCATTACAGATCCCTTCCATCTCCATGACCTTTTCTTCTCCTGTAGTAACTCCAGGCCCCACAAGTAGTAGTGCATTGGACTCCTTGTCGATGCCACCACCAAGTGTTTCAACGTTCTTCCCTGTGGCCTCTTCAGTTGCTTCCCCTTTCACCCCCATTTCCTCTTCTATTCCCTCTACTCCCTCTCCCATAAGTCCAAGTTGGATTTCTGACCATCTGAGTCAACATAAGAGAAAGGTTCCCATCACACCCATGGACTTCTCCGTCATTCCAAAGAAGGGACCCAAGAAGCAAAAAACAATAACTCACTTTTCTAAGAGCACTTCGGGAGAGAGAGTCACATAGATTCCATACATGGACCCCACCAAGGAAAAGAAGGATCTATCTCCCACAAACTTCACAGTGACCCAAGTCACAATGGGAACCTCATCCGAAAGCCTACAAGGAGAGGCCTTGTCTGCAGTAGATGCTCTTTGCAAGAAGCTTCAAGAAGCAAAAGAGGAGAAGAGAATACTCAAGGAACAGAACAAACATCTTCTCCAAGCATTGCATAAAATGAGAAACACTCCTCCTATGACTACCGCCAAACCTTCTGAAGTTCTCAGTTAGGAAAAATAAATGAGTATGCTAATATTGGCGAAAAGGCGTGCATTATCCTCCTAGATAGAGTGAATCCTCAGAGATAGTGAGGAAATGATTAAAAAATTCACAGTGCTCTACTAGGATATAGATCAAGCAAATAAGGAGCTACAAGCAGTAGCAAGATCCCTCTCTAAGGAGTTGGACAATGCCAGGTTACAACATGAAACATTCCAAGCAATGGCTAACTGCTCACCTAACGACCTATTGAAGGTCGGTGTCATCGATCACCCACGGCACATAACAAATCTCTCGTTGCATTAGATTATCGGGTCGATCAAATGGAATATATCCTGAGAGGATAGATAAAATCAAGGATGAATCCTTGATGCATGATACAACATGGAGCAGATAGTTACAAAGATGTCTCCAGGATGCTCAGTGAATCATTCACCTTGAGGGAAGCAAACGATACATTCCAGCGCTTTAAGGCTATCATCACCCAAGGTTTGGCACTAGAGGTCACTTTCGACCGAGAGTCAATCAATAACCTCTTGGCTTGCTGCGATTTCATTGGATTCTTGATCGATGCATGTGAGGAATACGCCGGGTTACCTGAAAAGCTCAAGAATGAAAAAGAAACTTGCAAAGTCATTGGCGACCATTTCAAAGGTCCAGATCATAATCAACTCATCAATGATCAACAAGTTTATGGAATACCAAGCTCAGTGTCACATTGCCTCTCCTGATCAGAAGCAAGACACTCCGTTTAAGCAAAGAGATGATGAGGAGTAGTTTCTCCTCTTGTGTACGCTTTGATCATTTTTGTAAAAATATTTAAAAATTATGTTGGCATTTATGATGACATCATCCATGTTGCATCATGGGATGTTGCCATCCAAAACTTAACCAAAGTCAACTGTTGACTTTTTAGATATTTTGTAAATATCTTGTAAGTTATTTTGTAAATAGTGGTTGGTTTGTTTTTGGTCTTTTTCCTCTTCTCCTTCTATAAATACTAGAATACTTGTTGTATTCCGGGTGGATATCTTTTGTATGAAAAGAGAAGTGAAGAGAGAAAAACTTTGTGTTTTCTTGTAACAGAAGAAATATTAATACATATGCTTAGACTTTGTGCTCAATATATGTGTTATTTGCATCAGATCTTTCTTAAGTTAGATCTATGTTTTTATTCTGTTGGATTCATTCCTATTATCGTCATATGTTCATCAATATTGCTTTATTTGTTTATGCAAGTAAGTTTGGCTCTGTTTACTACCAACCCAAAGCATAAACCTTCTGACCTTTCTGTCTTGGAATTCATTTCTTTTCTTCCTTTAGATCTATCCTCCTTCGTTCCTTCCCTCCTACCTTTCTATTCATTGTTGGAACTACCTCTACTGGGATGAGATCCCAAACCCCTAAAGTTAGAATAGTGTAGATTTACACAGATTCCTACTTGATAGATTAGCAATAAACCAGTTTCACTTTGTTGTCTCAAAGAGGGGCTATGCCCTGCACACTGTTGGCCTGTTTCCCCATGATCTACCTAATCCAACAGATTTTCAAACCAACAAAATATAACCACCTAAAGGAGGATAGGACTACTCAAGGCGTTAGTGTCCTAACCGGGCACCAATGTCCTAGAAAATACTTTGCTTGTAAGCTTCTCTGGGTCTGAAATTTCCTTTTTCCTTTCACTTTTTTTTGTAGATTTACAAAGGGGTTTCAATATCCCACTTGAACCTATAAAGAAAACCCTATCTACCTACACAAGGCTCAAGAAACATTAGATAAACATAAATATTGCATATGCTTGAGTTGGACTAACCTTGACATTCACCAAATGTGATTTTCATTGAGTGTTATACTACATTTCATACTCATGTAGTTCTAGTGTGTGTGATTGGATTTTTTCCATAAAGCTAGGTTTCCCTCATAAAAGTCACACCAAGATAGATGGCTACAACTACTTTCCCCAAGATGAATGTGTGATATGGAATTCAATAATAACACCTCTTATACAATTAATGATGTAGCCCAAATGCGCTTCTTGAATGTTTATATTTTCCTAAGTAGTAGATGGTAAGTAATAGCCCAATTTTCCCCCACCCCTAATAATAATGAGTAAGCCATGTATATATAAGATTCCCTTTTTTTTTTAATTTCTTCATTAACAACCAAAAATGTTGACTCAAAGTGATAAGAAAGGTTTGAGAAAATATGACAAGTAATGTGGCATTTCAACTTTGAGAAAAGGAGGGGAAAAGTACATAAGTGCCCAAAGGACATAATAACACATGCGCTCTCCTATCCCTAATGGGAATTATTGTCTAGAATGCTCATAGGATATAAGGTAAAATATAGATTTGGGTCATATGACATCCAATGTCTAAAAGTAAAGTGGTCATTAAAAAAAGTAGATAATAGAAGTATGAACAGGATAAATCAATGTAAATGTAAAACAAGTATTGTTAATGTCTAGTTTTCTTTCTTAAAATCATGCATATAATGACATACTTAGAGGCGTGATGTAAATAGTAAGTGTGTTATTTCATGTCTACAATGGTTTTGGATAGAGAGAGAAACACCTAAACTAAAAGTTGTATAATGAATATAATATGTTTTATGTTGCTTTGGTTGAATAATATTTCCAAAATTGTCAACAAAGCATGGTGTAAACATAACAAAATTATAGAGTGGCTAGAGAGATTATGAGATTGGATTCTCGAATGTGAACATATGTCTTTGTTACAACATTAATATTAAGTGTTCTAGCTATATATAAAACTATAGTTTATTATATATATATATATATATATATATATATATTTATTTATTTATTTATTTATTTAATATAAAATTAAGGTTTATGGTTATATTGATTTTTATAAATCAATTAATTAATAGTTGGGGTGCTTCGCAAGAAGTCACACCAAAACTATTTAAATTTAACCGAGGGGTTAGATGAAAAGATATAC
This sequence comes from Taxus wallichiana var. yunnanensis, assembly GCA_018340775.1. Taxonomy (NCBI): domain Eukaryota; kingdom Viridiplantae; phylum Streptophyta; class Pinopsida; order Cupressales; family Taxaceae; genus Taxus; species Taxus wallichiana. The sequence goes on along the minus strand of CM031238.1, from coordinate 588,615,330 downwards.
AATATAGAATTCGTCTGGGTGAATTATAATGATGGAGAGGAGGGAGGGGAATGGAGGGATTATTACTCGATTGTAAATTTTTCTCATAAATAAAATCTTACTGTTTTTCACCGTGGTTTTTACCGATTGGATTTTCCATGTCAAACATCTATGTTCTCGTGTTATTACTTTTGTTGCATTATAGTTTAATCTCTTTATTTAATTAATACAAGTAATATTTAATTTGTTATATATAAGTGTTCGAACCTCGATGGTATTAGAAAGTGATTTAAATATTTTAACTTAACAAATTAATTCAACTATTAGTTCCAACAATGGGTTGGTGGGTGGTTACAACCCATGGAAAATAAATATGTCCCCCCTCCATTTCAATTGACACCCTCTCACATTTCTCCTCGTGAAATATTTGCAATGTTATTTTGGTTGGTGTGATGAATTCTCTTTGAGGCCCACTTCTTCACACAAGTTTTATTTTTGTTTGAATATCTAAATGTTTCAATGTGTAGGAAAAATAATTCATTGAAGATAAAAGTGAAAATCTCCAAGTAGGAGACAAATACGACAAAAATAGAGTATAAATCCCACAAAAAAATAGAGTACCATTTTTTTATTCGCCGAGGATGATAACCTTAGAATGGGGACCAATTTTTTATTTAAATGTCCCATTGACCTTGTATCTTTTGTGCCCTTGTATATTTAAATGACTTGGAATCTTTAATAAAATATTAACCTAAGATTAAATACCCCTCTTTACGTTTGGTCTATAACTAGCAATTGCACATGAGTTGCAATTTACGTTGGAGTGTATAACAATTTTTAGTTTGTTGGAGTTGTAATTTGTGATGAAATGTATGTTATCTTAAAATGTTTGATGTTTGTGTGATGGGAAGGAGAGAACAATGTAGTGAGTTGTCACTGCCTATTATGCCTTGACAGATGTCCATACGTTGTTGCAAAGTTCTTATTTCCACGAGTATGTTCACAAAAGTGATCTGATCATGGTGAATATCTGTTTGTTTCATTTGATAGAACAATCACAATGGCTCTTGAAGATGACCATGTTTTCTATAAGTTGTAATTATGATATTTACCAAAAATATATCACATTTCATCATTTATTCGAACACTTGGCTTTTATCTACTAAATCTCCCATTTTGGCATTTAAATGTTCCCAAGGTGTATTCAATAACCCCATTTTGTGAATATCCTTACCAACGTATGGTGAAGACTGGCCTCAAAGGGAGTATCGACCATTGGATGAGGGAAATGTGTTGTTCAAGGCTAGGGATTGGCATTTTCCATCACTCTTCTAACTCCGTTGTAGAGTTTTTCCAAAATTGTAAATGTAACCTTGAAAATCCAAACACGCTTGTATGTCGACTTCAACAATAATCTCAAGCCATGAAAGATGTAAACATCATCAAAGTGAGAAACAATTTCATACAAAATGGTTGCAAGGTAGGATAACAATAGTATTTGTGCAATGATTGGGAGACCCACGTTAGTTTAAGTTCATCAACTCATATTTGAGAAAAATGCCAAAAATCGGCACAATGTAACCATAGATGTCGTAAGGTTAACATTTTGAATCAAAAGAAAAATACAATAACATAGGCCTGTGGGGTAGATAGCTATACCCCATGGATGACCTAGGTGCAGTCAACAAAAGAAAAGAAAGAAATGCTTTCCCAATTACAAACACCCGAGAGTACTTCAACCAAGATGGTTTTGGTCAGAACAATCAATTACCATTATCGGTTACCATTCATTTGATTCTCAATAAATAGACAAACAAAATTCATTGCTAATAAGGATGCTTCGTGATGCATGATAATATCTTTCCTTGACATATATGAACTCACCTTGCATTAAAAAATGATTACATCGCTGCTGTGAAAAAAGAGAGCTTTGAAAATGAGAATATTGAATAAAAGAAAGACAATATAGACCATGCTTTAGAAAAAATAACGTTTTAAGAGTTTCCTACACCAAACTTTCAAAAGTTGTAATATACAGAAACTTTTACAAGTTTCTATACTGTTTTTTATGATATCTATAAACTTGTCACAAATAAGATAACACCAAGAAGACAACAGTAATACCACCTAATTGTTTCATGTCAATAGGAAAAAACCAAATTTAGAATCATGGTTCTGAATAAAAGAACCCATATGAGAGCACTACAACCATTTCCAAAACCACTTCTGAATCATGGGTTTGAAATTTGTACACGTGGTTGGTCATAGCTTTCCCCAAAGAAATAAGCGATTGAAATACAATTTTCTACCAATTTAAATCAAATGGATCTGACCACAATCATCTTACCTCCTACCACTTCAAGCATCCCAGCTTTCAATAGACCCAAAAATTGTCACTGGACCGTCACGTCTTCCAATCCCATCTTTTCAAAAACTTGAAATAAACCATATTCAAGCAGTATTTCAATACAGCCAGGAACATTGAATTCGACAAGTATACTCAACAACCATGCAATGTGATCAAAAAAACTTTCACCTCGTTCCCAGTCACAAATAAACATATGCATGGTATTTCGCGCTTCTGTACAAGTATTTTTTCAGTCGTATCCAACCTTGCAAATTGGCAGTAATTTGGTTCTTACCCAAATTATTTGTGAATTGGGGATGGAGCCTTGTACCTTGAACAATTTGAAGAAGAGGATGGGAGCAGTGAGGATCAGTTGTAGATAGTGGCACCGGATATACAACATCTTCTTGACCTCCAAGAAAGGATATTGGCCTGCCAAAGTTTTGATGTGTGGAGATTCTATCTGCTTCATGAATGGCACATCTGGACATTCGTGAGCATGCCAAAAGTTTGTTTTTAGATTGCCCGCCAATATGCACAAGCTAACAAAAATGATGGGAAACCCACAATTCAAATTTGTGGGCATGCCAGAAGTCCATTTTGAGATTTCCCGTCAATATAAGACATCTTTCTTGCTTGACACCAACATGTGCCCAAGATGATATCTTTCCTTCACTGGAATTTGACTGTGCATATCTGCAAGACTACAACTAAGAAGGAAATGATTTCTCTTATTACAAAGTCAAGAATGGGAAATTGGATTGAAGATTATATACAATCCAAAAAGTAGATAAACATTGTAGCCTAAAAAAAATCTAAAGTAGAACAATCAGATCTTAGATATTATTATAGGAAATATCTAAAATTTGTGGATATCTAAGATAAGACTGTAAAAAAAAATCTAAAATCCGGCAACCTGTAAAATTAAGACCACTGAATTTGACACTTTCCAGCCAAGGCTTCTTCAAAGGTGGATGCCTACCGCGAATTAAGTTTGTTTTGACCGCATACCTTATATTTCATAAAATCCCATATTAAATATTATATTGCATACTTTTAACTATAAAGTTTGAAACTTTAACCTAAACTATAAATTACCTACTCGTTATGTGTCATTTTACCAAGTGGTTGCTCCTGTTTTCTTTTGACTTGGTCATTAGGGACTGCTTCACCTATTGGTTATTCATGTATTTGAACAAAATGCTCCACATGTACTTGGTTATAAACCCCTCCCGTTTGACCACTTCATGTGCATGCAATGACATTTAATTAGTTGACACATCCTGAATATGCATTGGATGCTCCACTTTGGCCATCTAAGTGGAAGGATTAATCCCACATTCATGGGAAGAAATACTCTTTAAGCCTTGAAAAGGCTATCCAATACCATGTCAATCAAGCGTGGGACCACTTCAACACCTATGCTCGATTTTGTTAACGCTTTGGAAAATAACTCACTTAGAAAATAACTCGGCCATGGTGAGTTGATAAGGTTCATCCACCTCGCCAGAGTGTATAACTTGTGCCATAACTCAGTAACTAGCTTGGCTATGAGCTCAATGCTATCAAGGATCTCACTTTCCTAAACCAATTTTTATTTCAAAATCATAGAATATTATTATTTTTGGATATTTGAAATTATAATTTTTGTAGGGAATCTAAATATAGTTATATTTTTTATCATGGTTTTTCAAAAAGATAAGTTATCGCAAAGTCATTTTTATTACGATAGTTAGATATGTAGAAATTTCATAATTAGGACCTTATTTCAAAATTTACAATTTATTTTTTGATAATTATGAAAATTATTGACAAATTAACATGTTCTTTGTAAGAATTTGTGACAGGCTAATTTTGGCATAAAAGAGGAAAACAATCAAAATTCGACGCGTATTCTCACTTAAGAATGACAGGAGACTCTCTAAAAACCTTTTGCAATTTTTTTCTTCATAAAAACATTTTTTAAAAAGTGAAGAATAAGGGTTTAAAACATTCAATTTTCGTAATAATCTTATCTTTTTCTCTTGATTTGATTTTTTAAAAGCTTAAAAATGGGGTCTAATCACTTTAACATTAACAAGATGTAGATGTTGAACGAGACAAACTACAACATCTAGAAAACCATACTAAAGGAAAACTTCATAGCACACAAATTTTAGATCATTGTAAATGGTACAAAGAAGACACAACCGAAAAACATGTGACATAAGACAACGTATTTACATTTCAATAGAGAGTGAAGGAATCCATATCTATCATACTACAAAGTATGCAAGACGACTTCCTACTTCACATTGGAAATCAAGAAATTTTGAGTGAAGCTTGGACGCTATTAGAATCAATGCATGAAGGTATGCATTTGTCAAAAATTATAAAATTGATTCTTGAGTTAATGAAAACTCCCATGAAGGGAGATGAAAAAGTAGTTAATTTTCTAGAAAAAATAAAGATATTAAATCTCAATTAGATGGATGTAACTATAATTTGATTCATGATAAATTGTTATATTTTATTATTCAAATGAACATCCATGAGATATTTAGGAACTTCATTTCCATTCTAAATTCAAAATATCAAACTGAACAAGATATTCTCAACCTTTCTACTTTGAGTGCTCTCCTAATTCAGGAAGAACATGTCATGTTAAACTTTGATTTGAAGGAGAATGACACTCGTACTTCTCACACAAAAACATAAGAATAAATTTTCAAGGTTTAATAAGAATAAAAAATAAAAATTATAAACCCATAGTAAAGAAAATAAATTAGGGAATTTAAGAGTCAGTTTTGATGGGAAATGTCATAATTGTGGAAAATTTGGACACAAAAAGATAGATTGTAACGTAAACAAAAACAAGCCAAATTTCAAAAATAAAAAGGGAATAACTGAATCAAAATTAAAACAAAAACCAAGAGAATAATAAAAATCTAATGTAGTTTCCTTATAAGTTGCATTAGTCACTACTAAAGAAGACGAATGGATATTAGATAGTGGTGGATCTAGGATCATGTCATATAGATCTAATATTCTAACTGATATTAGAGAATGCAATGATCAAATCTATCTAAGTGATCATTCCATTCTCGATGTTCAAATTTAAGGAAAATCTAAAGTTTTCAATGGTTTTATAAATGATGTTTTGTATGTTCCTAAATTGAAAATTAATTTTCTTTCTTGTTCACAGTTAACTCAAAAAATTATAATGTAATATTACTAACGGATAAATGGTTTATTAAAAATGAGTTAGATGTTAAGCATTCCCGAAGAATGTTAATGATGGTCACACAAGGGAACCAAGGAAAAAATGGAATGGTAGGGAAAGAAAATGAAGTCAAGGGAAAGAAGAAGATTCAACAAAAGGAAAAGAACAAGACAACAAAACCAAATAAAAACTAGTACGTGGATAAAGAAAATATTTTTGCTTGTCTTGGAATTTAGGAACAATATTCAATGTAGGAAGGAGATTTGTTTAAACAAACCCGGATAAATGAGATACTCATGAACAATATAGAAATAGAGGAAAAGGAAATAAAAGAGGAGGAAACACAAATAGGAATAAATGAGAACAAAGAACAAAATAGTACAGAGAATCACGAGAAAAGGGAAGAAGCAAATGAAAAGAACCAAGAAGACCTAATGACATTGGCAAATCAACTCCATAATGCACAAAAAGAGGAGGAAATAAGAGATAGGGGCATAAAGATTCATTGGAACAAGAAATAGAGGCATGCCAAGGACTAAACATGGAGGATTTTTCAAATATGGAACAGATCAAGGTGATAGTGACTCCAATAAAAATGAAAAGAAATTTTGAAAAAGCATCATCCTCTAAAACCCCAAAGAAAAAATTTGACGTTGGATGGATAAAAATAGAGGAAAACCATCGGGGAAGAAGAGAAAAGAAAGTAATAGAGATAAAAATTGTAGTAGGAAAGCAAAGAACCTTGGATCTTAACGGGTAAAAAATCAAAATTTTAAATGAAAATCATTACTTGGAATGTAAGAGGGCTGAATAATGTAGTCAAACAAAGGATTCTTAAATATTTTATTGAAAATCATAAACCTAACATTCGATGCTCATAAGAAACTAAGATGGATGTAGAGAATTTCAAGGTGTTAGCAAGCAAAGTTTGGAGAATTGTATAGATAAGTTGTGTGATCTCAAACAACACCTCTAGGGGAATTGTTGTTCTTTGGAATAATGATATGGTTAAAGGTGGTACCATTCTGAGTCCCCCAATCACCTAGCTATATTGTTAACATTCCAACAAAGTAACAATAATTAGATTCACCAATATATATGCCCTGTTTGAGCAAAAGATAGAAATCATTTATGGACAGAGGTAAGTTCTTTTAGAAATAATTGTAAAAAAATTGACTGGATTATTTTAGGAGATTTTAATACTCCATTTTTGTCGGCTAAAAAGAAAGGGGGAAGTCAAGAATATACTGCTAGCATGGAGCATTTTGCATATTTTATAGCTCATAACTCTCTGATGGATAATGAATTAAGAGGGATAAAATTTAGATGCAGCAATAGGAGAATGGGAGAAAAGTTTATCATGGTTAAACTTGATAGAGTGTTAGTATCAATTCAATGGTTTTCTACTCAATATTTTTCTCTTTTAGCCCTCTCTAAAATAGGGTTTGACTATATTTATTTAGTTTTGAGACTCGAAGAAAAATAAAAATCTCTTGTCTCCTTTTAGGTTTGAAAAAATGTGGACTAAGCATCCTAATTTTTATAACAGAGTCCAATAATGGTGGAAAACTAACAAATAGGGATCTTCCATGTTCACATTGGTCCAGAAGCTTAAAAATGCCAAAATATGGAACAAGACAGTCTTTGGAAATATTTTTGAAAAGAAAAAGAAAATGTCTAAGGAGCCGAACATTGAAATAAACTTTTAAATATTGGAATGGATGTGAATGAATATTACAAGGAAAAGGAACTCCTTTGTGAATTCCACAATCTCGAACTCGTGAAAAGATACACTGGAGACAGAAATCAAGAGCAGCTTCGTTGAAGGAAGGAGATAGAAACACTAAATTTTTCCATCTTACTACAATGAAGCATAGAATCCATAATAAAGTAAATGCCATCATTGATAACTCATGGAAGGAAAGAAGAGATATGAAGTCTATTACAAAAAGGTTATAAAATTTTACAAAAACTTCTTTCTAAAGAGGCTCAGGACAATGAAGATAGCACAAATTTCTGTTGAATTTCATACCCCATTGTATTGATATTCAAGAGGAGATAAACAAGATTCTAGAACTGGTGGACATAGAGGAATTAAAAATATTTTCTTTTCTATCGAAGGATAAAAATCCCTGGACCGAATTAATTCCCAACTTGCTTCTTCCAAATATATTGGGAGGTTTACAAAGATGATTTGTAAAATGCAACAAATGAATTATTCATCACCGAAAAACTTCTAAAAGAGGTGAATAACAATTTTATTGTGTTGATTTCCAAAAGAAAAAGAGCCAAGGATTTTAATGAATTTTTTCCAATAAGTCTTTAAAACACAATTTACAAAATCTTCACAAAAATAATTGCTTGAATGCAACCCTTAATAAAAATATCATCTCTCAACAAAAAGGAAGGTTTGTTCAGGGAGACAAATTCAAGATGGCATAATTGTGGTACATGAAAATTTACACTCCATGGATAAAAGAAAGAAAGCTAGAATGACAATCAAACATTATATGAACAAGACTTTTGACAAGGTGTCACATAAATTCTTGGATAAAGTTTTGAGAAGATTGGATTTAATAGCCATTTCGTAAAGACTATCAAATAGTGCATATCAACCCCCATGTTTTCCATTTTTATAAATGGAACTCCTACCAATTTTGTTTCCAACACAAGGGGAATAATTTAGGGTGACCCTATCTCACCCATTATTTTCATCATAATGGCTGAAAATCTTAGCGAGAACTATAAGTAGCTACACACAAACATGATATTTATATGGTTTCAACACCTCATCAAAGACACTTTCATTTTCACACCACCAATTTGATGATGACACCATTCTCCTCTCCATCGCCTCGGTCAAGGAGCAAAAATCAATTCAAATTATTATTGAAATCTGCTTGCGAGGAAGCTTCAAGAAATCTCATAAGCTATGGTAAGAGCTCACATTTTCATTAATACTCCTGAAGAGTGGCATAAGAAATAGCTAAAATAATTGGATGTGTGATTAAATCTCTACCAGCCAATTATCCGGGAATGTCAATATTTAAAGGAATCCTCCCTATCTTTGTTTAGAATCCAATTTTGGATAGGTTTCGAGCTAAATTGGCAAGATGGAAAGGGACAGCTTCTCCCTAGTGTTGCCAAAGTCACCTTGATCAAAAACACCAATTAAAATCTTCTTATTTACCTTATTTCTCTTTCCAAATTCCCCAAAATATCATTGATTTGATTGAAAAGATTCAGAAGATATTCTTATGGGTAGGAGTTGAAGAGGACAACAAAATTCATCTAGTTGCCTGGGAAATGTCAGTAAGCCAAAATATTAAGGAGGGTTAGGAATAAGGAACATCAGATAAATGAATAATTCCCTCCTAGCTAAAATGGGATGGAGGTTAATCAAAGAAGACTCTCCTTGGTGCAACATAATAAAAAATAAATATTTACAAGAGGACTTTATTGAAATATTCACTTTAGCGGTGGATCTACCTATTGGTTCTCACTTTTGAAACTCCCTAATTAAAACCAAAGATATTATTACAAAGGGAATGAAATGGGAACTTGGGAATGGAAGAAAGATAAATATTTGGGAAGATAAGTGGAATTCATAACTAAATAAAAAGAATAGGATTGAATTACAAAATCGATAAGCAAGCTCAAATTAAAGCACAAGAAAAAGACACGTGGATACATAGAAAGTAGAAATGGGAAACTCAGTAGAGAAGACTATCTTTAGATGAGCTAAATGAATTGGAAAGATAAAATATTTCCCTTATTCAAAAAAATATTTTAAACATTTATATCCCAAAAAATAAGGCTGAGGATGAATTAATTTGGCAAGATTCGGGGAATGGAAACTACAACGTCAAATTTGGATACAACAGTCAGATTCAGACTCACACTCCTCAAAAATGTTGGAAGAAAGTTTAGTGTAAAGAGATAATACCTATTTTTGTGGCTCATATTTCAAAATAATATCATCATTGTTGACAATATGAGAAGGAAAGGACATATAATTATCAACAGGTACATCCTTTGCAAAGAGGCTGAAGAAATTGTTGACCACCTCTTCATACACTGCAAGTTCACTTATAATCTTAGGGGATGTATCCTAGAAAAAATGGGTATAATGGGCCCATCCCAACATTGTGCAAGAAATGAAAGAAAACTAGTATTATCACACCAAAAATGTCTCTCGTTAGACTTTTATGAAAACTCATCCTTCGGCACACACGGTTTGTGCTATTTAAAAGGAAATGAATAAGCTAATTTTTAAAGAAAATATATTAAAGGTGGAAGTTGTTTTCAAACATCTGATTAGGTTAATTACTAAGAATTTAAAATTTTCCATTAAATATAGAAAAGGTAGCCTAATATTCTAATATTAAATTTCTTATCCAATGGTAGCTTCACTTTAACAAGATCCTCAAAGAATAGAGTTCTAAAATTACTAGGAGTAAGATGGTCTGGAAGCATCCTCAAGAAGGATGACACAAGTTAAATTTTTACGGGGTGACCAAAGGTAACCCAAGAAGACCTGGGGAGGAGGAGTTATCAGAAATAATAAAGGTGAGCTCATTGTGGCCTATGTAGGAAATATGGGTGATCAAACTAATCATTACGTAGAAGCCTTAGAAGCCTCATGGGGAATCCAACTTTCCAACTCTCTAAATATTTCTAAACTCTGGGTTGAAGGAGATTCCATGAACATTTTGAAATGTCTTCAAAACAAATCCTCCCCTAGTTGGACAATCAACAAAATCATAGATGACTCCATCTTCATGTTAAAGAACTTCTCAAGTTATGGAATTTATCACATCTTCAAATAAGGAAACATAGTTGTTAATCTATGAGTAAACATTGGAGTGGTCTTTGACAAGATTCTGAATTGGATAGGGGTTGAAAGTACTCCCACTAAGATCTTAACCACCTTGGATAGAGAAAAATAAATATTTAAAATTGAGGTACCAATGGTTGCTTCTTGTTAGCTTTTGATGGTGTGACCTTTCTGGTCCTTCTCTATTGTTAGTTGGTCCTCTTGCTTCTTTTTGACTTCCGGTCAAGTGGCCTTTTGCTGGTTTTGTGCTATTTCTGTGTTGGTTTTGTGTTGTTTTTTTCTTCTTCATCGGATGTTTTTAATATTTGGTCTCTTGAGATCTTTATGGATGTTAGGAAATAAGGGATAAAAATGCGAACAATCCCACACAAAATGGCAATGGTAGAAATTAATATGTGGAAAATAATACGATCTAAAATAAAGTACGTAAAAATAAAAGAACACAATATAGAGATAATATTTAACGTGGTTGACCCAATTTGGGCTACATCCACCAAGAATCACTTGCTTAGATTTTATTACAAGCCACCTCTCTCTCAATACAATACCTAGATCTATTTGAAGTTTTGCTCAACAAAATCTCCTCAATTCACACCCGAATTCACACACCTCTACAATGTAACATCAACCCTACCATATGCACACAATCACATAAATACTAAACTACTTAAGTAGTTTTACAATACCGTGGTACCAAAACCATGGGCCAAAATAGTTTTATAAACATATGGGTCAAAAATCCCTCCCATATGAGAAGGACACCTTTCTCAAAATATCGGGTGAGAAAACTGTGGATAGTGTACAATACTTTTACTATACAATCTTCAACAATTCCACACATGAAAACAAGCTCCACAACATAGCAATGGACATACATGGATTTGAGATCCTTGTTGTAACACGGTAAGGCCCCCACAAAACCCTCTTTTACCAAATATAAAAATGAGTTAGACGTTACTATTGTTGAAGGCATACAAAATAATGGTTTATATGTTTTTAAAGGTTTTACATCTGCTTCATATTTTTCTACTCAAAATAGGAATGATGTTCAGTTGTGGCATGAAATATTAGGTCATGTTAACTTTAGGAGCATGTATGACATGTCTCAACCTAATCTTGTTGTTGGTCTACCACCTATCTCTCATGCCCAGAAACTTGTGAAGGGTGCTTATGTAGTAAGCAGTCAACAAACCCCTTCCTTAGTCATCATGAAGCAAACTCTCGAACATCTAGAAATTGTACACACAATATTAGAGGACCTTTAGAAGTTCCTTCCCTAAACAGTTTAGTGTATGTTGTTAATTTCATTTATGATTATTCTTGCATGATTTGGTCATTCTTTATTAAAAAAATCAAATGTGTTATCTAAATTTAAAGCCTTAGTTAAAAATTAGTCTTATCACAAAATTAAAAGGATTAAAGCAGATAATGAAGATATATATGTTGATAAAACATTTTGAACTCTAAATTAGTATGTGATTACTAAAAATAGTATTATATGCACATCAAATGACACTTGGGGATGTCTTTGTGTCTATGTTGTAAACGCGTTCAATACTTGGATGCATCTAATATTTTTCAAGATTGAAATGTTGAAGTTATTTTTAAAAAATTCAATATATTGGTAATATGACATGGTTAGTTTTTAAACATATTGTCATTAAATTTGGTATACAACTTGATTTTAATCCTATTAATGTAATATTTATATATGGTTAAAAGTGAAATCAATAATGATTTATATTATGCTTATTATGATAATGCATGTTTATATGGATATTGTGACTCTAACCACGTTGGTGTTTGTAGACACGACATCACACACTTGGGTACATTTATAGGTCCTAATCACATACTACTTTTCATATGAGTCATAAGCGAGAAATCTAGTAATTGACTATTGTCTTTGTCTTATTTCTTTCTTTCTTGCTTCTCTCGGTCTCGTGCATACTCCACATCTCAATCTGATCTTCATTGCTTTATCTTTCTTGACTCTAAACACCAATGCCCGGCTAGATGTCAACGCCTGTGTGCCTCCTCCTTCTTCAGGGAACCCCTAACCTTTTAACATCTTACTCACCTCTTTTGGGATTCTTTTATCTTCTAGGCATCTTGTTTTATTATGGGTTGTCCTTTTAGTTTTCAACTATGAAATTCAAACAAGGGAATCATATAATACAAAGCTATCTCGATCATAATAAAGGACCAAGCTCTAAGCATATTATCACCACCTAAGGTCAGCATCCAAAATCATTATAAGATAATTAAAGGAATCCATCTAACACTCATTCAAGGGGCAACAAAATACTTTATTTGCATACACGCATAGGGGGGAAGTTCATTTTGTCATCCATACATCTATTTGCATTAGTACATCTAGCTATTTCCCGCTATCACATGTACTTACACAAGGGCATCCTACGAAACGATTATATCACACACACACACAAACACTACATGGAGGTTGAGATGTAGTGCAATGCTCGATCGTAAGTTCACTCTATCAAGTGATTGTCGGGGTCATCGACTCCCCATTTCCATTTTTTTATATTTTAGGATTTTATTTGTTTTGGAGTTTTTACATGATATCATTTGTTTTGTAGGTTACAAGTGAATACAATGATCATCCAACAACACACATGTGATCAACAATGAAGGTTATCTACTACCCCGCAACACAAGAAAAACTAGATTATGAGCATTTACACAATCATAGGTGCCTACCAATTGTCTCTAACACTTAGGTGCCCTAATCCCATTCCAGAAACCCTAGTCCCACTTATCTCGTAGTTATATTATTTTCTAAGTTTGATTGTGACCAGTTTCTTCTCCTATTCATTTGTCTTCCATTTCGTAATACTTCAGATCAATTATGAAATCAACTGTTATCCAAAATAAGCCCCTTGCTTATTTTTTGGCTAACTCCCTTCATTCCTTCCTTCCTTGTGTCTCAGTCAGAAATTTTTATCTTTCAAGCACTCAAAATGTTTTGGAAATGGTTTCATTGGATAGAGCATCTTCTCATCTTTCCAGAATGGTAAAGTTTTCCTTCTAACTCCTTGTATTTTTCAAGTTATGGCTCGGCGGAGTTTTGGAGGGAAATTTTCCCATGGGAGGTCCGTCCAAAATTAGGATGCGCCACGTGCCATTGGAATGGCGGGAGGTAGGAGATATTTTGAAAATTTTCCAAGTATTGGCGGGGTGCACAAAAGATTTTTTTGGCCGAAGGCCCACCAACCAATAGGAGGAGGCCATGTGTCTATGGGGTCGTCGGAGATCGGAGTGGCGGGAGGAAGTTGGAAAAAATTCCAAAGTTGGCGTGTTGGGAAATTTTGGGGTGAAGGCCCACCAGAAATAGAAATCGCCACATGTCCTCGGACTAGCAGGAGGGCGGAGGCGCGGAGGGAAATTTTCCCTTTCACCAAATTATGGAAAATAAAGCGATGAAAGCCCACCCCCGATGGCCCACACCAATAAGAGCATGCCACATGTGTATGTGGTCGACAAAACCTTAAGGCGGGCCCATGCTAATCGGAGAAAGATCTTGTTCGGAGCCCGAGCCAATGACAAGGTGCCACGTGTCCCATTCAGGGCGGAAATGGTCGAGTCAAAGGAAAATTGGGAGCACACCCGTGAAGGCCAATCATAGGAACCTGCCACGTATCATCGGAGCTTCGAGTGGTGGAGAATTTTGGGAAATTTTCCCAAAGTCAAAAAGAGGGAAAATTTTAAATTTCGGGCCCACCAAGATTCAATTTTGCCCTAGTTTTGCCCTAAATCTTCAGAAGGGCATAACTTTTGACCCAGAGCTCAAATTTTCATGTTCTTGGTGTCATTGGAAAGCTGGTGAAATTATCTACATGATGGAGGGCTCAATTTTTTGTTTTGGTAGGGTTTGAGAGAGAAATTAAAAAATGCCTCTGTCACAGGAAGGAGAGCAGAACTGACGTTTCAACCACCATTTTTAATGAAGTATGGTTCACATTCTCTCCCAGCATGGTCAAAAACATTGGGGAATGGAATTTTAAGGGAAATAATGTTGTTTTAATGAATTTTGGTCGGTGGTTGAAGCATCCCTTCATGGTTTCCCATGTTTTCTCCTTCCTGGGCTCGAATTTTCATTGTTAAAAGCCAAATTTGGCTCATTTTGAAAAATTTGGACATTTTTGTGTTTTGTAGACTCCTTCTTCACCCTAGAAAGTGATTTTGTGGAATATCAGACCTCTTTCAGGACTACAACATGTTTTCTACCTCTCTGCTATTGTAATGCATGTATTTTTGATATTGGAAATGACAATGCAAGCTCTGTGAATGAGTTTTAGTCCTCTTCTTGTGTTTTTGATTCATTTATGGTCTTTCATTACATTTTAGCAAAGATGTGCATGATGTTTTATTACATTTCTATAATATGTGTCAATTTTCATAAGTAAATGTTCACCGCTTATTTGGTGTATCACCTTGTTAGTATTAGTTTTATTTCTTTTGCATCTTTCATCTTTGTCCCCTTGGAATTTAGAGTAGGATTTTGAGTTTTAAACCTCTGCAATATTCAAGCAATACATCTGATCAGAGGAGTTAAGGAACCAACCTTAAATCTAGAGATTATTTTCCCATTTTAACAAGTCCCACACTTGGGGAAAATATTCAATGTTGTGCAATCACACTGGATGTCCATTATCAAACTAGAAATCTGATAAACATCCAGGGGTGTTGCTAATTTACACTAACAGTTTTGGCATGCCTGGTGGGACCTTAGAGGTCTTTATCTTCATTGCAATAAAGTTGATGTGCATTTGTTGCAAGTTTTACTAAAAGAGCCCTGATATGCACATCTGGCAACTCCAAAGAGAAAAAATCAACTGGTTTCAGCAGTCATAGTCTGAAGATTCATGAGAAGAATCAACACAAGGTCAAGAGCTAGAGAGGAAGGGTTGTCTGAGTATCTGTAGCTATCTCCTAGAAGAAGGCATAGAGGAAGGAGGATTCAAAGGTCTCCATCTCCACCAAATAGAACTCTATCAACTCCTCCACCTTCTAGACCTTTCACTCAATCAACAAGGGTTCTCAAGCCAATCAAAATGGCACAACCTAACCCTTATGTCAACTTCACTGGCAGCAGCCCACTTGCTCTCAATGCACAAAATCCAGTTCCAGTTACAACATTGAAGAACATTCCATACTTCACTGGAGAAAATCAAACCACTCCTGGTGATCATGTTAAAGACATTGCTAATGTTTGTGCAATCCATGAGATTGTTGAGATGTAAATTATTGTCAAATTGTTGGCATCTTCATTCAAAGGGAAAGCATTGCAATGGTTTAGAAGCCTTGGGGCTGGTTCTATCCAAAATTGGAACCAATTATGCATAGCTCTCCATGAGCAGTTTGGAGAGAAGGGAGATAACTTATCTCTATTGGAACAATTGACTACCATCAAGAGAGCTCCCAATGAGTAGCTAATAGACTTTAACTTCAGATTTCAAAGGACTTGGGATAGAATTCTAGTGGCAGTAAGGCCAACAATTGAAGGTGCTTTTCTATACTATCTTAAAGCTTTAAATTTTGATATTTCTATGTTAATTCAATCCATGGGAGGTACCACTATACCTATAGCTTATAGCATTGCCATTAGAGCTGAGAATTGTTTGATTCAAGCTGGTAAACTAGCTCCTAGGCCTCCCATGCCCTTGTATCCAAATTTAGAAAATCCAAGCACTAGTCAAGCACCTACTATAGCTCCTATTCCCACTCCTAGAAATTAGATTTCAAATGAAACTTCTACTTCATCCTCTAGTGCCTCAAATGAACTTCAAGAAGTCATGAAACAATTGCAAAATCTAGGCAATGAGTTGGTTACACTCAAGAGGCAGCAGGCCCAAAGTTTTAGACCTTCTTATCAGCCTCAAGCTCAGCCTAATAGGCAGCCATATCAGCCTAATAGACCACCTAATCCAGCTGCAAATCAAAATCAAACAAGGCCTCCTACCAATAGACCATTTCAGCCCTACAATCCCAATGTTGCATCTTCCTCTAGAGCTTTAGTGCCAGTGCAAAATAATGTGGCACAAGAGTATGATTGGTGCTTTCCATGCAATGAACCTCACAACCAGTCTATGTGCTTCAATGGTGCTTTGAACCAAGCTTTGATGGTGACAACAACTGGCGTAGAGAGTGAGGTGAGTCAGGAAGAAAACCAACAACAAGGAACATCCCAGCAAAATGCAGCTCCAAATGAGACTACACTAGTGAATTGGCAGGATGAGGATTTTTGTGGTATGAATCAAGTAATGTCTCAGAGTGTAGCAGCCAATACAAGGTCAAAGAAGAGGAATATTGGTGAAGGGTAGTCTTTGGCTCTAAGTGATCCACAACCTTCCATCACTCCACAAAGTGTTGGCAAGCAAAATGCAGTTCCAAACATACAAGGACAACCCAAGCCACCTTCTAAACCAACTCAAATGCCAGCTTGTTGCTACCCATGTGCAAGAAAAGAATGTGCAGACCAAGGGGCAGAAAGAGATGTTTCATCCCCATTTAGCATCATTGATCAGATGAAGAAAACAAATGTGAATATATCTATGTGGGAATCACTATCCATCCCAAGCCAAAGAGATCTACTACAAGCTGCCATGAAGAATTGGTCAACTTCAAATCAGCAAGTTCATATGCAAGAGAAGGTACTCACAAATGCTGCTCAGCCTGAAGGGAATCATGGAGGACAACAAGGTAAAATTTTGAAGCCCCCTCCATTCTATGTTTCATTGATCATTGGAGATAAGTTAGTATTGGTATAGCAGCAGATTTACACAATAAAACAATAGATTTCTTCTTCATATTATCATGCTAATACAATGGCTATTATATAGCCAGGAATGTTGTTGAACAACTTCCTATAAAATAGGAAGTATACAAAACAATAACTTACCCGTACTAATATATTGTTATACATTTGTTATAACAATATAAACATACTAACCAATTATAATAAACCATGTGAATACTAATTCCTAACATTCCCCCCCTTAGTGTTTACATGGTAGAAAAACATCCACACACTCAACTGCAGTATGCTCACCCCTGTGGCATGTCCAAATCTGTGACTCATGACCTTGATCCAAAAGAAAGGCTCTCTCCTTCCATGGTTTTAAACAGGCTTACCACAAACCTTGAAGTGACAGGAACCTCATCAACTGTCGACCTCGTGTGGTTTTCTGGATCCTCCCACAAACCCTTTCAAGATCCATGAACTGACTTACTCTGGTGCTACTGTTCACCACTATGCTTATACATCAGGGAATTATGTAGGAAACACAACTTGCATATTACAAAACCACATAATAGAAGAAATACTAAAAATATTTCACATTACTTCCTATAAGAATCATAATGTTCTTAATTGTAGTCTCTGTCATTGATCGCTGCCACTCGATCTCGAACAACATAGAAAACTACCACTGCCACTGGAAGCTTTCCTTGACTAAGTCGTTTTGGGTGCAGAATGGGAATGGAACATTGGTATGTATTCCCCCCCACAATGTGAAATTCCAAATAAGAAATCAGAAAGGGAAAAATGTATTGTGTCAAGATCATACTAACTCGATCTTGTTGTCTTGATCTTGCAGCACATGATCACCATTGCCAATGAACGTATTCACTGACCAATCATCTTCCAACGAAGTACATGAGGATCTCTCGGAGGATCTCATAGTTTTCTTCTCTCTTATACAATTCTTTTCCATCCATCATTAACAATAAATCACACCACACTCAAAGAAACAGAACACTACAAACCAAGCACACCGAAAATCTAATACTCACACCATACATACATGCCACCACAATCATTTCTGTGCGGCCTCGTCGTTGGTAGTGATGAGAGGTCGTTGAATGACCTCCAGCCTCCTATGCCTCCATCCTCCAATGTCATGTTGCTAACTCAGCAAGATGTGAACATGAAGCACATTTGTTTCCACATTGATCTTATTCTTTTCTTCCCTCCCGTAATGTGAAACACTTTATTTTTCCGAACGTCGAGTAACACCGAAAATGTGTCCATAAGGCAATTTTTTTATTTTTACAATATTTTTTGACAATTTTCCTAATAATCACCTAAATGACGGTAAAAAAATGACACAAATATATTTTTGACACTTTGACTCTGACACTTTTACGATACAAGCCACTAATTTTTAATATTGACAAGAGAACAACATAACTCTATAGTTTTGACTGGTGAATGACATGAGAGACCATGATAAACACTATAGAGATTATAAAATGAATTTTTCTACTCTTGACAACAATATGACCAAGACACGACAAATCACCCTTTAACAATCATTATTAGCACGAGAAGTATGACATTACAATGTTATTTGGCACATACTTTTAAACAATCGACACCTACACTCAAGGAATACTCACTAACTTGAGCATAAAATCTAATTAACTATTGGAAAGAGATGCGACTAAACAAAGAATTGACCTTTTTTATTGACATAAAGTGGTTGATGCCAGGTCATTCACAGCATGCTTCAAATTTGTACCGAAAATCCAATCCAAGAAATTATTAGAATTGAACGCCTTTAGGAATACCATGGATTTAGATCCAAACAAGTCCAGGCATGTACTCGACAAGTGTAGGATCGAGTAGAATATTCAAGACACGTCTTTGTTGAATATGTACAAATTAATAATCCAATGATGATGGTGCAGAAGTTGGACAGGCACACATTGGATTTAAGAAAGCTATGTATTGCAATGCCGCAGAGACGATTTATCAAGCGTAGTCTACTATAATCTACAGTTTTCCTTTTCAATACTCGCAATGATGCTCACCGGCGTTGAAATTGTAGGTTTGAAGTAGACAAATCAGACCAATTTTTCATGAGAATCTGCCGCAACAGCCATTCATCAATTTACGCAGAGTAATTCGCTGGAGAATGAGCCGTGGTTTTCCAAACCGTGAACGCTTTGATAGCAGGTCTTTATATCAAATAATGTCTTTGAAATAACAGATCTGAGCGAAAAAAATACACAGAAAGATTTGATGCCGAACTTATGGGACATGTCCAATAGTGCATGGGTATTGGCAGCATTGCCAACTTGGGTTTGGATCCAGATACTTCAAACTCCGGATGAGAAGGAACTCAAGCAATTGATGAAGCCTGTTTCTATGCCAGAACACACCATGTTTCTTGCATCCATGAGGGTAGAAAGAAAATCATTGTGACTTCTCCTCACAAATCTAATAAACATCCATCACACTTAAACCATTATTTTTCACAGAAATTCTAATAGATCAAAGACTCCGATTCTTTAAACAGCTTCAATTTGAGATCACGGATCGGAATCCAATGCAAAGCAAATGCATGAGACTTGGCTAAGGATCGACATCACTCTATTACCAAATATTGGTATAGCAGCAGATTTACACAATAAAACAATAGATTTCTTCTTCATATTATCATGTTAATACAATAATATTATATAGCAGAATGTTGTTGAACAACTTCCTATAAAATAGGAAGTATACAAAACAATAACTTACCCGTACTAATATATTGTTATACATTTGTTATAACAATATAAACATACTAACCAATTATAATAAACCATGTGAATACTAATTCCTAATATTAGCACACAATTGTATGATTGATTCACAATATTCAGTAATGCCCAAGCAAATAGCCGATCATTGGGTCTCCAATATGAAGTCATATCCAAAGGGGTAGTGAAATTGGATGGGACAACAGTAACAATAGTGGGAATAATTAAAGATTTGAGCCTTACTTTGCATGCATGCCCTAATGTTACTATTTTGTAAGATGTGTTAGTGATAGATTTGCCACCACTCTTTTCCTTATGTTTGTCAAGGGATTTCACAACTAAAATTAGAGGCTACTTATCTACTGATTGGTCACACATGTTGTTTAGAACCAGATATGGGACTAAGGCCACAATCAGGTCTGAGCCTATTGCAAACTTTCACATTAAGCCTCATACTCCAAGCCAAATCAATGCCAACTATTCAACATTTGATCAAGAAGATTATCCAAGCACAGATGAAGCTGACACCAAAGTTGGAAGCATCCCAGATTTGACTCTTGATGAATGGGAAAGCAAGGTGCATGCTTTTGACCCTTACCAAGAAATAGAAGAATCTGAACTAGGAGTTTATTGCATACATGAAGAAAATCAGTCTATTCCTAGCATCACCAAGCCAGACCATAAGGATGACAATGAGGTATGGCAGCTATTTTTTTATGGATCAAGAAGTAGACAAGGTGCAGGAGGGGGAGCAATGCTTGTTTCACCTCAAGGCATTAAATATTATTCAGCTTTTAGATTTCAATTTGCATGTTCTAACAACACTGCTGAATATGAAGCTTTGATACAAGGATTGCATTGGTCAATCAAGAGAGGTATCAAAAACTTACAAGTTTTTGGTGATAGTGAGCTAATTGTTAATCAAGTTAAAGGGCAGCATGCTGCCAAAATGACCTCTACTCAAATGTTACAAAAATAGGGTGTGGGACCTCATTGAATATTTTGAAGGCTTTGGCATCAATTCCATCCCTAGGAAAGAAAACCAAGCTGCTGATAGGCTTGTAGTAGTTGGGGCAGCCTTTGATGTTGTTGAAAGTATCAAGAAAGATAAAGTACAGCCAAGCATTCATGTGATTGTAAGGCCCTCAGTGCCAGACAATAATGTGAGTTGGCAAGTGTTTGAAAATGATCAACAAATCATCAATTTCTTGTAAGAAGAAGCTGAGTTCTCAGCCAAAAATCAAGAAAAATTAGAACAACAGTATGGTGATCAGGTAGTACAGCTTGAGAACCAACAAACTACCAAAGGTACTTGTCACTTTAGAGTCCATTTTTAATCCTAATGATCAATTTAGGAAGGAGAAGGCAAATATCCAAGTCAAGGGAGAAGATTCAGTGCCCATCTTGGTGGGAGAAGGCAAGTCACTTCAAATTGGTAGAGTGACAACCGAGCAAGAAAGGTATGAGTTTATGCAACTTTGTCAAGAGTTCCTTGATGTATTTGCTTGGAGCTATGAGGACTTGAAAGGTTTCAATCCCAAGCTAGCTCAACATACAATTGAATTGGATCCAAGTGCTAAACCCATCAGGCAAAAACAAAGGCCAGTTAATCCACACATGGAGCCTCTCATGAAGAAGGAATTGAATAAGTTAATAGAGGCAAGTATCATATTTCCCATCAAGCATTCTAGTTGGGTAGAAAACTTAGTTCCAGTTAGAAAGAAGAGTGGAGAAATCAGATTGTGTGTAGACTTCAAAGATTTGAATAGAGCATCCCTCAAGGATCACTACCCACTCCCCTCTATGGAGTAGATTTTGCAAGTTGTTGCTGGCTCTGAGAGGTTTTCATTGCTAGATGGCTATTCAGGGTATAATCAGATCATGGTAAAGGAAGAGGATCAGTTCAAGACAGCCTTCACCACCAAATGGGGAACTTATGCATATAGAAAAATTCCATTTGGGTTGTCCAACGCTGGAGCTACCTTCCAAAGGGCAATGGATATGGCATTCAAGGGATTGATCAACAAGATAGTGCTGGTATACTTAGATGATATCACTATTTTTTCTAAAAGTACAGCAGATCATCTCTTTCATTTGAGACAAGTGTTCCAAAGATGTAGAAGATTTGGGGTATCCTTGAATCCCAAAAAATGTATTTTTCTAGCTCATGAAGGAAAGCTCCTTGGCCATATTGTTTCAAAAGAAGGACTAACAATTGATCTAGAGAGGGTTGAAGCAATAAAATCCCTACCATTACCAAGTCATAAGAAAGCCCTCCAAAGTTTCTTGGGAAGGATCAATTTTGTTTGGAGGTTTGTGCCAATTTTTAGCCCTTGTCAAGCCAATAACTATGATGTTGAAGAAAAGCATGGCTTTCAAATGGATAGCAGAAGGCAAGGAAATTTTTGAGGAAATCAAAGAGGCTATCTCACAAGCTCCAACCCTCATTAACCTAGATTTCTCCAAGGATTTCACCCTTTATGCATTTGGAGGTGATGATACAATCTCTGCAATTTTAGTACAGCAGAGCAAAGAAAATGCAGAGCAGCCAATAGCTTTCTTTAGCCAAAGCCTAGAGGAATATGACGTGAGATATTCCTTCATTGAGAAGCATGTTCTTGCAAAGTGATTAGGAGATTGAAGAAATTTAAGCATCTAGTTTCAAATAACAAAGTTAAATTGTTGGTTTCTCATGTGGGGGTAAAGGACTTCCTCCTCAATAAATATTTAAATGAAAATGTGCAGGGTGGATTACTCGTGTCATGGAGTATGACATTGAGATCAAGGTCACCAAGCTGGTCCGAGGAAAAGGATTATGTGAGCAGCTGGTCTTAAGCAAATCAATGGAAGCATGCAATAAAAAGGATGTTGTTTTGGTGCTGCAAAACAACCAAGAACAAGGAAATGTTCAAGAAGAGAATGATGGTGTCCTCACTCCTTGTTGGACCCAAGACATAATGCACTTCCTACACATAGGTCTATGCCCTCCAGAGATGAACAAAACAAAGAGAAGACACTTCAGATTGCAGGTTGTCCCATATGCACTTGTTGATGGCATTTTGTTCAAGAAAGATGAAAATGGAGTGTTGTTGAGATGTGTTGGAACAAATCAGATTAATAGAACATTGGAAGAGTTCCATGATGGGACAGCTGGAGGTCATTTTTCTCCAAGAGTGATAGCCCTCAAGATCATGAAGGCTGGCTATTATTGGCCCAAGGTATTCAGTGATTGTTATGCATGGATCAAGAGGTGCAAGAGTTGTGCTTTCTTCACAGCAAGGAAAGATTAGCTGCCCTTCCATTGCACCCAATCTCAGTTGACCAACCATTCATGCAATGGGGTTTGGAATTCATTGGAGTCATTAACCCAAACTCAAGCCAAGGGCACAAGTGGATTCTAACAGCCACAGATTACTTCACCAAATGGACGAGGCAAGTGGCACTTAAAGAAGCGAATGAATCTAGCATTCTAGACTTCTATGAGGGGATAGTAACCAGATTTGGTGTACCTACCACTATAATATCAGATAATGCCTTGGCATTCATAGGATCAAAGGTGACTGAATGGGCTGTCAAGAATGGGATTTATCTGAGCACTTCATCAAACTATTACCCTCAAGGTAATGGCCAAGCTGAGTCTACAAATAAGAATTTGTTAAGGATCATCAAGAGGACTCTTGATGAAAATCAGAGGACTTGGCATACTAAATTGAAATCAGCCTTATGGGCTGATAGGATAACTCCCAAGAGATCCACAGGTAATTCTCCATTCAAGCTTGTTTATGGAAGAGAGGAAATTTTGCCCATGTCACTTGAGTTGCCAACGTTGGAACTCATGAAGCAATTGGAGTTGTTGGAGTTTGAACCCATGGAGGTTAGATATGTAGAATTGATGGAGCTCCAAGAGATCAGAGAACATGCAGCCCATGCAATAGAGAAGGATCAAGTTTTGATCAAGAAAACCTTTGATAAGAAGGCCAAGGCTAGAACCTTCCAAGTTGGAAATCTAGTGTTGAAATGGGATGCAAACTAGAAAAGACAGAAGGCATTCAAATTTTGATGCCTTTTGGAGTGGCCCCTACATGGTCACAAAGTGTAAGAGCAGTAATGCATTCCAATTGTCTACATTGGATGGTGAAGAACTACAGATTCTAGTTAATGGAATCCATCTAAAACATTGCTACTAGAGGGGAATTCTCCACCTTGTATATATTAGCTTAGGTTTTCATTCCTCCAAGTGCTTGTGCACATTGTTTTGTTGTAGCTTAGTTTCTATTTCCCTAGGTGCTTTAGCACGAGCTTGTTGTCCCAAACATGTAGTTTTATAGGTCATGTTCTAGATCAAATGATGTTCCACTCTTTCATCTTCCTCCTTGTAATTTTCTAATCATTTGGGGTACCAAGTAGAGAATTTTATGACTCCATGCCCAATGGATTACTTTAGGCAACTGGTAACTTCATCCAACAGGTAGATGACCCCTCTGAGTCGCCAAAATTGTTATCCAAAATAAGCCCCTTGCTTATTTTTTGGCTAACTCCCTTCATTCCTTCCTTCCTTGTGTCTCAGTCAGAAATTTCTATCTTTCAGGCACTCAAAATGTTCTGGAAATGGTTTCATTGGATAGAGCATCTTCTCAGCTTTCCAGAATGGTAAAGTTTTCCTTCTAACTCCCTATATTTTTCAAGTTATGGCTCGGCAGAGTTTTGGAGGGAAATTTTCCCATGGGAGTTCCGCCGGCGAATTAGGATGCGCCACATGCCATCGGAATGGCGGGAGGCGGTAGAGATTTTGAAAATTTTCCAAGTATTGGGGGGTGCACAAAAGATTTTTTTGGCCCGCCCACCGACCAATAGGAGGAGGCCATGTGTCTATGGGGTCATTAGAGATTGGAGTGGCGAGAGGAAGTTGGAAAATTCCAAAGTTGGCGCGATGGGAAATTTTGGGGTGAAGGCCCACCAACGAAATCAAAACCGGTCACGTGTCCTCGAGGAGGTGGAGGTGCAGAGGAGAAATTTTCCTTTCACTAAATTATGGAAAATAGAGTGATGAAAACCCATCCCTAATGAACCGCACCAACCAGAAAAATATGCCACGTGTCCATGTGGTTGGCAAAACCATAAAGAGGGCCCGTAGGAGAAAGAGCTTGTTTAGGATCGAGCCAATGACAAGGTGCCATGTGTCCCATTCGGGAAATGGTCAGAGTCAAAGGAAAATTTGGGAGCATGCCAACGAAGGCAAGGCAAATAGGAACTCGCCACATGTTATCGTAACTTCGGGCCGGAGAATTTTGGGGAAATTTTCCCAAAGTCAAAAAGAGGGAAAATTTTAAATTTTAGGCCCACCAAGATTCAAATTTGCCCTAGTTTTTCCCTAAATCTTCAGAAGGGCATAAATTTTGATCCAGAGCTCGGATTTTCATGTTCTTGGTGTCATTGGAAAGCTGGTGAAATTATCTACATGATGGAGGGCTCAATTTTTGTTTTGGTAGGGTTTGGAGAGAGAAATTAAAAAATGCCTTTGTCACAGAAGGAGAGCAGAACTGATGTTTCAACCACCATTTTTAATGAAGTATGGCTCGCATTCTCTCCTAGCATGGTCAAAAACATTGGGAATGGAATTTTAAGGGAAACCATGTTGTTTTAATGCATTTTGGTCGGTGGTTGAAGCATCCTTCATGCTTTCCAACATTTTCTCCTTCCTGGGCTCAAATTTTCATTGTTAAAAGCCAGATTTGGCTCATTTTGAAAAAGTTGGACATTTTTGTGTTTTGTAGACTCCCTTCTTCACCCTGGAAAGTGATCTTGTGGAGTATCGACCTCTTTTTCAGACTCGCAACATGTTTTCTACCTCTCTGCTATTGTAATGCATGTATTTTTATATTGGAAATGACAATGCAAGCTCTGTGAATGAGTTTTAGTCCTCTTCTTGTGTTGTTTGATTCATTTCTAGTCTTTCATTACATTTTATTAGTTTGTGCATGATGTTTTATTGCATTTCTATAATCTGTGTCAATTTGCAGAAGTAAATGTTCACCACTCCTTTGGTGTATCACCTTGTTAGTCTTAGTTTTATTTCTTTTACATCTTTCATCTCTGTCCCCTTGGAATTTAGAGTAGGATTTTGAGTTTTAAACCTCTCGCAATATTCAAGCAATACATCTGATTAGAGGAGTTGAGGAACTAACCTCTAATCTGGAGATTCTTTTCCCATTTTGACAAGTCCCACACTTGGGGAAAAGATTCAATGTTGTGCAATCACACTAGATGTCCATTATCAAACTAGAAATCTGATAAACATCCAGGGGTGCTGCTGATTTGCACTAACAAAAACAAGTTCTTTATCTTCTCTCTTGCACCTAGGGTTTTATTTTTATCTAGCTTATTTCTTGTGTCAAATTTGTGCTTTATCATTAATTTATCATATATGACTATGTAATATTAGGAATTTACAAATTACATATTTGTTAAATCATTTGGTGAACTCGTCTCATTCGAACACTCTTGGGTCTTCATTTCATCACTTCTTTCATTTTTCTAGGATCCCGAAAATCATGAATATCTCTATCCATGATTTCTTATTAGACAATCCTGATTGTAGAGCTAAAATAATTACTCTCTTGGCTGATGCTTTGCATTCCTTCCACTACTCATCCAAACATAGTATATCATACATTCATAGATGCATTTTATCAACAACTTACTTTTCCATCTAATATCGTTGTTGATATTTCTATTTATAACAATGATCCTCCCCTATATATATCGGCTCACATCTAACATGGGTATTAAGCGGACTACAATTGATAATGGATCTAATCTCAATATTTGTACTTTATCACTTCTTAAGAAGATTGGTCATTCCTCAACATATGTTATCCCATCATCAATTTATTTCCATACATATGATTCTTATATGCATCCATATATAGGAACCATTATTTACCTATCACAATCAGGCCAAAAATTGTTCCTACGATGTTTTCTATAATCGATATCCTAGTTCAGTACAATTACTTACTTTGTAGGCCATGGATTCATGTCATGCAGGAAGTGCCTTCTACCATTCACTAGTTCATAAAATTCTTACATAAGGTATTTTACAATTATCACCGATCATAACCCGTTCAAATATTGTCACTTAGACTAGAACACCGCATTACCTACTCCAACTTTTTCTACCTCTATGCATCCCGTTGATGATCAACAACCCACGGACTATCCTGTGAACTTTTCTCCACTTAGAGGAATTATTTGTGCATTAAACATTGTCCTACTTGCATCATCGTCACCCCCTCTTGTTACTAATTCTATGGTAATTTTTTGGGGTTTTGTCCATACATCAACGTCATTCAACCCTCTTCATCTTCCCATGAACAATTTGCATCATTACGTCCTCCTTTTACATGCACTCTTTTCATGAATAACTCTTATTGGCACCACATTCCATTCGATCCTACTTGTTATGATACTATTTTTACATATGACAACTTGACTCATCTTAGATTCACAATAGATGATCTCCTCCCTCCACCTCATTCCCCTCATATTTATCATGGATATGTTCACATCATTACTACTTATGGCCTTCACATTTTTAACCTATCAATATTTCTTGCACATAATTCTCACACTTCTCCACTCACACTTGGGTAGTCTTGGCTTGACTACATTGGGGGAAATTTGGATCGTAATCATATTGATATCACATTTCCCATGCCTTTTGGTTGTGTTTCTATTTGTAATGATTCATTTCTTGGCTATTCAAAAATATTTCCGTTAGTATACACATGGTTTTCCACTACCACCTTTCACTGACAAATAATATGCAATGGGCATGTACAATCTATGCCACAATGGCCCTTTACGTGATCAACCTCATATTATTACTTACCAAGTCTTTGAAACTTATCCATTTACATGACCATGACAACGATGATCTCCTAGACGATGTTACTTGATTCTTTTCATCATAAGACACTTGGGGGTATAATACTATTATTCCCCCTCCTAGCATTATTAGGTGTCTCTCATTTCCACTCACATTTTGTTCTTCACATTTCTTATTTCCAAGCATCAACCTTACGCAACTTGATACATATATTGTGGGTAACTGCAACAAGTTATGGAGCCAAAAAGGGGTCATACTTGGACTTCATATTACAAATAACAATAAAATCTCAACTTGTAGAATTATTAGCAATACGTGCACTCAAAATTAAAAAAATATATACAAATATGAATCATAACATCCATAATCTAGTTTCTAAAATAGTAATATTTTTTAAAAACAAACAAGTTTAGCTATATTAAACACTTTAAATTCAATGACTTGGTATTTTTTTAAAAAAGCCTATAAGATTGTAGTCCATTTGCCCGCGATTTGAAAGACCAAAACTTGATTTTTTTCCTTTGGTGAAAATTTAGATGTTGTTGTTTATCTTAAGATAGATTTCATTTTTATTTGTTTTAGAAATAGTTTTTAAAGAAAATGAAGCACTTTCCATTTTCCCACCATAACTTCATAAAAAAATATCAAAATCAAATACTTTTTTTTGAACATGTATAGAATTTCACCACGGTTGGGATGGTATAGGTTTTATCACATTCTGACAAGTGAAACAAAAGTTGTAGTCTTAAACGTAGACATGAAAATTCATGGGAAAAAGTGTCTTAAAGACCTACTATTAGTAAAAAAATTATAAAATGATATTTATCATATTCTATTCACTTTAAAATCAATATTTCTATGAAGTTAACAGTCTCCCCTACACGATGGTACCATTTTTATGACATGTTTTTTATTTTTTGGCATGGTTCAAGTCTGCGGAAGAGAATAATTGATGTTTTTGGCCTTCCACATGCCATAATGACCTCCCAAAGCTTAGGTTCAGGAAAAACATGGATTTCATAAGCCTTGAGGGTCATATTTGATGATAGAGTTAGGAATGTGATCGCAGTTTATAAACCACAATTGTGGTTCTTAGAATCATATTTACATGAATACCAACATCCAATTCACCATGTGTTTTTATTCTCTGACCTGACTGTATAAATTTCTGTAAAATTCTTCCACCTTCTGCACTTTTTTTATCATCGGGAGCTATTTTTTTTAAGGTTCCTACATCATTTGGAGTTGTCTTACATTGATTGAATCATCATGGGAGATAAGAAATGAAGTTCAAAAAGGAAATCAACAAGTAAAAAAACACCAGAGGAATTAGAGGCAAAAAGATCACAAAATTCAGAGTGAATGCAGAAACTTTGTGAATCAAGAAGTGGTTCATCTTCAACCCCTACTATTGTAAGTGTAGACACCCTAATTTCACATCTGTCCTAAATCAATTGATTCCCCTTCCTCATTTCCTACAAAAATACACTTCAAATTAATCAAATATAATTTGATTAATTATCCATTTCAAAATCTAAAAAATAACCCAATCCTCACCACATGTCATTATTCTCCATGTTTTTCTACTATTGAATTAAAAATTCAAATTCAAATTCAAATCCTCACCCACCCTTCGTGGTCTCCACTCACCGAAAATTCTCCACTTATGAATTAAAAATATAATTCAAATCCTCACCCATTCTTCGTGGCCCCCACTCATCTAATCTTTCCCACATTTTCAAACCACTCACCTAATCTTGCCCACATTTTCAAACCACTCACTTAATCTTGCCCACATTTTCAAACCATGATTACTTAAATTACTCTAAGTTAATCACTCCCCCAGGCTATAAATACAACCTTACCCCTCCCCTCTAAGGACACGGAGAATAAGCTTGAATTCCCTATCTAAGTTCTTGCATCCTTTGAGAAAATAACATCCTTCTGCCTCATCCTAATGCCCAAATAGCCTCATAATCCTTTTTCCCATCTGGTGCAAAGTAAGAGGATCATTGCAGGAAGGCATTGCTCCATCTTGAAGAAAAGTACCTATATATCACACAATCAGGGCTCAATCCAACTTTCCTAGCCCATTCTGAGGTTTGCTACGGAACATGAAGGAAGAGGTAATATTGTTGGTATTTTACTTCCTTGTTAGTAGTGTATTTTTCCTAGCTTACATTTTGGCACGCCCGATGGGACTTTTGATCTATTACCATTAATTTCCCAATTAGTGGTTTTATTTATTCTTTGTTTATTATTTTTCGTTTTTATTTCCTTTTATGTTCCTTATGGCCTTCTTTGGTTAAATTCCATGCTTTGGGTAGTGTTTTTGTTGTGTGGTGTCTTGTGGTGTATCTGCAGGTTATAACAATAATGAAACTATGACGCTCATCATGTCTTTGATCTCCTCGGTGCTTGGTGTTTAGTTCCCAGTTCTAATTTTTCTATTCACTCGTAATCTATAGAAACACATGAACTAGTCATTAGTTTATCATCTTACTGTCATGGGACAACCAATCCGAAAAATGCATTTATTTATTTACTTTTGCTAAAATAACTGCTTTGTAGGAAGTTAATCATTTTTTTCTTTTATTTTAGTCAATCATTTTGTGATCTAACTCTTTATTTCTGTTTATTGTTCTTTTTTAACCTTGCTGTCAAAATTTTAGCTCTTCAGGTGAAGTACAAAAGTCAGAAAATAAAAAAAACTAGCTCCTGGATGTTTTTCTCACGTTTAAAATTTTCATTCAGAGTGCTACCATAGCCCATCTTCCGGAAGCCATAACTTTTGCTCCCAACTCGGAATGACTTCATTTTTTTAACGGAAAGATATCAAAAATATCTATGCAATGGAAAATTAATTTTTGATTTAGACTTATAAAAATGTTTGGTTTCATTTCTTCTAACACCTGTCTTTTTAACAAAAAACAATAAAATTATAGTTTTTTTAATTTCATGTAACAACCTCACATGTATGCTC
Organism: Taxus wallichiana var. yunnanensis; assembly: GCA_018340775.1. Classification (NCBI taxonomy): domain Eukaryota; kingdom Viridiplantae; phylum Streptophyta; class Pinopsida; order Cupressales; family Taxaceae; genus Taxus; species Taxus wallichiana. The sequence continues at coordinate 588,584,542 of CM031238.1, read as the reverse complement.
TTTCCTCGCACTTCAAAAGTGATCTTGGAAATTAGAAACGTGAGGCCACCTGGGCTCTACAAAATATTTTTTTAATTTTTAATTTTTTGCCTTACATTTCAATTTTCCACAACAACACTTCTAGGTAACGTTTTCACACTCTTCTAATTCCGCCGCCAATTCCTCTCCACAACCTACGCCATCATTTAATATTTTCAAACAATTAGAGAAGTCTCACCACACAAATTTCAATCATGTAATTACTTAATTCTTCTCTCGCACTACACCGCATCCTTATGCAAACATTGAATACGCTTGTGTCCCTAAGACATCAATTCACAACAATTCTAGGATTTAATTACACATCTTACAGTCCTCAATCCTATTTTATCTTTTGGTCCCACCGAACCGCTTAATCCCAATGTCGCTAATAATCATTCTTTATATGTTGAGGGTTATGTAACTCATCGTAAAATCAAGCACGTCTTAATCGACAATGGATCAACATTGAATATTTGTTCCATGAAACTTTTACGTTGTCTAGGTTACATTGAAAATGATTTACAAAACAATATCATAACCATTCATGGGGTATGATAATAATGAAATAAATTCTGAAGGCATAATCATGTTGCCTCTCCAAGTTGGACCCATCACTTTAGACACGGTCTGTCATGTGGTAGATGTAGAAGTTGCATATAACATTCTCATCATCCGACCATGGATTCATGCCATGAAAGCCGTCCCATCAACATTCTACCAATGCATTAAGTTTCTTCATTTGGATAAGGAATTTACATTACGTGCAGATCCCCAACCTTTTGAGTATTGTAGATTCCTCAAAGGATGGTATCGACATGATCACTATTGTCCATCAATAGATAAATATGCTCCACCTCGCATAATCCCTAACGAAACATGCATTGATCTGATACACTCCCCTAACAATGATCTCGAAACCATCATCTCATAACTAAAACATATTTTCCAATCCATTATCATTCGCTAGTCAACCACCTTCCACCAATCCTCCACCCACTAATCAATCATCTTCTTCCACTAATCAAGCTTCTTCTTCCAAAGAATTATTATTCTTCCACCACACATCTTCTTCTTCACCTAGCCAATCTTCTTCATCCAACCACACCTCTTCTATTAAGATACCCTCCTCATGTGAATAACCAAAATTCATCCTTCAATCCACCCCCTTCTTCTTATAATCCATTCTCTTCATCTTTTAAGACTACCAAACTAACTTCCCCACACATGAGGTACCTATTGGTCCCTCATCTCACACATTTAAAATCATTGACATGGGATGCGGTCAATATCAATTTCAAAAGATTGTAGACTCTTTTTATATCACCAAATCCCCACATAGCTACGACAAACCTAACGCTCCAAATTTAAGAATCCATCCCACTTACCAAATGGGACAGTTAGTTTGGAAAAATTTTGGTTATCTTGACAACGAACATATTCCAAGTTCTTCAGGATCTTGGTTATATAATGATGACTTTACTCCATGTTATGAGTCCCCTTAATTTACCAAAGCTCACCGAATAATGAAAAACATGCGATGGAAGGGTAAAGGACTCGATCCAAATGAACAAGGTTGTTTAGACCCGATAAATTACACACAACATCATGGTAAACATGGTCTAGGTTTCAAGGTGTTTGATGTTTCTCCCATAATAATTTCAAGTGATAATGATGACACCAGTTTTGATAATGACATCAGGTCTCCATGTAGTCTTTTTGAGGACCTCACTGAAACACATCTTTCCTTTAAACATTTATCTATTAATGTCATCAATTTTGAGCCTACACATCCGAGTCTCATAGACCATGGCCAACCACATCATGCAGCCATGGACATGTTTCAAAATGATGAAGCCATCGAATAATTCCTTGGAACTCGTGACCAAATCCCTACTTCCGACCATAGAAAAGGATTTGAAATAAATCTAAATGAATCGGCCTATTTTGGTGAAGAGATAAATATTTAGGTCCTTCACCCTCGAAAATTTGGATCAAAAGCGCAAACAAAGGATTTCTCATAGTCAAAACCTCACCGCTACCCTATCCAAAAACATGTCAACAAAAGTTCCAACAAACAACCGACACCGATGACCTACATAAACCATTAGCATCGTTCTCTCTCGAAAAGGATACATCTAAAATGCTTGTAGAAGAAACAAAAGAAATAAACATTGACACCACCGAACAACCAAAATTTTTACAACTTGGCATTAGTTTGTCTTACCAAGAGAATGCATGGAATTCACAACACTCCTTATTGAATTCCAAGATATATTTGCATGGACATATAAGGACATACTGAGGCCTGACCCATATCTTGTAGTACACCATCTTATGGTACATCCGGATGTAAAATCAGAAAGCAAAAACTACGCAAAATGCATCCCCAAGTTGCATTGTTTATCAAAGTTAACTCGAGAAACTCTTGGAAGCTGACTTTATCAAACCTATTGATTATTCGGAATGGATATCTAATATAGTCCCATTTCCAAGAAAACTCTCAAGATCGAATATGCACAGACTTCCATGACATCAACAAGGCTTGCCCCAAAGATGGCTTTCCCTTACCAAATATAGACATGATTGTTGATTCTACGACAGGTCATGAAATGCTCTCCTTAATGGATGGATTCTTTGGTTACAATCAAATACGTATTGTTGAAGGGGATCAACATAAAATGACATTTACTACACCATGGGGCACCTTTTGTTATAAGGTCATGCCTTTCGCTTGAAAAATGCTTTGGTGCCACCTATCAACGAGCAATGATTGTCATCTTCCATGACATGTTACATGATATCATGGAAGATTATGTTGATGATATATTAGCAAAATATAAAACACGAATAGGGCATCCAAGTGTGTTGAGACACATTTTTGATAGATTACGTGAGTATAAGGTTCATCTTAACCCAAAGAAATGTGTGTTCGGAGTAACCTCTGGTAAATTATTAGGGTTTATTGTCTCATGAAGAGGCATAGAAGTGGATCTTGCCAAAGTCAAAGCCATTATGGAAATGCCTCCTCCTCAAAACCTAAAACAATTACACAATCTTCAGGGAAAGATACAATCTATTCGGCATTTCATATCATAGTTGGCTGACAAGTGCCATCACTTTAATCAATTACTCAAGAAATATGCACACTTTCACTAGAACCACGATTGCCAAGACTCTTTTGCTAAGTTAAAAGAATACCTCTCTATTCCACCTATTCTTATGTCACCCATTGTCGATAAACCCATTTTTCTTTATACATCTGCCACTGAACATGCCATAGAGCTCTACTAGCACAACATAATGATCAAGGAAAAGAACAGGCTATATATTACCTTAGTCGAACACTTATTGAGCACAAAGTATGTTATTCCCAAATCAAAAAGTATGCTTAGCGGTGGCCGCTTTTGCAATCCATAAGTTACGTTATTACTTGCTCAATCACACAACTAAGTTGATTGCCAAAATTGATCCTCTCAAGTATTTGTTGTCTAGACCCATTCTCACGGAAGAATGTCTAGTTGGGTCATATTACTTAGTAAATTCGATGTCGAATTTGTTTCATGAAAACAATTAAAGGACAATCCCTTACACGACCAACTTGTTGAGGCACCCCTTCCCGGCACATAACCACTTCAGCTTCTCTTTTCTGATGAAGATATTCTACACAAACATCGCGCCAGCTTGGACTCTATTTTTTATGGATCTTGTAATCTCCATATTTTTTTTCTTATCACACCTAGCAAACATGTTATCCCCAAATCATTTTTCTTAGCATTCCCATGTACCAACAATATCACGAATATGAAGCTCTCATCGCAGATTAAAACTGGCTATATCTTGGAATCTTACATAATTAGTTGTATTTGGTGATTTTTTACTTATCATCAAGCAAGTTACCGATGAATACCACGTCAATGATGAAAAAATTATCCCATATAAATGCATGGTGGATAGTCTTCGAAGCTATTTTTGATTAATTAACTTTGATCAAATTCCCAAAATTAAGTAATAAATTTGCCGATGCTATGGCAACCGTCGGATCCCTATTATAAATCGCATCTAGTCAACCCCAGGCACATTTTATCGTCAAACATCTCTTAATGCCTACCTATGATCTTCCTGAAAACACTATGGTATGTGAGATCATGGGTCCGAATAACCCTTGGTACCATGATCTTTATACCTTCATTCGTGATAAAACATTTCCTACCGACATGAAACCAATGCATAAACATGCTTTAGCACAACGTGCTTCTCATTACACCATTTTAGTAGAAACTCTTTATAAACGAGGATATGATGGCACCCTACTTCGATGTCTTAATCAGGAAGAATCCTTGAGTGTCTTAGCTGAAGTCCATTCTGGTATTTGTGGAGCACACACAAATGGTATCGCCTTAGCCAAGAAAATCCTGCGAGTTGGATATTATTGGCCCACCATGGAAAGTGACGCATGTCATTTTGTCAAACATTGTCAAGCATGTCAAAAGCATGGAAATCTTATCCACGCACCTTCCCAAGCATTACAATCGATAACCACACCATGGCCCTTCTCTCAATGGGGACTTGACCTCATTGGTAAAATCAGACCAACATCATCCGATGGACATAAGTTCATCATTACCGCTACCGATTACTTCACTAAATGGGTAGAAGCTATGCCTCTCACTTATGTTACTAGTAGCCAAATATCGAAATTCATTTTTAATAATCTCATCTATCGATTTGGTATTCCATCTGCTCTGGTCATGCAGATAATGGAAAATCATTTAAAAACCAGGATGTAAAATACCTAGCTAAATGTTTTCACATCAAACTTAAATGGTCCACTCCATACTACCCTTAGGGCGATGGTCAAGCAGAAGCAACCAATAAGACCTTAAAATCCATCATGGAAAAATTGTCAACACCCATGGACGTAATTGGTATACTCAAATTTACCCCACTCTTTGGGCTTACCGTACATCTTACCGCACGTCTCTTTGAAGCCACCCCATTTTCCCTTGTTTATGGTTATGAATCCATTTTACCTATTAAGATAGAACTCCCATCCTTGAGGATATCCCTTAAAGATGTAATTAATGAGGATGAATACCGACAGTCATATCTTCAAGAGCTTGAGCTTCTCGATGAAAAATGACTTAATGCTCTCAATCATCTTCAAGTCTATCAAAACCGACTGCAACGCAGTTATCATAAAAAGGTAAGACCTAGAGAATTCAAATTGGTGATCTCGTTTTAAAATAAAATCAAAAGAATACCACTAAAGAACTAGAAAAATAAGAAAAATTTGAGCCTAATTGGTTAGGACCCTATGTAATCACAACTAAATTTGGCTCTGGAGCCTATAAATTGGCCACTGAAGATGGTCAAGATCTTGATGAACCAATGAATGCAGTTCATTTAAAGAAATTTTATCCTTGAGATGTTTACTATTATGGGATACAACGTGTACATTGTTCCTTTTGTCTTGCTTATCTCCGAATAATTTAAATTTATTCATTTCCATTGGTAGATATTTTCTTTATCAAAATCACATCTTTATATTTATCACCATGAGATAAGTGCTACTATAAATCCTATTAAGTTTGTGAGTGTCATAATTCTTCCATTTTCAGTCACTTTCGTCTATGGTCATACCTAAAAGCTTACCGATGGTGATATATTCCCTCAAAGACATTCTCTCTTTCATAACAAATCTCTAAACTTTGTTACCCGAGTTCGTTTGGTCATCCATCTTAGTCTTCGGTGTTGAACCCTTGTGTCCTACTAGTCATGTGGGGTTAGATTGGGGGAAGACATTTCTTCCCAAATACAAAGCACTATTGTAAAAAATCCATCAATTCAATAACTTATGAATAATTCATTATCACATCTTTCGTCCTTCATAGTCTTTGGTGTTGAGCCCACACTTCTTACTAGTAGTGTGAGACTGGGAATGGAGGAAGGTTCCCTTACTCGTCTACATCTTATCTTCGGTGATAAACCCTTGCCTCTTACAAGTGGCATGGGGAAAAGTGTAGAGGGTCATTCTCATAAAAGCATAAAAACATTGCAAAATATTTAAAAAACAAAACAAAACAAAGACAAAAAGAGAATTCACTCGCTTATATTTTGCCTTTGGTGATGAGCCCTTGCTTCTCACTAGTAGCATGGGGCAAGGCATAGGGAGTCATTTCAAAAATAAAAAATCTTACAGTGCTTGTAAATTATAAAATTCCCAAAGAAGTAATTTAGATGCCTAAGTGAAGAGAGAACTATCCCTTCACCTCATATCTTACCAATCAGCAGGCCACATAATTGTCTAAGTCTAGCACGTGACTCATAAAGTGAAAGCCATTTTTGAAACTAGTTCAGTACCGTTATGAAGAATGGAGTCACAATTTCCCAAAGGGATTGTTGTTAGCATTTGTCTCTATATTCATTATCTACCTCCTACGTCCTTCTTGATTCTTGGTGATGAGCCCACACATCTTACTAGTTGTGTGGAGTCAAGAATAGAGCTGAAATTCTTTTCATCATATCATCATCACCATATCCTGCCAATGGAAAGAGAATTTATGTTATTCTGAGCATAAGTTACAACACGGAACACGGTACATACGGATAATATCTTGGTTTATCGCCTCTCAAAAATAAGTCTGCACTCTGGTCCATAAATTGCTAATCACAGTGTAAAAATCTACAAACAGTGTGAAAATAGTCAAAAATCTAAAAACAATGTAAAAATCTAAAAATCTAAAAATATTTGAAAATTGTCAAAAACCTAAAAACATTAGAAACAATCATCAAAAATCTAACAAAAAAATTAGAACTCGTTAAAAATCTAAAAACATTAAAACACTCGTCAAAAATCCAAAAACATTAGACAGAATCATCAAAAATCCAAAACCATTAGCAAGAATCGTCAAAATCCAAAAAAATTGAAAATCATCAAAAAGTCAAAAACATTTGAAAATTGTTAAAAATCTAAAAAGCACTAGAAAATAAAATAATATATATATATATATAATTAAAAAAATCCACAAAATTGTAAAAACTCTAAAAGAACCAACACAATTTAACCTTTGAACTATTATCCCCAATGAATGATCCAATCACCTTATGACTACCAAACTCAAGCCACTTCTCCTCACGTGAATCCTTGCTTGGGAAAATCCAGCTCTCATTGTTTCCTTGTTTGAGGACAATGACCCAATACTTTACTATGTCCTCGTGCCCCTGGCTGGGGCACATCCAATCAATCCCCACTTTGTGGAACACGTTAGGGACATGTTTATTGGTTCTTGTGTTACATTATTAGTTATAAATTAGTAATTGCTTTCTTGTATCTTGATATATTACAGGGGGCATCTTGATTTTATGCATCCTAGTGTTCTCTCTAATATTCTTATGTTATCTGATTGTATGTCGTATTGGGGCATCATACTTTCTTGATGGCCTCTGTCTATGCTCTCTTCCATTTGCATATCATACTGGGGCATCAAACCTTTTTGATGGCCCCTGTCTATGCTATCACACATATTACGCCTAGTCATCTTGATCTTTTATATCACAATACATCCTGTTATGTGCTATATTAAAATTAAGATGTTTTTCGTCACGTGAGTATCTTCCTACATGATCAACATCTTACTTTACACCCCATCCATTCACCCATACTAATACATTCCCCAGTTTGGGAATCCTACTTGATCACCGTTATTGCAGTTTGTGAATCCTACTTGATGATCTTTCTCAAGTAGCATTCACTATCCAGTAGCTCCTCCTCCCCCACCATGCTCACCATGTATTTGATCCATTCATCCTCGCTCCTCATTTTTACTCCTCCGCCACTTATCCCCATATTACCCTTCTCACCATTCATGTCCCCTCTCACCCATTTGTATTCTTTCCTTTCACCCTTTTGCTTCCCGCTTGACAATCTTACTTAATAACCCCTTCTCTATGAGATATTCGGTGGAGGTTTACTCTCTCCTAAGATCTTCCCACCGTAAAAGATTCTTCACCACCTCCCCTCTCATCACACAACAATCACCACCAAACGGATCTTCCCATTCCACCTCTTCTACTTCTCATTCTCGCATCATTACTCTCACCACGCAGGCATCCCAATTAAGGATTCCCCTCACACTCTCTGCCCTCCACTACATATATTCCTTCATCCATTCATGTTACACTCCTTTGTTTCCTTTCTTTCTTGTTATCACCTCATCTCATATCATATACCACTCAAGCATACCTCACTCACTCTTTTCTCATCCTTCCCCAAACCCGTCTTATGCCTGGTCATCCTACTTACATGCTCTCGTAGTATGGAAAATTCACTTGAGGGTTCCCCTTCAGTCCATTTTTCATACCCTATTCCCACCAACTCTATCATCATTCTTCTTCTTCTTCAGCTTGGTGATCTTACTTAACCATTCTGTCGCATGGCAATCTTACTTAAGACTTCCACTTAAGGTTGATCTGCCCTATGGCCTTCCCCCATCCCATCATATTTCCCCCATCTTATTTCTCCCGCCTCTTGTCACGATCATCTTCTTCAACCTACCATTCCACCCATGTCCCCAATATCATCTTGTCTTTCTCCTTGCATATCATCCTTGTCGTTTATGATGATCATACAAAACCTCTCTGTAGCATGACGATCTTACTTAAGAGATTCTCGTTAAGAATGACATGTCATCTTACACTCACCCATAACTCTACAAACTCACCATCCATATTTCCTCTTCATTCCCCATCATCACATCTTTTTACCACCACTATCACCCTCCTCTCGCTGCAAATCTCACTTAAGAGTCTCTCTTAGGATGATCTATCTCCTTGCCTTTCCCCATCGCTTTGCACACCCTTCACCCTTCATTTTTCTCGGCATTCCCCATTATCACATCCTTTCACCTACTTTTCGATTCTCGAAACACCACTTATCACTTAACCACTTGTCATCTCCAGTTTTGCTCACTTGGCACTCTTACTTAACCACTTCCGTCACATGATAATCTTATGTCGTGGTCCTCCTACACTTAACTTGTCATCATGAACTTCTTCCCGCCTCATTCTTCATTCACTTTGTTGATCGCTTCTTCCACCCGTATCTCCTACTACCCACTTTTTTCTCCTACTATTATCCTTTCTTCACATATCCTCTTACAAAATACATCTAATCTCTTCCACCTACAATCACGTTCTTTTCCCCATTTTCCCCTTCTTGATCCATCATCCTTCATATTATTTCTTCCCATTATTTTCATGTCTTCGTTCTTCATCCTCACCTTGTTCATCCTCATAACCCGCATCCTCTCCTTGCTTTCACCTAGTCCCAACTCATCCCTCCATTTTTTTACTCTTTCCACTTCATCTTCTCAAATTCCCCCACATTTATACCCACACACGCATTCACCATTATTGTTCACATTCCTCTTTCATTCTTTCATCATCATCTTCTATTCCCGCACTAATAATTGTAAATGGGCTTTCCTAAAAATCATTAATCTTCATTCCACACGACCTCATTCACTCCCTTGAACATTCTAGAGTTTCCCTTCATTCCTTTCCTCCTCTAAGCCCACCACTCATTGTAAAAGGGATTTCCCTAACGTCCCTTTGTTGGTATTACCCTTTCTAATCCTCATTAACTTTCTTCTTTTCTTCATTTTTTCTCTCACCCTTCCCCACCACTCATTGTAAAGGGGATTTCCCTAACGTCCCCTCATTAACATTTCCTCTTCTATCCCCCATTCTCTTTTCTTTCCTATTCTTTTCCCTTAATCCCACCATTTCTTGTCACTTCTTACCCATCTCTCCATCTTCTCTTCGCCCTCTTCAATATCTTTACTATACATTCATCATACATCCTTTTTCTATTTTCTCGTCATCCTAGTATCTTCATTTCATGCATCTCCACATCTTTTCCAATCGATGGCATTCCTCCCCTCTTTCTTCTCTGAACATTCCTTAAACTATTCCCTTTCCACTTATTACCCCCTTTTTGTATTCCCTTCCTTCTACATCATTTTCTTTTTTATCTTCTTCTCTCTCCCACCCCTCATCTTATTTCCCTTCCTCAGTATCGTCTTCTTCCTCTTTTTTCCATCACGTTTCCTCCTTACTTCCCCATCGATAACCTAGTTTTTAGTGTTGTCCTATCTTTTTTATCATACCACCCTCCACATGCATCTCCATACAATTTGTTCCATATTCTTTTCCTTGGTCTTCCTCGCAATGACACGATTCCTTCAATCTTCTCCTTGTATTCGTTCTATCTTCCTTTCCTCTCCCCTAATTTTCATGTTTCTTTTGACCACTTCTCCTTTTCTCTACCACCCCTACCTTTTCGTTCATTCTGTATATGTTTCTCTTCTTTTCTCTCCTCTTTTTCACACTTTCCTCGCCCCTCATAGTTTCTTTTTTTCTCCGTTCTACTTCTTCTTTCATCCTCTTTCCATTTTCCTCCATTTCACCCCCTACTCCCACCTCGTTTTCTCCTTCTTATTTATCCTTTCCCATTTCGTGCTTTTTTCAGCTCTATCATTTATTTCACTTTCACGCATCCTCTTTACTATCTCTTTGCTTCCTTCATTTTGCGCATCTCTCTATTTCATCCCTTCACCCTCTCCTCTGTCATTTTCATGTTTTTGCCTTGTTTGTCCTTCATCATTCCCTTCTTCCCCTATCATCACTCTCTCTTATTTCTACCTCTTTCATTCCTTTTTTTCCCTCCCCTATCTCCCTTACTCTTCTCGTAATCAACCCCCAATCCTATCCATTCCCTTTTCTCTTTCCCACACACCCTCACACCTAGCATTCAAGGCCGATTGAATCCTTTCTCCATTTACGTCGTGCGGTCATTCTAGTCTCTTCCACTCCATTATCGTCCTCTTCTCCGTATAATTCATTTCTCTTCTTTTCGAGAGTTCTATCGTATATTCCATTCTCATCTACTCATCTCAAGGGGGCATCATCACCTCTATCCATAATCACATATTCTCATGACATTTTTGTCTTGGAGGATACTTATGACATCCGCCACTCACCACTTTCTATTCTCCCCAACAAACATTCGCTCTACCTTTTGCCTAAAAAAAGTAAATTTAATTCTTCCCCCATCTGCTACTTTCTTTGAAAGGATACTACTTTCATAGTACCCTTCCAAAGAGGGGAAAATGTAGACACCATAATTTCACATCTGTCCTAAATCAATTAATTCCCCTTCCTCATTTCCTACAAAATACACTTTTAATTAATCAAATATAATTTTATTAATTATCCATTTCAAAATCTAAAAAATAACTCAATCCTCGCCACATGTCATTATTCTCCATGTTTTTCTACTATTGAATTAAAAATTCAAATTCAAATTCAAATCCTCACCCACCCTTCGTGGTCCCCACTCACCTAAAATCCTCCACTTATGAATTAAAAATATAATTCAAATCCTCACCCATTCTTCATGGCCCCCACTCATCTAATCTTGCCTAGATTTTCAAACCACTCACATAATCTTGCCCACATTTTCAAACCACTCACTTAATCTTGCCCACATTTTCAAACCATGATTACTTAAATTACTCTAATTTAATCACTCTCCTAAGATATAAATACAACCTTACCCCTCCCTTCTAAGGACACGAGAGAATAAGTTTGAATCTCCTATCTAAGTTATTGCATCATTTGAGAAAAGAACATCCTTCGCCTCGTCCTAATGCCCAAATAGCCTCATAATCCTTTTTCCCATTTGGTGCAAAGTAAGAGGATCATTGTTGTAGGAAGGCATTGCTCTGCGTCTTGAAGAAAAGCACCTACATATCACACAATCGGGTTCAATCCAAGTTTCCTAGCCCATTATGAGGTTTGCTACTGAAATGTGAAGGAGGAGGTAATATTGTTGCTATTTTACTTCCTTGTTAGTAGTGTATTTTTCCTAGCTTACAAGAAGAAATGAGGAACCATGTAATGTTTTTACTTTAATGTTAAAGATGAATTAAATACTCCCGATGAATTAAATACTCGTGATGTAGTTGATGTTGAAATTGAAGGAGACAATGAAAATGTGAATTAGGAAATTCATTTTGAAACCGTAGATAACCAAAATTTGGCAAAAACACCTCTTAGGATTTTACGAAAGATACCTAATCATTTTATTGAAATTAATGAGAACATTTTGAAACCAATGTCTGACAAACTTTCTGAACAAAAAATCAAAAGAAAAGCCACTGAAATTTGGGATAATCATTTTGAAATTTTAAATGATTCCCAAATATGTCGATTATTGGTCAATTTGTTGAAATTTAATAAAATGAGACCTACATTAAACACCTTAGAATTGACAACATCTAATGTACATGGTCAAACCTCTCGTAATTGTTGAAAACCCACAATATCTAATATACGTGGTCAAACCTCTTTGCACATGTTGAAAACCTACATGATACATATCACAATGTTGGTGTCGAGAGATGAACAAGGGATAGTAATGTCGCGGTGTCGTGTATTTGTTACTAGTGTTGTAAGTGAATCAACAAAAAACAATGTTTGATTAGGAAAACAATCAATGTTGAAAGTTAATAAAAAATTCTAATGAAAGTAATTGAAAGGTGTAATATTATTCAATCACCCAATAACACTAATTTTTGGGCATTTTTGCTAGAGCACAACGTAAAGACAAAGATATATCTAATGTTATAAGATAAGTTGTTTAATTTTGGCATGGTAACACTAGAGTTTCACCTAATATAGGAGATGTTCTAAAATAAAGATTTGGTTCTACTAATCGGGTAAGTGCACTAAGTTGAGGGCCAAAAGGGGGTCTTAAGTGGATGCATTTTTCTGAAGAAAAAAAAAATTCAACTTGTCTTTTTTTCAAAATAGTTACACTCAAAATTGGAAGATGTTGTAGAAATATGAATAGTAGCATTTTGAGTCTAGTTTCTAAGATATTAAATTTTATTGAAAACACATAAGTTTAAGTGGTCCAAACAACTAAAACCCCAACAGATGCTCCTGTTTTGTTTAAAAACATAATAGAGTGACTTTCGTGACCCCCACCATTTAGTATTTTTGAAAACTCTTTGGTAGAAAGATAACTAGGAGCATCTAGTTTGGGCTCCATTTTTTAAAAGTTTTTTTAGCAAATATTTTTTTATTTATGATTTTTTTAGTACAAAAATTTTATGTTTTGAAAAATAACGGAGCTCCGACCGTGCCCCCTAACTTTCTCAAAAATATTGGAAATTAGATTTTTTTTTTTTTTTGAATATATATATAATTATGCCTAGTTTGGGCTAGTATAATTTTTTTTTAATTTTGATCACCAAAAAAAGATACACCATGAAAGATAGACATATTTACACTTCAAAAAATATCTATAAAAAGACATAGTTAGAAAATAAATAATATGGATACCTTATATTAGTAAAAAAAATTAGAAAATTATATTTTAAGAAAGAAGAGACTCTGCTCTACATCGTGGTATAATTTTTAAAAAATGGATCGATTGTTTTATTTTGATTTCTCATAGAGGAAGTGTCATTTTTACATTTTCTTGTAAAAACTCGTTGTTTGTTGTGTTTGTGCAGGTCCATGCCTCAAGCTTGGGGATCCAAACTAGATCCCAAGCCTTGAGGCATGGCTTGGGAAAAGAGAAAACAAAAAACGCGTATGTGTTTTGCTTTGTTTTTTATCTTGTGGCCCCCAACGTCCCTTTCATCTCTTTCACGGGAATTTCTGCAAACATTATGTTTTGTCTGCAATATTCTCTACATTCTTGCATGATTTTTTAGTATTTCATTTTGTCCCCTACCCCACTAGTTGATTTTTTCTAATCATGGGCGATAAACATCGAGCTAAGGACAAGAGGAAAGTAAAGAATAAAACACCGGAGCAATTGGAAGAGAAGAGAATAAAGAAATTGAAGAGAATGCAAAAACTTCGAGTAGGGCAAGGTACATCCGCTATATCAAATGTAGCTAATGTATTAGAAAATTGGGATGAAATACATAATGAAAATGTAGAGAATAATGATTTTGCAATGAATAATGATATTGAATTGAATGATAATGTTGGTATGGATGAAGAAATTGATATGAATCTAATTGTTGAACCCTTACTTGAGAATCTAAATGTTAACCCCGAAATTTGTATGAAAACACTGAATGAAGAAAGTAACCTTGTAAACGAATCTTCACCTCTAAGAACACCTCCTTCCATTTCGCGAAGAAAACCAATTCACTTAATTGAAATTGATGAAAACATTATAAAACCAATGCCTAACAAAATGTCTGAAAGAAATGTGAGAAGAAAAGCAAGTGGAATTTGGGATAATTACTTTGAGAATTTAAATGATGCACAAAGATGTAAATTATTTGTTTCATTGATGAAGTTAATTAATATGAGACCTATAATGAAGACCCTGGGATTAAGAACATCTAATGTTATTGATCAAAATGCGTCAATTGTTGAAAACATACATAAAGCATACCAAGTTGTAGGTGGAAAAAGACACACCAAAGATAGTAATGCTACACGACGTGCACTAACTAATTGTATAATAAGTGATAAAACAGTTAATAAATACTTGATTAGAAAAATAAGCAGTGCTTTTAAGCTAAACAGAAAAACACGAACGAAAGCAATAGAGAGACGTAAACATCTTGAGTCTATCAATAACACTTTAAGATTATTGGGCTTTCTCTAGTAGACTTCCATGAAAAGACAAGAATACATATGATATTCTATAAGAATTAATTGTAAAATTTTGGAATGAGAACACAAGGGTGTCACCGAATAGAAGAGATACGGTAAAAAGAAGAATAGGTTCTCGTAATCATGAATCATGTGTAAAACATTTCTTAGATATGAATCAAACATAAATGTTCTCTAAGTTTAAAAATGAAAATCCACAAATTAACATTAGCCAAAGATTCTTTGAAATGAACAAACCCTTTTATGTGAAAATCAATCACTCATGTACCACTTGTTGTTGCAGGCATCATGTTGAATTTTCAATGCATTATGATGTTTTTTTCAAATACATTGTGTTTTGCATACATCGACATCATGTTGCGGGAGTGTGGAATAAATGTCCAAAAAATCTTCAAGGAATTTATTTCAAAATATTTTTGAAAAATCAACAAGACAATTTTTTTATAACAAAGCATGTTTGGATGGAATGTGTAATGTATGCGATGGCTTGCCAAATTTGAAAAGTTGTATCCATGAGGAGAGTACATCTTCAATAGGAAAAGAATTGGTTGATTTCACCAAATATAAATCGTTGGCATATCAATTAAAAGATGGAAAAGAATCTAAGAGGGGTGAGCTTGTTACAAACAATTACATGTATCGAATATATGGTCACATTCAGAGAGGAATTTTTTATGAGTATGAAAGGTACACACATAGAGCTTGATGGTTGGATGAACAATTCAAGTTAAGCAAGGACACATTCCCACTTGGTACTATTGTTTTAATAGTTGACTTCACAAAGAATTACACATTGTAGCCACAAATGGAGGTTCAATCTCAATATTATAACTCAGTGCAAGTTTCTATTTTCATGCATATAACATTCATGCACTCTCCAAAGCACTTGAGCAAGATAGAAAAATATTGAGAGAGTATCATTTCTACATCAGTGATGATCGGACACATTCTACAAAATATGTACAAGGGTGTTTCCAGGTGTTTTATGTAAACTTGAATGAGAGGAACATTAGTTTCGATCAACATTACATTTGGTTGGACAACTGCACATCACAATTCAAGAATGCACGATGTTTTATTGGTTAAGCATGATGCACAAAGAAACAAATGTACAACATATCTGGAGTTTTAATAAGGTAGGGCATGGAAAAGGAGAGCATGATGGTGCAAGAGCATGTGTGAAAAGAGCACTTACAAGAGAAGAGTTGAAGTTCAAGGATGGTGCTAAATTTACATATGTAAAAAGTATTATTGATTGGTGTGTCAAGAATATGGGCCATGAATCTCAAGAGAGATCAACGGTTTGTAGATATTTTTGGTTGATAGAGCAACAACATCTGACAAACTTTGAAGATTGTATGACAGTTGTAGGATCAAGTGATATGCACTCATTTTGTAGTTCAGATGTAAATGCTTGGACTATTTATACTAGGTGCATGACATGTTTTTGTATATCATGCATTAATTTTATGTGGAATGAATGTGAGTCATAGTAGTGGGTGGATGAATGGACTTGTAGACCTCTAATTCCACTCGACACACATCAAGTTCCATGAGCATTACAACTTGTAGGGTCTTTAGATCCAATGACAACATCACCTAACTTTGACCAAGTCTCTGATTTAGTACAAGGTACATACATTTATGTACATGCCATGTTTTAGATTTATAAATTATTAAATGGTCAACTCTTAAAGTATTTATAACTTAATTGAATAGCTTTACTTTGTGATACATAGGACACGTTTTTGCGGTTATTGCGATGAGAATTTAACGAAGAGGGATAAACTACTTCTTATCTCGTTGTGTAGAGGGAAAAAATTGACTTCCACAATCATTGATGGTGAAGACCTTGAGTATCCCACTGGATCAATGGTAGTCACTGGAACTTGGCTTCGATGATATCCTATCAAAAAATAAAACATTTGGTTGTTTGAAGACTATGAAGTACATAAGAAGATACTTCACTATTCACATTTGGTCCTTGCAACAAATATTAAATTGATCAAATATCGAAGTCACCCTCAAACAAAAATTTGTGGAAGGTTCATGAATCAGATCATGAAGCAATTCTTGCTACTGTCAAGAATAGAGTTGATCCTTATGGTTCATTGGATTGAATTTGCAAAGGTATGTTCTTCATGAATTTAATTTGAATATTTACTTAAATGATTTTGTTTAAATTTTATATGATTTAAAATTCTATTTAATTGCTTACTAACATGTTTATGTAGGTTAGTGGTGCCAA
Source organism: Taxus wallichiana var. yunnanensis (assembly GCA_018340775.1). Lineage (NCBI taxonomy): Eukaryota > Viridiplantae > Streptophyta > Pinopsida > Cupressales > Taxaceae > Taxus > Taxus wallichiana. Next base: position 588,567,567 of record CM031238.1, on the reverse strand, counting down.
AAAAGCTTCCACCTTCACGTGGTTGGCACTGTCAGTAGAGAATTTATTATTCTTGAAGCCAAGTGAAGCTAAGAAAAATTAAATATTAGAAAGGAAAAACAAACAAAAATTCTCATTTCACCACCTATATTGTAAAAATATCTTATTAAAATTCTCATTTCACCACCTATATTATATGAAAAATTCTCATTTCCCACCTATATTATTATTATTCGGTGTTTGGTATGAACAACCTTACACCGACTCGGTCGAATGGAGACGGAGAAAACAACGAGAGGCTTTTGTAGCCAGAGCAGGGTAGCCCGAAAGCACGGGGAGCGTAGGGAACCAAAATGAATCCTCCACTAGCATTCACCAAGCCACCCCGATGTGTTGGCGTAGTTGGTTCAGTCCCACGAGCTTCCGTTTGTAAACTACACCTCTAATGGCCCTACACTGACTAAGATTGTATTATTTCTCGCGTTTGCAAACAATAGGACAGCGAGAGAACCGGATGGAGATGAAGAAAACCATGAAAGGATTTCGTAGAGGGACCCGACATGGAGGTCTCGAATCTAATGAGATATCTCTAGGTGCCACGGAGTCTGAGAAATCACCCATCGAAGATATGGCGTGTTTGGGCCTCAGGGCTCTTAAGCGACTAAGCCCGACATGGTAGCTCGAAAGCACGGGAGCGTAGGGAACCAAAAATGAAGCCACCATTAGTATTCACCAGGCCACCTCGACGTGTTGGCATAGTTTTTGGTCCCACGAGATTCCGTTTGCAAACTACAGCCTCTGGCAGCCTTATACTGACTCAGACTGCACTATTTCTCACATTTGCAAACAATAGGACAGTGAGAGAACTAGATGGAGATGGAGAAAACCATGAGAGGATTTCATAGAGGGCCCCGACATAGAGGTCTCGGATCTGACGAGACATCTCTAGGTGCCACGGAGTCCGAGAAATCACCGTCGAAGATATGGCATGTTTGGGCCTCAGGGCTCTTAAGCGACTAAGCTCGGATGGAGTAGCCCAAAAGTAATGTAGGGAACCAAAATGAAGCCTCCAATAGTGTTCAACAAGCCACCCCGACGTGTTGGCATAGTTTTTTCGGTCCCACGAGCTTCCATTTGCAAACTACAGCCTTTGGCAGCCCTATACTGACTCAAACTACACTATTTCTTGCGTTTGCAAACAATAGGACAAACGAGAGAACCAGATGAATATGGAGAGAACCGTGAGAGGATTTTGTAAAGGGCCTTGACATGGAGTTCTTGGATCTGATGAGATGTCTCTAGGTGCCACGGAGTCTAAGAAATCACCTTTCGAAGATATGGCGTGTTTAGGCCTCAGGGCTCTTAAGCGACTAAGCCGGACGAGGTAGCTCAGAAAGCACGGGAGCATAGGGAAAAAAAAAGCCTCCAATAGTGTTCACTAGGCCACCCCAACATGTTGGCATAGCTGGTTTGGTCCCATGAGCTTCCATTTGCAAACTACAATCGATCTCGACCCTACACCGACTCAAACCGCACTATTTCTCACGTTTGCAAACAATATGACAGCAAGATAACCGGATGGAGAAAGAGAAAACCATGAGAGGATTTCATAGAGGGCCTCAACATAGAGGTCTCGATCTAATGAGACATCTCTAGGTGTCACGAGTCCGAGAAATCACCCGTCGAAGATATGGCGTGTTTGCGCCTCAGGGCTCTTAAGCGACTAAGCCCAGGACATGGTAGCCCAAAATCATGGGAGTGTAGGGAACCAAAACAAAGTGTCCACTACATTCACCAAGACACCTGACATGTTTGTGTAGTTGTTTCGGTCCCGCGAGCTTCTGTTTGCAAACTACAGCCTCTGGAAGCCCTACACTGACTCAGACTGCACTATTTCTCGCGTTTGCAAACAATAGACAACGAGAGAACCGGATGGAGATAGAGAAAAATGTGAGAGGATTTCGTAGAGGACCTATAATTAGTCATGAGGTGGGAATTGGTTTTGGGGTCTATAAATAGTGCACAAATGTGGTCTTTTCTAATTTTTTTTTCTTTCACTTCCGCATGTGATACTTTGTCTGCATACCAATGCCTACAATCAGCTCTAAAAGTATTCCATCTATTTGGTTTGTTACATAGTAAACTTTGCTAATCAATGTTTTATGTGTGCTGGCTAATGTCATGTGGCTTAGATTTGTGAAATTATTTTGTCTAGTAGTGTGAATAAGTTTCTGAATGGAAATTTTATTTTCTTGGATTTTGGTAATTATATCACCTTGGGTTCTTAGTGGTTTTGTGGGGATGGTAGGATCCATGGGAGGCGGAGGAGGGTTTTGATGAGGTGGAGGAATATTTGGAGGGTTTTGAGGAAGTGGAGGAACATTTGGAGGAATTAGAGGATTGGAAGATTGCGCGAGTAATCGACAAAACAAAGAAATTTTATACATAAACAAAATATTGAAAAACCCGTGAAAACAGAAAAAACCTAAAATGCAAGAAAATTGATTAAATAAATGAGGGTTTACCTCTTTGTCTCAAGATAGCATCGTATAAATTATTGCAACCCAAAAACAAAAATTACAATTTGGAAGGGTAATGCAAAGCACGAGTGTCAACAATGGAAAAAATGTGCGGTTTGGAGAAAATGGTGGGGGAAAATGAGGGTCACAACTATTTTTTTGTATCGAGAAGACCGTGAATGCGGTTTAGAATTGTGGTCTAAGTTAATAAACCATGATTTCCATCTTAGGTTCAAGAATTTCCCGGACCTAACAAATTAGACCGCAATCACGGTTTGTAAAACCGCAATCGTGGTTTGTAAAATTTGGGATTTGATGTCCACTTTTTGTCCCCCAACTTGTTTCACTTACCCTTGTATCTTCACCACCCTATGACGCACTCTAATTCCATGTTTCGTACTTGACTCCCGAGGGTCTAAATCTGAAATGAACCTCACCAGATTCAATCTTTACACTCTACGCTTCATTGATCTATTTATCTAGAGCACAATTCAAACCATTTCCCTATGAGAACTCTTGTGCTAAGGTTCAAACTTGACTATTGAGGGCATACTACATCCATGAACCTCACACACTACACATTTCATGCACCGTCCTTCACAATACATCTTTCTAGCATTTTCTTCTCACACATCACAATATCCCATTATACACTTTATGCTCTATGCTTCATGATCAATCTTTCTAGCATACACACTTTCAAACTATTTCCCGATGACATGATTTTATTATATGGCTCATTCTTGACTGTCGGGGGGTCTTTTATAAATGAACCTCATCTCATACGCATATGCATCCACTGGGGGGAACTTTGTTCATATTACATTATATTTCATTCCACTCACTCACAACATATTGCATATCTTGGTTGCACATTATTATTACTTACTTATAATCACATGTGCACTTTTCTTGCTATGCTTAGTGAAATATTCAGTATGTCAATATCTTTTCTATATACACATGTGTGTTCACTTGTTCTCTAATTGTGAATGCAAACCTTCTACACATATTTACATGCAGCATGGATGCTTAGCATTGTACCTATTACCACTCCCACCAAGGCTCCTGGGGGCATCTACTTTCTTACACACTATATGTGTGATCGTTCCACTTTATACTACTTCCTATTCTTAGTAGCACACTATATGCTCCATTGACATATATAAGCTTTGGCATACTCCTTATATTTCTAACATCCTAATGGGTGTTTCATGTGCAACATTTTCTTTGCAGGAACTAATTGCCACCATGGTTATTTGATACTTTGCTTACTACTATTTGTCATTATTTTTCATTGTATGCCAATGTTTGGGGTTGTTTCCCTATGCCTTGTATGTTCATTACTTATATGTTTTTCATTGCTTTCGCCATAATTGTCTTGTGACATTGTGAGTGATGTCCCACGTATGAAACCCACTTTTTGTGCTTTACTTTTTATCCACTATTACTTGTTTACCTTTTCTTTCATCGCATGCTTGTCATTTTTTCTATTAACACATGTATCTAGCCACTTTGTTTGCATGTGTCTTAGTTTCTAGTATGCACATTCCCCGTACATGTTATCAATTTCATATCAACATCGTGTCCTCTCCTTTAGGTTGAATTCTCCTAGCAATGTCGCATGCACCCCAAATGAGGGGGGAATCCATTGGGTGAATCACCACCCCATATAACATTATAGAGCTACAGTTTAGATATGCACAATACATGAAAAAATAAGTCTACAACTAAAGAAATGGCCTAGAACCTGACTTGGGTTCTCATTTCAAGACATACACTAGCACCCAAATACATACACTTGTACACAGGTGCTCTGACATTTCTTGTGCACCTATGACTAGGGAAGTTACAGTCAATTTCTCATATCAACACAATTTTCAATAGTTCACAGAGTAACTTTCTCACAAGACAAGCACAATCCTCTAGCAATCAGAATACATTCTATCTTCTTTTTCTTTGGATCGAACTAGAACAACACGAAACAAATAATTATCACACCATTTCCAATGGTGTATAAATTTGGGAAGTAATCAAGGATAGAGAATAACACTATCACTTTCTCCTTAATACTCTTCCTCGCCATGGCGTGGTATTTCCTAAAAAAATTCTTAACGTGAGATCACCCAAAAATCTCACTCTTCTATAGTAGTTCATAACACTTTCTATCCTTTTTCACTCTTCACGGATTAGGTACAAGCATTTCTTTTTACAAATTTTCTCATATGTTTTACATTCTTATGTGAATTTTTCATATATACATATTTTAATACTCTTAAATTTCTTGTCTTTTACAAGTCCATTCTTAATACGCAACAAGAAACAATACTCGCAATCACAACATCAAGCTATAACAATAACATGTACAACATAGTACAACTCATTCGCTTCACCCCTAGGATCACTTCATCTTTCTTAGAATCCATGCTTCATTTTTATCAATCCACGCTTTCACTTGTCTCTCAAACACTTTCGTCATTGATCTACATGGTTATCGTGTACACATTTCTTATCTACTTTATGTTATTGAGTATTCACTCAACAATATAAAGTAGGGGAAAATGTAGACACAAATTCACATACTTGGGTACATTTCTAGCTCCTAATCACATACTACTATTCATATGATTCCTAAACGAGAAAAATAGTAATTGACTACCGTCTTTTGCCTCTTTCTTTTCTTTTCTCTCTCTCTAGTCTTGCACACTCCATATCCCAGTCTAATCTTTATTGTTTTATATTTCTTGACTCTAGACACCAACACCCAACTAGGACACTAGTGCTCGGGGACCCTTGTCCTTCTAGGTACCCATGACCTCTTTATATCTTACTCACCTCTTTTGGGATTATTTTGTCTTATGGGAATCTTGTTTTATTATGGGTCAACCCTTTAGTTATCAATTACAAAATTCAACCAAGGGAATCATATAAATAAAAATATATGTGATCATAATAAAGGACCAAGCTCTAATCATCTATTATCACCACCTAAGCTTGCATCTAAAGGAATTCTAAGAGAATCAAATGCATCCATCTAGCATTCATTCAAGAGACAAGGGACTTCATTTTATGCATACATACATAGGAGAGGAAGTTCATTTTGTCTTCCACACATCTATTTACATTGGTACATTTAGCTATTTCCCATTATCATGTGCACTTGCATAAGGGCCTCCTAAGGCACGATTCTATCACACACACAAGAACTACATGGATTCTGAGATGTAGTACAACACTTGGTCGTAATTTCACTATGTTGGGTGAATTTCGGGTCAATCCAACTCCTCATTTACATCTTTTATTTTTTAATATTTGATGCGTTTTAGAGTTTTACATGATATCATTTTTTTGCAGGTTACATGAAAATAAAATGATCATCCAACGACATACAAGTGATCAAAAATGAATGCTATCGACCAACCTATGAAACTAGAAAACTAGATTCGAGCACTTGCATGGTCACATGCGCCTACAAGTGGAATCTAGTGCCTAGGCACCCCGGTCCCATTCTAGGCGCCATAGTCTCGGATCATTCGGTAGTTCCAAGATTTTCTCGGTTTGATTACGATAGTTTTCTCCTCATATTCGTCATTTTTCCAGTCTAGAATACTTTGGGATCAATTGTGAAATCAACTAAGTTCTTTATCCTCTCTCTTGCACCCAAGGTTTCATTTTTATCTATTGTATTTCGTGTGTTAGATTTGTGCTTTAACATTAATTTATCATACATGACTCTACAATATTAGGAATTCATAAATCTACATATTTGTTAAATCAATGTTGTGTTAAATAAAAAATCTACAACTGGATATGTGTTCAAGTTTGGTACATGTGTCATTACTTGGAGCAATAAAAAAAGTCAAGAATCTCCATCACTTCTACCGAGGTAGAATATGAAGTGCGATGGAAGCAGTCGGTGCGAGAATCCATATGGCTAAAGTGGATGTTGGAAAAGTTTCACATGGAATTTAAAGGACGTACTCCTCTTCTCGTGTGATAGTCGAGTTATATTACGCTTATTAATAATCTAGTTCAACATTATAAAATAAATCATATAGAGATACATATGCATTTCATCCAAGAGAAGGTGCTCTGTAGTGATATAGATCTTCAAAGATTTCACGAATAAAGATCAAGTTACAAATATGTTTACGAAGTCATTGTGTTTTGTAAAGTTATGCAAGTTTCATGCAATTCTTGGCTTTTAGAGTTTCCATTGAGGGGAGTGTGCATGACAATGCCACCTCCTAACGGTTGGCCATGTGTTTTCTCCTTCACCTCTATACTTCTGCTCCAAATTAAAGCATTATAAAATATTTTTTATATGATCTTAGTAAACTTAGAAATCTAATTTTACTATACGAGTCTAGTGGTGTTGCATCTATTATAAAGGAGATCCTTATATATAAAAGGCTCCTAGAGATGCTTTGGTATAGATTTTTCTATGAGAAACGTGAGATGTAGTATCACAAATCATGATTAGCCTAAATCATAACTTATGATTTATGGATTCCAAATCCTTTTGTACTAAAAGGTAGGTTTAGCATGATGAAGGTGTATAAATCTTTCAAATGTGATATGCTAACCTAAAACTTAACTTTTGTTTAAGGATTGTAAACCCTATTGTATAAACCTATTGTTGGCATATGATCCCCACTTAATATTAAGGGGGTTGTTAGAATGTTAATATTAAGTGTTCTAGTTATATATAAACTATAGTTTATAATTAAATAAATTATAATATTATATATTTTAATTTATTTAATATAAATTTAGGTTTATGGTTAAATTGGTTTTTATAAATCAATTAATTAATAGTTGGGGTGCTTCACGAGAAGTCACACTGTTTAAACTATTTAAATTGACCCGCGAGGTCGGGTGAAAAGCTATATAATGTAATATTCATACTAGACTATAAATGTTTCTTGTAAATGGAATCTTCTTGTTTTTCACCATAGTTTTTACCCGTTGGATTTTCCATGTTAAATACACGTGTTCGTGTTATTTACTTTTATTGCATTATATTTTAATCTCTTTATTTAATTAATTCCAGGTAATATTTAATTTTTGGATATCGAGTTCTTGGACCTCACAGTCTTAACAAGGATACAAAGTCAAATTTGGCATTGCATTTAAGGACAAGTCGATTTTAGTGTCTACATTTCCCCCTCTTTAAGTGTGTAATATAAAATAACATGCTTAAAGGAAAAAAAAATCTGTGTGTACACACACTTTTACTTCATTTAAAGGGAATTTTTATGTGTATGTGTTGACATGCTCCATGATGAAACCTGTAACATATAGTGTAGTCAATGTCTATGACAAATGCTGAACTTTAACTCAAAAT